>CM071596.1:159866381-161125548 GCA_036435485.1 Saposhnikovia divaricata | reverse complement strand
GTCATTTGATTCCATCTCCATTGCCTTGGCTTGTAGATCATCATATGCCTTCTGTCTCCTTTCTTTCTCCTTTCTTGCATTCTCATCCATAGCTCTTATGATCTCTGCCATAGCATCTAATTCTTCAAGCAGAATAGAGTTCTTGAAATCTTCAAGTACTGGCTTCAGAATGTTGGCAGGATAGTGATTGAGTAGGTTCATTCTTATACTGATTTGGTCTCCATTTCTTCTCCTATACTTCACCATATAGGGGTTGAACTGAACTCTACACAATCCTTTTGCCCTTAGCTCTTCTGCTTCAACATCCAGCCTATCTAGCTCCTTCTCCCTTTCTAGCCATTTCTCAAAACACCTCTTTCTTATCTTTTCAGCATAATCTCTCTTCATCTTCATAAAATCAACTAACTCCAGCTTCCATACCCTTTCCACTTTGGCATTAGCATCCAACAGTGCAATAATTCTTTGTATTTCATACAACTTGCCCCAATTTTGACACTGCCCTTGTTTGAATTTCTTCTCCCTTCCATCAGTATATTTGATCTCAAAACAGTCATTCACAGTGGAAACATATTAGATTCTTTGAGCTATTAGGAATTGCAGTTGGTCTTCATCAAAGTCTTCATCTAGTGGTTGGAGTTTCAGTCCTGGATAGATAGTTAGGGCCCTTGACTTGGGTAACTTCACTCTTCTTGTAGCATGCTTGAATTTAACCTTTTTCACTTCAATGCTTGGTAGAAACTTATGACCTTTGCTTGTAGACCACTGTAGTATACCATTAGTAGTTTGCTTTTGGAAACATACCAATGGTTTCTTGATTTGTATCTTCTTCTCTTCTTGAGGTGGCAAAGCAGTTGCAGAGGCCATGGGTGTAGATTTTGGTAGGTCACTACTAACTGTATTCACCCTAGACTTAGAGTCTTATGTTATGGTGAGATTACAGTTAACAATGCCTAAGGCTTGCTATTTTCCACTTTTCCTCTCATAGACTATGCCTTGGTCATCATCACCTTTCTTGTCTTTGCTATCCTTCTTCTTCTTCTTCTTCTTCTTCTTGTCTTCATCACCCTTATCACTCCTGTGATGTCTTCTCCTCCCATCACTTTTGTCTTCATCTTTATCATCCTTATTCCTCCTTGCTTTAGCCATCTCTGGAACAAGGCCAGTTGCTATGAAAGATCTGAGAATATTCAATGCTTCCAACTCTTCAACAGTTCTTATCCCATTCTTCTTTTGCAGTTCTTCAATGATGTCAATTATAAGTCTATGATTTTTGGTAATGAGATGTAAGAACCCAAATTTTCGGTAGAATTAAAACTTTTATTATTAAGAATAGGTATATACGTGAATAGTGTTGTCATACGTGAATAGTAATTTGGTGGATGAATAATAATTTTGAGGATTAGGAAAAGTTTTCATGTCACCTATGTACGAGACGTAGAATGGATATTCCGAAGTCGTACTAGTGACCCATGGAGTAAATAAGTGTATGTAAAGACGATCGGAATTCAGAGAATCCAAACTTTATTTTATTCCAATTTTGACAGAGGAGTCAGGGATATAATAATTGGATTATTAATTGAGGATATTGGATATGAGAAGTCCAAGGAGGGATATATATTATGAGAGGAAAATGGGATTGAGGATGAAACCCTAGAGGTGAGGAATAGAGAATACTTGAGAAAATCGGGAGGACGTTTCCAGAGATAAAGAGAGAATAAACAAGGAATGTTGGATTTAATATTGGATTATAGATTGAACACATGACAAGATTAAATACCATGCAAGATTATTAAGTGCAACAAATCAATAGAAGTAGTGTGAAACCAAACAAGATGCAAGTGGATTAAGAATAGTACAAGGTGAGGTGTTCTTGTTAAAACCATGCAAATAAAACACCTAAACTCTCCCATTACTTGACACTTGTGTGGAAGGAGAATATGAAGAGTAGCACAGCTGATATACATTACTTACAAGCCTAATAATTCATTTCTAACACCAAAAATATCAACCAAGCAAGCCAAACACTTTTCTCTCTTTCCTTCCCCATTTTCCAGCAGATCAGATTTTTCAGAGCAGGGATCTTTCCGATTTTTTTTCACCCAGTTCTACTCATTTAAAAATTATGAAAAAATTCACGAAGCTTCTGCACATCAAGATGAAGTTGTGGATTTAATTTCATAATTTTAGAAGATCGTTTGAGTGGTCAAATAAATTCGAGAAAATCGCTCTGTTTTTCCCCTTGAAGAACCCACTTCGAATTTTTGAAGTTTTGAGATTTCAAAATCCAACTTCCAACCATCATTTGATCTTGAAACTTTTATGGTAAGTCCTATATTTCATATAAATGATCTCCTAAGAGTTTTAACTTCAAACTCCTTTGTTTCCATTTTCAAATAAATCCTCAAAGTGGAGGGTGAATAGTAACCTTCATAAACTAATCTTGATTTCTTTGATTTCTTTGGTTGATTTAGCAAGCTTAAGACTACCCAAGGCTATTATAAGGTGTACAGAGCTTTGTTAGTGTTGTGAGAGTATCAAGAAAGGTATAAACCTCAACTTTACCTTTTATATATATGAGTTTTGGTGAAGTTTTGATGCTAGTGTAAAGATTAGTTCATGTTAAGAATTTATATGATTGTTTAGCTTTGTCTTGAGGTGTATATGTTGAGTGGTGGTCATTGGACCTTACCACTGCCCTTAGAGGCCTAGTATGAGTGTTGGTGTGTAATATTAGAGTTTGGGTTGCCTTGTATGGCTTGATTGAGGAGTTACAAAAATGGTAATGTTCGATTTAGAGCCGTTATAATGCCCAAATTTCTTGAACAATGTTGACAGTAGCTACCCGAGTCCTTAAACATGTTTAAATTGCAACCACTGACCATATTGGGTAGGTTTTGGATTCTAGTTTATGTGGCCGCAAGAATCGTGTCAAAAGAGTTTACGGTTTGTGAGTAATGACCGTTTTAGTGAAAGCGATTCGAGAAACCATGTCGCAGAAATGTATCAACTTTGAGGTTAAGTTTGAGACCCTTAAAAAATTGAATTAGAGTATGATATTTTGAGGATAAATACTAAGGTCAGTTAGAAAGGTTTGTACGAAGGTTTCGAGTTAAAAAGATTATTTTTCGATTTTATAAAAAGGGCGTAAGCCGAGATTGCGCAAGTGGAAAACCCCTTAGAAAGACCATAAGACTCACTGCATAGCCACTGCCCTGTTTTGAAAATTCCGAAAAATGAGCCTTCTGACCAGAGCCAAGTTTTGAGTTAGTTACCTTCTAGACATTCCCTAGATCGTGTACGCGAAAACGGTGCGTCATTTGGGTTAACGGTTATCGAGTTATGAACATTTTAGTGAAAGAGGTGCAAATAGTAAAACCCGTAGTTGACTGAACTTCAAAAATACAATTCCCCTGCCTAGACCCGTAGATTTGAATCGAAACTTTTATGATAAATATTACAAATACCAAAGGTGATTTTAGAGGTGGTTTCGTATTTAAATACATTCCCGGTGATTTATTAAAAGTGTTGGAGTGCGAGTCACGGAATAGTGAATCTCAGGAAAGTCAACTCTAGAGGTGCTACTTGACCATCCGCTTTGGCTGAGTTAAAAGAGGAATTTCGAGTCGACTAAAACATGAAACTTGTTAAGAATTATCAAGGCAACATATTGGTGTAAAGAACGAGGTTAAAAATGGTTAAGTATAACATGGACTTAGACGAGTCTAGAGGGACCCCTTAGTGCTTTGTTTTGATTGACTTAAGTGTCTAAGTGTTGGACTATTATTGGATTGTATAGGGGATTAATAGCATGTTTTCTTGACTTTATTTAGATTGTCGGACCCCGCTACCAGCCGTTACTGCATCAGGAGTACCAGGCAAGTATACTAACTCTTACTCTATCATTCAGAGTAGAGATGTTTTGTGTTATAAAATGTTCGTAATGGTAGTTATATGTGAATTATTATATTGAGGAGATAAGGGAAGTATGGTTAGGAGTAACTTACGTTTCCCTTTAGATGATGTAACATGAGGAGTAAATAGTGAATACGAAGTAGTGAGGAGTTGGATTTTCTTCAAAAACCCGGACAAAGATTTTAAAGAATTTCGCAATAATGAACCTAAAGGAAACATCACCAATAATCTAGCGTTTATTAATCAAGTAGATACCTGGGTAGCATTTACTGATTAAATGAACCTTATTCGTCTAATTAGATTTATTTAATTAGAAGAATATTATTTTCAAAAAAATGTTTTCTTAAAACAACTTTGTCCGGAGAAATATCAATGTTGATTTACAAATTATTCTATCGAGGTGATTACTTTTAGAGATGTTTTCTTCTTGCAATATATATATATATATATATATATATATATATATATATATATATATATATTATTTTTGAGCTGTTACTTGAATAATATTATTATGCTAGATGTTCTATTTTAGTTCATGAGATGGTCCGTATTGTGGGACATTTATCGAGTTACTTCATTCGTACTCGAAGAGGAGATAATAAAGGCGTATTAATAATATCTTCATACTATATATTTACTGTTATTTAAGGGTGGAGTTATGTATATATTTATATATACTGACATGGGTCCTTCATTCTGGATTCATAGTCAGAACAATCTTTCATAAATATTTTCCACCTCTCATTCGGAAGGAGAACCAAATTATTGGAGGTGTATATCGTTCATTGTTTCTGAACGATATTGGAGTATTAATTCGTTTCAAAATAAATAAAGGTGCACGTGTTATTTCACCGTGACGCCTAAGCTATTTGTTGTTAAAGGTGATCGAAGATTCCGACACCTAATATCCTGGACTGAAAGTGCGTAAGAGACCGGGACAGGGCCGGCTCAGCACATAAATCGATGAAAGTGCGTACGAGACCGGGACAGGGCCGGCTCGGCACATAAATTGATGAAAGTGACCGGAGTAATGCACCGGCCCAACTAAGGGTGAGGGTCCGAGTCTGTCGACTCATCCTTATGAGGAATATTATTGGATGGTTCGAGACGTCGACTGTCCTTTCTATCGATAGAAAAATTGAGATGTGACAATGGATTGATCATCCATTACTTGATGCAGCGTTCGAGGAAAAGTCCAATCATTGATTCTCTAGCTATTAACCGATGCCTTTGTGGTTCGGATTAACTAGGGTATCGATCTGAGAAATTATTATATTATATTATTATATTGAGGAGTTTGAGCAATTATCATGTTACCGTTGAGTAATATGGAGAAGTTATTGAGATGTATTTATTCCATCATTTGGGTATTAAAATTTCGAGATAAATCTCTTTTCAAAATAAATATATATCCGTATGAGGGGAAAAGTTCTTGTAGAGCGGTTTAGTAATATTTTGTGTGAATTGTTGGGAATAGGGGATAGTTATAACCTTGCTGGGCATTCTTTGGCTCATTCTTGTTATTTTATATATTGTTAAGCAGCGGCATCCAGGGCTAACTCAAGTATGGCCAATCGAGGCAAGGGGAAAGCGACGAACTACTGATTCAGCGCGGTGGCCGTGTAGTATCTAAGTAAGGTGGAAGCTGAAGAGTAGTGGTTTAGTATTTTGTTATCTAGTATTTTGGAATTGTAATAACATTCAGAAATTCTAGTAGATGAACTCGTGTTGTATTAACCTTTGATTTATGGAATGCTTGTTCTAAGACTATAACCCGTGGAGTAATTGTGGAGTCTATTAAGAATATTGTTGTAGATTATATTATGAGCAGGTGATTGTATATTCCGCAAGAGGTGTGACAACCTAGATTCCGGTAGGGAATTTGGGGGTGTTACACGAGCTTTCTCCCCTCTTCATACCTTCTTTACAATGGATCCTAAAAATCTTGTATACGACTATGAGAACAACAAGATCATCGTGGAGGGCATGGTCTTCGATGGGCCAACCACAATGGCTGAGATTGATACGGTCCTGAAAAGGATCGATGAAGCATTAGTCATGTGCAAGATGGTCGCAGATGAGACTAAGAAGAAGCCTGGAAATCCTGGCAGGGACGGGGAGGGTTATGGCGGCTCTGGTTCACCTTCTGGTGGAACGGCTGTTTAGCTACAAGCACTTTTGTGCTTTTTTATTTCCCAGAAAGTTGTACTCCCCATTTTAATTAATGAAAATGGCTTGAAACACAGCCATGAATGATTATTATTTGTCTCCTTTCCAAGCAACTGTATGTTTTTATTTTGTGTATCTTTTCCCATGTTTGCCTCTAATTCCGAAAAAAATTTTTAGGACATTATCTCGATTAGAGTATCCGTTGTTTCATAGAAAATACTTTGGATTAAAGTAGTTGTTTTTAGCTAAGTCCAAAGTTTGCAAACTTTTGGGTTACTTTTTGCAAACTTTTTGGTTACTTAGCGAATTTTGTGTTATTTGCCCCCAATCCGGGCATTTTTCGTAGAAAATAGTCCGGATTAGAGTAGTTTTTTTTAGCTAAGTCCAAAGTCTGAAAACTTTTGGGTTACTTAGCGAATTTTTTGTTATTTGCCCCCAATCCGGACATTTTTCGTAGAAAATGATCCGGATTAGAGTAGT
This sequence comes from Saposhnikovia divaricata, assembly GCA_036435485.1. Classification (NCBI taxonomy): domain Eukaryota; kingdom Viridiplantae; phylum Streptophyta; class Magnoliopsida; order Apiales; family Apiaceae; genus Saposhnikovia; species Saposhnikovia divaricata. The sequence continues at coordinate 161,118,984 of CM071596.1, read as the reverse complement.
TGTTTTTTGGCCAAGTCCAGAGTTTAAAAACTTTTGGGTTACTTAGCAAATTTTGTGTTATTTGCCCCCAATCCGGACATTTTTTGTAGAAAATGGTCCGGATTAGAGTAGTTGTTTTTTAGCTAAGTCAAAAGTTTGAAAACTTTTTGGTTACTTAGCGAATTGTGTTATTTGCCCCCAATCCGGACATTTTTCATAGAAAATGGTCCGGATTAGAGTAGTTGTTTTTTAGCCAAGTCCAAAGTTTAAAACTTTTTGGTTACTTAGCGAATTTTGTGTTATTTGCCCCCAATCCGGACATTGTTCGTAGAAAATGGTCCGGATTGGAGTAGTTGTTTTTTTAGCTAAGTCCAAAGTTTGAAAAGTTTTGTGTTACTTAGCAAATTTTGTGTTATTTGCCCCCAATCCGGACATTTTTTGTAGAAAATGGTCCGAATTAGAGTAGTTGTTTTTTAGCTAAGTCCAAAGTTTGCAAACTTTGGGTCACTAAGAAAATTTTATGTTATTTGCCCCAATCCGGACATTGTTCGTAGAAAATGGTCCGGTTTGGAGTAGTTGTTTTCGGCTAAGTCCAAAGTTTGCAAACTTTGGGTTACTAAGAAAATTTTATGTTATTTGCCCCCAATCCGGACATTTTTCATAGAAAATGGTCCGGATTGGAGTAGTTGTTTTTGGCTAAGTCCAAAGTTTGCAAACTTTATGTTACTTAGAAAATTTTGTGTTATTACCCCCAATCCGGACATTTTTTGTAGAAAATGGTCCGGATTAGAGTAGTTTTTTAGCTAAGTCCAAAGTTTGAAAACTTTTGGGTTACTTAACGAATTTTGTGTTATTTGCCCTTAATCCGGACTTTTGTCGTAGAAAATGGTCTGGATTAGAGTAGTCGTTGCATATTGCTCCTGCCCTGGTTCAAATGCTTGCCTATGGCTCCGAACTAGGGGCTTGTGTGTGACACCCCCAAATCTGAGGTCAAAGATTCAGGTCGTCACATCACCATCCAACCATATCATACCTGAATTAACTTTACAACTCAACAATACATCCATCCAGACCTCAATCTTACGCCCAAACAAGTTAGAGCCTCAGAAACATTAATCAAAAGTAACACTAAATATTACAATTCATATGTACAATCCAGAATCTTACGCACTTTCACTTATACAACTACACTTGAAGACAAGTCTTACTATTACAGTTGAAAACCTATCAGACTTATTCTGTAGTATTTATCAGGAACTAAATCATCTCCGGGGTAAATCTTCCACTCCACTTCTGCTGGTGCGGAGTTAACCGACCAAATTCTTCTCTTTCTGAAAAGTTTTATAAAGCAAGAATTAGCTACATAATGCTCAGCAAGTTCACCATTTTGAAAAATAATAATGTGGTTTATTTCGAAAACATTCCCAACTGTATGAGTATATATCTCAGATTTCAAAACATAATTGGACAATATATATGTCCGAGTTTGAATAAAACATTTATACTCACTAAGGAGCTTTAAGGATAACATACGGACCCTTTATAAGGTTCCCATTTCAATATATCTCAAGTTTGAAAATATATACGTATGAGTATATCATTTTCGACAAAACACTCTACGGTTAACATACTGTACAGGGAATACATCATTGCAAACCTCTTTCCTTCCATTAGCTTAGAAGGTTTCTCATTCAAAAACATTTCATTCTTTGAAATAATTGCAAGAGTGCAATAACACGTGTCAATCTTTATAGAAAATCTTGCAGTTCTAGATACTGCACAATGTCAATATTTTTCGTATCAACAACCACACTATTGGTAACTTGGCACTTAGGCCCAAGAAGCAGTGTTTGAGTATTTTTCCAAAGTGGAGGATGGGACTGGAAAAAAACATAAAAACCTGACAGGGATTGACGATGATCAGTCGCCACATCCAAGTCCAATAATCCGCGGGTCTTCTCTACCGGTAGAAGGATAGAAACTACATTCGTAACTATCCTTGGGTGAAAACTACATCCCTAATCACCCTCGATGAAAACTACATCCGTAATCATCCTTCGGCAAACCTGGGCCGGAATAATAATTGATGGACCGCCTGGGTCACGGCCGCTTACACATCCCGGGAGTCGTTCGTTAACGATTCCCACACCTGACAGAGTCCCTTTTTCTTTTTCTTTTAAAAACTTTATTTTGATTGAAAACTGAGTAGTTGAGGTCCGACATCAGTCGACCGATGATTCTTGAAATTGTACAAGAAGCAAAACCTGACCGGGGGTTTTCGAAAATGTTTTGAGTTCGAAAGAGTTCGAGTTTGAAAGTGCTAGAGGTATCTTGGATTAGCTTTGTCTTTAAAAATAATGAACAATAATTAATAAATGGTATTTTAAGATTTAATATTAATAATTAATAAAATAATTATTTATTTAAATAAGCTTTTAATCCAAGATAGGTATTTTTGAGTATTTATGATGATATAAAAATAAATACTTAAGTATACGATACTTCCCGAATGACCCTTCGGGTTTTCGCAATTTAATCACGATATAATAACATACCGCTCCCCGGTCAATGGTATATTTGGACCGCTACGACCTCTATTGCTAGAGTCGTTGTCCGAAGAAAACATTTCATTCTCAAATTTCATCATTACCTCAATAAGCATAAACATATAATACGATTGAAAACTACAAACACAACAGTGAAAGTCCTTATATAGGTAAGTTTTGAAAAGTAAACTTGCATAGGTAGAATCAGGAACATAATATCTTGAAAATAAATGCTTAGGGTTGGAAAACTTGCCTTGGGAAGGTTGGGGTGGTTGGGCTCGTGGAGTGGAGCGACAATCTATAAATATCCAATATTCGCTCGTTAGTATCTTAGCAACACCACTTAATCATAATGTTTTAAAGAATACAAGACCATCTTAGCGACTCCACCATTTGACCCAACCCTCCTATATGACCATGTCATCACATTATCACATTCTTTACCCATTCGACTCAAATCTATTCCTCAAACTCGAAACTCAAGTGAATACTCTTAAAACTACCTTAAACTAATCTCCTAAGTGGTTTTTCACTTGCGCACACCTCGCTCTAACATTTTTATAAAATTGAAAAATTCAAATTTTGATCAGATTCTTTTTGGGTAGCCTTCCTTACTGTAAGACCTAGCTATTCTCAATTTTTCACAATGTTTGCAGAAAGTTTGAGGGTCCAAAGACAGTTCACCAACAGACCATACAGTGCAGTCCGGATTTCAGAACCACTCCTCACTCTTCTGGTCATAACTCAAAATCTACACATCACCTAGTCATGAACTTTATATTTCTGGAAACTACATTCAAATATCTTTCTAACCATGGGTATTAGACCCTCGGGAGACAAGTTTAAGGGGTTCAAAACCCTCCTACAACACAGTACAAGTTCCCAGAAATTTACACAGCTTGCTATCTTTGTTGATCATTCAAGAATTCTTTGTATACACCACAACCATCATCTAAACCACCAAGATTATACTCTATTGCACACATGGAGTTATATACGCCAACTACAAGCTTAAAAATCACAACCACAACATTTAAACTCAAGATCTACATCATCCATAACTTATATGTCCAAGATTCACCCTAACATCCATGGATCTAATATTAAACACCACAAATAATTCATGGCTAAGAGGGGTTTGGAGTTTTATACTTTCTTGAGTAGCTAAACACCTCGGGTGAGCTTTACAACCACTAAGAACACTTGGATGAGCCTTTAAAGACCTTAATCCTTCAAGATCTAAAAGATAAACATACATGGTTACTATTCACTCAATCTTCAACAATTAATAACTCAAAATTGGATGGTTGGAATGGCTTGAAATTCATAGCATACCTTCTATATGGAGTGTAGAGGACCTAGGAATTTTGCCTTGAATTGTAAGTGATGGGAAGTTGAAGAAAAGAATTTCTTCTCCTTCCTTTGTGCTTGGGTGATTTTGAATAAAGTGGTATGTAATTGTGATGTGTAGATGTTATGTGTATTATTGTATCACATGTTGGCAAGCCTAGTAGTAGGCTAGACACACCATACCTCCTTGTCCCCTAGAATAATGCACTAACTAGTTACTATTCCTCTTGTTATTTTTGGCATTACTAGTTTGCTTTTCTAACTTACCTAGTTGCATGGGGCTTGCATGCAATATCTTTCCTTGTATCATTATTTTTCCACCAATGTTTGTCAATTAACCTTTAATTCGTATCGTATCTTAATTAATTTCTCGTAATAATACTTTGTCGCGTAGAGATTTCCCTTGTAATTCTTTAAGTACTAATTTGTGTAAATTCCTTAAATATCCATAACTCCTTTTCATAGTCTCTTACAATCTCCTAATACTCTAATAACTCTCAAATCCCAAGATTTTATGAATCTTAATATTAGTAGGCCTCTTGCCTTCAACAATCTTCCTTTTTTCTTACACAGTGAATATAACAACATAAATTCTCAGATAATCAAAACCATTACATAACATAGGTGACTCAAAAGGTCCCCAATTCATAATGTCATAAGCTTTTACATATTTAAAATATTACAAAAATCAGGGTTCTTACAGCCTCCCCTCCTTAAAAGGATTCCGTCTCGGAATCAGGTTGAAAACAGTTAGGGTTACTTTTCACGCATCGTGCTCTCTAGTTCCCATGTTGATTCTTCGACATTCTGGTTCCTCCACAAAACTATCACTAATTTGACAACCTTGTTCCTCAGCACTTGTTCTTTTCTATCCATGATTTCCACTGGTTTCTCCTCATAAGTTAAATCTGGCTGTAGGTCTATCTGGTCGTATTATATCACATGCCGAAAGTCCGTATGGTAGGGTCGTAGCATGGACACATGAAACACATTATGCACTTGCTGCAAGCTCGGGGGCAAGGCTAGTTCATAGGCTAACTTTCCAACACGCCTCAAAATCTCAAAAGGTCCTATAACCCTCGGACTTAGCTTCCCTTTCTTTCCAAATCTCATCAATCCTTTCCAGGGGATACCTTTAGCATCACGAAGTCTCCCACCTCATACTCCTTTGATATCTCACAAAATTTGACCATTCGAAATAATGGGTTTCGAAAAAAACTAATGACTTTTACATACACTCGTCTTCACAGTAAAGACGTAATATGAGTTCGAAATCTTCATTTAATAATTCGTACATCTCGTGATCGCAAAAATTTCTCATCCACCCATAAAATTCGGGTTATTGTAGTCTCCCCTCCTTAAAAGGATTCTATCTTAAGAACCTAAGGAAAATAGTTGTGGATACAATTCCAACTTTACCCTTCGCAACTCTAAGGTTGACACTTCAACCCTTTTGTTCTCTTACCTTGATCTTACCAATGCTTTAATGTTGCTTCTCAACGCATGCTCTCCTCGACTTGTATTCCTTATCGGTTGTTCTATGAATGAAAATTTCTATCCCACTACTTATACGTTCCTCCTCTACTTTGTTCATAGTATCCGTGTTGAGTCCTTGTATCATTGGGCCGTGAATACTTTGTGGTCGTGTTCTATAATCTGAGGCAACGTCAATACGCACAGTATTCCTCATTTTCCTTGACTTGATTAGCACGCATGTGTTGCCTCCCGTCAGTCGTTACCACTTGCTATGGATACTGTATAGTCTTCGGTATACGTCGAACCAGTTCAGCTACTATATCCCTCGTTCATTGACTTCTTCGTAACGCAAGAAAAGCGAAACTTCTTCTTTCGTAGTATGCTTTATAAGAGACGTCCTTACGTTCGCATGGTGATGATCGTGATAACAATACTCATTTCATGGATAAGTCTTTATTCTCGACTGCCCCGTGAAATCTAAGGCACGACACTAAATATAAATTCGATCATCTGGATAATTCTTCTTCCCTATCCGTCAGCCACAGATCAAATTAGTACATACGCTCAATCTCTTTGTTAAATATACTTGAAAGCACCTTCAATATTCGAAGTTTAACTTTATGTCTTTATCTGACGTAATTGATGTAGAAGTTTTATATTGCATCATCATCATCTCTTCCGTATCTAAATCGATAATCTTCTAAATGGAAAGTCTCTCGCAGGTAAATCACTTGGTTCAACAATTATGAATCAACTAGGGCCATCTCTTGGCTCGGTCTTCGGCGACCTGCTTATGAAATTCATTATAATTCTGTCCACGTTCAAGAGTTTCTACAGGCGGAATTAATCCACTAGATCTCTATCATTCTACTTTTGACATGTCGCGTTTGTACTTAATTGTTTGCCAATACCATTCTTCATATCCGTTTGCCAAACATTCTCTTAATTCTCTATACATCTTTGTCCTTCCCCATAATTTAGTCGCTTTCCTCTAACATTATTCTTTATTGTATATACTCTACTTTCTTGGTCAATACTGACTGAATTCCAATTTCGAATAATCCATTCTATAGGTATCGGCCACCACACTGGCCTTTCCTGGGTAATAACAGATTTCTCCATTACACTCCCTGCTCCCTTTCATCACCTTCTCTTTCTTATGTTTAGTTCTAATATGAAGATATACTTATGGCACTTGTGGAAAACTTTCACACTTCTCTCATAAAGTTAACGTCTCAGTTTTATGCGTGAACGCCATCATGACTAATCCCAGACTCACGGTTAGTATATCCTATCCCGTAACCTTTATGTTGTTTAGAAGTATATGCTATCATCCCCTTTCTACTGCATCAGCACACCTCTTAAACTCTTGAAAGACGCATCATCGTGACTCTCAAAGTCCTCTTTTTATCATCAAGTATAGCTAACAACGAGGTTGTTGCTAATATCTCATTTCATTCCAAAACTTTGTTCATTAATCCGTAAAGGCTTCTGACTCATTAGTCCACTCAAATGATACTACCATAATTTTATAACGTTTATATTAGTGTGACATGCCAACTTTGTCACAGTACAGAGGTCGATCTTGAGTTGGTGAAACCCGCCTTTCAACCTTATCCTTGAAAAACAACTACGCGTTTTAACTGGTCAACAATTCCTACATCTCTAGTTAGGGGTATCGATTCTCGATGGTATATGTAAGAGGTCATACGCTCGTCCTCTTTCATAACTGGCGCCAATCGGTCTGAGGCCTGCATGGTGCTACGATTCCCAATAAACTTGATTAGGTGGTAATCTCGAAGGATCATTAGGATATATCCATGCATCCATTGCTATTAGGGCCTGTTAAACTTTATGTCTCTCTATGTGCATCAATCCCTTTAAGCTAAGTAAAGCTTCACATTCTTGCCACGATACTTCTTCCTTTCTTGTCCATCTCACTTCCAGGTTAGTTTCCTCCAAGGATATGTTTTACATCGCAATCGATTTGCATTTCCTGGATCAGAAAAAGGCTTGGTAACTCCAGGATTCATTAATATAACATCCTGACAACGGTTGGTAGAAGCGTACTCCCAACCACCTCATCATTTCTTATAACTTTCCTCACACTAATATTAAAGGTCTTATGGTATGCCCCGACATGTTCTTTCTACTTTAATAATTACTCGGCATAACGCGCTGGCTGCACAATTACAACATTTGGTCTTTGATCTCATATTGGTGTAACAGTTCATAATTGTACCTCTCGTTCACCTTAGAGTAATCACTTTGAAAGGAATGGTTTCAAAATAACAAGGTCCAATAGATAATTTCAATAAGAATTCCACATTGAATGTTCCAAGAATGTTGATGGTTCCAAATACTAGGAGTCTCGATTTTCGGAGATGTAAGAATAGACAGAAAGAGTACAACGAGGTTTATTCCTTCAGGTCCTGATAATTCTGTAATATGATGTCATAGAGAATGTTGCACGAGGGCAATGATTGTTGGATACAAAGGTCATAAAGACGGTCTTTATACAATTCTTACATCGGGTGGATAACTTTCCTCCTGAATAATAAGAGGAAATCTAAAGTCGCATTGATGAAGGTCAGCCAATGGAAAGCAATTCTACTCCATGACAATTAAAGAATGAAGTAGTTTGTCATTCAAGTAATCAATGGTTTCAAATGAATTCTCATTGTATGAATGAAAGAATAAAATATTCAAGTGATATAAAGTCTGATACGAAGATGGGTAAGAGTTCAAGTCGAGTGGGCGACTTCACTAGGTTTCAATCAAGTTATTCATCGAACTTTCATCGTCATGCTTTACCGTAGGCAAAATGCATGGCAGAATTGCTGAATAAATTAAATTGGGAGTTGGACCAGTGAAACAATAACTAGTCCTTTTCAAGAAACACTAGTGTAAGAACCCCAAATTTTTGGTAGAATTAAAACTTTTTATATTGATGAAAGAAGGAACAGTGATTCCGACTACGAGGTATTAACAGTTCTAATGAATGAATGTTGAATGGATATAGATTCAATGATTACATCTCAGGAAGAATGCAATGGGTTGACAACTTAGATTAGAATAATCTGTCTCCTAGGGAGATAAGATATGGGAATTCCAAATAGGAGAGCTATCCTCATGTCATCCAGATCGGTATCTGTTATTAGTCCAGTGGTTCCGTAAAAAGGGTTAAGGAACGCCCGAAAGAGAACAAGGACATTTTTGTAAACATAAGGAATAAAAAGAGAATAAACCATGAATAGTGTTTTTGGTGGAAATAAGAATATTATTAGACGACGCTATATAGAAGTATTCAGAACGGATTTCTGAGTTCGTATTCATGATCCAGGGGCGAGATAAGTGTATGTAAACGATATCGGAATTCAGAAATTCCAAATTCTATTTTGGTGTAATATTTGACCCGATAGTGAATTATATATTATTATATTCAAGAAAGGAGATATTAAATTTGAGGATTTGAGGATTTAATATTTTAGAATTTTATTATATTTGATTTGAGGATTTAGAACGAAAACCACTAAGACAGTGAAACGAACATTCTAGAAGCCGCTGAAAATTTACAACGAGATTAAGCGATTAAGCGAACGAATTATGGATTTTGGATTGAGTTTATAAAGAGATTAAATATCCTACACAATCATGAAGAGAATTATATCAGTTGGATGGAATGATTTAATCAAAGATTAAATCAAAACAATTTAGGATTTAAGTGGGTAAATCACTTAAATCAATTCAAAGACATAACAAATATCAACCAAGCTTCTTGAACACACCTTGCACAAGAACCAAGGAAGGAGCACAGCCACTTTATGAGATATTGTCCAAGAGAAATCACTTTATGCTAGATGAGTGCAAGAGAAGCCAAGCCAAACACCATTCTCTCCATTTTCTCTCAACTGCCCAGCAAGAACCACCTTGAAAGCAAAATTCATATCTCAATATCTAGAGCTTTAAAAATCACCAAACTTTAACCACAGCTCCCTCATATCATGGAGAACATTCGCTCAAAATTTCATGGCCATCTAATGAGTATAGCCTAGTGAAATAACCTCCCCAAGTTGAAGAAACAAACTGTCCAGATTCATGACAGTTTCTGTGACGATTTTCAAATGGCCATATCTCGTTCGTTTCTCAATGGAATTTCGTGTTCTTTATATGGTTGGAAAGCTGTGAAGATGCTCTACAACTATCCTTTAGAAGCCTCGTTCAGAAAAGGTCGGTAAGGGCCTCGTTTTGCATGTTCTTCCAACTGAGTTATAGCAGATCCGAAAATTCTAAGAATGTTCTTGATGTTTGTTGTTAGATTAAGCTTGGTTATGGTTATACAAGGATTAATCAAGGCTTAGTAAGGTCTCTACATCCTCCATGGAAGGTATAACCCTCATTAACCCTAGATTATACTTTGAGTTTTGTGATTGTTCTTAGTGATCTTAGATGCGATTTGATTATAATGATGATATAAGCATGATTTGTAGTAGATTTAATTGATTTAAGAGATAGGATGTATATGGTGGTGAGATCAGTGGTATTATGGACTGGTTATGATGTATGAATGCCCGGTGTGGCTTGGTTGATGTTTGGTCGTGATTTAAAAATTTGGAAACGTCCGATTTATAGCCGTCGTAATGCCCGAATTTCGTTAACCTTAAGAAACCAAGCATCACAGTTGATAAAACTCACTGCCTAGCTTCGTAAACTGCCATGATAAGATAGATCATGTTACAAGCTTCGTTTTGATATAAAATTCGAATGAAATGGACTTACGGTTTAGGAGTTATGATTAAATTCGTAAAAATGGTTCGAAACCGTAAACGGAAGTTCGTAACTGAAATTGGATTCCTTTAATACTACTAAATCAGTGGAGAGTCTTGATAATTAAATATTAGAGGTAAAGAGGAGGGTGTGAGAGAAAACCACATGTCGAATGGATCGTTTTCCGATTTGATAAAAATGTTTGAATCAAGGATTAAACGCGAACGAACCCCTAGAAGCATACTTGGTTATGACTTTGGTAAATGACTTAGAAAACGGCCGATAAATCTTAAGGTATAATCTTGGTTCGTAAATGACCGACCTTAGAACTTACATGACTTAAGTATATACCAAGTGTAAGTATAGTGACATGCCTTAGTAGCGGACGAATGTCGGGTCATAAGTGATAATAAAAGGGAGTTACACTAAGAGGTGTATAACGAGATAACGTGACCACGTGTTTCGACTTAAGTTAAGTGTATACTTAGCCTTTTAAAAGTGTTAAGTGATTGACCTCGGTTATTGTGACTATTTATAGATCACCGGAGTGACACGAGGCACACTACCCCTACAGGATTGCCAGGCAAGTCTTCAAAACTTTGAAGCTGTTGTTGTGATAATATATATATATGATTCTGTTTACATATGCCATAGCATGCATGCTTGTTTTCAAAGTATATTGGAATACTTGTTCCCTGAGTTGATATTGGCCTATAGACTAGATATGAATTATCAGTTATAAGCCGGATTGTTGCATTAAGACCCTTAGTGAAGGGCGTATGATATTCATTCTTTAAATATAGACCAGGAGTCGGTATTTGAGATATAGTGATAGTCGTGGAAACCCGGAGGGATTCCAGTGACAGATTAATATTCATTTTGAGGACTGTTATTTATGAACATTATTTATATTTCCGTAAAGTATTAATTACTTGGAAATTATTCGAGGAATGTTATTTAAACATTATCTCAATCGGGAAGTACTATATGAATATTATTTTGAATATTCATTCGAGTTTATTTATTTACAGAGTATTAAATTTTTTATATTCATTTGAGCTTAAATTATTTAAATGAATATTAGTTTCGAATATTCATTTAGAGTTTGTTTATTTAATGAATAAGTACTTTGATATTCCTTGGAATTTTATTTATTAAATGAATATTACTTTCGAATATTCATTTAAGGTTTTATGTACTTGACGAATATTATTTTTAAAATATTCATTGGAAGTTCTATTTACCTAAGGAATATTATTTCGAATATTCCTTTAAGGTTTTGATTACTAAATGAATATTATTTGGATATTCATTTAGAATATTAATTATTAAATGAATATTATTTTCAAATATTCATTTAAGATTTGAATTATTTATGGAATATTATTTCAAATAATTATTTGAGTTGTTTACCATTTTGGATATTCATTTGAGGATTTATTTATTTAAGGAATATATATTATTTTGAATATCCATTTAAGAAGAGATTTATTTGGTAAAAAATTCTATATTTTCCTTCGAGGATTACTTACGAGCAATATTATGATTTGTTAATATTCCTTAATTATTATTGATTTAATAAATACTCTTGGAATATTTAATTAAATTCTTTTTACAATGATTTATATTATTCAAAGATTATCTTTCACCTTCAGATATTATGTACAATATTTCAGAGTCTTTTTATGACTATTTTATCAAGGGGAGGTTCCCAAAAATTTATTTTCATTTAAACCTATCTTATAAGAAGGATTAAATACTCGCTCAACTTCCAAAAATATATAAGGGGACCTCACTTGAGAGCTGTTATTTCTTTGACTGCCCGGTCCTATACTTGCTAAACTATCTTGTAACTCACATCTTGATTCTTTCAAACATCGATATGAATCTGTTTGGTTACCTCCTCAACGCTCGAGGGGTAAGAATTGATGGAACAAGTCTGTATCCATTAACAAGCATCAGCTTGGGAAATATTGGTGAATTTTCCTTTCCAACTAGATACGACTACTTTGTGGAGTCCTATCAACAATTATTATACTTGGGGAAAGGGGGAGGAACTTTACGTTTCAGAGTTATGGATGTTAAATGAACTAGGAGATGCGTAAGTGACCCAGTGGCGCCGGTCCAGCAAATGGCCCAACCGTTGGCCGAGGGGGTTCCAGAGGGCGGTAGACAAGTAAATCCGTCGGTGCTTCCTTCTACATGTAGAGAACAAGAGGTGGGGAGCATAACATGCGAGTGATCATCGTGTAAATGCTATGTCTCCTGGCGCGTCAAACTCCAGTATTAGTTCATCTCTCAATGTTGGAAATTTTCTGCAACAATATCATTGTTGGCAGGTTTGAAAAGTGTTTAAGCTGGAATTGCAATATTCTTCCTGCAAGTTCCTCTATTATGAAAATTTGATAATATCTTGCTTATCTTTGACATAGCAGATATTTCTTCGGAATAAATATATTTTGAGTTACCTTGTTTGTAAGAACCCTAATTTTTGGTAATATTTCATTTTATTTAATATCTTGTGACATTGTCAATATGGAACCTTTCTAGTCATCCCTGTTGATTAATAGAATTGATTGTCTGAGAAACTGCGTTGTTGCATTTATTATGTAAGATAAAAAGGGAGATTGTGAAGGTAGGAGTCTTATTGTTAGTAAGATTTATAAAACTTGGGATTTGAGAATGGTTAGAGTATTAAAGGATTTATTAAGAATTATGACGAGGAATTATGGACATTCGAGGAATTTACACAATTAAGTACTTAAGGAATTATAGGGGAAATCTCTACGCGACAAAATATTATTACGAGGGATTAATTAAGATACGATATGAATTAAAGATTATGTGACAAGCATTGGTGGAGGAATAATAATACAAGGAAAGATATTACATGCAAGCTTCATGTAACTAGAGTGTTAGAAAAGCAAACTAGAAAATGCAAAAGCAACCAATGAATAGTGATTAGTTGGTGCATTATTCTAGGGGACAAAGGAGTATGGTGCATGCCTAGTCTACTACCTAGGGTGCCAACATGTGATACAATAATACATATGACTAATACATATCACCCAACACCTTACTTTATTTCAACCAACACCCAAAAGCAAAAACAAAAACTCTCCCCCCTAGCATTATTGCTCTCGGCCGAAGCTAGAAACAAGGGGAAGAGAAGTTCTTTCTTCCACTTCTCATCACTCTTAATTCAAGGCAAAATTCCTAGGTCCTCTACACTCCATATAGAAGGTATGCTATGAATTTCAAGCCATTCTAACCATCCAATCTTGAGTTATAAATTGTTGAAAATTGAGTGAATAGTAACCATGTATGTTTATCTTTTAGATCTTGAAGGATTAAGGTCTTTAAAGGCTCATCCAAGTGTTCTTAGTGGTTGTAAAGCTCACCCAAGGTCTTTAGCTACTCAAGAAGGTATAAAAATCATAAACCCTTTTGGTTATGTAGTGTTTATAATGTTTGGTAGTAGATCCATGTATATATGAGTTAATCTTGGTTGTATAAGTATTGGATGACATGGATCTTGAGCTTTGATGTTGAGATTGTGACTTTTATGATTATGGATAGTATATATATCTCCATGAGTGTTATGAACCATGAGCTAAGTGAATTAAGTGTTGGTTGTGTTGTGGAATTGTGAAAAATGGTTGGTCTAAGTAGTTTATGCTTGCTGAGTTTTTCCAGGAGCATTGACCTGTATTGTAACACGGTTTTGAACCCCCAAATGTTGTCCCCTGATATCCTACCATATATTGTTGGAAAGATAATTGAATGTAGTTTCTGGAAATGTAAGGTTCATGGCTAGGTGATGTATAGATTTTAAGTTATGGCCGGAGGAGTGAATTGTGTTTCTGGATTCCGGACTGCACTAAGTGACCGCCTTGTGAACCTTGTTTAAACCCCTAAAAATATATGTGGGATCATGGAAAAATTTGAGAAGTTAGGGAATGCAGTGGTGAAGACAACCCAAAAAGAATTGGATTAAAATATGAATATTTGGATTTTATAAAAATGCTAGAGTAATTTTCGCGCAAGGGAAAAAGTCGATTAGTGGAGCAAAATTCTAGGGTTAATGGTTATGATTCGAATGTAGTAACTAAATGAAGTCGATTAAGTGACGAGCGTAATCGAGTGATGACATGAACCTATAGTGGGGTTAGAGAGTCATAAGACGAAGTCGTTAAGTTAATTTCGTACCCCCCCTAAAACCCCGTAATTAAAGAGATATTGTTAAGGTACTAACGAGCGGTTATTGCTTATGTATAGATCGTTCGACTCCGCACGCTCGACCACCCCAACCAAACCAAGGCAAGTTTACTTTTCAAAACTTATCCATATACAAGGACTTTCACTGTTGTGTTTGTAGTTTTCAACTATATCAAATGCTATGTTTATCGAAGTATTGATGCAATTGAAATTGAATAAGTACATATATGCTTATACCCCTTGAACTTAGACTGAAATGTTTTCTTCGGACAACGACTCTAGCAATAGAGGTCGTAGCGGTCCGTATATACTATTGACCGGGGAGCGGTATATTATTATATCGTACCTTGTTTGCGAAAACCCGAAGGGTCATTCGGGTAGTATCGTATACTCAAGTAACTATTGTTATATCTTCGTTAATACTCGAAACCCTATCTTGGATTAAAAGTTTATTTTATCGAATAATTATTTTATTAATTATTAATATTAAATCTTAAAATATTATTTATTAATTATTGTTCATTATTTAAAGATAAAGTTATTCCAAGATACTTTTTAATACCTTCAAACTCGAACTCTTTCGAACTCAAAACATTTTCGAAAACCCCCGGTCAGATTCTGCTTCTTGTATGATTTCAAGAATCATCGGTCGACTGATGTCGGACCTCAATTACTCTGTTTTCAAGCAAAATCAAGTTTTCAAAAGAAAAAGAAAAAGGGGACTCTGGCAGGTGTGGGAATCGTTGACGAACGATTCCCGGGATGTGTAAGCGGCCGTGAGCCAGGCGGTCCATCAATTATTATTCCGGCCCAGGTGTTGCCGAAGGATGATTACGGATGTAGTTTTCATCGAGGGTGATTACGGATGTAGTTTTCACCCAGGGATAGTTACGGATGTAGTTTCTATCCTTCTACCGGTAGAGAAGACCCGCGGATTATTGGACTTGGATGTGGCGACTGATCATCGTCAATCCCTGTCAGGTTTTTATGTTTTCTTCCAGTCCCATCCTCCACTTTGGAAAAATACACAAACACTGAGTGTTCTATTTTGATGATAAAATATTGACATCGTGCAGTATCTAGAAATACAAGATTTTCTATAAAGATTGGCACGTGTTAGTGCACTCTTGCAATTGTTTCAAAGAATGAAATGTTTTGTACGAGAAACCTTCTAAGCTAATGGAAGGAAAGAGGTTTGCAATGAAGTATTCCCTGTACAGTATGCTAATCGTAGAGTGTTTTGCCGAAAATGATATACTCATATGTATATATTTTCAAACATGAGATATGTTGAAATGGGAACCTTATAAAGGGTTCATATGTTATTCTTAAAACTCCTTAGTGAGTATAGATGTTTTATTCGAACTCGGACATATACAGCGTCCAATTATGTTTTAAAATCTGAGATATATACCCATATAATTGGGAATGTTTTCGAAATAAACCCCATTATTATTTTACAAAATGGTGAACTTGCTGAGCATTTTGTAGCTCATTCTTGCTTTATAAAAACTTTTCAGAAAGAGAAGAATTTGGTCGGTTAACTCAGCAACAGCAGAAGAGGAGTAGAAGATTTACCCCGGAGATGATTTAGTTTCTGATAAATACTACAGAGTAAGTCTGATAGGTTTTCAACTGTAATAGTAAGACTTGTCTTCAAGTATAGTTGTATAAGTGGAATTGCGTAAGACTCTGATCTGTATAATGAATTGTAATATTTAGCGGCACTTTTGATTATCGTTTCTGAGACTCTAACTTGCTTGTGTGTAAAGATTGAGGTCTGAATGGATGTATTGTTGAGTTGTAAAGTTAATACATGTATGTTATGGTTGGATGGTGACGTGACGACCTAAATCTCTGACCTCAGATTTGCGGGCGTCACAGAAATTGTATCAGAGCGATAAGTTACAGTACTCAGAAACGAGAGTGTTGAGAGTTGAGTCTAAGTAGGAGAATGACATAAGAGATCGTAGTGAACTTATTATTGGACTACCGGAAGAGGTACCGGTGAGTAGAATGGACTGGAGTGTTGACTGAAGGTATTATACTAGGGTCGATAGAATCCTTATAGACCTCCAGAATGATGAATAGAGGTTTGAGAGTCGTACATGACCTATCATTGATGATGATATAGGAAGCAGAGCGAAATCTCAAGAGCAGCTGATGTAGAGGCGATATTGCCAATATGATCGGATGACTAGGCTGGCATAAATTCTGTGGCCCATAGTCCTCCAGAGTTTAGGAGGCGGCATTTTAAGAATCAAGAAGTTTGGACTTCCCTACATAATTAAGGGTACTTAGTACCTGGATTAATGAAAGTCTTTTACTTTGGCTATAAGATCCGATTTTCGATAAGTAACGGGTTTACCTGAAGGTTGGTCACTATGCCGTTGTGGATTCCATTACCCTCGATGGTGAATTTTTCATGTGTTATACGAGAATGTTATCATAAGACGGGCGTGCTAGATTTTCGATAAGTAACGGGTTTACGAGAATGTTGTGGATTCGGACGCAAGGACATGGTAGTTCAACTTAGAGAACAAACAAGTAGAATTAACAAAGGGACTCAAGAGAAGTTGAATAGGGTTGCAACGAGCAATTCAGCGATCTCGGAGTCTACCAAGAGAAAGACCAGCGGGTCTAGAGTGGGATCCTTGGATAGAGATGTTATTAGGGATTACGTATATATGTATCGTAGACCTCAATATTTTTGGTATATGTTCACATACACACACCCGCCACTGAACCTATGGACTGCATTGAGATCCCTGAGAGATCTCTTTGATCTGTTCCCAGGGGAACTGGCCACTGGTGATTCATGTCGGAAGGCATGAAGTAGGACCCTATGAACTTAGCAGGTGTCCCCGGAATGATGTGAAGCTTGGTCTTCAAGATAAAGCGAGGAAATGACAGATATATTGGTGAAACCCTAACTCGATTAATGACTTTAAGATGATGATTGAGAGACGTACTAGTTGGTGTCTTGTATTACGAAGACGAAGAGATGGAGTTACCCTCATAGTGGTGATAATGAGATGCACGAATGATTATTAACTTATTTTGATAACTACCGGCTGGTGCACTACTTCATTTTAAAATGTTCACTAACCATGTTACCTCGATTAGCTTATATCAGGTAACCCTCCTAGCTTTCTACTTCAAACTTGTGGAATAACAACCAGTGATATACTTTCTCTAAACCAGGACTCATCCAAAGTATCTTAATTGAGCCCCGAGCATTCTATTTGAAGTTTTTAATTATTTCTGCTTAGGACTATTTACACTCTCTTTCAATTATCCAAGGAATGTTCCACAAATATTTCCTTAATTAATCGACGAATACTACTTAACGAATATCGATATTTGATTGCTTCTTTCATACTTGCATTCTTCAGTTGAGCTCATAAATATTCAACAAATTACTGAGGACAGGGATGATCTAATGTCTAGACATCCCTCATGAATTCTTTTCTTCTATTCAAGATGAGATTGTACACCGTACATTGAAATCATAGTAAGGATATCATCTTGATATTGGTATTCCGAATTCAATTCTATTGACGGATCTGATAAAGCAGGTGTACGGAGGCACCCTTGGGTGGACCGTTTCACTGATAAGTAATATTTGATGAGAGGTTATCGATTGTTCCGAAACCTAGAACATTCTCTTCAGATTTTATAGTTTTCTTTTTTTCAAACTTAATAACTTCTTATTTTCATTCGTTGTCCGAGAAGCCTAAAGTTTCTTCAGTGGCTACGATGTTGAAATTCCGTTCTATCCAATTGAAACTGGTTAGTCGTTATGTCAATGTGAATGACTAGTTGATCGTTCAACTACTCAAAATTGTAATGTTGTGAAGAACACCTAGCTAATTGTCCTAGCTGGAGGTGATGCCTCAAACAGGTGAACTAGCAAATTTTGTCTAGCTAGTCGCTAGTGTTTCTTGAAAAGGACTAGTTATTGTTTCACTGGTCCAACTCCCAATTTAATTCATTCCGCAATGCATTTTGCATGTGGTAAAGTATGATGATGAAAGTTTGGACGAATAACTTGATTGAGACTTAGTGAGGTCGCCCACTCGACTTGAACTCTTACCCATCTTCGTATCAGACTTTATATCACTTGAATATTTTATTCTTTCATTTCATACAATGAGAATTCATTTGAAACCATTGATTACTTGAGTGACAAACTACTTCATTCTTTAATTGTCATGGAGTAGAATTGCTTTCTATTGGCTGACCTTCATCAATGCGACTTTAGATTTTCTCTTATTATTCAGGAGGAAAAGTATCCACCCGATGTAAGAATTGTATAAAGACCGTCTTTATGACTTTTGTACCCAAAAATCATTGCCCTTGTGCAACATTCTCTATGGTGTCATATTACAGAACTATCAGGATGAGAAGGAATAAACCTTGTTGTATTCTTTCTGTCCATCCTTACATCTCCAAAAAATTGAGACTCCTAGTATTTGGAACCATCAACATTCTTGGAACATCCAATGTGGAATTCTTTTTGAGATTATCTATTGGACCTTGTTATTTTGAAACCATTCCTTTCAAAGTGATTACTCTAAGGTGAACGAGAGGTACAATTGTGAACCGTTACACCAATATGAGATCAAAAACCAAATGTTGTAATTGTGCAGCCAGAGCGTTATGCCGAGTAATTATTGAAGTAGAGATAACATGTCAGGGCATACCACAAGACCTTTAATATTGGTGTGGGGAAAGTTATAAGAAATGATGAGGTGGTTGGGAGCACGCTCCTACCAACCGTTGTCAGGATGTTATATTAATGAATTCTGGAGTTACCAAGCCTTTTCCTGATCCAAGAAATGCAAATCGATTGCGATGTAAAACATATCCTTAGAGGAAACTACCTGGAAGTGAGATGGACAAGAAAGGAAGAAATATCGTGGCAAGAATGTGAAGCTTTATTTAGTTTAAAGGGATTGATGCACATAGAGAGACATAAAGTTTAACAGGCCACTAATAGCAAATGGATGCATGGATATATGACAATGATCCTTTGAGATTACCACCTAATCAAGTTTATTGGGAATCGCAGTAGCATGCAGGCCTCAGGCTGATTGGCGCCAGTTGTGAAGGAGGACGAGCGTATGACATCTTACATATACCATCGAGAACTGATACCCTTATCGGATATGGAGGAATTGTTGACTAGTTGAAATGAGTAGTTGTTTTTTTCAAAGATAAGGTTGAAGAGAAGGTTTTACCAACTCAAGATCGACCTCTGTACTATGCCAAAGTTGGCATTTCACACTAATATAAACGTTATAAAATTGTGGTAGTATCGTTCGAATGGACTAATGAGTCAGAAGCCTTTATGGATTAATGAACAAAGTTTTGGGATGAAATGAGATATTAGCAACAACCTCGTTGTTAGCTATACTTGATGATAAAAAGAGGACTTTGAGAGTCACGATGATGCGATTTTCGAGAGTTTAAGAGGTGTGCTGATGCAGTAGAAAAAGGATGATAGCCTATACTTCTAAACAACATAAAGGTTATGAGATAGCACTTACCGTGAGTCTGGGATTAGTCATGATGGCGTTCACGCATAAAACTAAGACGTTAACCTTATGAGAAAAGTGTGAAAGTTTTCCACAAGTGCCATAAGTATATCTTCATATTAGGACTGAACATAAGAAAGAGAAGGTGACGAAAAAGAGCAGGGAGTATATAACGCCTTAGAAATTTTTGTAATATTTATAATTATTTATTTAATACTAAATGTGAATTATGTGATGTAATTATTTTTGAGGAAGTGAAATATGTATGATATTTTATTTTTGAGTTTATTTGATGATTTATATGTGTCAGATAAATCTACGTATTTTATTTTTTTGTTTTGGCGATTAAATTTTATTTAAATCATGTGTCATTTATCTTCTGAGGTTTTTATAAAATTATCGGGGTTAGTATAAATCATGAATTCTTTTACATTATTAACTTTATTTGTTTATTTGAGTTTTAAAAATATTAGATGGATTTATTTCGATTTTTAAGGATTTTAAAATGATTTTTATGAATTGATTTGTGTTTTATTGATTTAATCTTGTAAAATCCGTATTTAATTCGTTTTTTATCCCAAAAATATTTTAAAAATATGGGGAGATAGATAATTTTACTTCCTACATTTTAAAAATGATATTGAGATTTTTCTCAACTATTACTTATTCATTTTCTATTTTTACCAAGTAGTTTTAAATTGTTTTAATTAGAAAATTCATTAGTAATCTACAAAATACCCATTCCTTTTAAATCCCTAAAATTACCAGCCCCTTCCCCCAATTTCAATCCCCCTGCTCTTTTAAGTCTCTTGTTTTCTCTCGACTGTTCTAGACACTCTCTCAATCTCTCGATTTCTTCCAATTTCCATCACAGAAATTACTAGCTAAATATGTAAGTGGGATGTTCGATTGTGTTTTCATCTTATCTCCCCTTCTCTCTCCCCTGTATCCTGTAGTTATGTTGCCGCTGCGTGTGCTAGGTGTGTGCCCTTGAGGTCGCATATATGAGTATATATATATATGTAGTATGTGTGTGCGTGCGTTTATGGTGTGAGTTGTGTGTTTGGTCGTGTGTTTGAGCTATATAAAGGTTGTTGTGTAGCTAGGTTTCATCGAGTAGCCCTCTCCCCTGTTCTTTCTACAGCTGGGTGTTGAGAGTATGTGTCGAAGAAGTGTGTGTGGTGTTTCTATCCTTCGTGTGTGTGTGCTGTAGTAGGCTGGCCGTGTGTGCGTAAGTGAACTGGGCACCAAGCTATGTGTTGTAAGTTTAACAAAATGAGGAGGTTGCTGGATTGGGTTCGAAATTGTAGTTGTGCGTGGGTGTGTGAGTGGTGCTACTGGTGTGAAGAGTGGGAATTGTGGCTTGAGTTAGTATGTAATGGAAAGGAGGGTCGAATTAGTTGTGATTGATTGGGAGTTCACTTGTTACTATTTTGATTTTGTTCTGTTATAATTTGATTATGTGGTTTGTACTTGTCCTGTGTTTCAGCTAAGTATACTAATATTATTATCGTTCAGGTGTTGTAATTTGGAATTTTCGATTTGGTTTGATCTGGTTGTGCCAGGATTTAGCTAATTTTCAGATTAATTATATACTAAATTATTATGTAATATTTTCAGTTTGTGTTTTAATTTCCAAATTATATATTCGGGTCGTATGATTTAATTAATTTAAGGATTTTTTTTTTGGATTGGAGTAAGTTTAGCTCAACTTATTAATATATGTTAAATTTTATTTGGGAAGTGATGATTTTTAGTTGGTGGTGTCGGTTATGTTTCGACTGGCAGTTACCCGTATAAAAGGGGATGCCGTCAAAATTTTCTAAAAATATTAGTTGTATTTTCTTGAGTATATGTATATATGTATGTACTACTACTATGGAGTGGTATTTGGATTTATATTTTATTTATGTGATTATTTGTTAAATATTTATCGTTTATAATTATATATTTATGTTAGTGGTTTGTGGTTGACATTATATGATTTAAAGTAAGTAAATTTAGAGGTTCTCACAAGGGTAGATTAAGGTTAGATGTTCAAAGACGAACGTCGAATATTTAACAGAATTTTGAAATAGTATTTTTTTTACGTGTAGGTTCGAAGGACGTAGACATAAAGGATAAAGGAAAGGCAAAGACTGAGAGTTTTTGAACTAAGTGACTAGCGTGCAAATATTTGGTTAAGGCAAGTAACTCGAACCTTGTATCGAAGTTCAGATTCTTTCAATTATCCATGAATTGTTGTTTAAATTTTTATAACTTATTGTTGTTTCTTTCAAGTTAATTGTCGAACCTCTTGTACTATACTGTTAAATCATATTAATTATTGCTTAATCCTTAATACCTTCATGTTTACCCTTATAGACTGCTGTTTAAACTATTGTACTTCCTTGCTTATTTTAATTCTCGTTGAACTGTAAACCTTGTTTTATGACATACCTTTTGTACTAGCTTGAACCCTATTTCATATCTATTTCCTTAATCCACACTAGCCTAACTATACCATGCAACTTTTGAATTGAATTCTAAATCCCTAACCTTTGTTATGTTCTTAATTAATCAATGACCCTTATTGCTTATATTCCTATTTTCCCCTTAGCCATACCATATTCGATACCACCTTGTATTATGCCTCTAAAATGACAAGAGCTTGATAAACCTTTATTTTTAAATAC
This sequence comes from Saposhnikovia divaricata, assembly GCA_036435485.1. Classification (NCBI taxonomy): domain Eukaryota; kingdom Viridiplantae; phylum Streptophyta; class Magnoliopsida; order Apiales; family Apiaceae; genus Saposhnikovia; species Saposhnikovia divaricata. The sequence goes on along the minus strand of CM071596.1, from coordinate 161,096,433 downwards.
CTGTGAATCACACTTGAACCCTACCTTGCGAACCTTATGCAATTAAATTAGATTTCTTACTTGACTTTCAGTCACTTATTCTTGAAGTTAAACAGAATAAATCCCCTACTCTGAATTATTGCCTAAGAATTCCATTCATCGAAACTTTCTTTACTTTATGGACATTTATTTAATTATTTTAAATTAGCGTAAGAGGCTAGGGTGGTCCTAGTCCAGCTTTTCAATTTAGCGTAAGAGGCTAGGGTGGTCCTAGTCCAGCAATAGAGGCCAATGTGTTGCCTAATTGGGAACCCAATTTTCAAAGTCCAGAGGGACCTAGTGTCCGGTATGGGGACATTACGTGGCTGATCACCCGTATTGTCCGATTTTAATAAAATGCTTAAATTAATTAAAATGTTTTAAAGGTGGGAAATTTGATATAAAAAGAGAAATTCATTTCTCTCTCTCCCTATTTTTTTGGAATGAATTACAAATTGCCAAACTTTGGAAAAACTCAGAGAATGATTCTTATATCGTTGTATCCGTACTCTTGTTGTTGATTTTTATTTTGGCATCTATACTGTTACTTGCTGAGCATTTGGCTCACTTATTGTTGTTTATAACCCTTTTTCAGTTAAGGAAGAAAAGGATACGACGTAGGAGCTATATCAGGAGAAGAACTTGTTGTGGGCTGTAGACAGACTAGTTGGCTCTAGTACAAGGTTGGACTTTTGGGTATCAGTAGAGAATTGTGTAATAGTTATAGTTGGTTGTATTTATATTGTGGAGCGTATGTATCTTTTAATTAAGAATTTAGTATTGTAATGTAATAACTTAGTTAGTAGTTGCTTGTTTCATACCACTACCTGTTAGAGATCCGGGTTAGTAGTGGGGTGTTGTATTATGATTTAATGTCTGGTTATCAGCTTGTATGTATTTAATTTTGGTTGTGTGCCCCGATCTTGTTTTATGATCGGGAGGGCATAGTAGTATGGTTCACCTGATCGGTTAGGACAGGTTGAACAGGTGTTATGTTTCTTAAGTACTTGGTATTGCAGATATTTTCTTTTATGATTTTGGTTGGTTCAAAATACAGGTGGATAGTCCATATTACGAATACTTCATGCCGAAATTTTTTTTAAAAAAAAAAAAAAAAAAAATTCCCCTATATCAAATTCTATTTTATTTAATTAAATCCAATAATTTATTATAAAAGTATATTTTTTTTTAGTATTGGGAAGTCGGGACGTTACAGGTTGGTATCAGAGCTATCAGGTTTTGGTCACTGAAACAAGCCAGGATTAGGTATAGGTATAGGATAGGAGCGATAGGTGTAGGTTATCATTAGGATAGTAGGTAGTAGGTTTAGGATATTCTTTTATCGCTTTAATAATTTCTTTACTCGCTATATCGTTATCGCAGATGGTGGATGATTGAGATTATCCTCGGTATTTATTTTTGTAGTAGGATGGTTAACAGTGTACCTTGAACTCTGAAACTGTTGTGTTATATTAACTTTGTTGGTACCATGACCTTTATTTTCTCGTTATCTGCGCATCTTTTATTACATTTCTGAGTTGCCTAAATATCTCCTGTTAGCATTACTTGTTCAAGATAATACCTATGCTTCCTTGGTTCTTTACCCCGTTATAATTCTTGTGAACATAGGTAACTCAAATCCAGGATTCGAAAAACCTTATTTTGTATATATTAGCCTGTTGCTTAATAAGTTTCTTGTTTTCTTATCAGAATCATGCCTCCAAAGAAGAAAACACCTGCTACAAATCCTGAAAACCAGAACACTGGCAACCAAAATCCAGTTGACCCGACTATGACTCAAATTCTCCAACTTCTTCAACAACAGACAGCCGCACTAGCTCAGCAACGACCCGCCCAACCAATTGTGACCTTCAAAGCTTTTCAAGCCGTACACCCTCCAGAGTTCAAAGGTACTGTCAACCCTATAGAAGCTAGGGCTTGGCTTAATGAAATGGAAAAAGCTTTTGCTTTGGTAAGGGTAGGAGAAGATCAGAAGACGGAATATGCTAGTTACTTCTTGAAAGCTGAAGCAAATTATTGGTGGGAGTCAACAAAACTGTTGCAAGGTGATGGAGGGATCACATGGCAGAGATTCACCGAGTTATTTCTCGAGAAGTATCTTCCAAGGTATATGCAAGATCAGCTGGAGATTCAGTTTTTAGAATTAAAACAGGAAAACATGAGCGTGGCAGAATACGAGGCAAGATTCACAGAGTTAGCAAGGTTTGTTCCTGAGTACGTTAATACTGAGGCAAAGAAAGCTAAAAGATTTCAACAGGGTCTAAAGCCATGGATACGTAGTAAGGTGGCGGTGTTTCAGTTAGAGAACTATGCAATGGTAGTGGAGAAGGCTATGATTGTTGAAGGTGAAAGTGAATTGTATCAGAAAGAGAAAGCAGGAAAGAAAAGGAAGATAGAAAGTACTGAGGGAAGTCAGAACCCAAAAGGCAATAATAATAATAACAAGTTCAAGCCAAGGAATGAGGGTCGGTATGAGAGGAACCGAGGTTTTCAGAAACCGAAGAATGGAAACGGTGGTCAAGGTAAACGTCTTCAGAATACCAATCAGCAGCTTGCAATCAGACCAGCCTTACCTGAATGTACAACTTGTGGGAAGAAGCACTCGGGAGTTTGCCACAGACTAAGTATTACTTGTTTTAAATGCAACAAGAAGGGACATTACGCGGGAGAGTGCCCGACTTCAAAATCAGGGATAACATGCTACAACTGCGGGAAAGTTGGTCATATTGCTAAGGATTGCAAGGAGGCAGTTCAGTCAGGAAATGTTTTAAGGATAGCCGGACCCCCATCGGCAAATGCCCTGAAGATAACTGGACCTCCATCTCAGACCCAGACGTCTCAACCCAGAGCCAGAACCTTTAACATGACTATGCAGGATGCTGTTCAAGAAATGGATGTTGTTGTAGGTACGCTTCCTGTGAATTCAATAGAGGCTAAAGTTTTAATTGACTCTGGAGCTACTAAGTCTTTCATTTCCAACAAGTTTGTTAGTAAATTGCAATGTGAAATTCGACCTTTAGAGCAAGCTTTAGTGATAGAGGTGGCAAACCAAGATAAAGTCCCTATCAATCAAGTGTGTCCTCAGTGTAATATAAAGATAGGTGGTTACCTTTTCTATGCCAATTTGATACCCTTCGAGATGGGAGAATTCGATGTAATTTTAGGAATGGACTGGTTGACTGATTATGATGCACAGATTGAGTGTAGAAAGAAACAGGTGAGATTAAAGGCGGAGGATGATAAGGAAGTGATATTTCAAGGACAGAGGCAGGTGAAGAAATTTCTGAGTATTATGCAAGCCAAGAGGTTACTTAGACAAGGTTGTGAAGCGTATTTAGCACACGTGACGGATGTAGAGAAGCATGCACCGAAGATAGAAGATATACCAATTGTTAACGAGTTCCCCGACGTTTTTCCAGAAGAATTACCCGGTTTACCTCCAGATCGAGAAGTGGAGTTTGCTATAGACCTAATACCTGGAGCAGAACCCGTGTCCAAAGCACCATATAGGATGGCACCGGTGGAGATGAAAGAGTTAGCAACACAATTACAAGAACTTTTAGATAAGGGAGTCATAAGACCAAGTGTATCGCCGTGGGGAGCTCCTGTGCTGTTTGTCAAGAAAAAGGATGGTAGTATGAGATTGTGTATCGATTATCGAGAACTCAACAAGCTGACCATCAAGAATAGATATCCCTTGCCTAGAATCGATGATTTGTTTGATCAACTTAAGGGAGCAGCTTATTTCTCGAAGATTGATTTAAGATCGGGCTATCATCAATTAAAGATCAAACCTGAAGACATTCCAAAGACGGCATTTCGCACAAGGTATGGACATTACGAATTCTTAGTGATGCCATTTGGATTAACCAATGCTCCAGCAGCATTTATGGATCTTATGAACAGAGTCTTTAGGAAGCATCTGGATAAATTTGTGATAGTTTTTATTGATGATATTTTGATATATTCCAAGACCCGGGAAGAACATGCAGAACATTTAAGAATTGCGTTAGAAATATTGAGAGCAGAGAAGTTGTATGCCAAATTTTCAAAATGTGAGTTTTGGTTGGAAGAGGTGCAGTTTCTAGGTCATATAATCAGTAGCGAAGGAATTAGAGTTGACCCTGCAAAGATAGAAGCTGTGGTGAATTGGAGCAGACCGAGAACGCCCACCGAAGTGAGAAGTTTCTTGGGATTGGCTGGTTATTATAGGAGGTTTGTTCAAGATTTTTCTAAGATCGCCTCACCATTGACCAGGTTGACTAGGAAAAATGAGAAGTTCATATGGAATGAGAAGTGTGAAGAGAGTTTCCAGGAATTAAAGAAAAGATTAGTAACAGCACCAGTGTTAGTCTTACCAGACAGTCAGGGAAACTTTGTGATCTACAGTGATGCTTCATACAAAGGATTAGGGTGTGTATTGATGCAACATGGAAAGGTGATCGCGTATGCTTCTCGACAATTAAAGCCTCATGAGCAGAAGTACCCGACTCACGATTTGGAGTTAGCAGCAATTGTATTCGCACTAAAGATTTGGAGACACTACCTATATGGTGAAAAATGTGAGATTTACACGGACCACAAAAGTTTGAAGTATATCTTCACACAACGAGAGCTTAACATGAGACAAAGGCGATGGTTAGAGTTGATTAAGGATTATGACTGCACGATTAATTATCACCCAGGGAGAGCGAATGTAGTGGCCGACGCATTAAGTAGAAAGGAGAGACTGAACATGTTTACCATCTCAAAGGAATTGTTCAAGGAGTTTGAAAAGTTGAGATTAGAAGTCCAGACCTCGGAGCCTACCAGTGGTAAGTGTTATACCATGACCTTTCAACCCGAGTTACTTGAAAAGATACGAAGATGTCAGGAGGAAATCATGAATCAAGATATGAACACATTGACAGGTGAAGAGATTTGCACTCAGAAGGATGATAAGGGTATCTTAAGATTTTCTTCGAGGATTTGGATTCCCAACGTGCCAGAATTAAAGAATGAGATTTTGCGGGATGCTCACAGTTCAAGATATTCAATTCATCCGGGGAGTACGAAGATGTACCAAGACCTGAAGGAACATTTCTGGTGGCCTGATATGAAAAGAGAGATTGCAGACTGGGTTAGTAAGTGTTACACATGTCAAAGAGTCAAAGCTGAACATCAAAAGCCTAGTGGACTATTACAGCCATTAGATATTCCTGAGTGGAAATGGGAGCATTTAGCTATGGACTTCGTTGTGGGACTACCGAGAACAAAAGCTAATCATGATGCGATTTGGGTAATCATAGACCGTTTGACTAAATCTGCCCATTTCCTTCCAATCAACGAAAGATTCTCACTAGATAAGTTGGTACAGCTGTATTTGAAGGAAGTGGTTATGCGTCACGGTGTGCCAGTAACTATTGTATCTGATCGAGATCCACGTTTCAACTCCAGATTTTGGAAACAATTTCAAGAATGCTTAGGAACTGAGCTTAAGATGAGTACAGCCTATCATCCGCAGACAGACGGACAGAGTGAACGAACCATTCAAACTATTGAAGATATGCTACGAACGTGTGCATTGGATTTTAAAGGAAGTTGGGACGAGCACCTACCTTTGGTGGAATTCTCTTACAACAACAGCTATCATGCGAGTATTGGGATGCCGCCATACGAAGCTTTATATGGAAGGAAATGTAGATCTCCTGTATATTGGGATGAGGTTGGTGAGCATAAGGTGTTAGGATCGGAACTAGTACAACAAACGAAGGAAAAGATCGAAATCATTCAGAAACGGCTAATTGCTGCCCAGAACAGACAAAAGAAGTATGCTGATCAAGCCAGGAAAGATATGAATTTTGAAGAAGGAGAGAAAGTGTTGTTGAAAGTGTCACCTTGGAAAGGAGTTACGAGGTTTGGCAAGAAAGGAAAGCTCAGTACGAGATACGTAGGACCTTTTGAGATCTTAAGACGGGTTGGAAAAGTCGCGTATGAGTTAGCCCTACCGCCACATATGAGTCATATCCACAATGTCTTCCATGTGTCAATGCTCAAGAAATATCATCCAGATTTAAGTCATGTCATTGAATACGAGCCTATTGAGTTACAGCCGGATCTGTCTTATATAGAACAGCCCATAGCAATCCAGGATAGAATGGATAAGAAATTGAGAAATAAGACAGTTAAGTTGGTAAAGGTTCTGTGGAGGAATCCTAGAGTTGAGGAGTCAACTTGGGAGCTTGAGAGCGAGATGCTCGAGAATCATCCTCATCTATTTACTTAGGTGAGATTCTGGGGACAGAATCCCGTTAAGGGGGGAAAGATATAACGCCTTAGAAATTTTTGTAATATTTATAATTATTTATTTAATACTAAATGTGAATTATGTGATGTAATTATTTTTGAGGAAGTGAAATATGTATGATATTTTATTTTTGAGTTTATTTGATGATTTATATGTGTCAGATAAATCTACGTATTTTATTTTTTTGTTTTGGCGATTAAATTTTATTTAAATCATGTGTCATTTATCTTCTGAGGTTTTTATAAAATTATCGGGGTTAGTATAAATCATGAATTCTTTTACATTATTAACTTTATTTGTTTATTTGAGTTTTAAAAATATTAGATGGATTTATTTCAATTTTTAAGGATTTTAAAATGATTTTTATGAATTGATTTGTGTTTTATTGATTTAATCTTGTAAAATCCGTATTTAATTCGTTTTTTATCCCAAAAATATTTTAAAAATATGGGGAGATAGATAATTTTACTTCCTACATTTTAAAAATGATATTGAGATTTTTCTCAACTATTACTTATTCATTTTCTATTTTTACCAAGTAGTTTTAAATTGTTTTAATTAGAAAATTCATTAGTAATCTACAAAATACCCATTCCTTTTAAATCCCTAAAATTACCAGCCCCTTCCCCCAATTTCAATCCCCCTGCTCTTTTAAGTCTCTTGTTTTCTCTCGACTGTTCTAGACACTCTCTCAATCTCTCGATTTCTTCCAATTTCCATCACAGAAATTACTAGCTAAATATGTAAGTGGGATGTTCGATTGTGTTTTCATCTTATCTCCCCTTCTCTCTCCCCTGTATCCTGTACTTATGTTGCCGCTGCGTGTGCTAGGTGTGTGCCCTTGAGGTCGCATATATGAGTATATATATATATGTAGTATGTGTGTGCGTGCGTTTATGGTGTGAGTTGTGTGTGTGGTCGTGTGTTTGAGCTATATAAAGGTTGTTGTGTAGCTAGGTTTCATCGAGTAGCCCTCTCCCCTGTTCTTTCTACAGCTGGGTGTTGAGAGTATGTGTCGAAGAAGTGTGTGTGGTGTTTCTGTCCTTCGTGTGTGTGTGCTGTAGTAGGCTGGCCGTGTGTGCGTAAGTGAACTGGGCACCAAGCTATGTGTTGTAAGTTTAACAAAATGAGGAGGTTGCTGGATTGGGTTCGAAATTGTAGTTGTGCATGGGTGTGTGAGTGGTGCTACTGGTGTGAAGAGTGGGAATTGTGGCTTGAGTTAGTATGTAATGGAAAGGAGGGTCGAATTAGTTGTGATTGATTGGGAGTTCACTTGTTACTATTTTGATTTTGTTCTGTTATAATTTGATTATGTGGTTTGTACTTGTCCTGTGTTTCAGCTAAGTATACTAATATTATTATCGTTCAGGTGTTGTAATTTGGAATTTTCGATTTGGTTTGATCTGGTTGTGCCAGGATTTAGCTAATTTTCAGATTAATTATATACTAAATTATTATGTAATATTTTCAGTTTGTGTTTTAATTTCCAAATTATATATTCGGGTCGTATGATTTAATTAATTTAAGGATTTTTTTTTTTGGATTGGAGTAAGTTTAGCTCAACTTATTAATATATGTTAAATTTTATTTGGGAAGTGATGATTTTTAGTTGGTGGTGTCGGTTATGTTTCGACTGGCAGTTACCCGTATAAAAGGGGATGCCGTCAAAATTTTCTAAAAATATTAGTTGTATTTTCTTGAGTATATGTATATATGTATGTACTACTACTATGGAGTGGTATTTGGATTTATATTTTATTTATGTGATTATTTGTTAAATATTTATCGTTTATAATTATATATTTATGTTAGTGGTTTGTGGTTGACATTATATGATTTAAAGTAAGTAAATTTAGAGGTTCTCGCAAGGGTAGATTAAGGTTAGATGTTCAAAGACGAACGTCGAATATTTAACAGAATTTTGAAATAGTATTTTTTTTACGTGTAGGTTCGAAGGACGTAGACATAAAGGATAAAGGAAAGGCAAAGACTGAGAGTTTTTGAACTAAGTGACTAGCGTGCAAATATTTGGTTAAGGCAAGTAACTCGAACCTTGTATCGAAGTTCAGATTCTTTCAATTATCCATGAATTGTTGTTTAAATTTTTATAACTTATTGTTGTTTCTTTCAAGTTAATTGTCGAACCTCTTGTACTATACTGTTAAATCATATTAATTATTGCTTAATCCTTAATACCTTCATGTTTACCCTTATAGACTGCTGTTTAAACTATTGTACTTCCTTGCTTATTTTAATTCTCGTTGAACTGTAAACCTTGTTTTATGACATACCTTTTGTACTAGCTTGAACCCTATTTCATATCTATTTCCTTAATCCACACTAGCCTAACTATACCATGCAACTTTTGAATTGAATTCTAAATCCCTAACCTTTGTTATGTTCTTAATTAATCAATGACCCTTATTGCTTATATTCCTATTTTCCCCTTAGCCATACCATATTCGATACCACCTTGTATTATGCCTCTAAAATGACAAGAGCTTGATAAACCTTTATTTTTAAATACCTGTGAATCACACTTGAACCCTACCTTGCGAACCTTATGCAATTAAATTAGATTTCTTACTTGACTTTCAGTCACTTATTCTTGAAGTTAAACAGAATAAATCCCCTACTCTGAATTATTGCCTAAGAATTCCATTCATCGAAACTTTCTTTACTTTATGGACATTTATTTAATTATTTTAAATTAGCGTAAGAGGCTAGGGTGGTCCTAGTCCAGCTTTTCAATTTGGCGTAAGAGGCTAGGGTGGTCCTAGTCCAGCAATAGAGGCCAATGTGTTGCCTAATTGGGAACCCAATTTTCAAAGTCCAGAGGGACCTAGTGTCCGGTATGGGGACATTACGTGGCTGATCACCCGTATTGTCCGATTTTAATAAAATGCTTAAATTAATTAAAATGTTTTAAAGGTGGGAAATTTGATATAAAAAGAGAAATTCATTTCTCTCTCTCCCTATTTTTTTGGAATGAATTACAAATTGCCAAACTTTGGAAAAACTCAGAGAATGATTCTTATATCGTTGTATCCGTACTCTTGTTGTTGATTTTTATTTTGGCATCTATACTGTTACTTGCTGAGCATTTGGCTCACTTATTGTTGTTTATAACCCTTTTTCAGTTAAGGAAGAAAAGGATACGACGTAGGAGCTATATCAGGAGAAGAACTTGTTGTGGGCTGTAGACAGACTAGTTGGCTCTAGTACAAGGTTGGACTTTTGGGTATCAGTAGAGAATTGTGTAATAGTTATAGTTGGTTGTATTTATATTGTGGAGCGTATGTATCTTTTAATTAAGAATTTAGTATTGTAATGTAATAACTTAGTTAGTAGTTGCTTGTTTCATACCACTACCTGTTAGAGATCCGGGTTAGTAGTGGGGTGTTGTATTATGATTTAATGTCTGGTTATCAGCTTGTATGTATTTAATTTTGGTTGTGTGCCCCGATCTTGTTTTATGATCGGGAGGGCATAGTAGTATGGTTCACCTGATCGGTTAGGACAGGTTGAACAGGTGTTATGTTTCTTAAGTACTTGGTATTGCAGATATTTTCTTTTATGATTTTGGTTGGTTCAAAATACAGGTGGATAGTCCATATTACGAATACTTCATGCCGAAATTTTTTTTTAAAAAAAAAAAAAAAAATTCCCCTATATCAAATTCTATTTTATTTAATTAAATCCAATAATTTATTATAAAAGTATATTTTTTTTTAGTATTGGGAAGTCGGGACGTTACAGAGTATAATGGAGAAATTTGTTATTTCCCAGGAAAGGCCAGTGTGGTGGCCGATACCTATAGAAGGGATTATTCGAAATTGGAATTCAGTCAGTATTGACCAAGAAAATAGAGTATATACAATAAAGAATAATGTTAGAGGAAAATGACTAAATTATGGGAAGGAAAAAGATGTATAGAGAATTAAGGGAATGTTTGGTAAGCTGAAATGAAGAATGGTATTGGCAAACTATTAAGTAATAACGCGACATGTCAAAAGCAGAATGATAGAGATCTAGTGGATTAATTCCGCCTGTAGAAAATATTGAACGTGGACAGAATTATAGTGAATTTCATAAGTAGGTCGCCAAAGACCGAGCCAAGAGATGGCCCTAGTTGAGTTATAATTGTTGGACCAAGTGATTTACCAACGAGAGACTTTTCATTGAGAAGATTATCGAGTATTATACGGAAGAGATGGTGGTGCATATAGAACTTCTGCAGCGATTACGTCAGATAAAGACTTAAGGTTAAACTTCGAATATATTGAAGGTGCTTTCAGGTATATTTAACAAAGTGATTGATCGTATGTATTAATTTGATATGTGGTTGACGGACAGGGAAGAAGAATTGTCCAGACGATCGAATTATATTTAGTGTCGTGCCTTAGGCTTCACGGGGCAGTCGAGAATAAAAACTTATCCATGAATGAATGTGTTATCACGATCATCACCATGCGAACGTAAGGACGTCTATTGTAAAGCGTACCGCGAAAGAAGAAGCTTCGCTTTTCTTGCATTACGAAGAAGTCAATGAACGGGGGATATAGTAGCTGAACTGGTTCGACGTATGCCGAAGACAATACAGTATCCACAGCAAGTGGTAACGGCTGACGGGAGGCAAAGGAATATGAGGAATACCGTGCGTATTGACGTTGTCTCAGATTACAGAACACGACCACAAAGCATTCACGGGCCAACGATACAAGGACTCAACACGGATACTATGAACAAGGTAGAAGAGGAACGTGTGAGTAGTGGGATAGAAATTTTTAATCATAGAACAACTGATAAGGAATACAGGTTGAGGAGAGTATGCGTTGAGGAACAACATTAAGGCGTTGGTGAGACGAAGGGAGTGAACAATAGGGTTGAAGTGTCCACCTGAGAGTTGGAAAAGGTAAGGTTGGAATTGTATCCCCAACTATTATCCTTAGGTTCTTAAGATAGAATCCTTTTAAGGAGAGGAGACTGCATTAACCCTAACTTTCGGGAATATTCGAAACCTGGATGAATAGTAATTTATGGGTGGATGAGAAATTTTTGCAACCACGATATGTATGAATTATCAAACGAAGATTTCGAATTGATATTACGTCTTTACAGTACAGACGAGTGTATGTAAAAGTTATTAGTTTTTCACGAAACCCATTATTTCGAGATATCTAAGGAGATCGTGGTAAGGCATGGGGTCCTGTGAGCATTGTATCTGATAGAGACCCAAGGTTCAACTCCAAGTTCTGGAGGGGTTTTCAGGATTGTGTGGGGACCAAGTTAAACATGAGTACTGCATACCACCCCCAATCAGACGGACAGAGTGAGAGAACCATCCAGACCATAGAGGACATGCTGAGAGTATGTGCCACCGATTTTAAGGGAAGTTGGGATGACCACTTGTCGTTGATCGAATTTTCCTACAACAACAGTTACCATGCGAGTATAGGAATGCCCCCATATGAAGCTTTATACGGACGAAGATGTCGGTCTCCCTTGTGTTGGGAAGAAGTTGGAGAGCGGAAGATTTTAGGGCCTGAACTGGTCCAACAGACAAGAGAAACTATCGAGCTCATAAGAGGACGGCTGGTAGCGGCCCAAGACAGACAGAAGAAGTATGGGGACCAGACCCGCAAAGACAAGGTATATGAGGTAGGAGAGTTTGTGATGTTGAAGGTATCACCGTGGAAGGGATTGATGAGATTTGGTAAGAAGGGGAAGCTAAACCCAAGATTTATTGGACCTTTTGAGATCTTGAAACGAGTTGGAAAGTTAGCCTATGAATTGGCTTTACCCCCGAGCTGGCAGCAAGTACATAATGTGTTCCATGTGTCCATGCTACGACCCTACCATACCGACTTCCGACACGTGGTAGAATATGATCCAGTGGATCTGCAACCAGACTTAGCATATGTGGAGCAACCCGTAGAAATCATGGATAGAAAAGAACAGGTGCTGAGGAACAAGGTTGTCAAATTAGTGAGAGTTTTGTGGAGGAATCAGAATGTCGGAGAATCAACATGGGAACTAGAGAGCGCGATGCGTGAAAGGCACCCCCAACTGTTTTCAACCTGATTCCGGGACGGAAACCTTTTAAGGAGGGGATGCTGTAAGAACCCTAATTTTTGGTAATATTTCCTTTTATTTAATATCTTGTGACATTGTCAATATGGAACCTTTCTAGTCATCCCTGTTGATTAATAGAATTGATTGTCTGAGAAATTGCGTTGTTGCATTTATTATGTAAGATAAAAAGGGAGATTGTGAAGGCAGGAGTCTTATTGTTAGTAAGATTTATAAAACTTGGGATTTGAGAATGGTTATAGTATTAAAGGATTTATTAAGAATTATGACGAGGAATTATGGACATTCGAGGAATTTACACAATTAAGTACTTAAGGAATTATAGGGGAAATCTCTAGGCGACAAAATATTATTACGAGGGATTAATTAAGATACGATATGAATTAAAGATTAAGTGACAAGCATTGGTGGAGGAATAATAATACAAGGAAAGATATTACATGCAAGCTTCATGTAACTAGATTGTTAGAAAAGCAAACTAGAAAATGCAAAAGCAACCAATGAATAGTGATTAGTTGGTGCATTATTCTAGGGGACAAAGGAGTATGGTGTATGCCTAGTCTACTACCTAGGGTGCCAACATGTGATACAATAATACATATGACTAATACATGTCACCCAACACTTTACTTTATTTCAACCAACACCCAAAAGCAAAAACAAAAACTCTCCCCCCCTAGCATTATTGCTCTCGGCCAAAGCTACAAACAAGGGGAAGAGAAGTTCTTTCTTCCACTTCTCATCACTCTTAATTCAAGGCAAAATTCCTAGGTCCTCTACACTCCATATAGAAGGTATGCTATGAATTTCAAGCCATTCTAACCATCCAATCTTGAGTTATAAATTGTTGAAAATTGAGTGAATAGTAACCATGTATGTTTATCTTTTAGATCTTGAAGGATTAAGGTCTTTAAAGGCTCATCCAAGTGTTCTTAGTGGTTGTAAAGCTTACCCAAGGTCTTTAGCTACTCAAGAAGGTATAAAAATCATAAACCCTTTTGGTTATGTAGTGTTTATAATGTTTGGTAGTAGATCCATGTATATACGAGTTAATCTTGGTTGTATAAGTATTGGATGACATGGATCTTGAGTTGTGATGTTGAGATTGTGAATTTTATGATTATGGATAGTATATATATCTCCATGAGTGTTATGAACCATGAGCTAAGTGAATTAAGTGTTGGTTGTGTTGTGGAATTGTGAAAAATGGTTGGTCTAAGTAGTTTATGCTTGCTGAGTTTTTCCAGGAGCATTGACCTGTCTTGTAACACGGTTTTGAACCCCCAAATGTTGTCCCCTGATGTCCTACCATATATTGTTGGAAATATAATTGAATGTAGTTTCTGGAAATGTAAGGTTCATGGCTAGGTGATGTATAGATTTTAAGTTATGGCCGGAGGAGTGAATTGTGTTTCTGGATTCTGGACTGCACTAAGTGACCTACTTGTGAACCTTGTTTAAACCCCTAAAAATATATGTGGGATCATGGAAAACTTTGAGAAGTTAGGGAATGCAGTGGTGAAGACCACCCAAAAGGAATTGGATTAAAATATGAATTTTTGGATTTTATAAAAATGCTAGAGTAAATTTCGCGCAAGGGAAAAAGTCGATTAGTGGAGCAAAATTCTAGGGTTAATGGTTATGATTCGAATGTGGTAACTAAATTAAGTCGATTAAGTGACGAGCGTAATCGAGTGATGACATGAACCTATAGTGGGGTTAGACAGTCATAAGACGAAGTCGTTAAGTTAATTTCGTACCCCCCTTAAAACCCCGTAATTAAAGAGATATTGTTAAGGTACTAACGAGCGGTTATTGCTTATGTATAGATCGTTCGACTCCGCACGCTCGACCACCCCAACCAAACCAAGGCAAATTTACTTTTCAAAACTTATCCATATACAAGGACTTTCACTGTTGTGTTTGTAGTTTTCAACTATATCAAATGCTATGTTTATCGAAGTATTGATGCAATTGAAATTGAATAAGTACATATATGCTTATACCCCTTGAACTTAGACTGAAATGTTTTCTTCGGACAACGACTCTAGCAATAGAGGTCGTAGCGGTCCGTATATACTATTGACCGGGGAGCGGTATATTATTATATCATACCTAGTTTGCGAAAACTCGAAGGGTCATTCGGGTAATATCGTATACTCAAGTAACTATTGTTATATCTTCGTAAATACTCGAAACCCTATCTTGGATTAAAAGTTTATTTTATCGAATAATTATTTTATTAATTATTAATATTAAACCTTAAAATATTATTTATTAATTATTGTTCATTATTTAAAGACAAAGTTAATCCAAGATACTTTTTAATACCTTCAAACTCGAACTCTTTCGAACTCAAAACATTTTCGAAAACCCCCGGTCAGATTCTGCTTCTTGTATGATTTCAAGAATCATCGGTCGACTGATGTCGGACCTCAATTACTTTGTTTTCAATCAAAATCAAGTTTTCAAAATAAAAAGAAAAAGGGGACTCTGGCAGGTGTGGGAATCGTTGACGAACGATTCCCGGGATGTGTAAGCGGCCGTGAGCCAGGCGGTCCATCAATTATTATTCCGGCCCAGGTGTTGCCGAAGGATAATTACGGATGTAGTTTTCATCGAGGGTGATTACGGATGTAGTTTTCACCCAGGGATAGTTACGGATGTAGTTTCTATCCTTCTACCGGTAGAGAAGACCCACGGATTATTGGACTTGGATGTGGCGACTGATCATCGTCAATCCCTGTCAGGTTTTTATGTTTTCTTCACTTTGGAAAAATACTCAAACACTGCTTCTTAGGCTTTTGTGCCAAGTTGCTGATAGTGTTCTATTTTGATGAGAAAATATTGACATCGTGCAGTATCTAGAACTGCAAGATTTTCTATAAAGATTGGCACGTGTTAGTGCACTCTTGCAATTGTTTCAAAGAATGAAATGTTTTGTACGAGAAACCTTCTAAGCTAATGGAAGGAAAGAGGTTTGCAATGAAGTATTCCCTGTACAGTATGCTAATCGTAGAGTGTTTTGCCGAAAATGATATACTCATATGTATATATTTTCAAACTTGAGATATGTTGAAATGGGAACCTTATAAAGGGTTCATATGTTATTCTTAAAGCTCCTTAGTGAGTATAGATGTTTTATTCAAACTCGGACATATACAGCGTCCAATTATGTTTTGAAATCTGAGATATATACCCATATAGTTGGGAATGTTTTTGAAATAAACCCCATTATTATTTTACAAAATGGTGAACTTGCTGAGCATTATGTAGCTCATTCTTGCTTTATAAAAACTTTTCAGAAAGAGAAGAATTTGGTCGGTTAACTCCGCAAAAGCAAAAGAGGAGTAGAAGATTTACCCCGGAGATGATTTAGTTTCTGATAAATACTACAGAGTAAGTCTGATAGGTTTTCAACTGTAATAGTAATACTTGTCTTCAAGTATAGTTGTATAAGTGGAATTGCGTAAGACTCTGATCTGTATAATGAATTGTAATATTTAGCGGCACTTTTGATTATCGTTTCTGAGACTCTAACTTGCTTGTGTGTAAGATTGAGGTCTGAATGGATGTATTGTTGAGTTGTAAAGTTAATACAGGTATGTTATGGTTGGATGGTGACGTGACGACCTGAATCTCTGACCTCAGATTTTGGGGCGTCACATTGTAACTTCATCTCATACCTTATATTGGTACTACGTTTGTTAATGCATGGCATATGGTTTCAAAGATACTTTTGAACTGTTATATATTATATTTCAGTTACATATTATCTTTGGTGGGCTATTGCTCACCCTTGCTTTATTTATTATATCACAACAACAGTTAAGTCAGATGGCCGCACAAGGTGCACTTGGTACGTGCAGGTGACCGTCACCAGAAGATATTACTGGAGGTCCTAGCTGCCATTGTTGGGAAGAAGCTATTGGTAGGCTAGTGGTTAGATTTGTATAGCAAAGGTATTTATTATATGACACATACATATGGATGGCAAAGAGCATGTAATAGTTATATTGTAATTCTTTGGGTTGTAAGAACTCAATCTTGTGATTAATAAAATTTGGTAGTTACTCTGATTTCATCTCTGGGACTATAACGGGTGTGTTGTGTTGTTGTTTGGGGTCACAAGGTTGTAATTTCAATTATATTGGTTTTGTGGATGGGAATTGAGACCATAACGACCAGATCCCTGACCCCGGATTTGGGGATGTTACAGAAATGGTATCGGAGCGAGCGTTATAAATCCCAGAGATGACGTGACGTTAAAACAATAAACTCACTAAGATAATAAGAACTCTTGCCAAGTTCATAGTCGGACTACCTAATGTAGTGCTGACATATAAAACCCGTATGGGAACTATTAAGTATCATGATAGTAACTTAGCTCGTTTTCGTACCAACTAGTAAGGCGACAGACCTTGAGGCGTACGAGCAGCAGCGCGATGATGCTTGATTATATGCTGACGATCGAATGGCTGATTCGATAGAGTACCCTACCAAGGACCTGAAAGAGGTTCCAACAGAGGAGGAGAATCCTGTTAAAGACAGGGAAGTTTACCCTCGAGGATATGAGAGCTGCAGCCAGAGAGACAGTAAGAGTTAAGATTGTAGTGCTCAGAGAAGTGAGCATAAAGAACTGAGATATTATTAAAGAGACATATTGGATTCATAACCGGACTGCCGGATGAATGCCAGCAAATAAGACGAATTGGAAGGATCACCTGAGGTCTTATATGGAGGTAGATAAAGATCCTTAGAGACCTTCAGACTAATGAGGAAAGAGTTAGAGTGGTATATGATTATCAAAGCCATCGATAAAGGATGGGGAGCGGAGTCTCCAAGAGCAGTTAAGATAAAGGCGATAAGTGCCATATCATTTGATAAATGGGTTAAGTGTGAATATTGTCAATAATAATTTTCCATGAGTAGGCGGATTTCATAGGTTAAAAGTTATGAAACCAAATTGAGATTGATGAGGTGGTTTTCTTTAGTGAGATGTCCATTTTATGAATGGATCAACTTAGAAAGTAAAGACATTGACAAGTGATGGCCTGAGTGGATAAAGTTACATATGGAAGTAGTAAGCAAGACAATGATCTCAGAACCTACAAGAGGACAAGACCTGTGAGTCAATGATAGAACCTGTAACAAGACTATCGTCAGAGGCCAAGAATAGGGTTATTTTAACTCAATGGAAAGATGAACCAGAAACATTAGATGCATGTGATTCAAAGGAATATTAATTCTTTCTTTTCCTTGAATGGATCATGGTAGTTACCTTAAGTTATTCCGACACTAAATCGTGAATGGATCAAGTAAGACGCTCAGTGGCTAAGATGTAATTGAGAATGTGTTATAGATGAAATCTAAAGGAGCAAGTGTTTACCAAGTTCTCGGAGTATAAGATCTGGCATAGTTTTAATGGAATATTAAAAATGAGGTTCAGTTATTAAGACATACGATCAATATTAAGCATTGTTGGTTAACCTTGCCAAGTTAAAGACAGTTTCAAATGGAGAAAGGTCAACCACACCAACAAGAGTGGGAAGTTTCACAAGATTCACAAGGTATTACCCAAGATCTGTTCAGAACTTTACAAAGATTGCAGTCCCGTAACCCGACTTATTTGTAAGATTAAAAATTCTAAATGGACAGGAGAAATGTGTGAAAATCTTCCTGGAGCTAAAAGATAAAACCGGTGACGACCCAACATGGATGCTGCCTAATGATTGTGTGATATATTGTGATGCACCCCATACAGGTTTAGGTGGCATCAACTACTAGGACGATTATGTATCGGGAAGATGTGACATGTTTCAGTTGAAACTTTGAATTCCCTCCTATGGAATATATATTAGGTTTCTTTCCAGTGGTTAAATTTCCAACTTTATGTCAATCATTTCGTTATTATAACTGTGTATGGTTAAGACCGCTTGGTTGTTCCTAGAAATATTCTTCGGGTATGGAAATGGACCTTCTTTGTATTACAAGTGGGTGGATAGATTGACTATAGTTTCCCTAATTTTGGGAAGGAATTCGACACATTTTTGGCAAACTTTGTCTTTCTGATTATCAGAAGACGCCACTGAAAAGAGTGAGAACTAGAGAGAACCTTGTGATTGGGTAAAGTAGCTGCCGTATGGATTGAGGGACAGACCCCGATTATTACGATTGATTATAGAGATAAAAATTAAGAAGTTGAGATTGGCGGAAAAAGGGAAGTGTAATTAAGGAACAAGCCGGACTAAGAAATTCCGGGATTGACTTAAATGAAAAGGCTGTTATGCCAGAAGTGTTAAGCTTTCGTGGCACATGGAATTTATAAGAGTAGTTGAAAAGATATATAAAGGACAGGTGACCGGAGACGGTACCGAGAAGTCGATTGAGACTTATATGGAGTAAGGTTTTGAAAAGATCAAAAGGTATTAAAGAAGAAGGCACTATGCCGGAAATTGCTAGAAAAGTAATGCTATTCGACAATCCCTAAACGCACATATTTTAGTGTGGCTAGTTGAGGCCAAGTCACAAAGGATTATCAAGTGACTTGACTAGCAATGAAAGGACAAAGCGGGGTTGCTTCTAACCAAGCGCCAACCGCGAGAACTTTTGATGTAAAACAAATTCAGATACATGATGATGGATTTTATAAATAACCTGGATGTATTGGGACTAAGAATGGTGACCAATAAATGTTATAAAGATTGTAAGAGATAGTGCAGTGTGAGGCATAAATGATATTTGAAGCTTAGTGCCTCAAGAAGAGCAATAGATAATAAGAGATTCACGTTGAACACGACCAATATATTCCAGAACATCCTTGCTACCATTACCAAGTTCCCTAAGGACGAGCACTTAGACATATGTTGTCTTTTGGAAGATCATATAGACTGACATTCGTTTAAAAGAAAAGTTTAGCATTAAGCTACCTATAGCTTATTAAGACGAGAATGATTGAAAAGAAAACCTTATTAAGGATATATGATTTAATTGCCAATTTCAGGATGTAGTTATTCCTTGAAAATAGAATCGGGGATAGAATATCCGTAAATTAAGATGAACCCTGGGAATGCACAAAGGATGGCATTACCCCTAATAAAGACCGTGTGAAATTCAGATGATATAATTTGAATTGATCAAGGTAACAATAACCTGTAAGGATTTTTGAAAGGAGTCTCGAAAAGTGCATAGACAGAATTGTTATAGAATTGATTGATGATGTTTGATATACCCTATACCCAGAAGATACAGGAGGAATGATGAGGATGACCTAAGAAACCTTATAAGGGAAGAGGTAATGTTCTGAACTTCAAAAGGGAAGTTTGGTAAGGAATGTATGACATAGTAACAACAAGGCCAGATGAAGCATGTGTGAAACCATGAGAAAGTATGGATTGAACTAATAAGGTGGAGATTATCCTAAAATAAGAAAGGACTAAGATAAGAAATATCCTAGGTATGATTGGGAGTAACTGTAGTAAAGTTCACACATAAAAGTGGAAGCAATGACTTATGGAAAAAGATTGGAATATGTTTTCTCTCATTCAGCAGAGTTCAAGGGAGAATGCTTTCACCCTAAGTTAGAATAGGCCCAGAAAACATTGATTGCAAGAAATAATTATTATCAAGAAAGGCCAATAAGGTGGCCGACACTTTAAGCATAAAGGAGCGCTATAAATGCTCATACCAAAGGAACAGAATGATAATGTAAAGGACCTTGAAGGTCATAATGTGGTAGAGGAAGTTACATACCCTCTGATGATTCTGCGATGATCAATTATAAGGATAGTTTAAGTAAAGATTCGATTCCTGATGTTGCCGGTAGCACATTACCGATATTAGGAGGTTCTGCGATAGGTCAGACCAAATACCCCAAGAGACTCGCTTTCCTTTTAGGAAGAGAGAGGGGAGATTGGGTAATGAGGGATGATTGAATACAGGAGGTAGATCGACTTTCTATAAAGGGAATAAAAGGAAGGATTGGACCAACAAGGGGTTGATAGTAGATAACCAGAAACAAAGACGATACTGATATTGTTAAGCTAAATGGCATATTGATTAATGACAAGCAAGTTTATGTTGGTGTATTTCTGTGCAAACAAGATAGAGAATAAAAGGTTGGAGAGTCGTAATGCTGAAAAGAACCCCTGTGAAAAGAATCAACGAGACTGGGAAAGTGATTATGTAAACAGTTAAGCTTCCAGTCCTCTACTGAAGACATATGATTAATAATCTTACCAATCTGTCATACCTGTGATGCTTGAAGCTCTTCTGCAATTTTATCTACTTCATGTGAAAATTACATCTAGTTTAGGAAGTATTCCTTATGGGTAAGGAATAGTGGTTATTTTGCCTTCCTGAGGGATGGTGATTTGGCAATTATGAAACCCGTAGGATTAGATACTAAAGCACTATGTAAATGAACACGATGGTGATTCAACCATGGACTACATTAACGTAGTGGTGATTCTTCTAAGAAATTAGATGATAACAACTGTGGAAATGTCGGAATGAAAGACAGATAGATTGTATTGAATCCAAGTTAAAGAAATCGTCCAGGTTTATTTCGGATGGTTTAATTTTGGGAACGACATGATGCTTGAAATAAATGATAATGCCATGATAGTTTATAGAGTGATTATAGTATAAATTGAAACCAAGTGACTGGTAGAAATGAATATAGAATTGAGAATCAATAAAGAAGTAGATATGCGAACTCCTGAGAAACTCCAGAAATGAGGTTAGAAAAGTATGAGATTGACATTGGAGATATCGGTCATAATGGAAAGCGAAAATTTAAAGCATAAATGACATAAAGATTAACTCATGCTAAGTTTGGAAAAGTCGAGGAAATTTGGAATAGATGGATTGAGTAATAAAGAGACTCATGGAACGAGAAAGTGAAATCTAGATGGTTGAACCAAGGAAAGTTTGACCCCAAACGTGTTACGCATATTGAGTAAAGGTGAAGAGTGTTCCACTAATAGGATGACTGTGGAGTTAAATAACAGAAGTGAATGAGAATCAGATGATAAGATGGATGTGATTGGTAAAGAAAAGATAGGGAGATAATTATGAAATGTGAAGCAAGGGGTTCTATGAATGAATTGATGAATGGGTTTTTCCAGCAAACTCTCGGGATGACAACCTGATGGTGCTAGTATTATGAATATGAAAGAGCCAGTGGCATGGAATGCCAGTAACAATAATATCAAGCGAGAAATCCAAGATTTAACCTGAGAGGTTGAAGGATTTTCCAGAAGTAAGTGATGCTAAGATCGAATAAGAGAATAGGTCCATTGAATGATGGGCAGAGCAGCGAGGACATGTTGACATGTGAGATTACGCTAAAATAGTATTTAATGCGAATACGATTACTTTATTCTCCAATAAACCTCTATAGTTCAGAGGTAAAATTCTAAATATGATATTTAAAATTTTCTATAATTCTTTGAAATTCATTTCTTTTCTTTCTTTTTCTCTTATTTATCTTCTTCTACATTGAGAAGAACAACCCTTTAAGGAGGGGATGTACTGCTACGTGACTACCTGTCTATGTGATATGAGTCTAAGTGGAGTACCATAACTTGTCTAAATTGCTTGTCAAGTACTAAAGGCTGGCCACCTTCTGTACTAACTATGCAATAGGACAAATGTTCATTGATCACAGCGATCTCTCAATAAATTCTTCTAAATTCTATATATTGATCGAGATTGCGAAGATTAAAACGATCAGGAAATGCGTAGTTACGAGTGATGTTATCTCCGAATTCACAGCGCGATAATGATACCGAAGTCATTGCCGGTACCAATAAGGAAAATAGTATATGACTGGGTAAGAGCATAACCCGGATAGTGTGTTGTACGAAAAGTAGCAGAGATTGAAGAAAAGGGTAAAGGATGTATTGTAGCACTAGTAAGATGTGCTGAAAAAGGATTGGGATTGATTAAGGATTGACTGGAGAACTGGAAAGTGAAATAACCAACAAATACCCAATTGTCTTCTACCTGATTCCGGGACGGAATCCTTTTAAGGAGGGGAGACTGTAAGAACCCCAAATTTTCGGTAGAATTAAAACTTTTTATATTGATGAAAGAAGGAACAGTGATTCCGACTACGACGTATTAACAGTTCTAATGAATGAATGTTGAATGGATATAGATTCAATGATTACATCTCAGGAAGAATGCAATGGGTTGACAACTTAGATTAGAATAATCTGTCTCCTAGGGAGATAAGATATGGGAATTCCAAATAGGAGAGCTATCCTCATGTCATCCAGATCGGTATCTGTTATTAGTCCAGTGGTTCCGTAAAAAGGGTTAAGGAACGCCCGAAAGAGAACAAGGACATTTTTGTAAACATAAGGAATAAAAAGAGAATAAACCATGAATAGTGTTTTTGGTGGAAATAAGAATATTATTAAACGACGCTATATAGAAGTATTCAGAACGGATTTCTGAGTTCGTATTCATGATCCAGGGGCGAGATAAGTGTATGTAAACGATATCGGAATTCAGAAATTCCAAATTCTATTTTGGTGTAATATTTGACCCGATAGTGAATTATATATTATTATATTCAAGAAAGGAGATATTAAATTTGAGGATTTGAGGATTTAATATTTTAGAATTTTATTATATTTGATTTGAGGATTTAGAACGAAAACCACTAAGACAGTGAAACGAACATTCTAGAAGCCGCTAAAAATTTACAACGAGATTAAGCGATTAAGCGAACGAATTATGGATTTTGGATTGAGTTTATAAAGAGATTAAATATCCTACACGATCATGAAGAGAATTATATCAGTTGGATGGAATGATTTAATCAAAGATTAAATCAAAACAATTTAGGATTTAAGTGGGTAAATCACTTAAATCAATTCAAAGACATAACAAATATCAACCAAGCTTCTTGAACACGCCTTGCACAAGAACCAAGGAGGGATCACAGCCACTTTATGAGATATTATCCTAGATGAGTGCAAGAGAAGCCAAGCCAAACACCATTCTCTCCATTTTCTCTCAACTGCCCAGCAAGAACCACCTTGAAAGCAAAATTCATATCTCAATATCTAGAGCTTTAAAAATCACCAAACTTTAATCACAGCTCCCTCATATCATGGAGAACATTTGATCAAAATTTCATGGCCATCTAATGAGTATAGCCTAGTGAAATAACCTCCCCAAGTTGAAGAAACAAACTGTCCAAATTCATGACAGTTTCTGTGACGATTTTCAAATGGCCATATCTCGTTCGTTTCTCAATGGAATTTCGTGTTCTTTATATGGTTGGAAAGCTGTGAAGATGCTCTACAACTATCCTTTAGAATCCTCGTTCAGAAAAGGTCGGTAAGGGCCTCATTTTTCATGTTCTTCCAACTGAGTTATAGCAGATCCGAAAATTCTAAGAATGTTCTTGATGTTTGTTGTTAGATTAAGCTTGGTTAAGGTTATACAAGGATTAATCAAGGCTTAGTAAGGTCTCTACATCCTACATGGAAGGTATAACCCTCATAAACCCTAGATTATACTTTGAGTTTTGTGATTGTTCTTAGTGATCTTAGATGCGATTTGATTATAATGATGATATAAGCATGATTTGTAGTAGATTTAATTGATTTAAGAGATAGGATGTATATGGTGGTAAGATCAGTGGTATTATGGACTGGTTATGATGTATGAATGCCCGGTGTGGCTTGGTTGATGTTTGGTCGTGATTTAAAAATTTGGAAACGTCCGATTTATAGCCGCCGTAATGCCCGAATTTCGTTAACCTTAAGAAACCAAGCATCACAGTTGATAAAACTCACTGCCTAGCTTCGTAAACTGCCATGATAAGATAGATCATGTTACAAGCTTCGTTTTGATATAAAATTCGAATGAAATGGACTTACGGTTTAGGAGTTATGATTAAATTCGTAAAAATGGTTCGAAACCGTAAACGGAAGTTCGTAACTGAAATTGAATTCCTTTAATACTACTAAATCAGTGGAGAGTCTTGATAATTAAATATTAGAGGTAAAGAGGAGGGTGTGAGAGAAAACCACATGTCGAATGGATCGTTTTCCGATTTGATGAAAATGTTTGAATCAAGGATTAAACGCGAACGAACCCCTAGAAGCATACTTGGTTATGACTTTGGTAAATGACTTAGAAAACGGCCGATAAATCTTAAGGTATAATCTTGGTTCGTAAATGACCGACCTTAGAACTTACATGACTTAAGTATATACCAAGTGTAAGTATAGTGATATGCCTTAGTAGCGGACGAATGTCGGGTCATAAGTGATAATAAAAGGGAGTTACACTAAGAGGTGTATAACGAGATAACGTGACCACGTGTTTCGACTTAAGTTAAGTGTATACTTAGCCTTTTAAAAAGTGTTAAGTGATTGACCTCGGTTATTGTGACTATTTATAGATCACCGGAGTGACACGAGGCACACTACCCCTACAGGATTGCCAGGCAAGTCTTCAAAACTTTGAAGCTGTTGTTGTGATAATATATATATATATATATATATATATATATATATATATATATATATATATATATGATTTTGTTTGCATATGCCATAGCATGCATGCTTGTTTTCAAAGTATATTGGAATACTTGTTCCCTGAGTTGATATTGGCCTATAGACTAGATATGAATTATCAGTTATAAGCCGGATTATTGCATTAAGACCCTTAGTGAAAGGCGTATGATATTCATTCTTTAAATATAGACCGGGAGTCGGTATTTGAGATATAGAGATAGTCGTGGAAACCCGGAGGGATTCCAGTGACAGATTAATATTCATTTTGAGGACTGTTATTTATGAACATTATTTATATTTCCGTAAAGTATTAATTACTTGGAAATTATTCGAGGAATGTTATTTAAACATTATCTCAATCGGGAAGTACTATATGAATATTATTTTGAATATTCATTCGAGTTTATTTATTTACAGAGTATTAAATTTTTTATATTCATTTGAGCTTAAATTATTTAAATGAATATTAATTTCGAATATTCATTTAGAGTTTGTTTATTTAATGAATAAGTACTTTGATATTCCTTGGAATTTTATTTATTAAATGAATACTACTTTCGAATATTCATTTAAGGTTTTATGTACTTGACGAATATTATTTTTAAAATATTCATTGGAAGTTCTATTTACCTAAGGAATATTATTTCGAATATTCCTTTAAGGTTTTGATTACTAAATGAATATTATTTGGATATTCATTTAGAATATTAATTATTAAATGAATATTATTTTCAAATATTCATTTAAGATTTGAATTATTTATGGAATATTATTTCAAATAATTATTTGAGTTGTTTATCATTTTGGATATTCATTTGAGGATTTATTTATTTAAAGAATATATATTATTTTGAATATCCATTTAAGAAGAGATTTATTTGGTAAAAAATTCTATATATTCATTCGAGGATTACTTACGAGCAATATTATGATTTATTAATATTCCTTAATTATTATTGATTTAGTAAATACTCTTGGAATATTTAATTAAATTCTGTTTACAATGATTTATATTATTCAAAGATTATCTTTCACCTTCAGATATTATGTACAATATTTCAGAGTCTTTTTATGACTATTTTATCAAGGGGAGGTTCCCAAAACTTTATTTTCATTTAAACCTATCTTATAAGAAGGTTTAAATACTCGCTCAACTTCCAAAAATATATAAGGGGACCTCACTTGAGAGCTGTTATTTCTTTGACTGCCCGGTCCTATACTTGCTAAACTATCTTGTAACTCACATCTTGATTCTTTCAAACATCGATATGAATCTGTTTGGTTACCTCCTCAACGCTCGAGGGGTAAGAATTGATGGAACAAGTTTATATCCATTAACAAGCATCAGCTTGGGAAATATTGGTGAATTTTCCTTTCCAACTAGATACGACTACTTTGTGGAGTCCTATCAACAAGTATTATACTTGGGGAAAGGGGGAGGAACTTTACGTTTCAGAGTTATGGATGTTAAATGAACTAGGAGATGCGTAAGTGACCCAGTGGCGCCGGTCCAGCAAATGGCCCAACCGTTGGCCGAGGGGGTTCCAGAGGGCGGTAGACAAGTAAATCCGTCGGTGCTTCCTTCTACATGTAGAGAACAAGAGGTGGGGAGCATAACATGCGAGTGATCATCGTGTAAATGATATGTCTCCTGGCGCGTCAAACTCCAGTATTAGTTCATCTCTCAATGTTGGAAATTTTCTGCAACAATATCATTGTTGGCAGGTTTGAAAAGTGTTTAAGCTGGAATTGCAATATTCTTCCTGCAGGTTCCTCTATTATGAAAATTTGATAATATCTTGCTTATCTTTGACATAGCAGATATTTCTTCGGAACAAATATATTTTGAGTTACCTTGTAACTTCATCTCATACCTTATATTGGTACTACGTTTGTTAATGCATGGCATATGGTTTCAAAGATACTTTTGAACTGTTATATATTATATTTCAGTTACATATTATCTTTGGTGGGCTATTGCTCACCCTTGCTTTATTTATTATATCACAACAACAGTTAAGTCAGATGGCCGCACAAGGTGCACTTGGTACGTGCAGGTGACCGTCACCAGAAGATATTACTGGAGGTCCTAGCTGCCATTGTTGGAAAGAAGCTATTGGTAGGCTAGTGGTTAGATTTGTATAGCAAAGGTATTTATTATATGACACATACATATGGATGGCAAAGAGCATGTAATAGTTATATTGTAATTCTTTGGGTTGTAAGAACTCAATCTTGTGATTAATAAAATTTGGTAGTTACTCTGATTTCATCTCTGGGACTATAACGGGTGTGTTGTGCTGTTGTTTGGGGTCACAAGGTTGTAATTTCAATTATATTGGTTTTGTGGATGGGAATTGAGACCGTAACGATCAGATCCCTGACCCCAGATTTGGGGATGTTACAACTAGCAACTAGCTAGACAAAATTTGCTAGTCCACCTGTTTGAGACATCACCACTAGCTAGGACAGTTAGCTAGGTGTTCTTCACAACATTACAATTTTGACTAGTTAGAACAATCAACTAGTCATTCATATTGACATATCGACTAGCCAGTTTCAATTGGCTAGAACGGAATTTCAACATCGTTGCCACTGAAGAAATTTAGGCTACTCGGACAACGAATGGAAATAAGAAATTATTAAGTTTGAAAAAGAAAACTATAAAATCTGAAGAGAATATTCTAGGTATCGGAACAATCGATAACCTCTCATTAAATATTAATTACCAGTGAAACGGTCCACCCAAGGGTGCCTCCGTACACATGCTTTATCAGATCCTACAATAGAATTAAATTCGGAATACCAATATCAAAATGATATCCTTACTATGATTTCAATGTACGATGTACAATCTCATCTTGAATAGAAGAAAAGAATTCATGAAGGATGTTTCGACATTAGATCCTCAGTAATTTGTTAAATATTTATGAGCTCAACTGAAGAGTGCAAGTATGAAAGAAGCAATCAAATATCAATATTCGTTAAGTAATATTCATCGATTAATTAAGGAAATATTTGTTGAACCTTCCTTGGATAATTGAAAGAAAGTGTAAATAGGCCTGAGCCGAACAAGATCATCATAAATTTTTGAATAGAATGTTCATGGATCAAATAAAATTACTTCGGATAATTCCTGCTTTAGGGAAAGTATATCACTGGTTGTTATTCCAAAAGTTTGAAGTAGAAAGCTAGAAGGGTTACCTGATATAAACTAATCGAGGTAACATGATTAGTGAAAAGTTTAAAATGAAGTAGTGCACCAGCCGGTAGTTGCCAAAATAAGTTAATAATCATTCGTGCATCTCATTATCGCCATTATGAGGGAAGCTCCATCTCTTCGTCTTCGTAATACAAGACACCAACTAGTGCGTCTCTCAATCATCATCTTAAAGTCATTTATCGAGTTAGGGTTTCACAAATACACCTGTCATTTCCGTGCTTTATCTTGAAGACCAAACTTCACACCATTTCGGGGACACCTGCTAAGTCCATAGGGTCCTACTTTATGCCTTCCGATATGAATCACAAGTGGCCAGTTCCCCCTGGGAACAGATCAAAGAGATCTCTCAGGGATCTTAGTGCAGTCCATAGGTTCAGTGGCGGGTGTGTGTATGTGAACATATACCAAAAATATTGAGGTCTACAATACATATATACGTAGTCCCTTATAACATCTCTATCAAAGGATACCACTCTAGACCCGCTGGTCTTTTCTTTTGGTAGACTCTGAGATCACTATATCGCTCGTTGCAACCATATTCAACTTCTCTTGAGTTCCTTTGTTAATTCTACTTGTTTGTTCTCTAAGTTGAACTACCATGCTCTAGCGTCCGAATCATGCGTGGAATTATCTAGCACGCTCGTCTTATGATAACATTCTCGTATATCACATGTAAAATTCGCCATCAAGGGTAATGAAATCCACAACGACATAGTGACCAACTTTCAGGTAAACCCGCTACTTATCGAAAATCGGATCTTATAGCCAAAGTAAAAGACTTTCATTATTCCTAAACTGTGGAGGACTATGGGCCACAAAATCTATGCCAGCCTAGTCATCCGATCATATTGGCAATATCGCCTCTACCTCAGCTGCTCTTGAGATTTCACTCTGCTCCCTATATCATTACCTATGATAGGTCATGTACGACTCTCAAACCTCTATTCATCATTCTGAAGGTCTCTAAGGATTCTATCGATCCTAGTATATTACCTCCAATAAACACTCCAGTCCATTCTACTCACCGGTACCTCTTCCGGAAGTCCAATAATAAGTTTACTACGATCTCTTATGTCATTCTCCTACTTAGAATCAACTCTCAACACTCTCGTTTCTGAGTACTGTAACTTATCACTCTGATACCATTTCTGTGACACCCCCAAATCTGAGGTCAAAGATTCAGGTCGTCACATCACCATCCAACCATATCATACCTGTATTAACTTTACAACTCAACAATACATCCATCCAGACCTCAATCTTACGCCCAAACAAGTTAGAGCCTCAGAAACGGTAATCAAAAGTAACACTAAATATTACAATTCATATGTACAATCCAGAATCTTACGCACTTTCACTTATACAACTACACTTGAAGACAAGTCATACTATTACAGTTGAAAACCTATCAGACTTACTCTGTAGTATTTATCAGGAACTAAATCATCTCCGGGGTAAATCTTCCACTCCTCTTCTGCTGGTGCGGAGTTAACCGACCAAATTCTTCTCTTTCTGAAAAGTTTTTATAAAGCAAGAATGAGCTACATAATGCTCAGCAAGTTCACCATTTTGAAAAATAATAATGTGGTTTATTTCAAAAACATTCCCAACTGTATGAGTATATATCTCAGATTTCAAAACATAATTGAACAATATATATGTCCAAGTTTGAATAAAGCATTTATACTCACTAAGGAGCTTTAAGAATAACATACGGACCCTTTATAAGGTTCCCATTTCAATATATCTCAAGTTTGAAAATATATACGTATGAGTATATCATTTTCGACAAAACACTCTACGGTTAACATACTGTACAGGGAATACATCATTGCAAACCTCTTTCCTTTCATTAGCTTAGAAGGTTTCTCATTCAAAAACATTTCATTCTTTGAAATAATTGCAAGAGTGCACTAACACGTGTCAATCTTTATAGAAAATCTTGCAGTTCTAGATACTGCACGATGTCAATATTTTTCGTATCAACAACCACACTATTGGTAACTTGGCACTTAGGCCCAAGAAGCAGTGTTTGAGTATTTTTCCAAAGTGGAGGATGGGACTGGAAGAAAACATAAAAACCTCACAGGGATTGACGATGATCAGTCGCCACATCCAAGTCCAATAATCTGCGGGTCTTCTCTACCGGTAAAAGGATAGAAACTACATCCGTAACTATCCTTGGGTGAAAACTACATCCGTAATCACCCTCGATGAAAACTACATCCGTAATCACCCTCGATGAAAACTACATCCGTAATCATCCTTTGGCAACACCTGGGCCGGAATAATAATTGATGGACCGCCTGGCTCACGGCCGCTTACACTTCCTGGGAATCGTTCGTTAACGATTCCCACACCTGCTAGAGTCCCTTTTTCTTTTTCTTTTAAAAACTTTATTTTGATTGAAAACTGAGTAGTTGAGGTCCGACATCAGTCGACCGATGATTCTTGAAATCGTACAAGAAGCAAAACCTGACCAGGGGTTTTCGAAAATGTTTTGAGTTCGAAAGAGTTCGAGTTTGAAAGTGCTAAAGGTATCTTGGATTAGCTTTGTCTTTAAAAATAATGAACAATAATTAATAAATGGTATTTTAAGATTTAATATTAATCATTAATAAAATAATTATTTAATTAAATAAGCTTTTAATCCAAGATAGGTATTTTTGAGTATTTATGATGATATAAAAATAAATACTTAAGTATACGATACTTCCCGAATGACCCTTCGGGTTTTCGCAATTTAATCACGATATAATAACATACCGCTCCCCGGTCAATGGTATATTTGGACCGCTACAACCTCTATTGCTAGAGTCGTTGTCCGAAGAAAACATTTCATTCTAAGTTCAAGGGGGTACAAACATATATGTGCGTATATCTCAAATTTCATCATTACCTCAATAAGCATAAACATATAGTACGATTGAAAACTACAAACACAACAGTGAAAGTCCTTATATAGGTAAGTTTTGAAAAGTAAACTTGCATAGGTAGAATCAGGAACATAATATCTTGAAAATAAATGCTTAGGGTTGGAAAACTTGCCTTGGGAAGGTTGGGGTGGTTAGGCTCGTGGAGTGGAGCGACAATCTATAAATATCCAATATTCGCTCGTTAGTATCTTAGCAACACCACTTAATCATAATGTTTTAAAGAATACAAGACCATCTTAGCGACTCCACCATTTGACCCACTAACCCTCCTATATGACCATGTCATCACATTCTTTACCCATTCGACTCAAATCTATTCCTCAAACTCGAAACTCAAGTGAATACTCTTAAAACTACCTTAAACTAATCTCCTAAGTGGTTTTTCACTTGCGCACACCCCGCTCTAACATTTTTATAAAATTGAAAAATTCAAATTTTAATCAGATTCTTTTTGGGTAGCCTTCCTTACTATAAGACCTAGCTATTCTCAATTTTTCACAATGTTTGCAGAAAGTTTGAGGGTCCAAAGACAGTTCACCAACAGACCATACAGTGCAGTCCGGATTTCAGAACCACTCCTCACTCTTCTGGTCATAACTCAAAATCTACACATCACCTAGTCATGAACTTTATATTTCTGGAAACTACATTCAAATAGCTTTCTAACCATGGGTATTAGACCCTCGGGAGACAAGTTTAAGGGGTTCAAAACCCTCCTACAACACAGTACAAGTTCTCAGAAATTTACACAGCTTGCTATCTTTGTTGATCATTCAAGAATTCTTTGTATACACCACAACCATCATCTAAACCACCAAGATTATACTCTATAGCACACATGGAGTTATATACGCCAACTACAAGCTTAAAAATCACAACCACAACATTTAAACTCAAGATCTACATCATCCATAACTTATATGTCCAAGATTCACCCTAACATCCATGGATCTAATATTAAACACCACAAATATTTCATGGCTAAGAGGGGTTTGGAGTTTTATACCTTCTTGAGTAGCTAAAGACCTTGGGTGAGCTTTACAACCACTAAGAACACTTGGATGAGCCTTTAAAGATCTTAATCCTTCAAGATCTAAAAGATAAACATACATGGTTACTATTCACTCAATCTTCAACAATTAATAACTCAAAATTGGATGGTTGGAATGGCTTGAAATTCATAGCATACCTTCTATATGGAGTGTAGAGGACCTAGGAATTTTGCCTTGAATTGTAAGTGATGGGAAGTTGAAGAAAAGAATTTCTTCTCCTTCCTTTGTGCTTGGGCCGAGAGTTTGTAATGGGGAGAGAGAGAGTGGTTTGCTTGGGTGATTTTGAATAAAGTGATATGTAATTGTGATGTGTAGTTGTTATGTGTATTATTGTATCACATGTTGGCAAGCCTAGTAGTAGGCTAGACACGCCATACCTCCTTGTCCCCTAGAATAATGCAATAACTAGTTACTATTCCTCTTGTTATTTTTGGCATTACTAATTTGCTTTTCTAACTTACCTAGTTGCATGGGGCTTGCATGCAATATCTTTCCTTGTATCATTATTCTTCCACCAATGCTTGTCACTTAACCTTTAATTCGTATCGTATCTTAATTAATTTCTCGTAATAATACTTTGTCGCGTAGAGATTTCCCTTGTAATTCTTTAAGTACTTATTTGTGTAAATTCCTTAAATATCCATAACTCCTTTTCATAGTCTCTTAAAATCTCCTAATACTCTAATAACTCTCAAATCCCAAGTTTTATGAATCTTAATATTAGTAGGCCTCTTGCCTTCAACAAAATCTTCCCTTTTTCTTATATAGTGAATATAACAACATAAATTCTCAGATAATCAAAACCATTACATAACATAGGTGACTCAAAAGGTCCCCAATTCATAATGTCATAAGCTTTTACACATTTAAAATATTACAAAAATTAGGGTTCTTACATTGTGTGTGTGAGTGATACAATAATTTTACAACAAAAGATGAAAGGTACATGGCAAGACCCGATTCCATTAATCATAACTTCCAAATTACAAACAACTTATTCTCGCTTCATTACAGAGACTAATCTATCGATTGAAGACTTTTTGGGCTCAGAGGTAGCTCCTTGATTGGTTCCTCAGGCCTTGACCTTTTTTTTTACTGGTAGAACTTCCAGAGTCGGAGGCCGTTCCAGGTGTTGGGGACCTCCGATTCATCCATATTACTTAGCTTGTAGGTTCATGGACGAAGAATCTCTTTGATCTTGTATGGCCCTTCCCATTTGGGCATTAGCTTCCCGGTGTTGGTCGGGTCCGAAGCCTCAGTATCTCGAAGGACTAGGTCTCCAACTGGAAAGTTCTTGACTCTAGCCTTCTTTCCAAAATATTCTCTTATTTTCTCCTTATACTTTTCCATTCTTGCCACAGCTTCATCCCGGACTTCTTCATTAGATCTAGGTTAACCCATAGGCCTTCCTCATTAGCTATTTCTTCGAAATTTTAGCTCGATACGATGGGGATCCAACTTCTATGGGTAGCATAGCTTCAGTTCCATAAGCCAATTTGAATGGCATTTCTCCCGCACTAGTTCTTGGGCTGGTTCTGTATGCCCACAACACATTTGACAACTCGTCTGTCCATTTATTCTTGCTCTCTTGGAGCCTTTTCTCAATTCCCCTTAGTAGAATTCTGTTGGTGACTTCTACCTGGCCATTTCCCATCGGATAAGCTACTGAGGATTTCTTATGTTTAATCCCTCTCTCTTTTAGATAGTTCTCAAAGTCCGAACCAACGAACTGTGGCCCATTATCGGATACCAGGACTCGAGGTAGCCCGAACTTCATCAAGATGTTATCCATGAAACGAATGCAGTCCTGCTTATTAATTGTTCTCATAGCTTTAGCTTCTGCCCACTTCGTCATATAATCAATCGCAACCAGTAAGTACCTCAGATCACCCTTGGCCCGGGGAAAGGGGCTCATGATGTCAATTCCCCAGATAGCAAAAGGTATAGGGGATAGGACCGACAAGTGAGAGATCCAGTGCAGGTTTAGTTCTAAAAAGCCCCCACGATTTTAAAATTTAACAAGCCATAACCTTCAAATTCTTTGCCACGAACAACCAAGCGGAGTACAAAGCACTTTTAGCCGGACTCCGGTTAGCCAGATCGTTGAAAGTCCAGAGTTTGAATATCTACAGTGATTCCTAGATTGTGGTAAAGCAAATGAAAAGAGAGTATATTGCAAAAGATCCCAGGTTAGCCCAATACCAAGCTCTGGTCAAAAGTTACTTATCTACAATCCCGAAGTTCGAAATGATTCAAATTAATAAAAAAGAAAATGCGGAAGCTGATTCATTGTCCAAGCTAGTCTAGAATGCTGCTAAACTGGACAGCTCGGTCTACTTTGAAGAAATAGAGAAGCCCATGATTGAAAATGGTGAAGTTATGGAGATAGATGATCAGCCCAACTAGACGACCCCTCTGGTTTCATACTTTAAAAAAGGGGAATTTCTAGAAGATAAGAACAAAGCTCAAAGACTCAAGGCCAAAGCTGCTAAGTTTTTCCTTGAGGAAGGACAGCTCTACCGTAGGACATTCTCTAGTCCGGTTTTGAAATGTGTGGGGCCTGCCGAAGTTGAGTATTGTTTGCAAGAAGTTCACGAAGGAATTTACAGGGACCACTTATCTACAAAGGCTTTGGCTTACAAAATAATAAGACAAGGCTATTATTGGCCAACAATTCACAATGATGCGGTGGAGTTTGTCAAGAAATGTAAGAATTTCCAGTTATTCGGTAATTTTCAGAAATAGAGTCCGTTCCTACCTTCGTCGGTCCTATCCCCTATACCTTTTGCTTCCGGGTAAGAGATATCCTCTTCTCCTGAATCCACGATCATGAGACTAGATCATGGTTCTGGAAAAAAGCATTCCATAATGAAATCAGCTAGTACTTGAGCCTTGATTGCTATTTGCGGTATAAAGGTGAGTTGAAATTGGCTCAGCTCGACAGCCCAATTGACGAGCCTTCCGGATATATCGGGCTTATGAATTATCCTTCTCAAAGGCTGGTCGGTTATTACTTTAATCTCTCTCCCTTGGAAATAATGCCTTGGTTTCCTGGAAGTTGTTACCAAGGCAAAATCAAATTTTTCCAAGTTTGGGTATCTGGATTCCGTATCCTTTAATACCTGACTGACATAGTAGACCGGTTTTTGCTACCCTTCATGCACCCAGATTAAACCTGCCCCTACAGCTAGTGGTCCCGCGGTTAGGTAAAGGGACAACACTTTTTCGGGCTCATCTTTCGATAGGATTGGTGGAGATGACAGGAATTCTTTTATTGAATCGAAGGACTTATGGTAGTCCAGACTCCAGTCTATCTCCCTCTTATTCTTCGCCCCCTTAAGGAGCTCGAAGAAGGGTAAACATCTTTTGGCTAACTTAGGAATGAACCTCCTCAACGCAGCTAGTGAGCCTGCCAATTTCTGTATCTCTTTCTGAGTCCGGGGCGACTCCATTTCCATTATCTCTTTAATTTTCTCCGGGTTAGCTTCAATTCCTCTTTGGCTAATCATGAACCCAAGAAATTTTCCACCTCTGAATTTGAAGGTGCACTTCTCCAGATTCAATTTCATTTCATGTTTCCTTAGGTTTTTGAAGCATTCCGTCAAATCCGGGATGTGCTCTTCGATTGTCTTTGACTTAGCTATCATATCATCTACGTAGGACTCTAGGTTTCAGCCTAATTGATATCTGAACACTTCAACCATTGCTCTTTGGTAAGTTGACCCAGCATTCATTAATCCGAAAGGCATGTATTTATATGCATAGAGAGCTCTGTGAGTTATGAAGGCGGTTTTAGCTATGTCTGTCGGGTTCATTTTGATTTGGTTATAACCGGAGAATGCGTCCATGAAATTGAACATCACATGACCCGCCGTGACATCAATTAGTTGATCTATGCTTGGAAGGGGATATGCGTCTTTGGGGCATGCAGCATTCAGATCGGTGTAGTCGACACACATTCTCCATTTTCCGTTGGGTTTTTTGACCAGGACCACGTTGGCCAGCCAGTCTAGGTATTTTATTTCACAAATGATTCCTGCTTTGAGAAGCTTTTCAACTTCTTCGTCAATTACCTTTTGTCTCTTTGGAGCGATGTTCCTTCTTTTCTGCTTTACTGGCTTTTTGTTATGATTGACATCAAGGTTGTGCATTGCTACAGATTCTTTAAGTCCGGGCATGTCCTCCGGGCTCCACGCGAAAACGAAAACATCCGCATAACTTCTAAGTAACTTTACTAGATTTTCCTTGAGCACAGGATCCAGTCCGGAACCAATCTTGATTATTCTATCCGGATTACCTTCCTCCAGTTCGACGGTTTCTGTCTCCACAGCGGGTTCCACCTTTCCCATATCTTTTTTGGGACAAATTGCTGAACTCCAATTTGAGTGTTTGACTCCAGGTAATGACGGGCTTTGGCGATTTGTTCTTCCTTGGTTTGGGCTTCCGTACTTTCGATGTTTTGTACCTCTTGTCCGGGCTCCTTCTTGAAGTACTTTCTGTGTTTCTTTCGACTTAAGTTCTTTTGGTACAAGGATGTTTTTCTTTTATTTTCCGGATCGGTTTTAACCATGATCAAAGCTTGGCCATAACATCGACCGGCAGTCTCCGAATCTCCTTTGACTTATCCAATTCTAGATGGAGTGGGGAATTTAAACTTCAAATGAGGTGTAGAGGTTATTGCTCGAAGATTGGTTAGTGCTGGATGGCCAAGGATCATGTTGTAAGAGGACGGGGTGTTGATAACATAAAATTTTACTATGTGAGTGACTTGCTTCGGGTAAGTGCCGAACTGGACCGGTAAGTACAAAGTTCCTTGAATTGGGACTAAATTGTTTCCGAACCCGAAGAGTGGGTCTTCTCTGCATTCGTTCATTCTTACACTGCCCAGCTACATTCTGTCAAATGTGTGTTTGAAAATGATGTTGACAGAGGATCCATTATCGACCAGAATTCTTTTGACTTCATTCTCGGCGACGTCCAGGCAAACCACCAGGGTTTCATTATGATTTGGGTCAACTCCTTCGAAGTTGGTATTGCTGAACGTTATTACTTGTTCAGGAAAGGACTGTTTCATCATTACTTCATCACCTGAATCCGGACTAGGAGGGGGAGAGCTAGAACTCCCATTACTACATTGACAAAATGTTTATTTCCTGCTCCGGATCCTTCCCCTTTTTCCATGGTTTTTCGAACTATATATTGCCCCATGTTTCCCTTTTTGATTTGATCCTCGATGAAGTACTTGAGGCATAGGCAGTTTTCTTTGCTATGACCGTGAGTGCCATGATAGTCACATTGTTTGTGGGTGGGCCTGTTTTCCGGAGCAGTGATCATCGGTTTAGGCAGGTAGAAGTATGGCTTATCTCGGACTTCTTTCAAGATATCAGACCGGGTTCGGCAGAGCGGGGTCCACTCAGGTTCTGGTTTTTGATCGGTTTTAGGTGGCTTCGGAGACTTTGAGTCAGATTTGACAGTGGTTGCTATTGGTTCAGAGACTTTTTCCGACACTGAGAGTCGAGAACTTTGAATATAGTTGGTCTGTCTGTTAGGTTTGAACCTTTTGTCTGGCTGGTACCCACTTCGAGGGCGGTCGTCTTGAGTAGTTCGAGATGAGGCATTACCTTGACGAGTCATCCTCATCGCTTGCAGCACATCACTTTCTTTAATAAATCGAGCAGCCATGGAATATGCTGCGGCTAGGCTTTCGGGCTCTTTGTTGATCAGCTCATAGACATATCTTTCATTTTGATCCGGATCTACGTTCCTCCGGAAGATACTGAGACCTTCGCGCTCATCTAACTGTGAGATTTTATTGATTGCCTCATGAAAACGCCTCATGAAATCTTAAAGAGATTCGTTGTCATATTTTCGAATGGTTTCCAGATGGCACATGTGTAACTGGTACGTTCGATTTGCTCTAAACCTCTTCAGAAAAGATTCACGGAATTACTTCCAAGAGTGAATGCTCTGGGAGGGGATTCGGCTAAACCATCTCTGGGCCCCTCCCTTCAAGGTGGATGCGAAGAATCTGCATTTGGTAATGTCATTGTAGTAATAGATGAGAGCAATCTGCTCAAAATAATTGACATGCTCTTCAGGATCTCCCAACCCGTAAAATGAATCGAAGTTGTAGTGCTTCAGATTCCTTTGTCACGGAATGGCTTCCAAAGAACGGCTGAATGGTGTCAGAGTTCCTTCAATTTCAAGTCCGGAGTAATGCCCCACTTTTCTTTATAACTCATGAATCATTTGCATTAAATTGTCTTCAGGTTCATCTTCGTCTGGAATATGCTCCGGACTGATTTCTCTTTGAACTCTTTTGGTTCTAGACCTCCTCAAGACTCGGCCTTCTTCCTCTTGGATTCTTTTTTGAATTTTGAGCTCTAGCTTTGGTTCCTCCCCTTGTCTGATTTTTTCCTTGAGTTCGGCTAGCTTTGTGAGTTTCTCAACTTCATGATTTTTTTCTTTGAGCTTTGTTGGTGGTTTGTTTTTCTTCGCCTCTATCACCAATCCGGTCGAAGACTGACCTCCTGGATCGGTGAGAGTGTTCAGAATTTTGAGAATTTTCAGCTTGCTGTGGTTCCGGAGGTGGTGCTACCCGGTTTGCTCGATATACCCGGATAGCGTGTGCCAATTCATCTCGGGTAAGATTTTCCATGTGCATTGCAACTAGAGGCACATCAGTGTACTTATATTGGTTGACTTCAATGTCAATTTGGGAATCCCCGGGGCCAATCCCTACCCTTTCTAGAAGTAGAGTTGTTTCGGCCGGTACAAAAGGCAAGTCCGGAACAGGGTTAGAGTCTTGGGCCCGGGTATTGGTTCTTTGAGTAGATTTGCTTCCTCTCGGTATGATTTCAGGTTTCCCAACAAAATATATCACAAATCAAAGATTATAGTAGATCTAGACTGGATTTCGAGTAAAACAGCTTATGCATGCACTTAATATTCGGATAAAAATGTAGTTTTGTAGACACAAGCAAATAAGTAGACGATTATGAATGCAGATCTGGATATCGGCTATGACTAAGGGCTAAAAATCGTAACTTTATCAAAAATCTGGGCTAAAAATGCTAGATAATGCTGAATACGTGCACACATAGCTAAGAAATGTGTAAAGGTGGCATCTTTGACAAAGGTTTTATGGTGGTTTGAGATCTTACAGATTTGTTTTGGACTCTCTTTCGAGAGCTTGTTGATGTAGACGAGTCCTGTGTCACCGAGACCAAAGGACAGAGCACCCCTCCTTCTAGCGCCAATGATAACTCGAAGACCCGATCTAGTGCCTCCTCCGCCGTTCCCACACCTGGTAGGAGGTGAAGCTAGTGGTTGGGCGCCTGTAAAACAACACCGGAGGGGGGGTTTGAGCCCCGCGGCGCCTCCAGCGTGAGAATAAATGACGGCTTTGGAGAATAAAAGATGAGGACTAGAGTATCTAATTATGGAGGGTGTGTGTGTATATGAGTGTGTGTAAAAGAGAATCTAACCCCCACACCTTTTTCTCTTCGTCTATTTATAGGCCAAGGATTAGGGTTTAGGAGTTGGTACCTGCAATCATGAGCGTTGGATCCGAGGTAGATGGGGCACTTGTCCGTTGCTGATAATTCCCACCTGTCCAGGTGATGTTTGTGGTGGCATGTGCTCCCAACACATCGGCACGTGGTTTGATAAGGACATGATTGTGCCAATCCTAGGATTCCCTTATCTGTCAGCATCATGTAGGACCCCAGTCATGACTCGTGTCTTCCATACTTCCATGCATCTTGGGCTGGGTTGCATGTTTATGTGGCTTGAGCACAATCTGGACTGGGTGTGGGCCGGTCTTAGGGCGACCTTGGGCCGAGCCCAGTCGGGATTGGTTATAGCCTATCATTTACTTGGCAACAATTCGGATTAGGAGGCAACATTTAACTAAATAATTTCTACAGACTACTTCAATCCAAAATGTCCCCACTTGGCAACAATTCGGATTTGGAGGCAACATTCAACCAAAATTTAATTTCTACAGACTACTTAAATCCGAAGTGTCCCCACTTGGCAACAATTCGGATTAGGTGGAAACATTCAACCAAATTTTTTTTCTACAGAATACTTCAAACCGAATTGTCCCCACTTGGCAACAATTTGGATTATGAGGTAACATCCAGCCAAAAATTTTCTTCTTACAAATGTTCAACTAAGAAACCATCTTCAGGGCTAATCTCGAACTCCTACTCCCCCATACGGAAAATCCGCATAAGGGAGTGGGGGCAAATGATAGGCTATAACCAATCCCGACTGGGATCGGCCCAAGGTCGCCCTAAGACCGGCCTACACCCAGTCCGGATTGGGCTCAAGCCACCTAAACATGTAACCCAGGCCCAAGATGCATGGAAGTATGGTAGACACGAGTCATGACTGGGGTCCTACATGACAGTGAAAGATAAGGGAATCCTAGGATTGGCACAATCATGTCCTTATCAAACCACGTGCCGACGTGTTGGGAGCACACGCCACCACAGACATCACCTGGACAGGTGGGAATTATCACCAGCGGACAAGTGTCCCATCTACCTCGGATCCAACGCTCATGATTGCAGGTACCAACCCCTAAACCCTAATCCTTGGCCTATAAATAGACGAGGAGAAAAAGGTGTGGGGGTTAGATTCTCTTTTACACATACTCATATACACACACCCTCCATAATTAGATACTCTAGTCCTTATCTTTTATTCTCCAAAGTCGTCACTTATTCTCACGCCGGAGGTGCTGCGGGGCTCAAACCCCCCTCCAGTGTTGTTTTGCAGGCGCCCAGCCACCAGCTTCACCTCCTACCAGGCGTGGGAATGGCGGAGGAGGCACTAGATCGGGTCTTGGAGTTATCAAGTATTATATATAAAGAAGGCAGCAGACTACTTGAATAAAACGATGACATTATGTCGACATTTCAGTTTTCAACCATATTTTTAGCCCAATGACACCTTAATGTAGGCAGATGATAATCCATATGTAATGCAAATATTTCGTGTTGAGCCATGAATATTAGGCTAGAAAATTTGAATGTAATAGATTGTAGTTAGAACCCAATTAGATATAGCTTGTAATTAGTCCCAATTAAATGTAATTCCCTTAATGGGCCTAGAAGCCCAAGTTTGTACTAAATCTTTACTTCCTCCCTAATCTTGTTAGTTAGAGGAAGGTGGACCCATATGGAGCTCCTATAAATACTAATTACCCTTCTTACTTGAGAGGGGATGCAACTTTTTAAAGAAGAGAGCCTTCAATTTATTTTATGAATTATTAATAAAATACTGTTAGTCACAGAGGCATGCATGTATTCATCTAACAACAAGCCTAATTTTTTGTAATGCTTTGCATTACTTACATGACCTCTTAATTGGGGAACCCTCTAGTTGTAGAGTTGTTACTTGTATTCAGTACTTGTAATAGGCATCAAAGGTCTAACTGTGTAACTGTATAAACTAGTCATGAAATAATGCTTGAAAGAAGATCCAGAGATCATGCCTCAAGCTTGAAGAAAAAGGCTATAGAAATAAACAAAGTTGGATTTTGAAGATTGAAGATTTGCGCAAGTACTAATTCGAGAAGTATTTTGGTCTGTTCGAAAAGTCAAGGTTTCAAGAAGTCAAGAATTTGATATCTCAAAAGACACTATTCAATATCTCAAGGAGTCAATAGGTCAAAGCCTCATTCAAGAACTCAATGATTCGATATGTCTAAATATTCTATTCGAGAACTCAAAAAGTCAACAAGTCAAAGCAGCATTCGAGTTCTCAAATAGTCAATAAGTCAAAGTTACATTCGAGTTCTCAAGGACTCAAGAAGCTATTCGACATCTCAAGGATTCCATAAGTTAAAGTTCTATTCGATAAGTCTAGGATTCCTAAAGAAAAGACTAATTCGATATGTCTAAGATACAGTATTCGAGAACTCAGGGTTATCGATTATGGAAATTCCTAGTTCTCGAATCAATTACTTAATCACTTCTCGAATCGAAATTTGAAGACAAAATACTGGAGATTGTACAAGTCAGATATCTGCAACAAGCTAGTACACTTACAGGACCACTACAACTGTATGTGTACATAGAAAGCCTACAAGAAGCTTAGAGAGTTGTTATAGGAGACAAGATGCTAAAGAACTACATCTGAGCAGGTTAAAGAAGAGCCAAACTACATGTTGCTTGGACGTTTACTCAAAAAGGGATAGACAGATTAGAAAGTAATTTTTATCTGTCATTAACATGGTTGTTACGTCGGTAAGTCGAGTCGAGTCGACTGGGGTGCCCGGCAAGTCGAGTCGTGACTAGTCGAGGCTAGTCATAGACTAGTCGACACTAGTCGACATGATATAAAATTAATACATACATACACAAATATATATATATATATATATATATATATATATATATATATATATATAATATTTGTGTTATAACTTCTAGCTTCTAAGTTCTAACAAACTTTTTTCCCTTCTCTCTTATATGTATAGGAAATCTTAAGCCTACGAAGATAAAGACAACAAAAATATTGAATGAAGACTAGAGAAAGAACAGAAGAAATTATTTAATCTAATTCTAATTTAGAAATTTTTAACTATTGTACAAACAAAAAGAATACTAAATCAATGATTCAATTATCAAATTCTTTCAAACCACATGAACAAAGTAATTAAGTAACTCCACAGGATCAATCACAACCACACAGTGCAGAGCAGTTTTGCACACTGCATAGTAGGGGCCAGCTGTTGCAAGACTAGAGAGCAGTGGCTACAGTCTGCACTGCACAGTGCACATAATTTAAAACAAGTAAATGGTGCACAGAATGAAAAAACAAGTAAACTGCATAATTGAGGTTTGAGAACAAAAAAATAGTGCAGAAAATCCAGAAATAAAGCTTAATGGGCCTGTTTTTGTTATTGGGCTTTTATGTTTTTTGGTTTTTACCCCCAGTCGCTTGACTGGTCGACCCAGTCATCCCGACTAGTCAAATCAGTCGACCTAGTCGAAGCAAGTCACCCGAAATATGTATAAACAGCAAGTCGAGCATCCAAGTCGAGGTTTACAAAATGATTGGTCGACTAGTCGATGACTAGTCGCGACTAGTCGAGCGAAGTGAGAACCATGGTCATTACATTTGAAGTAATTAGGGTGTACACATTTTCTATAAGTGTACAACCCTTACTTCTCTAGCAATAAGCACAAAAAAATAGAGAAATAACTTATAAGAACAACTCTCTGAGAAAAAGAGAAGCTAAGAATACTCATATTTGTATTCACAGATTGTAGCAAACTCTTTTATCTAATACAACATTAGATTAAAGTGAGTGATTGTGTTCTTGTATTTTTATTCCGTACTTATACATTTTGTTAAACACAAACACACACTTAGCTACACAAACATCAAATAGATTCAAACTGTCAACCAAACGTTCTTGAGAGTCAAATCAAGAGAAAAGTTGGAAAATACATTCACCCCCTATATTTTCTGTGTATTCCATACTCAACAAGTGGTATCAGAGCAGGCTGTTGATAAAAATAGGAAAAGATCATGAATCCACCAAAGATAACAGGAACAGTGAAGGTCCCTAAGTTTGATAAAGACAACTACAACCACTAGAAGATCAAGATGATGTTGTTCATCAAAGCTGCTAACCCTCTATATCCTGAGATTCTCAAGAATGGTCCATTTGTTCCACAACAAGAGATTACTGAGACGACTGTTGGAATAGTGACCATTCCAAGATCATATGTTGCCAAGGAGCCATCTAAATGGACAAGCACAGAGAAAGAAAAGGTTGCCCTTGACAACCATCTCATGCTACTGATCATAGATTCGATGGAGCTGTCAATGTCTGCCAACATAGCTTCATGTACAATAGAAAAAGAGATGTGGGATCACATTGCGATTCTAAGTGAAGGAACAGAGGAAGTTAGAGAAAACAAGAAACAGATACTGGTCACTCAGTTTGATGCTTTCATGGCATAGCCCAAAGAAAGCATAAGTGAAATATTTGAAAGGTTTCACAAATTGGTGACTGAGCTCCAGATGAATGGAAAGGTTTATAACATTAAGGAGCTGAATATGAAATTTCTACTCTCTACACCAAATCGTCTACAGCAAAGAGTGATTTCTTTAAGAGAAAGAGATCTGAGCAAAGTTACATATGATGTGCTCTATGGTGTTCAAAAGACACATGAGCTTGAGTTGCTTCAGAAGAGGGCTATACAAACCAACCAAGGTAGAATGATCAATACATCATGTGCCTTGATTGTCAACAAATCTATTCAAGACCTTGAAGCATCTACAAGTCAGCTGAGAATCGAAGAGATAGTAGATGATGAACCTGAAGTTGAGGGGCCTGAGATTGTTGAGTAAAGGAAGAAGATGA
Source organism: Saposhnikovia divaricata (assembly GCA_036435485.1). NCBI lineage: Eukaryota > Viridiplantae > Streptophyta > Magnoliopsida > Apiales > Apiaceae > Saposhnikovia > Saposhnikovia divaricata. Next base: position 161,051,868 of record CM071596.1, on the reverse strand, counting down.
GTTCTACACTCTTGAGGAGTTAGATGCCATGGAATATACTTCATATGCTTTCATGGCTAGATAATTTTCAAATATTAGATTCAAGAGAAAGCAACCCTTCAAACCTAGACCTCAAAACCATTCATTCAACAAAAGAAAAGCACCGGTAAACCCAAACAAGAATAAATTCAAAACTGGCTATGTGGATAGGTCATCTGTGTGATGCTATAGGTGCAATAACCTAGGGCATTTTGCTAGTGAATGCAAGAAGCCTAAAAAGAAGGATAAGGAGTTTCTTGAGATTGAAGCTAAGTATGAGGCCCTTCTGAGAAAGCAAACACCAGGCAAGGCCTAGATAGCTGAAGGGAAGTGTTAGGATGATACTGACAGTGATGAAGAAGAGCAAGAATTCTGAAACTATGACTTGATGGCCAATTCCAAGGAAGAAACATCTTCATCAGACTCTCAGGTACCATCTCTCACTACTATAGACATGTCTGTTTCTGAATACAAGATCATGATTGAACAATTATCTAGTTGAGATGTTTAACATTCATACTAGTATGACAGCTGCTAATGAAGAGATTGTGAAATTGTCTGCTAAAAATGAACTGTTAAACAAAAGAAATGAGGAACTTGAGCTAACTGCTATGCAAGTAGAAAACCTTAAGAAAGAGGTTGAATATTTAAAAAATAAGGTTCTATGTGCTAGTCAGATTGATAAGGCTCTTAGGGATGAGTTAGTTGACAAAGAATTCAAACTTAAAACTTTTAAAAGTGAGAATGAAGCACAATCAAGTGAACAACCATCGAGCAAATGTTGATTGATGAGGATGAAGCACAATCAAGTGAACAACCAGCACCCTCTAAGAGTGAGAGTGCCAAATTGAAAACCAAGAAGCCTGCTGGAGTGGATCCTAAGACTGAAAAATCTTTTAAGTTTGAACCAGCTAAAAGGAATGAATCTGTGAAAAATTTGGGTAAAAAGAAACAGAACAGAAATGGCAAACTGGGGATTACCAAAGATAACAATTATGCTTATGTGCCAAATGCCCCTAAGAAAACTTGTCAAAACTGTTTCAGTACTAATCATTTGACTCATGCTTGTAAGAAACCTTTAGGTACTGTGCCTAAACCATTCTATGATTGCTCTGTGCCCCTAAGACAGAGAGACTCTCCATTTTATGATAAATTTGACTGTATTCCATGCAATATGAATGTTATGTCTAGTTGCTTTAATTTGAGAAGGAAATTCAATGATGGATGTACCAGTCATAATTCTCACACACACTACACAGGGTCAAAGTCTTCAAGTCCTCCTAAAGCTAGGAAGGCACCTCTGTCACTTAATTCTGAGAACTCAGGTTCTAAGACTTCTAGCTGTGATAAGAAGACTAGTCTTAAGAAAGTTGACAAGCATGCTATTTATGATAAAACTGTTTCTAAGCCAGGAGGACCCAAACTTGTTTGGGTACCAAAGAAGAAGTAATACACTTGTGTTTGCAGGGCAAAGAACATGAAAAGAAAGTCATGTGGATTTTGGACAGTGGATGCTCAAGTCATATGACTGGTGATATAACCCTGCTATCACAGTATGAGGAAAAGGCTGGCCCTATGGTTGCTTTTGGAGATGACATCATTGGCAACACATTGGGATATGGCAAGTTGGAAGTTGGTAATGTCATCATTGAAGAGATAGCACAGGTTAGAGGACTCAAGCATAATCTTCTGAGTATTGGTCAGTTTACTGACAGGGGTTTCAAAGTGAATTTTGATAAGGATGAATGTTTGATCACTCACAAAAAGACTTGTGAAAAATCTCTTACTGGAGTAAGAAAGGGAATCCTGTTTGTAGCCAATATGGACTCTGCAAACAAAGGTAAAATTTGTTGCTTTTATTCAAAAGCATCAAATGAAGATTATTGGTTGTGGCATAAAAAGTTATCACACTTGAACTTTAAAGCCATTAACTCATTAGTCAAAAGAGAATTAGTGAGAGGCATGCCCACACTTGAATTCTCTCAAAACAAGTCCAAGATAGTGACATCAATAACTAAGCCCCTGCAACTAATTCATATGGATTTGTTTGGGCCTGTCAACATTTTGTCTCTGTCAAGAAAGAAGTATGCCTTGGTGATGGTTGATGATTTTACAAGGTATACATGGGTAGCATTTTTAGCATCATAGGATGAGTCTCCACAAGTAATCATTGAGCACATAAAGAAAGTAGAAAAAGAAGCAAAGGCCAATAATGCATATGTGATTGCATTAAGGAGTGATAATGGAACAGAGTTCAGGAATGCCACTCTTGAAGCATTCTGCAAAGAGAATTGTATTTCACAATAATTCTCAGCTCCAAGGACTCCATAACAAAATGGAGTTGTTGAGAGAAAGAATAGAACTCTAATTGAGGTTACTAGAACAATGTTACTTTATGCAAAAATGCTTACATGTTTTTGGGCTGAGGCTGTGAGCACTGGATGCTATATTCAGAACAGAAACCTTCATCAACAAAAACACTGGAAAGACACCTTGCAATTGATGACTGGAAAGAAGCCTACTCTTAAGCATGTTCATGCTTTTGGAATTAAATTCTTTGTGTTAAAGGATAATTCTGAATATGTTGGAAAGTTTAATGGAAAAGCATTTGAAGGAATTTTTCTTTGCTATTCTATGGAGAGAACTGCATACAAGGTTTAAGTTATCAGTCAAAAGAAAGTTATAGAAAGCACAGATGTGACATTTGATGATAGTAGACTACCTGGTCTAGAAGAAGCCAATAATGAAGATAAAGATCCATTAAGGTTGGAAAACATGGATGATTCTGATGAAGAGATTGAAATTGAAGCTGAGATTATAGTTCAACAAACTCCAGTGAATGATGTGTTAACTCAAATAACTTGTAGAAGGGGGGTTGAATACAAGTTATATAATCGTGTCTGATTTTTGCTTGATTAGATGAACAAGAAGAAACGAATAAATCAAATTGTTTGTATTAATAAAATCAAATACAAACTTTACCAAAGGTGTACAATACCTTTAGCAGCTGCTGACAATACAAATCTCTCTCTGTTTGTTTCGAACTCTCGAATACAAACTTTATACTAAGCTTACGTTCTCGAACTCTACGAACGAACTCTTTTTACAATGATATAGAGAGAGTATTTATAATGCTACCTATCAACTAATAACAGAAAGTAATGATCTATACATGATAATGTTCTGCCATCTAGTTTATAGTTTCCATCAATAGAAAATTCTTTCCTTCACGATACCTTCTTGCTTGTTCTTCAAAACAACGATCCTGTTTTATAGCACTTGCTAGTTTCTGTAGCATCCGTAATGACATCATCAGTAGTAAGACTGATATCAGGATTTCACCTTGCATCAGGATTCGACATCCATCAGTATTTGACTTGTCATATCAGGATCTTCTCTCAATTCCTGAAATGTAGTCCTTGACATACTGTTCCTGACTTAACTCTACAGATCACTGTCTAACACATATATCCTATATAAAGTGCTAAATCCTTTATAAGATCAGGATATACAAGAAGTATATGCAAATTCTATTCTTAACATCACAACTCATGAATTATTCCTAACAATCTCCCCCTATTTATGATTTAGAATCTAGAGCATAAATCTAAGTTGTAGATGTCAAAACATATAACAATACCACCAGAATAGAATTTATGAATTTAAGATCATGAAGTTAAGTACCTCCTTCTTCAGATGTAGAATTAGTATCTAGTACTTAGAAGAAAGAATTCAACTATTTGATGCTTCTTTTCCTTTACCACTTCCCTGTTTAGATTCACCTCTATCACCCTTAGTTCTTCTTGTATCACCCCCAGTCTGTTTATCTCCCCTAGTCTGTTGCCTTTGAATTTTTTTTATCTCCCCCTTTTTGACATCAACAACATTAATTCCAAGAGATTCAGTAACAGAACAAATGAGATTCATCAGAACTGCTTGATTTTCCATAATAGTGACTTGGTTATCTTCAAGTATTTGAAGTCTCGATTGAATAGCAATTTGAGATTTCTGAATATCTTTTAGAACTTCATAACTAACTTCAATGTTGGAAGTGCTTGTTGTATCTTCAGACTCAGATGCAGAAATAACCTTATCTTCAAGCCTTGTAGAAGAATTTGCCTGCGTAGCATGCTCTACTGAAGTAGACTGATATTCAAGTAATAATACTTGAGTAGAATTACAAGCATCTTCACCTTTCTGATTTGAAACTGAAATATGATCATCCTGTCCTTCACCAGTATTCTGTGTACTAACATCTACAAATTCTAACTCCTCCTTAGAGTGATCAGATACTGTTGATGTCTCAATTCTAGCTGATATTGGAAGTACATACAAAGGAATACTAGGATCATTAGGAATTCCTTCTGGTACAAGTGGAGTACGAGATTGTCTTAGCCTTTCACCTCTTCTATTGATGATTCCTGCAAGCGTTTCCTATTGCTTCTGAGCTTTAACTTCTGGCTTTGCATTGTGCTTTGCTAAGTCATTCTTCTCATACATTTTGATAAAAGAATAAGTACCAGCATCCATAGCAAGATTGTCAGACCAAGATTCAGGAAAAACCTGATCCTAGAAATAAAACGATGGTGGTTTCCTAATTTTCTCTCACTCACCGTGGAGTTGATCATCCATACCCTCATTCTCACTTTGACTATCTAAAGTCAACACTCTTTCTACCTCTCCTTTTGCCTGGTCAGGAGCCAGCCTCTCTGTTTGTGGATCTATGTCCATCTTTTCAAGTGTATCACTCAAATTTGGATAAGTACTCCCATGACCTACAGAAAAATAGGGGTTAGAAGAAGTTTTTATACCTGATCTCACATGGAAAGAGGGTTTCTCATCTGGTAAGGGGCTTGAGGTTTTCTCCAAGGAGTGAGCTGCTATAGTCTCTGAACCCTCACAAACATCTACTTTCTTTCCAGAGACTACAGGCTCCAGTATACCACTTTCAGGTTCTTCACGAAACTTTAATGCCTTCAGTAATACTTCATTAGACACTACAGTTTGTATGTTACCATCTTTAAATGTTTTTTACTGAGACACACCCTCAAGGTAGATAGACTCTGGCTGAACAATATTTGTTTGATCTTCAGAAAAATCAATCAAAGTTATTCTTCCCATATCATAGGGTATCGCACTTGCAGTTTTAGTCATCACAGAAGACCTTTCAGCATCAGTAATCACAGTTCCTGAGTCATCCAACCTCTGACTAGATGGTTCTTGTGTCATAGTGACTGTGATCTGATCTATTCTACTATTCACCACTGGTACAACAGTATCTCCTGTTGACTGCATTCCACTATCTACTACCTCCTTTTGTTAACCTTTAGCTGGAGCATCTTTAACAATGTAATCCTTGTGAAACAAGTATGTATGAAGTGATTGAAGTGCACCATACTTTGAAAGTTCAAATGACCTGTGTAACTCCTTTCTGATAGATACATAGAAAGGCATCTTCATTAAATCAAGTCTTTGATGTAGAAGTCCATATTCTTCAGGAAATGAAAGTCTTGGAACTTTTTCAATCAGAAATTGTAGAACAGGCCTGGAAAGCTTTACTTTTACAGAAATAACCTTCATGGCTAGTCTGTATGTCAATGTTGTTTCCCATGAAGAATCAATATCAAGATCTCTATTGTCAATTGCTGACTTGGATACAGATTTATTTGTAGAGACCTGCATAATGTTAGTTGGACTAGACTCTGTGTGTAGGTGACAAATGAATCTTTCTCCTTGTTCTCCTGGTATAGTGAGCAACAGATTTATCTTGAGAAGACTCAAGAGGTGTAGACACAGAAGTGATCTTGGGATGAGATCGTCAATAGACACAGTCTTTTGAAAGACAGTATCCAGTAACTATTTTCCCTTTTTAAGAACTACAGTCTTTTTGGAGACTGCAGCCTGGCTGTGACTAGGTGTTCCATCTCTTTGTCCTAGCTTAGAAAGTTGAATTGTACCCTTCAATTCTGCTCTCTCAGCAAGAGATATATTATCATCATCTTCACTAGAACTACTACTTGAAACAACAAATCTTCTCTTCTTTACAACTGATGTCTTTTGAGAAACTCCAGAGGTTGGTTTCTTTGAAACAATAGGCTGTGGATCAAAACTTGGTTCTAGAATTGTTTCAGAGAATATAATATGTTGGGTTACTTAGGTAGACATAGGAGGGTTCTCCACCAAATGAGATTCCTGAGTCATTTTACCACCAAAGAAAGAAGAATTGTAAAGAGTAGGAAGATGAGTTCTTAGAAGTACCTGAACAGATTGTGGATAGTGTATTGCAGGTATTTCATCTAGATTCTTTTCACTGTCCTTCTTTGTAATGTCAGAGAAAATTCTCTTTTTCTGTACATAAGAAGAAACACAATGTTCTCTACCAAATCTAGCTTCAACATTAGGAATAAAATGGTTAATAAACAATTGCATGAATCTGTGATAATAAACCATTTTCCTATCTTGATCTCTTGACCAAAGTTTGATACACATCTGACTTAAGAAAATATGACCAATGTTAATTACTCTGTTATAAAGCAAACTATATGCAATTTGAGATGTAACAGAGTAATTTGTTGAAAAGAACTACATTTACCAGTAAAACATTTAGCAATTTGGTCAAAGAAGAAAGACCATTCTTTCTTAAGAAAGGATCTATTTAACTGGCTCATGTTATCTAAAGGTCCATTATAACCTAACTCAGATAACATATTTCTTACATTATCATCAGATGGTACATGCTCAAAATTCATACTAACATATAAGTGAAGTACTGAATTGACAACAGATTCAGTAATATCAAATGAGTCTTGTCCCAAGTGTATAACAATCTTACCTGATTGACTCTAAGTAGAATCAATTACCTCAGCATTCTCCCCAGCTTGTGAAACAGCAGCTTGATTAATCTGTGGAGATGCTGTCAATGCATAATATAATGGTCCTTTCGCCATAAAGCCCATAATTTGGTGAAAATTAGTTGACACCCCTTCCTTGTTGGTGATAGCTGCAACATGATTGTTCATCATAAAATCAAAGTCACCAAACTTGAAAGCTACTGATTTGGGTAGTCTTCTTTGAGCTACCATTTTGATCTGAACAGAACTTAAGAAATCTTGATATTGATTAGTGATTTTGAGAACTAGAGAGTGTTTTTGCTTTAGAAAATGTGAATTTAGAGAAAGCAATAAACAATTAGAGTTTCAAAACAAGTATATTTCAAAAATCCTTCAGACCCACTATCCCACGTTGACACGTAGGTTGACAGGTGTCAGTCCCCGAAAAATGAAGTTACCCACGATTTTTTGAAAAATAAAATCCAAAATTGATTTCAATTAAATAAATCAGGGTATAATCAATATAAAAATCAATATTGATCAACTTCCTTTTCCTGTTGTGATCTTCTCTTCAGGATAATAACAAATTGCAATGTGATTTATAAATAATGATATTCATAAATCCTGATGATCATACTTGTAATTCCTGATCAATATCATCCTGATTCCAGAGACTAAATGGAGTTTTCACGTGGCATTTTCTTTTATCTGTAAAAGAAATAAACAATAATCTGAAAAAATTCAATTGGTTAGATACGTTCAACATGTAACACCCCCAGATCTAGGGTCGGGGATCGGGTCGTTACAGTCTCGTATTCCATACATAACACTTGACTTGAGTCCAAAATAAATAAACAACATGCTGTGACCCCGCAATAATATCCACTCACACACATAACAGTTATAGTCCCAGAGATGAAATTGAAATAAGTCTCACATTAAAGGATTCGCGAATAAAAGTTATTACAATTCAAAAGGAGTAACAACAAAAGTTTAAAGTTCTTGCCGTTGATTACATTAGTCATACATATAATTGAGACTGAAAACAAAAGCTACCAGTCTAGTCTACCTCAGCAATGGTAGCTAGCATATCAGTGGGTAGTCCAACGGGTGCGGTCACTTGCTTGCGCCGGGTGCGCCTGGTGCGGGCCATCTGACCTAGCTGTTGTTGTGATATAAATAATAAAGCAAGGGTAAGCAAAAGCCCACCAACAATAATATATATAACAGAACAGCAAAGATATATATAACAATTTCAGGAAAGAATCTTTGAACCCATATGCCATGCATCAACGAACATAAAGCCAGTATAATATAAAGGATGAAGTTACAAGGTAACTCGAATTATATCTTTCGTAAGAGTATCTGCTAGGCAAAGATAAGAGCCAAACATCATCACTTTTTCTTAAAAAGGAAATTGCATGAAAAATATGCAATTCCAGTTTTGAACAATTTTCAGTCCTAGAGTATGTCGCGCCAGATGACACCGCCTTACGATGATCAGTCGCAGGTTGTCTATCTCAAGATTTGTTTTACTACCGGTAGAAGGAAGAACATATGGACACCACCATACGCCGGATCTCCCTAGCCAACGGTTGGGCATAGTTGGGACCGGCGCCACTCGGACCCTATTTCAAGGATGGACTGTCCCACAGCCTCTTACACCAATTTTAATGATGGACTGTCCCACAGCCTCTTACACAAATACTCCTTGTTCGAATAATCCCATGATTCTGAAACGTAAAGCTCGTCCCCCTTTCCCCAAGTATAATACTTGTTGATAAGACTCCACGAAGTTGTCGTATCTAGTTGGAAAGGAAAATTCACTGATATTTCCCAAGCTGATGCTTGTTAATGAATATTGACTCGTTCCATTAAACTTACCCCTCGAATGATGAGGAAGTAAAAACAGACTCCATCTGATGGTTAGCAACCAAGTTGCGAGTGAAAAGAATGGTTTAACAAGTATATTACCGGGCAATCAACGAAATAACAGCTCTCAAACAAGGTTCTCTTATATTTTAGAAGATAGATTCGAATGAAGAATGGAGTTTTGAGAACCTCCTTTGATAAAATATTAATAATAATAAGGCTCAGAATAGTTTACATAATATCTGAAGATCAAAGATAATATTTGAACGAAGTAATACATTTTAAAGCTTAGTTAGCAAGAATTTAATGAATACTCAAAGAATATTTATTAAGTCATAATTATTGAAAGAATATGGCTCGGAGTGATCCTTGAATAAATATTCTTAATAATATTCATTGAACGAATAATGAATATTCAAAGAATAATGATGCTTGTGGAAGAAATAATTATCAACGGGATATTTAGAGATAATATTTATTGAATAAACAGAAGTCCAAAAGAATGTTCGAGATGGTGTTTATTAGATACATAATGATTAATTGAATATTTGAAATTAATATTAAATAATTCGAATGAAGGTTCGAAATAATATTCGATAAATAAACCAACTCTCGATGAATATTAAAGATAATATTTATCCCATAATAAAGGTCGAATGAATATTCGAAATAATAATCATTAAGTAAATGCTCTCGAATGAATATTCAAAATAATGTTCCTTAAATACATAAAGTTCCAATAAATATACAAAGTAATATTCATTAAATAAATAAACTCAATTGAATATTCCAAATAATATTCAACAATTTAGTAATGGAAAATATCTACTTAAATATTTTCCTCCGAAAATAACATGATATATCAAGAAATACCGACTCCCGGTCTATATTCAACGAATAAGATTCATATGCCTTTCTCTAAGGGTCTTAGCAATATCCGCCTTATACTAATATATCACATATAGTCTATAATCCAACAATAAATCAGGAACAAGTCTAACAATATGAATTGAAAACAGACATGCATGCAATGGCATATGTATAACAACAGTCATATATATATTATCACAACAACAGCCTTTAAAAGGATTTGAAACTTGCCTGGTAATCGGGTATGGGTAGAGGTAGCGTGTCCCGGGTCAGCTCAGTGATCTATAAACAATCAGAATATTCGAGATTAATCACCTAACACTTCTTTAAAAGGTTATGAATAAACTTTACTTAAGTCGAAACACGCTTTCGAGTTATCTCGTTATGCACCCTTTTTGAATAACTCTTTTTATTACCGATACGATCCAACTTTTGTTCGTTATTAAGACATGTCATTATACTTACACTTGACATATACTTAAGCAAGGTAAGTCCCAAGGTCGGTCGTTTATGAACCAAAATTATATCTCGAGTTTTACCGTCCGTTTTCTAAGTGATTAACCGAGGTTATAACCAAGTGATCCTCTAAGTGGTGCATTCGTAATTAACCTTGATTCGAACATTTTTATAAAATTGAAAAACGATCCGTTTGACATGATGTTTTCTTTCACACCTTCCTTATGACCTCTAGTATTTATTTATCAAGATTTTCCACTGAATAACATGTTTTACGAGGGTTCAATTGAAGTTACGAACTTTTACTTACGGTTTCAAACCAATTTTAGTAATTTGACCATAACTCCTAAACCGTAAGTAGGAATGTTTCGATTCTCACGCCAAAACGATCTATGGCTCCAGATCTACAAGAACATGTCATAATATTACCAAGGTCAGGAATTTATATTAACTGTCATGCTCGGTTTCTAAGTGTTAACAAAAATTCGGCATTACGACGGTTATAAATCGGACGTTCCAAAAATCGTAATCATCAAGCCAAGCCTCACCGAGCATCAATACAACTTATAAACATGATTCTAATCTCAACAAGCCCTAGAACCACTGACCTTAACTTCAAAACCATCATGCTTCTTAAATCACATAACTAACTACATAATCGTGCTTATAATCACCACTATAATCACACAAAGTTAAACCCATCAAAAACATACATAAATGTCAAATCAAATGCTAGGGTTTCAAGAGGTCTACCTTCCTTGGAGTATGTAATAGCCTTATTAATTTTGGTATGGTCCTTGTCTAGCTTTAACACACCTTAGATCAACCAAAGAAACAAGAAAATCAAAGATTAGTTCATAAGAACACTATTCACCCTCCTCTTTCATGATTTTTTTGAAACTGGAAACAAAGGAGTTTGAAGCTAAAATTTTGAGGAGATCACTTTTATGAAATATAGAACTCACCTTAAAAATTACAAGATCAAATGATGGTTGGAATTGGGTTTTTGATTCTTGAATTACAAGGAAGGCCGAATGGGATAAATAGGAGGGGGAGAGCTTTGCTTGGCTTGTTTTTGCTTTAGTCTCATCTAATCTTGCATTATTATGTTTGTATGGATAATATCTTGTATAAAACACCTTTATTAAAGGTGTGATGTAATGGATGATGAAATTGGAGAGACATGTGTTGATTTTTCTGTGGTAAGATGATAAAGAATGCTAAGTACTTGGTTTAATCTCTAAGTGTTCTAGTTCCTTGGTACTAGTTTGGTTACTAGATATTTCTTACTTGCACATGCATGCACCTTGCTCTCTGCTTGCTCTTTTGTCCGGTTATTGCTCAATTCATTGATCGTTCGAAAGAATATCTCAAGGATTTCTAGTTAGGGTTTTACCGGAAACCTTCTTAATATTTATAATACTATTCTCCATCATTCTTAATAATTCTCGAATCCATATTCCTTAAATCCTTTTAATAATCTCTTAGGTTTTTCAGCATCTGGGGAAATCTCGGAGAAAATAAAAGTGCCATTTTTCAGAATCCGACAGCTTTTACTTACACTCTTTTTCCCCCTAGATCCATAATACGAACTCAGAATTTCGTTCCGGGTAGTTCTATATAGCGTCGTCTAATAATATCCTAATCCACCAAAATCACTATTCACCACTTATTCTTTACTTATTCTTTTAGGGTTATATAGATGTCCCGGTTCTATTTCGATCGTTCCTTAACCCTTTTACGGAACCACTGGACTGATAACATATATTGATTTGGATGACATAAGAATAACCTTCCCCCTTGGAATTATCAAATCTTAATTTCCTTGGAGATAGATAATTCTTATCTAGATTGTCAACCAATAGCATTCTTCATGACATATAATTATTTGAATCCAAATCCATTACATTCATTCATTAGAACATTCGTTACATCGTAGTCGTACCCAATATTTACTATTACATCCATATATAATAAAAAGATTTAATTCTATCCAAAATCTGGGTTCTTACAGTCTCCCCTCCTTAAAAGGATTCCGTCCCGGAATCATTTTGAAAACAAATGGGGTTACTTTTCTTGCATCGCGCTTTCTAGCTCCCAAGTTGATTCTTCCACATTGTGGTTCTACCACAGAACTCTGACTAATTTGATAACCTTATTCAGGAGCACTTGTTCTTTTCGGTCTATGATTTCCACAGGTTACTCTACATAGGTCAAGTCTGGTTGCATGTCCACTTTCTCATATTCTACAATATGCTTGGCAACCGGATTATATTTCCTCAGCATCGAAACATGGAACACATTGTGCACTTACCGCAGATTTGGGGGTAAGGCTAGTTCGTAAGCTAGTTCCCCAATACGTCTTAAGATCTCAAACGGTCCAATATACCTTGGGCTCAGCTTTCCTTTCTTCCCAAACCTCATCAAGCCTTTCCAAGGTGATACCTTTAAGAACACTAGGTCTCCCACTTCGTATTCTTTGCCCTTCCGAGCTAAGTCGGCATATTTCTTTTGTCGATCCTGGGCTGCTACCAGTCTTCCTCTGATTAGATCTACTGCATCTTTAGTTCGTTTGACCACTTCGGGCCCGAGCATCTTTCGCTCTCCAACTTCATCCCAATACAAGGGGGATCGGCATTTTCTTCCATAAAGGGCCTCGTAAGGTGGCATTCCTATGCTTGAATGGAAACTATTGTTGTAGGAGAACTCAATCAATGGCAAATGATCATCCCAGTTTCCTTTAAAGTCTATAGCACAGACTCTCAACATATCCTCTAGCGTTTGGATGGTCCTTTCACTTTGCCCGTCTGTCTGGGGGTGATAAGCCGTACTCATGTTTAACCCGTTCCTACACATTCTTGAAAGCTTCTCCAAAATCTGGAGTTAAATCTGGGATCTCGATCGGATACTATAGCGACTGGGACTCCATTTCGTGCCACTATCTCTTTTAAGTAGATATCCACTAGTCTATCGACCGTGTACCTTTCGTTGATCGGGAGAAAGTGAGCTGACTTCGTCAATCGATCTACAATTACTCATATGGCGTCATGATTAGCCTTGGTCCTTGGTAAACCTACTACGAAATCCATGGATATATATTCCCATTTCCATTCGGGAATCTCTAAGGGGTGTAGAAGTCCACTGGGTCTCTGATGCTCTGCTTTCACTCGCTAGCAGGTTAAGCATCTGCTTACCCATTCTGCAACGTCCTTTCTCATGTTGGGCCACCAGTAGTACTCTTTCAAATCTCTATACATCTTGGTACTACCGGGGTGCACTGAGTATCTGGAGTTGTGTGCTTCATATAAGGTCTCATCCTTGAGTTCCTGAACGTTTGGAATCCATATCCTGTATGTGTACCTCATGGTTCCTTCTTTGTCTCTTTCACACTTAATTTCTTCTCCGATCATTATCTCTTCTGTGGAGTTCTCTTCTTCCTCCATTATCCGTTCTTGACATAGTCTAATCTTTTTTAACAATGGAGGTTGGATTCGAATTTCCATCAACTTCTCAGGGCCTTCTTCAGGTAGCTTAATCTCAATTTCCAACTTCTCAAAATCTTTCACTAACTCTTCCTCTGAAGTTATCATCTTGAGCTTCTCTTTCCTACTAAGGGCGTCAGCCACCACATTGGCTTTTCCCGGGTGATAATGAATCTCATAGTCATAGTTTTAATTAGCTCTAGCCATCTTCTCTGGTGCATGTTAAGCTCTTTCTGAGTGAAAATGTACTTGAGGCTTTTATGGTCAGTGTAGATCTCGCACCTTTCTCCATACAGATAGTGCCTCTAAATCTTTAAGGCAAAAACAATTGCTGCTAATTCCAGATCATGGGTGAGGTATCGTATCTCATAATCCTTCAATTGCCTTGACGAATAAGTTATTACCTTACCGTGCTGCATAAGCACGCACCCTAATCCTTTATGCGAAGCATCACTATAAATTACGAAATCTCCTTTTCCATCAAGCAACGCCAACACTGGGGCCGTCACCAACCTCTTCTTTAGCTCTTGGAAACTTTTCTCGCACTTTTCAGTCCATTCGAATTTCTCAGTTTTATGAGTAAGTCGAGTTAACGGGGCTGCGATCTTTGCAAAATCTTGAACAAATCATCTATAATATCCTGCCAGTCCGATTAAACTCCTTACCTCGGTTGGGGTGGTTGGTCGTTCCCAATTGGAGACTGCCTCTAACTTGGAGGAGTCAACCAACACTCCTTCTCTATTGATTACGTGCCCTAAGAATTGCACCTCATTTTTCCAGAACTCACAATTCGAGAATTTGGCATATAGCTGCTCTTTCCTGAGTGTCTCTAAAGTTATCCTCAAATGTTCAGCGTGTTCTTCCTCCGTCTTTGAGTAGATAAGAATATCGTCAATGAAAACTATCACGAACTTATCCAAATATTCCTTGAACACCCTATTCATCAAATCCATGAAAGCTGCTGGAGCATTGGTCAATCCAAATGACATCACCAAGAACTCGTAATGTCCATATCTGGTACGGAATGCAGTCTTCGGGATATCTTCAGGTTTAATCTTCAGTTGGTGATATCCAGTTCTCAAGTCAATCTTAGAGAAATACATAGCTCCTCTTAGCTGGTCAAACAAGTCATCAATTCTGGGTAACGGGTTCTTATTCTTTATGGTTAGCTTGTTCAACTCTCTGTAGTCGATGCATAACCTCATACTCCCGTCCTTCTTCTTAACGAACAACACTGGTGCGCCCCAAGGCGACACACTGGGTCTTATCATACCCTTATCCAACAATTCCTATAATTGCTTAGCTAGCTCTTTCATTTCCACTAGGGCTAAGCGTTACAGGGCCTTCGAAACCGGCGCCGTTCCCGAGGCTAACTCGATAGCAAACTCAATCACTCTATCCGGCGGTAATCCGGGAAGATCTTGTGGAAACACATCTTCGAATTCATTAACTACCGGAATGTCTTGTATCTTGGGCGCTTCCTTCTGGGTGTCGATAACGTAAGCTAAATAAGCCTCGTTTCCTTTTCGTAACAATCTCTTGGTCTGCGCCATGGTTAGAATGTTTTAAGTCTGTCGTATCCCTTTAAACACTATTTCCTTCTTTCCTGGGGTTTTCAACTTTACCTTCCTTCCTTTACAATATATCTGTGCGTTATTGCGAGACAACCAATCCATTCCCAAAATGACATCAAATTTCCCTAGCTTAAAAGAAATCAAATCGACATAGAAAGATCGTCCTCCTATCTCTAATTTGCAATCGGGGTGAATCTGATTAACTGGAACGACTTCCTGATTAGCTATCTCTACTAGTAAGGAATCCCTTAGCGGTTGGCTCTTAAGTTTCAAATTATGCGCAAAATCTCTAGATATTAAAGATTTAGTTGCCCCAGAATCAAACAAAACATTTGCGCTAGCTAAATTGAGAGAAAAGGTACCTGCTATCACGTTCGTGCCCCTCACGGCATCTTGCACTGTCATGTTAAAAGTCCTAGCAGTTGGTGGCCTGTTGGAGGCAACCTTGCTTGCCCCTGATGCTGTTGACTTGTTCATCGGGCAATCCTTTTTCATGTGATCTCGACGCCCGCACTGGAAATAAGTGGTGCCTTGGTTGGGATTAGGAATGACTGTGGTACAAGAGGTAACATATTGACCTGCTCGTCCACAGTTAAAACAAGTT
This sequence comes from Saposhnikovia divaricata, assembly GCA_036435485.1. NCBI lineage: Eukaryota > Viridiplantae > Streptophyta > Magnoliopsida > Apiales > Apiaceae > Saposhnikovia > Saposhnikovia divaricata. Next base: position 161,036,162 of record CM071596.1, on the reverse strand, counting down.
ACCGGTTTCTGATTTCATACTCCAAGATGTCTTTTCCCGCAAGTGGCACATATAGGTAATGGAGGTGTGGAAAGGTGGGAATGGGACACTCCTGCTTGCTGGCCGCCCTGGCTCACACTTGCACTCCCAGATGGTTTAAACCCTACGTTTCTACCCGGTAGGGAAACGGTTCATCTGTTAAACTTGGTTGGGAGTTTTCCTCCTGCGGACCCTCTGCCCATGCTAGCATGCTTTCTTTTTAATCCCCCTTTCTCTCTTTCCTTCAACATCTGATCACTTCCTGCTTCTACAATTGTTGCCTTTTGTACCAAAGCGGCATAATCTGTGATCTCTAAAACTGCTACCCGATTTTGGATCCACTGTTTCAGCCCTTGCAGAAACCTGTTAGCTTTTGTTTCCTCCGTATCCACAAATTCCGACACAAACCTTGATAACTTAGTAAACTTGGCTTCGTAGTTAGCCACTGACATATTGTTCTGTTTCAGCTCTAAAAACTTAAGTTCCATCTGGGTCTTCATGAACCTCGGGAAGTACTTCTCCAGAAATAATTGCTTGAACCTCTCCCAGGTTACTATAGCATCGGTTTCCATGTTCTTTTTGGCCTCCCACCAATAATTGGCCTCTCCCTTTAGAAGGTAAGTGGCAAAAACAGTCTTTTGTGCCTCGTCGATACTTAGAATTTTAAAGGACTTTTCCATTTCCTTAATCCAAGCTCTCGCCTCAAGGGAATCAGCTGATCCGTGGAATTCTGGGGGCTTAAGGGACTTAAAGGCCCTGAAAGAGTTTGCCACGGTGTTGTTGTTTCCCTAGGGTGGTTAGGGGTAACGGTTCAAATTTTGCCTAAGTAGATCCATAAACTGACCCATGGGGTCTCTGTCTTGGTTTTCCCCTTGTTGCTTCACTTCAGTCTCTCCCTCTTCTACTTCGTCTTCGAAATTTGCAGTATAAAAAGTTTCGTCCTCTGCCCCATACTGGGAATCCTCTTGCTCATTATAATCTTGATCATGCTCTTCATCGTATTCAGGGTTCTCCTCGTGTTGGTTGTGACTCTCGTGGTATGTGGATTCACGGGGGTTAGCCCTCGTACCCATTCTTTTGGGAGGCATTTTACTGAAAATTTGGACAATTATACATTAGGTTTATTCACCTATTTCAATGGATTTCTCCTCACAATATCGATGCATAAATGGATTTAGGATCCCACAGTTCAATACTTCATGGCAACTTTAATTGAAAGCAGTACATGCAGATGTAATGTAACAAACTAGTGATCGTGTCATAACGAAACTGAAATAACTGAAAGGGAAATAAATATATACAAGATACTGAAAAGGTACATCATCTGGGTCACATCGACCATTTTTAAAGTACAACCATCTGAATAACAACTAGTCAAAAGTGAAATATGTTGTCTATCTGTCTAGTCTGCATCACGGAAACTAAATACACTGAGACTATCCCACAAAAAATTGGCACTACTATATCCGTACAAGACTAGACAACTAGACCAATACATCACCATCCCTGTAGTCAGCCACGACGGCGGGTCGAAGCTAGAACCCTCCTCATGGCAATACGGAAGATCTCCTCTACGTCTGCCCTAGATACCATGCCATGTCCATCACTGGGCAACTATCGCACCCTCACTCGAGCCCTCAGCTCTATGCGGGTCACCTCCCTGTACATCTCTCCAGCCTTGACACGTCTCCAACCCTGGTGCCTCAATCGGGCATCTCTCTCCGCTGCAAGCTCTCTGCAGAACTCTGCCAACCTGGCCTCAGCCACGGCTACCTCTGTAGAAAGTCTGGCCACAACATAGTTGTGTATGCCCAATGGGATCCCCTCTACCGGGATGTGGGGTGGAGTAGATGGCTCTGTTAGAGGTGCAACCTCTGCCTACTGCGGCTCTAGTGTCAACTCCTCAAACTCATCGGAAAATAGGCTCACAGGTAGTGGTGGTGGTGGAGGGCTCTCTCAACAGAAAGGGCTGGCACACGAAGTTCGGAACTCCCTACAGCATCATCCATTAGCTCATCCTTAACTATAGCCTGTCCAACAACATCAGCCATAACCTGCTTAGTGGTCATGTCAGTGTCCTCCTCCATGACCCTAACATCAGCTATAAGCCGGGTCTCCTCTGGATCCTCCTCATCAACATCCTCAGACTTAATAACATCAGTATCAGCATAAACCTGGACCTCCTCAGGGTCCTCCTCAGACTCGATAACATCAGTATCCTCATCAGGCAAGTGCTCATAATACGGGTCTCTAGTCCGGAACATGTCCTCATCATGATATCTCGCAGCTGCCTCCTGGGCAGACATGTCGCTCGCCTACACAAGACGAACTATGTTACTATCATGATACTTAAAAAGTTCCCGTAAGGGTTTCAGGTGAACTTGGCAAGAGTTCTTATTATGTTAGTGAATTTATTATTATATAGCGTCGCATCATCTCTTGGGATATATAACTCTCGCTCTGATACCATCTCTGTAACACCGGGGTTGGGGATCGGGTCGTTACGGTCTCGTATTCCATACATAACACTTGACTTGAGTCCATAATAAATAAACAACATGCTGTGACCCCGCAATAATATCCACTCACACACATAACAGTTATAGTCCCAGGGATGAAATTGAAATAAGTCTCGTATTAAAGGATTCGCGAATAAAAGTTATTACAATACAAAAGGAGTAACAACAAAAGTTTAAAGTTCTTGCCGTTGATTACTGTTAGGAATATGTTGTATTTGATGATAACTTCACAATCAATCAAATTGTATAAGGTTTTGTAGCTGTCAACGGATGAGGATTTATAACTCTATCCATTGACAGGTAGCTCATCAACGGATGAGGTTTTTGTAGCATACTACAGTATCTCTATGTTATCGGTTGATAGTGTTTTTATCCACAGTCATGTTGACCATCAATGGATAGGCAGAATATGATAGCCCTGTAAATAAGCTATGCTATGTAATTCTGTCTAAGTGAAAGTGTATCAACAGATGAAGACAAAACTCTATCAATGGATATAACTCAAATCCACTCTATCAACGGATACAACTCAAATCCACTCTATCAACGGATACAGCTCAAGTCTCAATATTAACGGATACAGCTCAATATATCATCAACGGATGTCAATGTACAATATCAACGGATAATCATTGACACTTTCTTCTATACAAAACTGGGGATTAGCAGTTGATAAGGACAGATTTGACTAACAGATCACATGGGTTGATAGTAGATACAAAAAGCAGTATGGCAGCCATACTTTGGAAAAACAGAGCATTCCGTTTACACTATGAATACAAGAAAGGTGCAGGAGACATGTCTGTTCACAAGGACAACCTTTCGGCTACATGTGTATTTGGAGTGTAGTAGCAAGTCAATTAGAATTAGATTAATATTATCTTATTCCAGTAGTACTTGTAAAACTTGGGATTTATAACCAAGGGTGGCAACTCTTTGAATAGCTAAGAAAACAGATACATTTGCTTAGGGTTTTTGTTGAATATCCTTATAAAGCAAAGAGTTGTAAAACAGAAGCTGTGTACTTTTGTATCACAGAGTTTTCTTCGAATAAAAGCTTCAGGTGGTGCATTTAACCACCTGATTTTTATGTGTTTGTGCATTAATCTTTCTACAGCAATTATCTAAGTATAGATTTCTGGAGTTTTTAAAAGAAATTTATAAATATCAAGAATTGTATTCAACCCCCCCTTCTACAATTATACAAGTGTGTAATCTGGGAATAACAATTGGTATCAGAGCAAGCTTGTAACATATTTGAAGTTTAAAGATCAACACACTTCCAACATGTCTAAGAAGGATTATGGAGTAAAGATTCCAGTTCTTGATAGAGTGAATTACTTTCACTGGAAAGTAAAAATGCGTCTACATCTCTTGTCTATTGATGAGGGTTTTGTGGATTGCATTGACAAGGGTCCTCATGTTCCAATGAAGACTACAACTAGAGTTGGCCTGGATGAAGATGTGCCTGACACTCTCATTCCCAAACCTGTTTCTGAATGGAGTCTTGAAGATATTGCAGAAGTCCACAAAGACAAAAAGACCATGAATATACTGTTCAGTGGTCTAGAAACAGACATGGTTGACAATGTTATTAACTGTACTACCTCCAAGGAAATATGGGACACTGTTCAAACCCTTTGTGAAGGAACAGAACATGTGAGGGAAAATAAGATGCAACTACTAATCCAACAGTATGAACATTTCCACTTTAAGAGTGGAGAAACATTGAATGATACATTTAGTAGATTTCAAAAGCTACTAAATGGTTTGAAACTGTATGGAAGAATCTATCAAGTTAAAGATTCTAATCTCAAATTTCTGAGATCACTGCCCAAGGAATGGAAGCCAATGACTGTTTCTCTAAGAAACACTCAAGAGTACCAGACATTTACTCTTGAAAGGCTCTATGGAACTTTAAAGACATATGAGCTGGAAATGGAGCAGGATGAAGAGATTGAGAAGTCTAAAAAGAAAAGTGGGTCAGTTGCACTTGTTGCCAACTTGGAGCAGAAGGAGGAAAGGACAGAAGCTGCTATTTCTACACCAAACAGGGAGGTTTGTAAAGGTAGAGCAGAATCAAGCAGGAGCAAGGAAAAGGTGTCTGAGGAATTGAATGTCCTTCAGCAGGATGAATTGGATGAAATAGATGAGCACTTAGCTTTTCTATCTAGGAGATTCTCTAAGCTGAAATTCAAGAGAAACTCTGGGGTGGCCAAGCCATTTAACAAGGATTTTTCCACAAGCAACTATGTGGATAAATCCAAAATTAAATGCTACAATTGTGGAATTGCTGGTCACATGATAAGTGAATGCAAGAAACCTAGATCTGAGAACAAGGGAAAGTCAACTGAGACTATTGACTACAAGAAGAAATATTTTGATCTTCTCAGGCAGAAAGGAAAAGCATTCTTGACCCAAGAGTATGACTAGGCTGTTGATGACAATCATTCTGATGATGATGCTGAGTTTGTCAACCTTGCATTGATGGCTGATTCTGGAGAGCAGGAAGCAAGTTCAGCTAGCAATCAGGTATTTTCTACTAATCTCTCTGAGCTCACCAAAGAGGAATGCAATAGTGTTATAGATGAAATGTCTACTGAACTATATCACTTAAGTGTTACCCTTAAATCACTTACTAAAGAGAACAATAGGATTAAAGAGTCTAATCTGTTTTTAAGTGATAGAAATGCTGCTCTAGAAGCTCAATTTCTAGAATTTGAGAAAATGAGAGTTGATTGCAATAATGCTAAAAGTGAACTTGAAGCTGTGTTAAAAAGAGAACTGATTTTAAAAGACCAGCTTGAAAAAGAACAAGGGATAATTGCTAAATTTCAAATTTGTAGGAATATTTCTCAAAACATAATAGAAGTCCAGGGAATAGAATCGTTTGTGAAGGATACCTGGACTCAAAAGAAAAAGGAGCTAGAACCTGGCCTTGAGGATCTAGAGACTATTTGTGAATCAACGGATAGTGATCATCCGTTGACAGATGAACCATCAACAGATGAGAGGTATCCGTCGACTAACAAAAAGTTTGTTAGTAAGAAGGAACTGTAAGAACCCTAATTTTTGGTAATATTTTCTTTTATTTAATATCATGTGGCATTGTCAATTTGGAACCTTTCTAGTCATCCCTGTTGTTTAATGGAATTGATTGTCTGAGAAATTATGTTGTTACATTCACTCTGTAAGATAAAAGAGAAGATTGTGAGGGCAAGAGTCTTATCGTTAGTAAGATTTATAAAACTTGGGATTTGAGAATGATTAGAGTATTAAAAGATTTATTAAGGATTATGACGAGGAATTATGGTCATTCGAGGAATTTACACAATTAAGTACTTAAGGAATTATAGGGGAAATCTCTACGCGACAAAATATTATTACGAGAGATTAATTAAGATACGATACGAATTAAAGATTAAATGTCAAGCATTGGTGGAAGAATAATGATACAAGGAGTAGTATTGCATGCAATTCCCATGCAACCAAGTAGTTAGGAGGAAGCAACCTAGTTAAACCAAATGGAAGAGGAATAGTAACTAGTTACTGTTAGGCCGAATACACAATTAATAATCAATTTTGTATGAGAGATTAACAAGTAAAAGCGTTTATGCACTTAAAAAACTTCTTGTATTTCGAACCCTCTTCGTGATGTAAAATATCACAAAGAGCTGCTAGGTTACAATAAAGATAATTCTTTATCGATTCCCTTCTAGGGTTAACCTATCTGTATTATATACCATACAGCTACGATACAATCTCTAATTGATATTCCTAATAATCAGCTATACAATGATATCGATTACAGATTGTCACACGTCTCCTATGTCAACTCGATCTCTTTGATAGCTATCCAATCTTCAAAGATATCGCTTCCATAATTAATCTTCAATCACTGTTGAACAGTAGACGCGCTTCCTCCAGACAGAGTTTGACAAAATCTGTCGAGCTTCCACCTGTCAGAGTTTACTCAAACTCTGACTGCTTCCAGCTAAACTCTGATAACTCCCTGTAACACTTAAACACTGATTAAAACACATCAATTATATTTAACAATCTCCCCCAACTTGTTCATTAGCAAAAATGCACAAGTTAATGACAATAATTGATGATGTCAAAACAAATAGACAAATACAGTGTTTATACAAATTCAGAGTTTAAGCTTCTACTAAAAAACTACAGAGAATAAGAAAATTCTTACAAAACTTAATCTCTTATCATTTCAAGATCTGGCATGGTTCTGAGATAATCAATCAGCAATCTTCTTTCTGCATTTTCAAGTTCAATCTTCATTGCTTCTTTGATTTCTCTGAGCTGAGGATCACTTTCATCTGTTTGGTAGATAGCAACCCTAAGATCATAAATCTTGTTCCTTCTCATTTCATTACCCAGTCTAATAAATCTGACTTGTTCTGCCTGTGTATTGAAATCAAGTACTGTGATTCCCAAATCAGTTTTTAACTTTGCAGTACCTTTCTTCATTTCAATGAGATTGCCTTTGTAATCCCTGTACTTAGGAATATATCTGCTATTATATTTCTGTCCTCTGATTGCCAGATTCTGAGTCATTTTCTGTCTGAGCACATTAGCAACTGACTGAGTCCTTCGACTATTCACCTTGAGAAGATATAGGACATACTCTAGTTCTTCCCAACATTTCAAGCCAATATCATCCTCACCAACTTTAAATACTGTCCCATCAGCCATGAAGTATAAAAGAAAATCCTTGTCTAAACTCTTCTGATGAACTAACTGCACTGATTCCAGTCTGTCCAAACTCTCTTGAGGAACACCACGACCTGGAACAGCCAGTGAAGAAGGATCTCTAGGACCAGTATATTGCCTTTTGTCTCTATGTGAACCTAGTCCACCCTTATTATTACCAACCTTGCCAGATAAAGCTTTTCCATCAGAAACATTCATTGAGACTCCAGATAACACATTTGGATCAGAAATTGTTCCTTTTCCAAAAACAGATTTCAACTGTGAAGAGTGTAAAGGTGTGATCATTGCTTGTGATGCAATAGAAGTTGTAACTTCCTTCTGTGAACTTTCACCTTCAATGCCTTTTAGCTTGAGTTTAGCCTCTGCTGCAATTGCTTCCTTTGAGAACCGAGAACTTTGACTAACATCAGTCCTTTCTCTGATCACTACACCTTTAACAACAGGTCTCGGAGCTTTTCCTCTTTGTACCTTATCAGACTTTAAAGCTTTAAGATGTTCTTCTTGTAAACTCTTTTCCTCAGCTTCAATGTCCTCAATCGTAACTCCTTCCTCATTCTCTTCAATGAACAGCTTAGCAGCCAATTCTTCATCAGTTTGTGGATTAGAAGATAACAGCAAACTCTTGGTCCTTGAAGTACCTTGAGTATCAGTATTTCTCCCAACAGACTGTGATTTTGATGACTTGCTAGTTCTCAGAGTTTGAACCTCTTCAGCCTTTTTCTTTCCTTTGTTACTTGCCCCTCCATCTCCAGCACTATCCCTTCTGACAACTCTCTCCCCCTTTTTGACATCATCAGGCATAAGGATAGAAGTAATTAACTCCAGGGAGGTATCAATAGAATCAATTTTCGCAGATAAGTCAGACTGGTTCTCTTCAACTTTAGTCAGCCTGGCAAAGAGATTGTCTTGAGCTTTAGAGAATTTTGTAGTCACTAGTTTCGAATCTCTTTCCATCTTCATCTCTCTAGCTACAACCTCATTTCGCAAAGCAGTGATTGCCAAATTAGTATCATCAAATCGTCTATCCAGAGTTTTAACTTGAACTATAGTTGCTTTCAAGCAAGAAAGAATCTCTGGATTGGAGATAGTATCAGCACTTTGCTTAACAAACTTAGCTGCTCTTCCTTGTGGAAAAATACAATCTTCTTTGTACCATTCAGCAGCATTCTTGGCAAATTGTACTCTCTCAACTTCATGAGAAGTACAAGGTTGAGGAAAAGGTGTATGTTTATTATCTGTTTGTACTGGTGCACTCAGAGAAGCATCAGAGTTTGCACTTCTGTCACCTTCAGCTTCAACACTTGTAGCTTTAACTGGTTCATCTTCAGCCATAGGTTTAGCAATTTCTTCTGTAGGCTTGTCAAGATTTTCTCCATGTTGCTCAGGCTCAGCAACAGGCATTGACTGAGAAGTGACTTTGGTTGCCTGATCAATTTCTTCACCTTCTTCAACAGTTTGGTGAGCATCAGATATTAACTCAGTATGAGATGCCACAGCTTCAGAAAGAACAGCCGTAGGTTGATCAGCTATACCAATATCAGAGATAGGATCAGAGAATGGCATAAATGAATCAGGAATATCATTTATCGGAGAAACACCATCTCTTGCATCCTCTTCTGCAGGCATTTTGTCCTCTGCAGGCATTTCGTCCTCTGCAGGCATTACATCCTCTGCAGGTATGTCATCTTTCTCAACCTCAACAGGAGGTGTTTGCTGTGAAACAACCTCTGGAGCTTCAATATCTTCATCCACAGAATCAGAGAATATCAGTTTTCTTCGTCTTGCTAGAGGTACATTATCTGAATCCTCTTCACTAGATGGTGACTTAGGCATTTTTGTCCGAGCTTTCATTCTTTTCACCCTTCTAATGTAAACAGCTTCAGGAGATTTCCGTTTTGATTTTCTTTGTGTCTCTTCCGCCTGCTTTAGACTTGCATGTCGTTTAGTAATTGCCTTCTTAACTTTTTGTATTCTAGACTGTGATTCTGGTGGAGATTGTGACGAATCAGAGTTTGTGTGTGAAGTGGGTGAAGGTTGTTTTGTAGGTGCTGACTGAGCAGGTGATTCAGTGTTTGGTTCTGGTTGAGGTTCAGGATGTTGTGGTTCTTGTGGTTGATTGAGAAAATTTCGTAGAGCAAGAGGCATGACAAAAGCAGGGAGATTTGCTTTACCAACATCCTTGTTAGTCATATCAGAGAATATTCGCTTATTGACTCTAAAAGGATCAATATCATCAGTATCATCAATTTCAAGACCAGGTACACATGCATTGACAAAAACGAGCATAATAAACAGTAGTAGATTCTGACAGTTTATCACCTAAGCTCATCAGAACATGTCGACCAAAATCAAAATTAGTACCATAGAGCAGAGAATACCCGATTTGGAGACTATCTATTGGAATGGCATCCCAGTTGGTGACTTTCTTCTGGAACGTCCTTGTTATGCAATCAAAGAAGAAGTTCCATTCCTTTCTGAGATTTGGTCTCTTTATACCGCCAAGCTTGTCAAGAGATTTCATGTAACCTATCTCTTGTAGCATCTCTCTCAGGTAAGTTTCATTAACCAGAGTATAAGAAGTATGTGTGTCAAACCCCATTGTATCTCGTACAGTCTGTGGAGTAATCACATAATCTTGGTCTTCGTAAGTGAAGATAATGGTAGGAGTTCCACTCTCTCCTCCATCCTCATAAACTGAATTCTGCCAGAATGTAGCAATTTGAGATGCAGAAAGAGTAGCAGGTCCAATCAGAGCCTGTCCAATCTCTGAATCCCTCAAGAAGTTCTGCATGAGATGAAACGATTCTGGAACGCGTTGATGATAGAGTGGAGCTTCATAGTTGTTAGGAAAAAACCGTAAACCAAGAGCAGTGAATGCTTTAGATGCCATTGAGTTAAGAAATTTGCAAGAATTTCCAAGAGATATGTATGTAGAAAAGGTGTTTGCGTGAGTGCCCAAGAGAAAAATAAGAAAACTGTGAGATGTAAGAATAAAGCAAAATCGTTTGGACACAAAAGTGATTAAAGTAATGAAAAACTCAATCTCTTATGTAACAAACACTCAATCAGTTCCTTGATTAATGTGTAGTGGGACACGATAATAGGTAAGTGGGACACATTAAAGGGCGAGTGGGTCACGTGCGCTTATTTTTAAGAAGAGTATATTAAAAATTAAAACATTAAAATATTTGATTTAAACAAAAATCAAATAATACTCTTTTTAAAAATATCTGGACCCAAGTAAAACCAGAATTTGAAGCGTTTACCTGTTGCCTTTAATAACCAGAATACGAAGCGACTAAGAACTTCGTTCTTACCCATCTCTATTTAAGGCCTAGAGACTTGCTCAGATTATTTCATTAAACCTTTAACCTTTCAGTCTCCCCTGTAAAATCACAAACCCTTCAAACCAAATACTCTTGAAAAAACAATGGCCAACCTTACCATCAAAGAAAAGAACCTTCATCCTGTCGAGAATAGGGACATCTTCAGCTATACGCGCGAAGAATTTGAAGCGTTTGAGTGGGAAAGGCAGCTTGAGACGCTGTGGCTGCAAATGGATGCTGGTCTGGAAGAGCTCGAGAGAGAGAAACCTGCAAGGGTGATCGACATCGATGCTGCCCTCCAAGCAACATTGGCATGGCTCTCCTCGAAGGCATCCTCATCCAACACCACCAACCATTGTTAATGAATATGTCAGCAAAAATAACCTTATCCCTTCAACTTCCACCCAAATAAAGTGGCAAAGATGGGATCTGGGAATTTTTGCTAACAATGGAGTGGTGTGGACGGACCTTTTACTTTCCTGTTGAATAGATTAGCAGATAGAGAGAACAAAAAGATGTAATATTTGCTTGTAATCTCTTTCGTATTATCAATGAAAATTTTGTTTCTCTAATCATATTCATTGTGTTCTGCAACTGTTATTTATGTTTTATGAACTGTTCTTCAAGAAAATAAATCAAGAAGAGAATATGAAAACTAATTAAAGTAATCATATAAAGAACACATTCATCAACTATCCACTGATTAACAGTTGTCAAAAACCCTACTTACTCCAAGACTTTCAAATTGTCCAAGTGAAAATTTACCTTAGAGTACAAATCACGAATCAACAGCGTTTGTCAATTCTCCAACTTTATCACCGAAACCCTTTCATAAATTGCACAGTTGTGAATATTTGTGTGTGTGAAGCAGAGTTTACTAAGTCAATTTTTAGAGCATCTAATTTTTCATAAAATCCATAAAGTAAATCAATAAACACTGGATGCACAAACTGTCATAGTAAACACTGACTGTATGATGAAAGCTAAACTCTGAAGTAATCAAACTTTATACAGTAATTTTTATTTTATACCCCCTTTATATACATTTTTTTTTATTTTCATCATTTTTTTTATTTTCATTTTTTTATTCATTTTTTTTATTTTTCATTCCAGTAATCAGAGGTTGGAACCAGTCACCAAAAATTCAAAAATTTTAGCCCTTATCATTTTGATAAGTTCCTGGGTCATTCTAGTATTTAACTAGTCACCAAAAATCAGAGAGTTTTAGCACATATTATATACCAATAGGTTCCTGGGTCATCCTAGTATCCAACATAATCTCAAAGGAGTATAACAACCTATATACATTTTCTTTGGGGTATTGCAGTAAACATTTTATTCTATCAGAGTATAACTAACAGAGTTTAGAGTTCATCAACATCAGTAGTTTTTCATGAAAGGTAATGCACACAGTATTTATAGACTCAGAGTTTAGGACAAAATAAACTAAGAGATGCTATAAATATGAGCCAGTATCATGTTGTGTTAACTTTCTGCACAATCTAAGATTAGATCACAATAACTCAGAAAGATTCATGATTAATTGCTGAAAATCATGCTTCATACATATTTCTTCATTGGTGTTTTCATTCAGACAAAAATCAACTCAGAGTTCACAGAGTTTATCAAACTTATTAACAGTGTATGACATACAGCCATGCTGACAGAGTTTAACAGATTATGCATAACAGAGTTTAATCAACAGAGTTCACTTAGCATTTAACCAATCAGGAAATATGATTAATACATCACATAAGTAAAGTTTGAATCTAACCAACATTTCTAGTCAGAACCAGAGACCATTCCTAGTTCATTGACCAGTCTTGTAAATGTAGCTTCACTCAATGGTTTAGTGAAGATATCTGCAAGCTGTTGTTCTGTAGATACAAAATGTAGTTCAATATTTCCTTCTTCCACGTGTTCTCTGATGAAGTGGTACCTTATGCTGATGTGCTTGGTCATTGAATGCTGTACTGGATTACCTGTCATAGCAATAGCACTTTGATTATCACAGTAAATAGGGATATTACTCTACCTCAATCCATAATCCAGCAATTGATTCTTCATCCATAAGATCTGTGCACAACAGCTACCAGCTGCAATATACTCTACTTCAGCTGTAGATGTGGAGATTGATTTCTGTTTCTTGCTGTACCAGGAAACAAGTCTGTCACCAAGAAATTGACAACTTCCACTAGTGCTCTTTCTGTCTACCTTGCAGCCTGCAAAGTCTGCATCAGAATACCCAAGTAGCTTGAAATCTGATTCTCTGGGGTACCACAGACCTAATGATATGGTGCCCTTGAGATACTTGAAGATTCTTTTCACAGCTATCAGATGTGGCTCTCTAGGATCTGCCTGAAACCTTGCACAAAGACAGGTTGCATACATGATGTCAGGCCTACTAGCTGTCAAGTATAGAAGAGATCCTATCATGCCCCTGTAGTTTGTCATATCCACTGAAACTCCTGTGTCTTTGTCCAATTTAGTTGCAGTTGCCGTGGGAGTTGATGCAGATGAACAGTCAAGCATACCAAATTTCTTGAGAAGATTTCTGGTATATTTTTCTTGATTAATGAAAATTCCATCATCTGTTTGTTTCACCTGTAGGCCTAGAAAGTAACTAAGCTCTCCCATCATGCTCATTTGATATCTGGACTGCATGAGCTTGACAAACTTCTTACAGAGTTTGTCATTAGTAGACCCAAAGATGATGTCATCAACATAAATTTGAACTAAAAGGAGGTCACTTCCTTGATTGAAATAAAACAGAGTTTTGTCAATTGTTCCTCTGTTGAATCCACTTTCTAGAAGAAACTGAGCAAGTGTCTCATACCATGCTCTTGGTGCCTGCTTAAGTCCATATAGTGCCTTATCTAGCCTGTAGACATAATCTGGATATTTGGGGTCCATAAATCCTGGTGGTTGTTCAACAAACACTTCTTCTTCAAGCTTTCCATTCAGAAAAGCACTTTTCACATCCATCTGAAACACTTTCAATTTCTTGTGAGAGGCATATGCTAGAAAAATTCCGATTGCCTCCAATCTTGCAACTGGAGCAAATGTTTCATCATAGTCTATTCCTTCCTGCTGTGAATAGCCTTTTGCTACCAGTCTAGCCTTGTTCCTTGTGATAACACCTTCACTGTCAGTCTTGTTTCGGAAAACCCATTTAGTACCAACAATAGATCTGTTCTTTGGCCTTGGTACAAGGGTCCAAACTTCATTCCTTTCAAATTCATTTAACTCTTCCTGCATTGCTGTTATCCAGTCTGCATCTTAAAGAGCTTATTCCACTTTCTTTGGTTCATTTTTAGACAAGAATGCATGAAACAGACATTCACTTGCAGTAGCACTTCTTGTCTTTACTTTTGCATCTGGATCACCAATTATCAAATCAGGTGTATGTGATTTAGTCCATTTCCTAGCAGAAGGCAAATGACTTCTATCAGCATGTGATCCTCCCCCTTGATCCATGCTCTCCTGATTTTGTTGTGATCTATCTTCGTTTTCTGAGACTCCCCCTGAACTTGACTGCCCAGAGTCAGAATTTGAATTTTCAGAGTTTGATCCAGATTTTTCAGTTGACTCAGTATCAGTGTTTGAGTCTTCATCTTGATCATGCTCCCCCTCAACTGGTTCTTCCCTTTGTTGTGACTGAGAAGTTTCTCCAGAATTTACCAGTAGAGGTTCAGAGTTTGTTTCAACAGAGTCTGTCAGAATTGTTTCATCAGAGTTTCCTTCATTAGAGTTCAAAACTTCATTTTCAAAGTTCAGTTGATCATATTCATCTTTGTCTTCAAGTCCAGTTATCTTCTTATCATCAAAAGAAACATGTATAGATTCCATGATCACTTTAGTTCTCAGATTGTAAACTCTGAATGCCTTTGTTGACAGTGGATAGCCAACAAAAATTCCTTCATCTGCCTTTAGCTCAAACTTGGTCAACTGTTCTGGATGAGTCTTCAAAACAAAACATTTGCACCCGAAAATATGAAAGTATTTCAGGTTAGGCTTCTTTTTCTTCACCATCTCATATGGTGTCTTTCCATGCTTATTGATCAGTGTTGCATTTTGAGTAAAACAAGCAGTTTGAACAGCTTCTGCCCAGAAATAAGTTGGCAATTTTGCTTCATCAAGCATAGTTCTGGCAGCTTCAATTAAGGTTCTATTTTTCCTTTCAACTACACCATTTTGTTGTGGTGTACCAGGTGCTGAAAATTCTTGTTTCACTACATTGTCCTTGCAGAATTCTTCCATTGTTGCATTTCTGAACTCAGTTCCATTATCACTTCTGATGATTCTGACTTTGTTGCTTGATCCTTTGTCCAGAAGCTTCACATGCTCCATCAGAGTCGATGCAGTTTCATCCTTCTTTGCTAGAAAATACACCCAAGTGAATCTAGTGTATTCATCAACAATGACTAAAGCATATTTCTTCCTTGCAATAGACATAACATTTACTGGACCAAAGAGATCAACATGCAGAAGATGATAGGGATCAGTGATAGAAAATTCTGTCTTGCTCTTGAAAGATGACTTCCTTTGTTTAGCCTTCTGACATGAGTCACATAGGCCATCAACATTTAACAGGGTCTTTGGGAGTCCTCTTACAAGATCCTTTTTGATCAATTCATTGATGTTGTTCAAGTTCAAATGTGAGAGTTTCTTATGCCACTTCCAACTCTCTTCACTAGACATTCTTGTAGACAGGCAAACAGCTTTTCCAACAGAGTCTATCAAAAGCTTGATTTCATAAATGTTGTTTTGCCTGTGACCAACTAGAACAACCTTTCCTGTAGATTTGCTGATAACTTCACAATATTCAGGTTGAAAATCTACATGATATCCCTTGTCACAGATTTGACTCACAGATAGCAAGTCATGCTTGAGTCCTGGGACATGAGCTACATTGTTGATGATGACATTTCCAAGATTGATATTGCCATATCCCAATGTTGTTCCTATATTGCCATCACCATAGGAAACTTTTGGGCCAGCCTTCTCCTCATATTCTGATAGCAGGGCTTTATTTCCAGTCATGTGTCCTGAACATCCACTGTCCACGACTAGGGTTGCCTCCCTGTTACCCTGCAATCACAAACAATTACTGAGGATTAGTTTTAAGGATCCAGACTTGCTTGGATCCTTTGGCATTCTTAACTTTGTTAGCTTTTGCAGCGGAATTAACATTATCAGAGTTTGAGCTAACAGTATCAGTGTTTACACTTGCAGTATCAACTTTAACCCATTTCAGATTGGGTTTCAGTTCATAGTAATTATGTAGATAGCATGGTATTCTCTGCAAGTATAAATGGAATGCCAGGTGCTTCCACAGTGTGTGCATAAAGTCTGTGGCTTAGTTCTAGCAAAATCCTTCTTTACCTCAGACTTTTCAGGTAAAGAATTTTTATTTTTATTTTTCTTGCAGAAATTTGCAAGATGCTTAGTACTACCACAGTTATGACATGTCTTTCTTGGAGCATAACTAGCAAGCATTGGTTTATTTCCTGAAGTGATGCCTACTTTTCCATTTCTGTTCTTGTTTGACACTTTCTTTTTCTCAACAGATTTTAACTCCTTCAGTTTATGTTTGAGTTGTTTATCTGTCATTGAACCGATATTAACCTGTTTAACACTAGTTTTTACTGGTTTATTTTTGACAGCTTCCTTTTCATTTTCAGACAAAAATTTACTGGTTCCATGAACAAATTTAGTTCTGACTTTAACTTGATTTTGAAATCTAAGTTCATCTCCCTCATTATAACCTAGACCAACAGTGTCTGTTTGAAAAATCTGTTGAGTGTCCTTTCCAGAATTAGTCCAAGTCCTAATTTTATTATTTGCTTCCTCCAACTCTGACTCTAGTTGTTTATACTTCTGAAGCAAATTCTGTTCTTTGCAAACAGCATCATCTCTCTCTTTCTGAACTTGTTGCATGTTTTCAAGTTTCTCTTCAACAAGTTTATTTCTTTCTTTAAGTTCAGAATTTTCAGCTTTTATCCTCTCATTTTCTAAAGTATGATCCCTATAACTTATATGCAATGACTTAAGATAAATTCTTAATTGAGCAATGTCATCAATATTATAAGCAAAGGTAGTTAGAGGTACCTGATTTTCAGAGGATTCTGATTCAGTAGTAGCCATGAGAGCATAGTTCACTTCTTCATCAGAATCTGAAGTATCTGCCCAATCTCTGCCTTTAGTGTAGAGTACCTTTCCAGTTTTACCCTTCTTGCACTCAGGAGCATAGTGACCCATCTCCTTACACTTGTAGCATTGAATTTCAGACTTATCCTTCTTCCCTTTAGAATCTCTCTTATCAGACTTCCTGTAGCTTTTCCTGTCTTCATTTGAATCCCTAGAAAACCTTTTTCCTTTCTTGAAATTCTTGAAGCCCATTTTCTTGAAAGTCTTCACCATTAACACAACCATTTTCCTCATTTCTTCTTCATCATCTCAGAGTCAGATGATTCAGAAGAATTTGAATCATAATCAGAGTTTGGTGATTCACTTTCTGAATGTATGACCAAAGCTTTTCCCTTCATTTTCCTTCTTGTTGCCTCTTTCTTCTGAGGCTTCTCTTCAACATTAAGAGCAACAGACTTTCCTTTCCTGCTTGATCTCCTGTTTCTCTGTTCCATTTCCAATTCATGAGTTTTGAGCAGTCCATAGATTTCATCAATCTCTTTTTCAGCAAGATCATAGTTGTCTCTAATAGTGGTTGTTTTCACATCCCACTTTTCAGGTAGAGAAAGAACAAACTTGAGATTCGAGTCTTCTAGATCATACTCTTTGTTGACCAATGACAGATCATTAATCAGTTTACAGAATCTATCAAATGTTTCTGTCTTGGTCTCTTCAGGTTTAGCCTCAAAATGCTCATACTCTTGTGTGAGTATGTTTCTCCTATTGTAACACCCCCAGATCCGGGGTCCGGGATCCGGTGGTTACGGTTTCCAATTCTGTCCACAACAATTGAACTTTCCTTAATCATAAAATAAATTACGTCTCTATAACCCAACACAACAATATAAAACACACCCGTTATAGTCCCAGAGATGAAATCAGAGTAACAATCAAATTTTTATTAATCACATTATGAGTTCTTACAATCCAAAAGAATTTCAATATAATACATACTCTTTGCCATCCATTTACATGAGTCATACTAGACCATATTCTTGGTACTTGAAAGAATAAATATACCCTACCAATAGCTTCTTCTTCAGCTCTGGTAGTCTCATCGTCCTCGCCCGCGTCGAGTGCGCCTTGTGCGAGTCATCTGGTCTAGCTGTTGTTGTGATATAATAATAAAGCAAGGGTGAGCAATAGCCCACCAACAATAATAGATAACTGAACGATAATGTATAACAGTTCAAAAGTATCTTTCAAACCATATGCCATGCATTTACGGAAATGATGCCAGTATAATATGAACGATGAAGTTACGAGGTAACTTAAAGTATTTGTTTGTAGAAATATCTGCTACATCAAAAGTAAGTGAGATATTCTCATTGTTATTAAGAAGAGGAACTTGCATGAAAAGGTTGCAATTCCAGTTATGAACACTTTTCCAGCTCTGCCAACAGTAATCATGTTGCAGGAAATAAATAAGTTTGGATGATGAACCAATGATGGAGTATTCACCGCGCCCGCTGTTCCAATCTTGATGATCAGTCGAGATCGTACAGCTCAATTTAGATTTACTACCGGTAGAAGGAAGAACTGACGGCTTTACTTGTGTACCGCCTTACTAGCTCTCCCCGGCCAACGGTTGGGCCAAAGGGGATGGACCGGCGCTACTCGGCCTCTTACACGACTCCTAGTTCAAATAGAATTCATGATTCTGAATGTAACGTTCGTCCCCCTTTCCCCAAGTATAATACTTGTTGATAAGACTCCACAAAGTAGTCGTATCTAGTTGGAAAGGAAAATTTACCAATAACTCCCAAGCTATTACTTGGTAACGGATATCAACTTGTTCCAGTGATCTTACCCCTCGAAAGATGAGAAGGTAAGCAACGACTTAATAACTCAACAGCACCCGAGTTGCGAGTGAAGGGAATACTTTATGACCGGGAAGTCGACAAGATAAATAACATTTTCCAAGTAAGGTTCCCTTATTATTAAGGAGGTAGACTCAAAGAAGAATGATGTCTGAGAACCTTTCTTGATATAAGATTAATAATAATATGACTCCGAGATATTTTCTGTAATAAGCGAAGAAGATAAACCTTATCGAGATTATTCTGAGTATGGAATAAATATTCAGAGAATATTTATTGAGTTAAAATATTTAAAGAATATTTGGGAATATGAAAGAATATCTTTGATCAGAGTATTTCTCAAAATAATCCCTGAAGAAATATCAGGAGAATATTTATTGCATAATTAAATAATCAAATGAATATTCAAAGTAATATTCATTACTTAATAAGTCCTGAAAGGAATATTTAAAATATTTAAAATAATATTCGATGATTAAATAGAACCCTGATGAATATTCAAAATAATATTCATAATTAATTAGGAATTTAAATGAATATTGATAAAGTAATATTCATTTCATGAATAATATTCTAAATGAATATCAAGTAATATTCATTTAGTAATCCAAGCCTTAAAGGAATATTCGATATAGTATTCGATAAGTAAGTCAAGCTTCAGATGAATATTGAAGATAATATTCATCAAGTACTTAATACCTTAAATGAATTTTCAAAAGTAATATTTATTTAATAAAATAATATTCTAAATGAATGTCCACATAATATTCATTTAGTAGTCTCATCTTAGGAGAGTATTCGAAATAATAATCGATAATCAACTCGACTCTGAATGAATATTGACAAATATTATTCGTCGAATGATTACGTTCAAATAATTATTTGAAGTAAGGATCATTAAAATAAATAATCTCGAACGAATATTCAATAATATTCGTCGCCCGAATAATAGAAAATATTTACTTAAATATTTTCCTCCGAAGTAATCTCGATATATCAAGGAATATTGACTCCCGGTCTATATTTGATTAATAAGATGTATACGCCCTTCTATGAGGGTTTTACAATAACCGGCTTATAACTGATATATAACTATCTAGCTTATAAGCCAACAATAACATTCAGGGAACAAGTATATCAATTCAACTTGAAAGTAGGCATGCATGCAATGGCATATGTATATCAGCAATCATATATATATATTTATTCAATCACAACAACAGCCTAAAAGAAGGGAATTGAAACTTGCCTGGTAGTCGAGTACGGTAAGGGGTAGTGGTAGCGGGTCCCGGTTCAGCTTGGTGATCTATAAATAGCCAAGGCATTCGGGATTAATCACTTAACATATTAAAAGTTAAGTAATTCTTAAATCGAAACACGTTCTCAAGTTATCTCGTTATACCCCTTTTAGTGGATTACTTATTCTCACTGATCCGACCCGACATTCGTTCGTTAATACGACATGTCACTGCACTTATACTTGGGACATACTTAAGTCATATGAGTTCTAAGGTTGATCGTTACGAACCAATATTATACTCCAAGTTTTATCGCCCGTTTTCTAAGTGTTTTACCGAAGTTATAAAAGAGTCATCTTTTAGGGGTTCGTTCGCGTTTAACCTCGACTCGAACATTTTTAATAAATCGAAAAATGATCCTTTTGACATACGGTTTTCTTTCACGCCTTCCTTTTTACCTCTAGTATTTATTTACCAAGATTCGCCATGACGTTACATAGCTTACGAGGGTTCAATTACAGTTACGAACTTTCGTTTACGGATTCGAACTACTTTTAGTAATCCGGCCGTAACTCCTAAACCGTAAGTCCGTTTCACGTGATCTTTATATCAAAACGAAGCTTAGAACATTACCTATCCTATCATGGCAGATAAGGTCTCTGGAAAGTAGGGGTTCGACATGGAAAATGGCATACAAAACATGGTATTGTAAAATCGGGCATTATAACGGCTATGTTTACACGCTTTTCCAAATTTTTATCATTATCAAATCATCCTCCAACAACAACCAATTCAAGACCTAAAGTTTCTCATCTATTCTAAGTCATGATATCTCAAGAACAACTCAAATCCAACAAGTATGAAATATCAATAACAACCAATTATACATACATGGATCTAAGCATACTAACACCTCTCCATCACATATCCATCCAAAAAGATCCATAAACTCAAAGTAGTACTAAGGGTTCTTGAGCTTTATACCTTCCTTGGAGAGTGAATAACACTTGTTAAGCCTTGAATGATCCTTAAGTAGCCTTAGTATACTTGAATCAATCAAAAGAAAACAAGAACACAAAGTTAATACTTAAAAGTTACTATTCATCACCATCTTCTTGATTTTATATCTCAAGATTGGTATGGAATTTGAAGATGAAATTCATAGGATATCTTAGTTATGAAATATAGGACTCACCTTAATTTTCTTGAGATTTAATAATGGTTGGAAGTTGGACTTTGGATCTTGAATTATGCAAGAAGTCGAATGGAAGGAGAATGGAGAGTGGTGGTGTTTGCTTAGCTTGGTTCCTTGATCTCTTGCATTATTGTGAAAATATCTAACATAAAGTTGCTTTATTAAAGGTACTAGGTCATGGCATACATCATCTTGGTGGACAAGTGTTTAATTTGGTGTGGTAGGATGAGAAAGCATGCTAAGTACTTGGTTTGATTGCTAAGATTGCTAGTTAGCTTTGTAACTAGCTTGGTCTCTTTGATCTTATCTTGCATAAAGTGATTATGTCACCTTCCACTAGCTCATCATACCTCTTGGCTCTCTGCTTGTCTCTTTGTCCGGTTATTGCCCGTTTCGATTGATCGTTCGTAGGAATATTTCACGGATTTCTAATTAGGGTTTACCGGGAATCCTTTTTAATATTAATACTTTCATTCTCCATCTTTCATTCTAACTTTCCAATTTATATTCCTTAAATCCATTCGTTAAATACTTAAGGCTATCAGTGTCCAGGGAACTCTCGGAGAAAATAAAAGTGCGGTTTTTCAGAATCCGACAGCTTTTACATACACTTATTTTCCCCCTGGATCACTAATACGAACTCGGAAATCCGTTCCGAATACTTCTATATAGTGTCGTCTCATATTATTATATACTCCCACCACAACACTATTCATTCTGTATTCTTTACTTGTTCTCTTAGGGTTGTATAATTGTCCGTATTCTCTTTCGATCGTTCCTTAACCTTTTTACGGAACTACTAGATTAATCGTTACCGATCTGGATGACATGAGAATATTCTCCTGCTTGAAATTGCCATATCTTATTCCCTTAGAAGATAGATTATTCTTACCTATGTTGTTACCCTTTAGCATTCACTTATTTCCTCCGCGTATTACTAATATGACTTCGAAACATCCATATCACGTCCCGTACATAGGGTGGAGTGAAAAGTTTTCCAACTTACAAAATCACTATTCATCCACCAAATTACTATGCACGTACAGGAAACACTATGCACGTACGGGAAATACTATGCACGTACGGGAAATACTATGCACGTACTCATTTCCCTTCAAGGATCCATTAGCTCCTTCCTGGATGGTAGATTATTCTTATCTAGGTCCTCAACCATCGAATTACTCTATTCTGACAATATACCAATGCATCAGGATCATTGTCCAAAGCAATATCCATCCATTACAATCATTGTTCTTTGAAACCACCACTCATTAGAGCTGGTGACCTTGTTGTCGGAATCATTGTTCCTCATTTTATCATTACTTAATAAAAAGTTTTAATTACATCCAAAATTTGGGGTTCTTACAGTCTCCCCTCCTTAAAAGGATTCCGTCCCGGAATCAGGTAGGAAGCAAGGAGTCGTTTGCCTGCCGTTCACTCTTTAGCTTCCCGGTCAATTCTTAGTCGTTCTACCCTTCCTCAGCACATCTTCTAGTGCTACAATTCATACTTTATCTTTTTTTTTTCCATCAACGTTGCTACTTTTCGTACAACTCACTATCCGGGTTATACACTTACTCAGTCTTATCCTTATTGATACCTGCAGTAACATTGGTATCACTATCACCCTACGATTCGGAGGTAACCTCGCTCGTACTGTGCATTTCCTGATCGCTTTAATCTTCGCAATCTCGATCAATATAGAGAAGTGGAAATATTTATTGAGAGATCACTATGATCAATTGAACATTTGTTATACTGCATAGTTAGTACAGAAGGGGGCCAGCCTTTAGTACTTGACAAGCAATTAAACAAGTCATGGCATTCCACTTAGACTTCTATCACATAGACAGATAGTCACGTAGCAGTACCTCCCCTCCTAAAAGGGTTGTTCTTCTCAATTCATAAAGAAGATGAATAAGAGATAAGAAGAGAAAAGAGTTCTAAAGGATTATAGAAAGCTTTCATGATTGTAGAATATCATACTCAGAATTTACCTCTGAACTATAGAGGTTTATCAGAGAAGAAATTAATCATAATTATATCCAATACTATTTGATCGCAATCTCACGTGTCAACATATCTTGCTGCTTTGTCCATTATTCTATGGACAAATACTCTTGTTCAATCTTAGCGATACTCACATTCGGGAAATCCTTCAACCTTTCAGGTTAAATCTTAGATTTCTCACTTGACATCATTATTACTGACATCCCATATCATGTTACTAGCTTTTTCATAACTATAATATTGACACTATCAGGTTGTCATCCTGAGAATTCATTAGAAAACCCATTCATAACATTCCTTGCTTCTCATTCCATAGTTGTTTCCCCAGCCTTTTCTTTATCAATCACATCCTTCTTATTAGCTGATTCTTACTCATTTCTATTATTTACTTTCACCTTCACCTCTTTATTGAGACACCTTTTTGCACTTGGTACCTCTTTATCGGTATTCCGTCACATTTATTCTATAATCATCACGTTATTCCAATTTAAACTTTCCGAAATGAATCTGGCCCGATTCCTTTAACTTAGATTCATATAATCTACTTCTGCCAACCTTGTTTCTCATTACTTGTTCTTTTCTATCCGTGGTTTTCCACAGGTTGTCTTTCGTAAGTCAGACCAGGTCGCATATCTACATGCTCGTACTCCTATCATCTGCATTTTACTGGCGTAGCCTAGCCACATGAAAACCCGTTATGACCGTGCCATAATTTTGGGGGTAAGGCTGGCTCGAATACCGCCGTCCGAACACTTTAAACTCTCAAGTGGCCCAATAAGTCTTGGGCTCAACCGCCCTTCCCTCCAAGTCTCATTAATTCTTTCTACAGGAATACGTTTAGCATCACGAATTATCAACCTCATATTCTCTATCTTGTTTGTGCAGAAGTACACTAACACAAACTTGCTTGTCATTCATCAACATGCCATTTAGCTTATCAATAGCAGCACTTTCTTTATCTTTACGTTGTCATCTCCTTTCTTAGAGGAATCACCATCGCTTGTTGTTTACGTAGTGCGTTAATAGCTAACCCTACGGGTTTCAAATCCCTTAGGGAGACAAAGTAATCATTATTCCTTATCCATAAGGAACACTTCCTGAACTTGATGTAGATATAACATGAAGCAGATAGAATTGCAGAAGAGTTTCAAGCATCGCAGCTAGGTCCGGTTGATGAAACTATCACTTATGCATCTTCCATAAAAGACTGGAAACTTAACGGTTTACTTCATCAATTTCGTACCATGGTCCTGGTTTGCCTCAAAACGGGACCTTCTAAGGTACGTAATATGCTTAAGACTCCATCGGGAATCGAATCTTTACTTAAACTATTATTACTGTCAATTCTTGCACAGTCATCAGAAGGAATGTAAATTCCTCCATTCCGATATGACCTTCAAGGTCCTTCCAAATATCATCCTGTTTCTTCGGTATGAACATTTGTAATTATTCCTTTATACTTAGATTGTCGGCCACCTCATTGGCCTTTCTTGATGATAATGATTTCTTGTAACCCATGTTCTCTGGGTACATTCCAACTCAAGTTTTTTCTACCTCATTCCCATCACTGTTGGGTTAAAGCATTCTCCCTTAAGCTCTGCTGAAGGAGAAAATATAACTATCAGTCATTTCCATAAGTCATTGCTTCCACCTACCCGTGGGAACTTTATCACGTTTATCCCCAATCCTACTTAGGATACTTCTTTTCTTAGTTCTTTCTTTATCTTAGGATAATCTCAATCTTTATAGGTTCAACCCATACTTCCTCAGGGTTTCATACATGCCTCATCTGGCATAATTGTTACGATGTCATACATTCCTTACCAAACTTCCATTTTTGAAGTTCGGAATATTAACTTTTTTTTTTCCTTGTAAGGTTTCGTAGGCCATCCTTATCATTCCTCCGGTATTTTCTAGGTACCGGGTATATCAAAATGTCATTGATCAATACTCTAATAATTCTATCCATGTTCTTTCCAGAACCCTTTTTAATAATCCTTACCGGTCATTGTTGCCTTAGCAAGTCCAGCTCATATCATCTGAAGTCATAATGTCGTTATTAGGGTTAATGCCACCCCTTGTGCATTCCCTAGGGTTTGTCTTAATTTATGGATATCCTATCCTTAATTCAACTGCCAAGGAATTCTTGTATCTTATAATTGGCAATCAGATCATGTATCCTTAATAAAGGTCTCTTTTCAATCATTCTCATTTGATAATCAATCGGTGGTTTAATGCCACCCTCTTCTTTCAGATAGTTGTCAGCCTATTTGGCCTTCCAAAAAGGCAACGTATGTCAATCTCTTCTCTTACCGAACTTGTTAATGGTAGCAAGGATGTTCTGGAAGATATTGGTCGAGTTCAACGTGAATCTCTTAGTGCTTATCGTTCTTCGCAAAGGTACTTGCCTCAGACAAAATTCCTACAGCATACTATTCAATTTCTGACCTTTTCTATACCCTCTCCATATACCTTCATTGTTTACTTTCCTCCGTCATAATATATTCATGGTATTCATGATACCCTAACATCATACATCTCAAGTCACTATACTTCCATTTTACTCGAAATCTTGGACAACCATATACACATGAGTCACTTTAGTACGGGTGACCCCATCCCAAAAAGGTCTAGTGAATTCCCAATCAAAACATGGGTTGTTTGGCAGAAGATTCAAACGATCTCATTAATGTTTTCTTTATATCAGAAGCCCTTGCAGTCGGTGCTTTCTAAGAAGCAACCCTGCTTTGTCCTTTCATTGCTGGTCTAGTCACTCGATAATCCTTTGTGACTTGGCCTCAACTGGCCACACTAAAAAAAAAAATATATGATTTTAGGGGTTGGCTAATAGCATTATTTTTCTAGCAATTGCCGGCATAGTGCCTTCTTCTTTGATACCTTTCTATCTTTCCAAAACTTTACTCCATGTAAGTCTTAATCGACTACTCGGCACCGTCTCCGGTCACCTTTCCTCCACTTTTATCTTTTCAACTATTCTTATCAATCCCGCGTGCCACGCAAGCTTACCATTCCTGGCATAACAGCCTTTTCACTTAAGTCAATCCTGGAATTTCTCAGTCCGGTTGGTTTCTTACTTACATTTCCTATTTTCGTCCAATCTCACTTCATCATTTTATCACTACCGTCGATTGTAATGCTCAGGGTCCGTTTACTAACCCATTTTACAGCATCCTTACCCAAATCACGGGGTTTGCTCCAATTTTTACTCTCTTCCATGACATTCTCTGATAATCAGAAAGACAAGGTTTGCCAAAATTCACCGAATTCCTTTCCAGACTCAGGGAAATTTTGATCAATCTACCCACCTACTGGCAACATTAAGGAGACCAGTTTCGAAACCTGAAGAATAGTTCTATGAACCTCCAAGAAGGTGGAATCATAAGCAGTCATAGTTAACGAAATAATCATCATCGGATTGGAAGTTTACCCACTGGAGAGGAATCAATTATATCCATCCCTTAGAAGGGAATCAATAGTCTCAAACTAAAACCTGTCACAACGTCCTGATATTTAATACTACCAAATGTCGGTCTACCTAACCCTTTATGCGAAGCGTCATTGGAAGCACAAAGTCTCCTTTTTCCATTAAGCAATGCCAGCTCTTGGTCATTACCAATTTCACCTTTTAGCTCCAGGAAGATTTTCTCACATTTTTCTCTTTAACTGCTGATCGTATTACTTGATCTATTATAATTCCGTGTCGGAGTAAACTTAAGGTAACTACTATAATCCATTCAAAGAGAAGAAGGAATTTAATATTCCTCTGAATCACATGCATCTAACGTTTCTGGTTCATCATTTAACTGAGTTGAATTAACTCTATACTCAGTCTCTGGCAGTAGTCTCATTACGAGTTCATCTTGACTCACTGGTCTTATCTTCCGGTAGGTTCTGAGATCATTGTCTTGCTTACTACTTCCTTATATAACTTTACCCAATCATGCTATCACTTCCCAATGTCTTTACTTTCTAAATGATTCATTCATAAAATGAACATTTTCCTTAATAAAACCACCTTATTAACCTCAATTTGGTTCCATAATTTACAACCTACGATACCTGCCTTCTCATGGCGAATTATTACTGACCATATTCATACTAATTCATTTATCAAATGATATGGCACTTACTGCCTCCTTCTCAACTATTCCTAGGGACTCTGCTCCTCGCCCTAAATTGATGTCTTTAATAATCATACATCCCTCTAGCTCTTTCTTTGTTAAGATGAAAATCTCTAAGGATTCTCATCTATTTCCGTATAAGATCTCAAGTAATTCTTACAATCCTTCATTCTTGCTGGTACTACATCTGGTAGTCCGGCTATGAATTCAACATGCATCTTCAGATCTCTTAATAATATCTCGGTTCTTTATACTCACTTTTCTGAGCACCATATCTTAATCATCACAGTCATTCTGGCTGCGACCCTCATTACCCATGGGTAAGCTCCTCATCCTAACAGGATTTTCCTTATCTGCTGGAACGTCTTCCGGGTCTCCAGTAGGGTACTCCATCGAATTACCCGCTGATCTTCAGCATATAAAGCATCATCGCGCTGTTGCTCGTATGCCTCAAGGTCAGTCACCTTACTCGTCGATACGATATCGAGCTAAGTTACTATCATTATACTTACGAGTTCCCATAAGGGTTTTATATGTCATCACTACATTAAGTAGTCCGACTATGAACTTGGCAAGAGTTCTTATTATCTTATTGAATTTATTGTTTTAACGTCACCTCATCTCTGGGGTTTATAACGTACGCTCTGATACCACTTCTGTAACACCCCCAGATCCGGGATCCGGGATCCAGTGGTTACGGTTTCCAATTCTGTCCACAACAATTGAACTTTCCTTAATCATAAAATAAATTACGTCTCTATAACCCAACACAACAATATAAAACACACCCGTTATAGTCCCAGAGATGAAATCAGAGTAACAATCAAATTTTTATTAATCACATTATGAGTTCTTACAATCCAAAAGAATTTCAATATAATACATACTCTTTGCCATCCATTTACATGAGTCATACTAGACCATATTCTTGGTACTTGAAAGAATAAATATACCCTACCAATAGCTTCTTCTTCAGCTCTGGTAGTCTCATCGTCCTCGCTCGCGTCGAGTGCGCCTTGTGCGAGTCATCTGGTCTAGCTGTTGTTGTGATATAATAATAAAGCAAGGGTGAGCAATAGCCCACCAACAATAATAGATAACTGAACGATAATGTATAACAGTTCAAAAGTATCTTTCAAACCATATGCCATGCATTTACGGAAATGATGCCAGTATAATATGAACGATGAAGTTACGAGGTAACTTAAAGTATTTGTTTGTAGAAATATCTGCTACATCAAAAGTAAGTGAGATATTCTCATTGTTATTAAGAAGAGGAACTTGCATGAAAAGGTTGCAATTCCAGTTATGAACACTTTTCCAGCTCTGCCAACAGTAATCATGTTGCAGGAAATAAATAAGTTTGGATGATGAACCAATGATGGAGTATTCACCGCGCCCGCTGTTCCAATCTTGATGATCAGTCGAGATCGTACAGCTCAATTTAGATTTACTACCGGTAGAAGGAAGAACTGACGGCTTTACTTGTGTACCGCCTTACTAGCTCTCCCCGGCCAACGCTTGGGCCAAAGGGGATGGACCGGCGCTACTCGGCCTCTTACACGACTCCTAGTTCAAATAGAATTCATGATTCTGAATGTAACGTTCGTCCCCCTTTCCCCAAGTATAATACTTGTTGATAAGACTCCACAAAGTAGTCGTATCTAGTTGGAAAGGAAAATTTACCAATAACTCCGAAGCTATTACTTGGTAACGGATATCAACTTGTTCCAGTGATCTTACCCCTCGAAAGATGAGAAGGTAAGCAACGACTTAATAAGTCAACAGCACCCGAGTTGCGAGTGAAGGGAATACTTTATGACCGGGAAGTCGACAAGATAAATAACATTTTCCAAGTAAGGTTCCCTTATTATTAAGGAGGTAGACTCAAAGAAGAATGATATCTGAGAACCTTTCTTGATATAAGATTAATAATAATATGACTCCGAGATATTTTCTGTAATAAGCGAAGAAGATAAACCTTATCGAGATTATTCTGAGTATGGAATAAATATTCAGAGAATATTTATTGAGTTAAAATATTTAAAGAATATTTGGGAATATGAAAGAATATCTTTGATCAGAGTATTTCTCAAAATAATTCCTGAAGAAATATCAGGAGAATATTTATTGCATAATTAAATAATCAAATGAATATTCAAAGTAATATTCATTACTTAATAAGTCCTGAAAGGAATATTTAAAATATTTAAAATAATATTCGATGATTAAATAGAACCCTGATGAATATTCAAAATAATATTCATAATTAATTAGGAATTTAAATGAATATTGATAAAGTAATATTCATTTCATGAATAATATTCTAAATGAATATCAAGTAATATTCATTTAGTAATCCAAGCCTTAAAGGAATATTCGATATAGTATTCGATAAGTAAGTCAAGCTTCAGATGAATATTGAAGATAATATTCATCAAGTACTTAATACCTTAAATGAATTTTCAAAAGTAATATTTATTTAATAAAATAATATTCTAAATGAATGTCCACATAATATTCATTTAGTAGTCTCATCTTAGGAGAGTATTCGAAATAATAATCGATAATCAACTCGACTCTGAATGAATATTGACAAATATTATTCGTCGAATGATTACGTTCAAATAATTATTTGAAGTAAGGATCATTAAAATAAATAATCTCGAACGAATATTCAATAATATTCGTCGCCCAAATAATAGAAAATATTTACTTAAATATTTTCCTCCGAAGTAATCTCGATATATCAAGGAATATTGACTCCCGGTCTATATTTGATTAATAAGATGTATACGCCCTTCTATGAGGGTCTTACAATAACCGGCTTATAACTGATATATAACTATCTAGCTTATAAGCCAACAATAACATTCAGGGAACAAGTATATCAATTCAACTTGAAAGTAGGCATGCATGCAATGGCATATGTATATCAGCAATCATATATATATATTTATTCAATCACAACAACAGCCTAAAAGAAGGGAATTGAAACTTGCCTGGTAGTCGAGTACGGTAAGGGGTAGTGGTAGCGGGTCCCGGTTCAGCTTGGTGATCTATAAATAGCCAAGGCATTCGGGATTAATCACTTAACATATTAAAAGTTAAGTTATTCTTAAATCGAAACACGTTCTCAAGTTATCTCGTTATACCCCTTTTAGTGGATTACTTATTCTCACTGATCCGACCCGACATTCGTTCGTTAATACGACATGTCACTGCATTTATACTTGGGACATACTTAAGTCATATGAGTTCTAAGGTTGATCGTTACGAACCAATATTATACTCCGAGTTTTATCGCCCGTTTTCTAAGTGTTTTACCGAAGTTATAAAAGAGTCGTCTTTTAGGGGTTCGTTCGCGTTTAACCTCGACTCGAACATTTTTAATAAATCGAAAAATGATCCTTTTGACATACGGTTTTCTTTCACTCCTTCCTTTTTACCTCTAGTATTTATTTACCAAGATTCGCCATGACGTTACATAGTTTACGAGGGTTCAATTACAGTTACGAACTTTCGTTTACGGATTCGAACTACTTTTAGTAATCTGGCCGTAACTCCTAAACCGTAAGTCCGTTTCACGTGATCTTTATATCAAAACGAAGCTTAGAACATTACCTATCCTATCATGGCAGATAAGGTCTCTGGACAGTAGGGGTTCGACATGGAAAATGGCATACAAAACATGGTATTGTAAAATCGGGCATTATAACGGCTATGTTTACACGCTTTTCCAAATTTTTATCATTATCAAATCATCCTCCAACAACAACCAATTCAAGACCTAAAGTTTCTCATCTATTCTAAGTCATGATATCTCAAGAACAACTCAAATCCAACAAGTATGAAATATCAATAACAACCAATTATACATACATGGATCTAAGCATACTAACACCTCTCCATCACATATCCATCCAAAAAGATCCATAAACTCAAAGTAGTACTAAGGGTTCTTGAGCTTTATACCTTCCTTGGAGAGTGAATAACACTTGTTAAGCCTTGAATGATCCTTAAGTAGCCTTAGTATACTTGAATCAATCAAAAGAAAACAAGAACACAAAGTTAATACTTAAAAGTTACTATTCATCACCATCTTCTTGATTTTATATCTCAAGATTGGTATGGAATTTGAAGATGAAATTCATAGGATATCTTAGTTATGAAATATAGGACTCACCTTAATTTTCTTGAGATTTAACAATGGTTGGAAGTTGGACTTTGGATCTTGAATTATGCAAGAAGTCGAATGGAAGGAGAATGGAGAGTGGTGGTGTTTGCTTAGCTTGGTTCCTTGCTCTCTTGCATTATTGTGAAAATATCTAACATAAAGTTGCTTTATTAAAGGTACTAGGTCATGGCATACATCATCTTGGTGGACAAGTGTTTAATTTGGTGTGGTAGGATGAGAAAGCATGCTAAGTACTTGGTTTGATTGCTAAGATTGCTAGTTAGCTTTGTAACTAGCTTGGTCTCTTTGATCTTATCTTGCATAAAGTGATTATGTCACCTTCCACTAGCTCATCATACCTCTTGGCTCTCTGCTTGTCTCTTTGTCCGGTTATTGCCCGTTTCGATTGATCGTTCGTAGGAATATTTCACGGATTTCTAATTAGGGTTTACCGGGAATCCTTTTTAATATTAATACTTTCATTCTCCATCTTTCATTCTAACTTTCCAATTTATATTCCTTAAATCCATTCGTTAAATACTTAAGGCTATCAGTGTCCAGGGAACTCTCGGAGAAAATAAAAGTGCGGTTTTTCAGAATCCGACAGCTTTTACATACACTTATTTTCCCCCTGGATCACTAATACGAACTCGGAAATCCGTTCCGAATACTTCTATATAGTGTCGTCTCATATTATTATATACTCCCACCACAACACTATTCATTCTGTATTCTTTACTTGTTCTCTTAGGGTTGTATAATTGTCCGTATTCTCTTTCGATCGTTCCTTAACCTTTTTACGGAACTACTGGATTAATCGTTACCGATCTGGATGACATGAGAATATTCTCCTGCTTGAAATTGCCATATCTTATTCCCTTAGAAGATAGATTATTCTTACCTATGTTGTTACCCTTTAGCATTCACTTATTTCCTCCGCGTATTACTAATATGACTTCGAAACATCCATATCACGTCCCGTACATAGGGTGGAGTGAAAAGTTTTCCAACTTACAAAATCACTATTCATCCACCAAATTACTATGCACGTACAGGAAACACTATGCACGTACGGGAAATACTATGCACGTACGGGAAATACTATGCACGTACTCATTTCCCTTCAAGGATCCATTAGCTCCTTCCTGGATGGTAGATTATTCTTATCTAGGTCCTCAACCATCGAATTACTCTATTCTGACAATATACCAATGCATCAGGATCATTGTCCAAAGCAATATCCATCCATTACAATCATTGTTCTTTGAAACCACCACTCATTAGAGCTGGTGACCTTGTTGTCGGAATCATTGTTCCTCATTTTATCATTACTTAATAAAAAGTTTTAATTACATCCAAAATTTGGGGTTCTTACACCTATTCTTCTTAATAGCTGCAGTTCCTTGACACCTGACTTCAAGAGCATGTCATATCTCTTTTGCAGTGGTGCAGTTAATGACTTTGTTAGACATAACATTGTCTAAAGCACTATGTAGTAAATGCCTAACTTTTGCATCCTTAGCAATTGATGATAGATCTTCAGGAGTCATGTCCTTCTTTTCCTTTGGAACCATTTTTGCTGCTTCACCAGCAACTGCAACAGATAGCTTTGTAGGATTGTGAGGGCCTTCATAAATCCTGTCAAGATATTCTGGATCTGTAGCCTCCAGAAACATAGTCATCTTGACCTTCCACATAGCATACTCTAATGGCCTCAGAATAGGAACCCTGATTGGTTCATAACGACTCACAGTAGTAGGAGCCTTTTCAGAAACAGTAGGTGTTGGTGGAGGAATTGCTGACATGATTATTGTTGTGTTTGGATCTTAACCTGTAATAAAGTAACAAATTGGCTCTGATACCACTTGTTAGGCCGAATACACAATTAATAATCAATTTTGTATGAGAGATTAACAAGTAAAAGCGTTTATGCACTTAAAAAACTTCTTGTATTTCGAACCCTCTTCGTGATTTAAAATATCACAAAGAGCTGCTAGGTTACAATAAAGATAATTCGTTATCGATTCCCTTCTAGGGTTAACCTATCTGTATTTATATACCATACAGCTACGATACAATCTCTAATTGATATTCCTAATAATCAGCTATACAATGATATCAATTACAGATTGTCACACGTCTCCTATGTCAACTCGATCTCTTTGATAGCTATCCAATCTTCAAAGATATCGCTTCCATAATTAATCTTCAATCACTGTTGAACAGTAGACGCGCTTCCTCCAGACAGAGTTTGACAAACTCTGTCGAGCTTCCACCTGTCAGAGTTTACTCAAACTCTGACTACTTCCAGCTAAACTCTGATAACTCCCTGTAACACTTAAACACTGATTAAAACACATCAATTATATTTAACAGTTACATTTCTTTTTCCAAGGAGGAGACAAGAAGTACAAGAGGCCATACCATGTTAGTACCTTGCTTATACATACAACATTATGTATCACCCAACCATCACTTTATCAATTATTTCAAACAAACAACAAAAAATCAAAAACCAAAAGCTCTCCCCACCCCCTCTCCAAGAAGCTCTCGGCCAAGACTAAAGGAGAAGAAAAAAATTTCTTCCTCCTCCATTTCCCATCACTCGTAAATCAAGACATAATTCCTAGGCCCTCTCCATCATCTAAGCAAGGTATGCTAAGAGTTTCAAGCCCTTTCATCCATTCAAATTCAAGTTATAAATTGTTAAAGAT
Source organism: Saposhnikovia divaricata (assembly GCA_036435485.1). Taxonomy (NCBI): domain Eukaryota; kingdom Viridiplantae; phylum Streptophyta; class Magnoliopsida; order Apiales; family Apiaceae; genus Saposhnikovia; species Saposhnikovia divaricata. The sequence goes on along the minus strand of CM071596.1, from coordinate 161,002,086 downwards.
ATTGTGAATAGTAACCATGTTTAGTTTTTCTTTTAGATCTTGGATTATAAGGGTTGTAGGAGATCATTCAAGGTGTTCTTGAGTTTTGTAAGGCTTACCCAATGCTCCTAGGTGCTCAAGAAGGTATAAAAATCATAAACCCTTTTGGCCATGTAGTGTTTATGATGTTTGGTGTTAGATCCATGTGTTATGGTGTTAATCTTGGTTGTATAAGTAATGGATGACATGGATCTTGAGTTTTGATGTTGTGATTGTGATTTTTATGATTGTGGATAGTATATGTATCTCCATGAATGTTATAAAGCATGAAATAAGTGAATTAGGTATTGGTTGTGTTGTAGAATTGAGAAAATTGGTTGATCTAAGTGATACATGCTTGCTGAGTTTTTCCAGAAACATTGACCTGTCTTGTACCATGGTTTTGAACCCCCAAATATTGTCCCCTGAGGTCCTACCATATATTTTTGGAAAGATATTTGAATGTAGTTTCTGGAAATGTAAGGTTCATGGCTAGGTGATGTATAGATTTTAAGTTATGGCCGGAGAAGTAAATTGTGTTTCTGGATTCCGGACTGCACTAAGTGACCCCCTTGTGAACCTTGTTTAAACAACTAAAAATATATGTGGGATCATGGAAAAATTTGAGAAGTTAGGTAATGCAGTGGTGAAGGCTACCCAAAAAGAATTGGATTAAAATATGAATTTTTGAATTTTATAAAAATGCTATAGTAAATTTCGCGCAAGGGAAAAAGTCGTTAGTGGAGCATAATTCTAGGGGTAATGGTTATGATTCGAATGTGGTAACTAAATTAAGTCGAATAAGTGACGAGCGTAATCGAGTGATGACATGAACCTATAGTGGGTCTAGAGTATCATAAGACGAAGTCATTAAGTTAATTTCGTACCCCCTAAAACCCCGTAATTAAAGAGATATTGTTAAGGTACTAACGAGCGGTTATTGCTTATGTATAGATCGTTCCACTCCGCACGCTCGACCACCCCAACCAAACCAAGGCAAGTTTACTTTTCAAAACTTATGCATATACAAGGACTTTCACTATTGTGTTTGTAGTTTTCAACCATATCAAATGCTAGGTTTATCGAAGTATTGATGCAATTGAGATTGTATAAGTACATATATGTTTGTATCCCTTGAACTTAGATTGAAATGTTTTCCTCGGACAACGACTCTAGCAATAGAGGTCGTAGCGGTCCGTATATACTATTGACTGGGGAGCGGTATATTGTTATATCGTAACTAGATTGCGAAAACCCGAAGGGTCATTCGGGGAGTATCGTATACTCAAGTAATTATTTTCATATCTTCGTAAATACTCGAAACCCTATCTTGGATTAAAAGTTTATTTTATCGAATAATTATTTTATTAATTATTAATATTAAATCTTAAAATATTATTTATTAATTATCGTTCATTATTTTAAAGATGAAGTCAATCCAAGATACATTTAATACTTTCAAACTCGAACTCTTTCAAACTCAAAACCTTTTCGAAAACCCCCGTTCAGGTTCTGCTTCTTGTATGATTTCAAGAATCATCGGTCGACTGATGTCGGACCTCAATTACTCTGTTTTCAATCAAAATCAAGTTTTGAAAAGAAAAAGAAAAAGGGACTCTGGCAGGTGTGGGAACCGTTGACGAACGATTCCCGGGATGTGTAAGCGGCCGTGAGCCAGACGGTCCATCAATTATTATTCCGGCCCAGGTGTTGCCGAAGGATGATTACGGATGTAGTTTTCATCGAGGGTGATTACGGATGTAGTTTTCACCCGAGGATAGTTACGGATGTAGTTTCTATTGTAAGAACCCTAATTTTTGGTAATATTTCCTTTTATTTAATATCTTGTGACATTGTCATTATGGAACCTTTCTAGTCATCCCTGTTGATTTATAGAATTGATTGTCTGAGAAACTGCATTGTTACATTTATGATGTATGATATACAGAGAGATTGCGAAGGCAAGAGTCTTACTGTTAGTAATATTTATGAAAATTGGAAATTGAGAATGGTTAGAGTATTAAAGGATTTATTAAGAATTATGACGAGGAATTATGGACATTCGAGGAATTTACGCAATAAGTACTTAAGGAATTATAGGGAAATCTCTACGTGACGAAATATTACTACGAGAGAATAATTAAATTACGATACGAAGTAAGGATTAAATAACAAGCATTGGTGGGAGAATAATATTACAAGGAAAGAAATTACATGCAAGTGCCATGTAATTAGCTAGTTAGAAAAAAAAGGAACTAGCATGTTGGATGATGCACCTAGGGGGACAATAGGGCATGGAGGCAACCTAGGCTATAGACTTGGCACATGTGACTACTCCTTGTTAACCACAATAATACATAGCATGCTAGCATTTCTTTTTACCATTCCAACAAAACAAAAGCAAAAACACCCCCCCCCTTGAAACCTTGCTCTCGGCCGAACCATACAAGGAGAGAGGGAGAGGTTTTCTCTCCACCATTTCTTCATCTACAACCTTCCTAAGGCTTCCTTGCATCATATTAGAGGTATGGTATCAATTTCAAAGCCTTCCATCCATTGGTTCTTGAGTTATGAATTGTTGAAAGTTAGAAAAGTGTTAACATAAGTTTATTATCTTTTGGATCTTGCATTGTGAGTGTTGTAGGAGGCCATCTAAGGTGTTTTTAAGTTGTGTAAAGTTTGTTCCAGGTCTCTAGGAGCTCAAGAAGGTATGAAATCTCAAACCACCCTTGGTTATGTGTTGTTCATATAGTATGGTAGTAGATCCATGTATTTTAGGGCTTATCTTGAATGTATATGTATTGGATAGCATGGATCTTGGGTTTTGATGTTGAGGTTGTGATTTTTATGACTATGGTTAAGATATATATCTCCATGAGTGTTATGAGTCATGATCTAAGTGTATTAAGTGGTGTTTATGTTATGGAAGTATGAAAAATGGTTGATCTAAGTGATTTGAGCTTGCTGAGTTTGTCCAGGAACTTTGACCTGTGTTGTAGCACGATTTTGAATACCCAAATGATGTCCCCTGATGTCCTACCTTATATTTTTGGAAAGATAATTGAATGTAGTTTCTGGAAACGTAAGATTCATAGCTATGTGATGTGTGGATATTTAGTTATGGCCGGAGGAGTGAATTTTGTTTCTGGACTATGGACTGCATTAAGTGACCCCCTTGTGAACCTTGTTTAAACACCTTAAAATATATTTGGGATCATGGAAAAATTTGAGAATGTAGATAATGCAGTGGTGAAGACCACCCAAAAGGAATTGGATTAAAATATGAATTTTTGGATTTTATAAAAATGCTAGAGTAAAATTCGCGCGATGGAAAAAGGTCGATTAGTGGAACATTATTCTAGGGTTAGTGGTTATGGTTCGAACGTGGTAACTAAATTAAGTCGAGTAAGTGACGAGCGTAAACGAGTGATGTCATGGACCTATAGTGGGGCTAGGGAGTCATAAGACGAAGTTGTTAAGTTAATTTCGTACCCCCTTAAAACCCCGTAATTAGAGAGAAATTGTTAAGGTACTAACGAACGATTATTGTTTATGTATAGATCGTTCGAATTCGCACGCTCGACCACCCCAACCAAACCAAGGCAAGTTTACTTTTCAAAACTTATCCATATACAAGGACTTTTACTGTTGTGTTTGTAGTTTTCAAATGATATCAAATGCTATGTTATTCGAAGTATTGATGCAATTGAGATTGAACAAGTACATATATGCTTATACCCCTTGAACTTAGATTGAAATGATTTCTTCGGACAACGACTCTAGCAATAGAGGTCGTAGCGGTCCGCACATACTATTGACCGGGGAGCGGTATATTATTATATCGTATCTATAGTACGAAAACCCGAAGGGTCATTCGGGTGGTATCGTATATTCAAATAACTATCGTTATACCTTCGTAAACTCTCGAAACCCTATCTTGGATTAAGAGTTTATTTTATCGAATAATTATTTTATTAATTATTAATATTAAATCTTAAAATATTATTTGTTAATTATAGTTCATTATTTAAAGACAAAGTTAATCCAAGATACTTTTTAATACTTCAAACTCGAACTCATTTGAACTCAAAACACTTTCGAAAACCCCCGGTCAGATTCTGCTTCTTGTATGATTTCAAGAATCATCGGTCGACTGATGTCGGACCTCAATTACTCTGTTTTCAATCAAAATCAAGTTTTAAAAGAAAAGAAAAAAAAAAAGGGGACTCTGGCAGGTGTGGGAACCGTTGACGAGCGATTCCCGGGATGTGTAAGCGGCCGTGAGCCAGGCGGTCCATCACTTATTATTCCGGCCCAGGTGTTGCCGAAGGATGATTACGGATGTAGTTTTCATCGAGGGTGATTACGGATGTAGTTTTCACCCGAGGATAGTTACGGATGTAGTTTCTATTGTAAGAACCCTAATTTTTGGTAATATTTCCTTTTATTTAATATCTTGTGACATTGTCATTATGGAACCTTTCTAGTCATCCCTGTTGATTTATAGAATTGATTGTCTGAGAAACTGCGTTGTTACATTTATGATGTATGATATACAGAGAGATTGCGAAGGCAAGAGTCTTACTGTTAGTAATATTTATGAAAATTGGAAATTGAGAATGGTTAGAGTATTAAAGGATTTATTAAGAATTATGACGAGGAATTATGGACATTCGAGGAATTTACGCAATAAGTACTTAAGGAATTATAGGGAAATCTCTACGTGACGAAATATTACTACGAGAGAATAATTAAATTACGATACGAAGTAAGGATTAAATAACAAGCATTGGTGGGAGAATAATATTACAAGGAAAGAAATTACATGCAAGTGCCATGTAATTAGCTAGTTAGAAAAAAAAGGAACTAGCATGTTGGATGATGCACCTAGGGGGACAATAGGGCATGGAGGCAACCTAGGCTATAGACTTGGCACATGTGACTACTCCTTGTTAACCACAATAATACATAGCATGCTAGCATTTCTTTTTACCATTCCAACAAAACAAAAGCAAAAACACCCCCCCCCTTGAAACCTTGCTCTCGGCCGAACCATACAAGGAGAGAGGGAGAGGTTTTCTCTCCACCATTTCTTCATCTACAACCTTCCTAAGGCTTCCTTGCATCATATTAGAGGTATGGTATCAATTTCAAAGCCTTCCATCCATTGGTTCTTGAGTTATGAATTGTTGAAAGTTAGAAAAGTGTTAACATAAGTTTATTATCTTTTGGATCTTGCATTGTGAGTGTTGTAGGAGGCCATCTAAGGTGTTTTTAAGTTGTGTAAAGTTTGTTCCAGGTCTCTAGGAGCTCAAGAAGGTATGAAATCTCAAACCACCCTTGGTTATGTGTTGTTCATATAGTATGGTAGTAGATCCATGTATTTTAGGGCTTATCTTGAATGTATATGTATTGGATAGCATGGATCTTGGGTTTTGATGTTGAGGTTGTGATTTTTATGACTATGGTTAAGATATATATCTCCATGAGTGTTATGAGTCATGATCTAAGTGTATTAAGTGGTGTTTATGTTATGGAAGTATGAAAAATGGTTGATCTAAGTGATTTGAGCTTGCTGAGTTTGTCCAGGAACTTTGACCTGTGTTGTAGCACGATTTTGAATACCCAAATGATGTCCCCTGATGTCCTACCTTATATTGTTGGAAAGATAATTGAATGTAGTTTCTGGAAACGTAAGATTCATAGCTATGTGATGTGTGGATATTTAGTTATGGCCGGAGGAGTGAATTTTGTTTCTGGACTATGGACTGCATTAAGTGACCCCCTTGTGAACCTTGTTTAAACACCTTAAAATATATTTGGGATCATGGAAAAATTTGAGAATGTAGATAATGCAGTGGTGAAGACCACCCAAAAGGAATTGGATTAAAATATGAATTTTTGGATTTTATAAAAATGCTAGAGTAAAATTCGCGCGATGGAAAAAGGTCGATTAGTGGAACATTATTCTAGGGTTAGTGGTTATGGTTCGAACGTGGTAACTAAATTAAGTCGAGTAAGTGACGAGCGTAAACGAGTGATGTCATGGACCTATAGTGGGGCTAGGGAGTCATAAGACGAAGTTGTTAAGTTAATTTCGTACCCCCTTAAAACCCCGTAATTAGAGAGAAATTGTTAAGGTACTAACGAACGATTATTGTTTATGTATAGATCGTTCGAATTCGCACGCTCGACCACCCCAACCAAACCAAGGCAAGTTTACTTTTCAAAACTTATCCATATACAAGGACTTTTACTGTTGTGTTTGTAGTTTTCAAATGATATCAAATGCTATGTTATTCGAAGTATTGATGCAATTGAGATTGAACAAGTACATATATGCTTATACCCCTTGAACTTAGATTGAAATGATTTCTTCGGACAACGACTCTAGCAATAGAGGTCGTAGCGGTCCGCACATACTATTGACCGGGGAGCGGTATATTATTATATCGTATCTATAGTGCGAAAACCCGAAGGGTCATTCGGGTGGTATCGTATATTCAAATAACTATCGTTATACCTTCGTAAATACTCGAAACCCTATCTTGGATTAAGAGTTTATTTTATCGAATAATTATTTTATTAATTATTAATATTAAATCTTAAAATATTATTTGTTAATTACAGTTCATTATTTAAAGACAAAGTTAATCCAAGATACTTTTTAATACTTCAAACTCGAACTTATTTGAACTCAAAACACTTTCGAAAACCCCCGGTCAGATTCTGCTTCTTGTATGATTTCAAGAATCATCGGTCGACTGATGTCGGACCTCAATTACTCTGTTTTCAATCAAAATCAAGTTTTAAAAGAAAAGAAAAAAAAGGGGACTCTGGCAGGTGTGGGAACCGTTGACGAGCGATTCCCGGGATGTGTAAGCGGCCGTGAGCCAGGCGGTCCATCACTTATTATTCCGGCCCAGGTGTTGCCGAAGGATGATTACGGATGTAGTTTTCATCGAGGGTGATTACGGATGTAGTTTTCACCCGAGGGATAGTTACGGATGTAGTTTCTATCCTTCTACCGGTAGAAAAGACCCGCGGATTATTGGACTTGGATGTGGCGACTAATCATCGTCAATCCTTGTCAGGTTTTTATGTTTTCTTTAAGTCCCATTCCTCCATTTTGGAAAAATGCTTTGACACTGCTTCTTAGGCTTTTGTGCCAAGTTGCTGAGAGTGTTCTATTTTGATGAGAAGGATGTTGATTCAATGCAGTATCTAGAACTGCAAGTCTATTTTGAAAACAAGGGCACATATTGTTGCACCTTCGAGATTTATCAACTATGACAAGTGACTTCATAACTGATTGAAACAAACAAATATATCAACTGCCGATCATTTGAGATGTATATTGCTTATTTTATATATATATTTCTTGCTGAGCTATAGTTGCTCACTCTTGCTTGTTTTCAAACTTTACAAACACAACAGCTAAGCGATATGGCAAGACCCAGGCAGACTGCTCGAAAGCAGGTGACTAGGCCCGAGCCTCCACTTGAGATTCCACCGGTAGGCCCCATTAGCCGGATTGGTTGGCAGCTTTTGTTAGTACGTTTTATTTATCAGCATGACCTGTGCAAGGCAGTGTATCGTAACAAACTTTCAAGCCGCCAGCTTCGCTTCATATCGGAGTGTTGCTGGTAGCATAAATACTATTTAATTCGGTCTGTAATAACTCTGATAACTTTGTTACTGTTTAATCAATGTGTGACGTTTCTGAGGCTCTAACCTGTGTGTGTGAGTGTGGTGTGTGTTTGTTGTGGGGTCGATGGCTGTGTTATGTATATTGTGCGCAAGAACAGGTATGTTACTAATGGAAAATGGACCGTGAGCGCCTAGATCTCCGACCCCGGATCTGGGGGCGTCACATCTATCCTTCTACCGGTAGAGAAGACCCGCAGATTATTGGACTTGGATGTGGCGACTGATCATCATCAATCCTTGTCAGGTTTTGTGTTTTCTTTAAGTCCCATTCCTCCATTTTGGAAAATACTTTGACACTGCTTCTTAGGCTTTTGTGCCAAGTTGCTGATAGTGTTCTATTTTGATGAGAAAGATGTTGACTCAATGCAGTATCTAGAACTGCAAGTTTATTTTGAAAACAAGGGCACATATTGTTGCACCTTCGGAATTTATCAACAATGACAAGTGATTTTGTATCTGATTGATACAAACAAGTTTAATAACTGCCAATCATATGAAATGTTATATTGCTTACCTTATACATATATTTCTTGCTGAGCTATAGTTGCTCACTCTTGCTTGTTTTCAAATTTTACAAATACAACAGCTAAGCGAAATGGCAAGACCCAGATAGACTGCTCGAAAGCAGGTGACTAGACCCGAGCCAGCAGTTGAGATTCCACCGGTAGGCCCCATTAGCCGGATTGGTTGACAGCTTTTGTTAGTTCGTTTTATTTATCAGTATGACCTGTGCAAGGCAGTGTATCGTAACAAACTTTCAAGCCGCCAACTTCACTTCATATCGAAGTGTTGCTGGTAGCATAAATACTATTTAATTCGGTCTGTAATAACTCTGATACTTTTATTACTGTTTAATCAATGTTGTGACGTTTCTGAGGCTCTAACCTCTGTGTGTGTGTGCGGTGTGAGTTTATTGTGGGGTCGATGGCTGTTTTATATATTATGTGCAAGAACAGGTATGTTATTAATGGAAAATGGACCGTGAGCGCCTAGATCTCCGACCCCGGATCTGGGGGCGTCACAGAAATGGTATCAGAGCGAGGTTACAGTTCTCAGAAACGATAGTAATTTAAGAAAGCAACCCTAATAATAATAACAATAATAATAACCCTAATAACAACCTTAATAATACATAGAACTCTCATCGAGTTTGTAGTCGGGTTATCGGATATAGCCCTGACTTTAAGGCCCGTGAGGGAACTACTCCTAAACCTTTCTTTATGGTTAGTGACCCACCTTATTTCCCTTGTGTAGATGGAGGAGATACCAGACCCTGAGGCTTTCGAGAGAGAGCATGACGAGGCACTGATGCGAGATACCGAGGATCCTGAGGAGGATATGGGTGCTGACTCTGAGCTTGGCCCCTGGATTACGCTGATAGGAGATACTGATGATGAGGATCCCGTAGAGGAGCCCTTTGAGCCTGAGCCAGAGCCTGTTACCCCATCTCCTGTAGCTACTGATGAGGAGAGTGTGAGATCCGGTGAGGGTCGTGTTGTGTCACCCCCACCTTCTCCGCAGTCATCGAGCCCTGTTTCATCGGACGGTGACTCCGAGGATGATACTTCTGGCGAGGAGGAGCTTGACCCTACCCCTGCCACTGCTCCTGCTCCTGCTACTGCTGCTGCACCTGCTCCTGTTCCTGTCATACCACCTCCACCGATGGACCTACCCCTAGTGTCGGGTACTGAGCACGCTTACGTGGTGCAGTTCCTGACCGGAGACTTACTTTCTGCAGAGGCCCGACTTAACGAGGCGAGGCGGGCACTAGTGGTGCAGCGCGAGGTGCGCTTGAGGATCCAGGCTGAGATGAGGACTGCTGTTGCTAGGAGGACTAGGGCTCGACTCCATAGGATTGAGAGGAGGAGTCGCGAGAGGATTCTTGGATTAGGGATCCGCGGGGGCGGAGTGATCCAGGCTAGGGATGCTAGGCGTGTTGTGCGTCGTGCATTTTCCTGAGTGAGGACCTTGCTCCGCCGCGGTGCGGCCCTGTGACGTGTTACTGCGGTGCGGCCCTGTGATGTGTTACTGATAGCTCAGTCCCCTAGGTTCAGATGACATTAGTGTGTCGATTTTGCGGGATAGTTGACTTGTGCAGTGGTATCCTTTCTGACCAGTGGATGAGTAGACTGACCTACAGATATGTAGATGTGACTTCGGATAGTATGTACGGATGTAGCCCTACTTTTGTGTAGCCCTGACTTTTCGGATGATGTACTTGTATTTGTTCCACTTTTGCTAGACTTTGACATCGGAACTATGTATTTGGCTCTAACATCCAAACTTTGTGATGACCCTTGTACCGTACTTATTTAGTTTCAGTTTCCTTGATATTGTCTCAACTGCTTTACTTTCCGATACCATGCTCTACTGTTTTGATATACAACTGTGATTATACAGTCGTTACAAGCCACAAATACAACCATGCTGTTTCAAATTTACGATATGCGATTTCAAATTGTTGTCTACAATTTCCAAAAATGTTCCTACAATTTTTAAAATAAATTTTTCAAAAAAAAAAAAAAAAATAAATAAATAAATAAATATTTTTGAGATTTCGAAATTTTGAAAACTCTTGCAAATGTTTTCGCATCCCATAGAGATTTGTTTCAAAAATGTTTCGACATTTTATCTCCAACATCGGACTATTAAAACTTTTGCACTTCCACCCTTAAGAGGAGGAACGATACGTTCCTGACCCGTGCAAACGCTGTCAGGTAATTGGAAAACCCTAACCCATTTCTTGTTTTATTATCAGAATCATGCCACCCAGAAGAATGAACACTCGAGCTCACCCGATCAGTTCTGAGGGCCAGGGTAGCCACCATGGGACCGGAGGCCACCAGAACCGTGAAGGGGAGAATGTCAACCTGAGTGAGAGTGAGGGCAACGATCATAACTTGTTTGATGACTCTGAGTATGAAGAAGAAGAAGCTGGTGATGACACCCGAGAGGCAGAACATCCTAGGGGAGACCCTATGGAATAGTTCATGGAGTTACTTAGGCAGAACTTGGACCGTCCCCCAGTTCAGCAACCACCCCAAAATGCTAATGCAAATGCTTTCCGGAACTTCAAATCCCTGAAACCCCCAGAATTTAAAGGAACTGCCGACCCGGTCGAGGCAAGGGCCTGGCTGAAGGAAATGGAAAAATCTTTCGAGATACTAGGTGTCGCTGAAGAGCAGAAGACTGTTTTCGCCACTTACCTTCTGAAGGGTGAGGCGAACTATTGGTGGGAAGCTAAGAAGAATTTGGAAGGAAGAGGTGTGGTGACCTGGGAGAGGTTTAGCGAGCTGTTCTTGGAGAAGTACTTTCCTAGGTTCATGGAGACACAAATGGAGCTGAAGTTTTTGGAACTGAAGCAAGGTAACATGACGGTGGCTGAGTATGAGGCCAAATTTACTGAGTTGTCGAGGTTTGTGCCGGAATATATGAACTCTGAGGCAAAGAGGGCCCGAAGGTTTCAATTAGGGCTAAAGCAATGGATTCAGAATCGTGTGGCGGTTCTTGAGCTGACAGACTATGCCACCCTGCTACAGAAAGCATCAATTGTTGAGGGTGGGAGTGAACAGATGCAGAAGGAGAGGGAAGGAAAGAAGAGGAAGTTTGATAGTCGAAAGGGAAACTCTGCGGGAGGGAGCTTTCCGAGCAAATTTAAGCGAGGAACGATGTCCCAACCCAGCGGAAACTTTGGAACCAAGAGAGCTGAAAGTTGGAGTGTGGGCCAGAGCGGCCGACCACAGGGATCGTCTTACTCTACCCCATCCCGAGCCCTACCCCCAGAATGCAATAAATGTGGAAGGAAACATGCGGGCGTGTGTAACCTACAGGAGGTGAAGTGCTTCAAGTGCGGGCTGACAGGACATTATGCTAACGCCTATCGAGGGACTAGTAACAACACCAGTGCCGGAGGTAATTGCTTCAGGTGTGGGAAACCAGGGCACCGAATGAGGGAATGTATGTCCTCTGGGCCAGCTGCATCAAGAGTGAGTGGAACTGCTTCTAACAAGGCCCCTACTGCAAGAACTTTTAACATGACGGTGCAGGATGCCGTGAGGAACACGGATGTGATTGCAGGTACCCTACTACTCAACTCAGTTAAGGCAAATGTTTTATTTGATTCGGGAGCTACCAAGTCTTTCATATCTCTAGATTTTGTATGTCAGTTAGGCCTTAAGACTGAACCATTGAAAGACAGACTGCAAATAGATATAGCTAATCATGAAATTATTCCTGTTAGCCAAGTATGTCCAGGTTGTGACCTAGAAATAGAAGGGCGACACTTTCGGGTAGACTTAATACCTTTTAAACTAGGAGAGTTTGACGTAATAGTAGGTATGGATTGGTTAACAACCCACGGAGCCCAGATTGATTGTGTAAAGAAGAAAGTGAGTTTGAGACTGCCAGGGGACGAGGAAGTAGTGTTTAGTGGAAAAAGGCAAAACCAAAAGTTCCTGACTATGATTCAAGCTAAGAAGCTGTTACGTAAAGGATGCGAAGCCTATTTAGCCTATGTGAAGGATACCAAGAAAGAGCCACCAAACCTACAGGAAATCCCTGTCGTTAACGAGTTCGCGGACGTATTTCCGGATGATCTTTTAGGACTACCACCTGATAGAGACATCGAGTTCGCTATAGACTTAGTTCCGGGTACGGCCCCAATTTTGAAAGCCCCATATCGGCTAGCCCCAGTGGAGATGAAAGAGCTAGCCACTCAGTTACAAGAGTTGTTGGATAAAGGGATGATAAGACTTAGTGTGTCACCGTGGGGAGCCCCGGTGTTATTCGTGAAAAAGAAGGATGGTAGTATGAGGTTATGTATAGACTACAGAGAGCTGAACAAGGTGACTATAAAGAATAAGTATCCCTTGCCCAGGATAGATGACCTGTTTGATCAATTGAAAGACGCAGTTTATTTTTCCAAAATTGATTTGAGGACCGGGTATCACCAGTTAAAGATTAAACCAGAAGATATACCAAAGACGGCCTTTCGCACCCGGTATGGACACTATGAGTTCCTAGTGATGTCATTTGGGTTAACGAATGCCCCTGCAGCTTTCATGGACTTAATGAATCGAGTCTTCAAGAAATACTTGGACAAGTGTGTTATAGTCTTCATCGATTGCATCTTGATTTATTCCAAGACGAAGGAGGAACATGCAGAGCACTTGAGGATTGTATTGGGAGCATTGAGAGAAGAAAAGTTGTACGCTAAGTTCTCGAAGTGCGAATTTTGGTTGAAGGAAGTTCAGTTTTTAGGGCATGTGATTAGCGAATAAGGCATTCTAGTGGACCCAGCCAAAATAGAGGCTGTATCAAATTGGGAGAGACCAACCACTCTGACAGAGGTGAGAAGTTTTATAGGGTTGGCTGGCTACTATAGGAGATTTGTCCAAGACTTTGCAAAGATAGCAGCCCCTTTGACCCGACTAACTCGCAAGACCGAGAAGTTTGTGTGGACTGAAAAATGCGAAGAGAGCTTCCAAGAGTTGAAAAAGAGGTTGGTGACAGCACCAGTACTAGCCCTACCTGATGATAAGGGAGATTTTGTGATTTATAGCGACGCATCCCATAAAGGTTTAGGGTGTGTGCTTATGCAGCACGGTAAGGTGATTGCGTATGCGTCTAGACAACTTAAGGAATATGAGATAAGATACCCCACCCATGATTTGGAATTAGCAGCGATAGTTTTTTCTTTGAAGATCTGGAGACATTATCTTTACGGAGAAAAGTGTGAAATCTACACGGATCACAAGAGCTTAAAGTACATATTCACTCAGAAAGAGTTAAACATGAGGTAGAGGAGATGGCTAGAGCTAATTAAAGATTATGATTGTGAGATTCATTATCACCCAGGGAAGGCCAATGTGGTGGCCGATGCACTTAGCCGAAAGGAGAAACTCATGATGATAACGTCAGTGGACGAGTTGATCAAGGACCTTGAGAAACTGGAGATTGAAGTGAGGTTACCAGGAATTGGACAAGAGAGTCTAATGGAAATAAGAGTCCAACCACCGCTATTGGAAAAGATTAAGTTATGCCAGGAAAAGAAGATAGAAGAAGAAAAGAATTCGATGGAGAAAATTTTGACTGGCGAGGAAATTAAGTGTGAGAAGGACGGGAATAGAATTATGAGGTACGCATCTAGGATATGGATCCCGAACGTTCAAGAATTAAAAGACGAGATTTTGCAAGAGGCTCATAGTTCGAGGTACTCAATTCACCCTGGAGGCACTAAGATGTATAGAGATTTGAGAGAATACTATTGGTGGCCAAATATGAAGAAGGACGTGGCAGAGTGGGTAAGTAAATGCTTGACATGTCAAAGAGTGAAGGCCGAACACCAGAGGCCCAGTGGATTGTTGCAACCCTTGGAGATACCCGAGTGGAAGTGGGAGCAGATTGCGATGGACTTTGTGGTCGGATTACCAAGGATCAAGACTAATCATGATGCCATTTGGGTAATCATCGATAGATTGACCAGGTCGGCACATTTTCTTCCAATCAACGAGAGATACACTGTCAACAAGCTGGCAGATATTTACTTAAAGGAGATTGTGGTTAGGCATGGGGTTCCTGTGAGCATTGTATCAGATAGAGACCCAAGGTTCAACTCCAGGTTCTGGAGAAGTTTTCAAGATTGTGTGGGGACCAAGTTAAACATGAGTACTCCATACCATCCCCAAACAGACGGACAGAGTGAGAGAACCATCCAGACCATCGAGGACATGTTGAGAGTATGTGCCATAGATTTCAAGGGAAGTTGGGATGACCACTTGCCGTTGATCGAATTTTCCTACAACAACAGTTACCATGCGAGTATAGGCATGCCTTCATATGAAGCTTTATACGGACGAAGATGTCGGTCTCCCTTATGTTGGGAAGAGGTAGGAGAGCGGAAGATTTTAGGACCTGAACTGGTCCAACAGACAAGAGAAACTATCGAACTCATAAGAGGACGGCTGGTAGCAGCCCAAGACAGACAGAAGAAGTACGCGGACCAGACCTGCAAGGACAAAGAATATGAGGTAGGAGAGTTTGTGATGTTGAAGGTATCACCGTGGAAGGGATTGATGAGATTTGGTAAGAAAGGGAAACTAAGCCCGAGATTTATTGGACCTTTTGAGATCTTGAAACGAGTTGGGAAGTTAGCCTATGAATTGGCTTTACCCCCGAGCTTGCAGCAAGTACATAATGTGTTCTATGTGTCCATGATACGACCCTACCATACCAACTTCCGACATGTGATAGAACATGATCAGGTGGATCTGCAACCAGACTTAACGTATGTGGAGCAACCCGTAGAAATCATGGATAGAAAAGAACAGGTGCTGAGGAACAAGGTTGTCAAACTAGTGAGAGTTTTGTGGAGGAACCAGAATGTCGAAGAATCAACATGGGAACTAGAGAGCGCGATGCGTGAAAAGCACCCCCAACTGTTTTCAACCTGATTTCGGGACGGAATCTTTTTAAGGAGGGGAGGCTGTAAGAACCCTAATTTTTGGTAATATTTTCTTTTATTTAATATTATGTGGCATTGTCAATTTGGAACCTTTCTAGTCATCCCTGTTGTTTAATGGAATTGATTGTCTGAGAAATTATGTTGTTACATTCACTCTGTAAGATAAAAAAGAAGATTGTGAGGGCAAGAGTCTTATCGTTAGTAAGATTTATAAAACTTGGGATTTGAGAATGATTAGAGTATTAAAAGATTTATTAAGGATTATGACGAGGAATTATGGTCATTCGAGGAATTTACACAATTAAGTACTTAAGGAATTATAGGGGAAATCTCTACGCGACAAAATATTATTACGAGAGATTAATTAAGATACGATACGAATTCAAGATTAAATGTCAAGCATTGGTGGAAGAATAATGATACAAGGAGTAGTATTGCATGCAAGTCCCATGCAACCAAGTAGTTAGGAGGAAGCAACCTAGTTAAACCAAATGGAAGAGGAATAGTAACTAGTTACATTGCTTTTTCCAAGGAGAAGACAAGAAGTACAAGAGGCCATACCATGTTAGTACCTTGCTTATACATACAACATTATGTATCACCCAACCATCACTTTATCAATTATTTCAAACAAACAACAAAAAATCAAAAACCAAAAGCTCTCCCCCCCCCTCTCCAAGAAGCTCTCGGCCAAGACTAAAGGAGAAGAAAAAAATTTCTTCCTCCTCCATTTCCCATCACTCATAAATCAAGACATAATTCCTAGGCCCTCTCCATCATCTAAGCAAGGTATGCTAAGAGTTTCAAGCCCTTTCATCCATTCAAATTCAAGTTATAAATTGTTAAAGATATTGTGAATAGTAACCATGTTTAGTTTTCTTTTAGATCTTGGATTATAAGGGTTGTAGGAGATCATTCAAGGTGTTCTTGAGTTTTGTAAGGCTTACCCAAGGCTCCTAGGTGCTCAAGAAGGTATAAAAATCATAAACCCTTTTGGCCATGTAGTGTTTATGATGTTTGGTGTTAGATCCATGTGTTATGGTGTTAATCTTGGTTGTATAAGTAATGGATGACATGGATCTTGAGTTTTGATGTTGTGATTGTGATTTTTATGATTGTTGATAGTATATGTATATCCATGAATGTTATAAAGCATGAACTAAGTGAATTAGGTATTGGTTGTGTTGTGGAATTGAGAAAATTGGTTGATCTAAGTGATACATGCTTGCTGAGTTTTTCCAGAAACATTGACCTGTCTTGTAACATGGTTTTGAATCCCCAAATATTGTCCCCTGAGGTCCTACCATATATTGTTGGAAAGATATTTGAATATAGTTTCTGGAAATGTAAGGTTCATGGCTAGGTGATGTATAGATTTTAAGTTATGGCCGGAGAAGTAAATTATGTTTCTGGATTCCGGACTGCACTGAGTGACCCCCTTGTGAACCTTGTTTAAACCCCTAAAAATATATGTGGGATCATGGAAAACTTTGTCAAGTTAGGGAATGCAGTGGTGAAGGCTACCCAAAAAGAATTGGATTAAAATATGAATTTTTGAATTTTATAAAAATGCTAGAGTAAATTTCGCGCAAGGGAAAAAGTCGTTAGTGGAGCATAATTCTAGGGGTAATGGTTATGATTCGAATCTGGTAACTAAATTAAGTCGAATAAGTGACGAGCGTAATCGAGTGATGACATGAACCTATAGTGGGGCTAGAGTGTCATAAGACGAAGTCATTAAGTTAATTTCGTACCCCCTAAAACCCCGTAATTAAAGAGATATTGTTAAGGTACTAACGAGCGGTTATTGCTTATGTATAGATCGTTCCACTCCGCACGCTCGACCACCCCAACCAAACCAAGGCAAGTTTACTTTTCAAAACTTATGCATATACAAGGACTTTCACTGTTGTGTTTGTAGTTTTCAACCATATCAAATGCTATGTTTATCGAAGTATTGATGCAATTGAGATTGTATAAGTACATATATGTTTGTACCCCTTGAACTTAGATTGAAATGTTTTCCTCGGACAACGACTCTAGCAATAGAGGTCGTAGCGGTCCGTATATACTATTGACCGGGGAGCGGTATATTATTATATCGTAACTAGATTGCGAAAACCCGAAGGGTCATTCGGGGAGTATCGTATACTCAAGTAATTATTTTCATATCTTCGTAAATACTCGAAACCCTATCTTGGATTAAAAGTTTATTTTATCGAATAATTATTTTATTAATTATTAATATTAAATCTTAAAATATTATTTATTAATTATCGTTCATTATTTTAAAGACGAAGTCAATCCAAGATACATTTAATACTTTCAAACTCGAACTCTTTCGAACTCAAAACCTTTTCGAAAACCCCCGGTCAGGTTCTGCTTCTTGTATGATTTCAAGAATCATCGGTCGACTGATGTCGGACCTCAATTACTCTGTTTTCAATCAAAGTCAAGTTTTTAAAAGAAAAAGAAAAAGGGACTCTGGCAGGTGTGGGAACCGTTGACGAACGATTCCCGGGATGTGTAAGCGGCCGTGAGCCAGGCGGTCCATCAATTATTATTCCGGCCCAGGTGTTGCCGAAGGATGATTACGGATGTAGTTTTCATCGAGGGTGATTACGGATGTAGTTTTCACCCGAGGATAGTTACGGATGTAGTTTCTATCATTCTACCGGTAGAGAAGACCCGCGGATTATTGGACTTTGATGTGGCGACTGATCATCGTCAATCCTTGTCAGGTTTTGTGTTTTCTTTAAGTCCCATTCCTCCATTTTGGAAAAATACTTTGACACTGCTTCTTAGGCTTTTGTGCCAAGTTGCTGATAGTGTTCTATTTTGATGAGAAAGATGTTGACTCAATGCAGTATCAAGAACTGCAAGTTTATTTTGAAAACAAGGGCACATATTGTTGCACCTTCGGAATTTATCAACAATGACAAGTGATTTTGTATCTGATTGATACAAACAAGTTTAATAACTGCCAATCATATGAAATGTTATATTGCTTACCTTATACATATATTTCTTGCTGAGCTATAGTTGCTCACTCTTGCTTGTTTTCAAATATTACAAACATAACAGCTAAGCGAAATGGCAAGTCCCAGACAGACTGCTCGAAAGCAGGTGACTAGACCCGAGCCAGCAGTTGAGATTCCACCGATAGGCCCCATTAGCCGGATTGGTTGGCAGCTTTTGTTAGTTCGTTTTATTTATCAGTATGACCTGTGCAAGGCAGTGTATCGTAACAAACTTTCAAGCCGCCAACTTCGCTTCATATCGAAGTGTTGCTGGTAGCATAAATACTATTTAATTCGGTCTGTAATAACTCTGATGTAAGAACCCTAATTTTTGGTAATATTTCCTTTATTTAATATCTTGTGACATTATCATCATGGAACCTTTCTATTCATCCCTGTTGATTAATAGAATTGATTGTTTGAGAAACTGCGTTGTTGCATTTATTGTGTAAGATATACAGAGAGATTGTGAAGGCAAGAGTCTTATTGTTAGTAATATTTATAAAACTTGGGATTTGAGAATGGTTAGAATATTAAAGGATTTATTAAGAATTATGACAAGGAATTATGAACATTCGAGGAATTTACACAATAAGTACTTAAGGAATTATAGGGGAAATCTCTACGCGACGAAATATTATTATGAGAGAATAATTAAGATACGATACGAAGTAAAGATTAAATAACAAGAATTGGTGGGAGAATAATAAAATTGCAAGGAAAGAAATTACATGCAAGTGCCATGTAACTAGCTAGTTAGGAAAAGAAACTAGAAAGCATAAAGTAGAAGTGAATAGTGACATGTGTGATGGGTGTTGTACCTAGGGGACAATAGGGCATGGGGAGACAACCTAGACACTAGCTTGGCAACATGTGAACCACACCTAATCCCCACAATAATACATATCCTACTTATCATTTTATTACCTTTCCAAACAAAACAAAAAGAAAACACTCTCCCCCCCCTTGAGAAGCTCTCGGCCGAACTACAAGAGAAGAAAGGGAGAGATTTTCCCTCCAACATTTCCTCACCTACAACCTCAAGCAAAAATCCTAGGGCTTCCTTGCATTATTATAGAGGTATGGTATCAATTTCATATCATTCCATCCATTGATTCTTGAGATAAAAATTGTTGAAAGTTTAGAGGGGTGTTAACATAAGTTGTTATCTTTTAGATCTTGAAGGATTAAGGTTTGTGAGGGCTCATCCAAGTGTTCTTAGTTGTTGTAAAGCTCATCCAAGGTCTTTAGCTACTCAAGAAGGTATACAAATCTCAAACCCCCTTGGTTATGTAGTGTTTATATAGTATGGTAGTAGATCCATGTGTTCTAGGACTAATCTTGAATGTATATGTATTGGATAGCATGGATCTTGAGTTTTGATGTGGAGATTGTGATTTTTATGACTATGGTTAATATATATATCTCCATGAGTGTTATGAATCATGATCTAAGTGTATTAAGGGGTGATTATGTTATGGAAGTATGAAAAATGGTTGATCTAAGTAGTTTGAGCTTGCTGAGTTTGTCCAGGAACTTTGATCCGTGTTGTAGCATGAATTTGAACCCCTAAATGATGTCCCCTGATGTCCTACCTTATATTGTTGGAAAGATAATTGAATTTAGTTTCTGGAAATGTAAGGTTCATAACTAGGTGATGTGTGGATTTTTAGTTATGGCCGGAGGAGTGAATTTTTTTTCTGGACTATGGAATGCATTAAGTGACCCCCTTGTGAACCTTGTTTAAACACCTTAAAATATATGTGGGATCATGGAAAAATTTGAGAATGTAGGGAATGCAGTGTTGAAGACCACCCAAAAGGAATTGGATTAAAATATGAATTTTTGGATTTTATAAAAATGCTAGAGTAAAATTCGCACAATGGAAAAAGTCGATTAGTGGAACATGATTCTAGGGTTAGTAGTTACGATTCGAACGTGGTAACTAAATTAAGTCGAGTAAGTGACGAGCGTAATCGAGTGATGACATGGACCTATAGTGGGGCTAGGGAGTCATAAGACGAAGTCGTTAAGTTAATTTCGTACCCCCTTAAAACCCCGTAATTAAAGAGAAATTGTTAAGGTACTAACGAACGATTATTGCTTATGTATAGATCGTTCGAATCCGTACGCTCGACCACCCCAACCAAACCAAGGCAAGTTTACTTTTCAAAACTTATCCCTATACAAGGATTTTCACTATTGTGTTTGTAGTTTTCAAATTATATCAAATGCTATGTTTATCGAAGTATTGGTGCAATTGAGATTGAACAAGTACATGTATGCTTTTACCCCTTGAACTTAGATTGAAATGTTTCCTTCGGACAACGACTCTAGAAATAGAGGTCGTAGCGGTCCATATATACTATTGACCGGGGAGTGGTATATTATTATATCGTATCTATATTGCGAAAACCCGAAGGGTCATTCGGGTGGTATCGTATACTCAAATAACTATTGTTATATCTTCGTAAATACTCGAAACCCTATCTTGGATTAAAAGTTTATTTTATCGAATAATTATTTTATTAATTATTAATATTAAATCTTAAAATATTATTTATTAATCATTGTTCATTATCTAAAGGCAAAGTTAATCCAAGATACTTTTAATACTTTCAAACTCGAACTCTTTCGAACTCAAAACATTTTCGAAAACCCCCGGTCAGATTCTGCTTCTTGTATGATTTCAAGAATCATCGGTCGACTGATGTCGGACCTTAACTACTCTGTTTTCAATCAAAATCAAGTTTTAAAAGAAAAAAAAGAAAAAGGGACTCTGGCAGGTGTGGGAACCGTTGACGAACGATTCCCGGGATGTGTAAGCGGCCGTGAGCCAGGCGGTCCATCACTTATTATTCCGGCCCAGGTTTTGCCGAAGGATGATTACGGATGTAGTTTTCATCGAGGGTGATTACGGATGTAGTTTTCACCCGAGGGATAGTTACGGATGTAGTTTCTATCCTTCTACCGGTAGAGAAGACCCGCGGATTATTGGATTTGGATGTGGCGACTGATCATCGTCAATCCTTGTCAGGTTTTTATGTTTTCTTCCAGTCCCATCCCCCACTTTGGAAAAATACTCAAACACTGCTTCTTGGGCCTAAGTGCCAAGTTGCTGATAGTGTGGTTTTTGATGAGAAAATATTAACATCGTGCAGTATCTAGAACTGCCAGATTTTCTATAAAGATTGGCACGTGATTAGTGCACTCTTGCAATTGTTTCAAAGAATGAAATGTTTTGTATGAGAAACCTTCTAAGCTAATGGAAGGAATGAGGTTTGCAATGATGTATTCCTTGTACAGTATGTTAATCGTAGAGTGTTTTGCCAAAAATGATATACTCATATGTATATATTTTCAAACTTGAGATATATTGAAATGGGAACCTTAAAAAGGGTTCATATGTTATTCTTAAAGCTCCTTAGTGAGTATAGATGTTTTATTCAAACTCGGGCATATACATTGTCCAGTTATGTTTTGAAATCTGAGATATATACCCATATAGTTGGGAATGTTTTCGGAATAAACCACATTATTATTTTGCAAAGTGGTAAACTTGCTGAGCATTATGTAGCTCATTCTTGCTTTATAAAACTTTTCAGAAAGGGGAGTATTTGGTCGGTTAACTCCGCGACAGCAGAAGAGGAGTAGAAGATTTACCCGGAGATGATTTAGTTCCTGATAAATACTGCAGAGTGAGTCTGATAGGCTTTCAACTGGAATAGTAAGACTTGTCTTCAAGTGTAGTTGTATAAGTGGAATTGCGTAAGACTCTGATTTGTACAAATGAATTCTAATATTTAGTGGCACTTTTGATTATCGTTTCTGAGACTCTAACTTGATTGTATGTAAGATTGAGGTATGAATGGATGTATTGTTGAGTTGTAAAGTTAATACAGGTATGATATGGTTGAATGGTGGCGTGACGACCTGAATCTTTGACCTCGGATTTGGGGGCGTCACAGAAATGGTATCAGAGCAATAAGTTACAGTACTCAGAAACGAGAGTGTTGAGAGTTAAGTCTAAGTAGGAGAATGACATAAGAGATCGGAGTAAACTTATGATTGGACTACCGGAAGAGGTACCGGTGAGTAGAATGGACTGGAGTGTTACTGGAGGTATTATACTAGGGTCGATAGAATCCTTAGAGACCTTCAGAATGATGAATAGAGGTTTGAGAGTCGTACATGACTTATCATAGATAATGATATAGGAAGCAGAGCGAAACCTCGAGAGCAGCTGAGGTAGAGGCGATATTGCCAATATGATCGGATGACTAGGCTGGCATAAATTTTGTGGCCCATATTCCTCCACAATTAGGAGGCGGCATTTTAAGAATCAAGAAGTTTGGACTTCCCTACACAATTAAGGGTACTTAGTACTTGGATTAATGAAAGTCTTTTACTTTGGTTATAAGATCTGATTTTCGATAAGTAACGGGTTTACCTGAAGGTTGGTCACTATGTCGTTGTGGATTCCATTACCCTTGATGGCGAATTTTACATGTGTTATACGAGAATGTTATCATAAGACGAGCGTGCTAGATAATTCCACGCATGATTCAGACGCTAGAACATGGTAGTTCAACTTAGAGAACAAACAAGTAGGATTAACAAAGGGACTCAAGAGAAGTTGAATATGGTTGCAACGAGCGATACAGTGATCTCAGAGTCCACCAAAAGAAAGGACCAGCGGGTCTAGAGTGGGATCCTTTGATAGAGATGTTATCAGGGACTACGTATATATGTATTGTGGACCTCAATAATTCGGTATATGTTCACATGCACACACCCGCCACTGAACCTATGGACTGCACTGAGATCCCTGAGAGATCTCTTTGATCTGTTCCCAGGGGGAACTGGCCACTTGTGATTCATGTCAGAAGGCATGAAGTAGGACCCTATGAACTTAGCAGGTGTCCCCGGAATGACGTGAAGCTTGGTATTCAAGATAAAGCACAGAAGTGGCAGATATAATTGTGAAACCCTAACTCGATAAATGACTTTAAGATGATGATTGAGAGACGCACTAGTTGGTGTCTTGTGTTACGAAGACGAGGAGATGGAGTTACCCTCATAATGGTGATAATGGAATGCACGAATAGTTATTAACTTATTTCGGTAACTACCGGCTGGTGCACTACTTCATTTTAAACTGTTCACTAACCATGTTACCTCGATTAGTTATATCAGGTAACCCTCCTAGCTTCTACTTCAAACTTGTGGAATAACAACCAGTGATATACTCTCTCGAAACCGGGACTCGTCCAGAGTATCTTAACTGATTCCCGAGCATTCTATTTGAAGTTTATAATTATTTCTGCTCAGGACTATTTACACTTTCTTTCAATTATCCAAGGAAGGTTCAACAAATATTTCCTTAATTAATCGATGAATACTACTTAACGAATATCGATATTTTATTTCTTCTTTCATACTTGCACTCTTCAGTTGAGCTCATAAATATTCAACAAATTACGTCGGACATGGATGATCTAATGTCCAAACATCCCTCATGAATTCTTTTCTTCTATTCAAGATGAGATTGTACACCGTACCTTGAAATCATAGTAAGGATATCATCTTGATAATGGTATTCCGAATTTAATTCTATTGTCGGATCTGATAAAGCAGGTGTACGGAGACACCCTTGGGTGGACTGTTTCATTGATAAGTAATATTTAATGAGAGGTTATCGATTGTTCCGAAACCTAGAACATTCTCTTCAGATTTTATAGTTTTTTTTTTCAAACTTAATAACTTCTTATTTTCATTCGTTGTCCGAGAAGCCTAAAGTTTCTTTAGTAGCTACGAAGTTGAAATCCCGTTCTATCCAATTGAAACCGGCTAGTCGTTATGTCAATAGGAATGACTAGTTGATCGTTCCAACTACTCAAAATTGTGATGTTGTGAAGAACACCTAGCTAATTGTCCTAGCTGGTGGTGATGTCTCAAACAGGTGAACTAGCAAATTTTGTCTAGCTAGTCGCTAGTGTTTCTTGAAAAGGACTAGTTATCGTT
Organism: Saposhnikovia divaricata; assembly: GCA_036435485.1. NCBI lineage: Eukaryota > Viridiplantae > Streptophyta > Magnoliopsida > Apiales > Apiaceae > Saposhnikovia > Saposhnikovia divaricata. The sequence continues at coordinate 160,977,852 of CM071596.1, read as the reverse complement.
TCACTTGTCCAACTCCCAATTTAATTCATTCTGCAATGCATTTTGCATGTGGTAAAGCATGATGATGAAAGTTTTGACGAATAACTTGATTGAGACCTAATGAGGTCGCCCACTCAACTCGAATTCTACCCATCTTCGTATCAGACTCTATATCACTTGAATATTTTATTCTGTCATTTCATACAATGAGAATTCATTTGAAACCATTGATTACTTGAGTGACAAACTACTTCATTCTTTAATTGTCATGGAGTCGAATTGCTTTCTATTTGCTGACCTTCATCAATGCGACTTTAGATTTCCTCTTATTATTCAGGAGGAAAAGTATCCACCCGATGTAAGAATTGTATAAAGCCGTCCTTATGACTTTTGTACCCAACAGTCATTGCCCTTGTGCAACATTCTCTATGGTGTCATATTACAGAATTATCAGGACGGGAAGGAATAAACCTTGTTGTATTCTTTCTGTCCATCCTTACATCTCCAAAAATCGAGACTCCTAGTATTTGGAACCACCAACATTCTTGGAACATCCAATGTGGAATTCTTATTGGGATTATCTATTGGACCTTGTTATTTTGGAACCGTTCCTTTCAAAGTGATTACTCTAAGGTGAACGGGAGGTACAATTGTGAACCGTTACACCAATATGAGATCAAAAACCAAATGTTGTAATTGTGCAGCCAGAGCATTATGCCGAGTAATTATTGAAGTAGAGATAACATGGCAGGGCATACCACAAGACCTTTAATATTGGTGTGGGGAAAGTTATAAGAAACGATGAGGTGGTTGGGAGCACGCTCCTACCAACCGTTGTCAGGATGTTATATTAATGAATTCTGGAGTTACCAAACCTTTTCCTGATCCAAGAAATGCAAATCGATTGCGATGTAAAACATATCCTTAGAGGAAACTACCTGGGAGTGAGATGGACAAGAAAGGAAGAAATATCGTGGCAAGGATGTGAAGCTTTATTTAGCTAAAAGGGATTGATGCGCATGGAGAGACATAAAGTTTAACAGGCCCCTAATAGCAAATGGATGCATGGGTATATGACAATGATCCTTCGAGATTACCACCTAATCAAGTTTATTGGGAATCACAGTAGCATGCAGGCCCCAGGCTGATTGGCGCCAGTTGTGAAGGAGGACAAGCGTATGACATCTTACATATACCATCGAGAACTGATACCCTTATCGGAAATGGAGGAATTGTTGACTAGTTAAAATGAGTAGTTGTTTTTCAAAGATAAGGTTGAAGAGAAGGTTTTACCAACTCAAGATCGACCTCTGTACTGTGCCAAAGTTGGCATTTCACATTAATATAAACGTTATAAAATTGTGGTAGTATCGTTTGAATGGACTAATGAGTCAGAAGCCTTTATGGATTAATGAACAAAGTTTTGGGATGAAATGAGATATTAGCAACAACCTCGTTGTTAGCTATACTTGATGATAAAAAAAAAGAGGACTTTGAGAGTCACGATGATGCGTCTTTCGAGAGTTTAAGAGGTGTGCTGATGCAGTAGAAAAAGGATGATAGCCTATACTTCTAAACAACATAAAGGTTATGAGATAGCACTAACCGTGAGTCTGGGATTAGTCATGATGGCGTTCACGCATAAAACTGAGACGTTAACTTTGTGAGAAAAGTGTGAAAGTTTTCCACAAGTGTCATAAGTATATCTTCACATTAGAACTAAACATAAGAAAGAGAAGGTGACTGTAACACCCCCAGATCCGGGGTCCGGGATCCGGTGGTTACGGTTTCCAATTCTGTCCACAACACTTGAACTTTCCTTAACATAAAATAAATTACGTCTCTATAACCCAACACAATAATATAAAACACACCCGTTATAGTCCCAGAGATGAAATCAGAGTAACACTCAAATTTTTATTAATCACATTATGAGTTCTTACAATCCAAAAGAATTTCAATATAAATACATACTCTTTGCCATCCATTTACATAAGTCATACTAGACCATATTCTTGGTACTGAAAGAATAAATATACCCTACCAATAGATTCTTCTTCAGCTCTGGTAGTCTCATCGTCCTCGCCCGCGTCGAGTGCGCCTTGTGCGAGTCATCTGGTCTAGCTGTTGTTGTGATATAATAATAAAGCAAGGGTGAGCAATAGCCCACCAACAATAATATATGACTGAACGATAATGTATAACAGTTCAAAAGTATCTTTCAAACCATATGCCATGCATTTACGGAAATGATGCCAGTATAATATGAACGATGAAGTTACAAGGTAACTTAAAGTATTTGTTTGTAGAAATATCAGCTACAACAAAGTAAGCGAGATATTCTTATTGTTATTAAGAAGAGGAACTTGCAAGAAAAGGTTGCAATTCCAGTTATGACCATTTTCCAACTCTGCCAACAGTAATCATGTTGCAGGAAATAAATAAATTTGGATGATGAACCAATGATGGAGTATTCACCGCGCCCGCTGTTCCAATCTTGATGATCAGTCGAGATCGTACAGCTCAATTTAGATTTACTACCGGTAGAAGGAAGAACTGACGGCTTTACTTGTCTACCGCCTTACTAGCTCTCCCCGGCCAACGGTTGGGCCAAAGGGGATGGACCGGCGCTACTCGGCCTCTTACACGACTCCTAGTTCAAATAGAGTTCATGATTCTGAATGTAACGTTCGTCCCCCTTTCCCCAAGTATAATACTTGTTGATAAGACTCTACAAGGTAGTCGTATCTAGTTGGAAAGGAAAATTCACCAATAACTTCCAAGCTGTGGCTTGGTATCGAATATCAACTTGTTCCAACAATCTTACCCCTCGAAAGATGAGAAGGTAAACAACGACTTAATAAGTCAACAGCACCCGAGTTGCGAGTGAAGAGAATACTCTATGACCGGGAAGTCGACAAGATAAATAACATCTTCCAAGTAAGGTTCCCTTATTATTAGAGAGGTAGACTCAAAGAAGAATGATGTCTGAGAACCTTTCTTGATATAAGATTAATAATAATATGACTCCGAAATATTTTCTGTAATAATCGAAGAAGATAAACCTTATCGAGGTTATTCTAAGTATGAAATAAATATTCAGAGAATATTTATTGAATTAAAATATTTTACAGAATATTTAGGAATATGAAAGAATATCTTTAATCAGAGTATTTCTCAAATAATCCTTGAAGAAATATCTAGAGAATATTTATTGCATAATTAAATATTCAAATGAATATTCAGAATAATATTCATTAATTAATAAGACCTGAAAAGAATATTTAAAATATTTAAAATAATATTCGATGATTAAATAGAACCCTGGATGAATATTCAAAATAATATTCATAATTAATTAGGAATTTAAATGTTTATTGAAAAAGTAATATTCGTTTAATGAATAATATTCTAAATGAATATCAACTAATATTCATTTAGTAATCCAAGCTTTAAAGGAATATTCGAGATAAGACTCGATAAATAAATCAAGCTTCAGATGAATATTAGAATAATATTCATCAAGTAAGTAATATCTTAAATGAATATTCAAAAGTAATATTCATTTAATAAAGTAATATTCTAAATGGATATTCAAATAATATTCATTTAGTAGTCCAATCTTTAGAAGAATATTCGGAATAATAATCGATAACCTATTCGACTTTGAATGAATATTGAAAAATATTATTCGTCGAATGGTTACGTTCAAATAATTATTTGAAGTAAGGATCGTTAAAATAATTAGTCTCGAACGAATATTCAAATAATATTCGTCGCCCAAATAATAGAAAATATTTACTTAAATATTTTCCTCCGAGGTAATCTCGATATATCAAGGAATATTGACTCCCGGTCTATTTTTGATTAATAAAATGTATACGCCCTTCTATGAGGGTCTTACAATAATCGGCTTATAACTGATATATAACTATCTAGCTTATAAGCCAACAATAACATTCAGGGAACAAGTATATCACTTCAACTTGAAAGTAGGCATGCATGCAATGGCATATGTATATCAGCAATCATATATATATATATATATTTATTCAATCACAACAACAGCCTAAAAGAAGGGAATTGAAACTTGCCTGGTAGTCGAGTACGGTAAGGGGTAGTGGTAGCGGGTCCCGGTTCAGCTTGGTGATCTATAAATAGCCAAGGCATTCGTGATTAATCACTTAACATATTAAAAGTTAAGTTATACTTAATTCGAAACACGTTCTTGAGTTATCTCGTTATACCCCTTTTAGTGGATTACTTTTATCACTGATCCGACCCGACATCCGTTCGTTAATACGACATGTCATTGTACTTATACTTGGGACATACTTAAGTCATATGAGTTCTAAAGTCGATGGTTACGAACCAATACTATACTCCGAGTTTTATTGTCCGTTTTCTAAGTGTTTTACCGAAGTTATAAAAGAGTCGTCTTTTAGGGGTTCGTTCGCGTTTAACCTCGACTCGAACATTTTTAATAAATCGAAAAATGATCTTTTTGACATACGGTTTTCTTTCACGCCTTCCTTTTTACCTCTAGTATTTATTTACCAAGATTCGCCATGACGTTACATAGTTTACGAGGGTTCAATTACAGTTACGAACTTTCGTTTACGGATTCGAACTACTTTTAGTAATTTGGTCATAAATCCTAAACCGTAAGTCCGTTTCACGTGATCTTTATATCAAAACGAAGCTTAGAACATTACCTATCCTATCATGGCAGATAAGGTCTCTGGACAGTAGGGGTTCGACATGGAAAATGGCATACAAAACATGGTATTGCAAAATCGGGCATTATAACGGCTGTAAATCGAATATCTACTAATTTCGAATCTTCCCATAAACATAGTATCCAACCCAAACAACATATACATGACTTATATACATGAACTAAGGCCAAGCAATGCCTTTCCGTTCATCTAGCTATTTACATCTTTAATCCAAAATCCATACATAATCATGCTTATAATCTTAACATAACCATAACTAAGTTATAACTAGCATAAACATGCTTAAATCTCAAACAAGGGTTAGGGTTTCAAGAGCTTTATACCTTCCTTGGAGTGTTTAAAGACCTTGCTAAGCTTTGCATAGTCCTTGTATACCCATAACCAAGCTTAGATCATCCTAGAAATCAAGAAAATCAAGAGTTGTTCTTGAAAATCACTATTCACCCTAGTCTTTGATGATTTCTTTGAAAATGGAAACAAGAGAGTTTGGCTTTGAAATTTTTAGGGGATCACTTTTAGGAAATGTAAGACTCACCATAATTTTTACAAGATCAAGAGATGGTGGGAAGAGGGGTTTTGATTTTGGAATTAAGGGTATGGCCGAATGGAATTTTCAAGGGGGGGGAGAGTTGCTTGCTTTATTTTGTTTTAATCTCATCCATTCTCATCTATTATCAAGATAATATCTTGTATAAATTCACTTTATTAAAGTGATGAGGTGTTGGATGAGGAAACACCATGACAAGTGTTGAAAATGTGGTGGTTTTAGCCTAACTACATAGTTGCCTTGCTAAGTACTTAGTTGCATTCTCTAGGGTGCTAGTTCCTTGATTCTAGTTTGGTTACTAGATATTTTATACTAGTAGCTTGCACAAGACTCTTGCTTCCTCTGCTTGTTTCTGTGTCCGGTTATTGCCCGTTTCGATTGATCGTTCGTAGGAATATTTCACGGATTTCTAATTAGGGTTTACCGGGAATCCTTTTTAATATTAATACTTTCATTCTCCATCTTTCATTCTAACTTTCCAATTTATATTCCTTAAATCCATTCGTTAAATACTTAAGGCTATCAGTGTCCAAGGAACTCTCGGAGAAAATAAAAGTGCGGTTTTTCAGAATCCGACAGCTTTTACATACACTTATTTTCCCCCTGGATCACTAATACGAACTCGGAAATCCGTTCCGAATGCTTCCATATAGTGTCGTCTCATATTATTATATACTCCCACCAAAACACTATTCATTCTATATTCTTTACTTGTTCTCTTAGGGTGGTACAATTGTCCGTATTCTCTTTCGATCGTTCCTTATCCTTTTTACGGAACTACTGGATTAATCGTTACCGATCTGGATGACATGAGAATATTCTCCTGCTTGAAATTGCCATATCTTATTCCCTTAGAAGATAGATTATTCTTACCTATGTTGTTACCCTTTAGCATTCTTCAAGACATAGAAATAATAAAGTCGAATTCCATTCATTCTTTCCAAATATCAATTATTACATTGTAGCCATAACCACTCCTTAGTGGTTTCCTACCTTCATTCTTAAATCAAATATAATAACATCCCAAAATATCAAATCCTCAAAGTTAATATCTCAATTCTTGGATTATAATAATATTTAATCCACTGTCCGGTCAAATATTATACCGAAAAGAATTTGGAATTTCTGAATTCCGATCGTCTTTGCATTCACTTATTTCCTCCGCGTATTACTAATATGACTTCGAAATATCCATATCACGTCCCGTACATAGGGTGGAGTGAAAAGTTTTCCAACTTACAAATCACTATTCATCCACCAAATTACTATGCACGTACAGGAAACACTATGCACGTACGGGAAATACTATGCACGTACGGGAAATACTATGCACGTATGGGAAACACTATGCACGTACTCATTTCCTTTCAAGGATCCATTAGCTCCTTCCTGGATGGTAGATTATTCTTATCTAGGTCCTCAACCATCGAATTACTCTATTCTGACAATATACCAATGCATCAGGATCATTGTCCAGAGCAATATCCATTCATTACAATCCTTGTTCTTTGAAACCACCATTCATTAGAGCTGGTGACCTTGTTGTTGGAATCATTGTTCCTCATTTTATCATTACTTAATAAAAAGTTTTAATTATATCCAAAATTTGGGGTTCTTACAGTCTCCCCTCCTTAAAAGGATTCCGTCCCGGAATCAGGTAGGAAGCAAAGAGTCGTTTGTCTGCCGTTCACTCTTTTAGCTTCCCGGTCAATTCTTAGTCGTTCTACCCTTCCTCAGCACATCTTCTAGTGCTACAATTCATACTTTATCCTTTTTCCATCAACGTTGCTACTTTTCGTACAACTCACTATCCGGGTTATACTCTTACTCAGTCTTATCCTTATTTATACCTGCAGTAACATTGGTATCACTATCACCCTACGATTCGGAGGTAACCTCGCTCGTACTGTGCATTTCCTGATTGCTTTAATCTTCGCAATCTCGATCAATATAGAGAAGTGGAAAGATTTATTGAGAGATCACTATGATCAATTGAACATTTGTTATATTGCATAGTTAGTACAGAAGGGGGCCAGCCTTTAGTACTTGACAAGCAATTAAACAAGTCATGGCATTCCACTTAGACTTCTATCACATAGACAGATAGTCACGTAGCATTACCTCCCCTCCTAAAAGGGTTGTTCTTCTCAATTCATAAAGAAGATGAATAAGAGAGAAGAAGAGAGAAGAGTTCTAAAGGATTATAGAAAGCTTTCATGATTGTAGAATATCATACTCAGAATTTACCTCTGAACTATAGAGGTTTATCAAAGAAGAAATTAATCATAATTATCTCCAATACTATTTGATCGCAATCTCACGTGTCAACATATCTTGCTGCTTTGTCCATTATTCTATGGACAAATACTCTTGTTCAATCTTAGCGATACTCACATTCGGGAAGTCCTTCAACCTTCCAGGTTAAATCTTAGATTTCTCACTTGACATCATTATTACTGACATCCCATATCATGTTACTAGCTTTTCATAACTATAATATTGACACTATCAGGTTGTCATCTTGAGAATTCATTAGAAAACCCATTCATAACATTCCTTGCTTCTCATTCCGTAGTTGCTTCCCCAGCTTTTTCTTTATCAATCACATCCTTCTTATTAGCTGATTCTTACTCATTTCTATTATTTTCTTTCACCTTCACCTATTTATTGAGACACCTTTTTGCACTTGGTACCTCCTTATCGGTATTCCGTCTCATTTATTCTATAATCATCACGTTATTTCCAATTTAAACTTTCCGAAATGAATCTGGCCCGATTCCTTTAACTTAGATTCATATAATCTACTTCTGCCAACCTTGTTTCTCATTACTTGTTCTTTTCTATCCGTGGTTTTCCACAGGTTGTCTTTCGTAAGTCAGACCAGGTCGTATATCTACATGCTCGTACTCCTATCATCTGTTGAACATCTGCATTTTACTGGCGTAGCCTGGCCACATGAAACCCGTTATGACCGTGCTATAATTTTGGGGGTAAGGCTGGCTCGAATACCACCGTCCGAACACTTTAAACTCTCAAGTGGCCCAATAAGTCTTGGGCTCAACCGCCCTTCCCTCCAAGTCTCATTAATTCTTTCTACGGGAATACGTTTAGCAACACGAATTATCAACCTCATATTCTCTATCTTGTTTGTGCAGAAGTACACTAACACAAACTTGCTTGTCATTCATCAACATGCCATTTAGCTTATCAATAGCAGCACTTTCTTTATCTTTACGTTGTCATCTCCTTTCTTAGAAGAATCACCATCGCTTGTTGTTTACGTAGTGCGTTAATAGCTAACCCTACGGGTTTCAAATCCCTTAGGGAGGCAAAGTAATCATTATTCCTTATCCATAAGGAACACTTCCTGAACTTGATGTAGATATAACGTGAAGCAGATAGAATTGCAGAAGAGTTCAAGCATCGCAGCTAGGTCCGGTTGATGAAACTATCACTTATGCATCTTTCATAAAAGACTGGAAACTTAACTGTTTACTTTATCAATTTTGTACCATGGTCCTGGTTTGCCTCAAAACGGGACCTTCTAAGGTACGTAACATGCTTAAGACTCCATCAGGAATCGAATCTTTACTTAAACTATTATTACTGTTAATTCTTGCACAGTCATCAGAAGGAATGTAAATTCCTCCATTCCGATATGACCTTCATGGTCCTTCCAAATATCATCCTGTTTCTTCGGTATGAACATTTGTAATTATTCCTTTATACTTAGATTGTCGGCCACCTCATTGGCCTTTCTTGATGATAATGATTTCTTGTAACCCATGTTTTCTGGGTACATTCCAGCTCAAGTTTTTCTACCTCATTCCCATCACTGTTGGGTTAAAGCATTCTCCCTTAAGCTCTGCTGAAGGAGAAAATATAACTATCAGTCATTTCCATAAGTCATTGCTTCCACCTACCCGTGGGAACTTTATCACGTTTATTCTCAATCCTACTTAGGATACTTCTTTTCTTAGTTCTTTCTTTATCTTAGGATAATCTCAACCTTTATAGGTTCAACCCATACTTCCTCAGGGTTTCATACATGCCTCATCTGGCATTATTGTTACGATGTCATACATTCCTTACCAAACTTCCATTTTTGAAGTTCGGAATATTACCCTTTTTCCTTGTAAGGTTTCGTAGGCCATCCTTATCATTCCTCCGGTATTTTCTGGGTACCGGGTATATCAAAATGTCATTGATCAATACGCTAATAATTCTATCTATGTTCTTTCCAGAACTCTTTTTAATAATCCTTACCGGTCATTGTTGCCTTAGCAAGTCCAGCTCATAACATCTGAAGTCATAATGTCGTTATTAGGGTTAATGCCACCCCTTGTGCATTCCCCAGGGTTTGTCTTAATTTATGGATATCCTATCCTTAATTCAACTGCCAAGGAATTCTTGCATCTTATAATTGGCAATCAGATCATGTATCCTTAATAAAGGTCTCTTTTCAATCATTCTCATTTGATAATCGATCGGTGGTTTAATGCCACCCTCTTCTTTCAGATAGTTGTCAGCCTATTTGGCCTTCCAAAAAGGCAACGTATGCCAATCTCTTCTCTTACCGAACTTGTTAATGGTAGCAAGGATGTTCTGGAAGATATTGGTCGAGTTCAACGTGAATCTCTTAGTGCTTATCGTTCTTCGCAAAGGTACTTGCCTCAGACAAAATTCCTACAGCATACTGTTCAATTTCTGACCTTTTCTATACCCTCTTCATATACCTTCATTGTTTACTTTCCTCCGTCATAATATATTCATGGTATTCATGATACCCTAACATCATACATCTCAAGTCACTATACTTCCATTTTACTCGAAATCTTGAACAACCATATACACATGAGTCACTTTAGTACGGGTGACCCCATCCCAAAAAGGTCTAGTGAATTCCCAATCAAAACATGGGTTGTTCGGCAGAAGATTCAAACGATCTCATTAATGTTTCCTTTATATCAGAAGCCCTTGCAGTCGGTGCTTTCTTAGAAGCAACCCTGCTTTGTCTTTTCATTGCTGGTCTAGTCACTTTATAGTCCGTTGGGACTTGGCCTCAACTGGCCACACATAAAAATATATGATTTTAGGGGTTGGCTAATAGCATTACTTTTCTAGCTATTGCCGGCATAGTGCCTTCTTCTTTGATACCTTTCTACCTTTCCAAAACTTTACTCCATATAAGTCTTAATCGACTACTCGGCACCGTCTCCGGTCACCTTTCCTCCACTTTTATCTTTTCAACTATTCTTATCAATCCTGCGTGCCACACAAGCTTACCATTCCTGGCATAACAGCCTTTTCATTTAAGTCAATCCTAGAATTTCTCAATCCGGCTGGTTTCTTACTTACATTTCCTATTTTCGTCCAATCTCACTTCATCATTTTATCACTACCGTCGATTGTAATTCTCAGGGTCCGTTTACTAACCCATTTTACAGCATCCTTACCCAAATCACAGGGTTTGCTCCAATTTTTTACTCTCTTCCATGACATTCTCTGATAATCAGAAAGACAAGGTTTGCCAAAATTCACCGAATTCCTTTCCAGACTCAGGGAAATTTTGATCAATCTACCCACCTACTGGTAACATTAAGGAGACCAGTTTCGAAACCTGAAGAATAGTTCTATGAACCTCCAAGCAGGTGGAATCATAAGCAGTCATAGTTAACGAAATAATCATCATCGGATTGGAAGTTTACCCACTGGAGAGGAATCAATTATATACATCCCTTAGAAGGGAATCAATAGTTTCAAACTGAAACCTGTCACAACGTCCTGATATTCAATACTACCAAATGTCGGTCTACCTAACCCTTTATGCGAAGCGTCATTGGAAGCACAAAGTCTCCTTTTTCCATTAAGCAATGCCAGCTCTTGGTCATTACCAATTTCACCTTTTAGCTCCAGGAAGATTTTCTCACATTTTTCTCTTTAACTGCTGATCGTATTACTTGATCTATTATAGTTCCGTGTCGGAGTAAACTTAAGGTAACTACTATAATCCATTCAAAGAGAAGAAGGAATTTAATATTCCTCTGAATCACATGCATCTGACGTTTCTGGTTCATCATTTAACTGAGTTGAATTAACTCTATACTCAGTCTCTGGCAGTAGTCTCATTACGAGTTCATCTTGACTCACTGGTCTTATCTTCCGATAGGTTCTGAGATCATTGTCTTGCTTACTACTTCCTTATATAACTTTACCCAATCATGCTATCACTTCCCAATGTCTTTACTTTCTAAATGATTCATTCATAAAATGAACATTTTCCTTAATAAAACCACCTTATCAACCTCAATTTGGTTCCATAATTTACAACCTACGACACCTGCCTTCTCATGGCGAATTATTACTGACCATATTCATACTAATTCATTTATCAAATGATATGGCACTTACTGCCTCCTTCTCAACTATTCCTAGGGACTCTGCTCCTCGCCTTAAATCGATGTCTTTGATAATCATACATCCCTCTAGCTCTTTCTTTGTTAAGATGAAAATCTCTAAGGATTCTCATCTATTTCCGTATAAGATCTCAAGTAATTCTTCCAATCCTTCTTTCTTGCTGGTACTACATCTGGTAGTCCGGCTATGAATTCAACATGCATCTTTAGATCTCTTAATAATATCTCGGTTCTTTATACTCACTTTTCTGAGCACCATTTCTTAATCATCACAGTCATTTTGGCTGCGACCCTCATTACCCATGGGTAAGCTCCTTATCCTAACAGGATTTTCTTTATCTGCTGGAACCTCTTCCGGGTCTCCAGTAGGGTACTCCATCGAATTACCCGCTGATCTTCAGCATATAAAGCATCATCGCGCTGTTGCTCGTATGCCTCAAGGTCAGTCGCCTTACTCGTCGATACGATATCGAGCTAAGTTACTATCATTATACTTACGAGTTCCCATAAGGGTTTTATATGTCATCACTACATTAAGTAGTCCGACTATGAACTTGGCAAGAGTTCTTATTATCTTATTGAATTTATTGTTTTAACGTCACCTCATCTCTGGGGTTTATAACGTACGCTCTGATACCACTTCTGTAACACCCCCAGATCCGGGGTCCGGGATCCGGTGGTTACGGTTTCTAATTCTGTCCACAACACTTGAACTTTCCTTAACATAAAATAAATTACGTCTCTATAACCCAACACAATAATATAAAACACACCCGTTATAGTCCCAGAGATGAAATCAGAGTAACACTCAAATTTTTATTAATCACATTATGAGTTCTTACAATCCAAAAGAATTTCAATATAAATACATACTCTTTGCCATCCATTTACATAAGTCATACTAGACCATATTCTTGGTACTGAAAGAATAAATATACCCTACCAATAGCTTCTTCTTCAGCTCTGGTAGTCTCATCGTCCTCGCCCGCGTCGAGTGCGCCTTGTGCGAGTCATCTGGTCTAGCTGTTGTTGTGATATAATAATAAAGCAAGGGTGAGCAATAGCCCACCAACAATAATATATGACTGAACGATAATGTATAACAGTTCAAAAGTATCTTTCAAACCATATGCCATGCATTTACGAAAATGATGCCAGTATAATATGAACGATGAAGTTACAAGGTAACTTAAAGTATTTGTTTGTAGAAATATCTGCTACATCAAAGTAAGCGAGATATTCTTATTGTTATTAAGAAGAGGAACTTGCAAGAAAAGGTTGCAATTCCAGTTATGACCCTTTTCCAACTCTGCCAACAGTAATCATGTTGCAGGAAATAAATAAATTTGGATGATGAACCAATGATGGAGTATTCACCGCGCCCGCTGTTCCAATCTTGATGATCAGTCGAGATCGTACAGCTCAATTTAGATTTACTACCGGTAGAAGGAAGAACTGACGGCTTTACTTGTCTACCGCCTTACTAGCTCTCCCCGGCCAACGGTTGGGCCAAAGGGGATGGACCGGCGCTACTCGGCCTCTTACACGACTCCTAGTTCAAATAGAGTTCATGATTCTGAATGTAACGTTCGTCCCCCTTTCCCCAAGTATAATACTTGTTGATAAGACTCTACAAGGTAGTCGTATCTAGTTGGAAAGGAAAATTCACCAATAACTTCCAAGCTGTGGCTTGGTATCGAATATCAACTTGTTCCAACAATCTTACCCCTCGAAAGATGAGAAGGTAAACAACGACTTAATAAGTCAACAGCACCCGAGTTGCGAGTGAAGAGAATACTCTATGACCGGGAAGTCGACAAGATAAATAACATCTTCCAAGTAAGGTTCCCTTATTATTAGAGAGGTAGACTCAAAGAAGAATGATGTCTGAGAACCTTTCTTGATATAAGATTAATAATATTATGACTCCGAAATATTTTCTGTAATAATCGAAGAAGATAAACCTTATCGAGGTTATTCTAAGTATGAAATAAATATTCAGAGAATATTTATTGAATTAAAATATTTTACAGAATATTTAGGAATATGAAAGAATATCTTTAATCAGAGTATTTCTCAAATAATCCTTGAAGAAATATCTAGAGAATATTTATTGCATAATTAAATATTCAAATGAATATTCAGAATAATATTCATTAATTAATAAGACCTGAAAAGAATATTTAAAATATTTAAAATAATATTCGATGATTAAATAGAACCCTGGATGAATATTCAAAATAATATTCATAATTAATTAGGAATTTAAATGTTTATTGAAAAAGTAATATTCGTTTAATGAATAATATTCTAAATGAATATCAAGTAATATTCATTTAGTAATCCAAGCTTTAAAGGAATATTCGAGATAAGACTCGATAAATAAATCAAGCTTCAGATGAATATTAGAATAATATTCATCAAGTAAGTAATATCTTAAATGAATATTCAAAAGTAATATTCATTTAATAAAGTAATATTCTAAATGGATATTCAAATAATATTCATTTAGTAGTCCAATCTTTAGAAGAATATTCGGAATAATAATCGATAACCTATTCGACTTTGAATGAATATTGAAAAATATTATTCGTCGAATGGTTACGTTCAAATAATTATTTGAAGTAAGGATCGTTAAAATAATAAGTCTCGAACGAATATTCAAATAATATTCGTCGCCCAAATAATAGAAAATATTTACTTAAATATTTTCCTCCGAGGTAATCTCGATATATCAAGGAATATTGACTCCCGGTCTATTTTTGATTAATAAGATGTATACGCCCTTCTATGAGGGTCTTACAATAATCAGCTTATAACTGATATATAACTATCTAGCTTATAAGCCAACAATAACATTCAGGGAACAAGTATATCACTTCAACTTGAAAGTAGGCATGCATGCAATGGCATATGTATATCAGCAATCATATATATATATATTTATTCAATCACAACAACAGCCTAAAAGAAGGGAATTGAAACTTGCCTGGTAGTCGAGTACGGTAAGGGGTAGTGGTAGCGGGTCCCGGTTCAGCTTGGTGATCTATAAATAGCCAAGGCATTCGGGATTAATCACTTAACATATTAAAAGTTAAGTTATACTTAATTCGAAACACGTTCTTGAGTTATCTCGTTATACCCCTTTTAGTGGATTACTTTTATCACTGATCCGACCCGACATCCGTTCGTTAATACGACATGTCATTGTACTTATACTTGGGACATACTTAAGTCATATGAGTTCTAAAGTCGATCGTTACGAACCAATACTATACTCCGAGTTTTATCGTCCGTTTTCTAATTGTTTTACCGAAGTTATAAAAGAGTCGTCTTTTAGGGGTTCGTTCGCGTTTAACCTCGACTCGAACATTTTTAATAAATCGAAAAATGATCTTTTTGACATACGGTTTTCTTTCACGCCTTCCTTTTTACCTCTAGTATTTATTTACCAAGATTCGCCATGACGTTACATAGTTTACGAGGGTTCAATTACAGTTACGAACTTTCGTTTACGGATTCGAACTACTTTTAGTAATTTGGTCATAAATCCTAAACCGTAAGTCCGTTTCACGTGATCTTTATATCAAAACGAAGCTTAGAACATTACCTATCCTATCATGGCAGATAAGGTCTCTGGACAGTAGGGGTTCGACATGGAAAATGGCATACAAAACATGGTATTGCAAAATCGGGCATTATAACGGCTGTAAATCGAATATCTACTAATTTCGAATCTTCCCATAAACATAGTATCCAACCCAAACAACATATACATGAATTATATACATGAACTGAGGCCAAGCAATGCCTTTCCGTTCATCTAGCTATTTACATCGTTAATCCAAAATCCATACATAATCATGCTTATAATCTTAACATAACCATAACTAAGTTATAACTAGCATAAACATGCTTAAATCTCAAACAAGGGTTAGGGTTTCAAGAGCTTTATACCTTCCTTGGAGTGTTTAAAGACCTTGCTAAGCTTTGCATAGTCCTTGTATACCCATAACCAAGCTTAGATCATCCTAGAAATCAAGAAAATCAAGAGTTGTTCTTGAAAATCACTATTCACCCTAGGCTTTGATGATTTCTTTGAAAATGGAAACAAGAGAGTTTGGCTTTGAAATTTTTAGGGGATCACTTTTAGGAAATGTAAGACTCACCATAATTTTTACAAGATCAAGAGATGGTGGGAAGAGGGGTTTTGATTTTGGAATTAAGGGTATGGCCGAATGGAATTTTCAAGGGGGGGAGAGTTGCTTGCTTTATTTTGTTTTAATCTCATCCATTCTCATCTATTATCAAGATAATATCTTGTATAAATTCACTTTATTAAAGTGATGAGGTGTTGGATGAGGAAACACCATGACAAGTATTGAAAATGTGGTGGTTTTAGCCTAACTACATAGTTGCCTTGCTAAGTACTTAGTTGCATTCTCTAGGGTGCTAGTTCCTTGATTCTAGTTTGGTTACTAGATATTTTATACTAGTAGCTTGCACAAGACTCTTTCTTCCTCTGCTTGTTTCTGTGTCCGGTTATTGCCCGTTTCGATTGATCATTCGTAGGAATATTTCACGGATTTCTAATTAGGGTTTACCGGGAATCCTTTTTAATATTAATACTTTCATTCTCCATCTTTCATTCTAACTTTCCAATTTATATTCCTTAAATCCATTCATTAAATACTTAAGGCTATCAGTGTCCAAGGAACTCTCGGAGAAAATAAAAGTGCGGTTTTTCAGAATCCGACAGCTTTTACATACACTTATTTTCCCCCTGGATCACTAATACGAACTCGGAAATCCGTTCCGAATGCTTCCATATAGTGTCGTCTCATATTATTATATACTCCCACCAAAACACTATTCATTCTATATTCTTTACTTGTTCTCTTAGGGTGGTACAATTGTCCGTATTCTCTTTCGATCGTTCCTTATCCTTTTTACGGAACTACTGGATTAATCGTTACCGATCTGGATGACATGAGAATATTCTCCTGCTTGAAATTGCCATATCTTATTCCCTTAGAAGATAGATTATTCTTACCTATGTTGTTACCCTTTAGCATTCTTCAAGACATAGAAATAATAAAGTCGAATTCCATTCATTCTTTCCAAATATCAATTATTACATTGTAGCCATAACCACTCCTCAGTGGTTTCCTACCTTCATTCTTAAATCAAATATAATAACATCCCAAAATATCAAATCCTCAAAGTTAATATCTCAATTCTTGGATTATAATAATATTTAATCCACTGTCCGGTCAAATATTATACCGAAAAGAATTTGGAATTTCTGAATTCCGATCGTCTTTGCATTCATTTATTTCCTCCGCGTATTACTAATATGACTTCGAAATATCCATATCACGTCCCGTACATAGGGTGGAGTGAAAAGTTTTCCAACTTACAAATCACTATTCATCCACCAAATTACTATGCACGTACAGGAAACACTATGCACGTACGGGAAATACTATGCACGTACGGGAAATACTATGCACGTATGGGAAACACTATGCACGTACTCATTTCCTTTCAAGGATCCATTAGCTCCTTCCTGGATGGTAGATTATTCTTATCTAGGTCCTCAACCATCGAATTACTCTATTCTGACAATATACCAATGCATCAGGATCATTGTCCAGAGCAATATCCATTCATTACAATCCTTGTTCTTTGAAACCACCATTCATTAGAGCTGGTGACCTTGTTGTCGGAATCATTGTTCCTCATTTTATCATTACTTAATAAAAAGTTTTAATTATATCCAAAATTTGGGGTTCTTACAGTGACGAAAGGGAGCGGGGAGCATAATGGAGAAATTTGTTATTTCCCAGGAAAGGCCAGTGTGGTGGCCGATACCTATAGATGGGATTATTCAAAATTGGAATTCAGTCAGTATTGACCAAGAAAATAGGGTTTATGCAATAAAGAATAACGTTAGAGGAAAATGACTAAATTATGGGGAAGGACAAAGATGTACAGAGAATTAAGAGAATGTTTGGCAAACGGATATGAAGAATGGTATTGGCAAACTATTAAGTACAAACGCGACATGCCAAAAGCAGAATGATAGAGATCTAGTGGATTAATTCCGCCTGTAGAAAATCTTGAACATGGACAGAATTATAATGAACTTCATGAGTAGGTCGTCGAAGACCGAGCCAAGAGATAGCCATAGTTGATTTATAATTGTTGGACCAAGTGATTTACATACGAGGGACTTTCCATTTAGAAGATCATCGATGTATATACGGAAGAGATGGTGGTGCAATATAAAACTTCTGCAGCGATTACGTCGGATAAAGACTTAAGGTTAAACTTTGAATATTGATGGTGCTTTCAAGTATATCTAACAAAGAGATTGAGCGTAAGTACTAATTTGATCTGTGGCTGACGGACAGGGAAGAAGAATTGTCCAGACGATCGAATTTATATTTAGTGTCGTGCCTTAGGCTTCACGGGGTAGTCGAGAATAAAAACTTATCCACGAAATGAATGTTGTTATCACGATCATCACCATGCGAACGTAAGGACGTCTCCTGTAGAGCGTACTGCTAAAGAAGAAGCTTCGCTTCTCTTGCGTTACGAAGAAGTCAACGAACGAGGGATATAGTAGCTGAACTGGTTCGACGTATACCGAAGACTATAGAATATCCATAGCAAGTGGTAACGACTGATGGGAGGAAACACATGCGTGCTAATCAAGCCAAGGAAAATGAGGAATACAGTGCGTATTGACGTTGTCTCAGATTACAAAACACGACCACAAAGTATTCACGGGCCAACGATACAGGAACTCAACACGGATACTATGAGCAAGGTAGAAGAGGAACGTGTAAGTAGTGGGATAGAAATTTTCAATCATAAAACAACCAATAAGGAATACAGGTCGAGGAGAGTATGCGTTGAGGAACAACATTAAGGCGTTGGTGAGACAAAGGGAGAGAACAATAGGGTTGAAGTGTCAACCTGAGAGTTGGAAAAGGTAAGGTTGGAATTGTATCCACAACTATTATCCTTAGGTTCTTAAGATAGAATCATTTTAAGGAGAGGAGACTGCAGTAACCCTAACTTTCGGGAATATTCGAAACCTGGACGAATAGTAATTTTATGGGTGGATGAGAAATTTTTGCAACCACGATATGTACGAATTATCAAACGAAGATTTCGAATTGATATTACGTCATTACGGTACAGACGAGTGTATGTAAAAGTCATTAGTTTTTCACAAAACCCATTTTTTCGAATGGTCAAATTTTATGAGATATCTAAGGAGATCGTGGTAAGGCATGGGGTCCTGTGAGCATTGTATCTGATAGAGACCCAAGGTTCAACTCCAGGTTCTGGAGGGGTTTTCAGGATTGTGTGGGGACCAAGTTAAACATGAGTACTGCATACCACCCCCAATCAGACGGACAGAGTGAGAGAACTATCCAGACCATAGAGGACATGTTGAGAGTATGTGCCATCGATTTTAAGGGAAGTTAGGATGACCACTTGTCGTTGATCGAATTTTCCTACAACAACAGTTACCATGCGAGTATAGGAATGCCCCCATATGAAGTTTTATATGGACGAAGATGTCGGTCTCTCTTGTGTTGGGAAGAAGTTGGAGAGCGGAAGATTTTAGGGCCTGACTGGTCCAACAGACAAGAGAAACTATCGAGCTCATAAGAGGACGGCGGGTAGTGGCCCAAGACAGACAGAAGAAGTATGCAGACCAGACCCGCAAGGACAAAGAATATGAGGTAGGAGAGTTTGTGATGTTGAAGGCATCCCCGTGGAAAGGATTGATGAGATTTGGTAAGAAGGGAAAACTAAGTCCGAGATTTATTGGACCTTTTGAGATCTTGAAACGAGTTGGGAAGTTAGCCTACGAGTTGGCTTTACCCCCGAGCTTACAGCAAGTGCATAATGTGCTCCATGTGTCCATGCTACGACCATACCATACCGACTTCCGACATGTGATAGAACATGATCAAGTGGATCTGCAACCAGACTTAACATATGTCGAGCAACCCGTAGAAATCATGGATAGAAAAGAACAGGTGCTGAGGAACAAGGTTGTCAAACTAGTGAGGGTCTTGTGGAGGAATCAGAATGTCGAAGAATCAACATGGGAACTAGAGAGCGCGATGCGTGAAAAGCACCCCCAACTGTTTTCAACCTGATTCCGGGACGGAGTCCTTTTAAGGAGGGGAGGCTGTAAGAACCCTAATTTTTGGTAATATTTCCTTTATTTAATATCTTGTGACATTATCATTATGGAACCTTTCTAGTCATCCCTGTTGATTAATAGAATTGATTGTCTGAGAAACTGCGTTGTTGCATTTATTGTGTAAGATATACAGAGAGATTGTGAAGGCAAGAGTCTTATTGTTAGTAATATTTATAAAACTTGGGATTTGAGAATGGTTAGAATATTAAAGGATTTATTAAGAATTATGACAAGGAATTATGAACATTCGAGGAATTTACACAATAAGTACTTAAGGAATTATAGGGGAAATCTCTACGCGACGAAATATTATTACGAGAGAATAATTAAGATACGATACGAAGTAAAGATTAAATAACAAGCATTGGTGGGAGAATAATAAAATTGCAAGGAAAGAAATTACATGCAAGTGCCATGTAACTAGCTAGTTAGGAAAAGAAACTAGAAAGCATAAAGCAGAAGTGAATAGTGACATGTGTGATGGGTGTTGTACCTAGGGGACAATAGGGCATGGGGAGACAACCTAAACACTAGCTTGGCAACATGTGAACCACACCTAATCCCCACAATAATACATATCCTACTTATCATTTTATTACCTTTCCAAACAAAACAAAAAGAAAACACTCTCCCCCCCCTTGAGAAGCTCTCGGCCGAACTACAAGAGAAGAAAGGGAGAGATTTTCTCTCCAACATTTCCTCACCTACAACCTCAAGCAAAAATCCTAGGGCTTCCTTGCATTATTATAGAGGTATGGTATCAATTTCATAGAATTCCATCCATTGATTGTTGAGATAAAAATTGTTGAAAGTTTAGAGGGGTGTTAACATAAGTTGTTATCTTTTAGATCTTGACGGATTAAGGTTTGTGAGGGCTCATCCAAGTCTTCTTAGTTGTTGTAAAGCTCATCCAAGGTCTTTAGCTACTCAAGAAGGTATACAAATCTCAAACCCCCTTGTTTATGTAGTGTTTATATAGTATGGTAGTAGATCCATGTGTTCTAGGACTAATCTTGAATGTATATGTATTGGATAGCATGGATCTTGAGTTTTGATGTGGATATTGTGATTTTTATGACTATGGTTAATATATATATCTCCATGAGTGTTATGAATCATGATCTAAGTGTATTAAGGGGTGATTATGTTATGGAAGTATGAAAAATGGTTGATCTAAGTAGTTTGAGCTTGCTGAGTTTGTCCAGGAACTTTGATCCGTGTTGTAGCATCATTTTGAACCCCCAATTGATGTCCCCTGATGTCCTACCTTATATTGTTGGAAAGATAATTGAATGTAGTTTCTGGAAATGTAAGGTTCATAGCTAGGTGATGTGTGTATTTTTAGTTATGGCCGGAGGAGTGAATTTTGTTTTTGGACTATGGACTGCATTAAGTGACCCCCTTGTGAACCTTGTTTAAACACCTTAAAATATATGTGGGATCATGGAAAAATTTGAGAATGTAGGGAATGCAGTGGTGAAGACCAACCAAAAGGAATTGGATTAAAATATGAATTTTTGGATTTTATAAAAATGCTAGAGTAAAATTCGCGCAATGGAAAAAGTCGATTAGTGGAACATGATTCTAGGGTTAGTAGTTATGATTCGAACGTGGTAACTAAATTAAGTCGAGTAAGTGACGAGCATAATCGAGTGATGACATGGACCTATAATGGGGCTAGGGAGTCATAAGACGAAGTCGTTAAGTTAATTTCGTACCCCCTTAAAACCCCGTAATTAAAGAGAAATTGTTAAGGTACTAACGAACGATTATTGCTTATGTATAGATCGTTCGAATCCGCACGCTCGACCACCCCAACCAAACCAAGGCAAGTTTACTTTTCAAAACTTATCCCTATACAAGGATTTTCACTGTTGTGTTTGTAGTTTTCAAATTATATCAAATGCTATGTTTATCGAAGTATTGGTGCAATTGAGATTGAACAAGTACATGTATGCTTTTACCCCTTGAACTTAGATTGAAATGTTTCCTTCGGACAACGACTCTAGCAATAGAGGTCGTAGCGGTCCGTATATACTATTGACCGGGGAGCGGTATATTATTATATCATATCTATATTGCGAAAACCCGAAGGGTCATTCGGGTGGTATCGTATACTCAAATAACTATTGTTATATCTTCGTAAATACTCGAAACCCTATCTTGGATTAAAAGTTTATTTTATCGAATAATTATTTTATTAATTATTAATATTAAATCTTAAAATATTATTTATTAATCATTGCTCATTATCTAAAGGCAAAGTTAATCCAAGATACTTTTAATACTTTCAAACTCGAACTCTTTCGAACTCAAAACATTTTCGAAAACCCCCGGTCAGATTCTGCTTCTTGTATGATTTCAAGAATCATCGATCGACTGATGTCGGACCTTAACTACTCTGTTTTCAATCAAAATCATGTTTTAAAAGAAAAAAAGAAAAAGGGACTCTGGCAGGTGTGGGAACCGTTGACGAATGATTCCCGGGATGTGTAAGCGGCCGTGAGCCAGGCGGTCCATCACTTATTATTCCGGCCCAGGTGTTGCCGAAGGATGATTACGGATGTAGTTTTCATCGAGGGTGATTACGGATGTAGTTTTCACCCGAGGGATAGTTACGGATGTAGTTTCTATCCTTCTACCGGTAGAGAAGACCCGCGGATTATTGGACTTGGATGTGGCGACTAATCATCGTCAATCCTTGTCAGGTTTTTATGTTTTCTTCCAGTCCCATCCTCCACTTTGGAAAAATACTCAAACACTGCTTCTTGGGCCTAAGTGCCAAGTTGCTGATAGTGTGGTTTTTGATGAGAAAATATTAACATCGTGCAGTATCTAGAACTGCCAGATTTTCTATAAAGATTGGCAAGCGATTAGTGCACTCTTGCAATTGTTTCAAAGAATGAAATGTTTTGTACGAGAAACCTTCTAAGCTAATGGAAGGAAAGAGGTTTGCAAAGAAGTATTCCCTGTACAGTATGCTAATCGTAGAGTGTTTTACCGAAAATGATATACTCATATGTATATATTTTCAAACTTGAGATATGTTGAAATGGGAACCTTATAAAGGGTTCATATGTTATTCTTAAAGCTCCTTAGTGAGTATAGATGTTTTATTCAAACTCGGACATATACAGCGTCCAATTATGTTTTAAAATCTGAGATATATACCCATATAGTTGGGAATGTTTTCGAAATAAACCACATTATTATTTTGCAAAGTGGTAAACTTGCTGAGCATTATGTAGCTCATTCTTGCTTTATAAAACTTTTCAGAAAGGGGAGTATTTGGTCGGTTAACTCCGCGACAGCAGAAGAGGAGTAGAAGATTTACCCAGAGATGATTTAGTTCCTGATAAATACTGCAGAGTGAGTCTGATAGGCTTTCAACTGGAATAGTAAGACTTGTCTTCAAGTGTAGTTGTATAAGTGGAATTGCGTAAGACTCTGATTTGTACAAATGAATTGTAATATTTAGTGGCACTTTTGATTATCGTTTCTGAGACTCTAACTTGATTGTATGTAAGATTGAGGTATGAATGGATGTATTGTTGAGTTGTAAAGTTAATACAGGTATGATATGGTTGAATGGTGGCGTGACGACCTGAATCTTTGACCTCAGATTTGGGGGCGTCACATCCGATACTTTTATTACTGTTTAATCAATGTTGTGACGTTTCTGAGGCTCTAACCTGTGTGTGTGTGTGTGCGGTGTGAGTTTATTGTGGGGTCGATGGCTGTTTTATATATTATGTGCAAGAACAGGTATGTTATTAATGGAAAATGGACCGTGAGCGCCTAGATCTCCGACCCCGGATCTGGGGGCGTCACAGGAACTCAGGAAACTGGATATCAAGTATGGTCCAGTCAACAAGAACTTTGTTAGTGGTGAGAGTAGCAAAAACAAATCTAGTGGGAAGGCTAAGGCAGGTGATTTACATAACAAAAAGGCTGTTGGTAAATCAGAAAATGAAAAGGTAGAAATTGAGGGTAAAAAGAAAAAGAACAGAAATGGTAAGATAGGCATCAACAAGAAAAACAATTATTCTCCTGACAAGTTTGCTCCTAGGAAAACTTGTAGTAATTGTAATAGTGTCAATCACCTATCTTCTAATTGCAAGATTGTCAACAAGGCTCCTGTTCATGTACCTCAAACAATACCATGTATGCCTGCAATGCCTGTTAAGCCTGGTTTGTATCAAAATGCTAGTTTTTCAAATCCATATGTGAACATGCCATATGTGTCTAATCCTTATTTTCAATCTGTGAATGTGCTACAAATGTCATGGAGCATTCCTAGCATGAATAATATGTATGCAAATTTTCCACAAATGCATGCATCAAATATTCATGCAAATGAGCATTTGTCAAACCCCATCACTCAAGCATCTTCACCTAAGTTGAAGAATGCTAAGAGTGCAAAGTCAAAGGCTAACAAGAAAGGACCCAAGGAAGCTTGGGTACCAAAATCAACTTGATTTGTTTTTGAAATGTGTGCAGGGAAACAGAAGGAATCTATGGTACCTAGACAGTGGATGCTCTAGGCACATGACAGGAGATTCAACCCTGCTCACAAAGTTCAAGGAAGGAGCTGGCCCTAGAATTACCTTTGGAGATGACAGCAAAGGATATACTAAGGGATATGGCCTGATTTCAAAAGACAATGTCATCATTGAAGAAGTGGCTTTAGTTGAAGGTTTGAAGCACAATTTGCTGAGTGTCAGTCAGATTTGTGACAAAGACTATGAAGTAAAGTTCACAAAAGAAGCCTGTGTTGTTTCTGCCAAGGAAGACAACAATGTGGTATTGACAGGCTTTAGAAAAGGAAATGTTTACATAGCTGACTTCAATTCAGCATGCTCAGAATCCATTACTTGTCTCTTCAGCAAAGCAAGTAAGGAGGAGAGTTGGCTATGGCATAAGAAGCTGTCACATTTGAATTTTAAAGTTATGAATGATTTGGTAAGAAAGGATCTTGCTAGAGGAATCCCTCAATTGGAATTTGTCAGAGATGGACTGTGTGATGCCTGCCAATTAGGGAAACAAAAGAAATCATCCTTCAAAAGCAAGACAGAGTCATCCATTGTTAAGCCTCTTCAATTGCTGCATATGGACTTATTTGGTCCAGTAAATGTCATGTCTATTTCAAAGAAGAAATACTGTCTGGTGATTGTAGATGATTTTTCTAAGTTCACATGGACCTTCTTCCTGCACTCCAAGGATTGTGCAAGTGAAATCATCATCAATCACCTCAGAATACTAAACAATGGTTCTGAAGACAGAGTATAAAGAATCAGGAGTGACAATGGTACTGAATTCAAGAATTCCACAATGAAGATTTTCAGTGAAAAGAATGGAATTGTCCATGAGTTTTCTTCTGCCAGAACCCCTCAACAAAATGGGGTTGTTGAAAGGAAAAACAGAACTCTCATTGAAGCAGCTAGAACAATGTTAAGTGAATCAAGGTTACCAACATATTTCTGGGCTGAAGCTGTCAACACTGCATGCTTTACTCAGAATATTTCCTTGGTCAATCAAGCTAGAGGAATGACTCATTATCAGTTGTTAACCAACAAGAAACCAACTTTAGCTTTCCTTCATGTCTTTGGATGTAAGTGTTTTGTGCTAAGGAATCATGGAGATAACTTGGCCAAATTTGAAGCAAAGGCAGATGAAGCTATTTTCGTTGGATATGCAGTAGGGAAAGCCTACAAAGTCTACAATCTAAGAACCAACATTGTTATGGAATCTGTACATGTTGTGTTTGATGATCAAAAGATTCTAGGCCTAAATGATGAAGGCTCCCATGAAAAGTTGGAATTTGAGAATGAAGGTGAAGGAAGAATGTACTATGATGATGATGAGGAAGATGAAGATCATGACCACAGAGATCCACCAAGAGTTGTTGTACCAACTAGAAGTGATGCTTACACTGGAAATGAAGCATCCGTTGACAGTCATCCTGGAGCATCCGTTGACAATATTAGAGATGCATCCGTTGACAGAGATTCTCAAGCATCCGTTGACAGGCAAAATGATGCATCCATTGACAGTTAACTTCATAATTCATCAAGGACAACAAACTCAGGGGGAGTTTCTCAAGGTCAAAATTCAATGCTAAATCAACATGATCTTGCTCATGGAAATGAAGCAACCTCATCAAGATCAAACCTTCCACCTGCAAGAAAATGGACTAGAGATCATCCATTTGAGTTAATCATTGGTGAATCAAATTCAAGAGTCCAAACTAGAAGGGCCACTCAAGTAGAATGTCTATACAGTAGCTTCATGTCTCAAGAGGAACCTAAGAGAGTGGAAGATGCCCTTCTAGATCCAGATTGGGTCTTAGCAATGCAAGAAGAGCTAAACCAATTTGAAAGAAATAAAGTATGGAAACTTGTGCCCAAACCTGATGATAGAAGTGTCATAGGTACTAAATGGGTTCTCAAGAATAAGACAGATGAAAATGGCATAATTGTGATGAATAAAGCTAGATTAGTGGCAAAGGGCTATTCTCAAGAAGAAGGGATAGATTTTGATGAAACTTTTGCTCCAGTGGCAAGACTTGAGGCAATAAGAATCTTTCTAGCCTATGCAGCACATGCCAATTTCAAAGTCTATCAAATGGATGTCAAAAGTGCCTTTCTAAATGGGGAACTGGAAGAAGAGGTCTATGTCCATCAACCTCCTGGCTTTGAGGATCCAGAATTTCCAGAATATGTATATCTTCTCATAAAAGCACTTTATGGTTTGAAGCAAGCACCAAGAGCCTGGTATGGCACTTTATCTCAATTTCTATTGGAGAACCACTTCACTAGAGGTACAGTAGATAAAACCCTATTTCATAGGAATATCAATGGCTCTTCAATACTTGTCCAAATCTATGTAGATGATATTATTTTTGGGTCTACAGATGAGAAGCTTTGCAAAAGGTTTGCCAAACTTATGCAAAGTAGATATGAAATGAGCATGATGGGTGAATTAACTTACTTTCTTGGCCTACAAGTAAAGCAAGTTAATGAGGGCATTTTCATAAGTCAAACAAAATATATTTATGATCTCTTAAAGAAATTTGACTTAATGGATTGTACCTCTGCAAAAACACCTATGGCCACTGCGACTAAGCTTGAGTTGAATACTAAGGAAAAGTCTGTGGACATCTCAAGCTATAGAGGCATGGTAGGTTCACTTCTATACCTAATAGCTAGTAGACCTGATATAATGTTTTCTACTTGTCTTTGTGCTAGATTTCAAGCTGACCCTAGAGAGTCTCACTTAATAGCTATTAAAAGAATTTTCAGGTATCTCAAGGGAACACCAAACCTTGGCATTTGGTACCCAAGAGAATCTGGTTTTTATCTAACTGGCTATTCAGATGCAGATTATGCAGGTTGCAAAGTTGATAGGAAAAGTACTACAGGTTCCTGTCAATTTCTAGGAAACAGGCTTGTTTCATGGTTCAGTAAGAAATAGAACTCAGTCTCCACTTCTACAGCTGAAGCTGAGTACATTGTTGCTGGAAGCTGTTGTGCACAGATTCTATGGATGAGAAATCAACTCATTGACTATGGTCTAAAAGTTGAGAAGATTCCAATTTTCTGTGACAACACAAGTGCTATTGCCATCACAGGGAATCCAGTGCAACATTCGAGAACCAAGCACATTGACATCAAATACCACTTCATTAGAGAACATGTGATGAATGGTACAGTAGAAATGAACTTTGTGCCAAGTGAAATGCAGCTTGCAGATATCTTCACCAAGCCTCTTGATGAATCCACATTCACAAGATTGGTAGGTGAGCTAGGTATGCTTAACTTGTCATAAGTCCTAGTGATATTTGATTTTACTGCATTGCAGCTAGGAATGTGTTTTGATTTACTTGAGAATTAAAAACTCTCAGAAAATTTTCTTCAGAAATTTTGTCCAAGGAAAAATTATCTTATCAACGGATATCCTTTTACCCGTTGATAGCATAAACACATTCCTAGATTTTTGTATATCAACGGATAACAGCTTATCCACGTCCTCAACGGATAAACTATTTCTCAACCGTTCATTTCATATCCGTTGATATACATATTTTCTTTTAAATATAACTGTTGGTAAACGTGTATATATATAGGACTGGTTATATTTATTATTTTACAGTTACTTTTGACCAATGGGTAATTACTTTTAATTATTTCATTTTCAATTCTTGAAAAGTATAAAAGGCTGTCTTGTGCTCTCACATCTCACTTTTATCGACTTTCAGGATTCTCTTAAGTAAACTGCATCTTCTTCATAAAAATTCTCTGCAACAAAAGTTCAAACTCTTCAATGGCGCCTATTGTTAAGATGATGTCTTCCACTGGGTTCACCTATGAGAAGAACAATTTCGCGGCCTATGTCGATACAGTGAATGCCCCAGAAGCTTATCACACCATGATGAATTTTGTGAAGAACTGTAAACTTTCGTATGCTATGACTGCCACCACTCCTCTAATCCACGAGGTAATCGAAGAGGTGTGGGCATCTCCTAAGTTCAATGGCACAGACGGTACAATTGCTTTTTCTCTAAAGGGTAAAAACTATGTAGTTAACTCTGATGTGATAACTGCTTGTTTAAAATTGCCTGAGAATAACTGTCTGAAAGTACCCAGTGATGCTAAAATAGTTGCCATGCTTAATTCCATAAATTATTCCCTTAGTACTGATAATTTAGGGAAAATTGTTAGGAAGGGGATGGTTAAAGAATGGAGTTATTTTTGTGATGCCTTCATTAAAACTTTTTCAGGAAAAATTAGTAACTTTGATGCTGTTACCCATTCCATGCTAGTTATGTTGTGTATGCTTCTGACTGATAAATTCTATAACTTTGGCACACTAGTCATGTATGAGATAGCAGTAAAATTAGGTAAAAAGGAAACTAGGAGCAAGAATATCTATTTTGCTAGATTTTTTATGCTCTTAGCACTGCATGTATCTGAGAATAAGCTATCCATTGCTAACCCGGATAGCAAGTTCACATGTTTTGTTCAGGAGAAGAGAGTCTTAAGTGATTTAATTCGAATGAACTCCAATGCAGAAGTACAATTGGTATATCTACCAATTGTTCAGGTAACTCTTTCTAACCTTGAAACTCCTATCTCTAACCCCCAAATTTCTTTGCCTTCCTCAGTCACAATGGAGTCTATAGTAGTGACCAAACAGGCTCCTACCCAAGTGACTAAAACAAAAGTTTCCAAACCAAAATCTAAGAGACAAACCTCAGGTGTTTCTCAAAAAGCATCTGTTGCAAAAACTACCACAGCTCTTGAGGGGAGTGTGAAGGAGGTAGTGAGTGGTGAGGGACAGGGTGCAAGCCCTAAGAATAAGGTAGGTGAGGTAAGTTCACCAAACAGCCAAGCCCAAGTTACATCCTCTCAACAGGGTGTGACTACTAGTTCTACAGAAACTCTGCTCAAAAGGGTAAGGGACACTAGCCCTCTCTCAAAAACCTATGAAAGAAGAGTAAAATCTAAAACCATAGGGGAAGCACAGGGTGCACACATGGTACAACAAACTGTACCTTCTCAAATTCAGTTTGATGTGACTTCAATAAATGTGGAGTCACAGTCCCTTGATCTTAACCTTCAAATCAATACACATTAAAATCCACCATCACCAACTCCATCTCTGGATGTGGATATGATATCTACATCAATTCCTGATTCTCCATCTTTAAGATTCTTGGAGAAGCCCCACTCTGCAGTTGGTGGTCATCATCTTTTAGATGATTTGTTGGGCCATCAACCTTCCATTCCTAAATTCACAACAACATCTGTGGCCTCATCTTTAAAATCAATCTCCACAGATTCAGTGTTGGTTTTCACTTCAACGGATATTATCATTACTTCATCAACGGATATCCTTCATCCGTTGACAAGTGTTTCTCCATCAACGGATGCGCCTATGTCTAGCCATCCGTTGACAGCTATAACTACTCCATCAATGGATATCCCTTATCCGTTGATAACTCACTCTACCATTGCTATATCTGACATTCCTGTGTCAAGTGTGGAGGAGTTCTCAGTAGTTGAAACACTTTTAGGATTGAGGGAAGGGAGTGAGAGGCTGCCTTGTGAGCAGGCAAAAGGAGAGGCAAATAATGAGAGGCTGACATTTCTTCAGGTCAGGCAAAAGGAGAGCAAGAGAGTTCCACCTTAGTAGGTGAAGGTGAGGGTGTGAGAGGTGTGAGCCAGGGGGAGCCCCTGATGCAAGAAAAGAGAGATGAGTGGAGAGAAGGGACTACAGGAGAAATAAGGCAGGAAGATCCAGCCATTGCAAGTGAGTTAATAGAGGTTAATGAAGCTTCTAAAGAGATGGAATTTTAACAAGAATATCAGTCAATCATTGACTCCATCTCTTTGGATCCTGAAACCTTTACTCATCCTGTTTCTGCCTATCAAGTCATGGCACAACAGGGCAATGTGGAGGCAGAGGAGGCAATGTACCTAGTGCACACCTCACAATCTCTACAAAGAGCAAAGGAAGCTTTAACAACTCTGCCTTCAGATGTTGACAGTGAAGAGTTTGGCAGTGATGACAGTGACAGCACAGCAAATGATGAAGAAGTCAATGTGGCAGATACTCCAGACTGTCTATTTTCTACTGCCACTGTGGCTGGTGACTTCAATGTGGAGATTGTGAAGCAAAATCAATCTGCTAGGGCTGAGCACCAAAATGCAGATCCACAGAGAAAGGCTGTCCTTCAGCAATTAATGGACTCCATGAAACTTCACAAAATGCATATGGTCATTCAAAGAACACAACAGTAGGAGGTCCAAACTGCAATTAGAGAAATGAAAGTGGAACTAGATGCCAGGATTGAGGCACTAACCCCTACTACCACTCAGAAGGTGCTGACTAGCAAATTATTGAAGGAAGATAGCCTGGCCAAATCTGTTCAGCATCTCTCCTCCAGAGTGGATAGTATGGAATTTCAAATGCAGACACTCATTGCCAATCAAGCCAAACAGACTGAGCTACTGGAAAGGCTGCTTGCAGCCTCACCTCCAGCCTTTGATGCTAATAAAAAGGGGGAGAAAAAGGTAGAAGAGGCAGCTACTTCTAGTCAAATTCCAGCTTCCAGTAGCCAGATAGCACAAATTGAGGGGGAGCAACAGCCAATGATAGTGGTCAATCCAAAAGAGTTTACTATAGAGGCTTCCCCTGTGAAGAAACAAAAGGCTGTGCTTCCAGTTCCTGACTTGTCAAAAATCTCAGAAGATGAGAGGCAAGCCAGAATTAAAGAATTAGAGAAGATCAACAAGGAGGCAAATGAAAGAATGATGAGAACAGAAAGGATGATCAATGAATCAATGGTATCAACTCTTTTCTCTAATCAGTCCTCAGCTCCAACAATATCAACTACAATTCTGAAGGTGCTCACTCCAGACATTGTGGCTCCTATATTCTATGATGCTGAACCATCTTATGTCAAAGAATTTGAACCGTACATAAAACCAGAGCCTACTCTCCACCAAAGGCAAATGGGAAGAACAAGTTACAATTGGACTTTCCATTTCCCAAGGATGATGATGAGAAGCTAATGGGAAAGACAATCAAAGCGTTCAAGGAAAAGACAAATAAGAGTGTAAGAGATTGGATGGCTGTAATAATAAGGAATGGAAAAGTGTTAAATATATCCAACAGCCATCCTAGATTTGTTGAAGCAAAAAGAGAGGAGACCTCCAAACTTCTAAGGGAAGCTCATCCAAGAAAATCAAAATGAAAACTCAGATGAGAAGCAAGCCAGGCTGGCTCAGGAGTTAATGGATGAGGTAGAGGATGAAATGAGGGAACCTGAGGAAGTCCACAAATCCAAAAGGAAAGTGAAATCAGTCCCCAAATCCAAATCTAAAAGAGTGAAATCAAAGGCAAGGAGGCCTGTCTCTCCGGAAATTGAAAGCAAGGAAACAGTTGGCTCATCACAACCTATTTCTGTAAAAGTATTCAACCCAGCTGTGAATTTCCATGGTGATCCTATAGTACCTAAAGAAGAACCAATGAATCTTGACTCCATTGAGGTTCCTTCATTCTTGCTGAAGCCTCAACAGAAGCCTATACAGAAGAAAAGGATACCAAGGAAGCAACCTTCAAAGGAACCAATTCAAGTTGCTAGGGTACCTGCTATTGTCAAGCAGCCAATCTTGGAAAACAAGGATGATTTTATCTATCAGGCAGATATTGAAGAATACTCTGGCATGAATCTGTATCTGGATGAATTGTCAGAAGTAAGAGGAATTGACAAATATAAACATTTGCCTGAGAGATTGGTCTTTGTATACAAGGGAGGAAAGGAAAGGACATGGCCACTACAGAGGGTTCTTGGAGAAAATTATCTGACCTTAACCAAAGTGTTCTCTGCAATCAAGAGATACACAGGGTTCTCCAAGATAGCAAAAGGGGAGATACTGGACAAAATAGAACAGATAAGGAGAGAATGGAACTCACCATCAAGTCTACCAAGGAAGATTAAGATCCCATACAATGGACAGAAAATCCACCTTCAACCCTTCTGGATGATGGAGTTCAGGGATGAAGATGGTAACAGGAGATTCTTCAGGTTAGAAGACCAACTATTAAAGGCTAGTTCTCAATACCTGAGATGGTTACAAAAAAAGCTAAATCGAAAGGTTGATGAAGAAGATGACTTTTATAGGCAACTCCAAATGCAGATTGAGTCCAACTCTGCCAAAGAAGGAAAATCAAGGGTGATGCCAACAAGAGAAAAGAAACAGTCTTAATCTGCTCAGTCTAGAGGAGCACTTCTCTGTAAATTTCTCAAACTTTCAGTTTTTAATTCTTGTAGCTTAATACAATTTTTGCATTGTTCTATATATATCTTTAGGAATGTTTTGTTATCATCAAGGTCCTAAATTTATGCTTTATTGCCATCAAGTATAAATTGGGGGAGATTGTTAGGAATATGTTGTATTTGATGATAACTTCACAATCAATCAAATGGTATAAGGTTTTGTAGCTGTCAACGGATGAGGATTTATAACTCTATCCGTTGACATGTAGCTCATCAACGGATGAGGTTTTTGTAGCATACTGTAGTATCTCTATGTTATTGGTTGATAGTGCTTTTATCCACAGTCATGTTGACCATCAATGGATAAGCAGAATAGGGTAGCCAACTGTAAATAAGCTATGCTATGTAATTCTGTCTGAGTGGAAGTGTATCAACAGATGAAGACAAAACTCTATCAATGGATACAACTTAAATCCACTCTATCAACGGATACAACTCAAATCCACTCTATCAACGGATATAGCTCAAGTCTCAATATCAACGGATACAGCTCAATATATCATCAACGGATGTCAGTGTACAATATCAACGGATAATCATTGACACTTTCTTCTATGCTAAGCTGGGGATTAGCAGTTGATAAGGACAGGTTTGACTGATAGATCACATGGGTTGATAGTCGATACAAAAAGCAGTATGGCAGCCATACTTTGGAAACACAGAAAAAGAAGCATTCCGTTTACACTATGAATACAAGAAAGGTGCAGGAGACATGTCTGTTCACAAGGACAACCTTTTGGCTACATGTGTATTTGGAGTGTAGTAGCAAGTCAACTAGAATTAGATTAATATTATCTTATTCCAGTAGTACTTGTAAAACTTGGGATTTATAACCAAGGGTAGCAACTCTTTGAATAGCTAAGAAAACAGATACATTTGCTTAGGGTTTTTGTTGAATATCCTTAGAAAGCAAAGAGTTGTAAAACAGAAGCTGTGTACTTTTGTATCACAGAGTTTTCTTCGAATAAAAGCTTCAGGTGGTGCATTTAACCACCTGATTTTTATGTGTTTGTGCATTAATCTTTCTACAACAATTATCTAAGTATAGATTTCTGGAGTTCTTATCAGAAATTTATAAATATCAAGAATTGTATTCAACCCCCCCTTCTACAATTATACAAGTGTGTAATCTGGGAATAACAATTACATTAGTCATACATATAATTAAGACTGAAAACAAAAGCTACCAGTCTAGTCTACCCCAGCAAGGGCAGCTAGCATATCAGCGGGTAGTCCTACGGGTGCGGTCACCTGCTTGCGCCTGGTGCGGGCCATCTGACCTAGTTGTTGTTGTGATATAAATAATAAAGCAAGGGTGAGCAATAGCCCACCAACAATAATATATATAACAGAAAAACAAAGATATATATAACAATTTCAGGAAAGAATCTTTGAACCCATATGCCATGCATCAACGAACATTAATCCAGTATAATATAAAGGATGAAGTTACAAGGTAACTCGAATTATATCTTTCGTAAGAGTATCTGCTAGGCAAAGATAAGAGCCAAACATCATCACTTTTTCTTAAAAAGGAAATTGCAGGAAAAATATGCAATTCCAGTTTTGAACAATTTTCAGTCCTGCCAACACTGATAATGTTGTAGAAAATAAATAGATTCTGGATAGTGAACCAATCCTGGAGTATGTCGCGCCAGATGACACTTCCTTATGATGATCAGTCGTAGGTTGTGTATCTCAAGATTTTTTTTACTACCGGTAGAAGGAAGAACATATGGACACCACCATACGCCGGATCTCCCTAGCCAACGGTCGGGCATAGTTGGGATCGGCGTCACTCGGACCCTATTTCAAGGATGGACTGTCCCACAGCCTCTTACACCAATTTTAATGATGGACTATCCCACAGCCTCTTACACAAATACTCCTAGTTCGAATAATCCCATGATTCTGAAACGTAAAGCTCGTCCCCCTTTCCCCAAGTATAATACTTGTTGATAAGACTCCATGAAGTTGTCGTATCTAGTTGGAAAGGAAAATTCACTGATATTTCCCAAGCTGGTGCTTGTTAATGAATATTGACTTGTTCCATTAATCTTACCCCTCGAATGATGAGGAAGTAACAAACAGACTCCATCTGATGGTTAGCAACCAAGTTGCGAGTGAAAAGAATAGTTTAACAAGTATATGACCGGGCAGTCAACGAAATAACAGCTCTCAAGCAAGGTTCTCTTATATTTTAGAAGATAGATTCGAATGAAGAATGGAGTTTTGAGAACCTCTTTTGATAAAATAATATTAATAATAAGGCTCAGAATAGTTTACATATTTGAACGAAGTAATATATTTTAAAGCTTAGTTAGCAAGAATTTAATGAATACTCAAAGAATATTTATTAAGTCATAATTATTAAAAGAATATGGCTCGGAGTGATCCTTGAATAAATATTCATAATAATATTAATTGAACGAATAATGAATATTCAAAGAATAATGGTGCTTGTGGAAGAAATAATTATCAATGGGATATTTAGAGATAATATTTATTGAATAAACAGAAGTCCAAAAGAATGTTCGAGATGGTGTTTATTAGATACATAATGATTAATTGAATATTAGAAATTAATATTAAATAATTCAAATGAAGGTTCGAGATAATATTCGATAAATAAATCAACTCTAGATGAATATTAAAGATAATATTCATCACATAATAAAGGTCGAATGAATATTCGAAATAATAATCATTAAGTAAATACTCTCGAATGAATACTCAAAATAATGTTCCTTAAATACATTAAGTACTAATGAATATACAAAGTAATATTCATTAAATAAATAAACTCAATTGAATATTCCAAATAATATTCAACAATTTAGTAATGGAAAATATCTACTTAAATATTTTCCTCCGAAAATAACATGATATATCAAGAAATACCGACTCCCGGTCTATATTCAACAAATAAGATTCATATGCCCTTCTCTAAGGGTCTTAGCAATATCTGGCTTATACTAATATATC
The DNA here is from genome assembly GCA_036435485.1 of Saposhnikovia divaricata. NCBI lineage: Eukaryota > Viridiplantae > Streptophyta > Magnoliopsida > Apiales > Apiaceae > Saposhnikovia > Saposhnikovia divaricata. Next base: position 160,942,109 of record CM071596.1, on the reverse strand, counting down.
ACATATAGTCTATAAGCCAACAATAAATCAGGAACAAGTATAACAATATGAATTGAAAACAGACATGCATGCAATGGCATATGTATAACAACAGTCATATATATATATTATCACAACAACAGCCTTTAAAAGGATTTGAAACTTGCCTGGTAATCTGGTGTTGGTAGAGGTAGCGTGTCCCGGGTCAGCTCGGTGATCTATAAACAATCAGAATATTCGAGATTTATCACCTAACACTTATTTAGAAGGTTACGAATAAACTTTACTTAAGTCGAAACACGCTTTCGAGTTATCTCGTTATTCATCCTTTTTGAATAACTCCTTTTATTACCGATACGATCCGACTTTTGTTCGTTATTAAGACATGTCATTATACTTACACTTGACATATACTTAAGATGGGTAAGTCCTAAGGTCGGTCGTTTATGAACCAAAATTATATCTCGAGTTTTACCGTCCGTTTTCTAAGTGATTAACCGAGGTTATAACCAAGTGATCCTCTAAGTGGTGCATTCGTAATTAACCTTGATTCGAACATTTTTATAAAATTAAAAAACGATCCGTTTGACATGAGGTTTTCTTTCACACCTTCCTTATGACCTCTCGTATTTATTTATCAAGATTTGCCACTGAATAACATGTTTTACGAGGGTTCAATTGAAGTTACGAACTTTTACTTACGGTTTCGAACAAATTTTAGTAATTTGACCATAACTCCTAAACCGTAAGTCGGAATGTTTCGATTCTCACGCTAAAACGATCTTTGGCTCGAGATCTACAAGAACATGTCATAATATTACCAAGGTCAGAAAATAATATTAACTGTCATGCTCGGTTTCTAAGTGTTAACAAAAATTCGGCATTACGACGGTTATAAATCGGACGTTCCAAAAATCGTAATCATCAAGCCAAGCCTCACCGGGCATCAATACAACTTATAAACATGATTCTCATCTCAACAAGCCCTAGAACCACTGACCTTAACTTCAAAATCATCATGATTCTTAAATCACATATCTAACTACATAATCATGCTTATAATCACCACTATAATCATACAAAGCTAAACCCATCAAAAACATACATAAATCTCAAATCAAATTCTAGGGTTTCAAGAGGTCTACCTTCCTTGGAGTATGTAATAGCCTTATTAAGCTTGGTATGGTCCTTATCTAGCTTTAACACACCTTAGATCAACCAAAGAAACAAGAAAATCAAAGATTAGTTCATAAGAACACTATTCACCCTCCTCTTTCATGATTTTTTTGAAAATGGAAACAAAGGAGTTTGAAGCTAAAATTTTGAGGAGATTACTTTTATGAAATATAGAACTCAACTTAAAAATTACAAGATCAAATGATGGTTGGAAGTGGGTTTTTGATTCTTGAATTACAAGGAAGGCCGAATGGGATAAATGGGAGGGGGAGAGCTTTGCTTGGCTTGTTTTTGCTTTAGTCTCTTCTAATCTTGCATTTTTGTTTTTTTATGGATAATATCTTGTATATAGCACCTTTATTAAAGGTGTGAGGTAATGGATGATGAAATTGGAGAGACATGTGTTGATTTTTGTGTGGTAAGATGATAAAGAATGCTTAGTACTTGGTTTAATCTCTAAGTGTTCTGGTTCCTTGGTACTAGTTTGGTTACTAGATATTTCTTACTTGCACATGCATGCACCTTGCTCTCTGCTTGCTCTTTTGTCCGGTTATTGCTCAATTCATTGATCGTTCGAAAGAATATCTCAAGGATTTCTAGTTATGGTTTTACCGGAAACCTTCTTAATATTTATAATACTATTCTCCATCATTCTTAATAATTCTCGAATCCATATTCCTTAAATCCTTTGAATAATCTCTTAGGTCTTTCAGCGTCCGGGGAAATCTCGGAGAAAATAAAAGTGCCGTTTTTAGAATCCGATAGCTTTTACATACACTCTTTTTCCCCCTGGATCCCTAATATGAACTCAGAATTTCGTTCCGGGTACTTCTATATAGCGTCGTCTAATAATATTCCTAATCCACCAAAATCACTATTCACCACTTATTCTTTACTTATTCTTTTAAGGTTATATAGATGTCCCGGTTCTCTTTCGATCGTTCCTTAACCCTTTTACGGAACCACTGGACTGATAACAGATATCGATTTGGATGACATAAGAATAACCTTCCCCCTTGGAATTATCAAATCTTAATTTCCTAGGAGATTGATAATTCTTATCTAGATTGTCAACCAATAGCATTCTTCATGACATATAATTATTTGAATCCAAATCCATTCCATTCATTCATTAGAACATTCGTTACATCGTAGTCGTACCCATTATTTACTATTACATCCATACATAATAAAAAGTTTTAATTCTATCCAAAATATGGGTTCTTACACAACATCTCTTGAAAATACAAGAAATACAGTCACGCGCAATAATAATGACTGACTGCATTAATAATCTCCAAACGACTGTTCAGCTTCCCACGTCTTTCTATAAAAGAACTTGACGTCTTATGCCATTCTCCAAAACCTTTCAATCTTTTCTCTGTAAACCACCACACCTTTCAATTCTGATTCATTTCCTCTGAGAGGTTTTATCCTCATGATGACCAGAAGCAAGTGAACTATCTCTTAGAAGAGATGACTTTTCTCATCGAGTTAGATATGGTTGGTATCAACCCAAATGATGTCCAAAATTCTCCTCTAAAACATCTACCAGTTGAACAAAATCCTCCTCTTCTTCACACCTTGAGGATGAAGAATTTGGTGAAGAGTCTGGGGTTGATCTTGATGGAGATGCTATTCATTTATCCATCAGTCCTTAATAAACATGGGGTTGTATCAGCTGCTCTCATTCAAGTCATCCTGAGAAGAAATCCAAGAGCAGATGGGACTGTTCAAATCCCCAAATGAATTTTGAGATGCTCCTTGTCCTGTATCTTAGATGCATGAAAGAAGCAAGATCCAATATCCATAACATTAGACAAGAATAGGATTATTAGTAGAAGTTAGACAAAAAGAAGTTTGTATTTCATTTCCATGTATGTAATACTTTTGATTAATGAAAATACAAGTTTTCTTATAATCTACTTGTCTATTGTTGTTTATTGAACTGATCTGAAAATAGTATAAATTATCAGTATGTATGTATTAAAACTTGCTAGCATAGACTTAACAAAACTCAGAATTGAACTACTGCATAAATTGAACTTCAGGATTTGAAACATTAAGTCACAAACTAAACAATTTTCACAATCCTGATACTGAAACAGAAATCCTGATGACCTCAGCATCCTGATAGTAATCTTGATCCTGATATTTATTAATAAGTCTATCATACTATAATTTATCAAGGTAAAATGTTACTGCTTAAGCATTTAGCAATCAAATATAGATCCTGACAAAAATATCAAGTCTATAAGCTGAAACAACATACCTTGCTACTTATGCAGATGTTAAAGATCTAGAAATTTAACATTCCTAACTCACTAACCAATTTAATGAATGTCGCCTCATCAAGTGGTTTAGTTAGGATATCTGCAAGCTATTTGTCAGTAGGAACAAAATGAAGTTCCACAGTACCATTCTCAATATGTTCTCTAATAAAATGATACCTGACATCAATGTGCTTAGTCTTTGAATGTTGAACTGGATTCTCTGAAATTTCGATAGCACTAGTATTATCACAAAACGTAGGAATATTACTTAGTGTCATACCATAATCCATCAACTGATTTCTTATCCAAAGGAGCTGTGCACAACAACTGCCTGCTGCAATGTACTCAGCTTCTGCAGTTGAGGTTGAAACTGATTGTTGCTTCTTGCTTGCCCAAGAAATCAATCTGTTTTCCAAGAATTGACATGTACCTGTTGTGCTTTTCCTGTCTATTTTACACCCTGCATAATTAGAGTCTAAATAGCCAATTAGGGAGAAATCAGATTCTCTAGGATACCACAAACCAAGATTTGGAGTTCCCTTGAGATATCTAAAAATCCTCTTCACAGCAATTAAATGAGATTCCTTAAGATCACTTTGGAATCTAGCACATAAACAGGTAGAAAACATTATATCTGGTCTACTTGCAGTTAAGTACAACAGTGAACTTATCATGCCTCTATAGCTAGTGTTATAAACACTCTTTCCCTTAAGATTAGAGTCTAGCTTAGTGGCTGTTGCCACGAGTGTTTTTGCAACTGCACAGTCTTGAAAGTCAAACCTTTTTAAAAGATCTTTGATATACTTTGACTGATTAATGAAAATACCAGTCTCAGTCTGTTTGACCTACAAGCCTAAAAAATAATTTAGTTCACCCATCATGCTTATCTGATACTTAGACTTCATAAGCTTACTAAACTTAGCACATAACTTTTCATTTGTAGAACCAAATATGATGTCATCAACATAAAATTGAACTAAAAGCAAATCACCTTTCTAAAGAATAGAGTTTTGTCAATTGTACCTCTTGTGAAGCCATTTTCAAGAAGAAATTTAGACAAAGTCTCACACCATGCTTTTGGTGCCTGCTTTAGTCCATAGAGTGCCTTGTCAAGTTTGTAGACATGATTTGGAAACTTTGGATCAACAAAACCAGGTGGTTGCTCCACATACACTTCCTCATCAAACTTGCCATTTAGAAAAGCACTCTTTACATCCATCTGGTATACCTTGAATTTTGAATGAGCTGCAAATGCAAGAAACATCCTGATTGCTTCCAATCTTGCTACAGGGGCAAAGGTTTCATCATAGTCAATTCCTTCTTCCTGAGAATAACCCCTGGCCACCAGTCTTGCTTTGTTTCTTACAATCATACCAGATTCATCTATCTTGTTTCTGAAAACCCATTTAGCACCAATAATAGATCTATCTTTAGGTCTTGGTACTAGTTTCCAGACTTTGTTCCTCTCAAACTCATTTAATTCTTCCTGCATTGCAATTACCCAATCAGGATCCTGTAAGGCTTCTTCAACCTTCTTGGCTTCATTTTTTGAGAGAAAAAAACTGTACAAGCATTCATTTTGAATTGATCTTCTAGTTCGAACACCACTATTTGGATCACCAATAATCAAATCTTCAGTATGATCCCTTGTCCATTTTCTAACAGGTGGTAGATTAATCCTGCTAGACTCTCCCCCTAAGTTAGTGGTATCTCTTGTAAAAGAACTTTCTCTGCCTTCAAAAGCTCCCCATTGATCAGTAGAATCAGTAGACTCCATACTGCTACTAGTTTCTGATCTTCCTTCACTTGACTCTGAAGGATCAGTTCCTGATGGAATAGACTCTGAATGACTAGTCTGCTCCTGATGAGTACTGTGTTCTCCTCGATTAACTTGCTCCCCCTCAGCAATAGCATTCCTTTGAGAAGCAATAGAGATTTCCTCTGGAGAACCTTCATCATCACTGCAGAGAATCTCAGAATCCTTAAGATTTTCAAATTCCAATTTGTCATGGCTTTCATTAGTTTGCAAAATTCCAAACTTCTTATCATCAAATGCAACATGAATTGATTCCATAACAATGTGAGTTCTGAGATTATAGACTTTGAAGGCCTTTGATGCTGAATATCCTAGAAATATTGCTTCATCCGATTTTGCTTCAAACTTTCCAAGTTGTTCTGGATGAACTTTCAAGACATAGCACTTGCATCCAAAGATGTGAAAGTGTTTCACACTTGGTTTTTTTCCTTTAATCATCTCATAAGGAGTCTTAACATGAGCATTTACCAAGGTACAATTTTGAGTGAAACATGCAGTGTTGATAGCTTCTGCCCAGAAATAGGTTGGAAGCTTTGCATCTGCAAGCATGGTTCTTGCTGCCTCTATGAGAGTCCTATTCTTTCTTTCTTCTACACCATTCTGTTGAGGTGTTCCAGGTGCAGAAAACTGTTGAGTAATTCCATTGTCTGCATAATAGTCCTCCATTGTAGAATTCTTGAATTCTGTACCATTGTCACTCCTAATTACTTTAACCTTGTACTCAGAGCTATTTTGAATATTCTTGACAAGTTCAATGATTTGCTGAGGAGCTTCATCCTTCTTGTGTAGAAAGAATACCCATGTGAACCTTGTGTAATCATCCACTATAACTAGAGCATATCTTTTCTTGCTGATAGACATAATGTTTACTGGACCAAACAGATCAAGATGCAGCATGTGAAATGGTTCAGGAATTGAATTTTCTGTCTTGCTCTTGAAAGTGGTTCTTCTTTGTTTTCCAAGCTGTCAAGCATCACAAAGTCCATCTTGCACATAATTTTCCTAAGGTAGGCCTCTCACCAGATTATGTTTCACAAGTTGATTAAGCTTCTTGAAGTTAAGATGTGAGAGCTTCTTGTGCCAATTCCAGCTTTCTTCATTTGATGCCTTGCTGTAAAGACATCTAAAAATTCCTTTAGATGTATCACCCAAGCTAGCTTCATAGATGTTACCATGTCTCTGACTAGTTAGAACAATGTCTCCATTTTTCATATTCAATATTTTGCATCCTTCACTGTGAAAGATTGATTGGTAACCTTTATCACCCAGTTGACTTATGCTTAAAAGTGTGTGTGTCAAGCCTTCAACCAGTGCTACATTTTCTATGATGACATTCCCCAAAACAATTGAGCCATATCCCAGAGTTTCTCCTTTGTTGCCATCTCCAAAAGATATTACTGGGCCAGCTTTCCTCTCAAACTTTATAAGTAGGGACTTCTTTCCAGTCATATGTCCAGAGCATCCACTATCCAAGATAATTGAATGCTTCCTTCCTTTACCCTTAATAGAGGATAAAGAAGTTTTCTTTGGAGATCCAGGCTTGTCTGAAGCACTTGCCATCAAAGCAATGTTGTCATAATCCAATTCATCTTCAGAATCACTGGAATCTGCCCAATCCTTCTATGTGACCATGAGTGCATTACCTTTTCCTGAATTCCTAGGCTTCTTACACTCATTAGCAAAGTGTCCAAGCTCGCTGCAATTAAAGCACTTGATCTTGGCCTTATCAAGCTTGATAATTGTACTTTTGCCTTTGTCACTCTTCTTCTCCTCTTTCTTTTGAAAAGATAATTTGCTAAATCTTCTCCTATTGAATCTTCCTTTCTTGAAAGCTTTAGCAAACATAGCAAAGAGTTCCTGCATCTCTGATTCAGAATCACTATTGTCAGAGTCTATATTTGCAGTCTCTGACTCAGAACTTTCTTTGTTCTTCTTCTTCCTTGAGTCTCTTTCAGTAGATTCAGACTTTTCTTCTGGAAGCTTCTTTGATTCAGATTGAGCAGTGAGTGCAATAGTTTTCATCTTTCCTTTGCTCCTACTCTTTTTCTGCTGCCTGTCAAGGTCATAAGCCCTAAGTTTTCCATAGATTGCCTCTAATGATATTTCATCTAGATCATTAGCTTCCTCAATTGCAGATATCTTCTCATTGTAGAAATCAGGCAAGGCTTTCATGAACTTAGTATTCATATCCTCCTAGTCATAATATTTCCCATGCATTGCCATCTCATTGATGAGTTTAGTAAACCTATCAAAGGTAACGGTAAGTGACTCACCAGACTTGGATTCAAAGTACTCATACTATTGTATGAGAAGTGTCCTCATATTCTTCCTGACAAGTTTTGTTCCTTCACAGTGAACCTTGAATTGTCCCAAATCTTCTTAGCAGTCTTACAAGAGAGAACATAGTTAGTGAGAACAGAATCAAGATTGTTGAATAGTATGTTTCTCACTTTAGCATCCTTAAGAACGTTCTCCTTGTCCTTATCGGTCCATTCAGATTTAGGCTTCTCTACCGTGTGCTCTGGAACAACTTTTCCTTCGACAGTTGCTTGAGGAACAACCCTTGTTGGAACGAAAGTTCCATCTCTTATTCTGTCAAGATAATCAGGATTTGTCGCTTCCAGGTGATGCAACATCTTCACTTCCCATAGAGTGTATTCGTTTCTCTTGAGCATAGGAATTTTAGTATTACCATCCTTGTAACCAGACATGATTATAGATCTTTATGATTATTTGAAATCAACCTGCTCTGATACCAATTGTTAACTCAAATAACTTGTAGAAGGGGGGTTGAATTCAAGTTATATAATCGTGTCTGATTTTTGCTTGATTAGATGAACAGGAACAAACGAATAAATCAAACTGTCTGTATTAATAAAATCAAATACAAACTCTACCAAAGGTGTACAATACCTTCAGCAACTGATGACAATACAAATCTCTCTCTGGTTGTTTCGAACTCTCGAATACAAACTTTATACTAAGCTTACGTTCTCGAACTCTACGAATGAACTCTTTTTACAATGATATCGAGAGAGTATTTATAATGCTACTTATCAACTAATAACAGAAAGTAATGATCTATACATGATAATGTTCTGCCATCTAGTTGATAGTTTCCATCAATAGAAAATTCTTTCCTTCATTATACCTTCTTGCTTGTTCTTCAAAACAATGATCCTGTTTTGTAGCACTTGCCAGTTTCTGTAGCATCCGTAATGACATTATCAGTAGTAAGACTGATATCAGGACCTTGCATCAGGATTCGACATCCATCAGTATTTGACTTTTCATATCAGGATCTTCTTTCAGTTCTTGAAATGTAGTCCTTGACACAATGTTCCTGACTTAACTCTACAGATCACTGTCTAACACATATATCCTATATAAAGTGCTAAATCCTTTATAAGATCATGATATACAAGAAGTATATGCAAATTCTATTCTTAACATCACAACTCATGAATTATTCCTAACATGATGAGACAAGAGAAGAATTTGTGGCAATCAACAGTGAGAATACAAGCATCCAAGACACACCTGTGAATGAAAGCACCTTCATAGGGGGAGGAAATGAAGATGATCATAACTTGGATGATGAAGCAACATCACACTTGAGGAATAAATCTAAGCATTCAAGAAAATGGGATAGATCACATACTGCAGATCAAATTATTGGAGATCCAAATGCAAGAGTAAAAACAAGGAGAGCAACTCAAAATGAGTGTCTCTTTTGCTGCTTTATGTCCCAAGTTGAGCCAAAGAAACTTGATGATGCACTGTTGGATCCAGATTGGATTATTGCCATGTAGGAGGAGCTAAATCAATTTGAAAGAAACAAAGTATGGGAGCTTGTGCCTGCACCAAAGGACAGAACCATTGTTGGAACAAAGTAGGTTCTGAAAAATTAGATGGATAAAGATGGTGTGATTGTGAGGAACAAGGCAAGGTTGGTTGCAAAAGGTTACTCTCAATAGGAAGGCATTGATTATGATGAGACATTTGCCCCTGTTGCCAGGTTGGAAGCCATCAGAATTTTCTTAGCATTTACTGCTCACTCAAACTTCAAAGTTTATCAAATGGATGTCAAGAGTGCATTTCTGAATGGAGAGTTGGAAGAAGAAGTATATGTGCAACAACCACCTGGCTTTGAGGATCCACACTTTCCAACCTTTGTTTATAGATTGCTTAAGGCATTATATGGACTTAAGCAGGCTCCAAGGGCATGGTATGACACATTGTCCTAGTTTCTATTTGAAAATCAATTCACTAGAGGCACTTTGGACAAGACACTGTTTTACAAGAAACATGGTAATGATATTATCCTAGTTTAGATATATGTGGTTGATATCATATTTGGTTCTACTAATGAGAAGCTGTGTGAAAAATTCTCTAAGCTCATGCAAAGCAGATATGAGATGAGCATGATGGGAGAGTTGACATTCTTTCTTGGATTACAAGTAAGTCAGAGAAGGGATGGTATCTTTATCAGTCAAACCAAGTACATCAAGGATTTGTTGAAGAAGTTTGATTTGGAAGATAGCTCACCTGCAAAGACACCCATGACCACTACCACTAAATTGGATGAAGATGCTAAGGGCAAGAAAGTAGATATCTCAGTCTACGGAGGCATGGTTGGTTCTCTACTCTATCTCACTTCTAGTAGGCCAGACATCATGTTTACAACATGTCTGTGTGCAAGGTTTCAATCAAATCCAAAGGAATCACATATGATTGCTATCAAAAGGATCTTTATATATCTGAAGGGCACTCCAAACTTGGGTTTATGGTATCCTAAGGACACAGGCCGGGTTCAATCCGGTTGGTTATTCTAATGCTGATTATCCTAGATGCAGAGCGGATAGGAAAAACCCCTCAAGTAGCTGCCAGTTTCTTGGACAATGGTTAGTCTCTTGGTATAGCAAGAAACACAATCTGTGTCAACTTCCACAGCTGAGGCTGAATACATAGCTGCTGGAAGTTGCCATGCTCAAGTGCTTTGGATTAGAAATTAACTTAGAGACTATGGATTTATGTTAGAAAAGATTCCTATAATGTGTGATAACACAAGTGCAATCTCTATTGTTGTAAATCCTGTAAATCAATCTAGAACAAAGCACATTGACATCAGATATCATTTTATAAGGGAACATGCAACTAATGGAACCATTGAGTTGCATTATGTCTCTACAGATAAACAATTAGTTGATATATTCACTAAGCCATTAGATGAAGCCACCTTCACAAGGTTGGTTAGTGAGATTGGAATGCTGAATTCTTCAGTATCTGGCTAAGTGAAAGTATTAACTACATTGTTGCAGTATTAAACACTTACTTTATCTAAATGCTCAATATTTTTGAAATAAGTGTTGGCTGAAATATGATTTATAAATATTTCAACTCTGTTGCATATGTTCAAAAATCATATTTTATTAGCTTGAAATTTCTATGAAATTTTAATAAAATCACTATTTAATTTGTTAGGATATTCTTCATTAATATTTCTGGTGAATTTTGAAAGATAGTGAAAATTGAATTTTATGAGTGAAAAAGATATTTTTATAAGTCAGACTCCTCTAATGATTCATTTCATGTCAATGCTCGACTTCTCTAACAAGTCTCTTTAGAGTACTCTCGAGTTCTCGAATAGAGTCTTTTAGAGATATCGAACAGAGACATGCTTGACTTCTCGAATATTGTATTTGAGTTCTCTAATGCCTGAGTTCTCGAATACGCTATTTGAGTTCTCGAATCATTTGAAAAGGCTGAATTTTCGCTGAATTTCAACCGTTTTTAGATTTTTGTCTAAATTTTTAATTCACTCATAAAAACATATTTTATTCAATTTTAAATTGGATAAACTGCTAGCTGTGGGTTACTACCTGCTTGAGTTATCGAATTAGTCTTTCTCGACATATCGAATATTTTTTTTACACTTCTCGAATTCCTGAGTTGTTGATACAAACATGTATATAATCGACAATTCAAGTGTTTCATACTTATACAGTTCCACAACTACTCTATTCATCTCATTCGATTTCTCAAGCATCTAAAATTCCAAAACCTCTAAAATCCTAATCTCAAAAGCTAAATTTCTTCTTTGACCTTCATTCTCTTCTCTCTAATCTCTTACACATGGTAAACCTGAAATTCAACACTAACTTCATTGCTCTTTCAAGTCATGCCGAAGCACCAAATGCTAATTTCAAGTGCTTCGTAAAGTGGATGTCAGGATCATACATCAAGGGTGCACTTACAGTCAAACCAACTTTGTATCTAGACATTCTAGAACAGTTTTGGAGTACTGCTACCATGGAGGTGAATGCCCTTGAGGATGCTTCAATTGGATACAAAGGGTAATGCAAAAATCAAAGCAAGGACATCACCATTACCATGGAAGACATGAACAAAGCACTAGGACTTCACCAAGAAGTGTATGACCCACTAGCCACAGACAACCAGTTGGTGGAATTCTTTGATTTCATCAGATACTTAGATGAAATCAAACTTGGGCACTTGAATAGAAAGCCACTACACCATAAAACGGCTATTGCAACGACAGGAAAACATTGCCTTAAGGCCTATATTTGTTGCAGTAGAGTCTATGGCAACAAATTTGCAAAATTTGGGCGTTGCATCCGGTTGCCTTGCAATAGGTCGATTTAGCAACGTTTTTGATACCATATAGCAACATAATTAAATCATTGAAATAACTTTCAGTAGCAACATTTTAGAGTCTATAGCAACAATTAAATACTATTGCAGTAACATAAGAAGGTAGTTTATTGACACTTAAAGGCAACATTTTCCATACCAATTGCAATGATTTTTTATAGAATAATGCAACATATTTTGATCATATTGTAACATTTTTCAAAAAAAAATAGCAGGATCATGCTAAAAATAGACTAAACCAGGTCATTTATAGCCACAATCCAATTGCATCATCAATATTTCATAAACCAGGGCAACTTAATGCAAAATATCCAATTACATGTGTTTGTTCAAAGTCAAATAAAATTACAATTCTTTACATCAAATTTTCCTCAACAATTATTACATCGGAGAACAAAAATAAAGTTTAAAACTACATATGCCGATTGCTTTTTCTATATATTTGTGCATGGCTTTGTGGGTTATCCTATCAGCACTGTTTGTAGTATATGCATGCACCTGAACCACCAGATCTATATGTATCAATTCTTAAGTCTTCATTCTTCAAATGTACATCTACCTGCAAGGAGATAGAATAGGGTCAAATAGTCTTCTTGAAGTAACACTACTGTCCCATACAAAAGCAATAAGAACAAAGAGTGGCTAAGACACAATTCTTGAAGATACGATCTTTTACAAGAGTATAGCATTTCAAAAAGAAATGAGTAAAGTTCTATAATAGTACTATGCAAATATAATATATTTATATGCATGAAGCAACCTCATCTGCCTGAGGGAGGATAGCAACTGAAACTGCGCTGGTGTGAACACGTCCAGATTTTTCTGTCACTAGAACTCGCTGCAAGAGAACAAATGCAAAGTTTTTATCTAAACACATATATATAATCTGCAGTTTGAGATGCAGATAAGTTGGAGAAGGGAGGGACAAAACAACAAAGAAGTTCGAAGTAGGGGGCAACAAACCTGCACTCTGTGGATTCCACTTTCAAATTTAAGTTTTCCATAGACATCAGCTCCAGAAATTGCTACACTAGCTTCCTGGTTAAAGGTTTATATGTTAGAGAGCCTAGTGATACATCCAAAAAGTGAAGGTAGTATGAAGTCTATTGATGCATCCAAAAAGTAGGGGGCACAAGTGCACATAGAAACTAAATTAGTTGAGTACGGAATCAGACCACCAAAAGCCAAAAACATATGATGTTATTACAATTTACAAAGTTGCTTATATTTATTTTATTACATTCATAACTTGCCACTCTTTTATTTATATACATCTACATAGCTTCAATTTAAGTAAATGTGATATATAATATATTACGATTCATCTTGTCATACAGTTATTTTAGAAAGATATTGTGAACATTAATAAGATAAAAAATGTAGTATACCTGATCAAGGTTGTTTTGCCAACTCCAGGAGGTCCTATAACCAAGATAGAACCGCCTCCTTCAATCAAGTCTCGTATGATTTCAGCACTTCCAGAAACAGCTCGACCTACTCAGCAGGTGAGGCCTATTATTTGCATTTTACGGTTTCGAATAGCACTTATACGATGCAAAGAATTATTAATTCCAGAGCGATTATCATCCGAGAAGTCAAGAAACCTTATAACTGTCCACAAACATCTACGCTACATACTAATGATAATATAATGATTACATTTTCAAGCTAGTACTATAACAAAGCTGATATGCACATGAAAAAGATGAGTCACGGTTTAACTAATGTTAAAAACTAATGAGAAGCACTTCCGAAAACAAAAGGTGAGGTAGCAAATACCCAATCACCTGTATAATAAAAAACAAAAGCATTGGCTTACCAACTTACAAATATCATGAATATCCTAGTTACCAACTTACAAATATCACAATACTACGATTTATAATATAATACATATATCCTCCCATAACATTGCACCAGTATAAGTATATCTGGTACCTTATTCTCTTCTGGTTCCCCTTCTTTTGTTTCTCCTTCTACCTTCACTGCATCATTAGATCGTAAGAATATTGAGAACAATTAAAGGAAAAATTCAATAATAAGAACAAAATCATATGTATCTCACTGAAACAAAGAAAAAGAAAGTTGGCAAACATATATACTTAATAAATTTTAGTTTTATCTTATTTTCAGCATGTCATAGATATACTTAATACTTCAAAAGAGTGACATTCAATTCACAATCAAATCAACATATATATCTTTTTACCTCTGTCTTCTTTAAAACACGGCCTATGGGCTCTTCCATGTCGGCAAGTTTGTGTACAGAATTTGCTAGAGCAGATATCTGCACCATAGCCAATAAACTCCATCAAAGATTTTCAATTTCTTAATGCAAATTTTATATTCTGTTTTATAGGCGTGGGGTAGGGGGGATGTGATTTAGGTAAATGTGTATTGTGAAAGGATCGTAATTATTAGAAAAGTAGTAAACTGAAAATGAGAAAATACTATTTTACAATAGAGCATAAAGGGTGTTGCAAGTCCTTACAAGAGTCTTTATATTGTACATTTCTGGTACTAAGAGTCAAAACAAAAATCACAAATAAGAAGATACAAAATGAAACATAAAACCCTTTTTTTTACCTCGTATGGAGCTTTTCTGGTACTAATTGCATCATTTTCATTAAAAATTGGAATGCTCTTCAAAGCTAATAAAGAGTTCACTGTCTGACCAAGCTACACTCTAAAGTCTGCATTCTTGAAATCATTGTCGGCGACTAAAAGTTGAGAAGACCTGACATCCAACTGGGAAAAAATGGTTTTAACACCAAAAAATAAACTCCTCTCGAAGGTAACAATAACGATCAACAAAATCTATGATGTTCGATGTCAGCAGAACACAAATGCATATGAATTCTACCGTCGGTCTAAAACTTCAAGATTACCATATACTTTGAACATACCTGGTTGAATAATGTGTCATAAAGTGCCATGAGGCCGTTCTGTCCAACAGCTGCACATGCTTTACCATCAAGTTCCACTTGAGGCTTCTGGATATCAGCAAAACTATAAGAAAAATACACACATTCTCCTTAATGGATAATATACTCTTACTTAAATTTTTTCGTGATCATTCCACTAAAATATATTTAGTGATTGTGATAACTTAAATTGGTTAAGCAGTTTCTTCATTTAAAATGAACAACTCTAATCACTCCCATGAAAAAATAACATCTCTCACATTCTAAAAACAGTTGATTTATGCCAGAGATACCTCATCAGAAGTGCATCCTCTGTCCATTTCAGAGTTTGAGAGCTCGGACTCCTGAACAAGAAAATAAGATATTACTATACCATTTGTATTTTTTGTGTAGGAGAGTCTCAACACTTGCAACCTGTAAGTGTGTTTTGACATCTAGCAAGGGATCAGCAACAAGTTTTTCAGGATAGGATGATCCATATGCAACGTAACCTGGGTCACTAGACATAATTCTGCCACCAAAATATCCTTGTTAGGATGAGCAAGCTTCTGTAGTTTTCAGAGTGTTTGAGAAACATTAAAAACTGACAGTACAATAACAAGATAACCTACATAGACCAAGCAGGAGAATGGCAAGCTCTGAGTTGAATACAATATCCCCAAATTCGAAACATAGTATACAACTATACAAAAAATGTATTAAAAAATCTTATAAAGAAAAAACCCCAATTTGAAACATACATAAGAACCCTAAATTTAAACACAAAAAATGTATCCCCAAATCAACACAATAAAATAACCCCAAATATACATTAACATACATAAATAAACCCCCAATTAAAACTCAGAATACCTAACCCTAAACCAAAACACCAAAATCGATAACAGAGATTTGTTTGGGGAAGAAGTGTAAAAATTGATATAGAGAACAACATACCTGCTTCAAACTTCAATCTTCTTCGAGCTTGAATCGTCGAGTTTGAGTCGATGTCTTCTTCGAGCTTGAATCGTCTTCAGTCTTCGATTTACTTCTATTTCCTCTTTCGCCTCTCATCTTGTTTTTGTTTCGCCTCTCAATTTAGTATTCGAGTTTGAGGATTTGGGATTAATGTTCAAGGTTTCTGGGTGTCTGCGTGGGTTAGTGTCTGTGTGTTATGTTTCTTTTTTTTCTTTTTTGTTTTGTTATTTTGGTAAGCCCAGCAAAAGAAATCCCGCTCACACAATTTAGGACACATTTCACAAGCCCGCCAATTTTTTGGGCCCAAAAGTCAAATTTACTGCAACAATTTAAGAAAACTGTTGCAATAGACAAAATGTTTTTAACTCTCTTGAATTTTTTCAATGTTATTGCAATGTTTTTCAAAGGCGTTATAATTTATATGATTTGGTTTCTTAATAGCAATGTTTTTCGACAAACCTTCAAAAATATGGTTGCAATAGGCATTATATGGTGTAGTGAGCATATAAGGAAGGAATGGAGCTATGTGTTTGCTACTCTTCTTCAAGTCTTCACATCCAGAAAGTCAAGCTTTGATCAGGTTAGTGCCCCTGCACAGCAAATAGGTTGTGCCTTAGCCTATGGGAAAAAGATAAATGTGGGGAAGCTAATTCTGCAGGAGTTATATGGGAGACTTGGTAAGAACTCAGCCAAGAGAGGTAATGAAATTTTCTTCCCTGGTTTTATTCAATCTGCACTTAATTTTGTAGATAATCAATTGATGGAATTACCTAGGCTAGATAAAAGTAGAATAAGCTATCCTAAGTCCATGACCAAACACATTTTTGGTAATTTGGAAACTAGGAATGATGTGGATGTGAGACTTGAAATAACCCCTCATATGCAGAGGTTATTTGAGTCTTACCGCCACAACATGCCAATATTTGATTCAAAATCTCAGTTAGCCAAGCCCAAGCAAGTAGAACAAAATGCTAACCCAGGCCTGCTAACCAACCCCCTCAACAAAACAAATTACCAGACAATGAGCCAACTGCATCATCCTCTCAACAGGGTGATGTTAGTAAAATGAAGAAGAAGAGAAAATAGGTTGTTTCTGAACCTTTGAACATCTTATCTGAAGCTGATTTAGCTGTGGAACTAGGCTTAGAAAGTGAGGCACCTGAGTCACCCTTACAGAGGCCAAAGAACAAGAAAGCTAAGAAAACCACCTCTTCAATCACTCAAATGGCTGAAGTTGTAAAATCAGGGGCAAACAGCTCACTAGATGTGCCCTCTCAACAGGGTCCATCTATAGAATCAAGCATTCTCCCCAATGCAGAATCTTGTAAAGAGTTAGCACATGGGAGTGATAAGGCTGGCATAACACTGAGTGGAGAGTACATCATACTTGAAACTCCCTCTATTTCTCAGGGGGAGTTGCCAAAATCTACTCTCAAAGAAACTTCTCTTCTAGAATCTTTAACTCAAATTTCTTTGCAACCTGCAACTCAAGTAATTGAGGAGGAAGGCACTGATCACCAAGAATTTTCTTCTCTTGGTGAGCCAATGGATTCAAGTGACTTAGTTCAAGACACTATGCTCACCACCCAGGACCTACATTTAGATGGTGAGGGAATGCATGCTGAGGCATCTCCTAATGACAGCATCACAAACACAGAGGCTTCACTAGTTTTCACTAGAAACTCTGTGCCTGTGTCATCTACTGTTGTAACTCATCCCACTACTATGGAGACAACAGTAGTGGACTCATTCCATCCGGTTACAGAAGTTGCATCTGTAACTGAGGAGTCTAGCTTGCCTAGCTCTAGCTCTAACTTTTTGTCACAATGGCTGAAGCCTGTGCAACATGACAGTACTTCAGGATCAGGGTCTGCTCCACAACAATTGACGGTTGAAGCACTTCAAAATCTTCATGTGGATTAGATTTCTGAGTTTGTAAAGATAGCTCAAAACTTGGTCACATCCAACCTTCCAAATCCAGACTATGAAGCCATTCTGCTTTGTCACAGAGATGATGTGGCGACTCAAAGGGAGAAAATAGTAGAAGAAGCTGAAAGATATGGTAATGTGGATGCTTGGATGCAAGGGAAAGGGAGTGTAACCTTGAAGGAAGCTCTTCAATATCCACTACGCCACAAATGGCCTACAACAACGCTTTTTTCAGTGTTACGAACAAAAGTGTTGGCATAGATGGCTTAAAATTGGTCTACGCCTACACTTTTTTTTAGTGTTTGCATTGATATAAATTAGTGTTAGCATAGACTTCAGACTGTATCTATCCTAACACGGAAGCAAGTGTAGGCGTTGGTCTTTAAAAAAAGTGTAACCGTAGGTCAATATTTGTCTGAATATTTCATTAAACACACAATTAAATAGGCGGTGGAAATTTTTGTCTGAATATTTCATTTAAGCGGGTCAATAATTTCAGCCCCTCTCTCTCAATTATTCAGATCTCCCTCTCTCAACACACTATCTCAATTATTCACTCCCTCTCTCAACTCTCTCTCCCTCTCACCCTCGCTCTCCCTCTTCCTCTCTCTCCGTCCATACTCTCTCCCAAATTAAACACCGAATTAAATTCTCTCAACACACACACACACACACATTTCTTCACGGGTTCAGTTAGCTAGGGTTTGCTTAAGGGCTTTGTACGGGTTCAATTAGGGTTCTCTCCGCGAGTTCTGTTCAATTAGGGATCTTATTTAACTGTCTTCTTTAGGTATTGGGCTCTACATTCTTCTTGTTTCGTTACATGCTTCAATTATTGAGATCTGTTCTTGTTCAGTTGACTTCTGTTCTTGTTTGCATGTTTCAATTATAAAGGTTTTAATTATGCTTACATGCTTACATTCTTCTTGGGTTTAGTTATTTGGGTTTACATGATTATTGGGTTTAATTATGATTATTTGGTTTAATTATTATTTGTTTAATTATTTGTTTTAATATTGAATATTGGGTTTAATTATGCTTGAAAGTTTTTGTATTTTTATATGTTTATTGTTTTTTGCTAATTATGTTTATATTTTTGATAGCTTGAGCTTGTTTGTTGCTTGATTTTTGATTATGCTTATTGTTACAAAATTGTGACCTAGTTAATTATCATGATTTTTTTTGTTTTTCTAAAACAATGGTAATTGGGGTGATTGGATTATTTGTATTCAATGGCAGATTATCACCATCTGCATTCTAGCGTGTTGTTTAAGTAGTTAACAGTTAAAGTTTGTGTAAATGGAATACCTGAATAATAAAGCACCAAAATACATTACCATATTTTTTAATATGGTATTATCAGTTGAAGTTTGTATTCATTGTGTTGTCTGACTTTAAAATGAGACTGTCTACAAGTTGTGGGGATTGTTTAATTAGTTATTAGTTAGTTACTAAAACTGACGAGATTTACTAGGTAGAATTAGTTGCTGATCGTAGTTTTTTTCCTGTAGTAATGAGTCAGAAAGGTAATACTTGGTTGAATCGTCCTAAGTATACCAAAGAATATACTGAAGGAGTCAAATTGTTTGTGAAAAATGCGATGGCCAAATTTGCCGACGGGAACGAAATACAATGTCCCTGTGATAAGTGTGAAAATATTTTATGGCGGAGTCCCGACACGGTTCACGACCATCTCATTTGCAATGGACCGTGTGTAACGTTTGTAGAATGGATTTATGATGTTGCGTTATTAGAAGATAATAATATCATAGAAGATAATAATATCATGGAATCTGAACTAGATACGGGATTTCAAGGTAATTTTGATGAGATGTTGAATGTTATGTATGGCAACGTGGGACCAAATGAAGATGCAAGGAAATTTATCAGTATGTCGAGGAAGGAAAACAACCCCTCTATCCTGGTTGTAAGAAATTTTCTCGTTTAAGTTTTTTAGTTAGGCTTTACCATTGGAAGTGCATTCATGGAGTAACCGAGTCTGCGTTCAGTGAGATATTACAACTGATGAAAGAGGTTGTTCCCGATATTAATGTGCCTGCCACTTTCAATTCCGATAAAAGGATCATCAGAAATTTGGGCCTTGACTCCAAGAAGATACATGCATGTCCAAATGACTGCATGTTGTATTGGCGTGAGAATGAAAACTCAGTTTCTTGCAAAATTTGTAGTACTTCAAGGTTGAAAAGCGTGGCAGAAGCATAACTAATAAACCCTAAAACTGAAATTAATTGCGTAAATATCTGATATCAAAATTTGAAAGCCTAATTAACTCAAACTTCAAATATTAATTATAAATAAACAAAATGATTATACTTGTACCATAATTATATAAAGAAGAGAGTGTGTTCTAATTGTTATTAGTTTTCAGTTGAGCCACCTGTTGATGAAGCTCCGAAAAGAAAACGAGGGAAGACCAAAATGAATCATATTCATAATACATCAGAGAAAAAAAGGATAACCCTCAATTATCTCAATCAACCTGTAGCGGATAATGTCAAGTTACTAGCTCAATTTAGAAGCTTTTTGGGGACAATTGTAAGGCAATTTGTGTCTCTTACTTGTGCGAGTTGGCATCAAGTTCCTAAGAAGGAATTGTTGTGGGAGTATGTCAAGGTAAAATATGTTTCTTACTTATGCGTAATTTTATTTGACAACTGTAAGGGTTTATATATTCCTTTTTATGCACTTTGCGTAATTTTATGCAGGACAAGTATATTGTTCCTGAAGCTGCTAAGCCGTGGGTTAATAAAACAATGAGTGATCAGTTTAGGAGCTACAAAAGTCGAATTAAGAGAGATAGTTACAATCCTTATCCTACAGATGAGGAGAGGTTGGCACACAGGCCCGAAGAGGTTCCTCTTTCTGACTGGAAGATTCTTTTGACTTATTGGGCTGACCAAAAAGTTCAGGTAACACATCATTTTGTAAAAAGTATTGGTATCCAGTTTTGTACTCCTAAAATTGTTCGTAGATTATTTATCTTAATTAAACAAAATGCTTATGTTAAACAATTCGAACATCTTTTACTTGTCTCGCTTAAGTTTTAAATAACCCCCGACTTTTTTTCCCCTCTGTTGTACAGGAACTTGCAAAAAGGAATACCGAGGCACGAAAAAAAATTATCGAGACGCATACTACTGGGGGCACGAGTTTCGCCCAAGTTGCCAATAAGCTGGTATGCATATTTCATATTAATTCAAGTGGATTTTGTAGAAATTTATGTAGTTCTATTAGTCTCCATTGTATTATCAGGATAATTCATGTTTTTAATGTGTAAAATTTATTTAATTCAGCTACTTGAAAAACTGGAAAAAGAAAAATTGGAAAAACAGGAAAAACTTTGAAAAATGCCTGTCAATGATGATGGTCAGGGTGAGGGTAATTGTGAGGAGGAGCCAGTTAATATATCTGATGCTGATATATATATAGAGACTCTCAAACGAAAAGAGAACCGTGAGTACAAGTTACCCGAGGAGGTGCTCAAAACGGTTAAAGAAAAAATTGTAAGTTCAAATAATCCAGTTTACTTTTTCCGTACCAATTCTATTGTTCCTTGTATTTTTGTTTTAAGCTATAGGTGCTTTGGTTTTTTAACAGATTGATGTTAAGAAAGCCCTGCAAACCGAAGGTGTTGAGGCTGCTAATAAGTTGGTTCTTGGTGGCAAGGAACACAGTCCATCTTACCTAATTGGGAGGCTTGTTCGGAAAAAGGAACCAAAATCAAGGCCTTCAGCAGCATCATCAGGTACATCCTCCGTTCAACCTCCAGCTCCAGATCAGTTGGTGGCTGACCTAACCGATAAGATCAGAGCTCAACTTCAGCAAGAGATGGATTAGAAACTTGATCAAAAAGTTCAACAGATGATGAAAATGTTGGCTGCAAACAATCCAGGTTTGAAGTTGGACACTATTGAGGCCTCTGAGAAATCAGCTGAAGTGTGCCATGGAGATGACGACGATGTTAGTACTGACTGATCAGATTTTATGTTATTCTAAGTACGTAACCTATGTAGTTTTAGTTATATGTTTGGATTGCGATGGTATTAGACGTTGGTACTTAACTTTTGGATGGTTGGTTTGTGGATTTTTATTTTGGATGGTATTTTATGTATTTGAATGGCTTTTGGACGGCCTTTATGTTTGACAATATGTTGAATGGGAACCTTTTTTTTAATGTCATATGTTGCCTTTATTTATTTAAAATGTTAGTAAAGAGCTGCAAAATTGTAGCCATTGGCATTAGTATTAATCTTTATGTGTTGGCAAAAGAATAGCAAAGTGTTGGCAAAAACACCAAAGTGTTTCACAATGAGATGTTACAGTAGGACTAAAGAAGGTGTTGGCATAGGTCTACACCAACATTTTTAATAGTGTTAGTAGAAAGATAATGGTGTAGGCATAGATCTATACCAACAACTTATAAGGTGTAGCCACAGATCAGGAAGGTGTTGGCATAGGGGTCTACGCCTACACTCTTCTCCCATGTTACCAAAAATCGAAAAAGTGTTAGCATAGACCCCTACGCTAGCACCCGTTTTTGTAACTCTCCCAAATTTGGGAAAAGCGTAGCCGTAGGTGGTTTTAGGCTCTTTTACCAATACTTTTGGCCCTATAATCACACTTTTTTGGGCGTAGCCGTAGGCCATATGTGGCGTAGTGATCTGAGAGAAGAATACATCACTTCACTGGGGTCAAATGCCAAATCTCTATCTCCTGTTAAAGTGTATGAAGCTATCATTGATGCATACAAGGGAAGATTGAAGGCTGCTTACTACCTTGGCAAATGAGTTAAAACAGAAATTGATGAAGTGTGCAAAGCCACAACACAGGTTGTGAGTGAGGTCAAGACTGAGTTTTTTACAAATTCCCATCTCTAGAGTCTGTCTTCAAAAGTATCAAGGAATGAAAAACCACATGCACATCTCTGGATAACCGCCTTCCCATTGTTCAGGATTCCCTCAATGCACTTACAAGTCAAGTGCAAAATCTCACCACACAAACAACTGATGCCAATGCTCAAATCAAAGTTCTTTTTGCAAATCATTATGGAGATAAGGCAGTGACAGATGTCCCTCTGCATGAAATGAAAAAATATGAAGTTCAAAGGCTCAAAGAACAATCTCTTACTGGCTTCAAAGCTACAGAGTTGTTCACTAAGGTGGATAGTATAGAAAAAGAAGTGAGTTCTCTCAAGCAATACAAATCTGAGCTACAGCATTCTGTCAATCTTCTCAATGAAAAGTTGGACACTCAAGCTGCCACCACAACTGATGCTCTTCTCAATCATCAACAAATGCTGAATGCAATGATGAGACACATGGGCATTCCTCAACCAATAGATGCTCCATCAGCTTCTACTTCAAACCTAATGGCCCCATCAAAGGCACATTTGTCTCAGAACAAGCCTAAGGGGGAGAAGCAAATAGATAAGAAGGAGAAGCAAGTGGACTCAAAATCTAAGGGGGAGAAGAAACCTGTGAAGCCAACTCAGACTGAGAAACCAAAGATGACCACCAGAACCAGACAAGAAAAGTTGAAACAAGTGGTTGGAGAAGAGTGGCAAAGGTATCAGAAAAAGTATCAGAACAAGAAGCTCAACCACCATCACCTCCAACTCAAAAATAAGATTTCCAATTACCTGACATTGCTAGACAATCCTTTCAAGCTGAGCCTCTAAAATTTCATAATGTTCTCTCTCACACGGTGTGTCAAGAAACTGCAAATTCAAAACTATATCATGACATAGCCTTCTTGAAGCATTTACAAGAATTGAGGAAAAAGGCTAACTTCCATTACTTTGACTACATTAAGCTTTTAGTGCAAGACATATTTTTAGTCATTGTAGTGGGAAGAGAAATTGTTCAAACCAATCCTTATGCCATCACCACTTCGAATGAAAGAGAAGTCCTGATTCACACTGCCAGATATCTCTTTCATATTCACATTGAAGCTCTACAGGTTCTGTCTTGCTCTGAAGTTTGAACTTTCATCCAGAAAATAGAAAGGAATAACTCTTCAGACAAACACAATCTCCAAGTGATTCTTTCAAAGTGCATAAAGGATCAACTACCTCTAGTAGTTCCCCAGCCCCACTGTATTTCATATGAGTCAAATAAGGACATTTTTGCTTTCAGATTTGGCCAACATCTCAAGCTCAGAAACATGTTTACAATTAAGTACTTGGTTGGGGCTCTCCAGTAAAGAAGAGGAAAATCCACATCTGAGATTGAGGCTCTGGATACTTTGACTAAGTTCATTAACTCACAGTCAAACAACCAACCAACTTCTAGAGGAAACAAGTCAAAAAAGAAGGATGATGGTGAGCATGATCAGAGTGGAAGCAGGGGTAGATGACAAAAAAGAAAGGATGATGAGGATAAAAGGAAGAAAAATGACAAGAGTAAGGGTGGTGATGATGACAAGAGTGACAAAGGAGGAGATCAAGTATATTCAAAGAAGGGTGGAAAACAACAAGCCTTAAGAATTACTAGCAGTATTCCCACCAAAACACAAGGCTCTATGTCTAGGGTGGATGCCTTTGAAACTGGCACCGTCCCCGGAGCTAACTCGATAGCAAACTCAATTACTCTATCAGGCGATAATCCGGGAAGATAGTGTGGAAACACGTCTTCGAACTCATTAACTACCGAAATGTCCTGCAATTTAGGCGCTTCCTTCTGGGTGTCGATAACATAAGCTAAGTAAGCCTCGTTCCCTTTTCGTAGCAATCTTTTGGTTTGCGCTATGGTTAGAATTTTCTGGGTCTGTCGTATCCCTCTAAACACTATTTCCTTCTTTACTGGGGTTTTCAACTTAACCTTTTTACCTCTACAATCTATTTAAGCATTGTTGCGAGAAAACCAATCCATTCCCAAAAATAACATCAAATTCCCCTTGTTTAAAAGGAATCAAATCAACATAGAAAGATTGTCCTCTTATTTCTAATTCACAATCGGGGTGAATCTGATTAACTGGAACTACTTCCTGGTTGGCTATCTCTACTTGTAAGGAATCCCTCAGTGGTTGGATCTTAAGTTTCAATTTACGAGCAAAATCCTTTGATATAAAAGACTTGGTTGCCCCAGAATCAAATAAGACATTTGCACTAACTGAATTAAGATAGAAGGTACTTGCTATCACGTCCGTGTCCCTCACGGCATCTTGCACTGTCATGTTAAAAGTTCTAGCAGTTGGTGGTCTATTGGAGGCAACTTTGTTTGCCCCTGATACTACTGGTTTGTTCGTCGGGCAGTCCTTACTCACATGTCCTTGATGACCGCAATGGAAACAAGTGGGGCTATTAGGGATAATCGTGGTGCAAGAGGTAACATAGTGACCCACTCGTCCGCACTTTTAGCAGGTTATCTATTTCAGGTTGCACACACCGGAATGTTTCTTCCCACAAGTTGCACATATTGGTACTGATGGTGGAGAAGGGTGGGAATAGGACACTCCTGATTGCTTGCCGCCCTGGCTTACACTTGCGCTCATAGATTGTTTATGCCCCCCCACAATTAAGAATCCAGAGGTTAAAATCCCACACTCTTTCCAGGTAGGGAGACTGTCCCTCGGTTAAACTTTTTTGGGGGTTTTCCTCCTGCGAAACCTCCGCCCATGCTTGAATGTTTCCTTTTTATCCCCTCTTTCTCTCTATCCCTCTGCATCTGATCAGTCCTTGCTTCCACAATTGATGCCTTCTGCACCAAGGTGGCATAGTCTGTAATCTCTAAAACTGCTACCCGATTCTGGATCCACTGCTTCAACCCTTGCTGAAACCTATTCGCTTTCTTCTCTTCAGTATCCATAAACTCTGGCACAAACCTCGATAGCTCGGTAAACTTGGCTCGTAATCATCCACTAACAATTGTTTGAACCTCTCCCAGGTTATTATAGCATCCGTCTCCATATTTTTCTTGGCCTCCCACCAGTAATTGGCCTCTCCTTTCAAAAGGTAAGTGGCGAAAATAGTCTTTTGCGCCTCCTCAATGCTTAGAATCTCAAAGGACTTTTCCATTTCCTTTATCCAGGCTCTTGCCTCGACTGGGTCAGCCGATCCTTGGAACTCTGGGGGCTTAAGGGACTTAAAGGCCCTGAAAGAATTTGCCACTGTAGTGTTGTTTTCTTGGGGTGGTTAGGGATAACGGTCCAAATTCTGCCTGAGTAGATTCATAAACTGACCCATGGGGTCTCTATCCTGGTTCTCCCCTTCTTGCTCAACTTTAGCTTCTTCCCCTTCTACTTCTTCTTCAAACTCCCCTGTGTAAAAGGTTTCGTCTATTACCCCATACTGGGAATCCTCTTGCTCACTATAATCCTCATCTTGCGCTTCATCATATTCATGATTTTCCCCTTGTTGGTTATGGCTTTCTTGGTCAATAGATTCACGGGGGTTAGCCCTAGTTCCCATTCTTCGTGGAGGCATCTTACTGAAAATTTGGACAATTACACATTAGGTTTATTTACCTGCTTTGAAGATTTCTCCTTGCAAAATCGTTACATTTTGGATTTAGGATCCCACAGTTCTATATTTCATGGAAAATTAATCGAAAATGGTACGTGCAGAAAATAATCTAATAACTGGTGATCGCGTCACAATAGAACTGAAATGACTGAAAGGAAACAAATATATACATGGTACTGAAAGATACATAATCTGAGTCACATCGATAGTTTAGAAGTACAACCGTCCTAACAACATCTGGTCAAAAGTGAAATACATGGTCTATCTAGTCAGTAAAAGGGAAACTAAATACAATGAAACTATCCTATAAAAGTCGGCACTACTACGTCCGTACAGACTAGAAGTGTAACACCCCCAGATCCGGGGTCCGGGATCCGGTGGTTACGGTTTCCAATTCTGTCCACAACAATTGAACTTTCCTTAACATAAAATAAATTACGTCTCTATGACCCAACACCACAATATAAAACACACCCGTTATAGTCCCAGAGATGAAATCAGAGTAACAATCATATTTTTAATAATCACATTATGAGTTCTTACAATCCAAAAGAATTTCAATATAAATACATACTCTTTGCCATCCATTTACATAAGTCATACTGGACCATATTCTTGGTACTGAAAGAATAAATATATCCTACCAATAGCTTCTTCTTCAGCTCTGGTAGTCTCATCGTCCTCGCCCGCGTCGAGTGCGCCTTGTGCGAGTCATCTGGTCTAGCTGTTGTTATGATATAATAATAAAGCAAGGGTGAGCAATAGCCCACCAACAATAATATATAACTGAACGATAATATATAACAGTTCAAAAGTATCTTTTAAACCATATGCCATGCATTTACGGAAATGATGCCAGTATAATATGAACGATGAAGTTACAAGGTAACTTAAAGTATTTGTTTGTAGAAATATCTGCTACATCAAAAGTAAGCGTGATATTCTCATTGTCATTAAAAAGAGGAACTTGCATGAAAAGATTGCAATTCCAGTTATGAACACTTTTCCAGCTCTGCCAACAGTAATCATGTTGCAGGAAATAAATAAGTTTGGATGATGAACCAATGATGGAGTATTCACCGCGCCCGCTGTTCCAATCTTGATGATCAGTCGAGATCGTACAGTTCAATTTAGATTTACTACCGGTAGAAGGAAGAACTGACGGCTTTACTTGTCTACCGCCTTACTAGCTCTCCCCGGCCAACGGTTGGGCCAAAGGGGATGGACCGGCGCTACTCGGCCTCTTACACGACTCCTAGTTCAAATATAATTCATGACTCTGAATGTAACGTTCGTCCCCCTTTCCCCAAGTATAATACTTGTTGATAAGACTCCACAAAGTAGTCGTATCTAGTTGGAAAGGAAAATTCCACCAATAACTTCCAAGCTATTGCTTGGTAACGAATATCAACTTGTTCCAACAATCTTACCCCTCAAAAGATGAGAAGGTACACAATGACTTAATAAGCCAATAGCACCCGAGTTGCGAGTGAAGAGAATACTTTATTGACCGGGAAGTCGACCAGATAAATAACATTTTCCAAGTAAGGTTCCCTTATTATTAGGGAGATAGACTCAAAGAAGAATGATGTCTGAGAACCTTTCTTGATATAAGATTAATAATAATATGACTCCGAAATATTTTTCCGTAATAATCGAAGAAGATAAACCTTATCGAGGTTATTCTAAGTATGGAATAAATATTCAAAGAATATTTATTGAATTAAAATATTTTACAGAATATTTAGGAATATGAAAGAATATCTTTAATCAGAGTATTTCCCAAATAATCCTTGAAGAAATATCGAGAGAATATTTATTGCATAATTAAATATTCAAATGAATATTCAAAATAATATTCATTAATTAATAAGACCTGAAAGGAATATTTAAAATATTTAAAATAATATTCGATGATTAAATAGAACCCTGGATGAATATTCAAAATAATATTCATAATTAATTAGGAATTTAAATGAATATTGAAAAAGTAATATTCATTTAATGAATAATATTCTAAATGAATATCAAGTAATATTCATTTAGTAATCCAAGCTTTAAAGGAATATTCGAGAAAAGACTCGATAAATAAATCAAGCTTCAGATGAACATTAAAATAATATTCGTCAGGTAATTACTTTCTTAAATGAATATTCAAAAGTAATATTCATTTAATGAATAATATTCTAAATGAATATCCAAATAATATTCATTTAGTAGTCCAACCTTTAGAAGAATATTCGAAATAATAATCGATAAATAATTCGACTCTGAATGAATATTAAAAATATTATTCGTCGAATAGTTACGTTCAAATAATTATTTGAAGTAAGGATCGTTAAATAAATAATCTCGAACGAATATTCAAATAATATTCGTCGCCCGAATAATGGAAAATATTTACTTAAATATTTTCCTCCGAGGTAATCTCGATATGTCAAGAAATATTGACTCCAGGTCTATATTTGATGAATAAGATGTATACGCCCTTCTATGAGGGTCTTACAATAACCGGCTTATAATTGATACGTTAGCTATCTAATTTATAAGCCAATAAACAATCAGGGAACAAGCATAACGATATAACTGGAAAGTAGGCATGCATGCTATGGCATATGTATAACGGAAAACATATATATATTCAATCACAACAACAGCCTAAAAGAAGGGAATTGAAACTTGCCTGGTAGTCGAGTACGATAAGGGGTAGTGGTAGCGGGTCCCGGGTCAGCTTGGTGATCTATAAATAGCCAAGGCATTCGGGATTAATCACTTAACATCTTAAAAGTTAAGTTATACTTAAATCGAAACACGTTCTCGAGTTATCTCGTTATACCCCTTTTAGTGGATTCCTTTTATCATCGATCCGACCCGACATTCGTTCGTTAATACGACATGTCATTGTACTTACACTTGGGACATACTTAAGTCATACAAGTTCTAAAGTCGATCGTTACGAATCAATATTATGCTCCGAGTTTTATCGCCCGTTTTATAAGTGTTTTACCGAAGTTATAATCAAGCGGGTTTTTAGGGGTTCGATCGCGATTAACTTTGATTCGAACATTTTTATAAAATCGGAAAACGATCCATTTCACATGAGGTTTTCTCTCACACCTTCCTTTTTACCTCTAGTATTTAATTACCAAGATTCGCCACTGACTTACGTATTTTACGAGGGTTCAATTTTAATAACGAACTCGTACTTACGATTTCGAACGTCTTTTAGTGAATCGGCCATAACTCCTAAACCGTAAGTCCGTTTCACATGATCTTTATATCAAAACGAAGCTTATAACATGATCTATCTTGCCATGGCAGAACATGATACTGGACAGTGATTTATGGCTACTGTCAAACACGGTTTCTTAAGGTTAACAAAAATCGGGCATTATGACGGCTATAAATCGGACGTTCCATAAATCGTAATCAACAACCCAAGCCACACCGGGCATACCAATCATCTTACATTCATAATACTAATCTCATAAGTCCAGGAACATCATATTATATCATCATATTCATCACATCTCTTAAATCAAACAAACTAACTACATAATCATGTAAACATGCTTATAACAACATTATCACCAAAACTTATCCAAAACTCCATTAAAACTCAAATCAAAGACTAGGGTTCTTGAAGTTTATACCTTCCTTGGAGTATGTTCTAGCCTCACTAAGCTTTGTATGATCCTTGAGTGGCCTTAAGCTAGCTAAATCAACCATAAAAATCAAAGAAAAACAAGATTAGTTCTTGAAGAACACTATTCACCCTCCTTGTAAATGATTTATTTGAAAATGGAAACAAAGGAGTTTGGACTTGAAATTTCTAGGAGATTAGTTTCTTGAAATATAGAACTCACCTTAAAAATTACAAGATCAAATGATGGTTGGAAGAGGGTTTTTGATTCTTGAATTTTTAAGAAAAGCCGAATGGCTTCTTGGAAGAGAAAGAATTGCTTGGTTGATTTGTTTTGATAATAATGCAATAAAGTGACTTTGCTTAGATAATATCTCATCCTAAAGCCACTTTAATAAAGTGATGATGCAAGGGGTGATGTCTTTGGATGAGTATGTGTTGTTGTTTAAGTGGTGGAATGGTAAAGAGATGCTAAGTACTAGTTGATTTTTCTAATGGTGCTAGTTAGTAATGCAACTAGCTTGGTTCCATTGATCTTATCTAGCATAAAGTGATTATGTCACCTTCCACTATCTCATCACACCTCTTAGTCCTCTGCTTGTTTCTTTGTCCGTTTGTTGCTCAATTCATTGATCGTTCGGACGAATAACTAAGTAGTTTCACCTCTAGGGTTTACCGGGAAATTTCTCAATATTCATAATAACTTCCCCAATCCTTAATATAATCCTCGTGATGACCATGTAGGATATTTAATCTCGATACGAACTTAATCCGTAATCTAGGATTCGTTCGCTTTATTGATTAATCTCGTTATAACGTTTTAGCGGTTTCTAGAACGCTTGTTTCACTGCCTCAGTGGTTTCCTACCTTCATTCTTAAATCAAATATAATAACATCCCAAAATATCAAATCCTCAAAGTTAATATCTCAATTCTTGGATTATAATAATATTTAATCCACTGTCCGGTCAAATATTATACCGAAAAAGAATTTGGAATTTCTGAATTCCGATCGTCTCTGCATTCACTTATTTCCTCCGCGTATTACTAATATGACTTCGAACCATCCATATCACGTCCTGTACATAGGGTGGCGTGAAAAGTTTTCCAACTTACAAAATCACTATTCATCCACCAAATTACTATGCACGTACAGGAAATACTATGCACGTACGGGAAACACTATGCACGTACGGGAAATACTATGCATGTATGGGAAACACTATGCACGTACGGGAAACACTATGCACGTACTCATTTCCCTTCAAGGATCCATTAGCTCCTTCCTGGATGGTAGATTATTCTTATCTAGGTCCTCAACCATCGAATTACTCTATTCTGACAATATACCAATGCATCAGGATCATTGTCCAAAGCAATATCCATTCATTACAATCATTGTTCTTTGAAACCACCATTCATTAGAGCTGGTGACCTTGTTGTCGGAATCATTGTTCCTCATTTTATCATTACTTAATAAAAAGTTTTAATTATATCCAAAATTTGGGGTTCTTACAGTCTCCCCTCCTTAAAAGGATTCCGTCCCGGAATCAGGTAGGAAGCAAAGAGTCGTTTGCCTGTCGTTCACTTTTTAGCTTCCCGGTCAATTCTTAGTCATTCTACCCTTCCTCAGCACATCTTCTAGTGCTACAATCCATACTGTATCATTTTTCCATCAACGTTGCTACTTTTCGTACAACTCACTATCCGGGTTATACTCTTACTCAGTCTTATCCTTATTGATACCTGCAGTAACATTGGTATCACTATCACCCTACGAATTCGGAGGTAACCTCGCTCGTACTGTGCATTTCCTGATCGCTTTAATCTTCGCAATCTCGATCAATATAGAGAAGTGGAAAGATTTATTGAGAGATCACTATGATCAATTGAACATTTGTTATATTGCATAGTTAGTACAGAAGGGGGCCAGCCTTTAGTACTTGACAAGCAATTAAACAAGTTATGGTATTCCACTTAGACTTCTATCACATAGACAGATAGTCACGTAGCAGTACCTCCCCTCCTAAAAGGGTTGTTCTTCTCAATTCATAAAGAAGATGAATAAGAGAGAAGAAGAGAAAAGAGTTCTAAAGGATTATAGAAAGCTTTCATGATTGTAGAATATCATACTCAGAATTTACCTCTGAACTATAGAGGTTTATCAAAGAAGAAATTAATCATAATTATATCCAATACTATTTGATCGCAATCTCGCGTGTCAACATATCTTGCTGCTTTGTCCATTATTCTATGGACAAATACTCTTGTTCAATCTTAGCGATACTCACATTCGGGAAATCCTTCAACCTTTCAGGTTAAATCTTAGATTTCTCACTTGACATCATTATTACTGACATCCCATATCATGTTACTAGCTTTTTCATAACTATAATATTGACACTATCAGGTTGTCATCCTGAGAATTCATTAGAAAACCCATTCATAACATTCCTTGCTTCTCATTCCATAGTTGCTTTCCCAGCCTTTTCTTTATCAATCACATCCTTCTTATTATCTGATTCTTACTCATTTCTATTATTTACTTTCACCTTCACCTCTTTATTGAGACACCTTTTTGCACTTGGTACCCCCTTATCGGTATTCCGTCACATTTATTCTATAATCATCACGTTATTCCAATTTAAACTTTCCGAAACGAATCTGGCCCGGTCCCTTTTTCTTAGATTCATATAATCTACTTCTGCCAACCTTGTTTCTCATCACTTGTTCTTTTCTATCCGTGGTTTTCCACAGGTTGTCTTTCGTAAGTCAGACCAGGTCGTATATCTACCGGCTCATGCTCTTATCATCTATCGAGCATCTGCATTTTACTAGCGTAGCCTGGCCACATGAAAACCCGTTATGACCGTGCTATAAGTTTTGGGGGTAAGGCTGGCTCGAATACCGCCGTCCGAGAACTTTTAAACTCTCAGGTGGCCCAATAAGTCTCGGGCTCAACCGCCCTTCCCTCCAAGTCTCATTAATTCTTTCCATGGGAATATCTTTAACATCATGAATTACCAACCTCATATTCTCTATCTTGTTTGCGCAGAAGTACACTAACGTAAACTTGTTTGTCATTCATCAACATGCCATTTAGTTAATCAATGGCAGCACTTTCTTTATCTTTACATTGTCATCTACTTTCTTAGAAGAATCACCATCGCTTGTTGTTTACGTAGTGCATTAATAGCTAATCCTACGGGTTTCAAATCCTTTAGGGAGACAAAGTAATCACTATTCCTTATCCATAAGGAACACTTCCTGAACTTGATGTAGATATTACATGAAGTAGATACAATTGCAAAAGAGTTTCAAGCATCGCAGCTATGTCAGGTTGATGAAACTATCACTCATGCAGCTTCCATAAAAGACTAGAAACTTAACGGTTTACTTCGTTAATTTTGTATCATGGTCCTGGTCTGCCTCAAAACGGGACCTTCTAAGGTACGTAATATGCTTAAGACTCCATCAGGAATTGAATCTTTACTTAAACTATTATTACCTTCGATTCTTGCACAATCATCAAAAGGAATGTAACTTCCTCCACTCCAATATGACCTTCAAGGTCTTTCCAAATATCATTTTGTTTCTTCGGTATTAACATTTGTAATTATTCCTTTATACTTAGACTGTCGGCCACCTCATTGGCCTTTCCTGATAATAATAATTTCTGGTAATCCTTGTTCTCTGGATATATTCCAATTCAAACATTTCTACCTCATTCCCATCATTGTTGGGTGAAAGCATTCTCCCTTAAGCTCTGTTGATGGAAAAAAAATATATTTATCAGTCTTTCTCCATAAGTCATTGCTTCCACCTACCCGTGGGAACTTTATCACGTTTATTCCCAATCTTACTTAGGATACTTCTTTTCTTAGTTCTTTCCTTATCTTAGGATAATCTCAACCTTTATAGGTTCAATCCATACTTCCTCAGGGTTTCATACATGCCTTATCTGGCATTATTGTTACTATGTCATACATTCCTTACCAAACTTCCATTTTGAAGTTCGGAATATTACCTTTTTCCTTGTAAGGTTTCATAGGTCATCCTCATCCTTCCTCCTGTATTTTCTAGGGTACAGAGTATATCAAAACGTCATTGATCAATACTCTAGTAATTCTATCTATGTTCTTTCCAGAACTCTTTTTAATAATCCTTACCGGTCATTGTTGCCTTAGCAAGTCCAACTCATATCATCTGAAGTCATAATGTCGTTATTAGGGTTAATGCCACCCCTTGTGCATTCCCCAGGGTTTGTCTTAATTTATGGATATCCTATCCTTAATTCAACTGCCAAGGAATTCTTGCATCTTATAATTGGCAATCAGATCATGTATCCTTAATAAAGGTCTCTTTTCAATCATTCTCATTTGATAATCGATCGGTGGCTTAATGCCACCCTCTTCTTTCAGATAGTTGTCAGCCTATTTGGCCTTCCAAAAGGCAACGTATGCCTATCTGCTCACTTACAGAACTTGGTAATGGTAGCAAGGATGTTTTGGAAGATATTGGTCGAGTTCAACGTGAATCTCTTAGTACTTATCGTTCTTCTCAAATGTACTTGCCTTAGACAAAATTTCTACAGCATACTGATCCATCTCTGACCATTTCCATACTCTCTTCATAAACCTTCGTTGTTTACTTTCCTTAGTCATAATATATTCATGGTATTTATAATACCCTAACATCAAACATCTCAAGTCATTATACTTCTATTTTTACTCGTAATCTTGGATAATCATATATACATGAATCACTTTAGTACGGGTGACCCTATACAAAAAAAAAATCTAGCAAATTCCCAATCAAAACATGGGTTGCAAAGGGTTCAGTAGAAGATTCCTACGATCTCATTAATGTTTCCTTTATATCAGAAGCCCTTGCAGTCGGCGCTTTCTTAGAAGCAACCCTGCTTTGTCCTTTCATTGCTGGTCTAGTCACTTGATAATCCTTTGTGACTTGGCCTCAACTGGCCACACTAAAATAAAATATATGATTTTAGGGGTTTGGCTAATCGCATTACTTTTCTAGCAATTGCCGGCATAGTGCCATTTTCTTTGATACCTTTCTACCTTTCCAAAACTTTACTTCATATAAGTCTTAATCGACTACTCAGCGCCATCTCCAGTCACCTTTCCTCTACTTTTATCTCTTCAACTATTCTTATCAATCCCACGTGCCACGCAAGCTTACCATTCCTGGAATAACAGCCTTTTCACTTAAGTCAATCCCGGAGTTTCTCAGTCCGGCGGGTTTCTTACTTAAATTTCCTGTTTTCGTCCAATATCACTTCATCATTTTATCTCTACCATCGATTATAATATTCAGGGTCCGTCTACTAACCCATATGATAGTAACCTTACCCAATCCACAGGGTTCGCTCCAGTTTCCATTCCTTTCAATGATGTTCTCTGATAATCAGAAAGACAAGGTTTGCCAAAATTCGTTGAAGTTCTTTCCAGAATCAGGGAAATTTTGGTCAATCTATCCACCTACTGGTAACATTAAGGAGACCAGTTTAGAAACCTGAAGAATAATTCTATGAACCCCCAAGCAGGTAGAACCATAAGCAGTCATAATTAACGAAATAATCGTCATCAGGTTGGAAGTTTAACCACTGGAGAGGAACCAATTATATACATCCCTTAGAAGGGAATTAACAGTTTTAAACTGAAACTTGTCACAACGTCCTGATACCTATACGTCCTGATATTCAATATTACCAAATGTCATTCTACCTGACTACCAGTCTCAGAAGGAACATTACCATCGGAGTTGGTTGTTCCACAAAAATTGGCACTACTAAGGCCATCCGAACCTGGTGAACCATGCTGTCCGAATGCATCCGCAAGTACCTTGTCGTGCTGCGCAAGCACACATCCTAATCTTTTATGCGAAGCGTCGTTGGAAGCACAAAGTCTCCCTTTTTCCATTAAACAATGCCAACTCTTGGGCATTACCGATTTCATCTTTTAGCTATAGGAAGATTTTCTCACATTTTTCTCTTTAACTGCTGATCGTATTACTTGATCCGTTATAATTCCGCATCGGAGTAAACTTACGGTAACTACTATAATCCATTTAAAGAAAAGAAAGAATTTAATATTCCTCTGAGTCACATGCATCTAACGTTTCTGGTTCATCATTTCACTGAGTTAAATTAACCCTATACTTAGTCTCTGACAATAGTCTCATTACGAGTTCATCTTGACTCACTGGTCTTATCTTCTGGTAGGTTCTGAGATCATTGTCTTGCTTACTACTTCCTTATATAACTTTATCCAATCATGCTATCACTTCCCAATGTTTTCACTTTCTAACTGATTCATTCATAAAATGGACATTTTCCTGAATAAGACAACTTCATCAACCTCAATTTGGTTCCATAAATTACAACCTATGACATCTGCCTTCTCATGGAGAATTATTACTGATAATATTCATACTTATTCATTTATCAAATGATATGGCACTTACTGCCTCTTCTCAACTATTCCTAGGGACTCTGCTCCTCGCCTTATATCGATGCCTTTGATAATCATACATCCTTCTAGCACTCTTTTCGTTAATATGAAAGTCTCTAATGATTCTCATCTATTCCCGTATAAGATCTCAAGTAATTCTTCCAATCCGTCTTACTTGCTGGTACTACCTTCAGTAGTCCAGCCACGAATCCAACATGAATCTTCAGTTCTCTTGCTAATAGCTTAGTTCTTTATGCCCACTTTTCTGAGCACTATACCTTAATCATCTCAGTCTTCCTGGCTACAACCCTCATTCCTCGAGGGTAAGCTCCTTATCCTAACAGGATTTTCCTTATCTGCTGGAACCTCTTCCGGGTCTCCAGTAGGGTACTCTATTGAATTTACCCGCTGATCTTCAGCATATAATAAAGCATCATTGCGCTGCTGCTCGTATGCCTCAAGGTCTGTTGCCTTACTTGTCGATGCGATATCGAGCTAAGTTACTATCATGATACTTAATAGTTCCCATAAGGGTTTTATAGGTCATCACTACATTAAGTAGTCCGACTATGAACTTGGCAAGAGTTCTTATTATATTATTGAATTTATTATTATATAACGTCGCCTCATCTCTGGGGTTTATAACGTACGCTCTGATACCACTTCTGTAACACCCCCAGATCCGGGGTCCGGGATCCGGTGGTTACGGTTTCCAATTCTGTCCACAACAATTGAAATTTCCTTAACATAAAATAAATTACGTCTCTATGACCCAACACCACAATATAAAACACACCCGTTATAGTCCCAGAGATGAAATCAGAGTAACAATCAAATTTTTAATAATCACATTATGAGTTCTTACAATCCAAAAGAATTTCAATATAAATACATACTCTTTGCCATCCATTTACATAAGTCATACTGGACCATATTCTTGGTACTGAAAGAATAAATATATCCTACCAATAGCTTCTTCTTCAGCTCTGGTAGTCTCATCGTCCTCGCCCGCGTCGAGTGCGCCTTGTGCGAGTCATCTGGTCTAGCTGTTGTTGTGATATAATAATAAAGCAAGGGTGAGCAATAGCCCACCAACAATAATATATAACTGAACGATAATATATAACAGTTCAAAAGTATCTTTTAAACCATATGCCATGCATTTACGGAAATGATGCCAGTATAATATGAACGATGAAGTTACAAGGTAACTTAAAGTATTTGTTTGTAGAAATATCTGCTACATCAAAAGTAAGCGTGATATTCTCATTGTCATTAAAAAGAGGAACTTGCATGAAAAGATTGCAATTCCAGTTATGAACACTTTTCCAGCTCTTCCAACAGTAATCATGTTGCAGGAAATAAATAAGTTTGGATGATGAACCAATGATGGAGTATTCACCGCGCCCGCTGTTCCAATCTTGATGATCAGTCGAGATCGTACAGCTCAATTTAGATTTACTACCGGTAGAAGGAAGAACTGACGGCTTTACTTGTCTACCGCCTTACTAGCTCTCCCCGGCCAACGGTTGGGCCAAAAGGGATGGACCGGCGCTACTCGGCCTCTTACACGACTCCTAGTTCAAATATAATTCATGACTCTGAATGTAACGTTCGTCCCCCTTTCCCCAAGTATAATACTTGTTGATAAGACTCCACAAAGTAGTCGTATCTAGTTGGAAAGGAAAATTCCACCAATAACTTCCAAGCTATTGCTTGGTAACGAATATCAACTTGTTCCAACAATCTTACCCCTCAAAAGATGAGAAGGTACACAATGACTTAATAAGCCAATAGCACCCGAGTTGCGAGTGAAGAGAATACTTTATTGACCGGGAAGTCGACCAGATAAATAACATTTTCCAAGTAAGGTTCCCTTATTATTAGGGAGATAGACTCAAAGAAGAATGATGTCTGAGAACCTTTCTTGATATAAGATTAATAATAATATGACTCCGAAATATTTTTCCGTAATAATCGAAGAAGATAAACCTTATCGAGGTTATTCTAAGTATGGAATAAATATTCAAAGAATATTTATTGAATTAAAATATTTTACAGAATATTTAGGAATATGAAAGAATATCTTTAATCAGAGTATTTCCCAAATAATCCTTGAAGAAATATCGAGAGAATATTTATTGCATAATTAAATATTCAAATGAATATTCAAAATAATATTCATTAATTAATAAGACCTGAAAGGAATATTTAAAATATTTAAAATAATATTCGATGATTAAATAGAACCCTGGATGAATATTCAAAATAATATTCATAATTAATTAAAAATTTAAATGAATATTGAAAAAGTAATATTCATTTAATGAATAATATTCTAAATGAATATCAAGTAATATTCATTTAGTAATCCAAGCTTTAAAGGAATATTCGAGATAAGACTCGATAAATAAATCAAGCTTCAGATGAACATTAAAATAATATTCGTCAGGTAATTACTATCTTAAATGAATATTCAAAAGTAATATTCATTTAATGAATAATATTCTAAATGAATATCCAAATAATATTCATTTAGTAGTCCAACCTTTAGAAGAATATTCGAAATAATAATCGATAAATAATTCGACTCTGAATGAATATTAAAAATATTATTCGTCGAATAGTTACGTTCAAATAATTATTTGAAGTAAGGATCGTTAAATAAATAATCTCGAACGAATATTCAAATAATATTCGTCGCCCGAATAATGGAAAATATTTACTTAAATATTTTCCTCCGAGGTAATCTCGATATGTCAAGAAATATTGACTCCCGGTCTATATTTGATGAATAAGATGTATACGCCCTTCTATGAGGGTCTTACAATAACCGGCTTATAATTGATACGTTAGCTATCTAATTTATAAGCCAATAAACAATCAGGGAACAAGCATAACGATATAACTGGAAAGTAGGCATGCATGCTATGGCATATGTATAACGGAAAACATATATATATTCAATCACAACAACAGCCTAAAAGAAGGGAATTGAAACTTGCCTGGTAGTCGAGTACGATAAGGGGTAGTGGTAGCGGGTCCCGGGTCAGCTTGGTGATCTATAAATAGCCAAGGCATTCGGGATTAATCACTTAACATCTTAAAAGTTAAGTTATACTTAAATCGAAACACGTTCTCGAGTTATCTCGTTATACCCCTTTTAGTGGATTCCTTTTATCATCGATCCGACCCGACATTCGTTCGTTAATACGACATGTCATTGTACTTACACTTGGGACATACTTAAGTCATACAAGTTCTAAAGTCGATTTACGAATCAATATTATGCTCCGAGTTTTATCGCCCGTTTTCTAAGTGTTTTACCGAAGTTATAATCAAGCGGGTTTTTAGGGGTTCGATCGCGATTAACTTTGATTCGAACATTTTTATAAAATCGGAAAACGATCCGTTTCACATGAGGTTTTCTCTCACACCTTCCTTTTTACCTCTAGTATTTAATTACCAAGATTCGCCACTGACTTACGTATTTTACGAGGGTTCAATTTTAATAACGAACTCGTACTTACGGTTTCGAACGTCTTTTAGTGAATCGGCCATAACTCCTAAACCGTAAGTCCGTTTCACACGATCTTTATATCAAAACGAAGCTTATAACATGATCTATCTTGCCATGGCAGAACATGATACTGGACAGTGATTTATGGCTACTGTCAAACACGGTTTCTTAAGGTTAACAAAAATCGGGCATTATGACGGCTATAAATCGGACGTTCCATAAATCGTAATCAACAACCCAAGCCACACCGGGCATACCAATCATCTTACATTCATAATACTAATCTCATAAGTCCAGGAACATCATATTATATCATCATATTCATCACATCTCTTAAATCAAACAAACTAACTACATAATCATGTAAACATGCTTATAACAACATTATCACCAAAACTTATCCAAAACTCCATTAAAACTCAAATCAAAGACTAGGGTTCTTGAAGTTTATACCTTCCTTGGAGTATGTTCTAGCCTCACTAAGCTTTGTATGATCCTTGAGTGGCCTTAAGCTAGCTAAATCAACCATAAAAATCAAAGAAAAACAAGATTAGTTCTTGAAGAACACTATTCACCCTCCTTGTAAATGATTTATTTGAAAATGGAAACAAAGGAGTTTGGACTTGAAATTTCTAGGAGATTAGTTTCTTGAAATATAGAACTCACCTTAAAAATTACAAGATCAAATGATGGTTGGAAGAGGGTTTTTGATTCTTGAATTTTTAAGAAAAGCAGAATGGCTTCTTGGAAGAGAAAGAATTGCTTGGTTGATTTGTTTTGATAATAATGCAATAAAGTGACTTTGCTTAGATAATATCTCATCCTAAAGCCACTTTAATAAAGTGATGATGCAAGGGGTGATGTCTTTGGATGAGTATGTGTTGTTGTTTAAGTGGTGGAATGGTAAAGAGATGCTAAGTACTAGTTGATTTTTCTAATGGTGCTAGTTAGTAATGCAACTAGCTTGGTTCCATTGATCTTATCTAGCATAAAGTGATTATGTCACCTTCCACTATCTCATCACACCTCTTAGTCCTCTGCTTGTTTCTTTGTCCGTTTGTTGCTCAATTCATTGATCGTTCGGACGAATAACTAAGTAGTTTCACCTCTAGGGTTTACCGGGAAATTTCTCAATATTCATAATACCTTCCCCAATCCTTAATATAATCCTCGTGATGACCATGTAGGATATTTAATCTCGATACGAACTTAATCCGTAATCTAGGATTCGTTCGCTTTATTGATTAATCTCGTTATAACGTTTTAGCGGTTTCTAGAACGCTTGTTTCACTGCCTCAGTGGTTTCCTACCTTCATTCTTAAATCAAATATAATAACATCCCAAATTATCAAATCCTCAAAGTTAATATCTCAATTCTTGGATTATAATAATATTTAATCCACTGTCCGGTCAAATATTATACCGAAAAAGAATTTGGAATTTCTGAATTCCGATCGTCTCTGCATTCACTTATTTCCTCCGCGTATTACTAATATGACTTCGAACCATCCATATCACGTCCTGTACATAGGGTGGCGTGAAAAGTTTTCCAACTTACAAAATCACTATTCATCCACCAAATTACTATGCACGTACAGGAAATACTATGCACGTACGGGAAACACTATGCACGTACGGGAAATACTATGCATGTATGGGAAACACTATGCACGTACGGGAAACACTATGCACGTACTCATTTCCCTTCAAGGATCCATTAGCTCCTTCCTGGATGGTAGATTATTCTTATCTAGGTCCTCAACCATCGAATTACTCTATTCTGACAATATACCAATGCATCAGGATCATTGTCCAAAGCAATATCCATTCATTACAATCATTGTTCTTTGAAACCACCATTCATTAGAGCTGGTGACCTTGTTGTCGGAATCATTGTTCCTCATTTTATCATTACTTAATAAAAAGTTTTAATTATATCCAAAATTTGGGGTTCTTACAAGAAGACTAGACTACTACATCACCATATCTTAAATCAGCCACCAGTATGGCCCAAAGCCCTGACCCTCGCGATAGGAATGTGAAAGATCTCCTCAGCATCTATCCTGGACACCCTGCCATCTCCATCCGTAGGGAAAGCTCGAACTCTCATCCGTGCCCTAAGCTCAATTCGGGTCACTGCCCTATGCATAGCTCGAGCCCTAGCATGCCTCCGGCTGGCCTAAGAAAAAGGACTCACAGGCAATGGTGGTGGGGTAGGGGCTCTCTCAGTAGAGAGTAGTGGCAAACGAAGTCCTGAACTCCCAAAAGCATCATCAACTAGCTCATCAATATTGCCCTCCGTACCCTCATCCACTGCCTGCTCTATAACCGTGTCCATAACCTGCTCAGTAGTCAGTGTCCTCCTCCATAACCCTAATATCAGATATAGCCTGGATCTCCTCCGGATCTTCATCATCAGACTCCTCACCAATAACCTCGGTATCCTCAGCTGTCTGGACCTCCTCCGGGTCCCCCTCCTCAGACTCAACAACCTCTGTGTCTCCATCCTCGTCACCTAGACGCTCATAATACGGATCTGTGGTCCTGAGTAAGTCCTCATCGTGATGTCGCTCAAACGCCTCTGGATCGGAGATGTCACTCGCCTACACAATACGAACTATGTTACTATCATGATACTTAAAAGTTCCCGTAAGGGTTTTAGGTGAACTTGGCATGAGTTCTTATTATCGTAAGGAATTTATTATTATAACGTCGCATCATCTCTGGGATATATAACTCTCGCTCTGATTCCATTTCTGTAACAGCCCCAGATCCGGGGTCAGGGACCTGGTCGTTACGGTCTCAATTTCCATAAATAATACTTGCACTTGAATCAAAATAAATAAAATTCATGCTATGACCCCGTAATAATATCAAATCACACAACCAATTATAGTCCCAGAGATGAAATTGAAATAAGTCTCTAAACATTGGATCCACAATTCATAAGTTATTACAACCCAAAATGATTACAGCTTAATTTAATAGTTTC
The DNA here is from genome assembly GCA_036435485.1 of Saposhnikovia divaricata. Taxonomy (NCBI): domain Eukaryota; kingdom Viridiplantae; phylum Streptophyta; class Magnoliopsida; order Apiales; family Apiaceae; genus Saposhnikovia; species Saposhnikovia divaricata. The sequence goes on along the minus strand of CM071596.1, from coordinate 160,899,271 downwards.
TTGCCATTGATTAACATAGGTTATACATATAGATAATCTGATAAACAAGAGCTGCCAGCCTAGGCTACTGGTTGCTCCTACCTCAGCAATGGCGACGATGATATCAGCGGGCAATCCTACGACTGCTTTCACCTGCTTGCGCCGAGTGCGCCTTACGCGGGCCATCAGACCTAGCTGTTGTTGTGATATAATAATTAAAGCAAGGGTGAGCAATAGCCCACCAAAAATAATATATAACTGAACAATAATATATAACAGTTTTAAAAGAATATCTTTGAAACCATATGCCATGCATTGAAGAACATTGTGCCAGTATAACGTAAAAGATGAAGTTACAAGGTAACTCAAAATATATTTTCCGTAGAAATATCTGCTATGCAAAAATATGAACAAGATATCAACATATGTCATAAAGAGGAAATTGCAAGGTAATTATTGCAATGTTATTTTTTTTTTTAACACTTTTCGAATCCTGCCAACACTTATCGGTCACCCAGCAGTAGCTTTCCGATCGGGGTGCTCTCGATAATGTTGCAGAAAATATCCAAATTGGATGATGAACTAATACTAGAGTATTCAATGCACCCGCTATTCCAATCCTTACGATGATCAGTCGCAGATTGTACAGCTCAAATTATTTTTACTACCGGTAGAAAGAAGAACTGACGGATTTACTTGTCTACCGCCCTTTTAGATCTCCCTGGCCAACGGTTGGGCCTTTGGGATGGACCGGCACTACTCGGCCTCTTATACGACTCCTAGTTCGAATAGAATCCATGACTCTGAAACGTAAAGCTCATCCTTCTTTCCCCAAGTATAATACTTGTTGATAAGACTCCACAAAGTAGTCGTATCTAATTGGAAAGGAAAATTCACCAATATTTCCCAAGTTGTTGCTTGTAAATGGATATCGACTTGTTCCATCAATCTTACCCCTCGAACAATGAGGAAGTAACAAAAGATTCAATTTGATGAATAACAACCAAGTTGCGAATGAAAAGAATAGTTTCAAAGATTTATGACTGGGCAGTCAAACAAAATAAATAACAGCTCTCAAGTAAGGTTTCTTTATATTTTGAAAGTTTTTAAGCGAACATTTAAATCTTCCTATAAGATTGATTTAAATGGAAAATAGGGTTTTGGGAACCTTTCCTTGATAAAATAATTATAATAAGGCTAAGAAATATTTTACATAATATATAAAGATTAAAGATAATTTTTGAATAAAATAATTTATTTTGAAAACCAATTTAAAAGTATTAAATAATTATTCCAATAATATTTATTAACTCTTAAATATTTAAAGAATATTTATTGATCAAAATATTGCTCATAAATAACCCTCGAATGAATATATAAAAATATTTACTAAAAACAATTTCTTAAATGAATACTCGAAATAATATTCAATAAATAATTCAAACCTTAAATTAATATTTAAAATAATATTCATTAAATAAATAAACCTTAAATGAATATTCAAAAAAATAATACTCAATTAATAAATAAAACTCAGATGAATATTCAAAAATAATATTCATTAAATAAATAAATAAACTCAAATGAATATTCCAAATAATATTCATTAAAGAAATAATGGAAAACATTTATCTAATATTGTCCTCAGAAAATAATCACAGTATATACAGATATATCGACTCCCGGACTATATTTGAAGAATGAAGATTAAATGCCCTTCACTAAGGGTCTTAGCAATATCCGGCTTATAACTAATATATCGCATATCTAGCTTATAAGCTAATATCAAATCATTAAACCAGTATCACAATATAATTTGAAAGCAGACATGCATGCTATGGCATATGTATAACAGAAACCAAATCATATATATTATCACAACAATAGTTTCAAAATGTTTGAAAACTTGCCTGGTACTCTGGTAGGGATAGTGTGTCCTGGGTCAGTCCGGTAATCTATAAATAATCAAAATATTCGAGATTAATCACTTAACGCTTTGAAAGGTTAAGTATATACTTTACTTAGGTTATAACACGTTTTCAAGTTATCTCGTTATACACCCTCTAGTGTAACTCTTATTAACACCGTAGTAACCCGACACTTGCTCATTATCCAGGCATGTCATTACACTTACACTTGGTAGGTTCTTAAGTCATTTAAGTTCTAAGGTTGGTCATTTACCAGGAAAGTTTATACCTCGAGATTTATTGTCCGCTTTCTAAGTGGTTTTCCAAAGTTATAACCAAGTGCTCTTTTTAGGGGTTCCCTCGTACTTAACCTTGATTCGAACATTTTTATAAAATCGAAAAACGATCCGTTTGACATGAGGTCTTTTGTCACACCTTCCTTATGATCTCTAATATTTAATTATCAAGATTCGCCACTGAATTAATCATATTAAGGGGGTTCAATTTCAGTTACGAACTCGCACATACGGTTTCGAACCACTTTCACTAAATCGACCATAACTCCTAAACCGTAAGTCTAAATGTTTCGATTCTCGTGCCAAAACGATGTATGACTCAAGATCTACAAGGGCAGGTCATGTAATCATCAAGATCAGAAAGTTAAGGCTACTGTTATGCACGAATTTTAACTGTTAACGAAATTTCGGCATTACGACGGCTATAAATCGGATATTTCCAAAAATTACAATCCTCCCACAAACATGGTTTCCACTCCAAATCACATATACATGTTATTTAACATTGAACTAAGGCCAATCACTGCATTTCCGTTCATCTAAACCATTTAATCATAAATCAAATCCCAATCACATCTCTACACTACACCATAAAAGGCATACGACCACATTTAGAGCCTATGTTGCCCTTCGATCTGTTTCCTTTACCATGCATGTTTTTGGCTTTTTCATGTTGCCTTAGGTAGCAGAAATATGTTGGCATAGAATAAAAGTGTTTGCATGTTGCCGTAGGTATAAATTGTGTTGCCATAATTTTGTAATGAACAAAATTTTACATTTTCTACAAAAAATAAATATTTAACCTTTTTTCACATGAAAATTTATTTATTTAGATAAAATTACAATCAAGAAGTTTTTATAAAAATCAAGAATATGCCCGTAGAAGTGAATATATCATTAAAAATGTTAAAACGTTTTAAGGTGATTAAATTTATTTTTATGTTCATTAAATATTATCAAACAAAATTTTTAAAATTTTTTTTTTCTAAATAAATTTTAATATATCATTAAAAATAAAAATATTGTCATATATGATTAAAACTATTTGAATATATTATATCAGATTATGTAAAATGAATTGAATGCTTAATTAAAAATTAAATTTTTTTTCCAATAAATAAAAGAATGAAAAATTAAATTATTTTTTTCCTTAAAGAGACAAAAATATGAAAATTTGGGAGAAATTGGTGAGCGGTAAATAATTCACTAAAAAATTAAAACAAATTTTTGAGATGAATAACTAATTTTTTATAATTATGAAATGAATGATTTTTTTCTAAAGTTTTTTTGCACTGATATAATAAATTGGAGAAAGTTTTTTTCACCGATGAGCGGCAAAAATCCCGCTTAATCCAAATTTTCAGACATCACAATACAATACAGCTCACAAGCACACACTCTGTCACTCTTTCTCTGGTAGCTCTCTTCGTCTTTATCTCTTCATCTCCCACTCTCACAAGCACACGCACACGCTCTTCGATTTTCTTCTATTATCCATATATACATATAATATACACTCTTCAATTTCCTTCAATTTGTATGCTTCTTTAATTTAGGACTTTTATCTGTACATACATATGTTTCTTTAATTTAGGACTGATTTTGATTTGTATTTTTGATGTTTCAGGGTTGATATTGAAATTTGGGCTTCAATCAGATCGGGTTCAATCGGGTTTAGTTTGGGTATTCATAATCAGGGCTTCAATGGGGTTCAATTTGGGGCTTCGAGCTTAAGGTAGTTTTATCTTTTGTATTATATATATTGAATGTATAATTTGTTTTGTGAGTTAGATTTTAGTTTGTAGGTTCAATATTAGGGCTTAAATCGGGTTCGATTTTGTTTTGTGTTAATATTGAGTTCTTGTTTGCCATGGATTAATCACTCTCTTGATTGTCTCTTTCGGAGCATACGACTACTTTCAGTACCAATATCTCTCTCTCTCTCTCTCTCTCTCCCCCCTCCCTCCCTCCCTCTCTCTTTCTCTCCCTTTCTGTCTCTCTACTGTCTCTCTAATACTTTTTGTTTGTTTGTTGCCGGCGATTTGTTACCTATGTATTTGTTTGTTTGTTTTTTTGGTTTGCATCTTTGCTTTTGAAGTTCATTATATTTTTTCTATAAATGTAGGTTGAGTTCAGGCCTGTTTTAAGCACCAGCGAGAATTTATGATTTTCTGTTGAGGTTAGTTAAACATGATATCCCCTGTTTAAACTCCTACATAGTGATTTATATATATTTTTTGACATGAGGTGGGTTGGTTATAAGGATTTAGGCTTTACATACTTTGCTTTCTAGTTTAGTTTTGTACTCAGTATTTGATGTCAGGAGGGTAGTTACCCTTGCTTTTGTTAGAATGTTCATAAGGCTTGAATGTTAATAATTACAAGTGTGCGAATTACTGAAAATGAACGTCATTACGTAAATTATTTATGTTAATTATGTTAAGAGACAAGGGAAAGTAATACTTTTTAAAGAGGAGTATCTGATATGAATTGTCTTTAACTAGTTAATGCAGTACTGTTAGCAATGTTTATTAAAAATTATACCGTGCACATTAGTTGTTTTAAAAACATCAAATAATGAACTCTGGTCTAGTTGTAGTATCATGTTTAATATGTGGAAATGGAGATTGTCAGTGTCGAACCAAACACTTGATTTTAAAACCTATATGAGATGTGTTCATAGGATAGCAATCGTATGATGCATGAGATGTGTTCTGTGATTTTCTACTGGTCGAAGAGATAAAGAGTTTTTTTTCTCATTTGTTTTATGAAGCTAAATATCCAAACCTATATGCAGTCAAGTTAATACATTTTCTTATCATTTTGTTATAACCTTTTAATCTTAATCAATCAAACTTCGAAATATGTGAGAATCAAAAAGTGACCAAGCCATGTAAAGTAGTCAAGTAGTCAACTACTAGAAAATATCAAAATTCTTAAACCATGTAAAGTAATTGAAGTCTACAAGGAAGTAGGAACATTATTTACAATCTCTAAGCTCAACTGAATGAACTCAAATTGACTATAAAAGAATCCAAAATAGATTCTATATTTAAGTCATTTGATAATATCTAGTCTATTTTTTTCTTTTTTAATTTATTTATTAAAGTATGCTAAGTTTTGTTTCCCTTCCAGTTTATAAATGTGGACCTGGTTTTCAAAACAACTGTGGCCAATATCTCTTTCTACCTCATTTTTTATCTTCATTAGTAAAACATTACAAGTATTATCACAATATAACATCGAATACCCTGGTTGTGTTAGAGGCTAAGGCATCTCATAACGTGAAGAGTTTGATATATTCAAGTACATGTGCTACTTACGGTGAACCTGCAAAGATGCCAATTATTGAAGAAACTCCTCAGGTTATTATAACAACCTTTTATGCTCCGCATATTACAACATTATGGTTTATTTCTGTGTATGAAACCATTTAAAGTTCTGATATGGTGACTCGGTGTGCACTGTGCAACATCCTACCTATTTGGAGCTGTATGACTAAACAAACTCGCTTGTTCTGTTGCATGTGCAGATTCCAATCAATCCATATGGAAAAGCCAAAAAGATGGCATAAGATATCATTTTGGATTTCCATAAGAACTCGAACATGGCTGTCATGATCCTGAGGTAGAAATTCTATTACATCATTTTATTTGTTAAGTTGGTGAATATTTATCTCTCTCTAATTCTCTAGTTATGTCAGTGGTAAGACATGATAAGCTAATTAGGCTCTATAGAATTGATGACAGGCCAATGCCAAACATCACCGCTATTGGCGTTTGAAACTTGTAGCTTAGAGATTATAGACATAAGTTAAAAATTTTGTATGCTTTATCATTTATAAATACATGAATCCACTTTCTTAGCTTAACGATGAGATATGATTACAAAGAAACTAAATAATGTCTAATTATTATACTCTATACATTTCCAGATACTTTAATGTAATTGGTTCAGATCCAGAGGAAAGGCTTGGTGAAGATCCCAGACTAGAACTACTCGAGCATGGACGTATATCTGGTGCTTGCTTTGATGCAGCTTGGGGAATTATTTATGGGCTTAAAGTACTTGAACATGCTGTAAGATTGAAGCTCCACACTTGCTTATTAGAAAAATAGGTATATACACACAACTTTTTGTCAATCCTTTTCAGTTGGCATCTGGATTGGAGATTTGTCACTGCTGGGTTTCAAGCCATTACATGTCTTATACTATTAATTTTATTGCATTATCATTATTAACTTTGTATATTTGAACATAATATTCTTATTAGTTGTGCAGGTCATATCATGACGAGGAGCACTACAATAGTAACATTCATCAATTTTTGCTTTATCTTTGTTTAGAAGGCGATGGTATGCTTTTAGTGGTTGAAATTAATGAACTTTCTTTGCGACAAGTTTCTGAAGTTGCACTATGCTTGTTGGTTCATTTTGTGATGCTTGTCTTAATTTATTTAATTTTTTATATATGCAGGTGAGAATTAAAACAGTAGCTCTAAGCAGCCTGTGGCAGCCTATGATAGTAAAACTAGAAAAGAGAGCTAGTCTTGTGGCACTACAAGAAGAACTCATGCCGATAACAGCTCGGAAAATGCTAAAAAGGTATATACCATTCTTAAATCTAGTTGCAGAGGAGTTAATGACCAAAAATGAGTTTGGATTTTGTAATGTAGATGGTTGAATATATTACGATGCTTGGGAGTTTGCCAAAATAAGTTTTAGCTAAACTTATGACTTATAAGTTCATAAGTTGAATGTTAGAAATTCTTAACTTTCAACTTATAACTTATAACTTATTCTCGATATACGTAATATATAATATCCTTCAAATCTTCAAAACCATATATCTCTAGATCCATTCATTAGAAAATTGATATGTATATATCAAATTTCCCTATTCATCGAGATCTATCCATTGATATCCATTGTTATATATAAAAAAACAAGTATTTTTAAAATTATAAAAAAAAGTTAACTTATAAGTTCTGATTTACCCAAACAGTCTACTGATTATAAGTTCTGATTTACCAAACACTCTAATCTCTACTCTACTTATCACTTATATGACATAAATGCTTATAAGTCATAAGATACTCATTTTAAGATACCCCAAACATACAGTTAATTATTTTCATACTCGTAAGGATTATTATGTTATAGTATGTTATGTTTGGTGGTAATGAAAAAACAAGTTATGTTGATTTGGTTGATTTGGGAATGAATTTATTCAAATTATGTATTTTTGTTATAAACAGTAAAGTGTTGCCATTGATGTAGTAAAGTGTTGGCAAAAAGGAAAATTAAGGTTAATAAATGTTGCTGTAGGTAAAATTTGTGTTGCCATAAAAGTGGGCCCCATAGTGGGCCCCAAAAGTGAGCCCAATAGTGGGTCCCAAAAAAGGCCCCTGCTGGTGGGACCCACTATTTTTTAAAAAAATATTATACAAAGGCAACATAATATTATGTTGCTAAAGACTAATAATAATGTTGCTATAACAAGTCTATGCCAACATTAAAACTGATGTTGCCATAGAGAAAAAGAATGTTGCCGTTGACACCAAAGGCAACGGCAAAAATAGCAACATCAGCAAAATGTTGCCTTCGGGATTTTTTGGGCCTACAGCAACATATTTTGGGCCTACAGCAACACTTTTTGGAGGTTGCCTTAGGCCTTTTATGGTGTAGTGTTGTTAGATCTTATACATGCATAAAACAACATCATCATCCTAACTAATCCAAAACCACCAAGAACTTAAAAGAAAAGCTAGGGTTTCTTGAGAGATATACCTTCATTGGAGTGTGTAAGGATCTTACTAAGCCTTGTATAACCCTTGTATATCCTTAATATAGCTTAGATCATCAAAACAAATCAAGAAAACAAAGTTAGTTCTTGAAAGTTACTATTCATCATCATCATTGATGATTTATTTAACTATGAAAGACTTGGAATCTATGGCTCAAATTTATAGGATAACTATGATATGAAATGTAGTACTCACCTATTTAATCTTGAGATTTAAGAATGGTCGGAAGTGGGATTTCTCCTCTAGAATTATGGTGAGGCCGAGAGCTACAATGAGAGAGAAATGGAGTTGCTTGGCTTGTTCTTTGATCTCATCTTGCATTATTGTGATATTATCTAGCTAAAGCCACTTTAATAAAGTGATTATGTCATCCAATGCATCATCTATGCCAAGTGTTAGTGTTTTGTGGTGAGATGATGTAATTACGCTAACTTGTTTGGTTAGCTTCTAATAATGCTAGTTACCTTTGTAACTAACATGGTTCCTTGATTCCATCCACTTGCAAATGCTTATCTCTTGGTTCTCTGCTTGTTCCTTTGTCCGGTTATTGCTCAATTTCATTGATTCGGAGGAATATCTCAAGTATTTCTTGTTAGGGTTTTACTAGAAACCTTCTTGATATTTATCTCTTGGTTCTCTGCTTGTTCCTTTGTCCGGTTATTGCTCAATTCCTCAAATCTCTTTATTAAATCCTTAATTCCTTCAGTGTCTAGGGAAATCCTCGAATTTAAATTCCTCAAATCTCTTTATTAAATCTCTTTACTAAATCATTTACATACACTTATTTTTCCTATAGATCATTAATACGAACTCAGAAATCCATTCGGAATACTTCTATATAGTGTCGTCTGATAATATTCCAATTTCCATCAAAAATACTATTCATTACTTATTCTTTCTTTATTTCCTATATTTATAAAAATGTCCTCGTTCTCTTTCGAGCGTTCGCAATCTCTTTTACGGAATCAATTAACTTATAACAAATATCAATTTGGATGACATGAGCTACCAGATATCGATATGGATGACATGAGAATAACCTTCCTCTTTGGAATACCCTATCTTACTTTCTAGGAGATAGACTATTCTAATCTAAGTTGTCAACCAATTGCCTTGTTCATGGCATATAAACATTTGAATCCAAATCCATTAAATATTCATTCATTAAACCACTGATACATTGTAGTCGTAACCACTATTCATTCATACTCCATTACATAATAAAAGTTTTAATTCTACCAAAAATCTGGGTTCTTACAGTCTCCCCTCCTTAAAAGGATTCCGTCCCGGAATCAGTTTGAGAACAAATGAGGGTATTTCTCTTGCATCGCGCTTTCTAGCTCCCACGTTGATTCTTCTACATTGTGGTTCTGCCATAAAACTCTGACTAACTTGAGGACCTTGTTTCGAAGCACTTGTTCTTTTCGGTCTATGATTTCCACAGGCTGCTCCACATAGGTTAGGTCAGGTTGCATGTCTACGTGCTCATATTCCACGATATGCTTGGCATCAGGATTATATTTCCTTAACATCGAAACATGAAACACATTGTGCACTTGTTGTAGGTTTGTGGGTAATGCTAGTTCAGAAGCTAGTTCCCCAATGTGTATTAAGATTTTGAACGGTCCAATGTATCTAGGACTCAGTTTTCCTTTCTTTCCAAACCTCATTAAACCTTTCTAAGGAGATACCTTTAAAAACACTAGGTCTCCAACTTCATATTCCTTGCCTTTCCGAGCTAGATCAGCGTATTTCTTTTGTCGATCTTGGGCTGCTACCAGCCGTCCTCTGATTAGATCCACTACATCTTTAGTCCGTTGGACCACTTCGGGCCCGAGCATCTTTCGCTCTCCAACTTCATGCCAATACAAGGGAGATCGGCATTTTCTTCCATAAAGGGCCTCGTAAGGCGGCATTCCTATGCTTGAATGGAAACTATTGTTGTAGGAGAACTCAATCAGTGGCAAATGATCATCCCAGTTTCCTTTAAAGTCTATAGCACAGACTCTCAATATATCCTCTAGCGTTTGGATGGTCCTTTCACTTTGCCCGTCTGTCTGGGGGTGATAAGCCGTACTCATGTTTAACCCGTTCCTACACATTCTTGAAAGCTTCTCCAAAATCTGGAGTTAAATCTGGGATCTCGATCGGATACTATGGCGACTGGGACTCCATGTCGCGCCACTACCTCTTTTAAGTAGATATCTACTAGCCTATCGACAGTGTACCTTTAATTGATCGAAAGAAAGTGAGCTGACTTCGTTAGTCGATCTATAATTACCCATATGGCGTCATGATTAGCTTTGGTACTCGGTAAACCTACTACGAAATCCATAGCTATGTGTTCCCATTTCCATTCGGGAATCTCTAAGGGGTGTAGAAGTCCACTGGGTCTTTGGTGTTCTACTTTCACTCGTTGACAGGTCAAGCATCTTCTTACCCACTCTGCTACGTCCTTTTTCATGTTAGGCCACCAGTAGTACTCTTTCAAATCCCTATACATTTTGGTACTACCGGGGTGTACTGAGTACCTTGAGTTGTATCCTTCATATAGAATTTCATCTTTTAGCTCCTGCACATTTGGGATCCATATCCTTGATGCGTATCTCATGCCCTTCCTTATATCTTTCACACTTAATTTCTTCTCCGGTCATTATCTCTTCCGTTGAGTTCTCTTATTTCTCCATTATCCGTTCTTGACATAGCCTAATCTTTTCCAACAATGGGGGCTGGATTCGAATTTCCATCAACCTTTCTTGACCATCTCCTGGTATCCTGACCTCGATTTCCAAGTTCTCGAAGTGTCTTACCAACTCTTCTTCTAAGGTTATCATTTTGAGTTTCTCTTTCCTACTAAGGGCGTCAGCCACCACATTAGCTTTACCCGGGTGATAACGAATCTCACAATCATAATCCATGATTAGCTCTAACCATCTCCTCTGGCGCATGTTAAGCTGTTTCTGAGTGTAAATGTACTTGAGGCTCTTATGGTCAGTGTAAATCTCGTACTTCTCTCCACACAAGTAGTGTCTCTAAATCTTTATAGCAAAAACTATTGTTGCTAATTCTAGATCGTGAGTGGGATATCAAATCTCATATTCCTTCAACTGTCTTGACGCATACACGATTACCTTACCGTGCTGCATAAGCACGCATCCTAATCCCTTATGCGAAGCATCACTGTAAATCACAAAATCTCCCTTTCCATCAGGCAACGCCAACACCGGGGCCGTCACCAAACTCTTCTTTAGCTCTTGGAAACTCTTCTCACATTTCTCAGTCCATTCAAATTTTTCAGTTTTGCGGGTAAGTTGGGTTAACGGAGCTGCGATCTTCGGAAAATACTGAACAAATCTTCTATAATACCCTGCAGTCCGATGAAACTTCTTACCTCTGTTGGAGTGGTTGGCCGTTCCCAGTTTAAAACTGCCTCTATCTTTGAGGGGTCGAGCAACACTCCTTCCCTATTGATCACGTGTCCTATGAATTGCACCTCATTTTTCCTCACACTTCGAGAATTTGGCATACAATTGCTCTTTCCTGAGTATTTCTAAGGCTATCCTCAAATGTTCAGCATGTTCTACCTCGGTCTTTGAGTAGATAAGAATATCGTCAATGAAAACTATAACGAATTTATCCAAATATTCCTTGAACACCCTATTCATCAAATCCATGAAAGTTGTTGGGGCATTGGTCAATCCAAATGACATCACCAAGAACTCATAATGTCCATATCTGGCACGAAATGCAGTCTTTGGGATATCTTCGGGTTTAATCTTCAACTGGTCAAACAAATCATCTATTCTAGGTTACGGGTACTTATTCTTTATGGATAGATTAATCAACTCTCGATAGTCGATGCATAAACTCATACTTCCATCTTTCTTCTTAACGAACAACACTGGTGCCCCCAAGGCGACACACTGGGTCTTATCATACCCTTATCCAACAGTTCCTGTAATTGTTTAGATAGCTCTTTCATTTCTACTAGGTCTAACCGGTACAGGGCCTTTGAAACTGGCACCGTCCCCGGAGCTAACTCGATAGCAAACTCAATTACTCTATCAGGCGGTAATCCGGGAAGATCTTCTGGAAACACGTCTTCGAACTCATTAACTACCGGAATGTCCTAAAATTTAGGTGCTTCCTTCTGGGTATCGATAACATAAGCTAAGTAAGCCTCGTTCCCTTTTCGTAGCAATCTTTTGGTTTGCACTATGGTTAGAATTTTCTGGGTCTGTCGTATCCCTCTAAACATTATTTCCTTCTTTACTGGGGTTTTTAACTTAACCTTTTTACCTCTACAATCTATTTGAGCATTGTTGTGAGACAACAAATCCATTCCCAAAATAACATCAAATTCCCCTAGTTTAAAAGGAATCAAATCAACATAGAAAGATTGTCCTCCTATTTCTAATTTGCAATCGGGGTGAATCTGATTAACTGGAACTACTTCCTGGTTGGCTATCTCTACTTGTATGGAATCCCTCAGTGGTTGGGTCTTAAGTTTAATTTTACGAGCAAAATCCTTTGATATAAAAGACTTTTTTGCCCCAGAATCAAATAAGACATTTGCACTAACTGAATTAAGAGAGAAGGTACCTGCTAACACGTCCGTGTCCCTCACGGCATCTTGCACTGTCATGTCAAAGTTCTAGCAGTTTTTGTCCTGCTGGAGGTAGCTTTGCTTGCCCCTGATACTGCTGGTTTGTTCATCGGGCAGTCCTTCCTCATATGTCCTTGACGGCCACACTGGAAACATCTGGGGCTATTAGGGATAATCGTGGTGCAAGATGTAACATAGTGACCCGCTCGTCCGCACTTATAGCAGGTTATCTGTTTCAGGTTTCAAACACCGGAATGTTTCTTCCCACAAGTTGTACATACTGGTAATGATGGTCGAGAAGGGTGGGAATGGGACACTCGTGATTGCTTGTCGCCCTGGCTCACACTTACGCTCATAGATTGTTTAAATCCCACACTCCTTCCAGGTAGGGAGACTGTCCCTCGGTTAAACTTATTTGGGGGTTTTCCTCCTGCGGAACCTCCGCCCATGCTTACATGCTTCCTTTTAATCCCCCCTTTTTCTCTTTCCCTCTACATCTGATCACTCCCTGCTTCCACAATTGATGCCTTCTGCACCAAGGTGGCATAGTCTGTAATCTCTAAAACTGCTACCCGATTTTGGATCCGCTGCTTCAACCCTTGCTAAAACCTATTCACTTTCTTCTCTTCAGTATCCACAAACTCTGGCACAAACCTCGATAGCTCGGTAAACTTGGCCTCGTAATCAGCCACTGACAAATTGTTCTGCTTTAGTTCTAAAAACTTGAGCTCCATCTGAGTCTTCATAAACCTTGGGAAGTACTTTTCCAGAAACAATTGTTTGAACCTCTCCCAGGTTATTATAGCATCCGTCTCCATTTTTTCTTGGCCTCCCACCAGTAATTGGGCTCTCCTTTCAGAAGGTAAGTGGCGAAAACAGTCTTTTGCGCCTCCTCAATGCTTAGAATCTCAAAGGACTTTTCCATTTCCTTTATCTAGGCTCTTGCCTCGACTGGGTCAGCCGATCCTTGGAACTCTGGGGGCTTAAGGGACTTAAAGGTCCTGAAAGAATTTACCACTGTAGTGTTGTTTCCTTGGGTGGTTGGGGATAACCGTCCAAATTCTGCCTGAGTAGATTCATAAACTAACCCGTGGGGTCTCTATCCTGGTTCTCCCATTCTTGCTCAACTTCAGTTTCTTCCCCTTCTACTTCTTCTTCGAACTGCCCAGTGTAAAAGGTTTCTTCTGCTGCCCCATACTGGGAATCCTCTTGCTCATTATAATCCTCATCTTGCGCTTCATCATATTCAGGATTTTCCCCTTGTTGGTTATGGCTTTCTTGGTCAATAGATTCACAGGGGTTAGCCCTAGTTCCAATTCTTCGTGGTGGCATCTTACTGAAAATTTGGACAATTGCACATTAGGTTTATTTACCTGCTTTAAAGATTTCTCCTTATAAAATCGTTACATTTTGGATTTAGGATCCCACGGTTCTATATATCATGGCAACTTAATCGAAAATAGTACGTGCAAAAAATAATCTAATAACTGGTGATCACGTCACAACAGAACTGAATTGACTGAAAGGAAACAAACATATACATGGTACTGAAAGATACAAAATCCGAGTCACGTCGACAGTTTAAATGTACAACCATCCTAACAACATCTGGTCAAAAGTGAAATACATGGTCTATCCGTCTAGTCAGTAAAATGGAAACTAAATACAATGAAACTATCCCACAAAAGTCGACACTACTACGTCCGTACATGACTAGAAGACTAGACTACTACATCACCATCTCTGAAATCAGCCACCAGCGTGGCCCAAAGCCCTGACCCTCGCCATAGCAATGCGAAAGATCTCCTTAGCATCTATCCTGGATACCCTGCCATCTCCATCAGTCGGTAAAGCTCGAACCCTCATCCGTGCCCTAAGCTCAATGCGGGTCACTGCCCTATGCATAGATCGAGCCCTAGCATGCCTCCCGTCGGCCTAGCGTCCCAACCTGGCAGCTCTCTCACCTGCTAGCTCCGCCCTGGACTCTGCTAGCTCCGTCGGACAATTGCACATTAGGTTTATTTACTTGCTTTAAAGATTTCTCCTTATAAAATCGTTACATTTTGGATTTAGGATCCCACAGTTCTATATTTCATGGCAACTTAATCGAAAATAGTACGTGCAAAAAATAATCTAATAACTGGTGATCACGTCACAACAGAACTGAAATGACTGAAAGGAAACAAACATATACATGGTACTGAAAGATACAAAATCCGAGTCACGTCGACAGTTTAAATGTACAACCATCCTAACAACATCTGGTCAAAAGTGAAATACATGGTCTATCCGTCTAGTCAGTAAAATGGAAACTAAATACCATGAAACTATCCCACAAAAGTCGACACTACTACGTCCGTACATGACTAGAAGACTAGACTACTACATCACCATCTCTGAAATCAGCCACCAGCGTGGCCCAAAGCCATGACCCTCGCCATAGCAATGCGAAAGATCTCCTTAGCATCTATCCTGGATACCCTGCCATCTCCATCAGTCGGTAAAGCTCGAACCCTCATCCGTGCCCTAAGCTCAATGTGGGTCACTGCCCTATGCATAGCTCGAGCCCTAGCATGCCTCCCGTCGGCCTAGCGTCCCAACCTGGCAGCTCTCTCAGCTGCTAGCTCCGCCCTGGACTCTGATAACCTGGCCTCAGCCACTGCTAAATCAGTAGCAACTCTGCTCACAACCCAGTTATGCACACAAAATGGAATCCCCTCTATCGGAATATTGGGTGGGGTAGACGGCTCTGCCGGAGGTATAGCCTCTGCCTGCTATGGCTCGGGGGTAAGCTCCTCAAACTCCTCAGAAAAAGGACTCACAAGCAATGGTGGTGGGGTAGGGGCTCTCTCAGTAGAGAGTGGTGGCAAACGAAGTCCTGAACTCCCAATAGCACCATCAACTTGCTCATCAATATCCCCCTCCGTACCCTCATCCACTGTCTGCTCTATAACCACGTCCATAACCTGCTCAGTAGTCATATCAGTGTCCTCTTCCATAACCCTAATATCAGATATAGCCTGGATCTCCTCCGGAACCTCATCATCAGACTCCTCACCAATAACCTCGGTATCCTCAGCTGTCTAGACCTCCTCCGGGTCCCCCTCCTCAGACTCAACAACCTTTGTGTCTCCATCCTCGTCACTTAGATGCTCATAATATGGATCTGTGGCCCTGAGTAAGTCCTCGTCATGTTGTCGCTCAAACGCCTCTGGATCGGAGATGTCGCTCGCCTACACAATACGAACTATGTTACTATCATGATACTTAAAAGTTCCCGTAAGGGTTTTAGGTAAACTTGGCAAGAGTTCTTATTTTCTTATTGAATTTATTATTATAACGTCGCATCATCTCTGGGATATATAATTCTCGCTCTGATACCATTTCTGTAACAGCCCCAGATCCGGAGTCAGGGACCTGGTCGTTACGGTCTCAATTTCCATAAATAATACTTGCACTTGAATCAAAATAAATAAACTGCATGCTATGACCCCGCAA
Organism: Saposhnikovia divaricata; assembly: GCA_036435485.1. NCBI lineage: Eukaryota > Viridiplantae > Streptophyta > Magnoliopsida > Apiales > Apiaceae > Saposhnikovia > Saposhnikovia divaricata. The sequence goes on along the minus strand of CM071596.1, from coordinate 160,883,179 downwards.
TAATATCACATCACACAACCATTTATAGTCCCAGAGATGAAATTGAAATAAGTCTCTAAACATAGGATCCACACTTCATAAGTTATTACAACCCAAAATGATTACAGCATAATTTAGTAGTTTCTTGCCGTTGATTAACATAGGTTATACATATAGATAATCTGATAAACAAAAGCTGCCAACCTAGGCTACTGGTTGCTCCTACCTCAGCAATGGCGACGATGATATCAGCGGGCAATCCTATGACTGCTGTCACCTGCTCGTGCCGAGTACGTCTTACGTGGGCCATCAGACCTAGTTGTTGTTGTGATATAATAAATAAAGGAAGGGTGAGCAATAGCCCACCAAAAATAATATATAACTGAACAATAATATATAACTGAACAATAATATATAACAGTTTTAAAAGAATATCTTTGAAACCATGTGCCATGCATTGACGAACATAGTGCAGTATAACGTAAAAGATGAAATTACAAGGTAACTCAAAATATATTTTCCATAGAAATATCTGCTATGCAAAAATGTGAACAAGATATCAACATATGTCATAAAGAGGAAATTGCAAGGTAATTATTGCAATGTTTTCGATCGGGGTGCTCTCGATAATGTTACAGAAAATATCTGAATTGGATGATGAACTAATACTGGAGTATTCACCGCGCCCACTATTCCAATCCTTACGATGATCAGTCACAGATTGTACGGCTCAAATTAGTTTTACTACCGGTAGAAGGAAGAACTGACGGATTTACTTGTCTACCGCCCTTTTAGATCTCCCTGGCCAACGGTTGGGCCTTTGCGATGGACCGGCCCTACTCGGCCTCTTATACGACTCCTAGTTCGAATAGAATCCATGACTCTGAAACGTAAAGCTCATCCTCCTTTTCCCAAGTATAATACTTGTTGATAAGACTCCACAAAGTAGTCGTATCTAATTGGAAAGGAAAATTCACCAATATTTCCCAAGCTGTTGCTTGTTAATGAATATCGACTTGTTCCATTAATCTTACCCCTCGAATAATGAGGAAGTAACAAAAGATTCAATTTGATGAATAACAACCAAGTTGCGAATGAAAAGAATAGTTTCAAAGATTTATGACCGGGCAGTCAAACAAAATAAATAACAGCTCTCAAGTAAGGTTCCCTTATATTTTGAAAGTTTTTGAGCGAGTATTTAAATCTTCCTATAACATAGATTTAAATGGTAAATAGGGTTTTGGGAACCTTTCCTTGATAAAATAATTATAATAAGGCTCAGAAATATTTTACATAATATTTGAAGATTAAAGATAATTTTTGAATAAAATAATTTATTTTGAAAACCAATTTAAATGTATTAAATAAATATTCCAATAATATTTATTAACTCATAAATATTTAAAGAATATTTAAAGAATATTTATTGATCAAAATATTGCTCATAAATAACCCTCGAATGAATATATAAAAATATTAACTAAATAATAATTTCTTAAATGAATACTCGAAATAATATTCAATAAATAATTCAAACCTTAAATGAATATTCAAAATAAAATTCATCAAATAAATAAAACCTTAAATGAATATTCAAAAAAATAATATTCATTTATTAAATAAACTCAAATGAATATTCAAAAATAATATTCATAAATAAATAAATAAACTCAAATGAATATTCAAAATAATATTCATTAAAGAAATAATGGAAAACATTTATCTAATATTGTCCTCAGAAAATAATCACAGTATATACAGAATACCGACTCCCGATCTATATTTGAAGAATGAAGATCATACGCCCTTCACTAAGGGTCTTAGCAATATCTGGCTTATAACTAATATATCACATATCTAGCTTATAAGCCAATATCAAATCATAAAACCAGTATCACAATATAATTTGAGAGCAGGCATGCATGTTATGGCATATGTATAACAGAAACCAAATCATATATATTATCACAACAACAGTTTCAAAATGTTTGAAAACTTGCTTGGTACTCAGGTAGGGATAGTGTGTCCTGGGTCAGTCCGGTGATCTATATATAATCAAAATATTCGAGATTAATCACTTAACGCTTTGAAAGGTTAAGTATATACTTTACTTAAGTTAATAACACGTTTTCAAGTTATCTCGTTATACACCCTCTAGTGTAACTCTTATTAACACTTACACTTACACTTGGTAGTTCTTAAGTCGTTTACTAGGAAAGATTATACCTCGAGATTTATTGTCCGCTTTCTAAATGGTTTTCCAAAGTTATAACCAAGTCCTCTTTTTAGGGGTTCCCTCGTACTTAACCTTGATTCGAACATTTTTATAAAATCGAAAAATGATCCGTTTGACATGAGGTCTTTTCTCACACCTTCCTTATGATCTCTAATATTTAATTATTAAGATTCTCCACTAAATTAATCATGTTAAGGGGGTTCAATTTCAGTTACGAACTCGTACTGACGGTTTCAAACTACTTTCACTAAATCGACCATAACTCCTAAACCGTAAGTCTAAATGTTTCGATTCTCGCGCCAAAACAATCTATGACTCGAGATCTACAAGGGCAGGTCATGTAATCATCAAGATTAGAAAGTTAAGGCTTTTGTTATGCATGAATTTTAAGGGTTAACAAAATTTCGGCATTATGATAGCTATAATTTGGATATTTCCAAAATTACAATCCTTCCACAAACATGGTTTCCACTCCAAATCACATATACATGTTATTTAACATTGAACTAAGGCCAAGCACTGCCTTTCCGTTCATCTAAACCATTTAATCATAAATCAAAGCCCAATCACATCTCTAAGATCTTATACATGCATAAAACAACAACATCATCCTAACTAATCCAAAACCACCAAGGACTTAAAAGAAAAGCTAGGGTTTCTTGAGAGATATACCTTCCTTGGAGTGTGTAAGGATCTTACTAAGCCTTGTATATCCTTAATATAGCTTAGATCATCAAAAGAAATCAAGAAAACAAAGTTAGTTCATGAAAGTTACTATTCATCATCATCTTTGATGATTTATTTAACTATGAAAGACTTGGAACTATGTTATGAAATGTAGTACTCACCTATTTAATCTTGAGATTTAAGAATGGTTGGAAGTGGGATTTCTCCTCTTGAATTATGGTGAGGCCGAGAGCTACAATGAGAGAGAGAGAGAGAGAGAGATATGGAGTTGCTTAGCTTGTTCTTTGATATCATCTTGCATTATTGTGATAATATCTAGCTAAAGCCACTTTAATAAAGTGATTATGTCATCCAATGCATCATCTATGCCAAGTGTTAGTGTTTTGTGGTGAGATGATGTAATTAAGCTAACTTGTTTGGTTAGCTTCTAATAATGCTAGTTACCTTTGTAACTAACTTGGTTCCTTGATTCCATCCACTTGCACATGCTTATCTCTTGGTTCTCTGCTTGTTCCTTTGTCCAGTTATTGCTCAATTTCATTGATCATTCGGTGGAATATCTCAAGTATTTCTTGTTAGGGTTTTACCGAAAACCTTCTTGATATTTATACTATCGTTCTCAATCCTCCTTTAAAATCCTCGAATTTAAATTCCTCAAATCTCTTTATTATATCCTTAATTCCTTCAGTGTCTAGGGAAATCTCGGAGAAAATAAAAGTGCTATTTTTCTGAATCTGATATCATTTACATACACTTATTTTGCCTATAGATCATTAATACGAACTCAGAAATCCATTCGGAATACTTCTATATAGTGTCGTCTGATAATATTCCAATTTCCATCAAAAACACTATTCATTACTTATTCTTTCTTTATTTCCTATATTTATAAAAATGTCCACGTTCTCTTTCGAGCGTTCGCAATCTCTTTTACGGAATCAATTAACTTATAACAGATATTGATTTGGATGACATGAGCTACCAGATATCGCTTTGGATGACATGAGAATAACCTTCCTCTTTGGAATACCCTATCTTACTTTCTAGGAGATAGATTATTCTAATCTAAGTTGTGAACCAATTGCCTTGTTCATGACATATAAACATTTGAATCCAAATCCATTAAATATTCATTCATTAAACCACTAATACATTGTAGTCGTAACCACTATTCATTCATTCTCCATTACATAATAAAAGTTTTAATTCTACCAAAAATCTGGGTTCTTACATCAATTACCATTTCTAAGGGCTCAAAGAATCTATCATGTTGCCATTGTTAATGATTGTCTTGAATTCAAATATACTGATGGGAGACAGAAGAAGTTCAAGCCAGGGATGTGTCAACATTGGGGTAAAATGTAACGCCCCAACTTCCCAATACTGAAGATATACTTTTTTTTTATAAAATAAACTTTGATACAGGGGAATTTTAGAAAAATTCGGCATGAAGTATACGTAAATCGGATTATCCACCTGTATTTCAACCCAACCAAATTCCAATTTAACAAATACAATCAAAACTTAATACACCAATGATTCCTCATCGAGGATCGATTCCAGGTTATGGTATGAAACAAGAATCTACACTATACAAATTATTACAACTTCTATTTCTGCTCTGAATACAAAATTACTATACCATCTAATTTGTAGCGCAATCCCAATCCGTGCTTACCCGCTCTAGCTCCGAAATCTATCCTGTATAAAATGCCTCATCGCTCTCATTCGCAGGGATAAATGTAGTAGATCATCCTTAATCCTAACTGCAACGAGTTATGTAAAACAAAGCAAGAGTGAGCCAAAGAACGCTCAGCAAGTTAATAATATAGTGAAACAACGGTATTACGATAATTAATTGATGAACAATATCAATGAATACTTTATCTCAAGAGATCATTCAATTTAAATCATAAGGTAAAACCTTTCCATTTACTACAAACCACCACTGTCTCAGATAAAACTTTGAGAAAAAGAATATCAAGAAATCCCCCAATTATTCTTACTCCACTTTCAACGTACAATGTTACCCGCGAAGGGAATAACTGGGAAACTTCTATCCATCCTTAATCTCATTGTTTTATTGAGTTTCCAAATTTTAATCAAGATAGAAAACGACTAACTCTGATATCCATAATTTCGAAACTAATGACCATTTACCTTGAAACATATAAATCTTATCAAAACATTTTTTTTTCTTTAAACCATTCCATCATTCAAACATACTTCTCATAAAACCTTTTTAAGACATTTAAGTTGTTTGTATTATTATCCTGATTACGGACAATACGGGTGATCAGCCACGTAAAGTCCCCCTTCCTTTGAAATCGGGTTCCCAATTAGGCAACACATTGGCTTTTCAAATGCTGGACTAGGACCACCCTAGCCTCTTACGCTAAATAAATGTGCTGGACTAGGACCACCCTAGCCTCTTACGCTTTTCCAATTTATAAACAAACTTATTATTAATAATTTAAAACATTTCACTTTTCAGTCCTTAAACTCACTGATAACAGATCAGCCCAGTATAAGAAATTTTAAAAACATCTTTAATTAATTAAACCGTTTTAGGGAGCAGCATTAAAAGATTAAGAATCTGGGAAGCAATAAGATTAAACTAAACATGGCAAGATTCAGTAAAATTGAATCATATATTAACAAGGAAACATTTATCAATTAAGGAACAAATCAATTGTTAGGATTCTAGAAATTTAATAGCAATTTATGTGATAATCCTGGAATAAAGGAATATGAAGTTCAAGGAAAGATTTGAGTAATACATTGGTTATAAACAATAAAGAGTCATTGGTTAATAAAGAGTAAAACAAGGGTTGGGTTCTACAATTTAATTCAAGGGTTATGAAATCTGATTTCGCTGGTATGTTTTAAAGGAATAAGCGAAAGGAAAAGATTAAGATAAAGCAAGGCATAAATTATAAGTCAAGGTTTATGGATTAACAAGAAACAGGGTAAATAATAGGGTACATAAATTTAAATAATGATTCATAAGGGTAAGCAAGGTACAAGTGTTTTAATAGTAATTTATAAGAAACAATAAGGTATAAAAGGTTCAACAATAATTAAAAAGGAATGACATTAAGGTAAAAGAATTTAAACAACAATTCATAAGCAGTTCAAGGAATCTGAACTTAAATACAAGGTTCGAGTCACTGGTAACAAAAGAATGGGGTACAGATACAAGCAAAAGGATTTGATAGAAATATAAGATAAATAGCAGAAAACATTTTCACATCACTTGAACGATAAATGAGGGATAGTACACTTGCCTCAGTACACAGGGTTTCCATTTCCAATACTTTAACTCCTTATCACTTTACATTCGTTTCTACTTGACCTTTCTTCGATCACATGCATCCATTTTTCCTTTATCACCTGTCAATCCCGATAATTATCTCCTTCCTCTACATTCCATCTACACATGCGTTGGCTCTTAGTTAGCCTCCTATGCGTATCTATATACAAGTGAAATATTATTTCAGTACGCATATAACCTTAACCGTCTAATTCTATTCTACCCAAACGCGTCCTAATACGCTTTACACTTAGCACATACAACACATGTTAATCACATAAACCACATAAACACTTAGCACGTATTATCAGCTTACACTTATACCTTATGTCACACGTATAACCCTTGCACACTAGTAATCTTTATCGAAATACTATTAGAATCATAAAATGATTTTAATAAAAATTGGACAGCACCTCCCTTAAAATATGGTCTAACCTGTCTGAATAAAATTTACCAAACTATCAATCAAACATTCCTTGCTTTACTACCAACTCAATACAATCTCATAATCTTCACATTCATATACTAATATACATCATTCATAATTTATAATTCAAAGTAATTTAACAATTGAAACATATATTGTAAATTCCTGTAAACATTTAAAACCGAACAATTCATGTAATCTTTATATTATTTATAATCGAGAAAGAAACTAAATAATAAATAATATTTTAGAATAAAAAAATTTTGACGGCATCCCCTTTATACGGGCGACTGCCAGTCGGAACATAACCGACACAAACAACTCAAACAGCCACTTAAGGCAACATTCAGTCACAACTATCAACTCGAACTACAATTACGACATTCCAAATAGTAAACAATTTAAGTTACAACCACTCCCAATCAAACAATTTCAAATCAGTTCAATTACACTAATCCAAACACATAATTCACAAATTAAATACACGAATTTAAAATACATCATAATTAATGAAATAATTATTTTCGGACTCAGGGTACCATCATCGTCCCCGTCGACTCACCGAATAAGCTCATCGTCGACGGCGGCAAAATTCGAAGGTACCCAAAAATTCGGGTTTCCAATCACGAATTCCACCAATTTCGAACCACATAATTACCCGACAGTAAATTCATCATTAAAGCGAATCAAATTAACTTGAAAGATACAAATATTCGAAGCCATTTCAATCGGCCAAACCCGTACTGCCACAGCCACATTAAGCTCGTAATCGAGCTTGAACGGTACAAGAAAGAACAGGGGTTGCAACAAAGCTTCGATAGAATCACGAAAATCTACACATACACACACGACAGTGCATACACACACACACACATGCACCTCTTCAAGCTTACACGCACAACACAATGACCAGGAACACACATACACAACCAAACCAATACTCACACACCCATTTACATAACAGCACCACAACCCCCTTCTGCATATATACGAACATATACAAGCAGCGCACACACAAACACATAGCAATGCGCACATATATGGCCACACACACACTCGTTGCCAGTCACAGAAACGAAGGGGAGGGAATCGATGAATAACCTGTTCGAATTCTGGTTAACAAGAGAGAGGGAGAGAAAAGAAATAGAGGAAATTAGGGAGAGATATTGAGAGAGATTTAGAAAGAGATAGAGAGATGGAAGTCTCGAGAGAGTTCGAGAGATTTAGAGACTATCGAAGAGATATGCAGCTGGGTTTTACAATTGGGGAGAAATTAGGGATTTAAGGGGAATTTGGGGGAAAAAAAGGTAAGGGTAATTAAATTCTGATTTAAATCAACTGAAAATCACTTTATAAAATAGAAATTAAATTAATAATAAATGAGAGAATCTCAAAATAAATTTTAAAATATAGAAAATGAAATTATTTATCTCCCCATATTTTTAAAATATTTTTAGGATAAAGAATGAATTAAATATGAATTTTACAAGTTTTGGTCCTTTAAATACAATAAAACTCTTGAAATAATTTTAAAATACCAAAACACCCAAATTAATTCACCCAATAATTTTTAAAACTAATTACATATACAAAGATGATATTACAAGAGATTTCGTGATTTTTAAAAATTCTGATGATTTAATAAAATTTTCAAAGATCAATAACGCATGATTTAAATAAATTTTAATCATAAAATTTCAAATAAAAATTACACGGACTAGCACGTCACACATACATCACCATATAAACATGTAATCCATATTTAATATTAAATAATAAATAATAATAATAATAAAAAATACGATATTTTCTAGGGCGTTATATCCTTCCCCCTTATTAGGATTCTGTCCTCAGAATCAGTCTAAAGAAAAACATAAAGACAGTATTACTCAACCATTTCTCATTCCATGTCATTCCTTCCACACTAGTATTCATTTATATCAATTCACATATCGATAGGCTCATCCTGTAGGCCTTCGAATTTCTAACAAAAACTCGAACCTTTGGTTCATATATCTCGTTAATTCTAGATACTTATCACTAGCACGTGACGACCCTTTTCTACCGAAAATCGGACCCAATCATCCATAATAATTCATTCATATACCATACTAAAACAAAAACTGCCTTAACCTGCAGCAAATATATAAGCGAAGAAATCTGCCTTGACTTTAAGTAAACGGGTAAATAATTAAATCTTTAAAATGAATTCCACGCGACTAAAGCAATTGATACTACTTCCACGCTCCTACCCATAACTCAGGTTGCCCCAGATAAAACTTTGAGAAAAAGAATATCAAGAAATCCCCTAATCATTCTTACTCCCCTTTCAACGTACAATGTTACTCGAAGAGGGAATAACTAGGAAACTTCTATGTATCCTTAATCCCACTGTTTTACTGAGGCACCATTTTCTTTAAAACATATATATCTTATTAGCAATTCAAACTATTCCCGGGGTATTTTCAATCTTTCCTTGTTCGTCCGGTTGCACTAACACTGGGACAGTTTTCAATCTCTTCCTTGACTCCTGAAAGCTTTCTCCATCTTTATCCATTTGTTTCCTGATTTGTAGGCTTGTCCACTGCTGTAGCTATCTTGGTAATATCTTTGACAACCTTTGATAATTTTTAGCTGGTCCTTCAAAGTTTTTCGTTCTCCACTAGCGTCTTAGGCCTTTCCCGATTCATTATTGCTTCATCGTCACGGCATTCATTTCGATCCTTTCGTTACATCCTGAAAATTATAGTTCTTCCAATTGCAAAGCTCGTACTTAGTAATCATATGCATGTCCTTTTTATATCCTCAAATATCTCGTGATGTCTTCTGATCTTAAATCTTTGCTCAACATAACTATCACATACCAACTATATCCATTATTATTATTGGATTTTCGACTTTAACAAAATTAATAATGTCATGTCCTTGTCATCTACTCCTTGTCCATACTTGCTTTAACCTCAATTCTCAAACCTGCTCATCCAAATTTTTATTCGACGTAAATGTAGCTTACACCACAATCATTGATAACTTTTAGAAATCACAAGGGTTTATAACAAAAGGGATCAATAGAATAGACATGCGTTAACATGTATGAGTACAAGATGAGTTTTGTTTGATAATAATTTTATTAGAGAATTTAACTGAGAGATCAATATGATCATTGAACTAGTTTCAGGTTGCATTTGTCACTTAGGTCAACCGTCATAGTACAAAAAGGTGGCCAGCCTTCACTACTTTCATGACAAACACAATTAGTGGTGTCCCACCAGACTTCTATCACATAGATAAGAAGTCCCTGAATCCCCCATATACGTAGGGTTGTTCATCCCAGTTTGAATAAAGAAGATTAAGTATTCATGGAGAAATAAAAAGAGTTCAAAAAGTTTCAAGAGTTTATATTTAAAACGTTGAATAAAGAATAGCAAATATTCAGAGAAAATGAAAAGAATTCAAGGGTCTCAATAATTTATATGCACCATATTGAATCAAGTGATCCCCTAGAAAATAGAGGTACTTTGAAAGAATAGAAATGTGTATAATCGAATATGACATACGAAGTTCATCATCAATTGAAGTATAATTGATTATCAAAGGTGATAGGGTATTGACAAAATGAGAAGGAACAGAAACAAAGGTTAAATCTTCTTAGTTGATAAATTAAATGAAATCAATGGCTAGAAATGAATACCCACGACATTCCTCCAACTCATGCCAGTAATCGCATTTCACATCTTGTTTACCATCCTTTCGCACTTTCTATATCGTTCACGGGGTAACTAGAGTCGCAAAAGAAATTCTAGAAGATACGTGAAGGTCTACGAGTAACTTCCTCCAAGCTGGTAGCTTCGGTCATCTATTTAATGTATGTAGCACCGAATCAACCGCCTCGTCCAAAATTGAATCTTCCAATGAATCAAATTCCTGCTCGCGCGATATGTCGGGATACCTAATAACGTCGCAATAGTTGTCCTAATATCCTAAGGCGAACCTTCACTACACCATAGATTGCATATAGCAACCACTTAAAAGTGTTTCTTTAGGGCCTAAAACCATTGCAATAGAGTCTATTGCAATGATTTTGCCAAAATCTGCCGTTAACTTTGGTCTGGTTACTATATGTCCCTACAGCAACGATTTTAGTACCATATGGCAATGCGTGAAATCATTGCAAAAAGAATTTGCGGCAATGATTTTGTGTCTATAGCAATACTAATGAATCATTGCAATAGCCTACTGCAGCGCTATTTTTCAATAATTTTTTCGGTTTAGCATTGCAACATGTGATAAATGGCAACAAATTAAACAAAAATTGGCAACAATTATTGTCCAATAGTAATGCTTTTAATAACCATAATAACAACATTTTTATGGGCAATAACAATGCTTTTCTAAAAACAATCAAACATGACTTGTTTGTTTGCATAGAAATACTAAATTTAATATTTATTAATAATTTAAATAGTATCATACAATTATTACAATATCATTACAAATAACAATCAAAACATATCAACAAAGTTACAATTTTTTTTATCAAGTCCTAGCTTAACAATTTTGATATCAAAAAACCAAAACAAAGTTAAAAAGTTTGGATCGCCGCTTTGCAAATATTGTTAGAAGTCATGTTAGATAAACATTGTTCCCTTATCGAATTGATAGGACCACACAACCTGCTCCTCTTTTGCTAAAAAATAGTCACAAGAAAGCGAGATTACAACACGAAGTGCATCGACAAAACAAGTGTCATCTTCTTTTCTCTTTCTTGGCTTTTGGCACCGTTCCAAGTACATAGAAAGGGGCATTGAGGGAGGTGAGCATCATAAACCTGTAAGATACAGAACCTAAATGTTTTAATCATATAATTGGTTGGCTTCTCACACACATATTTCAATATGCCTATGCCATTCTTTTGATCAAAGATCAAAGCGACAAAAACCATATGCATTTCAAAGTACTAATTAATAGGATTCAGACACTTACTTTAGAAAAAAAACTACCATGTCACCAAGCTCTCACCACTCGATAATTTCACATAATTATTTTCTTAAAGTACATAGAATGCAGTATTATATCTAACAGGATTATTTGCGTAAATTTATAAACTTAACCTTATATTAAATTTACCCCAAGATAAAATATATTATTCATTACTGCCCATCCAGAAAAATGTATAATAAATTCAATATTACATTAATTAAGTGTCAGAACTCCATGTACACCTCTAAACAAACGAAAATATAATTTAATTTTTTACTGTACATAGAAGATCATCGTTTCCATCTTCTAAGCAAATACTGAGTTTGGCAGGGGGGGATCCAATGTGAAAGGTTCCAAAGAGGAGACATTGATTTTTGGTACAAAAGGTAGACTGCAGATCAGACTGAAATGAACAGTTATACTTTATAACAAACAAATTGTTCAACATCAGAATTTTACATATAATAAGAGGCAACCTACTCTAGTTAAAACAATGCTCCATTTTTAACTGTATCAGCTTTTAACTCCAACTTAAATCCTACGAAGTTTTACACTAAATCACAGTGGAATCGGATTCGCTACTATAAAAAAAACCTCAAAGGAAGTTGTCTCACATGTTTCATCCATTTCAAAGGAACTCGGAACTGAGTTAGTTGAGGTGACACTGAAATGAATCATGATACATAGTCAGATATTTGGACCAGAGTAATCGGAATCACAAGAGGCAAACTAAAAAGTTGAAAGTGCAGATTCCAAGGTAATAATTAAGTGTTAATCATCTTTGGAGTTAACATTGCTATAATCTTTACAATAGCAATAACCTACCTAATCAATTATAAGTACAATATATAGTAAGAAAAGAAACATCAAATCAGATTTATGAACCGGAAAGAAAATAAGAAGCAAACCTAGAGGAGACCAACTGAAGAATCGGAACCAACTGAACCATCCTGTAATCAATAACAGACTAAGTAACAGGAGGAGACCAACAATAATATAAATACGTAGATAAAAAAAGAAAAACATGGAAACTTTAGACACCTTAGGAATCACTTTGCCCAAAGTTTCTAACAACGGATCTTCCTCTAATTGCTTAACAGACAATGTAATCCTCGACTTTGCCCTGCTAATATGTTCTAATTTAGAGCAGTAATAAAAATAATGACGATTATTTACATTTTCAAGTAAAACATATAGCTACAACCTTCCAAGGGAATAATTAAACACAAGTGAGTTTGTGAAATTCTACTTCGAAAGTATATAACAAATTTCAAGACAATTAAGCAGTGACAGATGTATAAATGCACCATAGTCCTCTATAGAACCCACCTTAGCATCAAATATATCACCGACTGAGATTTTCCGGGTAAACTTCACCCAGGCAGCCTCTTTCTCAAATAAGATCAGTTTTTTATTTGCCTGGATACCTGAAAGAAGTATATATGGAGATATTACATAAGACAACAGGGATCCAACTTAAATCTAGGCAAGAATGTGTAAAAGACCTGAATATATTTAGCATTACATATTGGTGGCAAGAAGAGATTCATTTCAGTGCTAGATCAGCAAACCCACATGTAAAAAGAAAGATTAAACCACAAATTAGCATACAAAAGTTAAACAAAAGTCAAAAATTAAACACCATTTAGCATTAACAGATCTTATAAATAAGAATTTAAACAAATACCTGCACACAAATGTCCAGATTCAAACAAAAAATACATAAAATTTATACACCCAATTAATTTGGGGCTATAAACAAAGATACAATCCGAAATACACCCAATAAATTTGGGGTTATAAACAAATATAAAATCCAAAAGAGCTTCGATTTAGGTTTGGGGAAGAAAATTACCCGAACTTGGAGCTTCACCGTTCCAGTCTTCGATTTGCTTTTCTTTGAAATTTTCTCTAGACTTTGCCTTTTCTTGGAGTAGCAGAACTTGGATTTGGTTTTAGATTGTATTTTTAGATTATGTTTCTCTTCAGTGAATTTTTTATTAATTGTTTTATCATCCCGGTCAAATAATTCAAAAAGCCCGCTTACTTGTTTGGAAGCCCGCCAACATTTTGGGCCCAAAATGGGTACATAATAGCAACCATTTTTGAAACCATTGCAATAACATTTAAATTTTACATTTTTCTAATTCAATTGTAACGTTTTCTAAAAACCATTACAATACATTGCGATTTGTATGAGCTTGTCTAAAAATGTCTACCAATAGCAATGTTTTTCGATCAATATTCTAAAATCTGGTTGCGATATCCAATCTATGGTGTAGTGCTTATCCTAGATCGTTCCATCTAACGTCTAACTTAAATACTTACACCTAATCATCCTAACTTGTTTCAGTGACCATAACCTGTAGCTCTGATACCAACCTGTAACGCCCCAACTTCCCAATACTGAAGATATACTTTTTTTTTATAAAATAAACTTTGATACAGGGGAATTTTAGAAAAATTCGGCATGAAGTATACGTAAATCGGATTATCCACCTGTATTTCAACCCAACCAAATTCCAATTTAACAAATACAATCAAAACTTAATACACCAATGATTCCTCATCGAGGATCGATTCCAGGTTATGGTATGAAACAAGAATCTACACTATACAAATTATTACAACTTCTATTTCTGCTCTGAATACAAAATTACTATACCATCTAATTTGTAGCGCAATCCCAATCTGTGCTTACCCGCTCTAGCTCCGAAATCTATCCTGTATAAAATGCCTCATCGCTCTCATTCGCAGGGATAAATGTAGTAGATCATCCTTAATCCTAACTGCAAAGAGTTAGGTAAAACAAAGCAAGAGTGAGTCAAAGAACGCTCAGCAAGTTAATAATATAGTGAAACAATGGTATTACGATAATTCATTGATGAACAATATCAATGAATACTTTATCTCAAGAGATCATTCAATTTAAATCATAAGGTAAAACTTTTCCATTTACTACAAACCACCACTGTCTCAGATAAAACTTTGAGAAAAAGAATATCAAGAAATCCCCCAATTATTCTTACTCCACTTTCAACGTACAATGTTACTCGCGAAGGGAATAATTGGGAAACTTCTATCCATCCTTAATCTCATTGTTTTATTGAGTTTCCAAATTTTAATCAAGATAGAAAATGACTAACTCTGATATCCACAATTTCGAAACTAATGACCATTTACCTGGAAACATATAAATCTTATCAAAACATTTTTTTTTCTTTAAACCATTCCATCATTCAAACATACTTCTCATAAAACCTTTTTAAGACATTTAAGTTGTTTGTATTATTATCCTGGTTACGGACAATACGGGTGATCAGCCACGTAAAGTCCCCCTTCATTTGAAATCGGGTTCCCAATTAGGCAACACATTGGCCTTTCCAATGTTGGACTAGGACCACCCTAGCCTCTTACGCTAAATAAATGTGCTGGACTAGGACCACCCTAACCTCTTACGCTTTTCCAATTTATAAACAAACTTATTATTAATAATTTAAAACATTTCACTTTTCAGTCCTCAAACTCACTGATAACAGATCAGCCTAGTATAAGGAATTTTAAAAACATCTTTAATTAATTAAACCATTTTAGGGAGCAGCATTAAAAGATTAAGAATCAGGGAAGCAATAAGATTAAACTAAACATGGCAAGATTCAGCAAAATTGAATCATATATTAACAAGGAAACATTTATCAATTAAGGAACAAATCAATTATTAGGATTCTAGAAATTTAATAGCAATTTATGTGATAATCCTAGAATAAAGGAATATGAAGTTCAAGGAAAGATTTGGGTAATACATTGGTTATAAACAATAAAGAGTCATTGGTTAATAAATAGTAAAACAAGGGTTGGGTTCTACAATTTAATTCAAGGGTTATGAAATCTGATTTCGCTGGTATGGTTTAAAGGAATAAGCATAAGGAAAAGATTAAGATAAAGCAAGGCATAAATTATAAGTCAAGGTTTATGGATTAACAAGAAACACGGTAAATAATAGGGTACATAAATTTAAATAATGATTCATAAGGGTAAGCAAGGTACAGGTGTTTTAATAGTAATTTATAAGAAACAATAAGGTATAAAAGGTTCAACAATAATTAAAAAGGGGTTAAATGGCTATTTGGTTACTGTACTACTCAAAAACTTTCAATTGGATCACTAACCCAAAAAAGTTTTCAATCGCATAATAAAGCACTCAAAAACTTTCAATTGGGTCACTGCCGTTAAAGTTAACGGTAATGACTAGCGGCAGTGACCCAATTGAAAGTTTATGAGTGCTTTATTATGCGATTGAAAATTTTTTTGGGTTTGTGACCCAATTGAAAGTTTTTGAATAGTACAATGACCAAATACCCATTTAACCCAATTAAAAAGGAATGACATTAAGGTATAAGAATTTAAACAACAATTCATAAGCAGTTCAAGGAATCTGAACTTAAATACAAGGTTCGAGTCACTGGTAACAAAAGAATGGGGTACAGATACAAGCAAAAGGATTTGATAGAAATATAAGATAAATAGCAAAAAACATTTTCACATCACTTGAACGATAAATGAGGGATAGTACACTTGCCTCAGTACACAGGGTTTCCATTTCCAATACTTTAACTCCTTATCACTTTACATTCGTTTCTACTTGACCTTTCTTCGATCACATGCATCCATTTTTCCTTTATCACCTGTCAATCCCGATAATTATCTCCTTCCTCTACATTCCATCTACACATGCGTTGGCTCCTAGTTAGCCTCCTATGCGTACCTATATACATGTGAAATATTATTTCAGTACGCGTATAACCTTAACCGTCTAATTCTATTCTACCCAAACGCGTCTTAATATGCTTTACACTTAGCACATACAACACATGTTAATCACATAAACCACATAAGCACTTAGCACGTATTATCAGCTTACACTTATACCTTATGTCACACATATAACCCTTGCACACCAGTAATCTTTATCGAAATACTATAAGAATAATAAAATGATTCTAATAAAAATTGGACAGCACCTCCCTTAAAATATGGTCTAACCTGTCTGAATACAATTTACCAAACTATTAATCAAACATTCCTTGCTTTACTACCAACTCAATACAATCTCATAATCTTCACATTCATATACTAATATACATCATTCATAATTTATAATTCAAAGTAATTTAACAATTGAAACATATATTGTAAATTCCTGTAAACATTTAAAATCGAACAATTCATGTAATCTTTATATTATTTATAATCGAGAAAGAAACTAAATAATAAATAATATTTTAGAATAAAAAATTTTGACGGCATCCCCTTTATACGGGCGACTGCCAGTCGGAACATAACCGACACAAACAACTCAAACAGCCACTTGAGGCAACATTCAATCACAACTATCAACTCGAACTACAATTACGACAATCCAATTAGTAAACAATTTAAGTTACAACCACTCTCAATCGAACAATTTCAAATCAGTTCAATTACACTAATCCAAGCACATAATTCACAAATTAAATACACGAATTTAAAATACATTATAATTAATGAAATAATTATTTTCGGACTCAGGGTACCATCATCGTCCCCGTCGACTCACCGAATAAGCTCATCGTCGACGGCGGCAAAATTCGGAGGTACCCAAAAATTCGGGTTTCCAATCACGAATTCCACAAATTTCGAACCACATAATTACCCGACAGTAAATTCATCATTAAAGCGAATCAAATTAACTTGAAAGATACAAATATTCAAAGCCATTTCAATCGGCCAAACCCGTACTGCCACAGCCACATTAAGCTCGTAATCGAGCTTGAACAGTACAAGAAAGAACAGGGGTTGCAACAAAGCTTCGATAGAATCACGAAAATCTACATATACACACACGACAGTGCATACACACACACACACGCACCTCTTCAAGCTTACACGCACAACACAATGACCAGGAACACACATACACAACCACAGCAATACTCACACACCCATTTACATAGCAGCACCACAACCCCCTTCTGCATATATACGAACAAATACAAGCAGCGCACACACAAACACATCAACGCGCACATATATGGCCACACACACACTCGTTGCCAGTCACAGAAACGATGGGGAGGAATCGATGAATAACCTGTTCCAATTCTGGTTAACAAGAGAGAGGGAGAGAAAAAAAAATAGAGGAAATTAGAGAGAGATATTGAGAGAGATTTAGAAAGAGATAGAGAGATGGAAGTCTCGAGAGAGTTCGAGAGATTTAGAGACTATCGAAGAGATATGCAGCTGGGTTTTACAATTGGGGAGAAATTAGGGATTTAAGGGGAATTTGGGGGAAAAAAAGGTAAGGGTAATTAAATTCTGATTTAAATCAACTGAAAATCACTTTATAAAATAGAAATTAAATTAATAATAAATGAGAGAATCTTAAAATAAATTTTAAAATATAGAAAATGAAATTATTTATCTCCCATATTTTTAAAATATTTTTAGGATCAAGAATGAATTAAATATGAATTTTAAAAGTTTTGGTCCTTTAAATACAATAAAACTCTTGAAATAATTTTAAAATACCAAAACACCCAAATTAATTCACCCAATAATTTTCAAAACTAATTACATATACAAAGATGATATTACAAGAGATTTCGTGATTTTTAATAATTCTGATGATTTAATAAAAAATTTCAAAGATCAATAACGCATGATTTAAATAAATTTTAATCATAAAATTTCAAATAAAAATTACACGGACTAGCACGTCACACATACATCACCATATAAACATGTAATCCATATTTAATATTAAATAATAAATAATAATAATAATAACAAATACGATATTTTCTAGGGCGTTATATAAAATATATGATATTGAGAGGATAATTGCAATGTTGAACTCTGAAGACAAGGTGGAGAGAGTGTGGAAGCTAGAATTGGCAGAATTTGTCAAAATGAAGAAAGATCATCAGGCAATGCAAAAAAAGAAGAGTGAAGAGGTATTAAAGAAGAAGATGGAGGAGCTAGATGCACTTGAAGCCAAAGCAGAGGAGCTAAGGGCTAAAGGTTATGCAGAGTCCAGTTCAATCCCTTTGTTGTGAAATATATGAGGAGAAAAGGTGATTAATGGACCTGGTCAATCATTACCCTGCAAACATACTGAATCCAATACTTGAAGATTTTAAGGATTCACCTATGATTGAAGAGCTCAATGCTATGATGGATATCTTGGATGCAATGAAAGAAAACAAAAGGACGGCAGACAAGAAACAACAGGAGAAACTCAATGAACATCCAGCTAAGACTCAAGAGAAAAATGCTAAAGGCACAGGATAATCTTCAACTGTAAGAATGTCTACTTTTTGTATTCAAGATTCAATCAATTTTATACCTGAACTGTTAATGTCTTATCTTTATGTATGTTAGGCTCTTTATCAGACATGAAATTGTGACTAAGGGTCTTACTGACAATTTGGAGGAGATTGTTAGTCACAGAAGCATGCATGTATTCATCTAATAACAAGCCTAATTGTTTGTAATGATTTGCATTACTTACATGACCCTTTAACTGGGGAACCCTCTAGTTGTAGAGTTGTTACTTGTATTCAGTACTTGTAATAGGCATCAAAAGTCTAGCTGTGTAACTGTATAAACTAGTTATGAAATAATGCTTGAAAGAAGATCCAAAGATCATGCCTCAAGCTTGAAGAAAAAGGATGTAGAAATAAACACAGTTGGATTTTGAAGATTGAAGATTTGCCTAAGTATTAATTCGAGAAGTATTTTGGTCTGTTCGAGAAGTCAGGGATTCGATATCTCAAAAGACACTGTTCGATATCACAAGGAGTCAATAGGTCAAAGCCTCATTCGAGAACTCAATGATTCGATATGTCTAAATATTCTATTTGAGAACTCAAAAATCAACAAGTCAAAGCAGCATTCGAGTTCTCAAATAGTCAACAAGTCAAAGTTACATTCAATATCTCAAGGACTCAGGAAGCTATTCGACATCTCAAGGATTCCATAAGTTAAAGCTCTATTCGATAAGTCTAGGATTCCTAAAGAAAAGACTAATTCGAGAAGTGATTCGATATGTCTAAGATACAGCATTCGAGAACTCAAGGTTATCGATTATGGAAATTCCTAGTTCTCGAATCAATTACTTAATCACTTCTCGAATCAATCTTTGAAGACAAAATACTGGAGATTGTACAAGCCAGATATCTGCAACAAGCTAGTACACTTACAGGACCACTACAACTATAATGTGTATATATAAAGCCTACAAGAAGCTTAGAGAGTTGTTACAGGAGACAAGATGCTAAAGAAGTGGATCTGAGCAGGTTAAAGAAGAGCCAAACTACATGGTACTTGGACGTGTACTCAAAAAGAGATAGACAGATTAGAAAGTAATTTTTGTCTGTCATTACATTTGAAGTAAGTAGGGTGTATGCATGTTCTATAAGTGTACAACCCTCACTTCTCTAGCAGTAAGCACAAAAAAAATAGAGAAATAACTTGTAAGAACAACTCTTTGAGAAAAAGAGAAGTTGAGAATACTCATATTTGTATTCACAGATTATAGCAAACTCTTTTATCTAATACAACATTAGATTATAGTGAGTGATTGTGTTCTTGTGTTTTTAATCCGTACTTATACATTTTGTTAAAAAAAAAGACACACTTAGCTACACAAACATCAAATAGATTCAAACTATCAAATAAATGTTCTTGAGAGTCAAATCAAGAGAAAAGTTGGAAAATACATTCACCCCCCCTCTGTATTTTCCTTGTGTGTGTATTCCATACTAAACAAATACTATTTTCGGATCTCTATTCTCTTGATTATTATCGATTACTTATTCTCCAAATATCTCATGATCATCATTTGGCGCTAGAAGGAGCTTCTTTACTATAGTTACATCACGAAAAAGTGATTATTGAAGATGAAGAACCGGTCGTACGGTGCCTCACGGAGGAAGAAATTCGAACAGTCCCCCGTGAGGACAACGACACCTCACGAGCACCACTTCAGCTGTGGCGTATATTTTTCACTCCATAAAATGATGAGGTGGATGAGGGATCCCAGCAACCTCCCGCCACAGATGAAGGTAAAAACAGAAAGAGGCGCCGACCTAATACCCGTACGAGGGTCCCAACGGCCTCGGGCAAATAGGTATTAACGAGAGATGCTCCTCTTCATCGTGAGAAAATACGGAGATAAAATGTTGACGTGGAAGTTGACGATGATATCAAGGACTTTTGTGGCTCGGATGACGAGCTCATAGCCCTCGAAGCTCAGAGGAAGAAATTGGAAGAGAAATTGAAAAAAAGAAGGGAAATAAGGCGTCTCCAGCTCGAGCTACAATAGACGTCATTGTCGAATTATTCCTCAGAGTATCAGTCTGCATGTCACAACCCTGAAAAGTACGACGACGACGCGAACTATGAAGACGAAACAGAATCAAACAGATCGTATAACGTCTTCCACAAAAGGAAACAAACCAAATCACAAGAGGATGCCTCGTGGCAAAGTGAGTCGAGTGGATCATACAGGTCGAAGGAGATCTCACATCTACAAAACAACGTCGCAATGTGTAAAAAGTTCATTCGAAGCCAAGCTGGCTTCGATGTTGCAATGGAGAGTCCCCTCGCTGTAAGGATTGAGAAAACACGAATCAACAAGAACTTAAAAACTCCACCAATTGACCAGTTCGACGGATCTATGGACCCAAGTGAGTTCCTGAATACCTACGATGGAAGAATGGCATTTTACGGACACTCGGAAGTCGCTCGATGCCAATTTTTCTCCACCTGTCTACGAGGCACATCCCTCCGATGGTACAATAACTTGCCCCCGAGATCTATAGGCTCGTGGGACTTATTAAAGACTAAGTTCAAAGGAAGGTTCTCTAGCAACTACAGAGGCGGTAAAATCACAGCTTTGCTCATGACAGTCAGACAGCGCTCTAACGAGTCGCTAAGGGAGTTTTTAACTTGCTTCCTAGCTGAGGTCGCCGAAATACCTAATCTTTTGGAAGAGCTCGCTATGAACTAACTCACTGTAGGTATCGACAAACACAGACAGGGTTCCATGTTGGAAGAATATTTTGAAAAGAATCCACGATCTCTCCAATCAGCTTTCCAAATCGTAGAGTACAGAATGACACTGCAAGAAGCAGTCAGAAGCATCCAGTCACCAAGAAGGTACTCGCAAAAATGGGATAGAAACTCAAGCTCCGGATTTAGATCTCCAAGGTCAGACTATAAAAGAGATGGTGACTCGTATCCGAGGTCCCGAGATAGGAGGAGTCCTGGATCAGAGCGAATGTCTCGCTCTGATAGATCGTGGAAACCCCGAAAAAAATCCGAGAAAGACTTCACTAAACTGAAAGTGGACAAGTCAACTATCCTCATTATACTAAAGTCGGAACCCGACCATTGACCCCCGAGGCCGATGAAGCCGGGTAGACCTCTGAGTTCAAAATACTACGAATATCACGAGGATCATGGCCATACTACCGAGACCTGTTTTTAACTGAGCTCCCATATCGAGGGCAAGTTAAAACAAGGATAATTAGTCCACTATATTGATAATGATGCAAACAACCATAAAGGTCGCCGGCATGATCATAACAGGGTCATCGACGTCATCATTGGTGGCCACGTCGCGGGGGGATCATCGGACAATGCTAAAAAGCAATACGCCCGCGAGGTATTTAACATCCACCCCGAGCCCCAGAAATGACAAATGCTAAACCCCTCACCAATCATTTCCTTCTCCGATGAGGATTACCCTCTAGGAATGATAGAATCACACCATGATGCACTAGTCATCACAGCGAAAATAGGAACTAACACAGTAAAAATGATTCTTGTCGACAACGGGAGCTCCGTCGACATCCTATACCACAATGCTTTCTTCAGAATGAACCTCGGTGAAAGAAAGTTGGAAAATGTAAACATTCCACTATATGGATTTACCAGAAACTAGGTAAAGGTCCTTGGCACCATCAACCTCCCAGTTCTTTTCGGAACTCTCCCACGCCAAACTTGGAAAATGGTTAAATTCCATGTTGTCAATGTCGTCTCCAATTTTAATGCCATATTGGACAGGACAACTTTAACAGTCCTGAAGGCTATTACCTCAATTCCACATTTGAAAATTAAAATCCTGACGGACTTCGGTGTCGGAGAGGTCGTGGGCGATCAGGCCGTAGCCAGGCAATGTTACTTGTAATATAGTACATTATAAAGGTAAGGAAAATATTGATTTATCCATTTGATAAAAATGATGTTCCCATTTCTAATCATCGAATTGTTAAATCCAAATATCAATATGTAATTTTGATATTTTTATTCTGGTTGACCAAAATCACCAAAGATCTTCTTGATTCTAAAAGTTAGATATTGGATTCACAATTAAAAATTTTGTAATTAAAAAGTGTTAATATTAGTTATGTATTGATTGTTTCATTTACACAATCACCAAAAATTCAGAACTCATATCAAATTTTTATATAATAAAACATCATAAATTCAGTTCTAAATAATAGATATTAAACTCAACACTAAGAACTTTATCACTAAATTATATTAATGATTAGTTATGTATCGGTTACAAATACCAAAAATTCTTAGCTCATAATCATGAAAATAGGAGACTTATTAGCACTAAATTTTATACATTACTCAAGAATGAAAAATATGAATTAGGAATCTTTCATATATTTTTAATAATATATATTATAAAATATTTATATTTGCAAACATATCTTCGATGGATCAAATTATACAAAATCCATACATGTGTTTCTCAGATCCGATTCTTATCACTTCATCTATTGTCAGACTGAATTATATTACGTAAATTTATATCGAGTTACAAAGTCTTAGATTGGATTGAATCAGAATATCAATTTATTGACATGCTTATGTAGGTGTGTAGCCATGTTTTAGAGATGTTTTATTGATTTGTGTAGATTTATATTATTGCAATGCATACGATATTTTATAAATTATAATAATATTGTTATTGTTAAAATGCCATTTTCCAAATTAACAAGTTTTCAAGGTTTTTAATCTTGTTATGATATTATATATCAGTTATTTAATATTATACATTTATGTATATTAATATTTTTAAATTCATTAGTACCTTTATTCAATATCTTTTATATATATAAATGAAAACCCCCAAGTGCTCTAGAATCGTTCGATTCATATTTATCTATTTTTCTAGATCTCCTCTATTTTTCTATTTTCACTACGCCATAAGTGGCCTATTGAAACTCTCGCGTAATGTTACAATAGGCCCAAAATCCATTACAATAGGTCTATTGTAACACTTGGGGGCGTTACATTTACGAGCGTTCCAATAGGTTCCTATTGTAACGCTTTTACCTATCTACTGTAACACTGGTAAAGCGATACATTATGTAGCTAATGTAACACTATCATCACATAATGTAACGGATTTTTAGTGTTACATTTGAACTTAATCCGAGGGACAGAATGTGGGGCCCACATATGGAGCTCACAGAATTTAAATAATGAATAAATATGAAATATGGGGCCCACAAAAAGTGGGGCCCACATGTCGAGTCCATAGAAAGTGGGGCCCACATGTGGGGCCCACAAAAAGTGGGGCCCCTTGTGGGCCTCATAGAAAGTGGGGCCTACATGTGGGTCCCATAAAAAGTGGGGCCCACTTTATCTATTGTAACACTATAACATTTATATTGTAACACTAAATAAAGATGATATTGTAACAATACACCAGCCAAATGTAACACTACAATAGGTAAATGTAACACTATAATAAGCAAATGTAGCACAAGATGGATATGCATATGCAACACTACAATAGGCAAATGTAACACCATAATACAAAAAATTCGAAATAGTTGCTTTGTATGTGCAACATTCCCATTAATTACCATTTCAAATCCAATCAACAATCAAACCAACATTCAAATCAAATTCTACCATTAAAATGCCTCCAAGCACTCCAAACTACTTCAACCACCAACATTCAAACCAAAATATACCATTACAGGTTCTCCTTCCTTCAACCACTCCAAACAACTTCACAAACCACCATTTAATTATCCAAGTACAAACTACGATAGCAAAAAAGTTCTAGATAAATAGTAAAATTCGGCAGTTAAGTACGATAAAAACCAAATCATATTCAAGAAGCAATGCTGCCCGTAGTGACACGAGTGATAGGACTGCCACTATCATCCTGATCACAAGAAAAGGTAGCACAAAAGTCTGGAACATTCAACATTCTCTTTCTGTTTTGTAGTCTAAATGCATTAATTGCATTATGTCTTGGGCTGATGGTTGATTGTCAGCGAATGTTCCATAGCACACACCTACTTATTGTTCTTGTTCGCCACCTGCATTAATTATATGCAAACACAATAGTCAATATTTTAAAATTTTGTACAAATTTATCGTTACATAATATGCAACATATAGTAGCGCGACCTGAAGTAATCTGCAGGGTAATCTGCAGGATGCCTGTAGATAGTAAAGAAAGTACTAACACTAAAAGGTGAACTCTGGAATGCATTTCGAAAACAAAAGTTTAGAAACAAAAAAGGTAGTTTTGTATAACAAGAGAAGTATTGCTACTTTCTTAGATGGCTATCTACACGTAATAGTAGTTGGTCCTATTTATAGAGCCGAGATTTGATCGGGTTGGCTAACAAATAACTTGACTTTAAGCAGATAATTATCAAGCATGCAAATATAGCCAAAACAGCATGCCAGTTTGTTAGAGTTCATCATATGAGACCTATGGCTATAATTGTATTTTTTCCAAATTAAGTAAATATGTGGCGAAGTGCAAAACTGCTACCAAGAATTGAAGATATACTGTACAAATTAGTTCATTGTTTTTTTCCTCAGAAAGATAAGGATTAATTGTGCCTATTTGGCTTTACTTCATACTAACTTAGATCGATATGCACGGTGATTTTAAATATTTGTTATCTTATATTTCAGATTTCAATAATTTATTAATACGAGATGAAAAATTGACTTGTTCTATAACCACCCCACTAATTTGTAATTATAAACATAGGCTTTATAAGGCTGATAATAGAAAAGATTTGAAAGAAAAATCACCATACCTGCAAATTAGAATGATTGTATGCACCCAAGCGGCCCATGACATACCAAGATTGAATAACCTGTCACATAATTTACTTAACTCTCATTAAAACTGCTGCCAAACTAAAAGTTGTAGCGGGCAAAACTGATATACCAACTTAATGTAGAAGGAATCGGATGGTCAAGCGTCGATAAGAGAAGAAAGTGATAAGCATACATACAATTCCAATAAGGTCAACATCCCGATCAGATGGCGCTCCAAGTAACTCAAACCACATGTAGACATAATTACAATTAATGCTCAAAAAGTTGGAATCACAAATGCAAATGAACAATTATTCTCGTAACAAGGAAGCAGTTAAACAATGTGACCGATAGACCCATACTTGTACTAATAATTATTTATATGGACATGAACCTATCATACAAAATTGTTAAGAAACATGATATACATAGTAGGCCCTACTGCTAAAATCTTAAGGTTTCAGGACAGTTCATTACCTACTTGAAACATATTACTCAGTATGAACTTGTGTGCCAACAAGTAATTACAACAATATGTCTGTCTCGTTGTCAGGTGTTACCTTTGTGGCCTCATTGATAGAGGAGTTACCATCCTCCATGATTGTAATTTTTCCAGCATCTGTTCGTGTCTAATTATTTGTTTCGGATTTAATCGATTCAACAAGATTTGACTGAGATTTATCCTTGATTTCAGGTTTAACAGATTTGTGTAAAAAATCCGGAATACTACATTTAATAATGACACCAAGCAGTACATGGTGCATTTACATTAGAAGAAACCAATCTGGAAAAAGGTCAATAGACGGCAACCCATTTGATGCTGAAGCATTTCATACAGGGTCTCAGCAAATACAGAGAGCTGCCAAAACAATGTTGCAAGAGAACTGTAAAAGTTTTGTAAATTGGTCGAAAAACATTAACAGATTGTGATTAAAATAAAACACTAAAGAAACTGCATTAGATATGAATAACTGAGTCAGACACTTAGGTGTAGACCCTTTCCTTTGATATCTCTTGCAGAGTGTAATGAAGGCAAGAACTTTAAAGATAACAAACACTAAATTAAAACATGTTAATTCAGAAATTAACAAACACTAAATTATAACAATAATTGAAACCGATTCGAAAATAAACTCGAGCTCATCAGGACATTCTTTCAATAATTTCTCATTCACGTCCACCGAACTCAAATCCAGGCTTCTCAGTTCACTAATTCGATCGCACAATCAACAAATTGAACACACACACACACATATAAATATATATATATATATATATATATATATATATATATATATATATATATATATATAGAGGGGGGGCTGAGAAAAAGTGTGGAGAGAGAGCGAGAGGGAGGGAGGGAGAGAGAGAGAGAGGGGGGGGGGAGGGCCTTAACCCATGCTGTGAGACCCAAATTGAAATCCATAAATCCCTTAAATCCCATAACTGAAATCCCAAAATGAAACCCAAAATCAAGGGAAAAAAGCCCAAATTAGGGATATATATTTACCCAGAATCGAAGCATGAAACACAATTAAAACCACGAAAAGAAACCCTAAAACTTGTAAAATTTAATCAGAAACTAATAATAGTGGTACTTATGATTCAATTAAAATAGAATATGTTAGTCACAGAGGCATGCCTGAATACATCTAATAACAAGCCTAAGTGTGTGTAATGCTATGCATTACCTACATGACCTCTTAACTGAGGGAACCTCTAGTTGTAGAGTTTCTATTTGTTCTGTACTTGTAATAGGCATCAAATTCTAGTTGTGTTACTGTACTTATAAAGTCAAGAATAATGCTTGAAAGAAGTTCCAAGGTTCATGCCTCAAGCAAGGAGATAAAGACTGCCAAATAATCACAGTTGGGATTTGAAGAAATGAAGAATTTGCCTAAGTACCAATTCGAGAAGTACATTTGTCTATTCGAGAAGTCTAGCATTCGAGAAGTCAGAGATTCGATATCTCAGAAGACACTATTCGATATCTCTGAATACAATGTTCGATATCTCATTCGATATCTCAGAGATTCGATATGTCTATTACTCTATTCGAGAACTAATGGAGTCAACAAGTCAAAGCATCATTCGAGTTCTCTAAGGGTCAACAAGTCAATGCTCTATTGGATATCTCAAGGACTAAAGAAGCTATTCGACATCTCAGGGATTCGATATGTCAAAATGCTCTATTCGATATCTCAAGGAGTCCCAGAGAAAAGAGCTATTCGAGAAGTGATTTGATATGTCAATATAGCACTATTCGAGAACTCAGAGTTATCGATTACGTCAATTCGAGTTCTCGAATCAATCACTTAGCCACTTCTCGAATACATTCTTGGAGACAAAATACTGAAGAATTGTACAAGTCAGAAACCTGCAACAAGCCAAGTCGCTTTATTTGACTATGTACTATAAAGCACATTGGAAAGCCTACAAAGAAGCTTGGAGAGATAAGACAAAGGGACAAGGAGCTAAAGAAATGGATCTGAACAGGCTCTGCAAAGTCAAATCTGTAGCCGTTTGGACTCTTACTCAAATAAGATAGACATACTGGAAAGTAGTTTGTTTTACCTACCTTATTTGTAGTAAGTAGGTATCCATGTCTATAAGGATACAGACTCTTACTCAAATAAGATAGACAACATATAAGTTTTTCAAGATACATCAAAAGAAATATCTCTCTAAGAAAAACGAAGCTGAGAATACTATCATTTGTATTCACAGATTGTAGCAAAATCCTTATCTAATAAAATATTAGATTAAAGTGATATTGTGTTGTGTTTGTCTTTGTTATCTGCACTTACATATCTCACACACTCAACACATATCTTGTTGCAAAGATTCAAGAACAAAGAAAAGTTCAAGAATCCATTCACCCCCCCTCTGTATTCTTTTACTGTATTTAATACTCAACAATTGGTATCAAAGCAGGCTGTTCAATCTAAACAGAAAACGATCATGAGTTCGAATACACCAAATACTACAGGTACGGTGAAGGTCCCTAAGTTCGACAAAGAGAATTACAACCTCTGGAAAATAAAAATGTTGTTGTTCATCAAAGCTGCCAACCCTCTCTACCCTGACATTCTCAAGAATGGTCCATTTGTATCACAACAAGAAATTGCTGAATCCACAGTGGGCACAATAGTCATTCCTAGATCATATGTTGCAAAAGAGCCATCCAAATGGACGGACTCAGAGAAGGGAAAGGTTGCCCTAGACAGTCATGTCATGCTGCTGATCATAGACTCCATGGATATGTCGATGTTTGCCAATATAGCATCATGCACATCAGCCAAGGACATGTGGAACCACATCAAGGTGTTATGTGAAGGGACAGAGGAGGTAAGAGAGAATAGGAAACAGATACTGGTCACACAGTATGAGGCTTTCATGGCACAATCCAAAGAAAGTATTACTGATATGTTTGAGAGATTTCACAAGCTGGTGACTGAGCTTCAAATGAATGGGAAGGTTTACAGCACTAAGGAATTAAACATGAAGTTTCTTATATCTGCACCTAACCACCTAGAGCAAAGGGTCATATCTCTAAGAGAAAGAGATTTGAACAAAGTCACATATGATGTGCTCTATGGGGTTTTAAAAACTCATGAGCTTGAGTTGCTTCAAAAGAGGGCTATCCAAGCCAACCAAGGCAGAATGATAAACACATCCTGTGCCTTGATTGTTAACAAATCCGTTCAAGACCTGGAAGCATCTACAAGTCAACTGAGAATAGAAGAGATAGTAGATGACGAAGAGACTGAAGAAGAAGTGACTGAACCTGTTGATGAAAAGGAAGAAGATGAGTTCTATACTCTTGAAGAGTTAAATGCCATGGAAAACACTTCATATGCTTTTATGGCTAGAAAATTCCCAAACATCAGATTTAAGAGGAATCAACCCTTCAAGTCTAGATCTCAAAATCATTCATTCAACAAGAGCAAGGCACCTATGAAAGCAAACAAGAACAAATTCAAAACCAGCTATGTGGATAGGTCATCTGTGAGATGCTATAGATGCAATGACCTAGGGCATTTTGCCAGTGAATGCAAGAAGCCTAAAAAGAAGGATAAGGAGTTTCTTGAGCTTGAAGCTAAGTGTGAGGCTCTGCTAAAGAAGCATACACCAGGTAAGGCCTACATAGCTAAAGGGAAGTGTTGGGATGATTCTGATAGTGATGGAGAAGAATAAGAATTCTACAACTATGCCTTGATGGCCAACTCCAAGGAAGAACCATCTGAATCAGACTCTCAGGTACCATCCCTCACTACTATAGACATGTCTGTTTCTGAATACAAATCTATGGTTGAACAACTATCTGTTGAGATGTTTAATATTCATACTATTATGACTACTGCTAATGAAGAAATTGCTAAATTGTCTACTAAGAATGAACTGTTGAACAACAGAAATGAGGAACTAGAACTAACTGCTATGCAAATAGAAAACCTTAAACAAGAAATCGAATATCTAAAGAATAAGGTTCTATGTGCTAGTCAAGTTGAGAAAGCTCTTAGGGATGAACTAGCTGAAAATGAATTTAAATTGAAAACATTTAAGAATTCCTCTAGTCTATTGCAGTCCTACCATGAAAATCTAGCTAGACCTAAGGCTGCTACTGGACTTGATTATGACACTCTCAAACAGAGAAAAGGCTATGCAGTCATTGAAGATGACATTGTTGTTCAAGAGGAAGTGCCTCAGGTTTTGAAAAAGGTTGAGACCCCAATATTTAAAACACCAACACTTGAGATTGATGAGGATGCCTTACTCATTAATCAAATGTTGGATGATGAAGATAAGGCACAATCAAATGAACAACAAGCATCCTTTAAGAGTGAGAATGTCAAAACCAAAACCAAGGAGTCAGTAGGAGGTAGACCTAGACTTGAGAAATTTGTGAAGTTTGTTTCAGCTGGGAATAATGAGTTTGAGAAGAAAGTGGCTAAAAAGAAACAAAACAGGAATGGAAAATTAGGGATTAACAAGGACAACAATTATGCTTATGTGCCAAATGCCCCTAGGAAAGTTTGTCAAAATTGTTTTAGCACTAATCATTTAACTCATGCATGCAAGAAACCATCTGGTAGTGTTGCTAAACCATTCTATGATTGCTCTGTGCCTTTAAGACATAGACACTCTCCTTTCTGTGATAAATTTGATTGTATGCCATCTAACATGAATGTAATGACTAGTTGATTTAATTTGAGAAGACAATTCATGGAAGGTTGCATCAGTCACAATGTTCACACACACTACACAAGAACAAAGTCTTCAAGTCCTCCTAAAGTTAGGAAGGTGCCTCTGTCACCTAAGTCTAAGAACCTTGATTCTAAGACTTCTAACACTGACAAGAAGACTAACATCAAGAAAATTGATAAGCAAGTTGTTTATGATAAAACTGTTGCTAAGCCACATGGAACCAAACTTGTTTGGGTACCAAAGGAGAAGTAATACCTTTGTGTTTGCAGGGCAAAGAAAATGAAAGAAAGGTCGTGTGGATTTTGGACAGTGGATGCTCAAACCATATGACTGGTGATATGGCCCTGCTATCACAGTATGAGGAGAAGGCTGGCCCAATGGTTGCTTTTGGAGATGACAGCATTGGCAACACACTGGGATATGGGAAGTTGGAAATTGTTAATGTCATCATTGAAAATGTAGCACTGGTCAAGGGACTCAAGCACAATCTACTGAGTGTTGGTCAATTTACTGATAGAGGCTTCAAAGTGAATTTTAACAAAGATGAATGTTTGATCACCCACAAGAAGACTGGTGACTTTGCTCTATCTGGAGTAAGGAAAGGAAGCCTGTTTGTAGCCAATATGAACGCTACAAACAAGGACAAAATTTGTTGCTTTTACTCAAAAGCATCAAATAAAGATAGTTGGCTGTGGCATAAGAAGCTATCACACTTGAACTTCAAAGGCATTAATTCTCTAGTCAAAAGGGAGTTAGTGAGAGGCATGCCCACACTTGAATTCTGTCAAGAAGGAGTGTGTGAGGCTTGTCAAAAGGGAAAAATGAAAAGATCCAGCCACAAGTCAAAGACAGTGACATCAATAACCAAGCCCCTACAACTAATTCATATGGACTTGTTTGGGCCTGTCAATATTATGTCACTAGGAAGGAAAAAGTATGCTCTGGTGATGGTTGATGATTTCACAAGGTATACATGGGTAGAATTTCTGGCATCAAAGGATGAGGCTCCACAAGTAATCATTGAGCATATAAAGAAAATTGACAAGGAAGCAAAGGCCAACAATGCAAGTGTGATTGCATTAAGAAGTGATAATGGAACAGAGTTCAGAAATGCCATGCTTGAAGCATTTTGCAAAGAAAAGGTATTTCTCAACAATTTTCAGCTCCAAGGACTCCACAACAAAATGGAGTTGTTGAGAGAAAGAATAGAACTCTGATTGAGGCTGCTAGAACAATGTTACTTGATGCAAAGATGCCTACATGTTTTTGGGCTGAGGCTGTGAGCACTGCATGCTATATCCAAAACAGAACCCTCATCAACAAAAACACTGGAAAGACACCTTACAACTTGATGACTGGAAAGAAGCCCACTCTAAAGTATGTTCATACTTTTGGAAGCAAATGCTTTGTGTTAAAAGACAACTCAGAATATGTTGGAAAGTTTGATGCAAAAGCATTTAAAGGAATTTTTCTTGGCTACTCTATGGAAAGAATTGCATACAAAGTTTATGTCATCACTCAAAAAAAAGTTATGGAAAGCACAGATGTGACATTTGATGACAGCAAACTACCTGGATTAGAAGAAGCCAATGATGAAGATAAAGATCCTTTGAAGTTTGACAATCTAGATGATTCTGATGAGGAGATTGAAACTGAATTTGAGCCCACAACCCAACAAACTCAAGTGAATGAAGAACCTGTGTCAACCAACAATGAAGAAACAAGCATCCAAGACACACCTGTGATTAGTGGAAACTTCACAGGGGGAGGAAATGTAAATGATCATGATCTGGATGATGAAGCAACATCAAGGCTGAGAAATCAATCTGAACATACAAGGAAATGGGATAGATCACATACTGCAGATCAGATAATTGGAGATCCAAATACAGGAGTGAGGACAAGGAGAGCAACTCTAAATGAATGTCTCTATGGTTTCTTTCTATCCCAAGTTGAGCCTAAGAAAATTGAAGATGCATTGTTGGATCCTGATTGGATAATTGCTATGCAAGAGGAGCTAAACCAATTTGAAAGAAGCAAAGTATGGGAACCTGTGCCTGCACCAAAGGATAGAACCATTGTTGGAACAAAATGGGTTCTAAGGAATAAGATGGATGAAAATGGTGTAGTCATAAGAAACAAAGCAAGGTTGGTTGCAAAATGATACTCTCAACAGGAAGGCATTGACTATGATGAGACTTTTGCCCCTGTTGCTAGACTAGAGGCCATCAGAATTTTCTTGGCTTTTGCTGCACATTCTAATTTCAAGGTTTATCAAATGGATGTCAAGAGTGCATTTATGAATGGAGAGTTGGAAGAAGAAGTATATGTGCAACAGCCACCTGGCTTTGAAGATCCACAATTCCCTCACTTTGTCTACAGATTGCTTAAAGCATTGTATGGACTTAAGCAAGCTCCTAGGGCATGGTATGACACATTATCACAATTTCTATTGGAGAATCAATTCACTAGAGGCACACTGGACAAGACACTGTTCTACAAGAAACATGGTGATGATATTATCTTAGTTCAAATCTATGTGGATGACATCATATTTGGCTCTACAAATGAGAAGTTGTGTGAGAAATTCTCTAAGCTCATGCAGAGCAGATATGAGATGAGTATGATGGGAGAATTAACATTCTTTCTTGGGCTACAAGTGAGTCAAAGGAAGGATGGCATTTTTATAAGTCAAACCAAATACATCAAGGATCTATTGAAGAAATTTGACTTAGAAGATTGCTCACCTGCAAAGACACCCATGGCCACTGCCACCAAGTTAGATGAAGATGGTAAGGGCAAGAAGGTAGATATCTCAATCTACAGAGGCATGGTTGGTTCTCTACTCTACCTCACTGCTAGTAGGCCAGACATCATGTTTGCAACATGCTTGTGTGCAAGGTTTCAATCAAATCCAAAGGAATCACATATGATAGCAATAAAGATTATTTTCAGATATCTGAAGGGCACACCAAACTTGGGGTTATGGTATCCTAAGGACACAGGGTTCAATCTGGTTGGTTATTCTGATGCTGATTATGCTGGATGCATAGTGGATAGGAAAAGCACCTCAGGTAGCTGCCAGTTTCTTGGACAAAGGTTAGTCTCTTGGTACAGCGAGAAACAACAATCTGTGTCAACTTCCACAGCTGAAGCTGAGTACATAGCTGCTGGAAGTTGCTGTGCTCAAGTGCTTTGGATCAGAAACCAACTTAGAGATTATGGACTTGTGTTGGAAAGAATTCCAATCATGTGTGACAACACAAGTGCAATCTCTATAGTCTCCAATCCTGTCAATCATTCGAGGACAAAGCACATTGACATCAGATATCACTTCATAAGGGAGAATGCAACTAATGGAACCATTGAGTTACATTATGTTCCCACAGAGAAACAACTAGCTGACATATTCACTAAGCCATTAGATGAAGCCACCTTCACAAGGTTGGTTAGTGAGATTGGAATTTTGAATTCTTCAAATTCTGGTTAAGTGAATATATCAACTAGATTGTTGCAGCAGTAAATACTTACTTTATCAAATGCTCAATATTTTTGAAGTAAGTATTGGCTGGATTATGATTTATAAATATTCCATAATGCTGCATATGTTGAAAATCATACATATTTAGCTTGAAATTTCTATGAAATTTTGAGAGAATCACTATTTAATTTAGTAGAATATTCTTCAGTGAATATTTCTGGTAAATTTTAAAAGATAGTGAAAATTGAATTTTATGAGTGAAAAGTATAGTTCGATAAGTCAGACTTCTCGAATGGTTCATTGTTTTGTCATGGCTCGAGTTCTCGAATAGGCCTATCTAGAACCCTCCTGAGTTCTCGAATAGTGTCTTTTGGAGAAATCGAATAGCACACTCTGAGTTCTCGAATAGAGTATTTTAGTTCTCTAATGATGGAGTTCTCGAATACTGTATTTGAGTTATCGAATCATTTGAAAAGGCTGATTTCTCGCTGACACTTAATCGCTTTTTGGATTTATATTCAAAATTTCATTTCGCTCATAAAAACATATTTTATTTAGCTTAGAATTATTTTCTGAGTTAAATAACTGCCAGCTGTGAGTTACAAACTGCTTGAGATATCGAATAAGCCTTTCTTGACTTATCGAATAGTTGTTTTATACTTCTCGAATGACTGTCTTGTCGATACAAAACTTATATCTAATCGACAACTCAAGTCACTCACATATATACAATTTCACAACTGTTCAACTCATTTCGTTCGATTTCTCAAGCATCTAAACTCTTAAAACCTCTGAAAACCCTAACTGCGAATTTCTTCTTCAACCTTAATTCTCTTCTCTTCTCTACCCAAATGGCAAACACTCAACTCACCATACCATCCCAAACCAATTTCATCGCAATTACCAGTGATGTGGAAGCACCAAATGCTAATTTCAAGTGCTTTGTTCGATGGTTGTCTGAATCTTACATCAAGGGTGCACTATCAGCCAACCCAACCCTGTACATAGACATATTAGAACAATTCTGGAGGACAGCTACAGTGGAGGTTATCGCCCTTGAGAATGCTATCACCTCATATGTTGTCTACTGCAAGATTCAAGGCGTGGATATTTCTATCACTACCGCAGACATGAATGAAGCCTTGGATTTGCAGCAAGAAGCATATGACTCCCTGGTCACAGATGCTGAGTTGGAAGAATTCTTTGAATTTATCAACTACTCAGAGGCTATTAAACTTGGAAAACTGAATAGGAAGTACTTGAGAAAGGAATGGAGCTATGTTTTTGCTACACTCCTTCAGGTATTCACTGCCAGGAAATCGAGCTTTGATCAGATTAGTACACCTGTGCAGCAGCTTGCCTATGCCTTGGCTCATAGGAGAAAGATAGATGTTGGACATCTCATCATACAAGAGCTATATGGGAGACTTGGTAAGAACACAGCCAAGAGAGGTACTGAAATTTTCTTTCCCCGCTTTATTCAATCAGTACTTAATTTTAAAAATGCTTCATTGATTGAATTGCCTGGATTAGATAAAAGTAAAATAGGCTATCCTAGGTCCATGACCAAACTTATTTTTGGTAACTTGGAGATTAGGAATGATGTGGATGTAAGGCTTAAAATAACTCCCCACATGGAGGGTTTGTTTAGGTCTTACCCCCACAACATGCCAATATTTGAGTCTAAGTCTCAGTTAGCACAGCCTAAGCAAGAAGAACACAATGCTAACCCAAGGCTTGCTAACCAACCCTCTCAGACAAACACTCTACCAAACAGAGAGCCAACTGCATCATCCTCTCAAAAGGGTGATGTTAGTAAAAAGAAGAGAAAACAGGTTACTTCTGAACCTTTAACCATCTTAACTGAAGCAGCCTTGGCTGTAGAACTAGGTTTAGGAGGTGAGAAAACTGAGTCACCTATCATTAGCCTAAAGAAGAAGAAGAAATCTAAAACCACCTATTCAGTCACCCAAATGGCTGAAGTTGTAAAATCAGGGGCAAACAGCTCAGTAGATGTATCCTCTCAACAGGGTGTATCTATAGAATCAAGCATCCTTCCAAATGCACCTATTTGTACAGAGTCAGCACATGGGAGTGATAAGGCTGGCACAACACTGAGTGGAGAGCACATCACAATTGAAACTCCCTCTATCTCTCAGGGGGAGTTGCCAAAATCTAATCTACAACACACTTCTCTTCCAAAATCTACCACTCATATTTCTTTGGAGCCTGCAACTCAAGCAATTGAGGAGCAAGGCATTGATCATCAAGAATTCTTTTCTCTTGATGAGCCAATGGATTCAAGTGAATTGGTGCATGACACCTTGCTCACCACCCAGGTACCACATTTAGATGGTCAGGGAATGCATGCTAGGGCATCTCCTTGTTGGTGTATACTGAAAATATTTATTTGAAGTATATACATTTATTTCTGGCCTATTTTATTGAGAATAATTTAAATGTTTACATGTTGTCTAAATATTATATATTGTGAATAATCTAGTATCAAATGGGATACAGAATATTAGATTATTAAATACGGTTTATATAATATAATAAGGTTCACAGCACAGGTGGAGTTAGACAATCCACTGGAATGGCTGTAGTATTATTTAGATTAGTTTATATTGACTAATAAATAATACTAGTATACTTTGTGTATATTGAACATGATCAAATTTAGAATTTTTCCCTTATACTGATTAAGAAGGAGAACTAAGATTCTATGTTATTATTAATGCTTAGGTTCTTAATCCAGATATAATAATTGACACGTATATATTATTTACATGCTTTGATTTATATATGAAATAATTCTTTTGATTTATTTCATTATATTTTGGGTGATGAAATAATATATATGGTGGGATATTATTTATTGAAGGAATCCATGTCCTGATAATATTCGGGTTAATGATGTCCCCTTGAAAGCTCAAAAAGATTTAATTATGTGAAACCCTGCAGGTGGATTTATTCCGGCATAATTAAATAAAGGTTGAGTGGATAATCAAGGATAAAAGATATTAATTAAATGAATTATCAGTAATTTATTTAATTAATGGACATGCGATATTTTAAACATGGGGAATTTAATAAGCAAATAATATTGGAACCGAATTAATTAATTAAATTACGGTATTAGGAAAGGTAGTGCAAATATTAATTCTTTAGTGGATTGAATTAATATTTAATTACATTGGGCTAGGCTCAAGATGTAATTAGAAGGCCCAACCTAATTATCCATGATCCCTATTGTAGCCTATATATATTCCTATTCTCTTCTTGCTGGGGGCTGGTCGAAAAAATTTGGTAGCCACCCAGGAGCAAGAAGAGAGGTTAACTTGAGAAGACGAAGGCCACACTTCGCTCAAGGGAATTTGGGAATACAATAGAAGAGCGTGGAATCAACCGTTAACAAGGTGATTTTTCTATTCGTACTCGTTAATTTAGTGTATCAAAATTCGCAGTGCCAAGATCTGATTGTCCCAACAATTGGTATCAAGAGCCTGGTTCATTGGTTCTGCGAATTTTGATACGATGTCCATGTCGTAATTATATATGCATGTGTATAGTGGTGTGCTTGGATAATAATCTTTTGCAGGTTGTTTAGTATCCACTATTATGGCCATGTAATTTTAATTATGTGTTTGGATCCCACGTGGTTTAATCGTGGTTATTTTGTTTGGTTTCCACGTGGTTTATCGTGGTTGTAAAACACGAGGGTTGATCGTGTTAGAATAGATTTTACAAATTAGTTTTGTATTAGATCTATTTTTTTTGTAATTGTTTGTTGGATTTTATTAAGATCCGGGTATTTTGTAACAATTATGTTCGATCGGAAATCAAATCGGAGAAACAAAATTGTCCGCTGCGTAGTTGATTGTGGCTGCTGGTTTCGTTTAAGCCTGAAGAAACAGATCTGGAGCAACAGGCATCAGAAGAAGCAGGCGCGCGCGTGGAATTCTGGAAAAAGTGAGTAACGCAGGTCTGTCCTGCGTTACAATAGGTACCAGGGGTGTAACGCATGTTGCACATGCGCAACAGGGCTTCCAGGACCTGTAACGCATGTGCGTCATGCGCGACAAGACTTTCCAGGGCTGTAACGCAGGCTATGGATGCGCAACAGCAAGGTTTTGGCAGAAAAATGATTTTTTCAGCAGAACAGGGCTGGAAATTTATTTTTTTAAGGGGCCATAATAGTGGATTTAAATTATGTTTTTTAATTTTAATTCCGCTATTTAATTTTTTAATTATTGCTTTAAATAATTATTATGTGTGTTGTTAATTATGTGTGTAATTTTAATTGCATGTTTAACATAATTAGGTCGACATGGACATTAATTTTATTTATTGCTTTAATTTTATGATGCATGCTGCTATGTTATGTGTTCTTTGTATTGTTATTTTTATAACATGTAGACCTCGAAATAATAACATAGGGCGATGCATCTAGATAAAATTCCTCAATTTTAAATAAAAAAATTCTAAGCGGGTGAGGGAATTAATTAGGAATTAAATCCCATGGTCTCCATTATTGTTTGTATGTAATTTAACACCGAGACGAATATAAATTATATACATGCCACCCATCGTGGCATATGATTTATGGTGTCAAGTAGTGTTATGGATATTACTAGAACAAACTTCCTAAATTAATTACGAATATTGAAAGGTATACATGCCACCCATCGTGGCGTACCAAGTTTCATAGAATTCGATTAATTAGAAGGGTACCACTGATTGAATATAGATTTTAATATTGAGAGAAAGGATGATTCTGTCTAGAAAGGGGTCTTAAGTGATGCCTCTTGACAATGCTCCCCCCGATCTGGGAATTATCCTATTATCGATTATTGATTTGAAATATTTAATGGTGGTATCCAGTCTTTTTTATTAATTTAAGATTTAATAATGGTATACACTTAGCTATGAAAAATAATATATAGTCCACCCTAACGTGGCGTATTATTTAGTAATAGGACCGAAGTAATATTTAAACGAATTTAAGTGGTATATATGTCATCCATCGTGGCGTACCAGATACTTATGGTGTTTAAATATTAGTGCATTAATTTTAATTAATTGTTAGAGGAAACCAATAGGATTTAAGATTTATGCAACTATCTGATTATGTGTTACATGTATGATTCTCAGGATTAGATCACTATGGGCTTTAATCCACTATTCACCATACTTAAGGATAACAAACTTACTGGACCGAACTATATTGAATGGAAACGTAATTTGGACATAGTGTTGACTGCTGAGGAGTACAAATTTTGTACTTATGAACCCAAGCCAGACCAGCCTGCTGAAGATGCTCCTGAAAGTGAGAAGGAGTATTATAAGCGGTGGATTAAGGCTGATGAGATGTCGCGATGTTACATTCTGGCAGCAATGTCGGGTGTTTTGCAGCATCAGCATCAGGCTATGCCCACTGCTTCAGATATGCTCTTTAATCTCAAGGAACTTTTTGGAGAACAGAATAGGGCTGCTAGGCAAGTAGCAATGAAAGCTTTAATGAACACTCAGATGGTTGAAGGAACACCTGTAAGGGATCATGTTCTCAGAATGATGTCTCATCTGAATGAGATGGAGATCCTTGGTGCTGATATTGATGGGGAAACCCAGATCGATATCATCCTTATGAGCTTGCCCAAAAGTTTTGAGCAGTTCCGCTTGAATTACACCATGAACAAAAGGATGTATAGTCTCGCGGAACTTCTGACAGAACTTCAGGCAGCTGAAGGACTCTTTAAGCAGAATGTTCAAGTGAATGTGGCCGAGAAAGCTTCTTCATCTAAGCCGAAAGGCAAGAAAAGAAAAAGACTCAGACACACAAAGCTAGAAAGATTGCTAATGCAGTGGGAGTTCAAGGTGGTGTGAAAAAGCCTAAGGGCAAGTGCTTCAGGTGCAAGCAGTCAGGTCACTGGAAACAGGATTGTCCTCTTCCTAAGAAGACAAACAATACTGGTATGTCTCTTTCTCTAGTTACAGAAACATATATAGCGGCTATATCTACGAGCACTTGGTGTGTAGATACAGGAGCCACTGACCATGTTTGTAATTCTATGCAGGGGTTCCAGCAATCCAGAATGCTTAGAGATGGCGAGATATATGTGTTCATGGGAGATGCTACGAAAGTAGCAGTAGTTGCAGTTGGAATAATTACATTATCTTTTGGCGATGATAGGATTTTGGTTTTGAATAATTGTCTTTATGTACCTTCGTTTAGAAGGAATTTAATTTCGGTTTCTAAACTTGCTATGGATGGTTATAATGTTTGTTTGGATCGTAATGTTTCTATTATGATGAATAAACGAGTTATATGTTCTGGTACATTGCAAGACAATTTATATATTATTAATCCTATCCAACCAATGCTGCAACATAAGGAAACTAATAACGTTCTTTCTAGCTCAAATAAAAGAAAGAAACCTTCAGAATTGAACCAAACATATCTTTGGCACTTAAGATTAGGTCATATTAACTTGAGGAGGATTCAAAAACTGGTAGTAGATGGGCCATTAGGCTCGTTGGCAGTGGAGCCATTTCCAGTTTGCGAATCCTGCTTGGAAGGTAAGATGACTAATAGGCCTTTTAAAGCAAAGGGGAATAGAGCTAAAGAAGTGTTAGAATTGGTTCATACTGATTTATGTGGACCTATGAGTATCCAAGCAAGAGGAGGTTATGAGTATTTTGTCACTTTCATTGACGATTATTCTAGATATGGGTACATTTATTTGTTGCGCCGTAAGTCTGAGTGCTTTGAAAAATTCAAAGAGTACAAAGCAAATGCGGAGAAGCGACATCTTGGAAAAT
The DNA here is from genome assembly GCA_036435485.1 of Saposhnikovia divaricata. NCBI lineage: Eukaryota > Viridiplantae > Streptophyta > Magnoliopsida > Apiales > Apiaceae > Saposhnikovia > Saposhnikovia divaricata. The sequence continues at coordinate 160,841,904 of CM071596.1, read as the reverse complement.
GTATCAAGTCACTACGATCAGATCGTGGTGGCGAATACTTGCTTGGAGAATTTAGGGAATATTTATCAGAAAATGGGATTGCATCCCAGTTGTCTGCACCTGGAACACCTCAGCAGAATGGTGTAGCAGAGAGAAGGAATCAGACTCTTTTAGAGAGTGTTAGATCGATGATGAGTTATTCAGATTTACCCAAGTCGTTTTGGGGATATGCTATAGAAACAGCGGCTTACCTTCTGAACTTGGTACCTTCTAAGTCGGTTCCCAAGACTCCAATAGAATTGTGGACTGGTAGCAAGCCAAGTCTAAGACATATTCGGATTTGGGGTTGTCCAGCACATGTGCTGAACAAGAACGCGACCAAGTTAGAATCTCGTACAGAAGTAAGGCTGTTTGTAGGCTATCCCATGGGAACGAAAGGTTATTCATTTTATAGTCCTAGGGATCGAGATATCATTGTTACCACCAATGCTAGATTCTTAGAAGAAGACTATATAATGAAACACAAACCCATGAGTAGTATCGTTTTAGAGGAACTAGTGGGAGGGACAGATAATCCCGAAGTGCCAATAGTACAAGTAGATCAACCACAAGAAAATGCACAACCTGTCACTAATACCACACCGGTGCTTCGTCGTAGTGGGAGGGTTGTTCAACAACCTGATAGATTCATGTTTTTGGGAGAGTCCTCGGACTTGGTCTCTGGTGAACATGATGAGGATCCCAGGACATACGAAGAAGCAATTCTAGATAAAGATGCAGATCTTTGGCAAAAGGCAATGGAATCTGGGATGGAATCTATGTATTCTAATCAAGTTTGGGAGCTCGTGGAACCACCCAAAGGTGTAAAACCCATTGGATGTATGTGGATCTACAAGAAGAAAAGAGGATCTGACAAAAAGGTGAAAGCCTGGAAAGCACGACTTGTTGCGAAAGGGATACTCAGAAAGAAGGGATCGATTATGAGGAAACCTTTTCGCCGGTTGTTATGCTTAAGTCGATCCGGATTCTTTTACCTATAGCAGCTCATCTCGATTATGAGATTTGGCAAATGGATGTCAAGACAGCTTTCCTTAATGGAAGTCTTGAGGAAACCATCTATATGCAACAACCAAATGGATTCATTAAGAAAGGCCAAGAGCATCTTGTTTGTAAGCTTAAGAGGTCTATTTATAGACTAAAACAAGCTTCTAGGGAATGGAATATTCGTTTTGATCAGGCAGTCCAATCATATGGATTTGATCAAAGTCCAAGCGAATCATGTGTGTATAAGAGAAGTGAGGGTAATGCAGTGGTTTTTCTAGTACTGTATGTAGATGACATTTTACTCATTGGAAACAATGTTGAGATGTTGTCATCAGTAAAGGCATGGTTGTTCAAACAATTTGAAATGAAGGACTTAGGTGAAGCGGCATACATCCTTGGGATCAAAGTAATATGGGATCGCAAGAAAAGGATGTTGGCTTTATCTCAAGATCCCTACATTATTGAAGTATTAGCTCGTTTTAACATGCAGAACTCTAAGAAAGGTTTTCTACCTTTTAAGCATGGAGTGGCTCTATCCAAAGAGCAGTGTCCTTCGACACCTAAGGATATAGAGAGCATGAAAGTAGTTCCTTATGCTTCGGCATGTGGAAGCTTAATTTATGCTATGTTATGTACGAGGCCTGACATCTGCTTTGCTGTGGGCATGGTTAGTAGATATCAGTCCAATCCAGGTCAGGAACATTGGAGTGCAGTAAAAACTATACTCAAGTACCTGAGAAGGACTAAGGAGTATATGTTAACTTACAAGGCCTCAGATTTGTTTCCTATAGGGTATACCGATTCAGATTTCCAGAAAGATAGGAATCAGATATTTGGTTATAAAGTAGTTTTGTGAGTAATAGTGGATTAAATAAACACTGATATACTCATAGAATATTTTGAGTATAAGTGGGAGATTGTTGGTGTATACTGAAAATATTTATTTGAAGTATATACATTTATTTCTGGCCTATTTTATTGAGAATAATTTAAATGTTTACATGTTGTCTAAATATTATATATTGTGAATAATCTAGTATCAAATGGGATACAGAATATTAGATTATTAAATACGGTTTATATAATATAATAAGGTTCACAGCACAGGTGGAGTTAGACAATCCACTGGAATGGCTGTAGTATTATTTAGATTAGTTTATATTGACTAATAAATAATACTAGTATACTTTGTGTATATTGAACAGGATCAAATTTAGAATTGTTCCCTTATACTGATTAAGAAGGAGAACTAAGATTCTATGTTATTATTAATGCTTAGGTTCTTAATCCAGATATAATAATTGACACGTATATATTATTTACATGCTTTGATTTATATATGAAATAATTCTTTTGATTTATTTCATTATATTTTGGGTGATGAAATAATATATATGGTGGGATATTATTTATTGAAGGAATCCATGTCCCGATAATATTCGGGTTAATGATGTCCCCTTGAAAGCTCAAAAAGATTTAATTATGTGAAACCCTGCAGGTGGATTTATTCCGGCATAATTAAATAAAGGTTGAGTGGATAATCAAGGATAAAAGATATTAATTAAATGAATTATCAGTAATTTATTTAATTAATGGACATGCGATATTTTAAACATGGGGAATTTAATAAGCAAATAATATTGGAACCGAATTAATTAATTAAATTACGGTAATAGGAAAGGTAGTGCAAATATTAATTCTTTAGTGGATTGAATTAATATTTAATTACATTGGGCTAGGCTCAAGATGTAATTAGAAGGCCCAACCTAATTATCCATGATCCCTATTGTAGCCTATATATATTCCTATTCTCTTCTTGCTGGGGGCTGGTCGAAAAAATTTGGTAGCCACCCAGGAGCAAGAAGAGAGGTTAACTTGAGAAGACGAAGGCCACACTTCGCTCAAGGGAATTTGGGAATACAATAGAAGAGCGTGGAATCAACCGTTAACAAGGTGATTTTTCTATTCGTACTCGTTAATTTAGTGTATCAAAATTCGCAGTGCCAAGATCTGATTGTCCCAACACTCCTAATGACACCATCACAAACACAGAGGATTCACTAGTTTTAACTAGAGACTCTGTGCCTGTGTCAACTACTGTTGTAACCCATCTCACTCCTGTGGAGACAACAGTAGCAGAGTCTTTCCATCCGGTTACAGAAGTTGCATCTGTAACTGAGAAGTCTAGCTTGCCTAGCTCTAGCTCTCACTTTCTGTCCCAATGGCTGAAGCCTGTGCAACATGACAGTGCTTCAGGATCAGGGTCTGTTCCACCACAAATGTCCATTGAAGCTCTCCAAAGCTATGTTGTGGATCAGATTCCTAAGTTTGTAAAAATAGCCCAGAACCTTGTCACCTCCAACATCTCAAATCCAGATTATGAAGCCATCCTACTATGCCATAGGGATGATGTGGAGATGCAGAAGGCCAAGATTATTGATGGTGCTGAGAGAGATGGCAATGTAGATGCCTGGATGCAAGGAAAGTATGATGTAACTCTCAGTGAAGCACTTCAATATCTTAGAGAGGAATACATCACTTCACTGGGTTCAAATGCAAAATCCCTGTCCCCTAGTGAAGTGTATGAAGCTGTCAATGATTCCTACAAGGGTTTCCTCAAGGCTGCACACTATCTTGTCAAGGGAGTCAAAACTGAAGTCAACAAGGTGAGTGACAAGACAACCACTTCAGTAGAAGAGATAAAGAGGGCCTTTGATGCCAAATTTCCTCAACTAGACAGTGTGGTCAAAGATCTCAGACACTGCAACACCACCTGCACCAAGATGGATAATGGTCTAGCTCTACTTAAAGATACAGTCACATGTCTAGGAAGCAAATTTCAAATTCTATCTGACCAGTCTACAGACGCCAATGCCATGCTTAGGACACTCTTTGCAAATCAATATGGAGACAAGCTGGTCACCGAGGTCCCTGTGCATGAGCTGTCTAGATTTGAAGTGCAGAGACTTAAAAAACAATCCCTGTCTGGCTTCAAATCTACTGCTTTATTCAGTAAGGTAGATGCACTTGAGAAAGAGGTAGCTACTCTCACTAAGTCTAATGCTCATCTTACAGACAAGGTACAAACTCTGACTGAGCAGGTGAACACTCAAGCCACCACCACAGCTGATGTTCTTCTGCATCAACAATCAATGTTGTCTGCAATGATGAAGCACATGGGTCTTCCTCTACCTGAAGAATCTTCAACCCCAAAGGTCAATCCTACAGCCTCTGTTCCTGACAACAAGCCTAAGGGGGAGAAGAGGACATCAAGAAATTCAAATACAAAGGGGGAGAAACCACCAGCAGTAAAGGGCATCAAAATCATTGAAGGTGCTCATCAAAGAACTTCCAAATCTCTAATTCATGTGCCTGGCAAAGGAAAAGACAAAGTTGATGAGCCTCCTACTTCTCTGCCAGTTGTCACTCTACCAACTATGCACATCACTACTTCTAGTGGTCAAAAGCAATCTATTACAACCGCAGTGGTTGCAGGGAGTATGCTATCTGACAAACCTCAAATCTCCATATCTAAGAGTGCCAAGCCAGTAGAAGTGAAGGTAGTCACTGAGGCCAAGCTACAAGAAATTGCCATCATTGAGCAGCTGAACAAGAAGAAGGGTTTAAGAACATCAGAAGAATTGGAAGCTATATCTTATCTCAGGTCATACATTGCAACTGGCATTGTACCTGAATCTGCTAAGTTCAACCCTAGCAAGGATGGTGATCAAGACAAGGATGGAGACAAAAGTGATGGAAGGAGAAGACATCACAGGAGTGATAAGGGTGATGAAGACAAAAAGAAAAAGAAGGATGGTAAGGAGAAGAGGAATGATGATGACCAAGGTAAAGTCTCTGAGAGGAAGAGTGGAAGACATCAAGCCTTAGGCATTGCTGACAGTAACCTAACCACATCACAAGACTCTAAGTCTAGGGTGAATGCTGTTAGTAGTGACCTACCAAAATCTACATCTATGGCTTCTGCAACTGTCTTGCCACCTCAAGAAGAGAAGAAGATTCAAGTCAAGAAACCATCTATATATTTCAAAAAGCATACTGCTAATGGAATACTACAATGGTCCACAAACAAAGGTCACATGCTACTGCCAGGCAACCATGTCAAAAGGATCAAATTCAAACAGGCTGCAAGGAAACCAAAGCTATCCAAATCAAGGACTCTGACAATCTATCCAGGCTTAAAACTCCAACCACTAGATGAAGATTTTGATGAAGACCAACTGCAATTCTTACAAGCTCAAAGAATCTATCATGTTGCCATTGTTGATAACTGCCTTGAGATCAAATATACTGATGGAAGGGAGGAGAAATTCAAACAAGGAGGATGTCAACACCGGGGCAAGCTACATGACATAGAAAAAGAATCATTGCATTGTTGAGCTCAGAAGATAAAGTGGAAAGAGTATGGAAGCTGGAGCTAATTGATTTCGTGAAGATGAAGAGAGACCATGAGGAGAGAATCAGAAAAGAGTGTCTTGAGAAATGGCTAGCAAGGGAGAAAGAAATTGAGAGACTGGAGATTGAAGCAGAAAAACTAAGGGCAAAGGGATTGTGTAGAGTTCAGTTTAACCCCTATGTGGTGAAGTATAGGAGGAGAAATGGGAATCGGATCCACATCAGAATGAATCTACTCAACCACTATCCTACAAGCATTCTGAATTCAGTACTTGAAGATTTCAAAGACTCAATTTTGCTTGAAGAATTGGATGCTGTGGCGGAAATAATAAAAGCTATGGATGAGAATACAAGGAAGGAGAAAGAAAGAAGACAGAAAGCATATGATGATTTGCAAGCCAAAGCTATGGAAAGGGAAACAAATGACAATGGCTAGTACTTCATCATAGGCTGTAAGATTACTCTCCCTGTACTTCTATCCACATTGCTAATCAAAATCCATACATTTACTGTCAAGTTTTATCTTTATGTATGTTAGGCTTTTTATCAGACATGAAATTGTGACTAAGGGTCTTACTCGCAATTTGGGGGAGATTGTTAGTCATAGAGGCATGCCTGAATACATCTAATAACAAGCCTAAGTGTGTGTAATGCTATGCATTACCCTACATGACCTCTTAACTAAGGGAACCTCTAGTTGTAGAGTTTCTATTTGTTCTGTACTTGTAATAGGCATTAAATTCTAGTTGTGTTACTGTACTTATAAAGTCAAGAATAATGCTTGAAAGAAGTTCCAAGATTCATGCCTCAAGCAAGGAGATAAAGACTGCCAAATGATCACAGTTGGGATTTGAAGAAATGAAGAATTTGCCTAAGTACCAATTTGAGAAGTACATTTGTCTATTCGAGAAGTCTAGCATTCGAGAAGTCAGAGATTCGATATCTCAGAAGACACTATTCGATATCTCTTAATACACTGTTCGATATCTCATTCGATATCTCAGAGATTCGATATGTCTATTACTCTATTCGAGACTCATGGAGTCAACAAGTCAAAGCATCATTCGAGTTCTCTAAGGGTCATCAAGTCAATGCTCTACTCGATATCTCAAGGACTAAATAAGCTATTCGACATCTCAGGGATTCGATATGTCAAAATGCTCTATTCGATATCTCAAGGAGTCCCAGAGAAAAGAGCTATTCGAGAAGTGATTTGATATGTCAATATAACACTATTCGAGAACTCAGAGTTATCGATTAAGTCAATTCGAGTTCTCGAATCAATCACTTAGCCACTTCTCGAATGCAGTCTTGGAGACAAAATACTGAAGAATTGTACAAGTAAGAAACCTGCAACAAGCCAAGTCGCTTTATTTGACTATGTACTATAAAGCACATTGGAAAGCCTACAAAGAAGCTTGGAGAGATAAGACAAAGGGACAAGGAGCTAAAGAAGTGGATCTGAACAGGCTTTGCAAAGTCAAATCTGTAGCCGTTTGGACTCTTACTCAAATAAGATAGACATACTGGAAAGTAGTTTGTTTTACCTACCTTATTTGTAGTAAGTAGGTATCCATGTCTATAAGGATACATCCTCACTTCCTTAACATATAAGTTTTTCAAGATACATCAAAAGAAATATCTCTCTAAGAAAAACGAAGCTGAGAATACTATCATTTGTATTCACAGATTGTAGCAAAATCTTTATCTAATAAAATATTAGATTAAAGTGATATTGTGTTGTGTTTGTCTTTGTTATCTGCACTTACATATCTCACACACTCAACACATATCTTGTTGCAAAGATTCAAGAACAAAGAAAAGTTCAAGAATCCATTCACCCCTCCCTCTGTATTCTTTTACTGTATTCAATACTCAACAGAATATTAATTCAATAAATGTGTGAGTGACTCACTTGGGAGAGTCACAGTATCTCGGGAGTGAAATAAAAAAGTTTCGCGGGCGATGAAAATTACAAGGCAAAATATTGAGCGGCATTTTAGCTGCCCAAATATGAGGGAATGAACTATTGCATTTTTCATTTTTACTGTTGTTTTCTAAAAAGAAGTAAATTATTATATTACTTTTTGAATTTTTTATTATTATTATTCATGGTGAAATTCATAATTTTAATTTTTTAAACAATATACTAATAAATAACGAAGACTAACCTTACCCTTTTATTTTTTGATTATTTTTTCCGAACACTAAAATGAGTGTTTATTAACATCGGTATGGTTCGATTGTCGAATAAATCATTCAAAAAATTATTCAGTGAATCTAAGTCGTGCCACGTTATAGTAAGCAGCACTTTTACTATGTTTTTGTTAAAATCTCGTATAGCCCGACATTTTTATTTTTTGATTATTTTTTCTCAAAACTAAAATGAGTGTTTATTAACATCCATACGGTTTGATCGTCGAAAAAATTATTCAGTGAATCTGGTTCGTGTCACGTTATATGAAGTAGCACTTTTACTATGTTTTTATTAAAATCTCGTACAACTCGACCTTTTTATTTTTTGATTATTTTTTCTCAAAACTAAAATGAGTGTTTATTAACATCCGCACGGTTCGATCGTCGAAGAAATCATTCAAAAAAATTATTCAGTGAATCTGGATCGTGTCCCGTTATAGAAAGTAGCACTTTTACTACATTTTTGTTAAATCACGTACAACCCGAACTTTTGATTTTTTGATTATTTTTTCCTAACACTAGAATGAGTGTTTATTAACATCTGTACGGTTTGATCGTCGAAAAAAGCATTTTAAAAATTTATTTACTGAATTTGGTATGTGCCCCATTATAGGAAGCATCACTTTTACTACGTTTCTATTAAGATCTCGTACAACCCGTCCTTTTTATTTTTTGATTAATCCCAAAACTAAATAAGTGTTTATTAACATCCGTATAGTTCGATCGTCGAAGAAATCATTCAAAAAAATTATTCAGTTAATCTGGATCGTGCCCTGTTAAAGGAAGCAACACTTTTACTTGTATTAAAATCTCGTACAGCCCGACCTTTTTATTTTTTGATTATTTTTTCCAAACACTACAATGAGTGTTTATTAACATCCTTATGGTTCGATTATCGAAGAAATCATTCAAAAAAATTATTCAGTGAATCTGGATTGTGCCTCGTTATAGGAAACAACACTTTTACTATGTTTTTGTTAAAATATCGTACAACCTGAATTTTTTATTTTTTGATTATTTTTTCCCAACACTAGAATCAGTGTTTATTAACATCTGTACAGTTCGATTATCGGAAAAATCATTTTAAAAAATTATTCAATGAATCGGGTATGTGCCCAATTATAGGAAGCATCACTTTTACTAAGTTTTTGTTAAAATCTCGTACAACCCTTCCTTTTTATTTTTTGATTAATCCCAAAACTAAATGAGTGTTTATTAATGTAAGAACCCTAATTTTTGGTAATATTTCCTTTTATTTAATATCTTGTGACATTGTCATTATGGAACCTTTCTAGTCATCCCTGTTGATTAATAGAATTGATTGTCTGAAAAACTGCGTTGTTGCATTTATTATGTAAGATATACAGAGAGATTGTGAAGGCAAGAGTCTTATTGTTAGTAATATTTATAAAACTTGGGATTTGAGAATGGTTAGAGTATTAAAGGATTTATTAAGAATTATGACGAGGAATTATGAACATTCGAGGAATTTACACAATAAGTACATAAGGAATTATAGGGGAAATCTCTACGCGACGAAATATTATTACGAGAGAATAATTAAGATACGATACGAAGTAAGGATTAAATAACAAGCATTGGTGGGAGAATAATATTACAAGGAAAGAAATTACATGCAAGTGCCATGTAACTAGCTAGTTAGGAAAAGAAACTAGAAAGCATAAAGTAGAAGTGAATAGTGACATGTGTGATGGGTGTTGTACCTAGGGGACAATAGGGCATGGGGAGACAACCTAGACTCTAGCTTGGCAACATGTGAACCACATCTAATCCCCACAATAATACATATCACACACATATCATTTTATTACCTTTCAAAAACAAAACACAAGAAAACACTCTCCCCCCCCTTTAGAAGCTCTCGGCCGAACTCCAAGAGGAGGAAGAGAGAGATTTTCTCTCCAACATTTCCTTACCTACAACCTCAAGCAAAAATCCTAGGGCTTCCTTGCATTATAATAGAGGTATGGTATCAATTTCATAGCATTCCATCCATTGATTCTTGAGATAAAAATTGTTGAAAGTTTAGAGGGGTGTTAACATAAGTTGTTATCTTTTAGATCTTGAACGATTAAGATTTGTGAGGGCTCATCCAAGTGTTCTTAGTTGTTGTAAAGCTCATACAAGGTCTTTAGCTACTCAAGAAGGTATACAAATCTCAAACCCCCTTGGTTATGTAGTGTTTATATAGTATGGTAGTAGATCCATGTGTTCTAGGACTAATCTTGAATGTATATGTATTGGATAGCATGGACCTTGAGTTTTGATGTTGAGATTGTGATTTTTATGACTATGGTTAATATATATATCTCCATGAGTGTTATGAATCATGATCTAAGTGTATTAAGTGGTGATTATGTTATGGAAGTATGAAAAATGGTTGATCTAAGTAGTTTGAGCTTGCTGAGTTTGTCCAGGAACTTTGATCTGTGTTGTAGCACAATTTTGAACCCACAAATGATGTCCCCTGATGTCCTACCTTATATTGTTGGAAAGATAATCGAATGTAGTTTCTGGAAATGTAAGGTTCATAGCTAGGTGATGTGTGGATTTTTAGTTATGGCCGGAGGAGTGAATTTTGTTTCTGGACTATGGACTGCATTAAGTGACCCCCTTGTGAACCTTGTTTAAACACCTTAAAATATATGTGGGATCATGGAAAAATTTGAAAATGTAGGCAATGCAGTGGTGAAGACCACCCAAAAGGAATTGGATTAAAATATGAATTTTTGGATTTTATAAAAATGCTAGAGTAAAATTCGCGCAATGGAAAAAGTCGATTAGTGGAACATGGTTCTAGGGTTAGTGGTTATGATTCGAACGTGGTAACTAAATTAAGTCGAGTAAGTGACGAGCGTAATCGAGTGATGACATGGACCTATAGTGGGGCTAGGGAGTCATAAGACGAAGTCGTTAAGTTAATTTCGTACCCCCTTAAAACCCCGTAATTAAAGAGATATTATTAAGGTACTAACGAGCGGTTATTGCTTATGTATAGATCGTTCGAATCCGCCCGCTCGACCACCCCAACCAAACCAAGGCAAGTTTACTTTTCAAAACTTATCCATATACAAGGACTTTTACTGTTGTGTTTGTAGTTTTCAAATTATATCAAATGCTATGTTTATCGAAGTATTGATGCAATTGAGATTGAACAAGTATATGTATGCTTTTACCCCTTGAACTTAGATTGAAATGTTTTCTTCGGACAACGACTCTAGCAAAAGAGGTGGTAGCGGTCCGTATATACTATTGACCGGGGAGCGGTATAATATTATATCGTATCTATATTGCGAAAACCCGAAGGGTCATTCGGGTGGTATCGTATGTTCAAATAACTATTATTATATCTTCGTAAATACTCGAAACCCTATCTTGGATTAAGAGTGTATTTTATCGAATAATTATTTTATTAATTATTAATATTAAATCTTAAAATATTATTTATTAAGTACTGTTCATTATTTAAAGACAAAGTTAATCCAAGATACTTTTTAATACTTCAAACTCGAACCCATTTGAACTCAAAACACTTTCGAAAACCCCCGGTCAGATTCTGCTTCTTGTATGATTTCAAGAATCATCGGTCGACTGATGTCGGACCTCAACTACTCTGTTTTCAATCAAAATCAAGTTTTAAAAGAAAAAGAAAAAGGGACTCTGGCAGGTGTGGGAACCGTTGACGAACGATTCCCGGAATGTGTAAGCGGCCGTGAGCCAGGCGGTCCATCACTTATTATTCCGGCCCAGGTGTTGCCGAAGGATGATTACGGATGTAGTTTTCATCGAGGGTGATTACGGATGTAGTTTTCACCCGAGGGATAGTTACGGATGTAGTTTCTATCCTTCTACCGGTAGAGAAGACCCGCGGATTATTGGACTTGGATGTGGCGACTGATCATCGTCAATCCTTGTCAGGTTTTTATGTTTTCTTTAAGTCCCATCCTCCACTTTGGAAAAATACTCAAACACTGCTTCTTGGGCCTAAGTGCCAAGTTGCTGATAGTGTTGTTTTTGATGAGAAAATATTGACATCGTGCAGTATCTAGAACTGCAAGATTTTCTATAAAGATTGGCACGTGTTAGTGCACTCTTGCAATTGTTTCAAAGAATGAAATGTATTTGTATGAGAAACCTTCTAAGCTAATGGAAGGAAAGAGGTTTGCAATGATGTATTCCTTGTACAGTATGTTAATCGTAGAGTGTTTTGCCGAAAATGATATACTCATATGTATAAATTTTCAAACTTGAGATATATTGAAATGGGAGCCTTATAAAGGGTTCATATGTTATTCTTAAAGCTCCTTAGTGAGTATAGATGTTTTATTCAAACTCGGACATATACATTGTCCAATTATGTTTTGAAATCTGAGATATATTCCCATATAGTTGGGAATGTTTTCGAAATAAACCCCATTATTATTTTACAAAATGGTGAACTTTCTGAGCATTATGTAGCTCATTCTTGCTTTATAAAAACTTTTCAGAAAGAGAAGTATTTGGTCGGTTAACTCCGCGACAGCAGAAGAGGAGTAGAAGATTTACCCCGGAGATGATTTAGTTCCTGATAGATACTACAGAGTAAGTCTGATAGGTTTCCAACTGTAATAATAAGACTTGTCTTCAAGTGTAGTTGTATAAGTGGAATTGTGTAAGACTCTGATTTGTACAAATGAATTGTAATATTTAGTGGCACTTTTGATTATCGTTTCTGAGGCTCTAACTTGTTTGTGCTTAAGATTGAGGTCTGAATGGATGTATTGTTGAGTTGTACAGTTAATACAGGTATGATATGGTTGGATGGTGATGTGACGACCTGAATCTTTGACCTCAGATTCGGGGGCGTTACAGAAATGGTATCAGAGCAATAAGTTACAGTACTCAGAAACGAGGGTGTTGAGAGTTAAGTCTAAGTAGGAGAATGACATAAGAGATCGGAGTAAACTTATGATTGGACTACCGGAAGAGGTACTGGTGAGTAGAATGGACTGGAGTGTTACTGGAGGTATTATACTAGGGTCGATAGAATCCTTAGAGACCTTCAGAATGATGAATAGAGGTTTGAGAGTCGTACATAGCTTATCATAGATAATGATATAGGAAGCAGAGCGAAATCTCGAGAGCAGTTGAGGTAGAGGCGATATTGCCAATATGATCGGATAACTAGGCTGGCATAAATTTTGTGGCCCATATTCCTCCACAGTCAGGAGGCAGCTCTTTAAGAATCAAGAAGTTTGGACTTCCCTATATAATTAAGGGTACTCAGTACTTGGATTAATGAAAGTCTTTTACCTTGGTTATAAGATCCGATTTTCGATAAGTAACGGGTTTACCTGAAGGTTGGTCACTATGTCGTTGTGGATTCCATTACCCTTGATGGCGAATTTTACATGTGTTACACGAGAATGTTATCATAAGACGAGCGTGCTAGATAATTGCACGCATGATTCAGACGCTAGAACATGGTAGTTCAACTTAGAGAACAAACAAGTAGGATTAACAAAGGGACTCAAGAGAAGTTGAATATGGTTGCAACGAGCGATACAGTGATCTCGGAGTCTATCAAAAGAAGGACCAGCGGGTCTAGAGTGGGATCCTTTGATAGAGATGTTATCAGGGACTACGTATAAATGTATTGTGGACCTCAATAATTCGGTATATGTTCACATGCACACACCCGCCACTGAACCTATGGACTGCACTGAGATCCCTGAGAGATCTCTTTGATCTGTTCCCAGGGGGAACTGGCCACTTGTGATTCACGTCAGAAGGCATGAAGTAGGACCCTATGAACTTAGCAGGTGTCCCCGGAATGACGTGAAGCTTGGTATTCAAGATAAAGCACAGAAGTGGCAGATATAATTGTGAAACCCTAACTCGATAAATGACTTTAAGATGATGATTGAGAGACGCACTAGTTGGTGTCTTGTGTTACGAAGACGAGGAGATGGAGTTACCCTCATAATGGTGATAATGGAATGCACGAATAGTTATTAACTTATTTCGGTAACTACCGGCTGGTGCACTACTTCATTTTAAACTGTTCACTAACCATGTTACCTCGATTAGTTATATCAGGTAACCCTCCTAGCTTCTACTTCAAACTTGTGGAATAACAACCAGTGATATACTCTCTCGAAACCGGGACTCGTCCAAAGTATCTTAACTGAAGTATCTTAACTGATCCCCGAGCATTCTATTTGAAGTTTATAATTATTTCTGCTCATGACTATTTACACTTTCTTTAAATTATCCAAGGAAGGTTCAACAAATATTTCCTTAATTAATCGATGAATTCTACTTAACGAATATCGATATTTTATTTCTTCTTTCATACTTGCACTCTTCAGTTGAGCTCATAAATATTCAACAAATTACTTCGGACATGGATGATCTAATGTCCAGACATCCCTCATGAATTCTTTTCTTCTATTCAAGATGAGATTGTACACCGTACCTTGAAATCATAGTAAGGATATCATTTTGATATTGGTATTCTGAATTTAATTCTACTGTAGGATCTGATAAAGCTTGTGTACGGAGGCACCCTTGGGTGGACCGTTTCACTGGTAAGTAATATTTGATGAGAGGTTATCGATTGTTCCGATACCTAGAACATTCTCTTCAGATTTTATAGTTTTCTTTTTCAAACTTAATAACTTCTTATTTCCATTCGTTGTCCGAGTAGCCTAAAGTTTCTTCAGTGGCTACGATGTTGAAATTCCGTTCTAGCCAATTGAAACCGGCTAGTCGATATGTCAATATGAGTGACTAGTTGATTGTTCTAACTAGTCAAAATTGTAATGTTGTGAAGAACACCTAGCTAATTGTCCTAGCTAGTGGTGGTGTCTCAAACAGGTGAACTAGCAAATTTTGTCTTGCTAGTTGCTAGTGTTTCTTGAAAAGGACTAGTTATTGTTCCACTGGTCCAACTCCCAATTTAATTCATTCCGCAATGCATTTTGCATGTGGTAAAGTATGATGATGAAAGTTTTGATGAATAACTTGATTGAGACCAAATGAGGTCGCCCACTCAACTCGAATTCTACCCATCTTCGTATCAGACTTTATATCACTTGAATATTTTATTCTTTCATTCACACAATGAGAATTCATTTGAAACCACTGATTACTTGAATGATAAACTACTTCATTCTTTAATTGTCATGGAGTAGAATTGCTTTCTATTGGCTGACCTTCATCAATGCGACTTTAGATTTCCTCTTATTATTCAGGAGGAAAAGTATCCACCCGATGTAAGAATTGTATAAAGACCGTCTTTATGACTTTTGTACCCAACAATCATTGCCCTAGTGCAACATTCTCTATGATGTCATATTACAGAATTATCAGGACGGGAAGGAATAAACCTTGTTGTATTCTTTCTGTCCATCCTTACATCTCCAAAAATCGAGACTCCTAGTATTTGGAACCATCAACGTTCCTGGAACATCCAATGTGGAATTCTTATTGAAATTATCTATTGGACCTTGTTATTTTGAAACCATTCCTTTCAAAGTGATTACTCTAAGGTAAACGGGAGGTACAATTGTGAACCGTTACACCAATATGAGATCAAAAACCAAATGTTGTAATTGTGCAGCCAGAGCATTATGCCGAGTAATTATTGAAGTAGAGATAACATGTCAGGGCATACCACAAGACCTTTGATATTGGGTGGGGAAATTTATAAGAAATGATGAGGTGGTTGGGAGCACGCTCCTACCAACCATTGTCAGGATGTTATATTAATGAATTCTGGAGTTACCAAGCCTTTTCCTGATCCAGGAAATGCAAATCGATTGCGTTGTAAAACATATCCTTAGAAGAAACTACCTGGAAGTGAGATGGACAAGAAAGGAAGAAATATCGTGGCAAGAATGTGAAGCTTTATTTAGCTAAAAGGGATTGATGCACATAGAGAGACATAAAGTTTAACAGGCCCCTAATAGCAAATGGATGCATGGATATATGACAATGATCCTTCGAGATTACCACCTAATCAAGTTTATTGGGAATCGCAGTAGCATGCAGACCTCAGGCTGTTTGGCGCCAGTTGTGAAGGAGGACGAGCATATGACATCTTACATATACCATCGAGAACTGATACCCTTATCGGAAATGGAGGAATTGTTGACTAGTTAGAATGAGTAGTTGTTTTTCAAAGATAAGGTTGAAGGGAAAGTTTTACCAACTCAAGATCGACCTCTGTACTGTGCCAAAGTTAGCATTTGACACTAATATAAACGTTATAAAATTGTGGTAGTATCGTTTGAATGGACTAATGAGTCAGAAGTCTTTATGGATTAATGAACAAAGTTTTCGGATGAAATGAGAAATTAGCAACAACCTCGTTGTTAGCTATACTTGATGATAAAAAGAGGACTTTGAGAGTCACGATGATGCGTCTTTCGAGAGTTTGAGAGGTGTGCTGATGCAGTAGAAAAAGGATGATAGCCTATACTTCTAAAACAACATAAAGGTTATGAGATAGCACTAACCGGGAGTCTGGGATTAGTCATGATGGCGTTCACGCATAAAAACTGAGACGTTAACCTTATGAGAAAAATGTGAAAATTTCTCCACAAGTGCCAAAGTATATCTTCATATTAGAACTAAACATAAGAAAGAGAAGGTGATGAAAGGGAGCAGGGAGTACAATGGAGAAATTTGTTATTTCCCAGGAAAGGCCAGTGTGGTGGCCGATACCTATAGAAGGGATTATTCGAAATTGGAATTCAGTCAGTATTGACCAAGAAAATAGAGTATATACAATAAAGAATAACGTTAGAAGAAAATGACTAAATTATGGGCAAGGACAAAGACGTACAGAGAATTAAGAGAATGTTTGGCAAACGGATATGAAGAATGGTATTGGCAAACTATTAAGTATGAACGCAACATGTCAAAAACAAAATGATAGAGATCTAGTGGATCAATTCCGCCCGTAGAAAATCTTGAACGTGGACAGAATTATAATGAATTTCATAAGTAGGTCGCAAAAGACCGAGCCAAGAGATGGCCCTAGTTGATTTATAATTGCTGGACCAAGTGATTTAACTACGAGAGACTTTCCATTTAGAAGATTATCGATTTATATACGGAAGAGATGGTGGTGCAATATAAAGCGTCTGTAGTGATTACGTCAGATAGAGACTTAAGGTTAAACTTCGAATATTGAAGGTGCTTTCAAGTATAATTAATAAAGAGATTGAGCGTATGTACTAATTTGACCTGTGGCTAACGGACAGGGAAGAAGAATTGTCCAGACGATCGAATTTATATTTAGTGTCGTGCCTTCGGCTTCACGGGGCAGTCGAGAATAAAAACTTATCCATGAAATGAATGTTGTTATCACGATCACCACCATGCGAACGTAAGGACGTCTCCTGTAAAGCGTACCGCGAAAGAAGAAGCTTCACTTTTCGTGCATTACGAAGAAGTCAATGAACGGGGGATATAGTAGCTGAACTGGTTCGATGAATGTCGAAGACTATACAGTATCCACAGCAAGTGGTAACGGCTGACGGGAGGCAACGCATGCCTGCTAATCAAGCGAAGGAAGATGAGGAATACCGTGCGTATTGATGTTGTCTCAGATTACAAAACACGACCACAAAGCATTCACGGGCCAACGATACAAGGACTCAACACGGATACTATGAACAAGGTAGAAGAGGAACGTGTGAGTAGTGGGATAGAAATTTTTAATCATAGAACAACCGATAAGGAATACAGGTTAAGGAGAGTATGCGTTGAGGAACAACATTAAGGCGTTGGTGAGACGAAGGGAGAGAACAATAGGGTTGAAGTGTCAACCTGAGAGTTGGAAAAGATAAGGTTGGAATTGTATCCCCAACTATTATCCTTAGGTTCTTAAGATAGAATCCTTTTAAGGAGAGGAGACTGCATTAACCCTAACTTTCGGGAATATTCGAAACCTGGATGAATAGTAATTTATGGGTGGATGAGAAATTTTTGCAATCACGATATGTATGAATTATTAAATGAAGATTTCTAATTGATATTACGTCCTTACGGTACAGACGAGTGTATGTAAAAGTCATTAGCCTTTTTACGAAACCCATTATTTTGAATGGTCAAATTTTATGAGATATCTAAGGAGATCGTGGTAAGGCATGGGGTTCCTGTGAGCATTGTATCAGATAGAGACCCAAGGTTCAACCCCAGGTTCTGGAGGAGTTTTCAGGATTGTGTGGGGACCAAGTTAAACATGAGTACTGCATGCCACCCTGTAATATCCCGTTATTTTAGAATAATAATAATAATAAAAGAATAATAGAAAAAAAAATGAATAAAAAATTACTAAAAATTTAGGTATTAAAATTGAATTTGAAGATATTAGTCTAAAATATAGATGAGATTCTAAAACTAGGATAATTAGTAAAATTGGAATTAGAGTTTTAAAATATATACTAGATTAATTCTTATTTAGAGCATTAATTTCTTTTTGTACAAGTTAGTTAATCAAAGATAAGATTTGTTATTGTGGGAAAGAAGCGTGAGAAAATTTTAGAAGATTGATATCATAAATAGGATATTTTATTTTAAGAATTACTTGGGGAGGTTGTAAAATTATTAGGATCAATTTTTAGAATTACCTTATTTAATTAGGGTTTGTAAGACATTATAAATACATCATATTCTCCTTCTCCATCTTTTATAACAAAATTCGTAGGTCTCCTTCACACATAATTCAGCAGTTTTGTAAAATTCGTAGAAAATTCATCGTAAGTCGGAATTCGTTGATTCTGGACTTTTCGGAAAGATATTTTCATGCTCTACAACTTTCGTGTTTTGAGTTTTCCAAGAAAACATCGTTTAGAGGGTCAAAAAGGTTAAATACAGATCTGATCAGAATTGTAATCATGGAGTCTTTCAAGATTTTAGATGTTTTGCTTCTGAGGGGTTGCTACATGCGTTCTTATGTGATTATGTGAATTCTTGATTTGCGTAATTGAGGTAAGTAACTATTCGTTGCTCCGTATATTGTAAGTATTTATACGTTGCTCCGTATTGATGTGAAACGTGCTCTATGTTTATTGATTATATGTTATCAAGTATTTGGTAACTAATTTTTCGTACCTTTGCTCCGTATTAATGTGGAACGTGCTTTATATTGTTTGATTACATGTTCTCGAATATGTGTTTAAGTTATCGTAAATATGATTTTGACATGTGACTAATAAGATATTAATTTTTCAGAAATCCCCAGTCTAAGTCATGTATAAGAATAAGATTCCGATCACTGGATAGTGTGATACATAGAACTAGTTTGCGCACGTTCCGGAACACATCGATACCTTGTCAAGATTCGGTTTCACTTGACGAGGGACGTAAACTAGCCCCCCATCGAATAAGAATAAGATCCCGGTCACTTGGGAAAGTGTGGCATAAGGTATAAGATGCCGGTCACTAGCAAAGTGTGGCGTAAGGTGTGATTTAGGACTGTGGGAATTAAAATAAAAGATATAAGATTAAGACTTATTTATTTGATTCAGAATTTAGATTATGTGAGTTATTGAAAATATTGTGTACATTGATTTGATATTTGTTATAGAATATATTGTGTAAATTTTTGTCGTAATTGTTATTGAGTATGTTGTGTGAAACTATGTGATAGATGTTATGTGCTACATGTGAAAATCGTGTTTTTTTGAAAAATATAAAAATATAATTTTGAGCCGTCGGACGATAGTTGCTTGCTGGGCTTCGTAGCTCATTCTTTTAATATTTCAGGTTCGGTGTACGATCAAGTTTGCTAGCGTCGGAGTTTAAGGACCTTAGAAATGGGTTAGATTGACTTTTCGATAGATGTTAGCTGCGCTTTTGTAATAAGTACCTTTGTAATGGACTTTTGGATTAATGAAATATGTTTTATTTTTATTTTCGATTTAGAATTAATAGTCCGAAAAGTCGGGCTGTTACAGTTGGTATCAGAGCCAGGTTGTCCTACGGAGTGTGTTAGGTATGGGACTAGTACATTTCCTAGGATGCGATCCTATAGACTATCGTTCGGGAGTAGACATTTAGAATAGATGTGTCACAAACTTTTTGGAGTTTAGGATTGTTGAAGAATTTGGGGACCAAATTCTTTTTAAGGAGGGTAGTGTGTAATATCCCGTTATTTTAGAATAATAATAATAATAAAAGAATAATAGAAAAAAAAATGAATAAAAAATTACTAAAAATTTAGGTATTAAAATTGAATTTGAAGATATTAGTCTAAAATATAGATGAGATTCTAAAACTAGGATAATTAGTAAAATTGGAATTAGAGTTTTAAAATATATACTAGATTAATTCTTATTTAGAGCATTAATTTCTTTTTGTACAAGTTAGTTAATCAAAGATAAGATTTGTTATTGTGGGAAAGAAGCGTGAGAAAATTTTAGAAGATTGATATCATAAATAGGATATTTTATTTTAAGAATTACTTGGGGAGGTTGTAAAATTATTAGGATCAATTTTTAGAATTACCTTATTTAATTAGGGTTTGTAAGACATTATAAATACATCATATTCTCCTTCTCCATCTTTTATAACAAAATTCGTAGGTCTCCTTCACACATAATTCAGCAGTTTTGTAAAATTCGTAGAAAATTCATCGTAAGTCGGAATTCGTTGATTCTGGACTTTTCGGAAAGATATTTTCATGCTCTACAACTTTCGTGTTTTGAGTTTTCCAAGAAAACATCGTTTAGAGGGTCAAAAAGGTTAAATACAGATCTGATCAGAATTGTAATCATGGAGTCTTTCAAGATTTTAGATGTTTTGCTTCTGAGGGGTTGCTACATGCGTTCTTATGTGATTATGTGAATTCTTGATTTGCGTAATTGAGGTAAGTAACTATTCGTTGCTCCGTATATTGTAAGTATTTATACGTTGCTCCGTATTGATGTGAAACGTGCTCTATGTTTATTGATTATATGTTATCAAGTATTTGGTAACTAATTTTTCGTACCTTTGCTCCGTATTAATGTGGAACGTGCTTTATATTGTTTGATTACATGTTCTCGAATATGTGTTTAAGTTATCGTAAATATGATTTTGACATGTGACTAATAAGATATTAATTTTTCAGAAATCCCCAGTCTAAGTCATGTATAAGAATAAGATTCCGATCACTGGATAGTGTGATACATAGAACTAGTTTGCGCACGTTCCGGAACACATCGATACCTTGTCAAGATTCGGTTTCACTTGACGAGGGACGTAAACTAGCCCCCCATCGAATAAGAATAAGATCCCGGTCACTTGGGAAAGTGTGGCATAAGGTATAAGATGCCGGTCACTAGCAAAGTGTGGCGTAAGGTGTGATTTAGGACTGTGGGAATTAAAATAAAAGATATAAGATTAAGACTTATTTATTTGATTCAGAATTTAGATTATGTGAGTTATTGAAAATATTGTGTACATTGATTTGATATTTGTTATAGAATATATTGTGTAAATTTTTGTCGTAATTGTTATTGAGTATGTTGTGTGAAACTATGTGATAGATGTTATGTGCTACATGTGAAAATCGTGTTTTTTTGAAAAATATAAAAATATAATTTTGAGCCGTCGGACGATAGTTGCTTGCTGGGCTTCGTAGCTCATTCTTTTAATATTTCAGGTTCGGTGTACGATCAAGTTTGCTAGCGTCGGAGTTTAAGGACCTTAGAAATGGGTTAGATTGACTTTTCGATAGATGTTAGCTGCGCTTTTGTAATAAGTACCTTTGTAATGGACTTTTGGATTAATGAAATATGTTTTATTTTTATTTTCGATTTAGAATTAATAGTCCGAAAAGTCGGGCTGTTACACACCCCCAATCAGACGGACTGAGTGAGAGAACCATCCAGACCATCGAGGACATGTTGAAGGTATCGCCGTGGAAAGGATTGATGAGATTTGGTAAGAAGGGAAAACTAAGCCCGAGATTTATTGGACCTTTTGAGATCTTGAAACGAGTTGGGAAGTTAGCCTATGAATTGGCTTTACCCCCGAGCTTACAACAAGTACATAATGTGTTCCATGTGTCCATGCTACGACCATACCATACCGACTTCCGACATGTGATAGAACATGATCAAGTGGATCTGCAACCAGACTTAACATATGTCGAGCAACCCGTAGAAATCATGGATAGAAAGGAACAGGTGCTGAGGAACAAGGTTGTCAAACTAGTGAGAGTCTTGTGGAGGAATCAGAATGTCGAAGAATCAACATGGGAACTAGAGAGCGCGATGCGTGAAAAGCACCCTCAACTGTTTTCAACCTGATTCCGGGACAGAATCCTTTTAAGGAGGGGAGGCTGTAAGAACCCTAATTTTTGGTAATATTTCCTTTTATTTAATATCTTGTGACATTGTCATTATGGAACCTTTCTAGTCATCCCTGTTGATTAATAGAATTGATTGTCTGAAAAACTGCGTTGTTGCATTTATTATGTAAGATATACAGAGAGATTGTGAAGGCAAGAGTCTTATTGTTAGTAATATTTATAAAACTTGGGATTTGAGAATGGTTAGAGTATTAAAGGATTTATTAAGAATTATGACGAGGAATTATGAACATTCGAGGAATTTACACAATAAGTACTTAAGGAATTATAGGGGAAATCTCTACACGACGAAATATTATTACGAGAGAATAATTAAGATACGATACGAAGTAAGGATTAAATAACAAGCATTGGTGGGAGAATAATATTACAAGGAAAGAAATTACATGCAAGTGCCATGTAACTAGCTAGTTAGGAAAAGAAACTAGAAAGCATAAAGTAGAAGTGAATAGTGACATGTGTGATGGGTGTTGTACCTAGGGGACAATAGGGCATGGGGAGACAACCTAGACTCTAGCTTGGCAACATGTGAACCACATCTAATCCCCACAATAATACATATCACACACATATCATTTTATTACCTTTCAAAAACAAAACACAAGAAAACACTCTCCCCCCCCTTTAGAAGCTCTCGGCCGAACTCCAAGAGGAGGAAGAGAGAGATTTTCTCTCCAACATTTCCTTACCTACAACCTCAAGCAAAAAACCTAGGGCTTCCTTGCATTATAATAGAGGTATGGTATCAATTTCATAGCATTCCATCCATTGATTCTTGAGATAAAAATTGTTGAAAGTTTAGAGGGGTGTTAACATAAGTTGTTATCTTTTAGATCTTGAAGGATTAAGGTTTGTGAGGGCTCATCCAAGTGTTCTTAGTTGTTGTAAAGTTCATCCAAGGTCTTTAGCTACTCAAGAAGGTATACAAATCTCAAACCCCCTTGGTTATATAGTGTTTATATAGTATGGTAGTAGATCCATGTGTTCTAGGACTAATCTTGAATGTATATGTATTGGATAGCATGGACCTTGAGTTTTGATGTTGAGATTGTGATTTTTATGACTATGGTTAATATATATATCTCCATGAGTGTTATGAATCATGATCTAAGTGTATTAAGTGGTGATTATGTTATGGAAGTATGAAAAATGGTTGATCTAAGTAGTTTGAGCTTGCTGAGTTTGTCCAGGAACTTTGATCTGTGTTGTAGCACGATTTTGGACCCCCAAATGATGTCCCCTGATGTCCTACCTTATATTTTTGGAAAGATAATCGAATGTAGTTTCTGGAAATGTAAGGTTCATAGCTAGGTGATGTGTGGATTTTTAGTTATGGCCGGAGGAGTGAATTTTGTTTCTGGACTATGGACTGCATTAAGTGACCCCCTTGTGAACCTTGTTTAAACACCTTAAAATATATGTGGGATCATGGAAAAATTTGAGAATGTAGGCAATGCAGTGGTGAAGACCACCCAAAAGGAATTGGATTAAAATATGAATTTTTGGATTTTATAAAAATGCTAGAGTAAAATTCGCGAAATGGAAAAAGTCGATTAGTGGAACATGGTTCTAGGGTTAGTGGTTACGATTCGAACGTGGTAACTAAATTAAGTCAAGTAAGTGACGAGCGTAATCGAGTGATGACATGGACCTATAGTGGGGCTAGGGAGTCATAAGACGAAGTCGTTAAGTTAATTTCGTACCCCCTTAAAACCCCGTAATTAAAGAGATATTATTAAGGTACTAACGAGCGGTTATTGCTTATGTATAGATCGTTCGAATCCGCACGCTCGACCACCCCAACCAAACCAAGGCAAGTTTACTTTTCAAAACTTATCCATATACAAGGACTTTTACTGTTGTGTTTGTAGTTTTCAAATTATATCAAATGCTATGTTTATCGAAGTATTGATGCAATTGAGATTGAACAAGTACATGTATGCTTTTACCCCTTGAACTTAGATTGAAATGTTTTCTTCGGACAACGACTCTAGAAAAAGAGGTCGTAGCGGTCCGTATATACTATTGACCGGGGAGCGGTATAATATTATATCGTATCTATATTGCGAAAACCCGAAGGGTCATTCGGGTGGTATCGTATGTTCAAATAACTATTATTATATCTTCGTAAATACTCGAAACCCTATCTTGGATTAAGAGTGTATTTTATCGAATAATTATTTTATTAATTATTAATATTAAATCTTAAAATATTATTTATTAAGTACTGTTCATTATTTAAAGACAAAGTTAATCCAAGATACTTTTTAATACTTCAAACTCGAACCCATTTGAACTCAAAACACTTTCGAAAACCCCCGGTCAGATTCTGCTTCTTGTATGATTTCAAGAATCATCGGTCGACTGATGTCGGACCTCAACTACTCTGTTTTCAATCAAAATCAAGTTTTAAAAGAAAAAGAAAAAGGGACTCTGGCAGGTGTGGGAACCGTTGACGAACGATTCCCGGGATGTGTAAGCGGCCGTGAGCCAGGCGGTCCATCACTTATTATTCCGGCCCAGGTGTTGCCGAAGGATGATTACGGATGTAGTTTTCATCGAGGGTGATTACGGATGTAGTTTTCACCCGAGGGATAGTTACGGATGTAGTTTCTATCCTTCTACCGGTAGAGAAGACCCGCGGATTATTGGACTTGGATGTGGCGATTGATCATCGTCAATCCTTGTCAGGTTTTTATGTTTTCTTTAAGTCCCATCCTCCACTTTGGAAAAATACTCAAACACTGCTTCTTGGGCCTAAGTGCCAAGTTGCTGATAGTGTTGTTTTTGATGAGAAAATATTGACATCGTGCAGTATCTAGAACTGCAAGATTTTCTATAAAGATTGGCACGTGTTAGTGCACTCTTGCAATTGTTTCAAAGAATGAAATGTATTTGTATGAGAAACCTTCTAAGCTAATGGAAGGAAAGAGGTTTGCAATGATGTATTCCTTGTACAGTATGTTAATCGTAGAGTGTTTTGCCGAAAATGATATACTCATATGTATAAATTTTCAAACTTGAGATATGTTGAAATGGGAGCCTTATAAAGGGTTCATATGTTATTCTTAAAGCTCCTTAGTGAGTATAGATGTTTTATTCAAACTCGGACATATACATTGTCCAATTATGTTTTGAAATCTGAGATATATTCCCATATAGTTGGGAATGTTTTCGAAATAAACCCCATTATTATTTTACAAAATGGTGAACTTGCTGAGCATTATGTAGCTCATTCTTGCTTTATAAAAACTTTTCAGAAAGAGAAGTATTTGGTCGGTTAACTCCGCGACAGCAGAAGAGGAGTAGAAGATTTACCCCGGAGATGATTTAGTTCCTGATAGATACTACAGAGTAAGTCTGATAGGTTTCCAACTGTAATAATAAGACTTGTCTTCAAGTGTAGTTGTATAAGTGGAATTGTGTAAGACTCTGATTTGTACAAATGAATTGTAATATTTAGTGGCACTTTTGATTATCGTTTCTGAGGCTCTAACTTGTTTGTGCTTAAGACTGAGGTCTGAATGGATGTATTGTTGATTTGTACAGTTAATACAGGTATGATATGGTTGGATGGTGATGTGACGACCTGAATCTTTGACCTGAGATTCGGGGGCGTTACAATTAACATCCGTATAGTTCGATCGTCGAAGAAATCATTCAAAAAAATTATTCAGTTAATCTGGATCGTGCCCTGTTAAAGGAAGCAATACTTTTACTTGTATTAAAATCTCATACAATTCGGCCTTTTTATTTTTTAATTATTTTTTCCCAACACTAAAATGACTGTTTATTAACATCCATATGATTCGATTGTAGAATAAATCATTCAAAAAATTATTCAATGAATCCGGTACGTACCCCGTTATAGGTTAAAAGTCAAAAAGTCGACTCATTCTATTTTTAGAAATGTTTTTAAATGAATTAAACCATTTGGAGATAAATCGTACAATTACATTCAATTAAAAATAACTAAATTCGATTAGTAATTATTTAATAAAATTAACTAACTAATAAATAATTGATTAATTAAATTATTTACATTATTAACCAAATTAATTAAGATTAATCGCATTTAATCGAATTTTTAAAATTAATTATTTAATAAATTAGGTTCAATTTAAAATAATCAAAATTTTTTAATAACTAATTAATCGAATTAACCAATTAATTAATTAATTAGTTTTTCTGATTTATAAATGAATTTTGAATTTTTTATAATAAAATTTATTCCAAAAACAATTATTGAAAACAAGTTAGGACTTTAGAAAATCAAAGTCGGGTCAGTCTTGGGTCATAAAACGGGCTATCAAGAACATTCTGGGTCGCCAAGAACGACCTGCCGGAAACTGGGCTTCTCAGTTTTCAGTCGGCATTCCGGCCACCGAAAACATCAATAATTTGGTCGGTCCTCATCCAAAAATATACCAAAACGTACGGTTTCAAGCTCTACAGCTCCCACTATGTTTTTAACAGTCATCAATAACATCAAACAAGTAAAAACCAATTCAATACGAATCCAAATCAACAAAATCTGGCAAGTTCGACCAAAATTCGGTGACTCGCAAATCACCCCAGAAAATTCTGATAAAATCATGAGTTATACAATCTTTACCGATCTACCTAACCACAAAATCGAAATTACGAAACAAGCTCACGAGTAAAACTTCCGGCAATTCATGAACTTTTTCGACGAACAAAAATATCAACAACACTCGAAAATATTCACAAGCACGCCCAATTACACCTTAAACCATTCATAACTATCGATTAAAGACTAGAACATAGCAAAATCGAACAAAAATCGATCTTGAAAGTAAAATTTCAATTTTGAAAAATCAAAAATTTTACCCTCAGGTTGATTTCATCGATGCAATCAGAGAGTGCAGAGTGAGAGTGGTGTTTTGGTAGTCCTAACTTCTACGTTGGGCTTCAATTCTTCACGATGGTTGTTCTCCGGCTGTTGGGGCAGCTAACGGTGGGGAGGATGAGAGAGACAGCGAGAGAAAAGATGCAGGTCGTTGCAAGTGGTGAAAATGCTGATGAGGTGAAACCGGACTTCGAAGGAATGGATGAATTTAGAGGTCCAATTATCCATACAAGCCATTACAAGAATGGTGATCGGTTTCACGATAAAAGGGTTTTAGTTGTTGGTTGTGGAAATTCAGGCATGGAGATTTGTTTGGATCTTTGCAACTATAATGCTCGTCCATCTCTTGTTGTTTGAGAGGGAGAGTTTTTGAAAAACAGAAAGTAAAAAGAAAAAGAAAGAAAAAGAAAATTTAAAGAAACTATTTATATTTATGAAATTAAAATGCTCCAAGTATCATTTTAGGCCATTAATTACTCTAATTAGATCCCCAAAATGTCAAAGGGGTAAATTATAAAATATTATTTACAGAAAAATTAAAATAATTATTCGTAAAATTGTTAAACAATATAAAACTACTAAAACGTCAAATGAGTAAATTGTTATATTTTATCATTTAAAGAAAAAAAATAATTTAAAATATATTTTTCCTATATTTTTTAATGATATATACACTTTAATATTTATAAAATATTATTTTTAATATTAATTAAAAGATTTAGTAAAAAAAATTTAGTAAAAAAAAATTACTAAATGTAACACTAGCATTATTTGTAACACCAGGAATAGCAAACGTAACGCTTTCATGGGGCCCAACAGTGTGGCCCAACACCGTCACTCCTACTACAACACTAAGTTCTGAACTGATGTAACACTACTCGAGTAGTGTTACAATACGTCAAAATTTACAACCTATTGTAACACTATTTCATGTAACGCTTTCAAAAAGCATTTCATTAGCCCACTTATGGCGTAGTGTTTAGATAATTAAAATTAAATTTCCTTTTTTAGTTCCTATTTTTTAGAAAAGAAAATCGAAACCTTATTTAAACTGAAAAAGAAATTTTTAAATTTGGAATAGAAAAAGCTTTCGAGTTTCTTTATTTTAATTAATTAAAATCAAAATTTTCTTTTTTAAGTCCCCTGGAGAATCCACAGGTGCTCTAAATTTTAAATATTAAAAATTAAAACTTTTTTCTTTTGACCTATCCAAATTTATATTTATAATGAAGGTAATATAATAATATAAAGGTAAGTTTATTTATATATAGTGATTATAAAACTTCGGAAGAATCCATATTTATAATGAAAATCAAAATTAAATCTAAATTTGCATGGATATTAAGGCTACCTGCCTATATAAATCACCAACCTCCTAGCTAATTATCACTGTTATAGTTTTTTTTTCCGATGTCTATGGTGTCTGCCTTCAGTTTTGTTTTGCACCTTAGATAGATTATGTTAGTCATCTTTTGTGCTAATATTGATATTGCTTAATTATAAGGTCTAAACTGATACTGATATTGGTTTAATTTTGATGCACCGGAGATCCATAATTTAAGAATATTTAAAAAAAATTATGATCTTCAAATCTACCCAAAATCTTCTACAACAAAAAAGGTACATCTTACTTTCGTACTATTCTTAATATTATTGTTTTTTGTTTGTGACTTAATTTATGATATATTATTTTCTTAGTTTCAGCAGTATTTTTGTGTGATTTTCTCCTCCGACGTTTCTTCGTTCACAAACTAACGTATTATGAAGCGCTTTTTTCTTTTCTTATACATGTTTGTATGACCTTTTGTGGTTTGATTATTTAATTTATATTCTTATACATGTTTGTTTGTATTGACTCTTATTTACATACTTGAAGTGATAGATCGATAGAATTTAAATTTATTATTTATAGATGGGATTTCAAATTTAATATTTGCATATGTATCAATTACTGAATTACATGTAAGCCTACACGAGTCTAAGAGGGAATTTATAAGAGAAAAAAGATCCTGAGATTAATCTTAATTCTCAGGGAACTTTTTTGAGATTCCCTTTAAAATTTGTTGGGTTCGCAGGGCTAATTAATAAAATTTTAAAAAATTTTGTATTTACAAAAATGCCCATCCATATTTATATATAAAATATTATCTTAGGGAACTTACCTGATATATATCTCAGGCTCCCTACTCTCATTTATAATGCTAATTTCGTAATAAATCTGTTGTGGAACGAAAAGTAAGGTGTATTTATTGCGTATTGGCAATTAGGGTTGGGAAAGAGCTTCGAGCTTTAATGGCTGATCAAGTGTTTCGTGACTCAACTCGGGTTCTCACAAGATACCTACGTATCTTGCAAATATCAAGAATCAAGCCAATCAAAATGTAGTTCTGGGTTATTAGGGGACAGGCCCTTGTATAGGCGTTGGATGCCTTGGAATTAGGGTAAGGTTTGGTGTCTTGGTGGACAAGATAGACTTCTAGATCCTTCCATGAGGAAGGCTGATTCCTATTAGACTCATATGACTTGGGGACTACTCCTCGAAGAATCTGGGTCCTCACTGGACTCAATAGCGGAGTCCTACTTTGGCTTATTTATTTAATTACGAATTTATTATTACAATTAGGGTTTTGGGCCTGATAATTGGGCTTTGACCTTGGACCAACCCAGGTTCATTTAATGTATCATTAAATGTGTCTTTAGGGCTTACATTCAGCCCATATCATTTGCCCCCCAACTTCTAAGAAAACTGATCAGGTTTTCATTGAAGTTAAAAGATTTATGTACAATAGTGTTTCACAGATGTCGTCTTGAATGTAAAGTGTAGAGCGACCTACACATTTACGATGATTCACCTTATTCGAGGCTAACCAATTATATTTATGTCATATAGAAAATTGTAAATAATTTTCTTACACCTTTACGCATTTTTTGTGTACCCACGGGTATTTCTCGATACCTTTTGAATTTTTTTATCAAAAATATCTTAGGCATATAACACTTGGGAACAGTTTTACAATTTTTCCTCTCGTATTTCCAAAAAATTCTATTTTCTATGGAAATTAGCAAAATTATTGAAAATCCTTCGATCAGGATTCCTGATCGAATTTTCGACCAGGATCCTGATCGACTTAACCCATTTTTGTCATTCTGGTCGATGGAACTTCGACGAGGATTCCTGGTCGAATTTTCGATCAAGATCCTGGTCGACTTAAGCATGGTCGATGATACTTCGACGAGGATTCCTGATCGAATTTTCGATCAGGATCCTGGTCGACTTAACTTTAATCTTGCAGCCTGGTCGATGATACTTCGACGAGGATTCCTGATCGAATTGTCGATCAGGATCCTGGTCGACTTAACTTCAATTGTGCAGTCTGCTCGATAATACTTCGATGAGGATTCCTGGTCGAATTTTCGATCAGGATCCTGGTCGACTTAAGTCACTTTTTGCACTCTGATCGAAGACATTTCGATTGGGACTTCCGATCGAATTTTCGTCTGAGATTGTGCTCGAAAATTAATTTTAAATTTTCTTTTATTACTTTTACGAACCCTGCAATGAACTAAATTCGTAAGCTTATTGGGCTGTTAGGCCTTTTGGGCCTATAACCCATTTATTTTTCAATTACATTTTTGGGATTATAATTAATCCTTTTTTTAGGACCTTCTACATCCCCTAGGATCTTCTAGATCCTTCCCTTCTTTGGGCCTATGGGCCTTTAACGGGCCTTAACCGGATATTTCCGGTTACCTGGCATTTCGACCGGCTATTGGCTGGTTACAAAATTTCTATAAAAGAGTGGAGTGAGATTTATTTCTCACTTCACCCTAAAACACTCTAGTTTCCTCTTAAACCTCTCTCAAATCCCTTCTTAAATTAAGGTGATTCCCAGTGATTTTTTCAAAATTTTCCAGCAATCTTCGCCATTTCCTGGGATTTCCTTGATTCTTCATATTCTACACTAAGATTTCTGGGCTAGAGCATTCATCCCTTGAAGATCAATGGCAGATAAGGCGGCACAACGTCTAGCGAAGATGAATTCTGCTTCAAAAAGAGGTAATGATATTGAAATTCGGTCTTCATACATGAATTTAACCCAGATGATCTTTATTCGTGGGGTTGACTACCCTTCTTTGTCTGATTTAGATGCATATAACTGCTGTAATAATTTTCATGATGATGATGTGATTAAGAGTTATAATAGAAACTATGGAATTAAACCCCCTATAAGCTTGTCAAGGCTGGGCCTGGTGACAGGCCTTGCCATTGGAGGCCCAATGGGCTTTCCGTTTTTAGGGATGCCCTTTTAGCTGGGCTTAGGTTTCCTTTCCATGATTTTATCCCAAACCTTTTACCTGACGTTCAAATTAGTCCATGTCAATTACCCCTAAACGCGTGGTGATCCATTCTATGTTTGATGGTATTATGCCTTAGGAACAACTTTCCTCTTTCTGTTTCCTTATTTAGGAAAATCTTTCAATTTTACAATAGCTCTTTAAACCAACAGGGGTGGGTCTATATTAGACAACGCCCCAAGATCTCGCACATTTTCAACGGCCATTCAGTTGTTGACAACAACCCTAAATGGAAGGAAGAATTCATGTATTTGAATTGGGAATGGGGTGATTGGGGCGCCATCTTCAGAAAATCTTTCGGTAAAGTGGCTGATGGCAACCCGAACAAAATTGTTCTCAACACGAAGGAACAAGCTGCCTATGAAGCACTATCAAAGATAATGAACAAACTCTTTGTTGGGACCTCATCAATGAGGAATCTCTAAGGGCTGTGGGCCTTTCTGCCATTTCTAACTTGGGTAATTCTTTATTCCCTTGTGATTTTATTTATTTCCTAGATTATCTTATACCAATGTTTTACTTCATGTTTATGCAACTGCCATGAAGATAATAAAGGCTACTTAGCCTGATGAGGATGAGACTGCTCGCATGAAGAGGTCAAAGAGAGCCCTTGACACAAGGGGCAAATCTACCGATCCTTCCTTTTTGCGCCCACACAAGGTGCAAAAGCAAGATTTGGTCTCTGTAGATTTGGAAGGCGGACCCGTGCAAGTGAATGTTCAATCTATGGTGTATAGGGCTCCTTGGGGTTTCAGAAAACAGGATTCTGTAGTGGGATCCACGAAGCACTCCATGGACTGGTCTTTGAATTCTATCACTCCTTGTGACTACAAGGATTTCGTGTTGGGAGAAAACGTGGATGAAGCTGAGCACCTGGGTGCCCGGGCCCTGGCATCTGTATGTTCTTCTTCGTTACTCGTTTCATTCTTATCTTAATGCTATTTGATATTGTAGTCCTTATTGACCTAATACTTTTTGCAAGCTAATGTCCATTTTTAGAGCATGACCCACCAGGCTAAATCTTGGAAAAATAAGGCCAGGTCATTCGAGACTATGTTCCAAAAGTAGAAGATTCGATGTGGAGAGATCGAAGAAAAGTTGAAGGGGAAAACAGAGAAGTTGGAAGCTGTCCAAGCTGAGTTGGTGGACTTAAGGGCAAAGAAGGAGGAACTCATCGATGCCTACATAGACTCTACTGACTTTCAGACTTTGATGGAGAGGCACGATGAGGTTCTCTACCCGACCCAGTACACTGATGGCTGGAACGAGGCTCAGGAGGCGGTACTTAAAAAGCACCCTGGTTTGTCTTCTCCTGAAGATTTCCCGAGTCCACACCCTGTTCCCTCTATTGAGGAGGAAGAAGGTGAGGATGAGAGCCTGGGGGATAGGGAGAGGATTCTTGATCCTGAGGTTTCCCCTCTCCGGAGGGCCTCTGTCACTACTGCTACATCTCGCTCTCCATCTGCTGGTGCTTCGAAGACCCAAGGAGATGATGAGAGATCGGCTTCCTCTTAGGAGGCCGAGACTTAGTTATCGGCCATGCATGTCTTTTGACTTGTATTTTCATTCTTGATATAACTTGTGTTAAACTTATAGCCTTCGGGCTTTTATTTATGTCATTCATGGTTTCCATTTATCTTGTTATTTTTGTCAATTGTATGTGGCCTTTCTTAGCTTGCAATTTTAAATATGCACTGATACATAAAAACGAAATGAAGAAAATACAGAAAACCAAGTTGTATAAATAAATCTTGAATCGGGTCCAGCCCTTACATAAATACTCTACTTCCCACTCGGAGTTTTGAAAACTATGAAATGGTTTCGTCGACCTTATTTCTATTCTCCTAACAATATCTATATCCTTTTTAGGATAATCAAACATAATAGACCTTGAGGTTCGATGCGTGCCAAGTGCGAGGCACATCGATTCCTTCCAAAGTCTCCAGCTTATACGATCCTCGTCCCAATGTTCCTTTGACCCGATATGGGCCTTCCCAATTTGGGGCCAGGTTCCCTTCTGTCCAACTCCGAATGCTTCAATCTTTCTGAGTACTAGGTCCCCCTGACGGAAGAACCTTTCTTTTACCCTTAGGTTATAGTAGAAGGAGGCTCTCTTCTAATGTTCAGCATTCCTAGCATGAGCTTCATCCCTCACCTCGTCTATCAGGTCGAGGGCCAGTTTCATTCCTTCTTCATTGGTATCAGGTTCCAAGGCTTCCACCCGTGGAGATGCATGCATGATTTCCACGGGTATTACAGCTTCAGCTCCATAAGTAAACATGAATGGGGTCGCCCCCATGGTCACCTTGCAGGTGGTGTGGTATGCCCACAATATGGGTAGTAACTCATCCACCCAAGTGTTTCGAGAGTGTTCCACCCTTTTCTTAAGTCCATCAAGGATGATTCGATTAGCAACTTCAGCTTGACCATTGGCTTGAGGGTGGGAAACCGAGGTAAACCGAAGCTCAATTCCATTTTCATCAAAATACTTTCTGAATTCCTCATTATTAAACTGACGTCCATTGTCCGTAACAAGGATTTGTGGAATTCCATACCTACACATGACGTTCTCCCATAGGAACTACGCAACTTGCTTGGTTCTGATCTTAGCCAAGGGTTTGCCTCAATCCATTTAGTGAAGTAATCGATAGCTACAATCAGAAACTTCCTTCGAGCCGTGGCCATAGGAAAAGGCCCAAGTATATCCATCCCCCACATAGCAAAAGGGATGGGGGAGCTGATGGATGTCAACATCTCTGGTGGCTGCTTAACCACTGGTACATGTTTCTGGTACCGTTCACACTTTTTTACGTATTCCTTGGCATCGACCATCATCTCAGGCCAATAGAACCTGAGTCTAACTATCTTGTGAGCTAGCGCCCTGCCTCCCAAGTGTTGTCCACAAATCCCTTCATGGACCTCCTCGATAGATGACTTGGCCTCCTCGGATCTCAGACACTTTAGATATGAAATCACAAAAGACTTCTTGTAGAGTATCCCTTCAATTAGGGCATACCTTAACGCCCTCACAGATAATTTTCGTGCATCCATGGCATCCGTTAGGAGCCAACCGGTCTCAAGGTGTGCTTTTATGGGATCTATCCAACATTCCCTGACTCCAATAGGTGCGACCAACTTTGAATCGATGGTAGGGACTCTCAGAATTTGAAAGTAGACACTTCCAGAGTAATTCTCTATCTCGGAGGAGGCGACCTTGGATAAGGCATCAGCCTTGATGTTTTCCTCCCTCGGAATGTGCTCTGTGTAGCACTCGTCAAATTGAGTCATTACTGCCTTTACAAGCCTTAGGTACTTGGCCATGGGCCACAACTAGCCTTGAATTTCCATAAACTTTAAGATTCTTGACACTTAGTACTCTTGCCAGACCAAGTCCGGCTATCAAAGATTTATACTCTGCCTCATTATTGGTAGTTGGGAAGTCCAACTTCAGAGTTTATTCAATCATGAATCCATCGGGACTTTGCAGAACAAGACCTGCACCACTTGTTTTTGTTTTTGATGCCCGATCAAAATATAGCGTCTAGTATTCCTTCTCCTTGAGCACGGGTTCCATACCCTCCTTATGTGGTTCATTACCTTTCTGAGGTACCATCTCTTGCCCCCGACTTCTTGGTTGTCGATGGTACATTCAACCACGAAGTCAGCTAATGCCTGGGCTTTAATGGTTGTCCTTCGCTTGTACTTAACATCAAATTCTCCCAATTCAATTGCCCACTTGATGAGCCTACCACTGGCTTTGAGGTTGTGCAAAATATTTCTCAATGGCTATCCTGTAAGGACCTCAATATTGTGTGCCTGAAAATAAGGCCGTAATTTCCTAGAGGCAGTCACCAACGCTAAGGCAAACTTCTCAATGGTAGAGTAGTTCAACTCTGCTCCATGTAAAACCTTGCTCATGTAGTATACAAGTTTCTGAACCTTTTCTTCCTCCTTTACAAGCACAACGCTCACAGCTTGATCCGATATTGCCAAGTGGAGATAAAGGATTTCTCCCATGCTCGGCTTGGCCAACAACGGGGCTTCAGCTATATACTTCTTCACTTGCTCAGAGGCCTCTTGGCTTTCCTCTGTCCACTCAAAGTTTTCTACCTTCTTCAAGGTTTTAAAAAACGGCAAACATTTGTCCCCAGATTTGGAGATGAATCTCCCCAATGTAGCAATTCTCCTGGTTAACTTCTACACGTCCCTTATGCAACATGGTGGTTCCATGTTTAGGATAGCTTTGATTTTGTCGGGGTTAGTCTCGATTCCCCATTTTGAGACCATGAGACCCAAGAACTTTCCTGAACCAACACCGAAAGCACACTTGGTCGGGTTCAACATCATTTTATGGTGTCTCAGCACTTCAAATGCCTCACGTAGGTTGATACGGAACGTGATGACCACGGTGGTTGATCTTATGCCATCGTATGAGCCTGTGGAGATCATGATTGATGCTTTGGGATTTGAAGTTGATTCTGGTTGGAAGTCCTATTCTATTTCCTGTGTCGTGTAGGACGATACAAAATAGAATTGACTTATTTATTATATAATTATATATTTTGCTTGCAAGTTTTTACCTTTCACTTGAAAGGATTTTTCTTGCTTTAAGCACTTAGGATTTTATTTTTAAAGTTGGATCAAGATTTTGATGGGTTTCCTAGTTTGGTTCAGTTATTAGCTAAATTCCTAGCTGATATTGAATTTCTTTTAGATTTCTATCTAAATAAGGGTTGAATAAGGTTATTTAACTCTTGTCTTGTAATCTTTTGAGGGACGATATTGATAATAAAATTTTGGTTATTCGGTAGCTTTGAGAATCGAATTCAGAGTTGGAGTTTTGTTTCTCCATTCGGAGATTCAGAGTTAGAGTTTTGTTTCTCCATCTTTGGACATTCAGATTTTATTTTATATTTATCATTATTACATATTATCATAAACACATCACGTTCCGTATCAATTTGGTATCAAGAGCCAAGGTTTCTTCATCAATTTCTTAATTGTTGGGAGATCTAGGGTTTTCGAAAAAAGAAAAATTATTGTTCACGGGTACTGTTCATGTCACTATTCACGGCACTGTTGCACGTTAATGGCAAGGGATGAAGATTTAAAACTTGAAGGATCGGATGGAGATTTTTTGAAGTTAACTCTTAAAAATATTAGTGAGTAAATTGCTTATATGGCAGAGCAATTTACAAAAAGTACAAAAGAATTGCAGGCAAGTTTACGAGCTACCAACGAGAGGATTGATGGTTTACAAGTTACAAACGAGACGATTAAGGGGGTTATTGCTACGGTAAAAAATACACCTCTTCGCAGAAGCTTTATAAGAAACCTTCCACCCACTAACAACAATGACGATGATAAAACCTTGAAGTGGGATGTACCAGAATTTAATGG
Source organism: Saposhnikovia divaricata (assembly GCA_036435485.1). Lineage (NCBI taxonomy): Eukaryota > Viridiplantae > Streptophyta > Magnoliopsida > Apiales > Apiaceae > Saposhnikovia > Saposhnikovia divaricata. Next base: position 160,805,275 of record CM071596.1, on the reverse strand, counting down.
AGCAGGTGATGCCGAGGATTTCTTAGAATGGGTCAGACAGATGGAGAAAATCTTTGACTATAAAGGTTTTTATGATCAGAAGTCTTATAAAATTGCCAACATGAAGCTAACAAGATATGCATCTCTATGGTTTGATACTTTGAAGACGAAGCTCATGAAGCAAAGCGCTCCTGGGATCACAACTTGGACTGAGATGAAAAGGCAATTGAATAATCGTTTTGGTCCAAAAGAGTACATACAAGATAAAGTAGTCAAGAGAGATGAAGTTGAAAGGGATATTATTCAAGTTGAAGATACACATGTGAAAAATATATCAGATAATGATAATGTGATCATACCGCAATCTTCAAGTTGTGTAGAGCATGACAGTAGTGGGGTTCTTGATGTTGGTAAAGTTGAAAAATCTCAGGTGGAGAAAGTTTTCCTTGTTCGAGAAAAACAAATTGATGATATCATTAAGGTCGAACATATTGACTTTATAATTCCAGAATCCTTGATTAAGCCGCCTTCACCTCAAATCATGTTTTCACAGTTCTTTGCACCTCCGTCGTCTTTGAAGATGTGCAATTTTTTTTTCTAGATCCTTCTAACAGGTGCATGGTAATCATTGTGTTCTAAAAACTCATGGGCGAGTTTTTTCCAACAAAGGGAGAATGATGAGGAATAGAAGTGAAAGTAAAATAGAGTTTTTATACACTTTATTCATATTTAGTATTCAGAAAATATATTATAGGTATTAGTTAAACGAGTTCTAATTATTTTGTTTATTAATAATAAGTCCAACTGTTTGTGGACCTTATTTAGAAAGTAGATATTTGGCTTGCAAGTTTTTACCTTTCACTTTGAAGGGTTTTTCTTGTTTTAAGCACTTAGGATTTTATTTTTCAAGTTAGACCAGGATTTTAATGGTTTCCTAGTTGGGTTCAGGTATTAGCTAAATTTCTAGCTGCTCTTGAATTCCTTTTTGGATTCCAACGAGGATAAGGTTATTTATTTAGCCTATATATACTTTCATCTTGTAATATTTTGGGCAGATGATATTGATAATAAAATTTTTGGCTATTCGGTAGCTTTGAGAATCGAATTCAGGAGTGAATTCAGAGTTTAAGTTTTGTTTCTCCATTCGGAGATTCAGAGTTAGAGTTTTGTTTCTCCAAATTTGAAGATTCAGATTTTACATTATATTTTTCTTTACTACATATTATTAAGAGAACATCACATTCCGTATCATAGGTGTTCAATGTGGTGTTCCTTGTGTAGGCTTTTTACCAACATGTCATCCACATAGACTTCCATAGTTTTCCTAATAAGATGGGCAAAGATCTTGTTTACCAACCTTTGGTAGGTTGCTCCTGCATTCTTCAATCCGAAGGCCATGACCAGGTAGCAATACACACCAAAATCAGTGATGAATGATACCTTAGGAATGTCATCCTTATGCATCTTGATTTGGTTGTAGCCACTGAAGCCATCCATGAAGCTTAGCATCTCGTGCCCATCTGTGGCATCTATCAACATATTGATCTTTGGCAAGGGGAAACAGTCCTTTGGGCATGCATCATTAAGATCAGTAAAGTCTATACACATCCTCCACTTTCCTTTGGCCTTTTTCACCATCACAGGATTTGCCAACCATTCCGGGAACTGAATTTCCTCAATTAACCCTGCCTCTAGGAGTTTGTCAACCTCGTGTTTTATGGCCACTTGTCTCTCAGCTGCAAAATTTCTCTTCTTTTGTTTCACCGTCTTCCGTTCCGGATCGACATTCAAGTTGTGTTATCAATTGGGGATCTATTCTTGGCATATCGGCTGCTTTCCATGCAAAGACGTCATTATTGTCTTGCAAGAAGGCAATCAACTTGCTTTTCAAGGGGTTTTTCAGAGATGCCCCGATGTAAGTAACTTTCTCAGGATCTCCCAACTCCAAAGGTGTGGGAACCAAATCCTCTACTGGCTTTCCTCTTCGCTCTTCATCCTCACGGACATCCATATCCTCAATCGGGAAAACCTTCCCCCCGGTTCCATCAGGCCTCAAAGCGGCCACATAACAACTCCTCGCCATTTTTTGATCTCCTTTCTCTTCTCCGACACCATTTTTAGTTGGGAACTTAACCTTCAAATGATAAGTAGAGACGACCGCCTTAAATGCATGAAGTCCCGTCCTTCCTAAGATGGCATTGTAGGTGGAAGTGGCCTTAATAATCAAGAAATTTAACATCTGAGTGGCCTCCCGTGGCTCCTGCCCTATAGTCATGGGTAGTTGAATTGTGCCCTCGACTTTCGACTCTACTTCGTTGAACCCGTATATGGGCATATTCGATGGTGTCAACTGAGACTCAGTATATCCCATTTTCAAAAAGGCATCATGGAAAAGAATGTCCACGGAAGCCCCGTTATCTATCAGAACTCTCTTTACTTGGGAGTTGCCTATCACAGGTAAGATAACCAGTGGGTCATCATGGGGGAACTTCACCCCTTCAAGGTCCGAGTCATCGAATCCAATCGAAACTTCCGTCTTTGCACGTTTTGGTGCTTCCCCAATGATGTGCATCACCTTTCATGCGTACGCTTTCCTGGAATTTCTGCTAGTCCCGTCTGCCGTTGGGCCACCAAAAATCATATTTATCACCGGCCCCGGGGCTGTGGGTTGCGGTTGCGATCATCAACCTTCCTATCGTAATCTCGTCTTGGGTTCCCTTGATCCCCATCTTTGCAGAACTTATTCAACCTTCCTCTGCGAATTAGGAACTCAATCTTATCCTTCAATTGTCTATAATCGCCGGTATCGTGCCCCACGTCTTGGTGGAATCGACAGCACTGATTCTTATTTCTCTTCTCAGGATCTGTCCTTAGTGGCTTCGGCCATCTTACGTCCATATCCTTCTCTATATCCATCAATATTTTCTCCTTGGGGCGTTCAACCTTGCATACTCCGTAAACCTTTGCCCTGGACTCCCTTTTTTAGGAGCTGAATCAGAATATCTGCCCGTGCACGGTTATTTTTCTCTCCCATCATATTCTTGTTCCACCTTTCTCTTCCTAGAATTGTCACCATTCCCGGTGTTTCCTGTTACTGACTCTTTCTTTAGACTATCCTCAGCTTTGATATACTTTCTCCCACCATGCGGAATCTTTCTCATGAATCCTTCCACCAATGAATTGGCTGACGAAAGCGGTGCTAAGCTCTTTGAAAGAGGCGATAGAATTTGGTGGTAAGCGACTGTACCAACATTGCGCCATGCCCGCTAGGGTTTGGGGAAACGCCCTACATTTCAGAGCGTCACTGGTAGGTTGTAGTAGTAGCGCGTTAGAGAACGTCCTTACATGATTAGCGGGGTCTCCCATTCCATCATAAGCCTTTATAGTGGGCATCTTGAACTTTCGAGATATGCGCGCATTCATCACCTCCTCAGTAAACGGGGGAGTTGGATCATCAGGATCTCTGAGTTGCAGCAGGTCTCTAGGATCACCTTTGGGGATTTTGACCCTTGTGTTTCCACCTCTTGGGACCTCGGCCCTCCTCTCTCTCCTCGGGGTCCCCTCAAAATCAACAAAAGGAATTTCCCCTCCCGTTGTTGGTGGGGGTCGGTTCTGATTCCGTCTCTATCGCTCTCTTTCTATATCGTCCTTCAGTTTCTGGATCTTGGCCTCATGAGCCTTAATTTTTTCAGCAGCTGTGAGGGGGGGTCCATCGTGGATCCTTCGGCGAGCTTGTCCGATAGGTTCCTTACTTGGATGACGCCTCCTCAGGGGTTGATCTCTAACCTCATCTTCCGAGGATGAAACATCAGAGTATGGGCCGGAATAATCGCGGTATTGGTGGCTTTGGTGAGGACCTAAACCCCTGATGTAAGGTGGGTTGTACGGCTCATGTATTTGGAGGGCATGACTGCTTGGTCCGGCCTGATACGGGGGATAATTGGGCAACCCATACACCGGGTTCGTGCTTGCGGGGATCACAGTAGTAGAGATCTGAGCTATAGGGGGAACAGATTGTCCTCCGAGAGGGGAGACTACCATCTGCAGGGGATTCGTCCCTTGGGTGGAGGGATTCGTCACTAAGGGTAACGACCCATGAGTTTGCGTTTCAGTCCCTTGGGGCCGAGTGACCAGTGGTTGGGAAACGGTTCCTGGGGGTACATGTTCTCCAACCGGGGGTGCGGTGGTGCTGGTAGTGGTTTCAGAAAATGTTGGTGTTCTCCGGGTAGTAACCATGGTTGATATTAGTTTCCCACAGACGGCGCCAAATATTGTGGAACGAAAAGTAAGGTGTATTTATTGCATATTGACAACTAGGGTTTGGGAAAGAGCTTAGAGCTTTAATGGCTGATCAATTGTTTCGTGACTTAACTCGGGTCCTCACAAGATGCCTACGTATCTTGCAAATATCAAGAATCAAGCCAATCAAAACGTAGTTCTGGGTTATGAGGGGTCATGTAAGAACCCAGATTTTGGGTGGAATTAAAACTTTTATGTATTTAATGATGTAAGAATGAATAGTGGATATGGCTACAATGTAATAATTGATATTTGGGAAAGAATGAATGGAATTCGACTTTATTATGTTTATGTCTTGAAGAATGCTAAAGGGTGACAACATAGGTAAGAATAATCTATCTTCTAAGGGAATAAGATATGGCAACTTCAAGCAAGAGAAGACTCTCATGTCATCCAGATCGATAACGATTAATCCAGTAGTTCCGTAAAAAGGTTAAGGAACGATCGAAAGAGAATACGGACAATTATACAACCCTAAGAGAACAAGTAAAGAATACAGAATGAATAGTGTTTTGGTGGGAGTACATAATAATATGAGACGACACTATATAGAAGTATTCGGAACGGATTTCCGAGTTCGTATTAGTGATCCAGGGGGAAAATAAGTGTATGTAAAAGCTGTCGGATTCTGAAAAACCGCACTTTTATTTTCTCTGAGAGTTCCCTGGACACTGATAGCCTTAAGTATTTAACGAATGGATTAAAGGAATATAAAATGGAAAGTTAGAATGAAAGATGGAGAACGAAAGTATTAATATTAAAGAGGATTCCCGGTAAACCCTAATTAGAAATCCGTGAAATATTCTCACGAACGATCAATCGAAACGGGTAATAACCGGACACAGAAACAAGCAGAGGAAGCAAGAGTCTTGTGCAAGCTACTAGTATAAATATCTAGTAACTAAACTAGAAGCAAGGAACTAGCAACTTAGAGGAAGAACTAAGTACTTAGCAAGTAACTACCTAGTTAAGCTTTAACCACCACAAAACCAACACATGTCTTGCCATTTGATCATCCAACACCTCACCACTTTATTAAAGTGACTTTTACAAGATATTATGTTGTAAGTGGATGAGAGTAAAGGAGATTAAAACACAAAAAAATCAAAAGAGCCAAGCAACTCTCCCCCCCCCTTGCAAAGAACCATTCGGCTATATCCATAAATTCCAAATCCAAACTCAACCTTCCCACCATTGTTTGTTCTTGAAATAATTAAGGTGAGTCTTACATTTCATAAAACTTATCTCCTCAAAATCTTAGCTTCAAACTCATCCATTTCCATTTTCAAATAAATCATTCAAGAGGAGCATGAATAGTGTTCTTCTTGAACTAACTTGGTTTTCTTGAATTTTCATGGTTGATATAGCAAGCATAATCACTCCTAAGGACCATACAAGGCTTAGTAAGGCTATATCACTATCTAAGGAAGGTATAAAGCTCTTGAAACCCTAACCCTTGTTTGAGATTTAAGCATGTTTTTGATAGTTATAACTTAGTTATGGTTATGTTAAAGTTATAAGCATGATTATGTATGGATTTTGGATTAATGATGTAAATAGCTAGATGAACGGAAAGGCATTGCTTGGCCTCAGTTCATGTGTATAAGTCATATATATGTTGTTTGGGTTGGATGCTATGTTTATGGGAAGATTCGAAATTGATAGATATTCGATTTACAGCCGTTATAATGCCCGATTTTACAATACCATGTTTTGTATGCCATTTTCCATGTCGAACCCCTACTGTCCAGAGACCTTATCTGCCATGATAGGATAGGTAATGTTCTAAGCTTCGTTTTGATATAAAGATCACGTGAAACGGACTTACGGTTTAGGATTTATGACCAAATCACTAAAAGTAGTTCGAATCCGTAAACGAAAGTTCGTAACTGAAATTGAACCCTCGTAAGCTATGTAACGTCATGGCGAATCTTGGTAAATAAATACTAGGGGTAAGAAGGAAGGTGTGAAAGAAAACCGTATGTCAAAAAGAGCATTTTTCGATTTATTAAAAATGTTCGAGTCAAGGTTAAACGCGAACGAACCCCTAAAAGGCGACTCTTTTATAACTTTGGTAAAACACTTAGAAAACGGGCGATAAAACTCGGAGTATAATATTGGTTCGTAACGATCAACCTTAGAACTCATATGACTTAAGTATGTCCCAAGTATAAGTGCAGTGGCATGTCGTATTAACGAACGAATGTCGGGTCGGATCAGTGATAATAAGTAATCCACAAACAGGGGTATAACGAGATAACTCGAGAACGTGTTTCGATTTAAGTATAACTTAACTTTTAATATGTTAAGTGATTAATCCCGAATACCTTGGCTATTTATAGATCACCAGGCTGAACCAGGACCCGCTACCACTACCCCTTACCGTACTCGACTACCAGGCAAGTTTCAATTCCCTTCTTTTAGGCTGTTGTTGTGATTGAATAAATATATATATATGATTGCTGATATACATATGCCATTGCATGCATGCCTACTTTCAAGTTGAATTGATATACTTGTTCCCTGAATGTTATTGTTGGCTTATAAGCTAGATAGTTATATATCAGTTATAAGCCGGTTATTGTAAGACCCTCATAGAAGGGCGTATACCTCTCATTAATCATATATAGATCGGGAGTCAATATTCCTTGATATATCGAGATTACCTCGGAAGAAAGTATTTAAGTAAATATTTTCTATTATTCAAGCGACGAATATTATTTGAATATTCGTTCGAGATTATTTATTTAATGATCCTTACTTCAAATAATTATTTGAACGTAACTATTCAACGAATAATATTTCTCAATATTCATTCAGAGTCGAATTGATTATCGACTATTATTTCGAATATTCTTCTAAAGATGAGACTATTAAATGAATATTAATTGGATATTCTTTTAGAATATTATTTTATTAAATAAATATTACTTTTGAATATTCATTGAAGATATTAATTACTTGATGAATATTATTTTAATATTCATCTGAAGCTTGATTTAATTATCGAATATTATCTCGAATATTTCTTAAGGCTTGGATTACTAAATGAATATTACTTGATATTCATTTAGGATATTATTCATTAAATGAATATCACTTTTGAATATTCATTTAAATTCCTAATTAATTATGAATATTACCGTAAATATTCTTTTCAAGTCTTAATAATTAATGAATATTGTTTTGAATATTCATTTAAATATTTATTTATTCAATAAATATTCCCCTGATATTTCTTCAGGGATTATTTTGAGAAATACTCTGATTAAAGATATTCTTTCATATTCCCAAATATTCTTTAAATATTTTAACTCATTAAATATTCTCTGAATATTTATTCCATACTTAGAATAATCTCGATAAGGTTTATCTTCTTCGATTATTACAGAAAATATTTCGAAGCCATATTATTATTAATCTTATATCAAGAAAGGTTCTCAGACATCATTCTTCTTTGAGTCTATCTCCTTAATAATAAGGGAACCTTACTTGGAAAATGTTATTTATCTTGTCGACTTCCCGGTCATAAAGTATTCCCTTCACCCGCAACTCGGGTCCTGTTGACTTATTAAGTCGTTGCTTACCTTCTCATCTTTCGAGGGGTAAGATTACTGGAACAAGTTGATATCCGTTACCAAGTAATAGCTTGGGAGTTATTGGTAAATTTTCCTTTCCAACTAGATACGACTACTTTGTGGAGTCTTATCAACAAGTATTATACTTGGGGAAAGGGGGACGAACGTTATATTCAGAATCATGAATTCTATTTGAACTAGGAGTCGTGTAAGAGGCCGAGTAGCGCCGGTCCATCCCCTTGGCCCAACCGTTGGCCGGGGAGAGCTAGGAAGGCGGTATACAAGTAAAGCCGTCAGTTCTTCCTTCTACCGGTAGTAAATCTAAATTGAGCTGTACGATCTCGACTGATCATCAAGATTGGAACAGCGGGCGCGGTGAATACTCCATCATTGGTTCATCATCCAAATTCATTTATTTCCTGCAACATGATTACTGTTGGCAGAGTTGGAAAAGAGTCATAACTGGAATTGCAACCCTTTCTTGCAAGTTCCTCTTCTTAATAACGATAATAATATCTCGCTTACTTTGATGTAGCAGATATTTCTTCAAACAAATACTTTAAGTTACCTTGTAACTTCATCGTTCATATTATACTGGCATCATTTCCGTAAATGCATGGCATATGGTTTGAAAGATAGCTTTGAACTGTTTTAAATTATCGTTCAGTTATATCTTTGTTGGTGGGCTTTCGCTCACTCTTGCTTTGTTTATATTATGTCACAACAACAGCTAGGACAGATGGCTCGCGTCAGGCGCACTCGGCGCAAGCAGGTTACCCGACCCACCGGACTACCCGCTGAGATGCTAGCCGCCATTGCTGAGGTAGCATAGTTAGACAGCTTTTGTTTCCTGTTTAACTATATGTATAATTAATGTAATCAACGGCAAAACTTTTAAACCTATGATGTTATCCTTTTGGGATTGTAATAACTTTTATTCGTAAACCCTTTAATGTAAGACTTATTTCAATTTCATCTCTGGGACTATAACTGTTGTGTGTGTGAGTGGTAATTATTGTGGGGTCACAGCATGTGATTTATTTATTGTGGACTCAAGTCAAGTATTATGAATGGATGTAAGACCGTAACCACCAGATCCCTGACCCCGGATCTGGGGGTGTTACAGAGATGGTATCAAAGCGAGAGTTATATATCCCAAGAGATGATACGACGTTATATAATAATAAATTCAATAATATAATAAGAACCCTTGCCAGGTTCACCTAAAACCCTTACGGGAACTTTTTAAGTATCATGATAGTAACATAGTTCGTCTTGTGTAGGCGAGCGACTTGTCGGCCCAGGAGGCAGCTGCGAGACAGCATGATGAGGACATGTTCCGGACTAGGGACCCATACTATGAGCACTTGCCTGAGGAGGATACTGAGCCTGAGGAGGAGGACGCTGAGGAGGTCCAGGTTGATGCTGATACTGATGGATCGAGTCTGAGGAGGAGGACCCTGAGGAGGTCCAGGATGATGCTGACACAGATGTTGTTGAGACTGAGGGGGAGGAGGACCCGGAGGGGATCCAGACAGGACAGGATGCTGAGTTAGTGGTTGAGGATGATGATTATTGGGTTGTGACTGAGTTCAGGACTATGGGAGATGACACTGACATGACCACGGATCAGGTGGTGCCGGTATATGAGGGTGTTGAGGGATATATAGATGAGCCAGTAGTTGGTGCTGTAGGGAGTTCTGGACTTTTTGTGCCACTCCTCCCTATTGAGAGAGCCCCTACCCCACCACCACTACCTGTGAGCCCGTACCCCGACGAGTTTGAGGAGCTTACCCCAGAGCCCCAGCAGACAGAGACTGCCGCTCCAGCTGAGCCATCCACCCCACCTCATGCCCCGATAGGAGGAGTCCCAGTATGTGTTCACAACTTGATTGTGAACGGGCTTTATAGAGAGTTGTCTATGGCAGATGCCAGGTTGGCAGAGTCTAGGAGTGAGTTAGCAGCAGAGAGAGCCGCCCGGATGAGGGTGCAGGGCAGGAGGACTATCAGTGACAGAGTTGGGTATAGGGCTGTGACCCGCATCGAGCTAAGGGCTCGGGTGAGGGTGCGACAGTTGCCTACTGATGGGCATGGTAGGGTAGAAAGAGCAGAGGCTGAGGAGGTTTTCCGCATCGCCATGGGGAGGGTTCGGAGGATGTTTCGTCGTGGCGGCTGATTTCAGATGCAGTGATGCAGTGGTCTAGTTGTCTAGTCATGTACGGACATAGTAGTGCCGGCTTTTGTAGGGATGGTTTTCTTGTACTTATTTTACCTTTTTGAAGACTAGACAGATAGACAGCATATTTCACTTTTGACTTGTTGTTGTTGTTAGGATGGCTGTACTTTAAACTATCGTTGTAACTCGGATGTTGTACCTTTTCGGTACCTGGTATATATTTGTTTCAATTTCGGTCGTTACAATTTTGTTGGGATGTGATCACGAGTTATTAGCATATGTATTATTTTTCGATTAAGTTGCCATGAGATATAAAACTGTGGGATTTTAAAACCCAGTCATGTAAAGAAATGTGCAAGGAAAAATCCTTTAAAACAGGTAAGTGAACCTAATGTATAATTTTCCAAATTTTCAGTAAAATGCCTCCAAGACGGATGGGCACTAGGGCTAACCCCCGCGAATCTACTGACCAAGAGAGTCACAACCAATACGAGGAAAACCGTGAAAGTAGTGAGGAACAAGATCAGGACTATAATGAGCAAGAAGATACCCAGTATGGAGCAGAGGATGAACCCCTGTACTCTGAAGAATTTGAAAGGGAAATAGAGGGTGGAGAAACTGAAGTAGAACAGGAAGGGGAGAACCAGGGCGGAAACCCCATGGGCCAGTTTATGGATCTACTTAGGCAGAATTTGAACCAATACCCCCAACCACAACCAAGCAACAACACTTCAGTGGCAAATTCCTTTAGGGCCTTTAAGTCCCTTAAGCCCCCAGAGTTCCACGGATCGGCTGATCCCTTTGAGGCGAGGGCCTGGATCAAAGAAATGGAAAAGTCTTTTGAGATTCTGAGTATCAATGAGGCTCAGAAGACTGTTTTTGCTACTTACCTACTAAAGGGAGAGGCCAATTATTGGTGGGAAGCCAAGAAAAACATGGAGACTGATGCTGTCATAGCCTGGGAAAGGTTCAAACAATTATTCCTGGAGAAGTACTTTCCGAAGTTCATGAAAACCCAGATGGAACTTAAGTTTTTGGAACTGAAACAGAACAATATGTCAGTGGCGGACTATGAGGCCAAATTTACTGAGCTATCGAGATTTGTGCCAGAGTTTGTAGACACAGAAGAGAAGAAAGCTAACAGGTTTCAACAAGGGCTGAAGCAGTGGATCCAGAATAGGGTGGCTGTTTTAGAGATTACAGATTATGCCACCTTGGTGCAGAAAGCAACCATTGTGGAGGCTGGTAGTGATCAGATGCAGAGAGAGAGAGAGAAATGGGGGATAAAGAGAAAGCATGTTAGTATGGGCGGAAGATCCGCTGGAGGAAAACCCCCAACCAAGTTTAATCGAGGAGCGGTTTCCCTACCAGGGAGGAATGTAGGGTTTAAACCATCTGCTAGTGTAAGTGTGAGCCAGGGCGGCCATCAATCAGGAATGTCCCGTTCCAACCCTTCTCGACCTTTATTGCCATTGTGTGCTACTTGTGGGAAGAGGCACTCCGGGGTGTGCAACCTGAAGCAGATAAACTGTTATAAGTGTGGGCGAGCTGGGCATTATGCCACCTCTTGCACCACGGTCATCCCTAACAGCACAACCTGTTTCCAGTGTGGACAGCGAGGGCACATGAGGAAGGATTGCCCAAAGAGCAAACCAGCAGCATCAGGAGCAAGCAAGGTTGCCTCAAATAGGCCACCAACTGCTAGGACTTTCAATATGTCAGTACAAGATGCCGTGAGGGACACAGATGTGATAGCAGGTACTTTTTCTCTTAATTCAGTCAGTGCAAATGTCTTATTTGATTCAGGAGCAACTAAGTCTTTTATATCTAGAGATTTTGCGCATAAGTTGAAACTTAAAACCCAGCAACTAAGAGATTCCTTACAAGTAGAAATAGCTAATCAGGAAATCGTACCGGTTAATCAAATTCACCCCGATTGTAAGCTAGAAATAGGAGGACGATCCTTCTATGTCGATTTAATTCCTTTTAAGCTAGGGGAATTCGATGTCATTTTGGGTATGGATTGGTTGTCTCGCAATGATGCGCGGATAGATTGTAAAGGGAAAAAGGTTAAGTTGAAAACCCCAGGGAAGAAAGAAATAGTGTTTAAGGGGATGCGACAGACCCAGAAAATTCTGACCATGGCGCAAACCAAGAGATTGTTACGAAAAGGGAACGAGGCTTATTTAGCCTACGTTATAGATACTCAGAAGGAAGTGCCAAGATTGCAAGACATTCTGGTAGTTAATGAGTTTGAGGACGTGTTCCCACAAGATCTTCCCGGACTACCACCTGATAGGGTAATTGAGTTTGCCATCGAGTTAGCCCCGGGGACGGCGCCAGTTTCGAAGGCCCCGTACCGTTTAGCCCCAGTAGAAATGAAGGAGCTAGCTGAACAATTACAGGAATTGTTGGATAAGGGCATGATAAGGCCCAGTGTGTCACCTTGGGGCGCACCAGTGTTGTTTGTTAAGAAAAAAGATGGAAGTATGAGGTTATGCATCGACTACAGAGAATTGAACAAGTTAACCATAAAGAATAAGTATCCATTGCCCAGGATAGACGATTTGTTTGACCAGCTAAGAGGAGCTGAATACTTCTCTAAGATTGATTTGAGAACGGGATATCACCAACTGAAAATCAAACCTGAGGATATCCCGAAGACTGCATTCCGCACCAGATATGGACATTATGAGTTCCTAGTTATGTCATTTGGATTGACCAACGCCCCAGCAGCCTTCATGGACCTAATGAATAGGGTGTTCAAGGAATATTTGGACAAATTCGTGATAGATTTCATTGATGATATTCTCATCTACTCAAAGACAGAGGCAGAACACGCTGAACATTTAAGGATAACCTTAGAAATACTCAGGAAGGAGCAGTTATATGCCAAGTTCTCCAAGTGTGAGTTTTGGAAAAATGAGGTACAATTCTTAGGGCACGTGATCAATAGAGAAGGAGTGTTGGTTGACCCCTCCAAGATAGAAGCAGTTTCAAACTGGGAACGGCCAACTACTCCAACCGAGGTGAGGAGTTTCATTGGACTGGCCGGATATTACAGGAGATTTGTCCAAGACTTTGCGAAACTCGCAGCTCCATTAACTCGACTTACCCGTAAAACCGAGAAATTTGAATGGACTGAGAAATGCGAGAAGAGTTTCCAGGAGTTAAAGAAGAGGCTGGTGACAGCCCCAGTGCTGGCATTACCTGATGGAAAAGGAGATTTCGTGATTTACAGTGACGCTTCGCATAAAGGACTGGGATGCGTGCTTATGCAGCACGGCAAGGTAATAGCGTATGCGTCTAGGCAATTGAAGGATTATGAAGTCAGATATCCCACGCATGATCTAGAACTAGCAGCCATAGTCTTCGCTTTAAAGATTTGGAGACACTACCTGTATGGGGAAAAATGCGAGATTTACACAGACCATAAGAGCCTCAAATACATTTTCACTCAGAAAGAGCTTAACATGCGCCAGAGGAGGTGGTTAGAGTTAATCAAGGATTACGACTGTGAAATTCGCTATCACCCGGACAAAGCCAATGTGGTGGCTGACGCCCTTAGTCGGAAAGAGAAGCTCAAGATGATAACTTCAGAGAAAGAGCTAGTGAAGGATTTTGAGAAGTTGGAAATCGAGGTTAAGTTACCTGGAGAGGGCCAAGAAAAGTTGATGGAAATTAGAATCCAACCTCCATTGTTAGAAAAGATTAGACTGTGCCAGGAACGGATGATGGAGGAAGAAAAGAACTCCACAGAAGAGCTAATGACCGGGGAGGAAATTAAGTGCGAAAGAGACAAGGAAGGGATCATGAGGTACACATACAGGATATGGATCCCAAATGTTCAGGAGCTCAAGGATGAGATTTTAAATGAGGCACACAACTCAAGATACTCAGTGCACCCCGGTAGCACTAAAATGTATAGGGATTTGAAGGAGTATTACTGGTGGCCCAATATGAAAAAGGACGTAGCAGAGTGGGTAAGCAGATGCTTGACCTGCCAACGAGTGAAGGCAGAGCACCAGAAACCCAGCGGACTTCTACATCCCTTAGAGATTCCAGAATGGAAATGGGAACATATAGCCATGGATTTCGTAGTAGGTTTACCAAGGACCAAGGCTAATCATGACGCCATATGGGTAATTGTAGATCGACTGACGAAATCGGCTCACTTTCTCCCGATCAACGAAAGGTACACGGTCGATAGACTAGTGGACATGTACTTAAAAGAGATAGTGGCACGACATGGAGTCCCAGTCACAATAGTATCCGATCGAGATCCTAGATTTAACTCCAGTTTTTGGAGAAGTTTTCAAGAATGTGTAGGGACCCGGCTGAACATGAGCACAGCCTACCACCCCCAGACAGATGGGCAAAGTGAAAGGACCATCCAAACGCTAGAGGATATGTTGAGAGTCTGCGCGATAGACTTCAAGGGGAGTTGGGATGATCCCTTGCCATTAGTTGAGTTCTCCTATAATAACAGTTATCATTCAAGCATTGGGATGCCACCTTATGAGGCCCTTTATGGAAGAAAATGTCGATCTCCCTTGTATTGGGATGAAGTTGGAGAGCGAAAGATGCTCGGGCCCGAAGTGGTCCAACGAACTAAAGATGCAGTAGATCTAATCAGAGGACGGTTGGTAGCAGCCCAGGATCGACAAAAGAAATATGCCGACTTAGCTCGGAAAGGAAAGGAATACGAAGTGGGGGACCTAGTGTTCTTGAAAGTGTCACCTTGGAAAGGTTTAATGAGATTTGGTAAGAAAGGAAAGCTGAGTCCCAGATACATTGGACCATTTGAGATATTGAGACGGATTGGGGAACTAGCTTATGAGCTCGCATTGCCCCCGAATCTACAGCAGGTGCACAATGTGTTCCATGTTTCGATGCTGAGGAAGTATAATCCGGATGCAAAGCATATTGTAGAGTATGAGCAAGTGGACATGCAACCAGACCTGACCTATGTGGAGCAACCTGTGGAAATCATAGACCGGAAAGAACAAGTGCTCCGAAACAAGGTCATTCAGCTAGTCAGAGTTTTGTGGCAGAACCACAATGTAGAAGAATCCACCTGGGAACTTGAAAGCGCAATGCAAGAGAAGTACCCCCACTTGTTTTCAAACTGATTCCGGGACGGAATCCTTTTAAGGAGGGGAGACTGTAAGAACCCAGATTTTGGGTGGAATTAAAACTTTTATGTATTTAATGATGTAAGAATGAATAGTGGATATGGCTACAATGTAATAATTGATATTTGGGAAAGAATGAATGGAATTCGACTTTATTATGTTTATGTCTTGAAGAATGCTAAAGGGTGACAACATAGGTAAGAATAATCTATCTTCTAAGGGAATAAGATATGGCAACTTCAAGCAAGAGAAGACTCTCATGTCATCCAGATCGATAACGATTAATCCAGTAGTTCCGTAAAAAGGTTAAGGAACGATCGAAAGATAATACGGACAATTATACAACCCTAAGAGAACAAGTAAAGAATACAGAATGAATAGTGTTTTGGTGGGAGTACATAATAATATGAGACGACACTATATAGAAGTATTCGGAACGGATTTTCGAGTTCGTATTAGTGATCCAGGGGGAAAATAAGTGTATGTAAAAGCTGTCGGATTCTGAAAAACCGCACTTTTATTTTCTCTGAGAGTTCCCTGGACACTGATAGCCTTAAGTATTTAACGAATGGATTAAAGGAATATAAAATGGAAAGTTAGAATGAAAGATGGAGAATGAAAGTATTAATATTAAAGAGGATTCCCGGTAAACCCTAATTAGAAATCCGTGAAATATTCTCACGAACGATCAATCGAAACGGGTAATAACCGGACACAGAAACAAGCAGAGGAAGCAAGAGTCTTGTGCAAGCTACTAGTATAAATATCTAGTAACTAAACTAGAAGCAAGGAACTAGCAACTTAGAGGAAGAACTAAGTACTTAGCAAGTAACTACCTAGTTAAGCTTTAACCACCACAAAACCAACACATGTCTTGCCATTTGATCATCCAACACCTCACCACTTTATTAAAGTGACTTTTACAAGATATTATGTTGTAAGTGGATGAGAGTAAAGGAGATTAAAACACAAAAAAATCAAAAGAGCCAAGCAACTCTCCCCCCCCCTTGCAAAGAACCATTCGGCTATATCCATAAATTCCAAATCCAAACTCAACCTTCCCACCATTGTTTGTTCTTGAAATAATTAAGGTGAGTCTTACATTTCATAAAACTTATCTCCTCAAAATCTTAGCTTCAAACTCATCCATTTCCATTTTCAAATAAATCATTCAAGAGGAGCATGAATAGTGTTCTTCTTGAACTAACTTGGTTTTCTTGAATTTTCATGGTTGATATAGCAAGCATAATCACTCCTAAGGACCATACAAGGCTTAGTAAGGCTATATCACTATCTAAGGAAGGTATAAAGCTCTTGAAACCCTAACCCTTGTTTGAGATTTAAGCATGTTTTTGATAGTTATAACTTAGTTATGGTTATGTTAAAGTTATAAGCATGATTATGTATGGATTTTGGATTAATGATGTAAATAGCTAGATGAACGGAAAGGCATTGCTTGGCCTCAGTTCATGTGTATAAGTCATATATATGTTGTTTGGGTTGGATGCTATGTTTATGGGAAGATTCGAAATTGATAGATATTCGATTTACAGCCGTTATAATGCCCAATTTTACAATACCATGTTTTGTATGCCATTTTCCATGTCGAACCCCTACTGTCCAGAGACCTTATCTGCCATGATAGGATAGGTAATGTTCTAAGCTTCGTTTTGATATAAAGATCACGTGAAACAGACTTACGGTTTAGGATTTATGACCAAATCACTAAAAGTAGTTCGAATCCGTAAACGAAAGTTCGTAACTGAAATTGAACCCTCGTAAGCTATGTAACGTCATGGCGAATCTTGGTAAATAAATACTAGGGGTAAGAAGGAAGGTGTGAAAGAAAACCGTATGTCAAAAAGAGCATTTTTCGATTTATTAAAAATGTTCGAGTCAAGGTTAAACGCGAACGAACCCCTAAAAGGAGACTCTTTTATAACTTTGGTAAAACACTTAGAAAACGGGCGATAAAACTCGGAGTATAATATTGGTTCGTAACGATCAACCTTAGAACTCATATGACTTAAGTATGTCCCAAGTATAAGTGCAGTGGCATGTCGTATTAACGAACGAATGTCGGGTCGGATCAGTGATAATAAGTAATCCACAAACAGGGGTATAACGAGATAACTCGAGAACGTGTTTCGATTTAAGTATAACTTAACTTTTAATATGTTAAGTGATTAATCCCGAATGCCTTGGCTATTTATAGATCACCAGGCTGAACCGGGACCCGCTACCACTACCCCTTACCGTACTCGACTACCAGGCAAGTTTCAATTCCCTTCTTTTAGGCTATTGTTGTGATTGAATAAATATATATATATGATTGCTGATATACATATGCCATTGCATGCATGCCTACTTTCAAGTTGAATTGATATACTTGTTCCCTGAATGTTATTGTTGGCTTATAAGCTAGATAGTTATATATCAGTTATAAGCCGGTTATTGTAAGACCCTCATAGAAGGGCGTATACCTCTCATTAATCATATATAGATCGGGAGTCAATATTCCTTGATATATCGAGATTACCTCGGAAGAAAGTATTTAAGTAAATATTTTCTATTATTCAAGCGACGAATATTATTTGAATATTCGTTCGAGATTATTTATTTAATGATCCTTACTTCAAATAATTATTTGAACGTAACTATTCAACGAATAATATTTCTCAATATTCATTCAGAGTCGAATTGATTATCGACTATTATTTCGAATATTCTTCTAAAGATGAGACTATTAAATGAATATTAATTGGATATTCTTTTAGAATATTATTTTATTAAATAAATATTACTTTTGAATATTCATTGAAGATATTAAATACTTGATGAATATTATTTTAATATTCATCTGAAGCTTGATTTAATTATCGAATATTATCTCGAATATTTCTTAAGGCTTGGATTACTAAATGAATATTACTTGATATTCATTTAGGATATTATTCATTAAATGAATATCACTTTTGAATATTCATTTAAATTCCTAATTAATTATGAATATTACCGTAAATATTCTTTTCAAGTCTTAATAATTAATGAATATTGTTTTGAATATTCATTTAAATATTTATTTATTCAATAAATATTCCCCTGATATTTCTTCAGGGATTATTTTGAGAAATACTCTGATTAAAGATATTCTTTCATATTCCCAAATATTCTTTAAATATTTTAACTCATTAAATATTCTCTGAATATTTATTCCATACTTAGAATAATCTCGATAAGGTTTATCTTCTTCAATTATTACAGAAAATATTTCGAAGCCATATTATTATTAATCTTATATCAAGAAAGGTTCTCAGACATCATTCTTCTTTGAGTCTATCTCCTTAATAATAAGGGAACCTTACTTGGAAAATGTTATTTATCTTGTCGACTTCCCGGTCATAAAGTATTCCCTTCACCCGCAACTCGGGTGCTGTTGACTTATTAAGTCGTTGCTTACCTTCTCATCTTTCGAGGGGTAAGATTACTGGAACAAGTTGATATCCGTTACCAAGTAATAGCTTGGGAGTTATTGGTAAATTTTCCTTTCCAACTAGATACGACTACTTTGTGGAGTCTTATCAACAAGTATTATACTTGGGGAAAGGGGGACGAACGTTATATTCAGAATCATGAATTCTATTTGAACTAGGAGTCGTGTAAGAGGCCGAGTAGCGCCGGTCCATCCCCTTGGCCCAACCGTTGGCCGGGGAGAGCTAGCAAGGCGGTATACAAGTAAAGCCGTCAGTTCTTCCTTCTACCGGTAGTAAATCTAAATTGAGCTGTACGATCTCGACTGATCAACAAGATTGGAACAGCGGGCGCGGTGAATACTCCATCATTGGTTCATCATCCAAATTCATTTATTTCCTGCAACATGATTACTGTTGGCAGAGTTGGAAAAGAGTCATAACTAGAATTGCAACCCTTTCTTGCAAGTTCCTCTTCTTAATAACGATAATAATATCTCGCTTACTTTGATGTAGCAGATATTTCTTCAAACAAATACTTTAAGTTACCTTGTAACTTCATCGTTCATATTATACTGGCATCATTTCCGTAAATGCATGGCATATGGTTTGAAAGATAGCTTTGAACTGTTTTAAATTATCGTTCAGTTATATCTTTGTTGGTGGGCTTTCGCTCACTCTTGCTTTGTTTATATTATGTCACAACAACAGCTAGGACAGATGGCTCGCGTCAGGCGCACTCGGCGCAAGCAGGTTACCCGACCCACCGGACTACCCGCTGAGATGCTAGCCGCCATTGCTGAGGTAGCATAGTTAGACAGCTTTTGTTTCCTGTTTAACTATATGTATAATTAATGTAATCAACGGCAAAACTTTTAAACCTATGATGTTATCCTTTTGGGATTGTAATAACTTTTATTCGTAAACCCTTTAATGTAAGACTTATTTCAATTTCATCTCTGGGACTATAACTGTTGTGTGTGTGAGTGGTAATTATTGTGGGGTCACAGCATGTGATTTATTTATTGTGGACTCAAGTCAAGTATTATGAATGGATGTAAGACCGTAACCACCAGATCCCTGACCCCGGATCTGGGGGTGTTACAGAGATGGTATCAAAGCGAGAGTTATATATCCCAAGAGATGATACGACGTTATATAATAATAAATTCAATAATATAATAAGAACCCTTGCCAGGTTCACCTAAAACCCTTACGGGAACTTTTTAAGTATCATGATAGTAACATAGTTCGTCTTGTGTAGGCGAGCGACTTGTCGGCCCATTAGGCAGCTGCGAGACAGCATGATGAGGACATGTTCCGGACTAGGGACCCATACTATGAGCACTTGCCTGAGGAGGATACTGAGCCTGAGGAGGAGGACGCTGAGGAGGTCCAGGTTGATGCTGATACTGATGTGATCGAGTCTGAGGAGGAGGACCCTGAGGAGGTCCAGGATGATGCTGACACAGATGTTGTTGAGTCTGAGGGGGAGGAGGACCCGGAGGGGATCCAGACAGGACAGGATGCTGAGTTAGTGGTTGAGGATGATGATGATTGGGTTGTGACTGAGTTCAGGACTATGGGAGATGACACTGACATGACCACGGATCAGGTGGTGCCGGTATATGAGGGTGTTGAGGGATATATAGATGAGCCAGTAGTTGGTGCTGTAGGGAGTTCTGGACTTTTTGTGCCACTCCTCCCTGTTGAGAGAGCCCCTACCCCACCACCACTACCTGTGAGCCCGTACCCCGACGAGTTTGAGGAGCTTACCCCAGAGCCCCAGCAGACAGAGACTGCCGCTCCAGCTGAGCCATCCACCCCACCTCATGCCCCGATAGGAGGAGTCCCAGTATGTGTTCACAACTTGATTGTGAACGGGCTTTAAAGAGAGTTGTCTATGGCAGATGCCAGGTTGGCAGAGTCTAGGAGTGAGTTAGCAGCAGAGAGAGCCGCCCGGATGAGGGTGCAGGGTAGGAGGACTATCAGTGACAGAGTTGGGTATAGGGCTGTGACCCGCATCGAGCTAAGGGCTCGGGTGAGGGTGCGACAGTTGCCTACTGATGGGCATGGTAGGGTAGACAGAGCAGAGGCTGAGGAGGTTTTCCGCATCGCCATGGGGAGGGTTCGGAGGATGTTTCGTCGTGGCGGCTGATTTCAGATGCAGTGATGCAGTGGTCTAGTTGTCTAGTCATGTACGGACATAGTAGTGCCGGCTTTTGTAGGGATGGTTTTCTTGTACTTGTTTTCCCTTTTTGCAGACTAGACAGATAGACAGCATATTTCACTTTTGACTTGTTGTTGTTAGGATGGCTGTACTTTAAACTATCGTTGTAACTCGGATGTTGTACCTTTTCGGTACCTGGTATATATTTGTTTCAATTTCGGTCGTTACAATTTTGTTGGGATGTGATCACGAGTTATTAGCATATGTATTATTTTTCGATTAAGTTGCCATGAGATATAAAACTATGGGATTTTAAAACCCAGTCATGTAAAGAAATGTGCAAGGAAAAATCCTTTAAAACAGGTAAGTGAACCTAATGTATAATTTTCCAAATTTTCAGTAAAATGCCTCCAAGACGGATGGGCACTAGGGCTAACCCCCGCGAATCTACTGACCAAGAGAGTCACAACCAACACGAGGAAAACCGTGAAAGTAGTGAGGAACAAGATCAGGACTATAATGAGCAAGAAGATTCCCAGTATGGAGCAGAGGATGAACCCCTGTACTCTGAAGAATTTGAAAGGGAAATAGAGGGTGGAGAAACTGAAGTAGAACAGGAAGGGGAGAACCAGGGCGGAAACCCCATGGGCCAGTTTATGGATCTACTTAGGCAGAATTTGAACCAATACCCCCAACCACCACCAAGCAACAACACTTCAGTGGCAAATTCCTTTAGGGCCTTTAAGTCCCTTAAGCCCCCAGAGTTCCACGGATCGGCTGATCCCGTTGAGGCGAGGGCCTGGATCAAAGAAATGGAAAAGTCTTTTGAGATTCGGAGTATCAATGAGGCTCAGAAGACTGTTTTTGCTACTTACCTACTAAAGGGAGAGGCCAATTATTGGTGGGAAGCCAAGAAAAACATGGAGACTGATGCTGTCATAGCCTGGGAAAGGTTCAAACAATTATTCCTGGAGAAGTACTTTCCGAAGTTCATGAAAACCCAGATGGAACTTAAGTTTTTGGAACTGAAACAGAACAATATGTCAGTGGCGGACTATGAGGCCAAATTTACTGAGCTATCGAGATTTGTGCCAGAGTTTGTAGACACAGAAGAGAAGAAAGCTAACAGGTTTCAACAAGGGCTGAAGCAGTGGATCCAGAATAGGGTGGTTGTTTTAGAGATTACAGATTATGCCACCTTGGTGCAGAAGGCAACCATTGTGGAGGCTGGTAGTGATCAGATGCAGAGAGAGAGAGAGAGAAAGGGGGGATAAAGAGAAAGCATGTTAGTATGGGCGGAAGATCCGCTGGAGGAAAACCCCCAACCAAGTTTAATCGAGGAGCGGTTTCCCTACCAGGGAGGAATGTAGGGTTTAAACCATCTGCTAGTGTAAGTGTGAGCCAGGGCGGCCATCAATCAGGAATGTCCCGTTCCAACCCTTCTCGACCTCTATTGCCATTGTGTGCTACTTGTGGGAAGAGGCACTCTGGGGTGTGCAACCTGAAGCAGATAAACTGTTATAAGTGTGGGCGAGCTGGGCATTATGCCACCTCTTGCACCACGGTCATCCCTAACAGCACAACCTGTTTCCAGTGTGGACAGCGAGGGCACATGAGGAAGGATTGCCCAAAGAGCAAACCAGCAGCATCAGGAGCAAGCAAGGTTGCCTCAAATAGGCCACCAACTGCTAGGACTTTCAATATGTCAGTACAAGATGCCGTGAGGGACACAGATGTGATAGCAGGTACTTTTTCTCTTAATTCAGTCAGTGCAAATGTCTTATTTGATTCAGGAGCAACTAAGTCTTTTATATCTAGAGATTTTGCGCATAAGTTGAAACTTAAAACCCAGCAACTAAGAGATTCCTTACAAGTAGAAATAGCTAATCAGGAAATCGTACCGGTTAATCAAATTCACCCCGATTGTAAGCTAGAAATAGGAGGACGATCCTTCTATGTCGATTTAATTCCTTTTAAGCTAGGGGAATTCGATGTCATTTTGGGTATGGATTGGTTGTCTCGCAATGATGCGCGGATAGATTGTAAAGGGAAAAAGGTTAAGTTGAAAACCCCAGGGAAGAAAGAAATAGTGTTTAAGGGGATGCGACAGACCCAGAAAATTCTGACCATGGCGCAAACCAAGAGATTGTTACGAAAAGGGAACGAGGCTTATTTAGCCTACGTTATAGATACTCAGAAGGAAGTGCCAAGATTGCAAGACATTCTAGTAGTTAATGAGTTCGAGGACGTGTTCCCACAAGATCTTCCCGGACTACCACCTGATAGGGTAATTGAGTTTGCCATCGAGTTAGCCCCGGGGACGGCGCCAGTTTTGAAGGCCCCGTACCGATTAGCCCCAGTAGAAATGAAGGAGCTAGCTGAACAATTACAGGAATTGTTGGATAAGGGCATGATAAGGCCCAGTGTGTCACCTTGGGGCGCACCAGTGTTGTTTGTTAAGAAAAAAGATGGAAGTATGAGGTTATGCATCGACTACAGAGAATTGAACAAGTTAACCATAAAGAATAAGTATCCATTGCCCAGGATAGACGATTTGTTTGACCAGCTAAGAGGAGCTGAATACTTCTCTAAGATTGATTTGAGAACGGGATATCACCAACTGAAAATCAAACCTGAGGATATCCCGAAGACTGCATTCCGCACCAGATATGGACATTATGAGTTCCTAGTTATGTCATTTGGATTGACCAACGCCCCAGCAGCCTTCATGGACCTAATGAATAGGGTGTTCAAGGAATATTTGGACAAATTCGTGATAGATTTCATTGATGATATTCTCATCTACTCAAAGACAGAGGCAGAACACGCTGAACATTTAAGGATAACCTTAGAAATACTCAGGAAGGAGCAGTTATATGCCAAGTTCTCCAAGTGTGAGTTTTGGAAAAATGAGGTACAATTCTTAGGGCACGTGATCAATAGAGAAGGAGTGTTGGTTGACCCCTCCAAGATAGAAGCAGTTTCAAACTGGGAACGGCCAACTACTCCAACCGAGGTAAGGAGTTTCATTGGACTGGCCGGATATTACAGGAGATTTGTCCAAGACTTTGCGAAACTCGCAGCTCCATTAACTCGACTTACCCGTAAAACCGAGAAATTTGAATGGACTGAGAAATGTGAGAAGAGTTTCCAGGAGTTAAAGAAGAGGCTGGTGACAGCCCCAGTGCTGGCATTACCTGATGGAAAAGGAGATTTCGTGATTTACAGTGACGCTTCGCATAAAGGACTGGGATGCGTGCTTATGCAGCACGGCAAGGTAATAGCGTATGCGTCTAGGCAATTGAAGGATTATGAAGTCAGATATCCCACGCATGATCTAGAACTAGCAGCCATAGTCTTCGCTTTAAAGATTTGGAGACACTACCTGTATGGGGAAAAATGCGAGATTTACACAGACCATAAGAGCCTCAAATACATTTTCACTCAGAAAGAGCTTAACATGCGCCAGAGGAGGTGGTTAGAGTTAATCAAGGATTACGACTGTGAAATTCGCTATCACCCGGACAAAGCCAATGTGGTGGCTGACGCCCTTAGTCGGAAAGAGAAGCTCAAGATGATAACTTCAGAGAAAGAGCTAGTGAAGGATTTTGAGAAGTTGGAAATCGAGGTTAAGTTACCTGGAGAGGGCCAAGAAAAGTTGATGGAAATTAGAATCCAACCTCCATTGTTAGAAAAGATTAGACTGTGCCAGGAACGGATGATGGAGGAAGAAAAGAACTCCACAGAAGAGCTAATGACCGGGGAGGAAATTAAGTGCGAAAGAGACAAGGAAGGGATCATGAGGTACACATACAGGATATGGATCCCAAATGTTCAGGAGCTCAAGGATGAGATTTTAAATGAGGCACACAACTCAAGATACTCAGTGCACCCCGGTAGCACTAAAATGTATAGGGATTTGAAGGAGTATTACTGGTGGCCCAATATGAAAAAGGACGTAGCAGAGTGGGTAAGCAGATGCTTGACCTGCCAACGAGTGAAGGCAGAGCACCAGAAACCCAGCGGACTTCTACATCCCTTAGAGATTCCAGAATGGAAATGGGAACATATAGCCATGGATTTCGTAGTAGGTTTACCAAGGACCAAGGCTAATCATGATGCCATATGGGTAATTGTAGATCGACTGACGAAATCGGCTCACTTTCTCCCGATCAACGAAAGGTACACGGTCGATAGACTAGTGGACATCTACTTAAATGAGATAGTGGCGCGACATGGAGTCCCAGTCGCAATAGTATCCGATCGAGATCCTAGATTTAACTCCAGGTTTTGGAGAAGTTTTCAAGAATGTGTAGGGACCCGGCTGAACATGAGCACAGCCTACCACCCCCAGACAGATGGGCAAAGTGAAAGGACCATCCAAACGCTAGAGGATATGTTGAGAGTCTGCGCGATAGACTTCAAGGGGAGTTGGGATGATCACTTGCCATTGGTTGAGTTCTCCTATAATAACAGTTATCATTCAAGCATTGGGATGCCACCTTATGAGGCCCTTTATGGAAGAAAATGTCGATCTCCCTTGTATTGGGATGAAGTTGGAGAGCGAAAGATGCTCGGGCCCGAAGTGGTCCAACGAACTAAAGATGCAGTAGATCTAATCAGAGGACGGTTGGTAGCAGCCCAGGATCGACAAAAGAAATATGCCGACTTAGCTCGGAAAGGAAAGGAATACGAAGTGGGGGACCTAGTGTTCTTGAAAGTGTCACCTTGGAAAGGTTTAATGAGATTTGGGAAGAAAGGAAAGCTGAGTCCCAGATACATTGGACCATTTGAGATATTGAGACGGATTGGGGAACTAGCTTATGAGCTCGCATTGCCCCCGAATCTACAGCAGGTGCACAATGTGTTCCATGTTTCGATGCTGAGGAAGTATAATCCGGATGCAAAGCATATTGTAGAGTATGAGCAAGTGGACATGCAACCAGACCTGACCTATGTGGAGCAACCTGTGGAAATCATAGACCGGAAAGAACAAGTGCTCCGAAACAAGGTCATTCAGCTAGTCAGAGTTTTGTGGCAGAACCACAATGTAGAAGAATCCACCTGGGAACTTGAAAGCGCAATGCAAGAGAAGTACCCCCACATGTTTTCAAACTGATTCCGGGACGGAATCCTTTTAAGGAGGGGAGACTGTAAGAACCCAGATTTTGGGTGGAATTAAAACTTTTATGTATTTAATGATGTAAGAATGAATAGTGGATATGGCTACAATGTAATAATTGATATTTGGGAAAGAATGAATGGAATTCGACTTTATTATGTTTATGTCTTGAAGAATGCTAAAGGGTGACAACATTGGTAAGAATAATCTATCTTCTAAGGGAATAAGATATGGCAACTTCAAGCAAGAGAAGACTCTCATGTCATCCAGATCGATAACGATTAATCCAGTAGTTCCGTAAAAAGGTTAAGGAACGATCGAAAGAGAATACGGACAATTATACAACCCTAAGAGAACAAGTAAAGAATACAGAATGAATAGTGTTTTGGTGGGAGTACATAATAATATGAGACGACACTATATAGAAGTATTCGGAACGGATTTCCGAGTTCGTATTAGTGATCCAGGGGGAAAATAAGTGTATGTAAAAGCTGTCGGATTCTGAAAAACCGCACTTTTATTTTCTCTGAGAGTTCCCTGGACACTGATAGCCTTAAGTATTTAACGAATGGATTAAAGGAATATAAAATGGAAAGTTAGAATGAAAGATGGAGAATGAAAGTATTAATATTAAAGAGGATTCCCGGTAAACCCTAATTAGAAATCCGTGAAATATTCTCACGAACGATCAATCGAAACGGGTAATAACCGGACACAGAAACAAGCAGAGGAATCAAGAGTCTTGTGAAAGCTACTAGTATAAATATCTAGTAACTAAACTAGAAGCAAGGAACTAGCAACTTAGAGGAAGAACTAAGTACTTAGCAAGTAACTACCTAGTTAAGCTTTAACCACCACAAAACCAACACATGTCTTGCCATTTGATCATCCAACACCTCACCACTTTATTAAAGTGACTTTTACAAGATATTATGTTGTAAGTGGATGAGAGTAAAGGAGATTAAAACACAAAAAAATCAAAAGAGCCAAGCAACTCTCCCCCCCCTTGCAAAGAACCATTCGGCTATATCCATAAATTCCAAATCCAAACTCAACCCTCCCACCATTGTTTGTTCTTGAAATAATTAAGGTGAGTCTTACATTTCATAAAACTTATCTCCTCAAAATCTTAGCTTCAAACTCATCCATTTCCATTTTCAAATAAATCATTCAAGAGGAGCATGAATAGTGTTCTTCTTGAACTAACTTGGTTTTCTTGAATTTTCATGGTTGATATAGCAAGCATAATCACTCCTAAGGACCATACAAGGCTTAGTAAGGCTATATCACTATCTAAGGAAGGTATAAAGCTCTTGAAACCCTAACCCTTGTTTGAGATTTAAGCATGTTTTTGATAGTTATAACTTAGTTATGGTTATGTTAAAGTTATAAGCATGATTATGTATGGATTTTGGATTAATGATGTAAATAGCTAGATGAATGGAAAGGCATTGCTTGGCCTCAGTTCATGTGTATAAGTCATATATATGTTGTTTGGGTTGGATGCTATGTTTATGGGAAGATTCGAAATTGATAGATATTCGATTTACAGCCGTTATAATGCCCGATTTTACAATACCATGTTTTGTATGCCATTTTCCATGTCGAACCCCTACTGTCCAGAGACCTTATCTGCCATGATAGGATAGGTAATGTTCTAAGCTTCGTTTTGATATAAAGATCACGTGAAACGGACTTACGGTTTAGGATTTATGACCAAATCACTAAAAGTAGTTCGAATCCGTAAACGGAAGTTCGTAACTGAAATTGAACCCTCGTAAGCTATGTAACGTCATGGCGAATCTTGGTAAATAAATACTAGGGGAAAGAAGGAAGGTGTGAAAGAAAACCGTATGTCAAAAAGAGCATTTTTCGATTTATTAAAAATGTTCGAGTCAAGGTTAAACGCGAACGAACCCCTAAAAGGAGACTCTTTTATAACTTTGGTAAAACACTTAGAAAACGGGCGATAAAACTCGGAGTATAATATTGGTTCGTAACGATCAACCTTAGAACTCATATGACTTAAGTATGTCCCAAGTATAAGTGCAGTGGCATGTCGTATTAACGAACGAATGTCGGGTCGGATCAGTGATAATAAGTAATCCACAAACAGGGGTATAACGAGATAACTCGAGAACGTGTTTCGATTTAAGTATAACTTAACTTTTAATATGTTAAGTGATTAATCCCGAATGCCTTGGCTATTTATAGATCACCAGGCTGAACCGGGACCCGCTACCACTACCCCTTACCGTACTCGACTACCAGGCAAGTTTCAATTCCCTTCTTTTAGGCTGTTGTTGTGATTGAATAAATATATATATATGATTGCTGATATACATATGCCATTGCATGCATGCCTACTTTCAAGTTGAATTGATATACTTGTTCCCTGAATGTTATTGTTGGCTTATAAGCTAGATAGTTATATATCAGTTATAAGCCGGTTATTGTAAGACCCTCATAGAAGGGCGTATACCTCTCATTAATCATATATAGATCGGGAGTCAATATTCCTTGATATATCGAGATTACCTCGGAAGAAAGTATTTAAGTAAATATTTTCTATTATTCAAGCGACGAATATTATTTGAATATTCGTTTGAGATTATTTATTTAATGATCCTTACTTCAAATAATTATTTGAACGTAACTATTCAACGAATAATATTTCTCAATATTCATTCAGAGTCGAATTGATTATCGACTATTATTTCGAATATTCTTCTAAAGATGAGACTATTAAATGAATATTAATTGGATATTCTTTTAGAATATTATTTTATTAAATAAATATTACTTTTGAATATTCATTTAAGATATTAAATACTTGATGAATATTATTTTAATATTCATCTGAAGCTTGATTTAATTATCGAATATTATCTCGAATATTTCTTAAGGCTTGGATTACTAAATGAATATTACTTGATATTCATTTAGGATATTATTCATTAAATGAATATCACTTTTGAATATTCATTTAAATTCCTAATTAATTATGAATATTACAGTAAATATTCTTTTCAAGTCTTAATAATTAATGAATATTGTTTTGAATATTCATTTAAATATTTATTTATTCAATAAATATTCCCCTGATATTTCTTCAGGGATTATTTTGAGAAATACTCTGATTAAAGATATTCTTTCATATTCCCAAATATTCTTTAAATATTTTAACTCATTAAATATTCTCTGAATATTTATTCCATACTTAGAATAATCTCGATAAGGTTTATCTTCTTCGATTATTACAGAAAATATTTCGAAGCCATATTATTATTAATCTTATATCAAGAAAGGTTCTCAGACATCATTCTTCTTTGAGTCTATCTCCTTAATAATAAGGGAACCTTACTTGGAAAATGTTATTTATCTTGTCGACTTCCCGGTCATAAAGTATTCCCTTCACCCGCAACTCGGGTGCTGTTGACTTATTAAGTCGTTGCTTACCTTCTCATCTTTCGAGGGGTAAGATTACTGGAACAAGTTGATATCCGTTACCAAGTAATAGCTTGGGAGTTATTGGTAAATTTTCCTTTCCAACTAGATACGACTACTTTGTGGAGTCTTATCAACAAGTATTATACTTGGGGAAAGGGGGACGAACGTTATATTCAGAATCATGAATTCTATTTGAACTAGGAGTCGTGTAAGAGGCCGAGTAGCGCCGGTCCATCCCCTTGGCCCAACCGTTGGCCGGGGAGAGCTAGCAAGGCGGTATACAAGTAAAGCCGTCAGTTCTTCCTTCTACCGGTAGTAAATCTAAATTGAGCTGTACGATCTCGACTGATCATCAAGATTGGAACAGCGGGCGCGGTGAATACTCCATCATTGGTTCATCATCCAAATTCATTTATTTCCTGCAACATGATTACTGTTGGCAGAGTTGGAAAAGAGTCATAACTGGAATTGCAACCCTTTCTTGCAAGTTCCTCTTCTTAATAACGATAATAATATCTCGCTTACTTTGATGTAGCAGATATTTCTTCAAACAAATACTTTAAGTTACCTTGTAACTTCATCGTTCATATTATACTGGCATCATTTCCGTAAATGCATGGCATATGGTTTGAAAGATAGCTTTGAACTGTTTTAAATTATCGTTCAGTTATATCTTTGTTGGTGGGCTTTCGCTCACTCTTGCTTTGTTTATATTATGTCACAACAACAGCTAGGACAGATGGCTCGCGTCAGGCGCACTCGGCGCAAGCAGGTTACCCGACCCACCGGACTACCCGCTGAGATGCTAGCCGCCATTGCTGAGGTAGCATAGTTAGACAGCTTTTGTTTCCTGTTTAACTATATGTATAATTAATGTAATCAACGGCAAAACTTTTAAACCTATGATGTTATCCTTTTGGGATTGTAATAACTTTTATTCGTAAACCCTTTAATGTAAGACTTATTTCAATTTCATCTCTGGGACTATAACTGTTGTGTGTGTGAGTGGTAATTATTGTGGGGTCACAGCATGGGATTTATTTATTGTGGACTCAAGTCAAGTATTATGAATGGATGTAAGACCGTAACCACCAGATCCCTGACCCCGGATCTGGGGGTGTTACAGGTCAGGCCCTTATATAGGCGTTGGATGCCTTGGAATTAGGGTAGGGTTTGGTGTCTTGGTGGACAAGATACCCATTTTAGATAGACTTCTGGATCCTTCCATGAGGAAGGTTGATTCCTATTGCATATGACTTGGGGACTACACCTCGAAGAATTTGGGTCCTCATTGGACTCAATAACGGAGTCTTACATTGGTTGATTTATTTAATTACGAATTTATTATTACAATTAAGGTTTTGGGCCTCATAATTGGGCTTTGACCTTGGACCAACCTAGGTTCATTTAATATATCATTAAATATGTCTTTAGGGCTTACTTTCAGCCCATATCAAAATCTTATATCTATATTCTTATTTTTGATATCTGATTTTCATAATTTTTTTCTGATGGCTTTACCCTCTATGTATAGGCTAAACCTCTCATGCCTCCACCCCATAAAATGTAACTGCCTCAAAAATATTTATTCTCTAATCAATATCATTGATATCATAATTTGTAACTCCTGTTATGATTACTCACAAAATAAATAAATATATGTAACTCCAACATATATTTAATTCTATTTTACATTTAAAAAATGCAAGTCAACTAACATCTCCCACTTGACTTCATTTTTAAATAATTTACACCACTCCCACATTTATAGAGCTTACATATGCTCTCATTATATGTTAGAGCAACACTTTCATCATCACGGCTTTAATGTTTCTTAGCCCCATCAAACCAACATGTTTGACGAATGTTTCCGCCGGAATGCCTTTGGTTAAAGGATCCGCAATCATATCTCAGGTAAGAATATATGTCACTTTCACTTCTTTCTTTTCAACTACAACATCATGAATATAGTGATATTGTATATCAATATGCTGTCCTCTCGAACTATTTGCACCACTATAAATCAAATCAATAGTCGATGTATTGTCACAATAAATCTCAATAGGTCCATCTATTAGATTTAGATTTAACTCAAGTAAAAATCGTCTTATCCAAACAGCATGAGTAGCAGCCATGCTACACGCTACACATTCAGCTTCTTGTGTGTATCTTGCAACACATCAATGTTTCTTACTTCCCCAACTTACGGCGGCTCCACTAAATACAAACAAGTATCCCGAAGTCGATTTTCCATCATCTTTATCACCTCCGAGATTTGAATCGGAATAACCAATAATTTCAGGCTTCTTTGCCTGATAGACCAATTTGTGGTGCAACGTACCCTTCAAATACTTCATTATCCTCTTCACAGCCTCCCAATGGGCTTTATTAGGATTGCTTTGGTATCTACTTACTAGACTTACTGGATATGCCAAGTCAGGTCGAGTACACAACATTGCATACATCAAACTTCCGACTGCTTGCGCATATGGTACATTCAGTGGTTCTTGTCCATGTTCTAAATTTTTACTAATTGTTAATCGTTTCCCCATTACCAATGGGGTTGGTGCCGGACTACAATTCTGTATCTCAAAACGATTAAGCACATTACGTAGATACCTTTCTTGATTCAAACTCAATGTTATATTCCTTCTATCTCTTATAATCTGGATACCAAGAACATATGAAGCTTCACCCATATCTTTCATCTCAAATTTACTACTAAGTTCTAATTTGATATTATTCAACATATCTTTGTCATTTCCTGCTAACAATATATCATCCACATATACTGATAATATTGCAAATGAACTCCAACTTTTCAAAGTATACACACAATTGTCTAATTTATTCTTGACAAAACCAAGTTGAACTACAACCTCATGTAATTTGAGATTCAAATCTCTAGAAGCTTGCCTTAGTCCATATATTGACTTTCTTAACTTGTAGACTTTGTCTTCTTGTCCTTCAACCTGAAATCCTTCAGGTTGATCCATGTATATATCCTCTTTTAACTCCCCGTTAAAAAAAGCCGTCTTTACATCCATTTGGTAAAGTTCTAAATCAAGACAAGCTACCAAGTCCAATATAATTATTATTGACGCAAACTTTGCCACTGGAGAATACGTCTCCTGGTAATCTATTCCCGGTTTTTGTGTAAAACCTTTTGCAACTAGGCGAGCGTTATATTTATCAATAGACCCATCAGGCTTATATTTCCGTTTCAAAATCCATTTACAACCTCTGGATTTTCTATCTTTAGGTAGATCACAAAACTCCCACACTTGATTCTTTCCTATTGAATCAATCTCATCTTTCATGGCGTCCATCCATGATTCAGATTCTTGCGATCTCATCGCTTCTAAATAAGTAGTGGGATCAATAGGATCTCTTACATCCATATGTATCGAAAAACAAGATGCTTCACTATTATATACATAATAGTCATTCATTCACTCAGGTGGAGCCCTTGATCTTTTATTTCCAACCATTTCAACTTGTTCATTACTAGCATTTTGATCTGATTCACTATTTTATGTTAGATCTTGTTCTATATGCGTACCAATATTTTCTGGAGGAACCTCATCAACAACATTTAGAGGACGTGTGTCCTCCACCACATTTTCTTGTTCCTCAGAATTTTCTATAAAAATAGCATCTCTGCTCTCAATTATTCCCAATTCTTTGTCATAAAATTTACAACCGTTAGAATTTTCAGGGTAACCGATAAAATTACACTTCACTGTTCTGAAGTCTAATTTGTCTCTATTTTGAGACGGGATCATTACATGTGCAATGCATCCCCATTTTTTCATAAGACTCAAATCTGATTTTCTTCTAATCCATATTTCGTAAGGTGTCAACTCAACTGACTTTGTGGGAATTCTATTCAATATATAATTTGCAGTAAGTAATGCATCTCCCCAAAAACTTTTAGACAATCCAGAATGTGACAACAAACATCTTACAACATTTAATAATGTTCTATTTTTTCTTTCCGCCACACCATTCTGTTGTGGCGTATAAGACATAGTCATGTGTCTTATTATTCCATTCTCTTTGCAATAATTGTCAAATTCAGTGGATCTATATTCTCCACCTCTATCAGTTCTCAACACTTTTATATTAGTTCCAAGTTGTTTCTCAACTTCAATCTTATATTTCCTAAAACACTCAAATGCTTCAGATTTTCGTGATATAAGATACACTTGAGCATATTTGGAGTAATCATCTATAAATGTAATAAAATATTCTTTATTGCAATATGTTTTACAATTCAACGGCCCACATATGTCCGAGTGTACCAAACCCAAAAGCTCTTTAGCTCTTTCCCCTTCTTTAAAAGGTTTTCTCGTCATTTTTCCTTTTACACAATGTTCACAAACTGATTTGTTAATATCCATACGAGGCAACAAATTATCTTTAATAATACGTTCCATCTTATCAATTCCAGGATGTCCCAATCTTTGATGCCATAAATCATACATAGACGTATTATTAGACAAAATTCGATGAGAAGTACCAATTTCATTATTCTCAATTTTTGTCACAATCGGAAGCTGAAACAAACCATGTTCGGGCTCATACATGCCCATAGCAACCATTTCATTATCTTTTTCCATTAAAAATTTATTATCAAAAAATCGCACTTCTAGACCATTTTTAGTCAAACGGGAACAGAAATGAGATTACGCCTTATTCCGGGAACATATAACACATTTTTTATAATCAATATATTGTTCCCAAGATCCAATCTATATGTACTAAGTCCTTCCACATCTAGGCCGGTACCATTTCCCATATTAATTATTTGCTCCCCTTTTTTAAGTTCTACAAACTCAACTAAATCATTTTTAGTTTTTCCAATGTGTCGGGTCGCACCTGAGTCAATCCACCAACCATCTATATCGTTGGTCATATGTCAAATATTACTTTCAACTATACCAACAAACCGATGTTTCACTCGCTCATTATTCCGAGCAATACTAGAAATTTCCTCTAGTAAAATACCGTCTTTTTCAACCATAGTTCTTAGTCCACATATAATAAATTTATCATCCATGATTAAAAAAAAATTACTTAACAATGATGTGGAGGATAAAACAGATATAGTCCAACAATCACGATCGAAGCAAGCAACAACAAAGCCTGCAAAGGAACTACTTGAGCAATACACGGATAAAATTGACCGGAAAAAAAACAAAAGAAATATGTGCACCAATCCACTAATTCACAACCAACCAATATGCTAGATAAATGGGACAAAAACACAAAAGTCAGACGTCAAAAAAAAAATGATCAACACAAGCAATATATATACGCAAAAAGAATCAACCAAAATTGATGGACACACTGCAAGACAACAATCTAAATCAAATAAAAAATATGGCAAAGTGGAATCAAAATATAGACAAAAAGAATACACCAATAATCACAAAAATTGGCACCAAACAATGGAAAAACAAAAAAATATTTATTTAGTAAATAAAAGGAACACGCAGGCAGGCAACAGGATTACTCCAAAAACGTTATATTAACAAAAATTAGATATTGATGAAAACATGTATTAGAAACCAAATAAGTGTTGCACACAAAATTAATACAAATAAAATAAACAAATATCAAACTATAATGGTATAAGGTGGATACAATTCCCTGAGATAATGAGCCCACAAAAGAAAAGTTGGCAGGGAACACGTGAAACTCAAAATAGCCTAAACCAATTTTAGCAGTAGCGTGTGAATACCAACGTGCTCTCATACCAATGATGGCTTTACCCTTCATGTATAGGCTAAACCTCTCATGCCTCCACCCCATAAAATGTAACTGCCTCAAAAATATTTATTCTCTAATCAATATCATTGATATCATAATTTGTAACTCCTGTTATCATTACTCACAAAATAAATAAATATATGTAACTCCCACATATGATATTTTACATTTAAAAAATGCAAGTCAACTAACATTTTCATATGATATTTTTTACAGGAAAAGTTATAACAAAAAAAAAGTTACAAAATCGGATGTGACAATACTTGGTTGTAATAAGTTGTCGATAACATTCTTTGATAAAATCAAAATTCATTCATTATTAACCAGTAATATAGCATTCAGCACGGAGTGTTCTCAACATCATTTTGAATAAAATATTAATATCTTAAAACTTTTCAAATTTGTTTATTATAATTTATTTTTATGTATATACGAAACGTGTATATGGATCAAATCTCTTGAATACCTGATGAGTAATATGTAGTGGAGTAGCAGAGAACACATGGAAACAACAGAATTCTCCGGTAACAACATTAAGTTGAAACAAGAAAATTGGTCATTGGGATTTCATTTTGTTAGTAATTTTTATTATTATTTCTTTGTTGTAACGAGTGTCGTTTAAAAAAATAATACAAATTGATATAAAAAAATATGTAAATAATTTATTTTATTGTCCATATATATTCTTTCTGTACAATATTGTGTTTCCTAATTTATGTGATATAATAGATATTGATTTCTCAATTATTTTCTTAAATAATTTATGATATGGGCTAAAAGTAAACCCTAAAAATACATTTAAAGTGGTATTTAATAAGCCTA
Source organism: Saposhnikovia divaricata (assembly GCA_036435485.1). NCBI lineage: Eukaryota > Viridiplantae > Streptophyta > Magnoliopsida > Apiales > Apiaceae > Saposhnikovia > Saposhnikovia divaricata. The sequence goes on along the minus strand of CM071596.1, from coordinate 160,769,299 downwards.
GATTGGTCCAAGGTTAAAGCCCTGAGGCCCAAAACCTTATTTATGATAATAAATTCGTAATTAATAAATCAGCCAGTTTCAATCTTCAAGATTGAGTCTTAAAAGGAAACTAAATCATACTAGGAGTAGCCTCCAAGGCATACACCTTCAATGCTTATCTCCTTATCTCTTGGAAGGCTCTAGAATTGGGCCAACTGAATAACCTGCCCACCAAGTCTCCTATTTCAACTCTAATTCTAGGGTTTTCAATACCTATATAAGGACCTGTTCCTTCACATACAAAACTACGTTTTTTGGCTTGATTCTTGATATTTGCAAGATACGTAGGCATCTTGTGAGGACCTGAGTTAAGTCACGAAACACTTGATCAGCCATTAAAGCTCGAAGCTCTCATAAACCTTAGCATTAATTACGCAGTAAATACACCCTATATTTCGTTCCACAACATTTGGCGCCGTCTGTGGGAATTGATATCAACCATGGTTACCACCCGGAGAACACCAACACTTTCTGAAACCATCACTAACACCACCGCACCCCCGATTGGAGAACAAGTGCTCCCAGGGGTGAATTCTCAACCACTGGTTACTCGGCCACAAGGAACTGAAGCGCAACCTCATGAGTCGTTACCCCTGGTGACGAATCCCACCACCCAAGGGACTAATCCCCTTCAGATGGTGGTCGCCCCTCTCGGAGGGCAGTCCGCTCCACCCACCGCTCAGATCTCTACTACAGTGATCCCCGCAAGCACGAACCCGATATATGGGTTGCCTAATTATCCCCCGTATCAGGCCGGACCAAGTGGTCACGCTGTTTACACAAAATCACGCAAGCGTACGTGGTCACAAGTAAAACAGATAGAAGTCAAGTTCGTTCCCACAGAGATCTTGGGTTTCAATTCAGTAGATGCACCTATGCAACAATGTATGATTATTATTCACTGCTAAGACAAATAACAAGATTAAATTTTTACTAACTATAATTAACTAAGATACCAATTAACAAACTAAAAATACTAACTACTTATATGCGAGAAAAATGGAATCCTAACTTCATCATCTACTTCACTTAGAATTGATGCCTTTAATCAATGCATGTGATGGTTATGATATCTGATCAGACAACACGAAACAAGTATAAGCTACCTCTCGGTATACGAATACCAAACTAAACATACATCCACTAAAGAGATAGAAGATGAATAGACACCAATTATGTTTAGACCCTATATCTCTATAAGATTTGAAAACATAACGGTTGAAGCACAAGTTATCCACATAGATCACATAGGGTAGCATCATATCTCTATGTATGCCACAAATCATGATAATAATATCAACCTATCCTATGCTAGCATGGCAAGTTCTAAATCTCAAGATCCACTCTCGTTTCGCAAGAGATTAACAAATTAGATGTTCATGATGCATCTAAACACATGAATCACAACCATACGAGGATATCAAAAATTCACTACACACAAATCTTTAAAGCAATCAAACTACTAAGCTACATAGATAAATCCGTTAGAATCCCATGACAACGATTAGTTCATAATTGAACCTCTCGTCATCATGGGATCTGATGAAACCATGATAAAAGTAAAGTATAAAAAGATACAAATAATCCTAAGTAATTGATATGTAATGGTGTGTCCTAAATTACAATGGTAGGATGTGTTTATATAGAATCTAGAAGTCTTGTCCACCAAGCAATTGCCTTTTTAGAGTTTGAATAGAAGATTGGCAATTTCCGTTCTTGAATGAGAATAGAATTGCAGATTCCATGTGTAGATCTGATTCTGGAATGTTCTAGCCGCCCAAAGCAATTACCATACTTATTAGAAGTAGGAATTATAGCAATTTCCTTGTCAAAGTTGAATTTCTGCAGTTCGGCACATAATACGTTTCCTAAACTGATTTTGTTTTTAAGGAAAATTCGTAGCTGACTTTTCTTCAATATTTCTGGGCCGTTACAATTGTAAGTGGACATCTGGACCACTTTATAATGATAGAGAATCTCGTTATCTTCGCGTGGACAGTAAGATCGTCCAAAACGGACTTCTAGAACTCAAGATATGGCCAAAATAAAATCAGAAATTCTGGCTGATTATTTTCACGCAGCAGCCCGCCGAGCAAAGTGCTTCACCAGGCAACTTGCCTGGCGCCATTCTGCTGAATCCGGGGCAGATTGCCTCGCGGGGCAACTTGCCTGGCTGCAATCTGCGAAAACTTGATTTTTCTTCGTTTTTTCATCGTTTCTTCCCGTTCCTTTTGCATGAGCTTCCGTCTTTCATTCTTAATGACTTGTATACTTCTTAGGAGTTGACATTAGCCACCATTCTTCATTCCATATCATCAATCAACTCCAAAAAACGCTCCAAAAACGACGGAAACTACACCTTTAATCGATATTTCTTCAACCCTGCACAATTAAGCAAAACACATCAAAACTACCACAAACTTGAGGCCAAAGCAATCAATTTAAGCCGAATTAGAATGTTCCAAGTAGATATAAAATCCACTTATCACACCCCCAAACTTAAACCGATGCTTGTCCTCAAGCATAAACAATTACAACCAACTAACTAACTAACTAGTACCACTTCCGTAGGTGATCACGGTTGCATTTGGCATATGCAACAAGCCCTTTAAACCCCTAGGCAGCCCTAGTGGACGAGTAAGGTCTCGCGAGGGCCTATAGCGAATGTACCCACAAAATTCAATGCAATGCAATGCATGAATGCAACTAATATGAAAATGCAATTAATCTAGTACTAATATCCTACCATACCTTCAAATCCTCTCATGCCATATCAACTTAAGAATAAGTTAGTAACCATGCTAAGCCTACAAGAGTACATCTTTGAGACAAAACTCGGGATCTCATATGCAAAAACAAGCAACACTCACAATCCACTCATAAAAGAATATTCACTCAAGAACAAGGGTAAGTGTATCACTCAATTCCAACAAAATCATAAGCATGCTTGACAATTGGTATCAATCTAACTCTTAACACAACATACATCAATGATGATAATCAAAAGGTCTTTATTTGGGTTGTAACGGGGCTAGGGACAAGGTATGTCAAATAAGCCAAAACAGGTGAAGTGTCAAAAGCTAGTAGGAACTTAATAATCATACACAATCACCTATTTTCCCCCCATAATTTTATGCAACAAAAACACTCGAATAGTCAACTAAAGTGGGATCACAATAAACACAAACATGCTCTCATAATATAATTTTGTTTTTCTTCTTTTTTTTTCTCTTTTTTTTTCTTTTTTCCTTTTTTTTCCTTTTTTTTTCTTTTTTTTTTCCCGAGAGCTAAATATAACACAAACAATAATATAAACAATAATAATGATCCCACAATTTTATTACATACGCCGACTATCAAGCAACAACCAAACCCAATTTTTTTCAATATTTCCCCCAAAAGTATGACCAACAATAAACCCCTCCTTGCACACCTTATTACTCCCTTAAGCACTCTACTAGCCTTTGACAATATGGGTTCAAATTAATGTAAGGCCAATACAAGAAAAAGGTCTAGGCAAGTAATGTGGTATGTCACCGAAAAAATAGGATTAAGCTCAACGGTTTAACTAATTGATCATGTAAACATGGTATGGTAAAATGGGAAAATATGCTGTTAATCCTAAATGCCTTTATCATTTTAATCGTCAATTAATGTCATGCGTTTCAAGAAAGACCTCAAGCAACTGCTAACAATGCAAACAATCCGTGGACACTCAAGCAAACGAATAAAATTGCAACAAATATGCAATAAGGCTCAAAATCTCACTTGGTGGAAAAACATACTCAATCCCAAGCAAAAATCTCTCTAATGCACCTACTTGTATTCAAAGCATGCAAACTAAATCAACTTGCACATATTCATGTCCTTCTAATTACTCACAACATCAAATAAGTCTACTAGCTTCAACTTACTAGTGTATGTGTGTGCACAAGAACAAAGCATATCACTTCTCAATCAAAAGCGTCAACAACACAAAATTCCTATCAAGCATGGGTGCAAATGCAAACTATTATGAACTCACATGATATACGAACATAAAAACAGAATGTCCTATATGAAACAAACGTAGATAACACAAACATACATGCATAATTTACTAATACCAATATGCAAAGCATGAAATCCTACATGAACACAATGACTAACACTCACATATATATACACTACTAATCCCTCAAACCACCCCCAAACTTAAAATATTCAGTGCCCTCATTGAATGGAAGTAAATACGAGGGAAAGTAGAAAACATACCAGTATACAACAATGCTTGGGTTGCCTCCCAAAAAGCGCTTCTTTAACGTCAATAGCTTGACGTTACTTCCAAGCCTCCATTAAGGATGATAATAGTTTGCTTGGTCCTTTCTTCGTGAGACTTCATCGTCATCACGGCGGCACACTTTCTGCCCCTTCTCCTCGCTTGGCCTATTCGTATAACAAATATGTCCTGTTCCAATGCCTTCTTCTATTGACCCAAAATCTGTCAATTTGTAGAACAACACACCTTCGCGGGCTTCGGTTGAATATAATGGAGGAGGGTAAATGTAAGTTGCTGAAGCCTTTGGTTTCTCAAAGAGAACTTCCTCCATTGGCTTTAATGCACTACCTCCATCTTTACACTCTGAGACAAGTAGAAGATCTGCATCTTTCCCATGTTCTTCAGCCTCTTGGTACGCACACACCAATTCTTGAAATTTGTGCAGCTCATCAGTGTCTGTCCCATATAGTGCCCTTTCCAAATCATCCACCATCTTAACATGATCAAATTCCTCACATGGCTTGCGAATGCTCACCTCGTCTTGGAATTTGTCTTCTTCAATTATGCATGCAGTACCTTGCTCCAAGTCATCATTATTTTCTGGTATTGCTTCTGGTGTGAATTGTTGTTTCTCTTGTTCCAAGGCTCTCACAGCTTGAGCAACTAGAATCTCCAAAGATTTGAGAGACTCCTCGCTACTCTTTACAAACATCATAATCTCCTCCCTAGTAGGAACCTCATCTGACTGAAAAGTAGGAGTAGGTTGCTGATGTTGAAACTCTTCACTTCCATAGTAATATGACATATCTGGAACATCTTGCTGGTACTGTTGAGGATGGTATGGAAAATATGGTTGTTCCTCATAATTGACATATGGATCAAATCCTTCGTAGTAACAATATTGTGATGGATCATGAACGCCCAAACACTACTCACATTGATAAGGCATGGATGTCCTCGTATAGACCCACCATGGAAACTCCTCACCTGCCATCTGAAACACACAAAACTAAACAAGATAGGTGAGAGAAAAAAATCTGAGTCAGTGAACTCTAACGACCACTATTGACAAGCACATAAACCAAAAATAAAACACCGATGATCCCCGGCAGCGGCGCCAAAAACTTGTTTACACAAAATCACGCAAGCATACGTGGTCACAAGTAATACAGATAGAAGTCAAGTTCATTCACACAGAGATCTTGGGTTTCAATTCAGTAGATGCACCTATGCAACAATGTATGATTATTATTCACTGCTAAGACAAATAACAAGATTAAATTTTTACTAACTATAATTAACTAAGATACCAATTAACAAACTAAAAATACTAACTACTTATATGCGAGAAAACATGGAATCCTAACTTCATCATCTACTTCACTTAGAGTTGATGCCTTTAATCAATGTATGTGATGGTTATGATATCTGATCAGACAACACGAAACAAGTATAAGCTACCTCTCGGTACACGAATACCAAACTAAACATACATCCACTAAAGAGATAGAAGATGAATAGACACCAATTATGTTTAGACCCTATATCTCTATAAGATTTGAAAACATAACGGTTGAAGCACAAGCTATCCACATAGATCACATAGGGTAACATCATATCTCTATGTATGCCACAAATCATGATAATAATATCAACCTATCCTATGCTAGCATGGCAAGTTCTAAATCTCAAGATCCACTCTCGTTTCGCAAGAGATTAACAAATTAGATGTTCATGACGCATCTAAACACATGAATCACAACCATACGAGGATATCAAAAATTCACTACACACAAATCTTTAAAGCAATCAAACTACTAAGCTACATAGATAAATCCGTTAGAATCCCATGACAACGATTAGTTCATAATTGAACCTCTCGTCATCATGGGATCTGATGAAACCATGATAAAAACAAAGTATAAAAAGATACAAATAATCCTAAGTAATTGATATGTAATGGTGTGTCCTAAATTACAATGGTAGGATGTTTTTATATAGAATCTAGAAGTCTTGTCCACCAAGCAATTGCCTTTTTAGAGTTGGAATAGAAGATTGGCAATTTCCGTTCTTGAATGAGAATAGAATTGCAAATTCCATGTGTAGATCTGATTCTGGAATGTTCTAGCCGCCCAAAGCAATTACCATACTAATTAGAAGTAGGAATTATAGCAATTTCCTTGTCAAAGTTGAATTTCTGCAGTTCGGCACATAATACGTTTCCTAAACTGATTTTGTTTTTAAGGAAAATTCGTAGCTGACTTTTCTTCAATATTTCTGGGCCGTTACAATTGTAAGTGGACATCTGGACCACTTTAGAATGATAGAGAATCTCGTTATCTTCGCGTGGACAGTAAGATCGTCCAAAACGGACTTCTAGAACTCAAGATATGGCCAAAATAAAATCAGAAATTCTGGCTGATTATTTTCACGCAGCAGCCCGCCGAGCAAAGTGCTTCACCAGGCAACTTGCCTGGCGCCATTCTGCTGAATCCGGGGCAGATTGCCTCGCGGGGCAACTTGCCTGGCTGCAATCTGCGAAAACTTGATTTTTCTTCATTTTTTCATCGTTTCTTCCCGTTCCTTTTGCATGAGCTTCCGTCTTTCATTCTTAACGACTTGTATACTTCTTAGAAGTTGACATTAGCCACCATTCTTCATTCCATATCATCAATCAACTCCACAAAACGCTGCAAAAATGACGGAAACTACACCTTTAATCGATATTTCTTCAACCCTGCACAATTAAGCAAAACACATCAAAACTACCACAAACTTGAGGCCAAAGCAATCAATTTAAGCCGAATTAGAATGTTCCAAGTAGATATAAAATCCACTTATCACACGCCCTCCAGATACACGAGCCGTACAATCCACCTTACATCAGGGGTTTAGAACCCAATCAAGGCCAGCAATACTATGACTACTCAGGCCCGTATTCTGATGATTCATCCTCGGAAGAAGATAGGGATGAAGCCCCGAGAAGACGTCGTCCAAGTAAGGAACCTGTTGGACGCCGAATGTAAGAACCCTAATTTTTGGTAATATTTCCTTTTATTTAATATCTTGTGACATTGTCATTATGGAACCTTTCTAGTCATCCCTGTTGATTTATAGAATTGATTGTCTGAGAAACTGCGTTGTTGCATTTATGATGTAAGATATACAGAGAGATCGCGAAGGCAAGAGTCCAACTGTTAGTAATATTTATGAATTTGGAATTTGAGAATGGTTAGAATATTAAAGGATTTATTAAGAATTATGACGAGGTATTATGGACATTCGAGGAATTTACGCAATAAATACTTAAGGAATTATAGGGGAAATCTTTACGTGACGAAATATTATTACGAGAGAATAATTAAGTTACGATACGAAATAAGGATTAAATAACAAGTATTAGTGGAAGAATAATATTACAAGGAAAGAAAATACATGCAAGTGCCATGTAATTAGCTAGTTAGAAAAATAAAGGAACTAGCATGTTGGATGATGCACCTAGGGGGACACTAGGGCATGGATGCAACCTAGGCTATAGGCTTGGCATGTGATTACTCCTTGTTAACCACAATAATACTTAGCATGCTAGCATTCTTTTTACCATTCCAACAAAACACAAAGACAAAAACACTCCCCCCCCCCCTTGAATACTACATTCGGCCGAACCATACAAGGAGAGAGGGAGAGGTTTTCTCTCCACCATTTCTTCATTTACATCCTTCCTAAGGCTTCCTTGGATCATATTAGAGGTATGGTATCAATTTCAAAGCCTTCCATCCATTAGTTTTTGAGTTATGAATTGTTGAAAGTTAGAAAAGTGTTAACATAAGTTTTATCTTTTAGATCTTGCATTGTGAGTGTTGTAGGAGGCCATCTAAGGTGTTTTTAAGTTGTGTAAAGTTTGTTCCAGGCCTCTAGGAGCTCAAGAAGGTATGAAATCTCAAACCACCCTTGGATAAGTGTTGTTCATATAATATGGTAGTAGATCCATGTATTTTAGGGCTTATCTTGAATGTATATGTAATGGATAGCATGGATCTTGGGTTTGATGTTGAGATTGTGATTTTTATGACTATGGTTAAGATATATATCTCCATGAGTGTTATGAGTCATGATCTAAGTGTATTAAGTGGTGTTTATGTTATGGAAGTTTGAAAAATGGTTGATTTAAGTGATTTGAGCTTGCTGAATCTGTCCAGGATCTTTGACCTGTGTTGTAGCACGATTTTGAATACCCAAATGATGTCCCCTGATGTCCTACCTTATATTGTTGGAAAGATAATTGAATGTAGTTTCTGGAAAAGTAAGATTCATAGCTATGTGATGTGTGGATTTTTAGTTATGGCCGGAGGAGTGAATTTTGTTTCTGGACTATGGACTGCATTAAGTAACCCCCTTGTGAACCTTGTTTAAACACCTTAAAATATATTTGGGGTCGTGGAAAAATTTGAGAATGTAAGTAATGCAGTGGTGAAGACCACCCAAAAGGAATTGGATTAAAATATGAATTTTTGGATTTTATAAAAATGCTAGAGTAAAATTCGCGCAATGGAAAAAGGTCGATTAGTGGAACGTTATTCTAGGGTTAGTGGTTATGGTTCGAACGTGGTAACTAAATTAAGTCGAGTAAGTGACGAGAGTAAACGAATGATGTCACGGACCTGTAGTGGGGCTAGGGAGTCATAAGACGAAGTCGTTAAGTTAATCTCGTACCCCCTTAAAACCCCGTGATTAGAGAAAATTTGTTAAGGTACTAACGAACGATTATTGTTTATGTATAGATCGTTCGAATTCGCACGCTCGACCACCCCAACCAAACCAAGGCAAGTTTGCTTTTCAAAACTTATCTATATACAAGGACTTTTACTGTTGTGTTTGTAGTTTTCAAATGATATCAAATGCCATGTTTATCGAAGTATCGATGCAATTGAGATTGAACAAGTATATGTATGCTTTTACCCCTTGAACTTAGATTGAAATGTTTTCTTCGGACAACGACTCTAGCAATAGAGGTCGTAGCGGTCCGTATATACTATTGACCGGGGAGCGATATATTATTATATCGTATCTATAGTGCGAAAAACCGAAGGGTCATTCGGGTGGTATCGTATATTCAAATAACTATCGTTATATCTTCGTAAATACTCAAAACCCTATCTTGGATTAAGAGTTTATTTTACCGAATAATTATTTTATTAATTATTAATATTAAATCTTAAAATATTATTTATTAATTACTGTTTATTATTTAAAGACAAAGTCAATCCAAGATACTTTTTAATACTTCAAACTCGAACTCATTTGAACTCAAAACATTTTCGAAAACCCCTGGTCAGATTCTGTTTCTTGTATGATTTCAAGAATCATCGGTCGACTGATGTCGGACCTCAATTACCCTGTTTTCAATCAAAATCAAGTTTAAAAGAAAAGAAAAAGGGACTCTGGCAGGTGTGGGAACCGTTGACAAACGATTCCCGGGATGTGTAAGCGGCCGTGAGCCAGGCGGTCCATCACTTATTATTCCGGCCCAGGTGTTGCCGAAGGATGATTACGGATGTAGTTTTCATCGAGGGTGATTACGGATGTAGTTTTCACCCGAGGGATAGTTACGGATGTAGTTTCTATCCTTCTACCAGTAGAGAAGACCCGCGGATTTTTGGACTTGGATGTGGCGACTGATCATCGTCAATCCTTGTCAGGTTTTTTATGTTTTCTTTAAGTCCCATTCCTCCATTTTGGAAAAATGCTTTGACACTGCTTCTTAGGCTTTTGTGCCAAGTTGCTGAGAGTGTTCTATTTTGATGAGAAGGATGTTGATTCAATGCAGTATCTAGAACTGCAAATTTATTTTGAAAACAAGGGCACATATTGTCGCACCTTCAAGATTTACCAACAATGACAAGTGATTTTATAACTGATTGATACAAACAAATATATCAACTGCCAATCATATGAGATGTTATATTACTTATCTTATATATATTTCTTGCTGAGCTATAGTTGCTCACTCTTGCTTGTTTTCAAATTTTACAAACACAACAGCTAAGCGATATGGCAAGACCCAGGCAGACTGCTCGAAAGCAGGTGACTAGGCCCGAGCCTCCACTTGAGATTCCACCGGTAGGCCCCATTAGCCGGATTGGTTGGCAGCTTTTGTTAGTACGTTTTATTTATCAGCATGACCTGTGCAAGGCAGTGTATCGTAACAAACTTTCAAGCTGCCAGCTTCGCTTCATATCGGAGTGTTGCTGGTAGCATAAATACTATTTAATTCGGTCTGTAATAACTCTGATAACTTTATTACTGTTTAATCAATGTGTGACGTTTCTGAGGCTCTAACCTGTGTGTGTGAGTGTGGTGTGTGTTTGTTGTGGGGTCGATGGCCGTGTTATATATATTGTGCGCAAGAACAGGTACGTTACTAATGGAAAATGGACCGTGAGCGCCTAGATCTCCGACCCCGGATCTGGGGGCGTCACAGAAATGGTATCAGAGCGAGGTTACAGTTCTCAGAAACGGTAGTAATTTAAGAAAGCAACCCTAATAATAATAACAATAACGATAACCTTAATAACAACTTTAATAATACTTAGAACTCTCATCGAGTTGGTAGTCGGGTTATCGGATATAGCCCTGACTTTAAGGCCCGTGAGGGAACTACTCCTAAACCCTTCTTTTATGGTTAGTGACCCACTTTATTTCCCTTGTGTAGATGGATGAGATACCAGACCCTGAGGCTTTCGAGAGGGAGCATGATGAGGCCCTGATGCGAGAGATCGAGGACCCTGAGGAGGATGTGGGTGTTGACTCCGAGCTTGGCCCCTGGATTATAGTGATAGATAGTACTGATGACGAGGATCCCGTTGAGGAGCCCTTTGAGTCCGAGCCAGAGTTTGTTACCCCATCTCCTGTAGCTACTGAGGAGGAGAGTGTGAGATCCGGCGAGGGTCGTGTTGTGTCACCCCCACCTTCTCCACAGACATCTAGCCCTGTTTCATCGGACGGTGACTCTGAGGATGACACTTCTAGCGAGGAGGAGCTTGACCCTACCCCTGTTTCTGCTCCTGCTGCTGCTGCACCTACACCAGTTCTGGTCATACCACCTCCACCGGCGGACCTACCCCCAGTGTCGGGTACTGAGCATGCTTATGTGGTACAGTTCCTGACCCGAGACTTACTATCTGCAGAGGCCCGACTTAACGAGGCGAGGCGGGCACTAGTGGAGGAGCGCGAGGCGCGCTTGAGGATCCAGGCTGAGATGAGGACCACTGTTGCTAGGAGGATTAGGGCTCGACTCCACAGGATCGAGATGAGGAGTCGCGATAGGATTCTTGGTTTAGGGATCCGCGAGGGCGGAGTGATCCAGGCTAGGGATGCTAGACGTGTTGTGCGTCGTGCATTTACCCGAGTGAGGACCTTGCTCCGTCACGGCGTGGCCCCGTGATGTGTTACTTATAGCTCAGTCCCCTAGGTTCAGATGACATTAGTGTGTCGATTTTGCGGGATAGTTGACTTGTGCAGTGGTATCCTTTCTGACCAGTGGATGAGTAGACTGACCTACAGATATGTAGGTGTGACTTCGGGTAGTATATATGGATGTAGCCTACTTTCGTGTAGCCTGACTATTCGGATGATGTATTTGTATTTGTTCCACTTTTGCTAGACTTTGACATCGGAACTATGTATTTGGCTCTAGCATCCAAACGTGTGATAACCCTTGTACCGTACTTATTTAGTTTCAGTTTCTTTAAAATTGCTTCAACTGCTTTACTTTCCGATGCCATGCTTTACTGTTTTGATATACAACTGTGATTATACAATTGCTACAAGCCACAAATACAACCATACCGTTTCAAATTTACGGTATGCGATTTCAAATTGTTTTCTACAATTTCCAAAAAAAAAATGTGTTTTGAAATTTTGAAAAATATTTTGAGGTTTCGAAATTTTGAAAACTCTTGTAAATGTTTTCGCATTCCAAAGGGATTTTTCCCAAAAAAAAAAATGTTTGACATTTTATCTCCAACAACGGATTATTAAAACTTTTGCACTTCCACCCTTATGCGGAGGAACGATACGCTCCTAACCCGTGCAAACGCTGTTAGGTAATTGGAAAACCCTGACCCCTTTTTTTGTTTTATTATCAGAATCATGCCACCCAGGAGAATGAACACCCGAGCTCACCCGATCAGTTCTGAGGGCCAGGGTAGCCACCATGGGGCCGGAGGCCACCAGAACCGTGAAGGGGAGAATGTCAACCTGAGTGATAATGAGGGCAACGATCATAATCTGTTTGACGACTCTGAGTATGAAGAAGAAGAAGCTGGTGATGACACCCGAGAGGTAGAGCATCTTAGGGGAGGCCCTATGGAACAGTTCATGGAGTTGCTTAGGCAGAACTTGGACCGACCCCCAGTTCAGCAACCACCCCAGAATGCTAATGCTAATGCTTTCAGGAACTTCAAATCCCTAAAACCCCCGGAATTTAAAGGAACTGCCGACCCTGTCGAGGCAAGGGCCTGGCTGAAGGAAATGGAAAAATCTTTCGAGATACTAAGTGTCGCTGAAGAGCAGAAGACTGTTTTCGCCACTTACCTTCTGAAGGGTGAGGCGAACTATTGGTGGGAAGCTAAGAAGAATTTGGAATGAAGAGGTGTGGTAACCTGGGAGAGATTTAGCGAGTTGTTCTTGGAGAAGTACTTTCCTAGGTTCATGGAGACCCAAATGGAGCTAAAGTTTTTGGAGCTGAAACAAGGAAACATGACAGTGGCCGAGTATGAGGCCAAATTTACTGAGTTGTCAAGGTTTGTGCCGGAGTATGTGAACTCTGAGGCAAAGAGGGCCCGAAGATTTCAATTAGGGCTAAAACAATGGATTCAGAATCGTGTGGCGGTTCTCGAGCTGACAAACTATGCCACCCTGGTGCAGAAAGCGTCAATTGTCGAAGCTGGAAGTGAACAGATGCAGAAGGAGAGAGAAGGAAAGAAGAGGAAGTTGGATAGCCGAAAGGGAAACTCTGCTGGTGGAAACTTTCCGAGCAAATTTAAGCGAGGAACGATGTCCCAACCCAGCGGGAACTTTGGAACCAGGAGAGCGGAAAGTTGGAGTGTGGGCCAGGGCGGCCGACCACAGGGATCGTCTTACTCTACCCCATCCCGAGCCCAACTCCCAGAATGCAACAAATGTGGAAGGAAACATGCGGGCGTGTGCAACCTGCAAGATGTGAAGTGCTTCAAGTGTGGGCTGACAGGGCATTATGCTAACGCCTGTCGCGGAACTAGTAACAACCCGAGTGTCGGAGGTAATTGCTTCAAGTGTGGGAGACCAGGGCACCGAATGAGGGAATGTAGTCCTCTGGGCCAGCTGCATCGAGAGTGAGTGGAACTGCTTCTAACAAGGCCCCTACTGCAAGAACTTTTAACATGACGGTGCAGGATGCCGTGAGGAACACGGATGTGATTGCAGGTACCCTATTACTCAACTCAGTTAAAGAAAATGTTTTATTTGATTCGGGAGCTACCAAGTCTTTCATATCTCTAGATTTTGTATGTCAGTTAGGCCTTAAGACTGAACCCTTGAAAGACAGATTGCAAATAGAGATAGCTAATCGTGAAATTATTCCCGTTAGCCGAGTATGCCCAGGTTGCGACCTAGAAATAGGAGGGCGACACTTTCGGGTAGACTTAATACCTTTTAAGCTAGGGGAGTTTGACGTAATAATAGGTATGGATTGGTTAACAACCCACGGAGCCCAGATCGATTGTGTCAAGAAGAAAGTAAATTTGAGACTGCCGGGAGACGAGGAAGTAGTGTTTAGTGGGAAACGGCAAAGCCAAAAGTTCCTGACTATGATTCAAGCTAAGAAGCTGTTACGTAAAGGATGCGAAGCCTATTTAGCATATGTGAAGGATACCAAGAAAGAGGCACCAAATCTACAGGATAGGGACATCGAGTTTGCTATAGACTTAGTTCCGGGTACGGCACCAATTTCGAAAGCCCCGTATCGGCTAGCCCCAGTGGAAATGAAAGAACTGGCCACTCAGTTACAAGAATTGTTGGATAAAGGGATGATAAGACCTAGTGTGTCACCGTGGGGAGCCCCAGTGTTATTCGTGAAGAAGAAGGACGGCAGCATGAGACTATGTATAGATTACCAGGAGTTGAACAAAGTGACTATCAAGAATAAGTATCCCTTGCCCAGGATAGATGACCTGTTTGACCAATTGAAAGATGCAGTTTATTTCTCTGAGATTGACTTGCGGACCGGGTACCACCAGTTAAGGATTAAACCAGAAGATATACCAAAGACGGCCTTTCGCACCCGGTATGGACACTATGAGTTCCTAGTGATGTCATTTGGGTTAACGAATGCCCCTGCAGCTTTCATGGACTTAATGAATCGAGTCTTCAAGAAATACCTGGACAAGTGTGTTATAGTCTTCATCGATGATATCTTGATTTATTCCAAGACGAGAGAAGAACATGCAGAGCACTTAAGGATTGTATTGGGAGCATTGAGAGAAGAAAGGCTGTACGCTAAGTTCTCGAAGTGCGAATTTTGGTTGAAGGAAGTTCAGTTTTTAGGGCATGTGGTCAGCGAACAAGGTATTCTAGTGGACCCAGCCAAAATAGAGACCGTATCAAATTGGGAGAGACCAACCACTCCGACAGAGGTGAGAAGTTTCATAGGACTGGCTGGCTACTATAGGAGATTTGTCCAAGACTTTGCAAAGATAGCAGCCCCTTTGACCCGACTAACTCGCAAGACCGAGAAGTTTGTGTGGACTGAAAAATGCGAAGAGAGCTTTCAAGAGTTGAAAAAGAGATTGGTGACAGCGCTAGTACTAGCCCTACCTGATGATAAGGGAGATTTTGTGATTTATAGCGACGCATCCCATAAAGGTTTAGGGTGTGTGCTTATGCAGCACGGTAAAGTGATTGCGTATGCGTCTAGACAACTTAAGGAGTATGAGATAAGATACCCCACCCATGATTTGGAATTAGCAGCGATAGTTTTTGCTTTAAAGATCTGGAGACATTATCTGTACGGAGAAAAGTGTGAAATCTACACGGACCACAAGAGCTTAAAGTACATATTCACTCAGAAAGAGTTAAACATGAGGCAGAGGAGATGGCTAGAGCTAATCAAAGATTATGATTGTGAGATTCGTTATCACCCCGGGAAGGCCAACGTGGTGGCCGATGCACTTAGCCGAAAAGAGAAGCTTAAGATGATAACGTCAGTGGACGAATTGATCAAAGACCTTGAGAAACTGGAGATTGAAGTGAGGCTACCAGGAATTGGACAAGAGAGTCTAATGGAAATAAAAGTCCAACCACCGTTATTGGAAAAAATTAAGCTGTGCCAGGAAAAGAAGATGGAAGAAGAAAAGAATTCGATGGAGAAAATCCTGACTGGCGAAGAAATTAAGTGTGAGAAGGACGGGAATGGAATTATGAGGTACGCATCTAGGATATGGATTCCGAACGTTCAAGAGTTAAAAGATGAGATTTTGCAAGAGGGTCATAGTTCGAGGTACTCAATTCACCCTGGAGGCACTAAGATGTATAGAGATCTGAGAGAATACTATTGGTGGCCTAATATGAGAAAGGACGTGGCAGAGTGGGTAAGTAAATGCTTGACATGTCAAAGAGTAAAGGCCGAACACCAGAGGCCCAGTGGATTGTTGCAACCCTTAGAGATACCCGAGTGGAAATGGGAGCAGATTGCGATGGACTTTGTGGTCGGATTACCAAGGACCAAGGCGAATCATGATGCCATTTGGGTAATTATCGATAGGTTGACCAAGTCAGCACATTTTCTTCCAATCAACGAGAGATTTACTGTCGACAAGCTGGCGGATATTTACCTAAAGGAGATTGTGGTTAGACATGGGGTTCCTGTGAGCATTGTATCAGATAGAGACCCGAGATTCAACTCCAGGTTCTGGAGGAGTTTTCAGGATTGTGTGGGGACTAAGTTAAACATGAGTACTGCATACCATCCCCAAACAGACGGATAGAGTGAGAGAACCATCCAGACCATCGAGGACATGTTGAGGGTATGTGCCATTGATTTTAAGGGAAGTTGGGATGACCACTTGCCGTTGATCGAATTTTCCTACAACAACAGTTACCATGCGAGTATAGGCATGCCCCCATATGAAGCTTTATACGGACGAAGATGTCGGTCTCCCTTGTGTTGGGAAGAAGTAGGAGAGCGAAAGATTTTAGGGCCTGAACTGGTCCAACAGACAAGAGCAACTATCAAGCTCATAAGAGGACGGCTGGTAGCAGCCCAAGACAGACAGAAGAAGTATGCGGACCAGACCCGCAAGGACAAAGAATATGAAGTAGGAGAGTTTGTGATGTTGAAAGTATCACCGTGGAAAGGATTGATGAGATTTGGTAAGAAGGGAAAACTAAGCCCGAGATTTATTGGACCTTTTGAGATCTTGAAACGAGTTGGGAAGTTAGCCTATGAATTGGCTTTACCCCCGAACTTACAGCAAGTACATAACGTGTTCCATGTATCCATGCTACGACCCTACCATACCGACTTTCGACATGTGATCGAACATGATCAAGTGGATTTGCAACCAGACTTGACATATGTAGAGCAACCCGTAGAGATCATGGATAGAAAAGAACAGGTGCTGAGGAACAAGGTTGTCAAACTAGTGAGAGTCTTGTGGAGAAATGAGAATGTCGAAGAATCAACATGGGAACTAGAGGTTGTAAGAACCCTAATTTTTGGTAATATTTCCTTTTATTTAATATCTTGTGACATTGTCATTATGGAACCTTTCTAGTCATCCCTGTTGATTTATAGAATTGATTGTCTGAGAAACTGCGTTGTTGCATTTATGATGTAAGATATACAGAGAGATCGCGAAGGCAAGAGTCCTAATGTTAGTAATATTTATGAATTTGGAATTTGAGAATGGTTAGAATATTAAAGGATTTATTAAGAATTATGACGAGGTATTATGGACATTCGAGGAATTTACGCAATAAATACTTAAGGAATTATAGGGGAAATCTTTACGTGACGAAATATTATTACGAGAGAATAATTAAGTTACGATACGAAATAAGGATTAAATAACAAGTATTAGTGGAAGAATAATATTACAAGGAAAGAAAATACATGCAAGTGCCATGTAATTAGCTAGTTAGAAAAATAAAGGAACTAGCATGTTGGATGATGCACCTAGGGGGACACTAGGGCATGGATGCAACCTAGGCTATAGGCTTGGCATGTGACTACTCCTTGTTAACCACAATAATACTTAGCATGCTAGCATTCTTTTTACCATTCCAACAAAACACAAAGACAAAAACACTCCCACCCCTTGAATACTACATTCGGCCGAACCATACAAGGAGAGAGGGAGAGGTTTTCTCTCCACCATTTCTTCATTTACATCCTTGCTAAGGCTTTCTTGGATCATATTAGAGGTATGGTATCAATTTCAAAGCCTTCCATCCATTAGTTTTTGAGTTATGAATTGTTGAAAGTTAGAAAAGTGTTAACATAAGTTTTATCTTTTAGATCTTGCATTGTGAGTGTTGTAGGAGGCCATCTAAGGTGTTTTTAAGTTGTTTAAAGTTTGTTCCAGGCCTCTAGGAGCTCAAGAAGGTATGAAATCTCAAACCACCCTTGGATAAGTGTTGTTCATATAATATGGTAGTAGATCCATGTATTTTAGGGCTTATCTTGAATGTATATGTAATGGATAGCATGGATCTTGGGTTTGATGTTGAGATTGTGATTTTTATGACTATGGTTAAGATATATATCTCCATGAGTGTTATGAGTCATGATCTAAGTGTATTAAGTGGTGTTTATGTTATGGAAGTTTGAAAAATGGTTGATTTAAGTGATTTGAGCTTGCTGAATCTGTCCAGGAACTTTGACCTGTGTTGTAGCACGATTTTGAATACCCAAATGATGTCCCCTGATGTCCTACCTTATATTGTTGGAAAGATAATTGAATGTAGTTTCTGGAAAAGTAAGATTCATAGCTATGTGATGTGTGGATTTTTAGTTATGGCCGGAGGAGTGAATTTTGTTTCTGGACTATGGACTGCATTAAGTAACCCCCTTGTGAACCTTGTTTAAACACCTTAAAATAAATTTGGGGTCGCGAAAAAATTTGAGAATGTAAGTAATGCAGTGGTGAAGACCACCCAAAAGGAATTGGATTAAAATATGAATTTTTGGATTTTATAAAAATGCTAGAGTAAAATTCGCGCAATGGAAAAAGGTCGATTAGTGGAACGTTATTCTAGGGTTAGTGGTTATGGTTCGAACGTGGTAACTAAATTAAGTCGAGTAAGTGACGAGCATAAACGAATGATGTCACGGACCTGTAGTGGGGCTAGGGAGTCATAAGACGAAGTCGTTAAGTTAATCTCGTACCCCCTTAAAACCCCGTGATTAGAGAAAATTTGTTAAGGTACTAACGAACGATTATTGTTTATGTATAGATCGTTCGAATTCGCACGCTCGACCACCCCAACCAAACCAAGGCAAGTTTGCTCTTCAAAAATTATCTATATACAAGGACTTTTACTGTTGTGTTTGTAGTTTTCAAATGATATCAAATGCCATGTTTATCGAAGTATCGATGCAATTGAGATTGAACAAGTATATGTATGCTTTTACCCCTTGAACTTAGATTGAAATGTTTTCTTCGGACAACGACTCTAGCAATAGAGGTCGTAGCGGTCCGTATATACTATTGACCGGGGAGCGGTATATTATTATATCGTATCTATAGTGCGAAAACCCGAAGGGTCATTCGGGTGGTATCGTATATTCAAATAACTATCGTTATATCTTCGTAAATACTCGAAACCCTATCTTGGATTAAGAGTTTATTTTACCGAATAATTATTTTATTAATTATTAATATTAAATCTTAAAATATTATTTATTAATTACTGTTTATTTTTTAAAGACAAAGTCAATCCAAGATACTTTTTAATACTTCAAACTCGAACTCATTTGAACTCAAAACATTTTCGAAAACCCCTGGTCAGATTCTGTTTCTTGTATGATTTCAAGAATCATCGGTCGACTGATGTCGGACCTCAATTACTCTGTTTTCAATCAAAATCAAGTTTTAAAAGAAAAGAAAAAGGGACTCTGGCAGGTGTGGGAACCGTTGACGAACGATTCCCGGGATGTGTAAGCGGCCGTGAGCCAGGCGGTCCATCACTTATTATTCCGGCCCAGGTGTTGCCGAAGGATGATTACGGATGTAGTTTTCATCGAGGGTGATTACGGATGTAGTTTTCACCCGAGGGATAGTTACGGATGTAGTTTCTATCCTTCTACCGGTAGAGAAGACCCGCAGATTATTGGACTTGGATGTGGCGACTGATCATCGTCAATCCTTGTCAGATTTTTTATGTTTTCTTTAAGTCCCATTCCTCCATTTTGGAAAAATGCTTTGACACTGCTTCTTAGGCTTTTGTGCCAAGTTGCTGAGAGTGTTCTATTTTGATGAGAAGGATGTTGATTCAATGCAGTATCTAGAACTGCAAATTTATTTTGAAAACAAGGGCACATATTGTCGCACCTTCGAGATTTACCAACAATGACAAGTGATTTTATAACTGATTGATACAAACAAATATATCAACTGCCAATCATATGAGATGTTATATTACTTATCTTATATATATTTCTTGCTGAGCTATAGTTGCTCACTCTTGCTTGTTTCAAATTTTACAAACACAACAGCTAAGCGATATGGCAAGACCCAGGCAGACTGCTCGAAAGCAGGTGACTAGGCCCGAGCCTCCACTTGAGATTCCACCGGTAGGCCCCATTAGCCGGATTGGTTGGCAGCTTTTGTTAGTACGTTTTATTTATCAGCATGACCTGTGCAAGGCAGTGTATCGTAACAAACTTTCAAGCCGCCAGCTTCGCTTCATATCGGAGTGTTGCTGGTAGCATAAATACTATTTAATTCGGTTTGTAATAACTCTGATAACTTTATTACTGTTTAATCAATGTGTGACGTTTCTGAGGCTCTAACCTGTGTGTGTGAGTGTGGTGTGTGTTTGTTGTGGGGTCGATGGCCGTGTTATATATATTGTGCGCAAGAACAGGTACGTTACTAATGGAAAATGGACCGTGAGCGCCTAGATCTCCGACCCCGGATCTGGGGGCGTCACACCGAAAAACCCATGACCGACCTTCCTTAACGGCTGCTGAAAAAATCAAGTCTTACGAGGCCAAGATCCAAAAATTAAAGGAGGACATAGAAAGGGAACAGCGAAGACAGAATCAGAATCGACCCCCACCAGTGACGGGAGAAGACATTCCTTTTGTTGATTTGGAAAGCACCCCAAGGAGAGAGAGAAGGACCGAAGTCCCTAGAGGTAGAACCACGAGGGTCGAAACCCCCAGAAGCAATCCTGAAGACTTGATGCAACTTGGAGATCCTGATGATCCAACCCCTCCATTCACTGAGGAGGTGATGAATGCGCATATATCACGGAAGTTCAAGATGCCTACCATAAAGGTTTACGATGGAACGGGAGATCCCGCTAATCATGTAAGGACGTTCTCTAACGCATTGCTGTTACAACCCGCCAGTGACGCCTTGAAGTGTGGGGCGTTTCCCCAAACATTAGCGGGCATGGCATAACGTTGGAACAGCCGCTTACCACCAAACTCCATTGCCTCCTTCAAAGAACTAAGCAATGCTTTTGTCAGCCAATTCATAGGAGGAAGAATTCATGAGAAAGATTCCGCATCTCTCATGACTGTGATACAAGGAAAGAATGAAAATCTCAGAGACTATCTCAAGCGATTCACAAAGGAAACACTCAACATTACAAACCTGGAAAACAAGGTAGCCATGGTGGCATTGCAGAATGGAACTTCGAATGTTTATTTCAAAATGTCATTGGCTAAGCATCCCCCTGAAAATATGGTTGAGCTCCAACAAAGGGCGAGCAAGTACACCAAGGCGGAGGATAGTCTGAAGAAAGATCCAGGAACGGGGAACACCGAAAACGGTGACAACTCTAAGAAGCGGAAGTCGGAACAGGAATATGATGCTAAAGATAAGTACCCGCGCACGGGCAGGGACTCTTATTCAGCCCCTAAAAAGGGGAGTCCCGGGCAAAGGTTTACGGAATACGCCAGACTGAATACTCTAAGAAGTCAAATCCTGATGGAGATAGAAAAAGACAGGGATGTGAGATGGCCGAAGCCACTAAGGACTGATCCTGAGAAAAGAAACAAGAATCAGTACTATCGGTTCCATAAGGATTTGGGTCACGATACCGACGATTGTAGACAATTGAATGATGAAATTGAGTTCTTGATCCGCAAGGGAAACTTGAATAAATTCTGCAAAGATGGGGATCGGGGAAACCCAAGGCGGGATTATGGTAGGAAAGATGAGGATCGTAATCACAATTAGCAGCCCCGGGGGCCAGTAATCAACATGATCTTCGGTGGCCCGACAGCGGCCGGGACAAGTAGAAATTCTAGAAAGGCGTATGCGCGAAAAGTAATGCACATTGTAGGGGAAGCACCAAAACGTGCAAAGACAGAAGTCTCGATTGGATTCGATGATTCGGACCTCGAAGGGGTGAAGTTTCCCCATGATGACCCCCTGGTTATCTCACCTGTGATAGGCAATTCCCAAGTAAAGAGGGTCTTGATCGACAATGGAGCATCGGTGGACATCTTGTTTCATGATGCCTTCTTAAAAATGGGATATGCCGAGTCTCAGTTGACGCCGTCAAACATGCCCATATATGGATTCAACAGAGTAGAGTCGAAGGTCGAGGGAACAATTCAGCTACCCATGACTATAGGGCAGGAGCCACGGGAGGCAACTCAGATGTTAAAATTCTTGGTTATCAAAGCTACATCCACATACAATGCTATCCTAGGTAGGACGGGACTACATGCTTTCAAGGCGGTTGCCTCTACCTATCATTTAAAGGTTAAGTTCCCAACCAGAAATGGAGTAGGAGAAGAGAAAGGGGATCAAAAGATGGCAAGAAGTTGTTATGTGGCCGCACTGAGGCCGGATGGAACCGGGGGGCAGGTTCTCCCAATCGAAGATATGGATGTTTGGGAGAATGAAGAGCGTAGAGGGAAACCAGCAGAGGAATTGCTTCCTATACCTTTGGAGCTGGGAGATTCTGAGAAGGTTACTTACATCGGGGCATCTTTGAAAGACCCCTTGAAGAGCAAATTGATCTCCTTTTTGCAAGACAATAGTGATGTCTTCGCATGGACAGCAGCTGACATGCCAGGGATAGATCCCCAATTGATAACACACAGCCTGAATGTGGATCCAAACCGGAAGACAGTGAAACAAAAGAAGAGAAATTTTGCACCAGAGAGGCAAGAAGCCATAAAACAGGAGGTTGACAAACTCCTGGAGGCAGGGTTCATTGAGGAAATCCAGTTCCCGGAATGGTTGGCCAATCCTGTAATGGTCAATAAGGCTAATGGAAAGTGGAGGATGTGCATAGACTTCACTGATTTGAACGACGCATGCCCAAAGGACTGTTTCCCCTTGCCAAGGATCGATACGCTGATAGATGCCACGGCTGGGCATGAGATGTTAAGTTTCATGGATGGCTTTAGTGGCTATAATCAAATCAAGATGCATAAGGATGATATTCCAAAGGTATCGTTCATCACCGACTTCGGTGTGTATTGTTACTTGGTCATGGCTTTCGGACTGAAAAATGCAGGAGCTACCTACAAGAGGTTGGTAAACAAGATCTTCGCTCATCTCATTGGAAAGACTATGGAGGTTTATGTGGATGATATGCTGGTGAAAAGCCTACGCATGGCAGATCACATTGAACACCTACGCGAGGCATTTGAAGTGTTCAGGCACCATAAGATGATGTTGAATCCGGCCAAGTGCGCTTTTGGTGTTGGGTCTGGAAAATTTTTGGGTCTTATGGTCTCAAAACGGGGAATTGAGGCCAACCCCGACAAAATCAAGGCTATTTTGGACATGGAACCACCACGTTCTATAAGGGATGTACAGAAGTTAACTGGGAGGATTGCTGCGTTAGGGAGGTTCATCTCCAAATCCGGGGACAAGTGTTTGCCGTTCTTTAAAACTTTGAAGAAGGTAAAAAACTTTGAGTGGACTGAAGAAAGCCAAGAGGCCTTTGAGCAGGTGAAGAAGTATATGTCTGAGGCCCCGCTGTTGGCCAAGCCAAGTACGGGAGAAATCCTTTATCTTTACTTGGCTATTTCAGGTCAAGCTGTGAGTGCGGTACTGGTAAAGGAGGAAAACAAGGTTCAGAAACCCGTATACTATGTGAGTAAAGTTTTACACGGAGCAGAGTTGAACTACTCCGCTATTGAGAAGTTTGCTTTAGCATTGGTAACTGCCTCTAGGAAACTAAGGCCCTATTTTCAGGCACATGAGATTGAGGTCCTTACAGGACAGCCGTTGAGAAATATTTTGCACAGCCCTAAGGCCAGTGGTAGGCTCATCAAGTGGGCAATTGAGTTGGGAGAATTCGATATTAAGTACAAGTGAAGGACGGCCATCAAAGCTCAGGCACTTGCTGACTTCGTGGTTGAATATACCATTGACAACCAAGAAGTCGAGGGGCAGGAGATACCTCAGGAAGGCAATAAGGAAGACAAGGAACCCATAGTAGAGGAGAAGGAATTCTGGGTGCTCTATTTTGATGGGGAATCAAAAACGAAAACAAGTGGCGCAGGTCTTGTCTTACAAAGTCCCGATGGATTCATGATTGAATACGCCCTGAAGCTAGACTTTCCAACAACTAATAATGAGGCAGAATATGAAGCTCTGATAGCTGGACTTGGCTTAGTAGGAGCCCTAAGGGTCAAAAATCTTAAGGTTTGTGGAGATTCAAGGTTGGTTGTGGCTCAAGTCAATGGAGAGTTTGAGGCGAGGGATGAAACCATGGCTAAATACTTAAGGCTTGTGAAGGCAATAATAACTCAATTTGATGAGTGCTACATTGAGCACATTCCGAAGGAGGAGAACACCAAGGCTGATGCCTTATCTAAGTTTGCCTCCTCAGAGATAGAAAATTACTCTGGAAGTGTCTACTTCCAAGTTCTGAGAACCCCTACCATCGATTCAAAGTTAATCGCACCTATTCGAGTGAGGGAATGTTGGATAGATCACATAAAAGCACACCTCGAGACTGGTTGGCTCCCGACTAATGCCATGGAGGCACGGAAATTATCTATGAGAGCGTTGAGGTATGCTCTGATTGAGGGGATACTCTACAAAAAATCTTTTGCGATTCCGTATCTAAAGTGTTTAAGGCCCGAAGAGGCCAAATCACTATTGAGGAGGTCCATGAGGGAATTTGCGGACAACACCTGGGGGCCAGGGCCCTAGCTCACAAGATAGTCAGGCTTGGATTCTATTGGCCTGAGATGATGGCTGATGCCAAAGAGTATGTGAAAAAGAGTGATCGGTGCCAGAAACATGCACTAGTGGTTAGACAACCACCAGAGATGTTGACATCCATTAGCTCCCCCATCCCGTTTGTTATGTGGGGGATGGACATTCTTTGGCCCTTCCCTATGGACACTGCTCAAAGGAAGTTTATAGTTGTAGCTATTGACTACTTCACAAAGTGGATTGAGGCCAAACCTTTGGCTAAAATCACAGCCAATCAAATCATGCAATTCTTCTGGGAGAATGTCATGTGCAGAAACGGAATACCACGAATTCTCGTTACGGACAATGGTTTACAATTTAACAACAAAGAGTTCAAGGACTATTGTGAAGAGAATGGGATTGAGCTTCGATTCACCTCAGTTGCCCACCCTCAAGCTAATGGTCAAGCTGAGGTTGCCAATCGAATCATCCTCGATGGACTGAAGAAAAGAGTGGAACGCTCCAGAAATACTTGGGTGGATGAGTTACTACCCATACTTTGGGCATACCGAACCACATGCAAGGTGACTACTGGAGAAACTCCATTCATGTTAGCCTACGGGGCTGAAGCTGTAGTACCTGTGGAAATCATGCATGTATCTCCACGGGTGGAGGCCTTTGAACCAGACACCAATGAGGAAGGGATGAGACTAGCCCTCGATCTGATCGACGAAGTAAGGGATGAAGCCCATGCTCGGAATACCGAGCATCAGAAGAAAGCTTCCTTCTACTACAACCTAAGGGTGAAAGAAAGGTTCTTCCGTCAAGGAGACTTAGTGCTCAGAAAGATTGAAGCATCCGGGGTTGGACAAAAAGGAAAGCTGGCACCAAATTGGGAAGGCCCATATCGGGTCAAAAGCACACTGGGTCGAGGATCATACAAGTTGGTGACTCTGGAAGGAATCGATGTGCCTCGCACTTGGCATGCATCGAATCTCAAGGTCTATTATGTTTGATTATCCTATGAAGGACGTAGCTTATATCTATTAGGAAAGTAGAAATAAGGCCGACGAAACCATTTTGGAGTTTTTTAAACTCTGAGTAGGAAGTAGAGTATTATGTAAGGGCTAGGCCCATTTCAAGTTTTAATGCAATTTGGTTTTCTCCTCCTTTAGTTGTTGTTTTATGTCTGTTATGTGTCAAAAGCATATTTAGAATTGCTAGCTAAAGTAAGCCAAAACACAAAAGGCAAAGCAACCAAATACAAGGAAAAACCAGAAAATGCATAAATCAAATAAGCAAATCCCGGAGGCTATAGTTTCAAGGTTGCTAATTTAAAGAAAGCAAAACATCAAAAGACATGCCACGCAGGGCCAACATAAATAAAATCAAGGTGCCTTAGTCTTCCCAGTACTCCTAGCAGGAGAATCTCTGTCAGTGCTGGTATGGGTAGTCGAATCCCCATCAACTGAACCGCCAGATTTAGCACGGAGAGGGGAGCGAGCAGGGTTCAAAGTCCTGTCAGTAGCATCCTCCCCTTCCTCCCCTTCCTCCCCTTCCTCCTCATCCTCCTTCATGGGGGTGATTCTCTGAGACTCCAGCAACTTGGCCAGCTCCAACGGGGCCTCAGGGCAAGGAATATCACCAATCTGGAACAGCCCGGGGTGCCTCTCAGAAACAGCATCTAGTGCCCCCTTCCAGCCACTAAAGTAGTTGGCTAGGTAGATAATATCATCATGCTTAGCCATAAGCCTCTGAAAGTCCTCGGAGTCCATATAATCATCTATGATATCCTCCTTGCCCTAGCGAAGCTCAGCAATGCTGCCATAGGCTTTCTCCAGCTCCTCCTCCTTCGCCTTTAACTTCTCTTCCAACCCTGTAACTTGGGCCCTCGACTGGTCAAGATCCTTCTTGTGAGTCCCAGCCTGAGTTCGCCAAGACTTGGCATGATGCATGGCTGCCTGGAAATAGGTGTTGCCCTGAAAAACAACAAGTTAAAAATAGGCAAGAAGTAAAAATCTAAGGTAACGAGGTAAAAACAAATACTTACGGTGGCAAGAGCCTGAGCACCCATTAGCTCAAAACCCTCCAAATCGCGGGAAACGACAATATCGCGATAATCAGCAGGGGTGATTGAGTGGTAGGACCAATCCTTGGAGTGTTTGGTGCTTCCTACAACCGAGTCCTGTTTTCTGATGCCCCAAGCAGGACGGAAAACAGAACTCTTAGCAGAGGAGGCAGCCCCACTGACCTCTTCTACATCAGCAGCATCATGAGGCCTTAGAAAGGCAGGCTCTGCGGGCTGTCCCCTAGGGTCCTTTGTAGCTCTTCTCCTCTTCATACGGGGAGTTTCCCCAGCCAAATGTTCCTGGAGCTCATTAATGGCCCTCGCAGCTGAAAAATCAAAAGACAAAATTAGTAACAAGTGAAATGTAACATGCAAAATGAATGAAAAACTAGGTAAAAGAATGGAGGGGTTTACCCTTATCAGTAACAGAAGAAAGACCCACAGACTTGAGGGAAAATTCCTCAAGGAGAGTGAAGAAGTGAGTTTCCCCTTTGTCGGCTGTAAGGGTGTTGAAAGCAGCTCTTTCGGCATCAGTTAGCTCGATGTCATTTGAATTCCCATCAGTTACCTTCCCAAAGGAGCTGCGAAAGAGGGTGCCCCAATCACCCCCCTCCCACACAAGGTACATGAACTCCTCTTTCCATTTAGGGTTACTATCGGGAATTGAAGAGGGATCGTAGATATTTGGGATCGTAGCACGAAGGCTGATATATACCCAGCCAGGATAAGTGATTGCACTATTCTTAAATTGAAAAATCTTCCTAAAAAGAGAAACAGATAGTGGAAAGTTGTTTTTTAAACAAAGGACCATGAAGCAAAGAATGGCCCTCCAAGCGTTTGGAACTAGCTGACAAGGGTTTATTTGAACATCCGCCAATAAGGTGGGGATAAAATCATGAAAAGGAAAATGAAGCCTAGCCATGATAGCATCCTTGTATATGCACAAGGCATGGGGCTTCCAATGACAAGAACGATCCCCTGGTTCAGCTGGGACTAATTTTAAGGGGGAACGAACATTGAAGAGTTTGTTGAATTTTTTAATTTTCTCAGCATCAAAAAATCTCGAATGATGATTATAAGAATCTAATGCAGAAACAGAGGGATATTCATCCCCCCTTTGATTAATCATGTCTATCAAGGAAGTATATTTTGAACGGATAGGAGGGAAAGAGGTACCTCGCAATGATGCACTCATCTTGCTCAACCTCCTAGCTTCTCTCTCATCCGCCATTGATATTCTTGGGATGAAAGCTTCAAGAAATGATCTTCAAAGAAACCCAGAAAACCGCCTTGGGGAGAACTTTGGCCGGAATTTTCTGCCGGAAAATGCTTGAGAACTACGAGCTCTAGAGAGAAATTTTTGGTGAAATGTTGAAAGTGAAGTGAGAAATGAGGTTCACCCCCCACTCTTTTATGCACAGCACAGCCGGTTGCTTAACCGGTTACATGTCATGGCAACCGGTGATAACAGGTCAAGGCCCAAAGCCCAAACCAAAGCCCAAGATCTAGAAGCTTATAGAAGCTTTTAGAAACTAAAAGAAGAATTGAGAATTCTTTTTTAAAAAAAAAAGTCTTCATATCCTTACGACCTCGATCCAGGTCGAGCAATGAGTTATTAAAATTTACGACGTGCCTCATTTGGCGTCAATCCACGACGTCGATCCACGTCGCAGAACGAGGTCGTGGGCTTAACGATCTGCTCCATTTGGCGTCCATACACAACGTCGATTCACGTCGTAGAACGAGATCGTGGGCTCAACAATCTGCTCCATTTTGTGTCCTTATACGAACTCAATCCACCTCGTGGATTGAGGCTAGGAAAAGTACGACCTGTCTCTCCTGGTGACCTTTTACGACCTCAAATCAGGTCATAATTTGAGGTCGAAAGTGTCACGACCTGCCTCATGCATCGCCCTTACACGACCTGGACCCATCTCGTAGATTGAGGTCGAGTCTCACACGACCTGGATGTTTAAGAGGCCATACACGACCTCGTTCCTGTTCGTGGGAGGAGGTCGAAAAACCCACGACCAGGCCGCCTTGGTAGCCTTGTACGACCTCGATCCTGGTCGAACCACGAGGTCGCCAGCCTCACGACCTGGGCAATTTTGAGGCCATACACGACCTCGTTTCAGGTCGAAAAAAAAAATATTTTTTGAGAAAAGTTGGAGATAAAATTCCAAAAAATTCCAGAAATATGAAAAAATAATTTTATGCTCGAAGCGCAATTTAATATTTTCAAATTAGTGATAATTAGTGTCGTTTAGCGCCGTTTAATGCCGTTTAGCGTCGTTTAACATCGTTTAAACGTCGTTTAAGGCTGTTGTAAAACCCTAATTTTTGGTAATATTTCCTTTTATTTAATATCTTGTGACATTGTCATTATGGAACCTTTCTAGTCATCCCTGTTGATTAATAGAATTGATTGTCTGAGAAACTGCGTTGTTGCATTTATTATGTAGTATAAAAGGGAAGATTGTGAAGGCAAGAGTCTTATTGTTAGTAATATTTATAAAACTTGGGATCTGAGAATGGTTAGAGTATTAAAGGATTTATTAAGAATTATGACGAGGAATTATGGACATTCGAGGAATTTACACAATAAGTACTTAAGGAATTATAGGGGAAATCTCTACGCGACAAATATTATTACGAGAGAATAATTAAGATACGATACGAAGTAAAGATTAAATAACAAGCATTGGGGGGAGAATAATAATACAAGGAAAGAAATTACATGCAAGTGCCATGTAACTAGCTAGTTAGGAAAAGAAACTAGAAAGCATAAAGTAGAAGTGAATAGTGACATGTGTGATTGGTGTTGTAACCTAGGGGACAATAGGGCATGGGGAGACAACCTAGACCCTAGCTTGGCAACATGTGAACCACATCTAATCCCCACAATAATACATCATACATATCATTTTCTTACCTTTCAAAAACAAAACACAAACAAACACTCTCCCCCCCCCCTTTTTGAAGCTCTCGGCCGAACAACAAGAGGAGGAAGAGAGAGATTTTCTCTCCATCTTTTCCTCACCTACAACCTCAAGCAAAAATCCTAGGGCTTCCTTGCATTATAATAGAGGTATGGTATCAATTTCATAGCATTTCATCCGTTGAATCTTGAGATAAAAATTGTTGAAGGTTTAGAGGAGTGTTAACCAAAGTTGTTATCTTTTAGATCTTGAAGGATTAAGGTTTGTGAGGGCTCATCCAAGTGTTCTTAGTTGTTGTAAATCTCACCCAAGGTCTTTAGCTACTCAAGAAGGTATACAAATCATAAACTCTTTTGGTTATGTATTGTTTATAAGATATGGTAGTAGATCCATGAGTTTTAGAACTAATCTTGGATGTATATGTATTGGATAGCATGGATCTTGAGTTTTGATGTTGAGATTGTGACTTTTATGACTATGGTTAATATATATATCTCCATGAGTGTTATGAACCATGATCTAAGTGTATTAAGTGTTGATTATGTTATGGAAGTATGAAAAATGATTGATCTAAGTGGTTTGAGCTTGCTGAGTTTTGTCCAGGAACTTTGGTCTGTATTGTAGCACGATTTTGAACCCCCAAATGATGTCCCCTGATGTCCTACCTTGAATTGTTGGAAAGATAATTGAATGTAGTTTCTGGAAATGTAAGGTTCATTGCTAGGTGATGTGTAGATTTTTAGTTATGGCCGGAGGAGTGAATTTTGTTTCTGGACTATGGACTGCATTAAGTGACCCCATTGTGAACCTTGTTTAAACACCTTAAAATATATGTGGGATCATGGAAAAAATTTGAGAATGTAGGGAATGCAGTGGTGAAGACCACCCAAAAGGAATTTGATTAAAATTTGAATTTTTGGATTTTATAAAAATGATAGAGTAAAATTCGCGCAATGGAAAAAGTCGATTAGTGGAACATGATTCTAGGGTTAGTGGTTATGATTCGAACGTGGTAACTAAATTAAGTCGAGTAAGTGACGAGCGTAATCGAGTGATGACATGGACCTATAGTGGGGCTAGGGAGTCATAAGACGAAGTCGTTAAGTTAATTTCGTACCCCCCTAAACCCCGTAATTAAAGAGATATTGTTAAGGTACTAACGAACGATTATTGCTTATGTATAGATCGTTCGAATTCGCACGCTCGACCACCCCAACCAAACCAAGGCAAGTTTACTTTTCAAAAATTATCCATATACAAGGACTTTTACTGTTGTGTTTGTAGTTTTCAAATTATATCAAATGCTATGTTTATCGAAGTATTGATGCAATTGAGATTGAATAAGTACATATATGCTTGTACCCCTTGAACTTAGATTGAAATGTTTTCTTCGGACAACGACTCTAGCAATAGAGGTCGTAGCGGTCCGTATATACTATTGACGGGGGAGCGGTATATTGTTATATCGTATCTAGATTGCGAAAACCCGAAGGGTCATTCGGGTGGTATCGTATACTCAAATAACTATTGTTATATCTTCGTAAATACTCGAAACCCTATCTTGGATTAAAAGTTTATTTTATCGAATAATTATTTTATTAATTATTAATATTAAATTTTAAAATATTATTTATTAATCATTGTTCACTATTTAAAGACAAGTTAATCCAAGATACTTTTTAATTTTTTTCAAACTCGAACTCTTTCGAACTCAAAACATTTTCGAAAACCCCCGGTCAGATTCTGCTTCTTGTATGATTTCAAGAATCATCGGTTGACTGATGTCGGACCTTAACTACTCTGTTTTCAATCAAAATCAAGTTTTAAAAGAAAAAGAAAAATGGACTCTGGCAGGTGTGGGAACCGTTGACGAACGATTCCCGGGATGTGTAAGCGGCCGTGAGCCAGGCGGTCCATCACTTATTATTCCGGCCCAGGTGTTGCCGAAGGATGATTACGGATGTAGTTTTCATCGAGGGTGATTACGGATGTAGTTTTCACCCGAGGGATAGTTACGGATGTAGTTTCTATCCTTCTACCGGTAGAGAAGACCCGCGGATGATTGGACTTGGATGTGGCGACTGATCATCGTCAATCCTTGTCAGGTTTTTATGTTTTCTTTAAGTCCCATTCCTCCATTTTGGAAAAATGCTTTGACACTGCTTCTTAGGCTTTTGTGCGAAGTTGCTGATAGTGTTCTATTTTGATGAGAAAGATGTTGATTCAATGCAGTATCTAGAACTGCAAGTTTATTTTGAAACAAGGGCACATATTGTTGCACCTTCGAGATTTATCAACTATGACAAGTGATTTTACAACTGATTGATACAAACAAGTATATCAACTGCCAATCATATGAAATGTTATATTGCTTACCTTATATATATATATTTCTTGCTGAGCTATAGTTGCTCACTCTTGCTTGTTTTCAAATTTTACAAACACAACAGCTAAGCGAAATGGCAAGACCCAGGCAGACTATTCGAAAGCAGGTGACTAGACCCGAGCCACCACTTGAGATTCCACCGGTAGGCCCCATTAGCCGGATTGGTTGGCAGCTTTTGTTAGTACGTTTTATTTATCAGCATGACCTGTGCAAGGCAGTGTATCGTAACAAACTTTCAAGCCGCCAACTTCACTTCATATCGAAGTGTTGCTGGTAGCATAAATACTATTTAATTCGGTCTGTAATAACTCTGATAACTTTATTGCTGTTTAATCAATGTGTGACGTTTCTGAGGCTCTAACCTGTGTGCGTGAGTGAGGTGTGAGTTTATTGTGGGGTCGATGGCTGTGTTATATATATTATGTGCAAGAACAGGTATGTTATTAATGGAAAATGGACCGTGAGCGCCTAGATCTCCGACCCCGGATCTGGGGGCGTCACAGAAATGGTATCAAAGCGAGGTTACAGTTCTCAGAAACGATAGTAATTTAAGAAAGCAACCTTAATAATAATAACAATAACGATAACCTTAATAACAACTTTAATAATACTTAGAACTCTCATCGAGTTTGTAGTCGGGTTATCGGATATAGCCCTGACTTTAAGGCCCGTGAGGGAACTACTCCTAGACCCTTCTTTTATGGTTAGTGACCCACCTTATTTCCCTTGTGTAGATGGAGGAGATATCAGACCCTAAGGCTTTCGAGAGAGAGCATGATGAGGCCCTGATGCGAGAGACCGAGGATCCTGAGGAGGATATGGGTGCTGACTCCGAGCTTGGCCCCTGGATTACACTGATAGAGAGTACTGAGGATGAGGATCCCGTTGAGGAGCCCTTTGAGCCTGAGCCCGAGCCAGAGCCTGTTACCCCATCTCCTGTAGCTACTGATGAGGAGAGTGTGAGATCCGGTGAGGGTCATGTTGTGTCACCCCCACCTTCTCCACAGACATCTAGCCCTATTTCATCGGACGGTGACTCTGAGGATGACACTTCTGGCGAGGAGGAGCTTGACCCTACCCCTGCTACTGCTCCTGCTCCTGCTGCTGCTGCTGCAGCACCTACTCCTGTTCCTGTCATACCACCTCCACCGACGGACCTACCCCTAGTGTCGGGTACTGAGCATGCTTACGTGATACAGTTCCTGACCCGAGACTTACTATCTGCAGAGGCCCGACTTAACGAGGCGAGGCGGGCACTAGTGGAGGAGCGCGAGGCGCGCTTGAGGATCCAGGCTGAGATGAGGACCACTGTTGCTAGGAGGACTAGGGCCCGACTCCACAGGATTGAGATGAGGAGTCGCGATAGGATTCTTGGATTAGGGATCCGCGGGGGCGGAGTGATCCAGGCTAGGGATGCTAGGCGTGTTGTGCGTCGTGCATTTGCCCGAGTGAGGAGCTTGCTCCGTCGCGGCGCGGCCCCGTGATGCGTTACTGATAGCTCAGTCCCCTAGGTCCAGATGACATTAGTGTGTCGATTTTGCGGGATAGTTGACTTATGCAGTGGTATCCTTTCTGACCAGTGGATGAGTAGACTGACCTACAAATATGTAGATGTGACTTCGGGTAGTATGTACGGATGTAGCCCTACTTTTGTGTAGCCTGACTATTCGGATGATGTACTTGTATTTGTTCCACTTTTTCTAGACTTTGACATCGGAACTATGTATTTGGCTCTAACATCCAAACTTGTGATAACCCTTGCACCGTACTTATTTGGTTTCAGTTTCCTTAATATTGCCTCAACTGCTTTACTTTCCGATGCCATGCTTTACTGTTTTGAGATACAACCGTGAATATACAATTGCTACAAGCCACAAATACAACCATACCGTTTCAAATTTCGAGATGCGATTTCAAATTGTTTTCTACGATTTCCAGAGATGTTCCTACAATCTTTAAAAATAAATTTTTTCAAAAAAAAAAAAATTTGAAATTTTGAAAAATATTTTTGAGGTTTCGAAATTTTGAAAACTCTTGTAAATGTTTCCGCATCCCAAAGGGATTTTTCCCCAAAAATGTTGACATTTTATCTCTAACATCGGATTATTAAAACTTTCGCAACTTCCATCCTTATGAGGAGGAACGATACGCTCCTGACCCGTGCAAACGCTGTCAGGTAATTGTAAAACCCTAACCCCTTCTTGTTTTATTATCAGAATCATGCCACCCAGAAGAATGAACACTCGAGCTCACCCGATCAGTTCTGAGGGCCAGGGTAGCCACCATGGAGACGGAGGCCACCAGAACCATGAAAGGGAGAATGCCAACCTGAGTGAGAATGAGGGCAACGATCATAACTTGTTTGATGACTCTGAGTATGAATAAGAAGAAGCTGGTGATGATACCCGAGAGGTAGAACATCCTAGGGGAGGCCCTATGGAACAGTTCATGGAGTTACTTAGGCAGAACTTGGACCGTCCCCCAGTTCAGCAACCACCCCAGAATGCTAATGCTAATGCTTTCCGGAACTTCAAATCCCTGAAACCCCCAGAATTTAAAGGAACTGCCGACCCTGTCGAGGCAAGGGCCTGGCTGAAGGAAATGGAAAAATCTTTCGAGATACTAGGTGTCGCTGAAGAGTAGAAGACTGTTTTCGCCACTTACCTTCTGAAGGGTGAGGCGAACTATTGGTGGGAAGCTAAGAAGAATTTGGAAGGAAGAGCTGTGGTGACCTGGGAGAGATTTAGCGAGCTGTTCTTGGAGAAGTACTTTCCTAGGTTCATGGAGACACAAATGGAGCTAAATTTTTTGGAACTGAAGCAAGGAAACATGACAGTGGCCGAGTATGAGGCCAAATTTACTGAGCTGTCAAGGTTTGTGACGGAATATGTGAACTCTGAGGCAAAGAGGGCCCGAAGGTTTCAATTAGGGCTAAAACAATGGATTCAGAATCGTGTGGCGGTTCTTGAGCTGACAGACTATGCCACCCTGGTACAGAAAGCGTCAATTGTTGAGACTAGGAGTGAACAGATGCAGAAAGAGAGGGAAGGAAAGAAGAGGAAGTTGGATAGTCGAAAGGGAAACTCTGCTGGTGGGAGCTTTCCGAGCAAATTTAAGCGAGGAACGATGTCCCAACCCAGCGGGAACTTTGGAACCAAGAGAGCTGAAAGTTGGAGTATGGGCCAGGGCGGCCGACCACAGGGATCGTCTTACTCTACCCCATCCCGAGCCCAACCCCCAGAATGCAATAAATGTGGAAGGAAACATTCGGGCGTGTGTAACTTTCAAGATGTGAAATGCTTCAAGTGTGGGCTGACAGGGCATTATGCTAACGCCTGTCGCAGAACTAGTAACAACCCGAGTGTCGGAGGTAATTGCTTCAAGTGTGGGAAACCAGGGCACCGAATGAGGGAATGTATGTCCTCTGGGCTAGCTACATCAAGAGTGAGTGGAACTGCTTCTAACAAGGCCCCTACTGCAAGAACTTTTAACATGACGGTGCAAGATGCCGTGAGGAACGCGGATGTGATTGCAGGTACCCTACTACTCAACTCAGTTAAAGCAAATGTTTTATTTGATTCAGGAGCTACCAAGTCCTTCATATCTCTAGATTTTGTATGTCGGTTAGGCCTTAAGACTGAACCATTGAAAGACAGATTGCAAATAGAGATAGCTAATCATGAAACTATTCCCGTTAGCCAAGTATGTCCAGGTTGCGACCTAGAAATAGAAGGGCGACACTTTCGGGTAGACTTAATACCTTTTAAACTAGGGGAGTTTGACGTAATAGTAGGTATGGATTGGTTAACAACCCTCGGAGCCCAGATTGATTGTGTCAAGAAGAAAGTAAGTTTGAGACTGCCAGGGGACGAGGAAGTAGTGTTTAGTGGGAAACGGCAAAGCCAAAAGTTCCTGACTACAATTCAAGCTAAGAAGTTGTTACGTAAAGGATGCGAAGCCTATTTAGCCTATGTGAAGGATACCAAGAAGGAGGCACCAAACCTGCAGGAAATCCCTGTCGTTAATGAGTTCGCGGACGTGTTTTCGGATGACCTTCCAGGACTACCACCTGATAGAGATATCGAGTTCGCTATAGACTTAGTTCCGGGTACGGCCCCAATTTCGAAAGCCCCATATCGGCTAGCCCCAGTGGAGATGAAAGAGCTGGCCACTCAGTTACAAGAGTTGTTGGATAAAGGGATGATAAGACCTAGTGTGTCACCGTGGGGAGCCCCGGTGTTATTCGTGAAAAAGAAGGACGGCAGCATGAGATTATGTATAGACTACAGGGAGTTGAACAAGGTGACTATAAAGAATAAGTATCCCTTGCCCAGGATAGATGACCTGTTTGATCAATTGAAAGATGCAGTTTATTTCTCTAAGATTGATCTGCGGACCGGGTACCACCAGTTAAAGATTAAACCAGAAGATATACCAAAGACGGCCTTTCGCACCCGGTACGGACACTATGAGTTCCTAGTGATGTCATTTGGGTTAACGAATGCCCCTGCAGCTTTCATGGACTTAATGAACCGAGTCTTCAAGAAATACTTGGACAAGTGTGTTATAGTCTTCATCGGTGACATCTTGATTTATTCCAAGACGAAGGAGGAACATGCAGAGCACTTGAGGATTGTATTGGGAGAATTGAGAGATGAAAAGTTGTACGCTAAGTTCTCGAAGTGTGAATTTTGGTTGAACGAAGTTCAGTTTTTGGGGCATGTGATTAGTGAACAAGGCATTCTAGTGGACCCAGCCAAGATAGAGGCTGTATCAAATTGGGAGAGGCCAACCACTCCGACAGAGGTGAAAAGTTTCATAGGACTGGCTGGCTACTATAGGAGATTTGTTCAAGACTTTGCAAAGATAGCAGCCCCTTTGACCCGACTAACTAGCAAGACCGAGAAGTTTGTGTGGACTGAAAAATGCGAAGAGAGCTTCCAAGAGTTGAAGAAGTGGTTGGTGACAGCACCAGTACTAGCCCTACCTGATGATAAGGGAGATTTTGTGATTTATAGCGACGCATCCCATAAAGGTTTAGGGTGTGTGCTCATGCAGCACGGTAAGGTGATTGCTTATGCGTCCAGACAACTTAAGGAGTATGAGATAAGATACCTTACCCATGATTTGGAATTAGCAGCGATAGTTTTTGCTTTGAAGATCTGGAGACATTATCTTTACGGAGAAAAGTGTGAAATCTACACGGATCACAAGAGCTTAAAGTACATATTCACTCAGAAAGAGTTAAACATGAGGTAGAGGAGATGGTTAGAGCTAATCAAAGGTTATGATTGTGAGATTCATTATCACCCAGGGAAGGCCAATGTGGTGGCCGATGCACTTAGCCGAAAGGAGAAACTCAAGATGATAACGTCAGTGGACGAGTTGATCAAGGACCTTGAGAAACTAGAGATTGAAGTGAGGTTACCAGGAATTGGACAAGTGTTAGGTCCAATATGTTTGTAGAAGGGGGGGTTGAATACAAACAGTACTGTTTTATCGAAATTTGTCCGGATAATTTAATTTATATGTTGACAAATTTGAGCGGAATTAAATGAAACAAAATTCAAGTTGAATATAAAATTATATTAACTTGAGGGGTTTGTTACAAATACAGTACAGAATTTAAATCTAGTTAATAAAAACAAATTAGAAAATTCAACATTAATTTTTCTAGATTTGTTAATAAAAATCAAGATATAGATTAAGAGTAAAAACTCGCTAATAGTACAAGAGTATCAAGGAAATCAGTTCTATCGGATCAGATATTAAAAATAAGATGAACTTGATTTTCTAAATAATTTTCTGCTTCTTGTGCTGTGTTCTTGATGAGAGAGAAGAGAGAATTCTGTTCTTGAATGTAATATTTTCTGTGTTCTTTTCTTACTGATTGCTTCTGTCGAGATGTCTTGATATATATTAATCTCTGAATCTTTATCTTCAATTATAACTATCAAGACAATCTTCAATACAATTTCTTCTTCCAAGACAACCAGTTTTGTACTGCCAAGACAATAGGCAATACAATCGTCAAGACAATCAGGTTCTTCCAAGACAATCGGCAAGACAATCAAATTCAGATATCTTTGTCTTGCTTTATCAAAATTATCATTCTGTCTGAAGCTTTTTCTTTTTGATCATTATCAAGACAATCAAATTGAACTGCCAAGACAATCGTCAAGACAATCAAATTAGATTTTTATTCTACTTTTCAAAAGCTATTCAGACATTATCATTATCAAGACAATCGGCAAGACAATCAGGAATTGTCTTGCTTTATTGATTTCTTCTCCAATACAATCGGCAAGACAATCTCCTATTGTCTTGCTGTTCTGATTTAAACCTTCAAGACAATCGGCAAGACAATCAGGGATTGTCTTGCTAGTTCATTTTTCAGAATTAAATTAAAATTGATTAATAAATAATCATTTTAATTTATTCTTACTTAAAATAATTAATCAGATTTAATTAATCTAATAATTAATTTAATTAAAGAATTAATTCAAGATGAATTAATTAATTAATTAAATTTACTACTTGATTTAAATTAATTAAATAAGAATAATTATATATCCTTGAATTGTCTTAATTCTTTTCTGAATCACTGAAAGTAATAAAGGAATACCACTGAATATTTTGTTGACGTTCCATGTACTGTCTGGTTCATGAACGACTAACCTCAATGACTGTCCTTTATTTTTCACATTAAAAATGTGATTCATTTTTCTTCTCATCTCTTTCTCCTTCTTGTACTTCACTGTATACTGTCTGAAC
The DNA here is from genome assembly GCA_036435485.1 of Saposhnikovia divaricata. Lineage (NCBI taxonomy): Eukaryota > Viridiplantae > Streptophyta > Magnoliopsida > Apiales > Apiaceae > Saposhnikovia > Saposhnikovia divaricata. The sequence goes on along the minus strand of CM071596.1, from coordinate 160,730,454 downwards.
CTGTCACTCTAGAAATCTCTGTCTTAGAAATAAATCCACTTCTTTGAGGCTATACTGAGGCTTGATCAGCAATCTGAACTTCTTCCAGTGTAAAACATCAAAACTATAGATTGACTTTAGGGTTTTTCTTCTGACAGATAGTACCTCCTGAGATTCCTGTGACAGTTAAAGTTATTTACTTATTACAAACTAAGATTAAGTTGAGTGGAGTCCTCGAACTACAAATAGGCTATGTCATATGCCTTTCAATCTCCCCCTATTTGTTTGTTAGACGATAACAAGCAAATTCCTAGAGGATTACTCAACTAACTCAACTTAACTTAGTAAAGGATAAAACTTTAAACACAAAGTAAATAAAAGAAAAGTTCTGGTTTATATTTAACAATTTCCAGATTCAAACATAAAAGATAAATACAAGATAGATGATCCTCTAGACTGATCATATAATACAGTTTTCTATCTTGACCTATCTAAGCTCTAAAGATATTACATGTAGAGCTGATCTTCACTTTGAAGTTTCTTCATCCCTTATCTCTCCAGGTTCAACTTCATCTTCTTGCTCAAGGAATCTTCTGATATTCTCTGTGTCAAATCGTTCTTGATCATCCAAGGTTTTGATCAAATCCTTGTCAAGTACACGTTCATAATCTGACACAAGACCTTTAGGTTTCTTAGGCAAGATTCCAAGATTACCCCATAGCCGATTCCGAAGAATGTAATATTTCTTTTCAAAACCAGTTAAAGCATATGATCGAATAATATCAGCAACAAAGATACTTTCTTTATCTTCGTATCCTGTAGTCCTCAGCATATGTTCTAACCAGACCAGATGAGATGCAGTGTATAACTTCATCGACTTAGAATCAAGGAAACAAGAGTGAAGTGTATTACCCTTGAGAAACTTAACATGATGTGGAGTTTGAATAACTTGTGGACTATTCCTTTGCGCAAACTCCAAAAGTCTTTCATGAAGTAAAATATTCAGTTCAGAAAACCTTTTTACCTTTATGGACATAATCCACAGTTCCATCAAGCTTCTCTGTTGAAAGATTTGAAGTGACACATAGAGAGAACCCATTGTACGAGAGTCAATCTGAATTATCAGTTGATCTGCACATCTGTCAAATCCAGCTACTATCCTTGACATTTCCAGCATCAGTGCATCCATATATTGCAAGTAATCTGGATTGGTCTCTTGAAACTGTTGAAGTAGTTGGAGTAAACGTTCATCATCATTAGCAGTGTTCTGAATAGAATCAAAAATTTCTCTTGCTCTATCCCACTTTGGACCAATCTTCAACTGAATATCTCTTTTCCTTTCCTGTACACTGATTGCATGTAGCTTCTGTTTCTCTGCATCTTCAGCTTGCTTCAGCTTCAATCTTTCATTCACTACCTGTCTGGTCTTCTCAAGCTTAGCTTGTCGCATCTGACGATCAGCTTTCTCCTCTTGAAGTTCTTTCTCAAACTCAGGATCATCTTGCCAGTTTGAAAGATCTTCTTCGATATCATTTAACTGTTGTACTTCAAACTTACTATTCTTGAGATCGAAATCAAACTCAAATGCATCCTGATCATGAGAAGCTTTTTCTTTTCCCTTGGTAGACTTCTCCTTATGCCTCCCTTGATCTCCTCCTGACTTACTACCTCCTGCTTCTCCTGCTTCTCCAGACTTACCTGCTCCTCCATCTCCTCCAGACTTCTCCCCATTAGTTGAGGAATCCTCTACAGACTTTTTTTGACTATCAAGCTCCCTATTTGCATCATTATTCCCTTCATTATCATCATAATAGTCTCCAAAATATGCTCTTTGTTCTGGTGTGATATTATGAGTAGGTTTAACAATGTTGTATAGATGATCAAGTCCTTCAAACATGTAATCATACTTCTCTTCAAGATTTGCAAATGTTGTAGCATATGATTGAGCAGTTTCATGCATTTCCACTTGAAGTTCATCCACCCTATTAGAGAGTCTGTCAATAGCATTTAGAATATCTGTTCTTTCTGTAGATGCCTGAGAGTTGGATTGTATCAATGTATTGATTGCTGGAGTGAGTGTAGTCTTTATGTTGTGGACATCGTCACGAATGATCATGAGCTGATTGTTGACAGAGGTGGAAGAAGAAGACCGTTCATCCACTTGTGCTTTTAAAACTTGTTTTTCAGCCTCAGTTTCCATCAATTTCTTTTGAAGATCTTTGATTTGAGCCATTAGAGACAAAGTGTGTGTGTCAGTGTGTGCGCTCACCTGATGTTCACTCAAGGATATGTCACTCTCCTTTCGTGCATGTGTTTCACTCATATTTAAGGTGGTCCTCACATCACTCAACACTAGCTCCTTTCCTTGAGCTGTACCTGCATAAGAAATCACCCTAGCCTCTTCTGGAGAGGTCAGTGGTGGTGCAATGGGAGTTCGCAATTCCCAATCCTCAGTCATCTCTATCAATTCATTTGGATTTGATAACTGAATTTCTTCAGTGATAGGATGACCAAGTTGCCTTTCACTTTCGCCAGATAAATCTGCGAGTGATGAATCCCTTGAGGGAGCCAGGAATGTTCCTCCTCGGAGGGGAGATGATGACTCTATTATACTTGGCAGAGAGTCAAGATTTCCCTCAGAAGCTTGTGAAGGCTCTTCTACCGTAACAATGGTAGGCACAGTAACAATCCTATCTTGCACTCCTCGCTCAGTGTCCTTAGCAACATCAGATTCTACAGTAATGTTTTCCCCCATTGTGAGTAATAGAGGTGTGCTTGACTCTGTACAAGGTGCCACGGCCCTTTGGCAAATTTCAATAATTGCATCCTGTTGAGAGGATGAAATTAGTAACAGTTCATCGGCCATTTCAATGTCCAAGTCCTGTTGGGAGGAAATGGATGGGCTAACAGATGCCTCAAGTAATAGGTTTCTTCTCTTCTTTGGTGGAGGCAGAGCTGTGGGATCACTCAAATCATCACTTCTTCTATCAGCTCTTTTTGTTAACAACTTGCTTCTGGCTTTAGGTTTAGAGATTTGGTTAGACACAGTGTTTAGCTCTAAGACCTGGGATAGAGGCTGTGGTTCTACAACCTCTTGGTCTGACCTATCAGCCACTTGGGCTCCAGAAATAGTTTGAGAGATAGAAGGTAATACCTGCTCCATTGATGCAGTAGCTGTACCTGAAGGAATAGATAGTTCCATTTGATGTTGATGTTCAGGGACAGGTACATGTTGAGGTTCAGGTTCAGGTGCATTCAAAAGTCGAGGAATGACAGGTAGATTTATGAAGTTAGACAAATATGGTGTAATATACACTGGCACATTTATCAACTTTCTATGTGTATCAAGGCTAGTGAATATTTTCTTGGTTTGCCTGCCTGATACCATAGGGTTGTCATTCCTAAAAACTGTTTGTTGACCAACAGGAACAAGATGATTAAATAACAAAGTTAAAAATCTAGGATAATAACACAGAACTTTCTTACCCTCATCAAAATCCTTCCTTGCCTTAACAATCCTGTTAATAATAGTACTCCAAAGTAGGTTACCAATATTGATTCTACGGTTGTTAGCAACAGCATAACCAATAGTTTGTAACATAGAGGTGAGTAAATGAAAATTACCTCTGGCTGAATTAGCAAATACCTTGGAGATTGTGTCGAAGAATGCATCCCATGGTTGAACCAAATTCCTTTTGCTCAGGTTGTTCATATCAATTACTCCATGATAATTAATATCAATGAAAAATTGATATAGTTGCTCACTGGTTGGAAATGGATCAAAATTATCCGCCGGAAGGCCCAAAACAGCAGTTAGGGTTGATTCTGTCACGACGTGGTGTGTACCATCAAAATCAAAAGAAAATGAGGTCAAGTCATCAGACACCACAGCTTCTGTGCAAATCAATCTCAGTGGTCCTATCTTAATTGGGGCTTCAATCGAAATGGCAGTTCGGATAATTGAATCGTCATTCAAAAATCGTATCCAAGGCCTAAATCGATCGTAGGGACAATCGTTCGGATTAAAATAGCCAACCAAATTATGATTCATTATCTCAAAATTATCAGCCATTTCTAAATACAAAAACACACTTTAATTTTAAGAAAATTAAAACAATTCGAAAATTTTCAGAATTAATAATTAATTAAAATTAATTAAAAATTCGAATTAATTCAAAGTTGTCAGAAAAATCCCAAAAATTTATATGATGTTCTCTTGATCACTGGGAGTCTCAATCTATTTTTAGAATTCACAGAAAAAAATCTAGAACTCTTAAAACAGTCAAAACCCGATTCAAATTTTCAAAAAATTTGATTTTCAAAACCTTAACCAAACACGAAGATAATTGGTTCAAAAGAAAGGAAATTTCACGATCTACTTGAATCTGGTCTTGGTTTTCAGTTTTGTTGAGAAAAATTGAGCAGCAATTCAGTCCAAAACCGTGTGTATTGTATGTATATATATCGCGAGCTCTGTGTAAAGACACGAGAGAGAGATAATTGTATTGACTTGTTTGAGATTTCTGTTTTTGTTTGTTTTTTTTAAGTACAGAACTATACTACAAGACAATCGGGTTGATTGTCTTGCCGATTGTCTTGGTAGTATAAATACTATCAAGACAATCGTTTACAATTCTGAAAAATAAAAGAAAATGAAAACAATTTCTATTTTTATTTTTATTAAAATACATATTATCAATACAAGACAATCGGTTTGATTGTCTTGCCGATTGTCTTGTTAGTATAAATACTATCAGGACAATCAAGTGAATAACTGATTAAAATAAATTAACACATATATTATTATTTTTTTTTTTAATTTTTAAAACAGAGAAAATACACTCCAAGACAATCAAGTGATTGTCTTGCCGATTGTCTTGTTAGTTCAAAACTATCAAGACAATCGTTTGTTTTGATTAAAACAAAATAAAAACAGAATAAAAATCTGAAAAATGTTTTATTAACAATAAAATAACCTTCCAAGACAATTTGTGGATTGTCTTGGCGATTGTCTTGGTATTATAATTACAAACAAGACAATTAGTTAAACTGCTAATAATATGCTAATAAAATACAAATTAATGCGCAAAATTAATCCAATTAAAATACACTCTAATATATTATTACAAATACTATAAATAATATTTTACAGAAACATGGATTAATCTTTTTACGAGAACAAATATAAATAACAAAAGGACAAACACTACAAAACATTTAATAAAATAATTATTAAAATAGAAATAAATATATACAAATATTCTAAAAATACAAAACAATGAAGTATTAAATAATATGAATAAACAGAGTGAAAAATAACTAAACAAGCAAGAAAATCAGTTGGTAAAATAATTATACAAGTGATTTCATACAGCAAATATTCACATAATAATCACTTGCAAAATTATTAAAGATCAAATTTCAGATATTAACAGTATTAATTACTAGGACTGTTTAACATACCCAATTCACTAACAATTCTAGTGAATGAGGATTCATTAAGCGACTTAGTAAAAATATCTGCAGTTTGATCTCCAGAGCCTACAAATAGTAGTTCCACTGTACCATTCATTACATGCTCTCTTATAAAATGATACCTTATGTCAATGTGCTTTGTCCTTGAGTGCTGCACAGGATTGCTGGCGATTGCTATGGCACTTGTATTATCACATAAAATAGGGATATTTTCCAATACAATGCCATAGTCCATTAATTGATTCCTTATCCATAAGATCTGAGCACAACAGCTTCCAGCAGCTATATATTCAGCTTCGGCTGTAGAGTTGGAAACTGTTTGTTGTTTCTTACTGAACCAGGATACCAATCTTCCACCTAGGTATTGACAACTCCCAGATGTACTTTTCCTGTCTACAACACTTCCTGCATAATCAGAATCTGTATATCCAATTAAAGTAAAACCATATTCATTAGGGTACCAGATGCCTAAATTAGGCGTACCCTTTAGATATCTTAAGATTCTTTTGACAGCAGTGAGATGGATTTCTTTAGGGTTCACTTGGAACCTTGCACACAAGCATGTGGCAAACATTATATCTGGTCTACTAGCAGTTAGGTAAAGCAATGAGCCAATCATACCTCTATAGCCTGTGATATCTACCTTGGCAGAACTTTCACATAAACCAATTTTGACAGCTATAGTTGATGGTGTCTTTGCTGATGTGCACTCCTCCATGTGATATTTCTTGAGGAGCTCCTTGATGTACTTGGATTGACAAATAAATATTCCATCTTGTCTCTGACTTATTTGTAGTCCAAGAAAGAATTTCAGTTCTCCCATCATGCTCATTTCAAACCTACCCTGCATTAACTTAGAAAACTTCTTGCATAGAAGCTCATTAGTAGACCCAAATATAATATCGTCCACATAGACTTGGACTAGTATTATATCATTCTTATGTCTTTTAGTGAAGAGCGTTTTGTCTATGACACCTCTAATAAAACCATTTTCTAATAGAAATTCAGAAAGAGTGTCATACCATTTTCTTGGGGCTTGCTTAAGACCATAGATAGCTTTGTAAAGAAAGTAAACATAGTCCAGATGATCTTGATCTTCAAAACCAGGTGGCTGTTCTACATACACTTCTTCATCTAGCTTACCATTCAGAAAAGCACTCTTGACATCCATTTGATAAACTTTGAATCTTGAATAGGATGCATATGCCAAGAATATTCTGATGGCCTCAAGTCTTGCCACTGGAGCATAGGTCTCGTCATAATCAATGCCTTCAGCTTGTGAATAACCTTTAGCTACCAGTCTTGCTTTGTTTCTTATCACAGTGCCATCTTCATCTAGTTTGTTTCTGAATACCCATCTTGTGTCCACCACTTTTCTATCTTTAGGTCCGGGTACCAGCTTCCATACTTCTAGTTGCTTAAATTGATTGAGTTCATCTTGCATAGCAATCACCCAATCAGGATCAGATAGAGCTTCTTCTACTTTCTTAGGTTCCATGACAGACAGGAACCCAGAATAGTTACATTGATTCTGATAAGCTCTTCTTGTTTTCACACCAACATCTGGATCACCAAGAATCAGCTCAAAAGGATGAGCTCTATTCCAAACAGTTTGTTTGGGAAGAATTGATCTTGATGATTCGCCTTGATCTTCAGTATGATGTTGAGTATGACTTGTTGACCCTTCATTATCTCCCCCTGAGTTGTTGCCAGTTTGACTTGTTGATGGTTCAAGAGTATCAGTGGTGTCTTGAAAATTATCATTGTTTTCACCAGCATCACCTTGATCATTACCACCAACATTTGGATTATTATTATTAGCAACAACATCAGGTTGATTGTCATCATCTGAATCTGAGTCTGACATGTCATCAAACTTAAGCTTTTCAGATGGATCTTCATTTTGGATACTTGGGAGTTTTGTGTCATCAAATGTAACATTGACACTTTCCATAGTTTTCTGTTGATCAATAAGATACACCTTGTAGGCTCTTCTAGTATAACCAATAAATATTGCTTCATGTGCTTTTTCTTCAAATTTACCACCTTGATCATCTCCTTCTTTCAGCACAAAGCATTTTGTCCCAAATACATGGAAGTACTTGAGAGTTGGTTTCTTGTCATGTAGAGCTTCATATGGTGTCTTCATTAAGTCTTTATTGATAAGTGTTCGATTCTGGGTATAGCATGCAGTGTTAACAGCTTCAGCCCAAAAGCTCAATGGAAGCCTTGATTCACTTAGCATAGTACGTGCAGCTTCAATCAAGGTTCTATTCTTTCTTTCAACTACCCCATTTTGTTGAGGAGTTCTGGGAGCTGAGTACTGTCTAGTTATACCCTTTTCAGCGCAAAAGTCATTCAGAACTGCATTTTTGAACTCAGTTCCGTTGTCTGACCTTATAGCTCTTACTGGATGATTAGAATCCAGCTCAATTAACTTAATGTGATCAACTACCAGTTGTGGAGTTTCATCTTTTGAGTTCAGAAATAGTACCCATGTGAATTTTGAGAAATCATCAACAATCACTAGAGCATATCTTTTCCTTGACATAGACATCACACTAACTGGACCAAACAAATCCATATGGAGAAGTTGTAATGGTTCAGTTATTGATGATATGTTAGTGCTCCTGTGAGTTGCCCTTTTTAACTTCCCTTTTTGACAAGCATCACATAGACCTTCCTGAGTAAATTCAATCGAAGGTAAACCTCTCACCAACTCTCTTTTCACTAGAGAATTCATTGTCTTGAAGTTTAGGTGAGAAAGTTTCTTGTGCCATAACCAACTTTCATCAGTGGATGCCTTTGAATAAAAACATCTAATTTCTTCTGTGCTTCCAGAGTTCATATTGGCTATGTACAAGTTTCCTTTTCTTACTCCAGTCAACTGCGGCCTTTCATTTCTCTTGTGTGATATTAAACAATTCTTCTTATTGAAATGAACTTCATAACCTTTGTCACAGAATTGACTAATACTGAGCAAATTGTGCTCAAGGTCGTTCACAAAAGAGACATCTTCAACGATAACATTTCCAGCTTCTAATCTGCCATATCCATCAGTTTTACCTTTGCTGTTATCTCCAAAGGTAACGACTAGGACGGCCTTCTCCACCACATTTGTCAACAGGGCTTTATCTCCGGTCATATGCCTTGAACATCCACTGTCCAGAATCCACATGACTCGATCAACCTGTGTCAAACCCTGCAATGACAAATTGGTTAGACTTTCTTCGGAACCCAAATTTGATTGGGTCCGGAGTACTTAAAGAATTGACCTTTATCAGGTAAAGCAACACTTTTTATTTTAACAACATTTTCTTCAGGTACTGGACATTTAACCCTGTAAACAGCTTTAACTTGTTTTGGTTTCAGCTTGGGTAACCATGTCTTTACCAAATCCTGAGAAGGACTTTTTGGAGTCCTAATCTTAGAATTAGGTGATGTTACAGTCCTGGATCTAACATGTTTATTTCAGCTCATATGCTGTCTAGGAGCATTCTTATCAACACATGCATGATTACCGTTAAAGTAAGCAGACATTATATTAAAAGCACAAGACATGCAATTAACAGCATCGCATTTCTTATGAGCAATATCAATAACAGGAATAGCATGCATGGTAGATTTGTTATTGCATTTATTCATGTTGTTACTTCTGCTACTAGTTTTCAATGAACTAGTAGACTCACCAACTCTTTCTGCTTTTACAAACACAGTCTTTCTATCTTTATCATTTTTAACAACTTGATTACTTTCTAAGACTACGCCATTAGCTACGTCCTCAATGCGCATCTCTTCCTTAATGATTAAAGATGTTGTATCCAAAGGTTCTGCTATGGATGTCTTAAAGAGTGGATTACTAACACTCTTAAGCACTAATGGTATACCCCTATCTACAGCACTGACACGATTAGGGGTAATAATGCTTTTTCGACCAACAGCCTCATTATAGTCAAACCCAATTCTTACGGTTTGATTAATAGTTTGTTGGTTAAACAACTCTTTAGCTACTTTACATGAATTAGAAGTAGCATTAGCCCTTATTTCTAGCTCAGCTATTGTTTCACGTTGTTGAGCCACCATCAACGCTAGAGACCTCTCAAGTTCTTTTAGAATTCTTATTTCTGATTTTTGTTTATCATGGCAATTTTGTACATCATGTAATTCTGATAATTGATTACTAAGATCTGTAATTATCAAATTTAGTCTTTCAATCTCTCTATTAGCATTACCTAGTGTATCACTAAGTTGATAGATATATTGACTATCAGTACATGATACCTCAGATGAAGTACCACTGGAGTTATCAGATTTTGCCATCAGGGCAAGATTGCCATATTCTTCATCTTCAGAGTCTGTATCATCCCAACTCTTTCCAACAGCCACATAGGCTCTACCTGTCTTCTTCTTCTCAGATCCAAAGTCTTTTCTTTGGTTTTGTTTTGGCTTCTGACATTCAGTAGCGAAATGTCCAAGTTCATTACAGTTGTAGCATCTAATTTTACTTCTTTCAACTGTTCCAGTTTTGTAACCTCCTCTGTTACTTGAGGATGAAGAACCTCCTCTCTGGAACCTGTTATAGTTAGATTTGTACCTGAACTTGGGATTCTTCCTGAATCTGAAGTTGCTGAATTTCCTTACCAACAAAGCCATGGACTCATCTTCCAACTGATCTAGTTCTTCTAATGAATAGAAGTCACCTTCATCTGGACTAGCATTCGTTTGACCAACTTCAACTTCAAGCTTACCACTGTCAACATTACAAGGTTGAATAACCTTATTTTCCACTTCCTGTTTGTTCTCAACAATAAAAGCTGTAGAAGTATTAACAACTCTTCCTTTTCCATAAATCTCCTTTTGTTGAGATTGTTCCAGTTCATAGGTTTTTAAAACACCAAAAAGTCTTTCTACAGTTATTGACAGTAGAAATTTTCTGTTGATCTCTTTCTGAGTGTAGTACTTGCCATGCATCTGTAAATTGTTGACAAGTTTGTTATATCTTTCAAACACATCTTGAATACTTTCATTGTATGCTGATCGAAAGTGTTCATACTCAGAAGTCAGAATTTCTAGTCGATTCTCCCTAACTTCCTCTGTTCCTTCATTCACAGTTTCAATGGTTTCCCACATTTGCTTTGCAGTTTTGCAGTTAATCACATGACTGTACATTACAGAGTCTAGAGAGTCTATTAAGATCAGTCTTAAATTAATGTCAAGTCCAGCTTCCTCTCTTTCAGCAAGAGTGTAATCAGAAGAGTCTTTGTGTACATACCTTGCAGGGGAAATAACTTTTCCATCAGTAACAACTTCAGGGATTATTCCAAAAGGTATTATAGGTCCTTCTGATAAGACTTTCATGTATTTAGGATTTGCAACCTTGAGGAACATTAACATTTTGTTCTTCCACATATCATAACTATTTTTGTCATATATGGGAATTTTCACAGTTCCAACTTTAGAAGACATGATGAATTTTTTAAGAGAGTTAAAAAATTCGAGGATGATTTTTAATCGAGTAAAATGGGATCTTTGATTTGTGTATTAATCAATCGGCTCGGATACCAATTGTTAGGTCCAATATGTTTGTAGAAGGGGGGGTTGAATACAAACAGTACTGTTTTTATCGAAATTTGTCCGGATAATTTAATTTATATGTTGACAAATTTGAGCGGAATTAAATGAAACAAAATTCAAGTTGAATATAAAATTATATTAACTTGAGGGGTTTGTTACAAATACAGTACAAAATTTATATCTAGTTAATAAAAACAAATTAGAAAATTCAACATGAATTTTTCTAGATTTGTTAATAAAAATCAAGATATAGATTAGGAGTAAAAACTCGCTAATAGTACAAGAGTATCAAGGAAATCAGTTCTATCGGATCAGATATTAAAAATAAGATGAACTTGATTTTCTAAATAATTTTCTGCTTCTTGTGCTGTGTTCTTGATGAGAGAGAAGAGAGAATTCTGTTCTTGAATGTAATATTTTCTGTGTTCTTTTCTTACTGATTGCTTCTGTCGAGATGTCTTGATATATATTAATCTCCGCATCTTTATCTTCAATTATAACTATCAAGACAATCTTCAATACAATTTCTTCTTCCAAGACAACCAGTTTTGTACTGCTAAGACAATAGGCAATACAATCGTCAAGACAATCAGGTTCTTCCAAGACAATCGGCAAGACAATCAAATTCAGATATCTTTGTCTTGCTTTATCAAAATTATCATTCTGTCTGAAGCTTTTTCTTTTTGATCATTATCAAGACAATCAAATTGAACTGCCAAGACAATCGTCAAGACAATCAAATTAGATTTTTATTCTACTTTTCAAAAGCTATTCAGACATTATCATTATCAAGACAATCGGCAAGACAATCAGGAATTGTCTTGCTTTATTGATTTCTTCTCCAATACAATCGGCAAGACAATCTCCTATTGTCTTGCTGTTCTGATTTAAACCTTCAAGACAATCGGCAAGACAATCAGGGATTGTCTTGCTAGTTCATTTTTCAGAATTAAATTAAAATTGATTAATAAATAATCATTTTAATTTATTCTTACTTAAAATAATTAATCAGATTTAATTAATCTAATAATTAATTTAATTAAAGAATTAATTCAAGATGAATTAATTAATTAATTAAATTTACTACTTGATTTAAATTAATTAAATAAGAATAATTATATATCCTTGAATTGTCTTAATTCTTTTCTGAATCACTGAAAGTAATAAAGGAATACCACTGAATATTTTGTTGACGTTCCATGTACTGTCTGGTTCATGAACGACTAACCTCAATGACGGTCCTTTATTTTTCACATTAAAAATGTGATTCATTTTTCTTCTCATCTCTTTCTCCTTCTTGTACTTCACTGTATACTGTCTGAACCTGTCACTCTAGAAATCTCTGTCTTAGAAATAAATCCACTTCTTTGATGCTATACTGAGGCTTGATCAGCAATCTGAACTTCTTCCAGTGTAAAACATCAAAACTATAGATTGACTTTAGGGTTTTTCTTCTGACAGATAGTACCTCCTGAGATTCCTGTGACAGTTAAAGTTATTTACTTATTACAAACTAAGATTAAGTTGAGTGGAGTCCTCGAACTACAAATAGGCTATGTCATATGCCTTTCAACAAGAGAGTCTAATGGAAATAAAAGTCCAACCACCGTTATTGGAAAAGATTAAGTTATGTCAGGAAAAGAAGATAGAAGAAGAAAAGAATTCGATGGAGAAAATTTTGACTGGCGAGGAAATTAAGTGTGAGAAGGACGGGAATGGAATTATGAGGTACGCATCTAGGATATGGATCCCGAACGTTCAGGAATTAAAAGACGAGATTTTGCAAGAGGCTCATAGTTCGAGGTACTCAATTCACCCTGGAGGCACTAAGATGTATAGAGATTTAAGAGAATACTATTGGTGGCCTAATATGAAGAAGGACGTGGCAGAATGGGTAAGTAAATGCTTGACATGTCAAAGAGTAAAGGCCGAACACCAGAGGCCCAGTGGATTGTTGCAACCCTTAGAGATACCCGAGTGGAAATGGGAGCAGATTGCGATGGACTTTGTGGTCGGATTACCAAGGACCAAGACTAATCATGATGCCATTTGGGTAATTATCGATAGGTTGACTAAGTCAGCACATTTTCTTCCAATCAACGAGAGATATACGGTCGACAAGCTGGCAGATATTTACTTAAAGGAGATTGTGGTTAGACATGGGGTTCATGTGAGCATTGTATCAGATAGAGACCCAAGATTCAACTCCAGGTTCTGGAGAAGTTTTCAGGATTATGTGGGGACCAAGTTAAACATGAGTACTGCATACCATCCCCAAACAGACGGGTAGAGTGAGAGAACCATCCAGACCATCGAGGACATGTTGAGGGTATGTGCCATTGATTTTAAGGGAAGTTGGGATGACCACTTGCCGTTGATCGAATTTTCCTACAACAACAGTTACCATGTGAGTATAGGCATGCCCCCATATGAAGCTTTATACGGACGAAGATGTCGGTCTCCCTTGTGTTGGGAAGAAGTTGGAGAGCGGAAGATTTTAGGGCTTGAACTGGTCCAACAGACAAGAGAAACTATCGAGCTCATAAGAGGACGGTTGGTAGCGGCCCAGGACAGACAGAAGAAGTATGCGGACCAGACCCGCAAGGACAAAGAATATGAGGTAGGAGAGTTTGTGATGTTGAAAGTATCGCCATGGAAAGGATTGATGAGATTTGGTAAGAAGGGAAAACTAAGCCCGAGATTTATTGGACCTTTTGAGATCTTGAAACGAGTTGGGAAGTTAGCCTATGAATTGGCTTTACCCCCGAGCTTACAGCAAGTACATAATGTGTTCCATGTGTCCATGCTACGACCATACCATACCGACTTTCGACATGTGATAGAACATGATCAAGTGGATCTGCAACCAGACTTAACATATGTCGAGCAACCCGTAGAAATCATGGATAGAAAAGAACAGGTGCTGAGGAACAAGGTTGTCAAGTTAGTGAGAGTTTTGTGGAGGAATCAGAATGTCGAAGAATCAACATAGGAACTAGAGAGCGCGATGCGTGAAAAGCACCCCCAACTGTTTTCAACCTGATTCCGGGACGGAATCCTTTTAAGGAGGGGAGGCTGTAAGAACCCTAATTTTTGGTAATATTTCCTTTTATTTAATATCTTGTGACATTGTCATTATGGAACCTTTCTAGTCATCCCTGTTGATTAATAGAATTGATTGTCTGAGAAACTGCGTTGTTGCATTTATTATGTAGTATAAAAAGGAAGATTGTGAAGGCAAGAGTCTTATTGTTAGTAATATTTATAAAACTTGGGATTTGAGAATGGTTAGAGTATTAAAGGATTTATTAAGAATTATGACGAGGAATTATGGACATTCAAGGAATTTACACAATAAGTACTTAAGGAATTATAGGGGAAATCTCTACGCGACAAATATTATTACGAGAGAATAATTAAGATACGATACGAAGTAAAGATTAAATAACAAGCATTGGTGGGAGAATAATAATACAAGGAAAGAAATTACATGCAAGTGCCATGTAAGTAGCTAGTTAGGAAAAGAAACTAGAAAGCATAAAGTAGAAGTGAATAGTGACATGTGTGATTGGTGTTGTAACCTAGGGGACAATAGGGCATGGGGAGACAACCTAGACCCTAGCTTGGCAACATGTGAACCACATCTAATCCCCACAATAATACATCATACATATCATTTTCTTACCTTTCAAAAATAAAACACAAACAAACACTCCCCCCCCTTTTGAAGCTCTCGGCCGAACAACAAGAGGAGGAAGAGAGAGATTTTCTCTCCATCTTTTCCTCACCTACAACCTCAAGCAAAAATCCTAGGGCTTCCATGAATTATAATAGAGGTATGGTATCAATGTCATAGCATTTCATCCATTGAATCTTGAGAAAAAAATTGTTGAAGGTTTAGAGGAGTGTTAACCAAAGTTGTTATCTTTTAGATCTTGAAGGATTAAGGTTTGTGAGGGCTCATCCAAGTGTTCTTAGTTGTTGTAAAGCTCACCCAAGGTCTTTAGCTACTCAAGAAGGTATACAAATCATAAACTCTTTTGGTTATGTATTGTTTATAAGATATGGTAGTAGATCCATGAGTTTTAGAACTAATCTTGGATGCATATGTATTGGATAGCATGGATCTTGAGTTTTGATGTTGAGATTGTGACTTTTATGACTATGGTTAATATATATATATATATCTCCATGAGTGTTATGAACCATGATCTAAGTGTATTAAGTGTTGATTATGTTATGGAAATATGAAAAATGATTGATCTAAGTGGTTTGAGCTTGCTGAGTTTTGTCCAGGAACTTTGGTCTGTATTGTAGCACGATTTTGAACCCCCAAATGATGTCCCCTGATGTCCTACCTTATATTGTTGGAAAGATAATTGAATGTAGTTTCTGGAAATGTAAGGTTCATAGCTAGGTGATGTGTAGATTTTTAGCTATGGCCGGAGGAGTGATTTTTTTTTCTGGACTATGGACTGCATTAAGTGACCCCCTTGTGAACCTTGTTTAAACACCTTAAAATATATGTGGGATCATGGAAAAAATTTGAGAATGTAGGGAATGTAGTGGTGAAGACCACCGAAAAGGAATTGGATTAAAATATGAATTTTTGGATTTTATAAAAATGCTACAGTAAAATTCGCGCAATGGAAAAAGTCGATTAGTGGAACATGATTCTAGGGTTAGTGGTTATGATTCGAACGTGGTAACTAAATTAAGTCGAGTAAGTGACGAGCGTAATCGAGTGATGACATGGACCTATAGTGGGGCTAGGGAGTCATAAGACGAAGTCGTTAAGTTAATTTCGTACCCCCCTAAACCCCGTAATTAAAGAGATATTGTTAAGGTACTAACGAACGATTATTGCTTATGTATAGATCGTTCGAATTCGCACGCTCGACCACCCCAACCAAACCAAGGCAAGTTTACTTTTCAAAACTTATCCATATACAAGGACTTTTACTGTTGTGTTTGTAATTTTCAAATTATATCAAATGCTATGTTTATCGAAGTATTGATGCAATTGAGATTGAATAAGTACATATATGCTTGTACCCCTTGAACTTAGATTGAAATGTTTTCTTCGGACAACGAATCTAGCAATAGAGGTCGTAGCGGTCCGTATATACTATTGACCGGGGAGCGGTATATTATTATATCGTATCTAGATTGCGAAAACCCGAAGGGTCATTCGGGTGGTATTGTATACTCAAATAACTATTGTTATATCTTCGTAAATACTCGAAACCCTATCTTGGATTAAAAGTTTATTTTATCGAATAATTATTTTATTAATTATTAATATTAAATCTTAAAATATTATTTATTAATCATTGTTCACTATTTAAAGACAAGTTAATCCAAGATACTTTTTAATTTTTTTCAAACTCGAACTCTTTCGAACTCAAAACATTTTCGAAAACCCCCGGTCAGATTCTGCTTCTTGTATGATTTCAAGAATCATCGGTCGACTGATGTCGGACCTTAACTACTCTGTTTTCAATCAAAATCAAGTTTTATAAGAAAAAGAAAAAGGGACTCTGGCAGGTGTGGGAACCGTTGACGAACGATTCCCGGGATGTGTAAGCGGCCGTGAGCCAGGCGGTCTATCACTTATTATTCCGGCCCAGGTGTTGCCGAAGGATGATTACGGATGTAATTTTCATCAAGGGTGATTACGGATGTAGTTTTCACCCGAGGGATAGTTACGGATGTAGTTTCTATTCTTCTACCGGTAGAGAAGACCCGCGGATGATTGGACTTGGATGTGGCGACTGATCATCGTCAATCCTTGTCAGGTTTTTGTGTTTTCTTTAAGTCCCATTCCTCCATTTTGGAAAAATGCTTTGACACTACTTCTTAGGCTTTTGTGCCAAGTTGATGATAGTGTTCTATTTTGATGAGAAAGATGTTGATTCAATGCAGTATCTAGAACTGCAAGTTTATTTTGAAACAAGGGCACATATTGTTGCACCTTCGAGATTTATCAACTATGACAAGTGATTTTACAACTGATTGATACAAACAAGTATATCAACTGCCAATCATATGAAATGTTATATTGCTTACCTTATATATATATTTCTTGCTGAGCTATAGTTTCTCACTCTTGCTTGTTTTCAAATTTTACAAACACAACAGCTAAGCGAAATGGCAAGACCCAGGCAGACTGTTCGAAAGCAGGTGACTAGACCCGATCCACCACTTGAGATTCCACCGGTAGGCCCCATTAGCCGGATTGGTTGGCAGCTTTTGTTAGTACGTTTTATTTATCAGCGAAATGGCAAGACCCAGGCAGACTGTGCAAGGCAGTGTATCGTAACAAACTTTCAAGCCGCCAACTTCGCTTCATATCGAAGTGTTGCTGGTAGCATAAATACTATTTAATTCGGTCTGTAATAACTCTGATAACTTTATTGCTGTTTAATCAATGTGTGACGTTTCTGAGGCTCTAACCTGTGTGTGTGAGTGTGGTGTGAGTTTATTGTGGGGTCGATGGCTGTGTTATATATATTATGTGCAAGAACAGGTATGTTATTAATGGAAAATGGACCGTGAGCGCCTAGATCTCCGACCCCGGATCTGGGGGCGTCACAGCTGTTTAGCACCGTTTAGTGACGTTTAGTGCCGTTTAGCGCCGTTTAATGCCGTTTAGCGTCGTTTAACATCGTTTAAACGTCGGTTAAGGCTGTTTAGCACCGTTTAGTGATAATTAGTGCCGTTTAGCGCCGTTTAATGCCGTTTAGCATCGTTTAAGGTTGCTTAGCATCGTTTAAGGTTGCTTAGCACCGTTTAGCTCCGTTTAATGACGTTTAGCGTCGTTTAACATCGTTTAAACGTCGTTTAAAGCTGTTTAGCACCGTTTAGTGACGTTTAGTGTCGTTTAGCGCCGTTTAATGCCGTTTAGCGTCGTTTAACATCGTTTAAACGTCGTTTTAGGCTATTTAGCACCGTTTAGTGTCGTTTAGCGCCGTTTAACGCCGTTTAATGTCGCTTAACATTGTTTAAACGTCATTTAAGGTTGTTTATCGCCGTTTAGTGCCGTCTAGCACCGTTCAATATTGTTGGCATAATCTAACATCGTTGTATACGCGTCGGTCGCTCCACGCTTTACATCAAAACGATATCTAAGATAAACCCTAACCCAAGTCTCGAATAAGGCCGTAATAACTTCAAGGAAAACCTGATCAGTTTTCCTAGAAGTTGGGGGGTAAATGATATGGGCTAAAAGTAAACCCTAAAAATTCGTTTAAAGTGGTATTTAATAAGCCTACATTGGTCCAAGGTTAAAGCCCTTTTGTGAGGCCCAAAACCTTATTTATGATAATAAATTCGTAATTAATAAATCAGCCAGTTTCAATCTTCAAGATTGAGTCTTAAAAGGAAGCTAAATCATACTAGGAGTAGCCTCCAAGGCATACACCTTCAATGCTTATCTCCTTATCTCTTGGAAGGCTCTAAAATTGGGCCAACTGAATAACCTGCCCACCAAGTCTCCTATTTCAACTCTAATTCTAGGGTTTTCAACACCTATATATGGACCTGTTCCTTCACATACAGAACTACGTTTTTTGGCTTGATTCTTGATATTTAGAAGATACGTAGGCATCTTGTGAGGACCTGAGTTAAGTCACGAAACACTTGATCAGCCATTAAAGCTCGAAGCTCTCATAAACCTTAGCATTAATTACGCAGTAAATACATCCTATATTTCGTTCCACAACAATTTATGTTTGAAATTTTTTAAAGAATGTTATAAGGCCGCGACTCTCAAATCGTCTTAATTTACTTTTCTAAAATTTCTCTATTTTAAATATTAATAGTAAAATTTTCTTATTTATCTTGGACTCAAAATCGAATTGAAATTATAAATATTGTAATTAAAATCGAATTGAAATCATGGACTGGACAATTGTACCAAAAAATATTGTAAAATATATCATAATTATATAAGAATCGTAATCTAAATCGAATTGAAATCACAAAGAAAGGATTTTTATCTTTATATAATAAAATGAGAATTACCAAGCATTTATATGGCATTTCGAAATCGTTCCAAGGTTATTTATATAATTTTTTAAAACACCTCTATTTTAAATTGTAAAAATTAAAATTTAATTTTCTTAATGCTAATTTACAAAAAAATAATAATAATAACTATACAAAAACAAATGAGAATAATGGACATGCGGTCATCCTCAAGGATAAAGTATATAAGGATTTTACATTTTACATATTTTAAGAGTGTTTTTATATATTCAAACATGATCTATATAGTTTATATAGTTATAATAAGACTCTTATGTTTTATTTGAGAAAATGATCTAACCTGAGTATGCTACCTGAGATGATCCTCATAGACATCATTCTCAAAACAAATTAACAATTAAGTATAAATGCATGTATCAAACGTTTTCCTTTCTTTCTTTTTTTGACAAAATGTAAATTCATTTCATTAAATTAAAACAAGTCTAGCCAGGACAAACCCCCAACAGACAATGCAATCAGGTTGATAAACAATAAACGAGCTAAGCAAATAGCCGCATTGTTTCCAGACCGCGTAACACACTGAATCCATAGATTCTTGAAACTGAAAATGAATACAAAGGCTTCCCGAGTAATCCAGCCTACATAACTCCCGAAACTGGTAGCTTGACAATTGACCTTCACAATAGTTCCATGGCTGTTGCGGTGTTCAGGCGACTCAGTTGCAAAAACTGAGCTATGAGGAACAAGTGTCCTCGAATAATGAACAACTATAATTTGTGAAAGGTGAGCACATGTGATCGCCACCGTTCCACGCATACCCCAGCTATCAACATGTCGGGAACCAGCTATAGATATGCCGAAAGTAAACATACCCTAGCTATCTACATGCCGGGAACCAACTATAGACATGCCGAAAGTATTAATAATGCAGTAAATCCAGATATCCCAAAATTCTATCTGAATCATTCTCATTGATAACACCACAAAAACATACCACAAATATAATAACGCATAACAACCCAAAAAATTGGGTACTAAAACACACGCCAAAAGGCGAGACTGGAAGTAAAATCGAACCTTATTGAAACAAAGAAGAACATATTCGAGGATTAAACTCGATTTTATTGAAGCAAAGAAGGGGGAGGTGGGTGGTGAGGCAGGAGGGAGGGACGGAGACAAGGTGGGGGGACGGCGGGGAGGAAGACGGTAGGGGGAAGGGGAAGGGGAAGGTGTAGGGGTAGGGGGAGGAGGGAGGAGGGAGGAGGGAAGAGGGAAGGGGGAGGAGGGAGGGACGGAGAAAGGGTGGGGGCGGCGGTTACTACTTTAGTCGACTCTCATAAGAGAGTTTTGGTTACCCTAATACAGTACGTATAAACGTTTTCCTTTCTTAATTACCTTGAATATAAATTTCTTCATTTACCATTCTAATGAAATCCTTGGAACCCTCCCGTCCTTTTATTATATAAAGACCATGTCGTGTCGTTTTAATGAGCTAATATAATTGTACATAATGTAATGTATGCGAACGGAATAACAAAATATCAATACATAAAAATATATAAATATTTTACATTATATTATAAGAGTAAAGATTTATATTCATTCAATGATATGTTTATAAAATATTAGCTTATATTTATACAATATAATAATTATTTGTTTGTTAATTCTATATTTTAGAAAATTATTCACATATTTTTAAGTGTTTAAAAACATATATTTGGCATCGACACAAGAAAACGTGATACAAATTAGTATAAATTAATGAGATTAATAATGAGTATATTCCATTTTTTATGTCTATTTAATTTATACAATTTGTGTGTATTAATTTGTCTGATATTAAAAATATTTATATTTCAACTTTTTCTAAATAATTTATATTTGAAAATTTTATTTTTGGATAAGCTATATTTGAGAGTTTAATAAAAATTATTATAGGACCGCGTTTATTTGTTTATTGTTAATTGTTAGTTTGTTACTATTATATTCTTATTGTTCTTGATAATAATATTTCAACATCTTCTTTTAATAATTTCAATCAAATCTGTTATATATTATACAGGGCTTAATGATAGTTAACTATAGGAGAATTTTCTACCGTTAACCACTGAAATAAATACACATCACATACTTCCCTAAATAAAAAGATACATCATTAATGCCCCTGCGGGGCCCTTATAAATAAAAGGTAACAATAAAATGATTTTAAAGGTTAACTTTATGAAATTCTCCTAAAGTTAACTGTAGGAACATTTTTCTCTATTATATATATATATATATATATATATATATGTAAAATCCCACCTATATTTATTTATTTATTTTTATTGTTATATTATATATATTCTAGTTGAGATATTATTAATAAAATATATTTTTGTTTTGAATTAAATTATTAGTATTAAATTAAATTTGAAAGTATTTTTTTTATGTAGATAAAATTTCTGTTACATTGTGATAAGAATAAAAATTGAATAGTATATATCTAAAACTGAATCCTACATTGATATACCATTATCTGTTTACATTATAAGTATATAGTTATAGAGGAGCAGTCGTATAATAAAATACAAAAATCAAAAGGAAAACAGAGAGAGACGGGTAAGTGGAAGAAAGAGGGACACTGCATATTTGCTTAGTAATCCAGGTACTCGTTGATTCGTGTATATGTATCATAGGATCAATTTATTTTGATTATTTTCTAAATTCTAATTGATGTGTTCTCGGCTTGCTCTTTTTGCTATATATCCCAAACATGATTTACATGAGTGCATATAAATCATATTAAAAACAATGTACTTGATTGTACGAAAGGTAGACCAGGACTTGATGTACCATTAATATGGCTCTTAATTTAAACTAACAAATTTCATGTGTTATTTATAGCTTAACTAAATTAAGATGAACATATTGATTAGTATAGCAATCGGAAACGTCTTCTTTTAGATAAATTTTTGCAAGAGAGAGAGAGAGAGAGAGAGAGAGAGAGAGAGAGAGAGAGAGAGAGAGAGAGAGAGAGAGAGAGAGAGAGCACGTTTATTGTTTATTTAATGTGCTTATAAATTAGTCCAGACTTATTAGCTAATAAACTTAGTAGATTTTAATCAATGAATTTTATTGCAAATTATATTATCTTCATGATTTGTAATGTGTGTGAGTGTAGTAATTTACTATTATTTGTCGTATTGTGTGTTTGGATCGTATTTTATTAAAGTTTTTATACTCTACTTAACTATCCAATTTTGGTTTTGAAACTTGAATTCTGTTAACCCCTATTTATGCAATGTTTAAATGATATCTATATTAAAATTATAGTGTAATTTTGTTTTGTGCTAGTTGGTTACGTAATTAGTATTGCAATTATGGATTTTACATGTGATACTCTAGCTGATATGGGCTGAAAATAAGCCCTAAAGACACATTTAATGTGGCATTAATTAGGCCAAGAATGGTCCAAACGTGGGGCCCACCAGCTAGGCCCAAAACCCCAATTATAATATTAATTTCGTAATTAATATTGGGGATAATAAACAACCCAGCAATAAGAGTTGGATAAGGATATTATTTCCACCAAACTTAGCCACCAAGACATCCAATTCAATATGGAAACTGATTCCTACAAGGAATAGATCTATAACCTTCCCCAAAGACTTGCCCACCAAGTCTCCGAATCCTACCATAATTCTAAGGCTTCTCAGCCTATATAAAGGGCCTGACCCCTCATTCTCAGAACTACGTTGGCTTGATTCTCAATACGAGATACGTAGGCACTCTGTGAGGACCGATTAAAGTCTCAAACGCAGAAACAGCCATAAAAGCTCGAAGCTCAACTACCCTAGCATTAATTACAAATCGTAACCAAGTTTTTGATCCACAACATTTGGCGTCGTCTGTGGGATGACAACATCAACCATGGTTCAAACACGAAGAACAACAATAACCGAGGTCGTGCCCCTTAACTCTGCTCCACCAGCCACTTCTGATCCGCTTATCGTCACTGAAGAAGGACAAATACTCCCATCAACAGGGGCGGTCATTCAACATCTGCCTACTCAGCCCCCAGTGTAACACCCCCAGATCCGGGGTCCGGGATCCGGTGGTTACGGTTTCCAATTCTGTCCACAACAATTGAACTTTCCTTAACATAAAATAAATTACGTCTCTACAACCCAACACAACAATATAAAACACACCCGTTATAGTCCCAGAGATGAAATCAGTGTAACAATCAAATTTTTATTAATCACATTATGAGTTCTTACAATCCAAAAGAATTTCAATATAAATACATACTCTTTGCCATCCATTTACATAAGTCATACTAGACCATATTCTTGGTACTGAAAGAATAAATATACCCTACCAATAGCTTCTTCTTCAGCTCTGGTAGTCTCATCGTCCTCGCCCGCGTCGAGTGCGCCTTGTGCGAGTCATCTGGTCTAGCTGTTGTTGTGATATAATAATAAAGCAAGGGTGAGCAATAGCCCACCAACAATAATATATAACTGAACGATAATGTATAACAGTTCAAAAGTATCTTTCAAACCATATGCCATGCATTTACGGAAATGATGCCAGTATAATATGAACGATGAAGTTACAAGGTAACTTAAAGTATTTGTTTGTAGAAATATCTGCTACATTAAAGTAAGCGAGATATTCTTATTGTTATTAAGAAGAGGAACTTGCAAGAAAAGGTTGCAATTCCAGTTATGACCCTTTTCCAACTCTGCCAACAGTAATCATGTTGCAAGAAATAAATAAATTTGGATGATGAACCAATGATGGAGTATTCACCGCGCCCGCTGTTCCAATGTTGATGATCAGTCGAGATCGTACAGCTCAATTTAGATTTACTACCGGTAGAAGGAAGAACTGACGGCTTTACTTGTATACCGCCTTACTAGCTCTCCCCGGCCAACGGTTGGGCCAAAGGGGATGGACCGGCGCTACTCGGCCTCTTACACGACTCCTAGTTCAAATAGAATTCATGATTCTGAATGTAACGTTCGTCCCCCTTTCCCCAAGTATAATACTTGTTGATAAGACTCCACAAAGTAGTCGTATCTAGTTGGAAAGGAAAATTCACCAATAACTTCCAAGCTATTGCTTGGTAACGAATATCAACTTGTTCCAACCATCTACCCCTCGAAAGATGAGAAGGTAAACAATGACTTAATAAGTCAATAGCACCCGAGTTGCGAGTGGAGAGAATACTTTATGACCGGGAAGTCGACAAGATAAATAACATTTTCCAAGTAAGGTTCCCTTATTATTAAGGAAATAGACTCAAAGAAGAATGATGTCTGAGAACCTTTCTTGATATAAGATTAAAAATAATATGACTCCGAGATATTTTCGGTAATAATCGAAGAAGATAAACCTTATCGGGGTTATTCTAAGTATGGAATAAATATTCAGAGAATATTTATTGAATTAAAATATTTTACAGATTATTTAGGAATATGAAAGAATATCTTTAATCAGAGTATTTTCCAAATAATTCTTGAAGAAATATCGAGAGAATATTTATTGCATGATTAAATAATCAAATGAATAATCAAAATAATATTCATTACTTAATAAGTCCTGAAAGGAATATTTAAAATATTTAAAATATTTAAAATAATATTCGATGATTAAATAGAACCCTGGATGTATATTCAAAATAATATTCATAATTAATTAGGAATTTAAATATTTATTGAAAAAGTAATATTCGTTTAATTAATAATATTCTAAATGAATATCAAGTAATATTCATTTAGTAATCCAAGCTTTAAAGGAATATTCGAGATAAGAGTCGATAAATAAATCAAGCTTCAGATGAATATTAGAATAATATTCATCAAGTAAGTAATATCTTAAATGAATATTAAAAAGTAATATTCATTTAATAAAGTAATATTCTAAATGGATATTCAAATAATATTCATTTAGTAGTCCAATCTTTTAGAAGAATATTCGGAATAATAATCGATAATCTATTCGACTTTGAATGAATATTGAAAAATATTATTCGTCGAATGGTTACGTTCAAATAATTATTTGAAGTAAGGATCGTTAAAATAATTAGTCTCGAACGAATATTCAAATAATATTCGTCGCCCAAATAATAGAAAATATTTACTTAAATATTTTCCTCCGAGGTAATCTCGATATATCAAGGAATATTGCCTCCCGGTCTATACTTGATTAATAAGATGTATATGCCCTTCTATGAGGGTCTTACAATACCCGGCTTATAACTGATATATAACTATCTAGCTTATAAGCCAACAATAACATTCAGGGAACAAGTATATCAATTCAACTTGAAAGTAGGTATGCATGCAATGGCATATGTATATCAGCAATCATATATATATATTTATTCAATCACAACAACAGCCTAAAAGAAGGGAATTGAAACTTGCCTGGTAGTCGAGTACGGTAAGGGGTAGTGGTAGCGGGTCCTGGTTCAGCTTGGTGATCTATAAATATCCAAGGCATTCGGGATTAATCACTTAACATATTAAAAGTTAAGTTATACTTAATTCGAAACACGTTCTCGAGTTATCTAGTTATACCCCTTTTAGTGGATTACTTTTATCACTGATCCGACCCGACATTCGTTCGTTAATACGACATGTCATTGTACTTATACTTGGGACATACTTAAGTCATATGAGTTCTAAAGTCGATCGTTACGAACGAATACTATACTCCGAGTTTTATCGCCCGTTTTCTAAGTGTTTTACCGAAGTTATAAAAGAGTCGTCTTTTAGGGGTTCGTTCGCGTTTAACCTCGACTCGAACATTTTTAATAAATCGAAAAATGATCCTTTGACATATGGTTTTCTTTCACGCCTTCCTTTTTACCTCTAGTATTTATTTACCAAGATTCTCCATGACGTTACATAGTTTACGAGGGTTCAATTACAGTTACGAACTTTCGTTTACGGATTCGAACTACTTTTAGTAATTTGGTCATAAATCCTAAACCGTAAGTCCGTTTCACGTGATCTTTATATCAAAACGAAGTTTAGAACATTACCTATCCTATCATGGCAGATAAGGTCTCTGGACAGTAGGGGTTCGACATGGAAAATGGCATACAAAACATGGTATTGCAAAATCGGGCATTATAACGGCTGTAAATCGAATATCTCCAAATTCCAAACTTTCCAATAATCATAGTTTCCACTCCAAACAACATATACATGTTATTTAACCATGAACTAAGGCCAAGCAATGCCTTTCCGTTCATCTAAACTATTTATCCTCCTATATTAACAAATCACTACATAAGCATACTTTAATCATCACCATAATCATACTAATCTAAAACTCATCAAGAACATCATTAAACTCAAAGTAAGGCCTAGGGTTTCAAGAGTGTTATACCTTCCTTGGGGTGTGTATGCACTTATTAATCCTTGTATAGTCCTTGTATAGCCTCCATGAAGCTTGGATCATCAACCAAAATCAAGATTCAAGAATTTTGTTCTTGAGGTTACTATTCATCCTCCACTTTCTTGATTTTTTTGAAAATGGAAAAAGTGGTGTTTGGGGCTAAGATTTCTAGGGTATCATTTTTATGAAATATAGGATCTATGATAAATTTTTGGAGCTCAAACAATGGTGGGAAGGATGATTTTGTTTCTTGAATTAAGCCAAAAGGCCGAATGGTGTAGAATGGAGAAGACATGGTTTTTGCTTGGTTGATTTCTTGGTAATAATGCATAAAGTAGCTTGGCTTGGATAATATCTCATCTTGCCTTACTTTATTAAAGTGATGATGCATGGAGTGATGTATTTGTGAGGACAAGTGTTGGAGATTGGATGGTTTAAGGCTAACCAAGTAGTTTGTTTTCTAAGGACTAGTTTCCTTGCTAAGTATCCTAGTTACTTTAGTCCACTTGGTTGCTAGATCTTTTCTAGTGGCTTATGCATGACTCTTGCTCCCTCTGCTTGTTTCTTTTGTCCGGTTATTGCCCGTTTCGATTGATCGTTCGGACGAATAACTAAGTAGTTTCACCTCTAGGGTTTACCGGGAAATTTCTCGATATTCATAATACCTTCCCCAATCCTTAATATAATCCTCGTGACGACCATGTAGGATATTTAATCTCGATACGAACTTAATCCGTAATCTATGATTCGTTCGCTTTATTGATTAATCTCGTTATAACGTTTTAGCGGTTTCTAGAACGCTTGTTTCACTGCCTCAGTGGTTTCCTACCTTCATTCTTAAATCAAATATAATAACATCCCAAAATATCAAATCCTCAAAGTTAATATCTCAATTCTTGGATTATAATAATATTTAATCCACTGCCCGGTCAAATATTATTCCGAAATAGAATTTGGAATTTCTGAATTCCGATCGTCTCTGCATTCACTTATTTCCTCCGCGTATTACTAATATGACTTCGAAACATCCATATCACGTCCCGTACATAGGGTGGCGTGAAAAGTTTTCCAACTTACAAAATCACTAATCATCCACCAAATTACTATGCACGTACAGGAAACACTATGCACGTACGGGAAACACTATGCACGTACGGGAAATACTATGCACATACGGGAAATACTATGCACGTACTCATTTCCCTTCAAGGATCCATTAGCTCCTTCCTGGATGGTAGATTATTCTTATCTAGGTCCTCAACCATCGAATTACTCTATTCTGACAATATACCAATGCTTCAAGATCATTGTCCAAAGTAATATCCATTCATTACAATCATTGTTCCTCATTTTATCATTACTTAATAAAAAGTTTTAATTATATCCAAAATTTGGGGTTCTTACAGTCTCCCCTCCTTAATAGGATTCCGTCCCGGAATCAGGTAGGAAGCAAAGAGTCGTTTGCCTGTCGTTCACTTTTTAGCTTCCCGGTCAATTCTTAGTCGTTCTACCCTTCCTCAGCACATCTTCTAGTGCTACAATCCATACTGTATCCTTTTTCCATCAACGTTGCTACTTTTCGTACAACTCACTATCCGGGTTATACTCTTAATCAGTCTTATCCTTATTGATACCTGCAGTAACATTGGTATCACTATCACCCTACGAATTCGGAGGTAACCTCGCTCGTACTGTACATTTCCTGATTGCTTTAATCTTCGCAATCTCGATCAATATAGATAAGTGGAAAGATTTATTGAGAGATCACTATGATCAATTGAACATTTGTTATATTGCATAGTTAGTACAGAAGGGGGCCAACCTTTAGTACTTGACAAGCAATTAATCAAGTCATGGTATTCCACTTAGACTTCTATCACATAGACAGATAGTCACGCAGCAGTACCTCCGCTCCTAAAAGGGTTGTTCTTCTCAATTCATAAAGAAGATGAATAAGAGAGAAGAAGAGAAAAGAGTTCTAAAGGATTATAGAAAGCTTTCATGATTGTAGAATATCATACTCAGAATTTACCTCTGAACTATAGAGGTTTATCAAAGAATAAATTAATCATAATTATATCCAATACTATTTGATCGCAATCTCACGTGCCAACATATCTTGTTGCTTTGTCCATTATTCTATGGACAAATACTCTTGTTCAATCTTAGCGATACTCACATTCGGGAAATCCTTCAACCTTTCAGGTTAAATTTTAGATTTCTCACTTGACATCATTATTACTGACATCCCATATCATGTTACTAGCTTTTTCATAACTATAATATTGACACTATCAGGTTGTCATCCTGAGAATTCATTAGAAACCCATTCATAACATTCCTTGCTTCTCATTCCATAGTTGTTTTCCCAGCCTTTTCTTTATCAACCACATCCTTCTTATTATCTGATTCTTACTCATTTCTATTATTGACTTTCACCTTCACCTCTTTATTGAGACACCTTTTTGCACTTGGTACCTCCTTATCGGTATTCCGTCACATTTATTCTATAATCATCACGTTACTCCAATTTAAATTTTCCGAAATGAATCTGGCCCGATCCCTTTAACTTAGATTCATATAATCTACTTCTGCCAACCTCGTTTCTCATCACTTGTTCTTTTCTATCCGTGGTTTTCCACAGGTTGTCTTTCGTAAGTCAGACCAGGTCGTATATCTACATGCTCGTACTCCTATCATCTGTTGAACATCTGCATTTTACTGGCGTAGCCTGGCCACGTGAAAACCCGTTATGACCATGCTATAAGTTTTGGGGGTAAGGCTGGCTCGAATACCGCCGTCCAAACACTTTAAACTCTCAGGTGGCCCAATAAGTCTCGGGCTCAACCGCCCTTCCCTCCAAGTCTCATTAATTCTTTCCATGGGAATATCTTTAACATCATGAATCATCAACCTCATATTCTCTATCTTGTTTGCGCAGAAGTACACTAACATAAACTTGTTTGTCATTCATCAACATGCCATTTAGTTAATCAATGGCAGCACTTTCTTTATCTTTACATTGTCATCTACTTTCTTAGAAGAATCACCATCGCTTGTTGTTTACGTAGTGCATTAATAGCTAACCCTACGGGTTTCAAATCCCTTAGGGAGACAAAGTAATCACTATTCCTTATCCATAAGGAACACTTCCTGAACTTGATGTAGATATAACATGAAGTAGATAGAATTGCAGAAGAGTCTCAAGCATCGCAGCTAGGTCTGGTTGATGAAACTATCACTTATGCATCTTCCATAAAAGACTGGAAACTTAACGGTTTACTTCATCAATTTTGTACCATGGTCCTGGTTTGCCTCAAAACGGGACCTACTAAGGTACGTAATATGCTTAAGACTCCATCAGGAATCGAATCTTTACTTAAACTATTATTACCTTCGATTCTTGCACAATCATCAAAAGGAATGTAACTTCCTCCACTCCAATATGACCTTCAAGGTCTTTCCAAATATCATTTTGTTTCTTCGGTATGAACATTTATAATTATTCCTTTATACTTAGACTGTCGGCCACCTCATTGGCCTTTCCTGATAATAGTAATTTCTGGTAATCCTTGTTCTCTGGATATATTTCAATTCAAACATTTCTACCTCATTCCCATCATTGTTGGGTGAAAGCATTCTCTCTTAAGCTCTGCTGATGGAGAAAAATATATTTATCAGTCTTTCTCCATAAGTCATTGCTTCCACCTACCCGTGGGAACTTTATCACGTTTATTCCCAATCCTACTTAGGATACTTCTCTTCTTAGTTCTTTCCTTATCTTAGGATAATCTCAACCTTTATAGGTTCAATCCATACTTCCTCAGGGTTTCATACATGCCTCATCTGGCATTATTGTTACTATGTCATACATTCCTTACCAAACTTCCATTTTGAAGTTCGGAATATTACCTTTTTCCTTGTAAGGTTTCATAGGTCATCCTCATCCTTCCTCCTGTATTTTCTGGGTACAGGGTATATCAAAATGTCATTGATCAATACTCTAATAATTCTATCTATGTTCTTTCCAGAACTCTTTTTAATAATCCTTACCGGTCATTGTTGCCTTAGCAAGTCCAACTCATATCATCTGAAGTCATAATGTCGTTATTAGGGTTAATGCCACCCCTTGTGCATTCCCCAGGGTTTGTCTTAATTTATGGATATCCTATCCTTAATTCAACTGCCAAGGAATTCTTGTATCTTATAATTCGCAATCAGATCATGTATCCTTAATAAAGGTCTCTTTTCAATCATTCTCATTTAATAATCGATCGGTGGCTTAATGCCACCCTCTTCTTTCAGATAGTTATCGGCCTATTTGGCCTTCCAAAAAGGCAACGTATGCCTATCTCCTCTCTTTCAGAACTTGGTAATGGCAGCAAGGATGTTTTGGAAAATATTGGTCGAGTTCAACGTGAATCTCTTAGTGCTTATCGTTCTTCGCAAGGGTACTTGCCTCAGACAAAATTCCTACAGCATACTGTTCAATTTCTGACCATTTCTATGCTCCCTTCATAATATATTCATGGTATTCATGATACCCTAACATCATACATCTCAAGTCACTATACTTCCATTTTACTCGTAATCTTGGACAACCATATACACATGAGTCACTTTAGTACGGGTGACCCCATCCCAAAAAGGTCTAGTGAATTCCCAATCAAAACATGGGTTGTTCAGCAGAAGATTCCTACGATCTCATTAATGTTTCCTTTATATCAGAAGCCCTTGTAGTCGGTGCTTTCTTAGAAGCAACCCTGCTTTATCCTTTCATTGCTGGTCTAGTCACTTGATAATCCTTTGTGACTTGGCCTCAACTGGCCACACTAATAAAAAAAATATATATATGATTTTAGTGGTTGGCTAATAGCATTACTTTCTAGCAATTGCCGGCATAGTGCCTTCTTTGATACCTTTCTACCATTCCAAAACTTTACTCCATATAAGTCTTAATCGACTACTCGGCACCGTCTCCGGTCACCTTTCCTCCACTTTTATCTTTTCAACTATTCTTATCAATCCCGCGTGCCACACAAGCTTACCATTCCTGGCATAACAGCCTTTTCATTTAAGTCAATCCTGGAATTTCTCAGTCCGGCTGGTTTCTTACTTACATTTCCTGTTTTCGTCCAATCTCACTTCATCATTTTATCACTACCGTCGATTGTAATGCGCAGGGTCCGCTTACTAACCCATTTTACAGCATCCTTACCCAAATCACAGGGTTTGCTCCCGTTTCTACTCTCTTCCATGACATTCTCTGATAATCAGGAAGACAAGGTTTGCCAAAATTCACCGAATTCCTTTCCAGAATCAGGGAAATTTTGGTCAATCTATCCACCTACTGGTAACATTAAGGAGACCAGTTTTGAAACCTGAAGAATGGTTCTATGGACCTCCAAGCAGGTAGAACCATAAGCAGTCATAATTAACGAAATAATCGTCATCAGATTAGAAGTTTAACCATTGGAGAGGAACCAATTTTATACATCCCTTAGAAGGGAATCAATAGTTTCAAACTGAAACCTGTCACAACGTCCTGATATTCAATACTACCAAATGTCGGTCTACCTAACCCTTTATGCGAAGCGTCATTGGAAGCACAAAGTCTCCTTTTTCCATTAAGCAATGCCAGCTCTTGGTCATTACCAATTTCACCTTTTAGCTCCAGGAAGATTTTCTCACATTTTTCTCTTTAACTGCTGATCGTATTACTTGATCTATTATAATTCCGTGTCGGAGTAAACTTAAGGTAACTACTATAATCCATTCAAAGAAAGAATTTAATATTCCTCTGAATCACATGTATCTAACATTTCTGATTCATCATTTCTCTGAGTTGAAATAATCCTATAATCAGTCTCTGACAGTAGTCTCATTACGAATTCATCTTGATTCACTGGTCTTATCTTCCGGTAGGTTCTGAGATCATTGTCTTGCCTACTACTTCCTTATATAACTTTATCCAATCATGCTGTCACTTTCCAATGTCTTTACTTTCTAACTGATTCATTCATAAAATGAACATTTCCCTGAATGAAACCACCTCATTAACCTCAATTTGGTTCCATAAATTATAACCTATGACATCTTCCTTCTCATGGCGAATTATTACTGACAATATTCATACTAATTCATTTATCAAATGTTGTGGCACTTACTGCCTCCTTCTCAACTATCCCTAGGGACTCTGCTCCTCGCCCTAAATCAATGTCTTTGATAATCATTCATCCCTCTAGCTCTTTCTTCGTTAATATGAAAGTCTATAGGGATTCTCATCTATTCCCGTATAAGATCTCAAGTGATCCTTTCAATTCGTTTTACTTGCTGGTACTACCTCCAGTAGTCCGGCTACGTATCCAACATGAATCTTCAGTTCTCTTGCTAATAGCTCAGTTCTTTATGCTCACTTTTCTGAGCACCATACAGTAATCATCACAGTCTTTCTGGTTGCGGCCCTCATTCCTCAAGGGTAAGCTCCTTATCCTAACAGGACTGTCCTTATCTGCTGGACCCTCTTCCGGGTCTCCAGTAGGGTACTCCATCGAATTACCCGCTGATCTTCAGCATATAAAGCATCATCGCGCTGTTGCTCGTATGCCTCAAGGTCTATCGCCTAACTCGTCGATACGATATCGAGCTAAGTTACTATCATGATACTTACGAGTTCCCATAAGGGTTTTATATGTCATCACTACCTTAAGTAGTCCGACTATGAACTTGGCAAGAGTTCTTATTATCTTATTAAATTTATTGTTTTAACGTCACCTCATCTCTGGGGTTTATAACGTACGCTCTGATACCACTTCTGTAACACCCCCAGATCCGGGGTCCGGGATCCGGTGGTTACGGTTTCCAATTCTGTCCACAACAATTGAACTTTCCTTAACATAAAATAAATTACGTCTCTACAACCCAACACAACAATATAAAACACACCCGTTATAGTCCCAGAGATGAAATCAGAGTAACAATCAAATTTTTATTAATCACATTATGAGTTCTTACAATCCAAAAGAATTTCAATATAAATACATACTCTTTGCCATCCATTTACATAAGTCATACTAGACCATATTCTTGGTACTGAAAGAATAAATATACCCTACCAATAGCTTCTTCTTCAGCTCTGGTAGTCTCATCGTCCTCGCCCGCGTCGAGTGCGCCTTGTGCGAGTCATCTGGTCTAGTTGTTGTTGTGATATAATAATAAAGCAAGGGTGAGCAATAGCCCACCAACAATAATATATAACTGAACGATAATGTATAACAGTTCAAAAGTATCTTTCAAACCATATGCCATGCATTTACGGAAATGATGCCAGTATAATATGAACGATGAAGTTACAAGGTAACTTAAAGTATTTGTTTGTAGAAATATCTGCTACATTAAAGTAAGCGAGATATTCTTATTGTTATTAAGAAGAGGAACTTGCAAGAAAAGGTTGCAATTCCAGTTATGACCCTTTTCCAACTCTGCCAACAGTAATCATGTTGCAAGAAATAAATAAATTTGGATGATGAACCAATGATGGAGTATTCACCGCGCCCGCTGTTCCAATCTTGATGATCAGTCGAGATCGTACAGCTCAATTTAGATTTACTACCGGTAGAAGGAAGAACTGACGGCTTTACTTGTATACCGCCTTACTAGCTCTCCCCGGCCAACGGTTGGTCCAAAGGGGATGGCATGCATGCAATGGCATATGTATATCAGCAATCAAATATATATATTTATTCAATCACAACAACAGCCTAAAAGAAGGGAATTGAAACTTGCCTGGTAGTCGAGTACGGTAAGGGGTAGTGGTAGCGGGTCCCGGTTCAGCTTGGTGATCTATAAATAGCCAAGGCATTCGGGATTAATCACTTAACATATTAAAAGTTAAGTTATACTTAATTCGAAACACGTTCTCGAGTTATCTCGTTATACCCCTTTTAGTGGATTACTTTTATCACTGATCCGACCCGACATTCGTTCGTTAATACGACATGTCATTGTACTTATACTTGGGACATACTTAAGTCATATGAGTTCTAAAGTCGATCGTTACGAACGAATACTATACTCCGAGTTTTATCGCCCGTTTTCTAAGTGTTTTACCGAAGTTATAAAAGAGTCGTCTTTTAGGGGTTCGTTCGCGTTTAACCTCGACTCGAACATTTTTAATAAATCGAAAAATGATCCTTTGACATACGGTTTTCTTTCACGCCTTCCTTTTTACCTCTAGTATTTATTTACCAAGATTCTCCATGACGTTACATAGTTTACGAGGGTTCAATTACAGTTACGAACTTTCGTTTACGGATTCGAACTACTTTTAGTAATTTGGTCATAAATCCTAAACCGTAAGTCCGTTTCACATGATCTTTATATCAAAACAAAGCTTAGAACATTACCTATCCTATCATGGCAGATAAGGTCTCTGGACAGTAGGGGTTCGACATGGAAAATGGCATACAAAACATGGTATTGCAAAATCGGGCATTATAACGGCTGTAAATCGAATATCTCCAAATTCCAAACTTTCCAATAATCATAGTTTCCACTCCAAACAACATATACATGTTATTTAACCATGAACTAAGGCCAAGCAATGCCTTTCCGTTCATCTAAACTATTTATCCTCCTATATTAACAAATCACTACATAAGCATGCTTTAATCATCACCATAATCATACTAATCTAAAACTCATCAAGAACATCATTAAACTCAAAGTAAGGCCTAGGGTTTCAAGAGTGTTATACCTTCCTTGGGGTGTGTATGCACTTATTAATCCTTGTATAGTCCTTGTATAGCCTCCATGAAGCTTGGATCATCAACCAAAATCAAGATTCAAGAATTTTGTTCTTGAGGTTACTATTCATCCTCCACTTTCTTGATTTTTTTGAAAATGGAAAAAGTGGTGTTTGGGGCTAAGATTTCTAGGGTATCATTTTTATGAAATATAGGATCTATGATAAATTTTTGGAGATCAAACAATGGTGGGAAGGATGATTTTGTTTCTTGAATTAAGCCAAAAGGTCGAATGGTGTAGAATGGAGAAGACATGGTTTTTGCTTGGTTGATTTCTTGGTAATAATTCATAAAGTAGCTTGGCTTGGATAATATCTCATCTTGCCTTACTTTATTAAAGTGATGATGCATGGAGTGATGTATTTGTGAGGACAAGTGTTGGAGATTGGATGGTTTAAGGCTAACCAAGTAGTTTGTTTTCTAAGGACTAGTTTCCTTGCTAAGTATCCTAGTTACTTTAGTCCACTTGGTTGCTAGATCTTTTCTAGTGGCTTATGCATGACTCTTGCTCCCTCTGCTTGTTTCTTTTGTCCGGTTATTGCCCGTTTCGATTGATCGTTCGGACGAATAACTAAGTAGTTTCACCTCTAGGGTTTACCGGGAAATTTCTCGATATTCATAATACCTTCCCCAATCCTTAATATAATCCTCGTGACGACCATGTAGGATATTTAATCTCGATACGAACTTAATCCGTAATCTATGATTCGTTCGCTTTATTGATTAATCTCGTTATAACGTTTTAGCGGTTTCTAGAACGCTTGTTTCACTGCCTCAGTGGTTTCCTACCTTCATTCTTAAATCAAATATAATAACATCCCAAAATATCAAATCCTCAAAGTTAATATCTCAATTCTTGGATTATAATAATATTTAATCCACTGCCCGGTCAAATATTATTCCGAAAAAGAATTTGGAATTTCTGAATTCCGATCGTCTCTGCATTCACTTATTTCCTCCGCGTATTACTAATATGACTTCGAAACATCCATATCACGTCCCGTACATAGGGTGGCGTGAAAAGTTTTCCAACTTACAAAATCACTAATCATCCACCAAATTACTATGCACGTACAGGAAACACTATGCACGTACGGGAAATACTATGCACGTACGGGAAATACTATGCACGTACTCATTTCCCTTCAAGGATCCATTAGCTCCTTCCTGGATGGTAGATTATTCTTATCTAGGTCCTCAACCATCGAATTACTCTATTCTGACAATATACCAATGCTTCAAGATCATTGTCCAAAGTAATATCCATTCATTACAATCATTGTTCCTCATTTTATCATTACTTAATAAAAAGTTTTAATTATATCCAAAATTTGGGGTTCTTACACCCAGGGACGACTCCCCATGTAGAGGGGACCCACTCTGTGATTGTCCATCAAAGCCAAGAAACTAACCCTCTCCAGATGGTGGTTTCTCCTCTTGGTAACGTTGATCGCACGGGGGTACAGATCCATACTACGGATCTCCCTTTGAACACCAACCCTATGTATGGGCTGCCTAATTATCCCCCTCGACGAAGGGAACCTGGACCAAGCGGTCACGCCTTACAAATCCGGGATCGAGGATATGATGACTACTCTGGTCCCTATACTGATGATTCAGCATCATCTGAGGATGATGATCGAGATGAAGCCTCGAGGAGGCGACGTGCTAGCAAAGAACCTCAAAGAAGGACACGAAGAATCCATGATGGACTCCCCTTGACAACTGCTGAGAAAATCAAGGCTTATGAGGCAGAGATCTTAAAATTGAAGGACGATATTGCAAGAGAACAAGATAGATTGAATCAAGCTCAGCCTCCTCCAACTGCAGAAAGGGTTCCAATTATAAATTTGGAGAGGCCTTCAAGAAGGCAAAGAAGGGTCGAAGCCCCAACTGAAAAGTCAACAAGGGTGGAAACCCCTAGAAGCAACCCTAAGGATCTGATGCCACTCGGGGATCCTGATGATCCCACACCCCCGTTTACTGAGGAGGTGATGAATGCTCGCATCTCAAAGAAGTTCAAGATGCCGACAATCAAGGCCTATGATGGAACGGGCGATCCCGCAAACCATGTTAGGACGTTCTCCAATGCACTGCTGTTGCAGCCTGCGAGCGACGCCTTAAAGTGTAGGGCGTTCCCTCAAACCTTGTCTGGCATGGCTCAAAGGTGGTATAGCCGCTTACCTGCAAACTCAATTGGCTCATTCAAAGAACTGAGTGCCGCCCTTGTCAGCCAGTTCATCAGTGGGAGAGTTCATGAAAAAAGTTCTGCATCCCTTATGTATGTGGTACAGGGGAAGAACGAGAATCTGAGAGATTATCTCAAGCGGTTCACCAAGGAGACGCTAAATATCACTGATCTGGAAAATAAGGTGGCCATGGTAGCCCTGGAACATGGAACCACTGATCTCTTCTTTAAAAGGTCTTTGGCAAAACATCCTCCTGAAAATATGGCTGAGCTCCAACGGAGGGCCGACAAATATATCAAGGCTGAGGACAGCATGAAGAAGGAAACCACAGGAGTCAATGGCAAGGGTTCTAATGATTCGAAGAAACGAAAGCAAGAGCAAGAGTACGATGCTAGGGACAAGTATCCCCGCACTAGCAAGGATTCCGATTCACCGCCAAAGAAGGGTTTGGGACCGAGGTTTTCTGATTATGCAAGGCTGAACGCTCCTAAGAGCCAGATCTTGCTAGATATTGAGAAGGATAAAGACTTCCGATGGCCGAAGCCACTTAGGGGTGATCCCACGAAAAGAAACAAGGATCAGTACTTTAGGTACCACCGTGATGTGGGTCATGATACAGATGATTGTAGACAGTTGAAAGATGAGATTGAGTTCTTGAACCGGAAAGGAAAACTAAGCAGGTTCACGAAGAATGATGATCGTGGAACCCAAAGAAGGGACTATGACAGGAGAGACAATGACAAAAGAGACAGCGATCGTGATCGTGATCGTAATCCACAGCCCCGAGGGCCAGTAATCAATATGATTTGGGGAGGACCAACAGCAGCTGGCACTACCCGAAACTCCCGAAAGGCCTATGCCAGAGAAGTGATGCACATCGTAGGAGAAGCCCCGAAGCGTGCTAAGACTGAGATAGTAATTGGTTTTGATGATTCAGACCTTGAGGGGGTGAAATTCCCCCATGACGACCCGTTGGTCATAACTCCTGTAATTGGAAACTCGGAGGTGAAACGAGTCTTGATAGACAATGGAGCTTCTGTTGATATCTTGTTTCACGATGCGTTTGTGAAAATAGGTTACACCGATTCTCAGTTGACCCCCACCAACATGCCAATATACGGATTCAATGGAGTTGAGTCCAAGGTCGAAGGTACTATTCAATTGCCCATGACCATTGGACAGGAACCTAAGGAAGCTACTCAGATGCTGAATTTCCTTGTGATCAAGGCATCCTCGACTTATAACGCAATCCTAGGAAGGACTGGACTTCATGCCTTCAAGGCTGTGGCCTCCACATATCATATGAAGATTAAGTTTCCAACCCGGAATGGTGTTGGAGAACAAAAGGGTAATCAGAAGATGGCAAGAAGTTGTTATGTATTCGCGCTAAGGGCTGATGGAATCGGGGGGCAAGTACTTCCGATCGAAGACATGGATGTCCGTGGTGATGATGAACACCGAGGAAAGCCAACAGAGGACTTAATACCTATTCCTCTAGAGATAGGTGACCCTGAGAAGGTGACTTATATAGGAGCCTCTTTGAAGGAACCCTTGAAGGGCAAGTTGATAGCATTCTTGCAAGAAAATGGCGATGTGTTTGCTTGGACAGCAGCTGATATGCCAGGGATTGATCCCCAACTCATAACTCACAGATTTAATGTTGATCCTAATCGGAAGATAATACAGCAGAAGAAGAGGAATTTTGCACCTGAAAGGCAAGAGGCCATAAAGCAAGAAGTGGAAAAGCTCTTAGAAGCTGGGTTTATCGAAGAGATTCAGTTTCCAGAATGGTTGGCTAACCCTGTGATGGTCAAGAAAGCCAATGGTAAGTGGAGGATGTGTATAGACTTCACCGACTTGAATGATGCATGCCCTAAGGATTGCTTCCCTTTACCAAGGATAGACATGTTGATAGATGCCACAGCTGGACATGAGATGCTTAGCTTCATGGATGGTTTCAGTGGCTACAATCAGATTAAGATGCACAAGGATGTCGTCCCTAAGGTATCTTTCATAACTGACTTCGGTGTTTTCTGCTATCTTGTTATGGCTTTCGGTCTAAAAAATGCAGGAGCTACTTACCAACGACTGGTGAATAAGATATTCGCCCATCTGATTGGAAAAACCATGGAGGTCTATGTTGATGACATGCTAGTCAAGAGCCTGTTCAAGGCAGACCACATTAAGCACCTTAGAGAGGCATTCGAAGTGCTGAGGCACCACAAAATGATGTTGAATCCAGCCAAGTGTGCCTTTGGCGTTGGATCAGGCAAATTTTTGGGTCTTATGGTTTCAAAGCGAGGCATAGAGGCCAATCCTGACAAGATCAAGGCGATCTTAGACATGGAGCCACCACGCTCTATAAGAGATGTGCAGAAGTTGACAGGCCGGGTAGCGGCTTTAGGAAGATTCATCTCCAAGTCTGGTGACAAATGCTTGCCTTTCTTTCAAGCATTGAAGAAGGTGAAAAATTTTGAGTGGACCCTTGAGAGCCAAGAGGCCTTTGAACAACTGAAGAAGTATATGGTTGAAGCCCCGTTGCTGGCCAAACCTAGTCCCAGAGAGACTCTTTATATATACCTGGCGGTATCTGAGCAAGCGTTGAGCGCTGTTCTCATTCGAGAAGAGAAGAAGGTCTAGAAACCTATCTATTATGTGAGCAAGGTGTAGCACGGGGCGGAGATGAATTACTCTCCCATCGAGAAGTTCGCCTTGGCATTGATAACAGCCTCGAGGAAGTTACGCCCGTACTTCCAGGCACATAAGATTGAGGTCCTGACGGACCAACAGTTGAGAAACATTTTGCATAGCCCGAAGGCTAGTGGAAGGCTAATCAAGTGGGCGATTGAACTTGGAGAATTTGACATCACGTATAAGCCTCGAACAGCCATTAAGGCTCAGGCATTGGCTGACTTCGTGGTTGAATGCACCATTAGAAACCAAGATGTCGGGGGGCAGGAAATGATAACAACCCCTGAGAAGCAAGATAAAGATGGAGAACTTGAACCTGATCGGAAGGAATATTGGGTGCTCTATTTTGATGGAGCATCAAAAACAAAATCTAGTGGCGCAGGCTTAGTATTGCAAAGCCCCGATGGGTTCACAGTCGAATATGCTTTGAAGTTGGATTTCCAGACAACCAACAATGAAGCTGAGTATGAGGCCTTGATAGCTGGTTTAGGCTTGGCCAGAATCATGAGAGTCAAGAATCTCAAAGTTTTTGGAGATTCAAGATTAGTAGTCTCTCAAGTAAATGGTGAATTTGAGGCCAAGGATGAAACTATGGCAAAGTATTTGCGAGTTGTGAAAGCTGTCATGACTCAGTTTGACGAGTGTTATGTAGAACACATCCCGAGAGAAGAGAACGTTAAGGCCGATGCCCTGTCTAAGTTCGCTTCTTCCGAGATAGAAAACTATGCAGGGAGTGTTTACTTCCAGGTCTTGAAGGCCCCGACCATCGACTCGAAATTAGTGGCACCAATTGATGTGGGAAGCTCTTGGATAGATCCTATCAAGGCACACCTTGAGACCGGGTGGCTCCCAGACGATGCCTTAGAGGCACGAAAACTTTCAGTAAGAGCATTGAGATACACTTTGATTGAGGGCATTCTGTACAAAAGATCATTTGTCATCCCGTACTTGAAGTGCTTGAGGCCCTAAGAGGCAATGGAAGCTTTGGAAGAAGTTCATGAAGGGATCTGTGGGCAGCACCTGGGGGGCAGGGCCCTGGCTCACAAAATAACTCGTTTGGGATTCTACTGGCCAGAGATGCTGGCTGATGCACAGGATTATGTCAAGAGGTGTGACAGGTGCCAGAAGCATGCTCCGATTGTCAGGCAGCTGCCTGAGATGTTAACATCAGTCAGTTCCCCCATTCCATTTGCAATGTGGGGGATGGACATTCTTGGTCCTTTCCCTATGGTATCAGCATAGAGGAAGTTTTTGATTGTCGTCATTGACTACTTCACCAAGTGGATTGAGGCTAAGCCTTTAGCCAAAATAACCACCAAGCAAGTTTCCCAGTTCTTTTGGGAGAACATAATCTACAGATATGGCATCCCACAAATCCTTGTGATGGATAATGGGACACAGTTCAATAATGAAGAATTTAAGAAGTACTGTGAGGAGAATGCTATTGAGCTTCGTTTTACCTCAGTAGCACATCCGCAAGCAAATGGACAGGCCGAGGTGGCCAATCGGATCATCCTTGATGGACTTAAGAAAAGGGTTGAACGCTCAAGGAGCACTTGGGTAGACGAGTTACTGCCTATACTCTGGGCTTATCGCACTACTTTCAAGGTGACCACAGGAGCAACCCCGTTTCTGCTAGCTTATGGAGCTGAGGCAGTTGTGCCACTAGAGATCATGCATGCATCACCTCGAGTGGAGGCATTTGAACCTGAGACAAATGAAGAAGGTATGAAGCTCGCCCTAGATCTGATTGATGAAGTCAGGGACGAGGCAAACGCTAGAAATGTGGAGCATCAAAAGAAAACATCCTTCTATTACAACCACAGGGTTAAGGAGAGGTTCTTTCAGCAAGGTGATTTGGTTCTGAGAAAGATCGAGGCTTCTGGAGTTGGCCAGAAAGGAAAACTAGCCCCAAACTGGGAAGGGCCGTATCGAGTCAGGAAGACGTTGGGACGAGGATCATATAAGTTGGAGACCTTGGACGGGGTTGAGGTGCCCCGTACTTGGCATGCCTTGAACCTCAAGATTTATTATGTTTAAGCTGCCTCTGCGAGGATGTAGTTTTTTATTTATCTAGTAGGAGAAGTAGAAATAAGGTTCGATGAAACCATCCCAGGGTTTTGATGCCCCGAGTAGGACAATAATGAGCTGTGTAAGGGTTGAACCCTTTTTGAGTTATTAATGCAAACTTGTTTACCATTTTATGATTCTATGTTTTGTTTATGTACCAAGCACCTGTTGAGTGTGAGTCTAGGAAGACCAAGTACCGAAAATAAATGAACATACGAATTAAACAAACAAGTACATAAATAAAGACCCCGAAGGGCCAACAGTTAGGGTTACATCATTTAAACCAAATAAAAGTTTAATCACGAAGGACCGTGATTGAAATACTAGAAATAAAAGCCACATACGGCTAAGCTAGGCCATGCAAGGCCCGAAGCGATCCCAACTACTCATCCGAGGAATCCTCCTCGCCATTCTCCTCCTCATCGGTCTCTTCCTCGCTACTCCCCTCCTCGTCACTCTCTTCCTCAGAGCTTTCCTCAGCATGGCCCTTACCCGGTTCGGCTACCGCCACTGGTGGAGCTGTCACTTCCATCGCCTCAACTTCTTCCTCCTCGGAAGATGAGCTATCTTCAACAACCCTGTTTGAGGGGACTGCTTGACGAACTACTCTCCCTTTCTGCACGGTCATAGGCCGTTTCCCTCGAGGATCTGAGGAAACTGAGCCATCCACAGCTGCTCGGACACCCCTCGAACCGGAACCGGAACGGCGATGACTTCCCCTAGAGCC
Source organism: Saposhnikovia divaricata (assembly GCA_036435485.1). NCBI lineage: Eukaryota > Viridiplantae > Streptophyta > Magnoliopsida > Apiales > Apiaceae > Saposhnikovia > Saposhnikovia divaricata. The sequence continues at coordinate 160,687,558 of CM071596.1, read as the reverse complement.
GGAGCCCGAAGCCTGAGCTACTGGGATAGCCTCGGCGCCCGAAGCAACTTGACAGTAAGGACTTGGAAAGTCCCTCGGGAAAACCACAGTAGGGTGCCTCTTACTCACAGCATTGATGGCTCGATCCCAGCCAACAGACATGATACCCGGGCGTACTTCATCATCATGCTTATCTATAAGCTGAAAGAAATCCTTAGACTCCTGGTAGGCTTTCACCACTAGCTTGCAGTCTACTGCCCTTTTGTTATACAAGGAGTCATAGTGTCTTTGGAGAGAATGAGCATCAGCTTCAGCCCGGATGGCCCTGGACTCCAAGTCTTGGTATTTCTCATCAAGAGTTGCTTTCTCCTTCTTCAAGGCCACATTCTCATCTCGGTATGCACGACCTAGCCGAGTGCTAGCCTGGAACTGGGCATTTGCCTGAAACAAAGAAGCAATGAGACAATTATAATCACAAGTTAAGTGAAACACTACTTCTAGGATGAATGATTGGAAACCTGATATAGGGCTTGAGCTCCGAGTTTCTCCGCTTCATCAAATTTGTCCCCGGCAGTTATTGTCAAAAGGTCGGGGGGAGTGATGCTGAACTTGGACCAATCCAAGGCTGACTCTGGGCATCCCAAGACAGAATCTTGCTCACAAATCCCCCAACCAGGGATGAAGGGGGTCTTGACTCTCCCGTCAGCATTCCGCGGTCTCTTTGAAGAGCATCCCGACAGGAACTGAGGGATCTTCGGCCAGGTTGAACGCAAGCCACCTCGGCTTTCTTGATCATCCTTCTAGTAACTTTCGGCTGGTTCTCGGGCCGACTGTCGATCTCCTCAGCAACTGAAATGACAACAGAAAAGATATCGGAATAAGAACAAACAGAGTTCATAATATGAAGGTAAAAAATTACCATCAGCAGAAAGTAAGCTAAGGCCAGCTTCTACAAGTCTCTTCTCGGTTAAGAAAACTTTGTAGTGAGTACGGCCGTCGTCAGCAAGTAGTCTATCACGATCAAGGAGCTCCTTCTCGTCAAGATCACATACAAAGTGCGTAGCATCATGCACTTCCCCAAACTTAGACATAAAGAACTGGCCCCAGTCGCCACCACGCCATACCAGAATCACGAACTCTCTGTCCCAGTAGTGATGGGAATCTGGGAATGAAAAGGCATTCACAATATGTGGAACATTGGATCTATGCTGAATAGTGACCCATCCCTTCTGAATCTCAGAAGAATTCTTGGTGGCGAATATGCTTCGGAACATTGTAGTAGTTGGTTCGATACCTAGATCTCGACATCTCAGCATGAAGATGATAATCAACCGCCATGCATTGGGATACAATTGGCAGGGATGAACCTGAAGCTCCGCTAGGAGCCTTATGATGAACTGGTCTACCGGGAATCTCAGGCCTGCTTCAAGGGCACCCTTGTAGACACATAACCTTTCTGGGTGCCAATTACAGGTTCTATCGGCTAAGCCAGGAAGGCGAACCTTGATCGCGTCCGGGAAGCCATATAACTCCTTAATCTTTTCGACATCTTGCTTGTCGAACTTGCACGGACTATGATACGCAGCTAATTAAGAGTTGTTGGGAAATGCATCCCTCATGGTACTCAACAAGTCAATTAAAGAATCAAATCGACGATCAATATATCTAGGGGGATTCAGTCGAAGATTACCTCGCAATGTTTTGGCCAAAGTTCTCTTGGCCATCGCCTCGGACATAGAGAATGACGAAGCTGGAGCGCGGTCGCCATCTGCCATCTTGAGCTCGAACTTGAAGCTAGAACTTGAGAGCTTTAGAACTTGAGAGCTTCAGAGAGAATTTTAGAAGTAAGAAGAAGTGAAGTGAATGAAAATGAAGGCTCCTCCCACTCTTTTATAGAAGATGGATGACCTCCTATATCTGGTTAAAACACAGCCTGGTTCGTGTTTGCAGGTCATCTATCATTCATATACAAAAAAATGGATTTCATCTGCTATATCCGGCAATAATTATACCGGTATGTATGATTCCGGGAAAGAAAAGAAGGATTTACGTGAAGATATAGTAATAAGCTGTGCCAAGGCACTCATCTAAGCTTAAGGAGCTAATTACGTTTAAGGAAGATAGAATACAATCAATTAGTCTTTGCTAATAAAGAGACTGATTATGCTCTGAAAGGAGGTATACAACATCCATGATCAATGACGTGATTCTAGAACGAGACTCCAGCCATTGCGAAAAGCTCCTTGAGGCACGACACAACAACCATGGAGCACCTGTCGGGCGATCAAGAAGCACCCGTCAGGCAACCAGAAGCACCTGGCAGGCAACCAGGATCTCCTAGAAGCCGACCAGGTGCCATGGAGAGGGTCTGGCCGACCAGGATCTCCTGGCAGCCGACCAGGTGCCATGGAGAGGGTCTGGCCGACCAGGATCTCCTGGCAGCAGACCAGGTGCCATGGAGAGGGTCTGGCCGACCAGGATCTCCTGGCAGCCGACCTCCTGGCACCTCCCGTCAGTTGTTCGGATCGTTTGATGGTTCTGTTGAAGATTTCTTACTTTCTGAAACGAACATCGACCTCCAACTACACATCGTTCAAGCATCGATTAGCACCGTGTAGTGCCGTCAAATGCCATTCAACGTCATTTAACATAGATTGAAATGTCATTTAAACACTTCCAGACAACTTGGGGCACCTGTCGGGCGATCAAGGATCTCCCTACAGCCAACCAGAAGCACCTGGCAGGCAACCAGGATCTCCTGGCAGCCGACCAGGTGCCACAGAGAAGGTCCGGCTGACTAGGATCTCCTGGCAGCCGACCAGGATCTCCTGGCAGCCGACCAGGAGCACCTAGCAGCCGACCAGGAGCCACGGAGAGGCTCCATCTGACTTCCCGATACTCATCTTGGCACCCCCCATCGTTTGATTGAATCGTTTGATGGTTTTGTCGAAGGTTTCTCACTTTCCGTGACAAACATCGACCTTCGAATTAGCACCATTCAGTGCCGTTTTATGCCATTTAACGTCGTTTACACAAACATTGAAACGTCGTTTAAGCATCGTGTGACATCATTAATGTCAACCTGGATCTCCCGTCAACATGCCAGACGATCGAGAAGCACATGTCAGACGATCGAGAAGCACATGTCAGACGATCGAGAAGCACATGTCAGACGATCGAGAAGCACATGTCAGACGATCGAGAAGCACACGTCAGGCGATCAAGAAGCACCCGGCAGGCAACCAGGATCTCCTGGCAGCCGACCAGGATCTCCTGGCAGCTGACCAGGAGCACCTGGCAGCTGACCAGGACCCTTGTCGGCTGACTCGCTACCCGGAAGAGGTTACAATTGTCCCGAATCTCCTCCGTTTAGCACTGTTTATCGCAGTTTAGCGTCGTTTAACATTGTTTAAACGTCGTTTAAAGCTGATTAGCACCGATTAGTGTTGTTTAAGCACCGTTTAGTGCCGATTAGCACCGATTAGTGTCGTTTAAGCACCGTGAGTGCCAGTTTATCCTTTCAACATTGTTTAACACTGTTTACGCATTGTTTAAGCACCGTTTAGTGCCGATTAGCACCGATTAGTGTCGTTTAAGCACCGTGATTGCCAGTTTATCTTTTCAACATTGTTTAACACTGTTTAATCATTGTTTAAGGCCGTTTAGCGCCGTTTATTGCCGTTTTATGCCGTTTAGCGTCGTTTAAACATTGTTTAAGCATCGTTAAGGCTGATTAGTGCCGATTAGCATCGAATTAACATTGTCGTTAACGCGTCGGTCGCTCCACGCTTCACATAAAGACAATACTCGTGAAACACTAGTGTACAAAGATAAACCCTGACCCGAGTCTCGAGTTAGACAAGTAAAACTTCAAGGAAAGCCTGGTCAGCTTTCCTAGAATTTTGGGGGGCAAATGATATGGGCTGAAAATAAGCCCTAAAGACACATTTAATGTGGCATTAATTAGGCCAAGAATGGTCCAAATTTGGGGCCCACCATCTTGGCCCAAAACCCCAATTATAATATTAATTTCGTAATTAATATTAGGGATAATAAACAACTCAGCAATAAGAGTTGGATAAGGATATTATTTCCACCAGACTTAGCCACCAAGGCATCCAATTCAATATGGAAACTGATTCCTACAAGGAATAGATCTAGAACCTTCCCCAAAGACTTGCCCACCAAGTCTCCGAATCCTACCATAATTCTAAGGCTTCTCAGCCTATATAAAGGGCCTGACCCCTCATTCTCAGAACTACGTTGTCTTGATTCTCAATACGAGATACGTAGGCACTCTGTGAGGACCGATTAAAGTCTCGAACGCAGAAACAGCCATAAAAGCTCGAAGCTCAACTACCCTAGCATTAATTACAAATCGTAACCTAGTTTTTGATCCACAACACTAGCATTTGGATTGTCTTTACACATATTTATTTATGTACTTGATTCAAGTAGCTAGCTAAATAAAATCAGAAGAGGTGTTCTAGTAAAATAATATATGATTTAAACATTCATGCATGTAGCTTACTAATGTTAGAATAGTAGTAAATACACTAACATCTATACATGTCCTCTGTTTGTGTAGTACTCCCTCCGTCCCTTTTTAGTTGGCACATTTGTAAAAAACACATATATTAAGAAAGCTTTAATTATGTAATTTTTTTCCATGTTTACCCTTAATCTTTACATTAAATGATAAATTATGAGTGTGTGTACTAAATATAAAGTCAAACATTGGTATTAGAAATAAAGGGGTCTATATGGAAATATTGGTAAAAAAGTGTATTGGAACAAGGAATGTGACAACTATTTAGGGACAAATTTTTTTTACAAATGTGCCAACTAAAAAGGGACGGAGGGAGTACACTAGATGACATTTTGTTAGATTTGTTAGTTTCAGTGTAGCTATTAAATATAAGATTGTGTGATTATTAATATCAAATATATCCTCCATGTGTTAGTGAATCATTCCTGAACCGGTATAATATGGTCTATGTCCAATTGCTTGTTTCCTCGGAAGTAAGTAAAAAGGATATGGGGTTGTATTAGTGCTAGTAACCTGGTGTCCATATTTATATTAATATAATCTTTCCTAGCAAAATATTGTTCAAGTTTCCTGATATTAAATATATTAATTAATTTGGTTACTAGATCTGACAGTTGCGGATTTTGGTTATTTCTACAATGATTTATTTATTAATATTCAGGTACGAATTCCTCATTCTTTTCTCTCTCCATTTAAATTACAAATATTCATTAAATATATTACTGAGTCAAATTTATAAATTGTCACCTTTTAGTACTCTTCTTGATACGAGTTATTTGCTCTCTTTCTCAAAATAAAATTTTATTCTTTATTCGTTACATTTATTGACGATTCAATTTTATAAAATTGTGACCTTTGTATTCTGTGTGTACTTTTTAGTGCACATTCATATTTTCGTTTCATCTCCCTTATTGTTGGAATTTTTATTGCCAGCTCATATATATTTGATTTGTTTCGTTTCGCTATTTTATTGCGACATTGCTTTGTTTATTTTGTTCTGTGCAATGAGTCTGGCAATATTTTTTAAACCTATTTGTTGGGCTCTTAGACCTATCTATGTGGTTAAATCATAGACGAGTTCATGGAGTTCGGAGTGTCTGGTGAACTCGACACTTACTCGTATCGGTGCTGTGAGTATACGAGCATGTCTCTGGGGTATGAGATTGTGTATAGATCATGGTCGCTAATGTGTGTTTTCGTCTTCTGGATTACCGAAGAAGGATTCTCTGTTTTGTAGGAATGCTTTGTGCATTTCATGTGTTTTCTTCTCGTGGATTACCGGGGAAGAATTCTCTGTTTTGTACTTCGCTTTGTGCGAGTACATATTTGTATAAGAGACCCTTATGGATACATACCTTACTTGATTCAGCCTTATATTTGTTCTGCTTCGTTTCAGTATTTTATTCTTGTTGGTTATCTTGCTTATTTTACATTTGGACTTGTTTTGAAAATCCCGTGTTGGTAAGACACAATTCATTTGGACATTTGAAACCTTATTTTATTTATATATTATATTCGTACTGGGCATGTGGCTCACTCGTATTGTTTTCCTTTCGCAGGTAATTAGGGATAAACGGGGTTGAGATGAGTGATGTCAACCAGACCTTTAGCTACAGTCTATATAGTAGTATAAATAAATTCAAGGACTTGTTAGATTTGTTTTCAGACTCTTCAGTATTTTCATTTTGAAGATTAAAACATTGATATCTATCAGGATTTTCGATTTTTTTTATAAATCGATTAAATATAATTTAGATTTTATTACGATATTTGTCTATTAGTTAACGATCCGAAAAGTCTTATATATATATATATATATATATATATATATATATATATATATTGTAATAACCCAAATTTATGTACTTGAAAAATTTTTTCCTTTCAGGGATGAATAGTGAAATTATGGATGAATAGTGATTTTTGAGCACTAAGAAATTTCAAGTTACGCTATGTACGAGACAGGATATGGATATTTCGAAGTTATATTAGTGTTCTACGATGTAAATAAGTGTATGTAAACGCGATCGGAATTCAGAAATTCCAAACTTTATTTTTATGGAATATTTGACCGGGCAGTGAGGAGCATTTCAATACGACCAAGACAAGTGAGTTATTTAAATCAAGGATTCAAAGATTTGACATTTTATTATTTTATTAAAGGCGATTTAAGGTTTTAGAACGAAAACCCCTGAGTTAGTATAACGAACGTTCTAGGAATCGCTAGAACTTTATAATGAGATTAAGCGATAAAGCAAACAAATTATGGAATTTGGATTGAGTTCATAACGAGATTAAATATCCTACATGATCATCAAGAGAGTTATATCAAGTGGATTAAAAAATTTAGTTCAAGGATTAAATCAAAACAATTTAGGATTTAAGTGATTTAAATCACTTAAATCAATTCCAAAACCAAAACAAATAAAACAAGCTTATCCAACACACTTTGCACAAGTATCAAGGGGATTAACACAGCCAATACACATCTGAAATATCAAGATATTTTGATCATAAAGTAGTTGACAAGTCAAGATTGGAGGTGGTGAAAAGAAAAAGCAAGAACCACCAAGAAAAACAGAAACTGCCCAGTATGAGCAACCATGAAAGAAAAATTCATATCTCCGCTTCTATCCATTCATAAATCACCAAATTTGAACCATAGATCCCTCATTGTATGGAGAACACACGTTTAAAATTTCATGGCCAACAAAGGAGTGTAGCCTAGCCAAATCTCTCCTCCAAGTTGGAGAATCAAAACTGTCCAACCGTTGGCAGATTCAACCTCTCACCTTAGCAAGCCCATAAGTCGAGCTTCAAGCATCCCCTGGTGATGAGCTATGACTTAAAAGAAATCCCTTGAAGAGTAGAAGGTGTGGTAAAAATTTGAGAACCAATCTCTGAATTTTCGAATTTATACAGATTTTATAAGATGATGATGAATAGTATTGAATAGTGTTTTACTTAGTTTTTCATGTTTTGATCTTAGTGTTCAAGCTTCCTAAGGTGCATCCAAGGCTAGAGGATCCATTGTAAAGCTTTATTATGTTTCTTAAGTAATCAAGGAACGTAAAAACCGAAACCTTACATGAGTTATGTTGAGTTTTATTAGAGTTTTTGCTAGTGATTTAAGTTATGGTGTTTAATAAAAACATCCTTGAATATTTAGCTTTGTTTTGAGGTGTATGGATTGAGTGGTGGTCAATGGACCTTACCACTGACCCTAGAGGTCTTATGTGATGGTTGGTGTGTGATATTGAAGGTTGGGTTGCCTTGTATGGCTTGGTAGAGAAGTTACAAAATGGAAATGCTCGATTTAGAGCCGTCGTAATGTCCAAATTTCTTGAACCAAGTGGACAGTAGCCATCCGAACCCTTAAACATGTTTAGACTGCAACCACTGACCATATTGAGTAGATTTTGGAGTCTAGTTTATGTGGCCGCAAGAATCGTGTCAAAAGAGTTTACGGTTATTGAGATATAGCCGTTTCAGTGAAAGTGGTTCGAGAAATAATGTCGTAGAAATGTATCAACTTTGAGGTTAAGTTTGAGACCCTTAAAAATGGAATTCAAATGTGATATTTTGAGGATAAATACCAAGGTTAGTTAGGAAAGTATGAGAAGTGGTTTCGAATCCAAAAAATTATTTTTCGATTTTATAAAAAATGAAACAGCAGAGGTTGCGCAAGTAAAAACCACTAAGAAGACGACTTAGAAACCAATGTTGAAAATGTTTAAGTATAACTTGAATTGGAGGATCTGTTTTGAACCAAACTTATGACTTAAGTGTTTATCGATTAACATAGACTTAGTAGAGTCTAGAGGGACCCCTTAGTGCCTTGTTTGTGATTGGCTTAAGTGTCTAAGCATTGAGTTATAAGTGGATCGTATAGGGGATTAATCACGTATTTTCTTAACTTTGTTTAGATTGTCGGACCCCACTACGAGGCCTTACTACATCCAGAGTACCAGGAAAGTATACTTAACCCTACTCTATTGTTCAGAGTATATATGTTTCAACGTATGGTATATGTCAGTTCAAATGTTTTCTTTACAAGTTACAAGTATTTTATCTCATTACTCAAATACCGGATATTGATGCAATTGAATGCATGTATATATATTATTGTTGTGAATGTTATCCAGATAGTATATAAGTATAGTAATATGTATAAGAGTTATTGGTCCATATGATTGGGACAAGTATCGAGGTACATTTTTCGTACTCGAAGGGAGATAAATGTTTTGGAAAACTATCTTGTTAATTATTGGAGGTGATGAGATATTTGATCTGGATCATTTTATTCGAATCCATGATCAAAGCATTCATTCATATTTCTCCTCTTATATTTCGAGAGGAGAGTGATTTATTGGAAGTAGTAATCGTTCGTTGTTCCGAACGATGATAATTATTATAAGGAGTATATTGAGGTGCACGTGGAATTATACGTGACATCTAAGGTGATAAGCGTTAAAGGTGCCCCGGGGTACTCTAGTACCCCAGGTTCTGGACTGGAGATAGTGTAAGAGACTGGTACGGCGGCTAGTCCAACAAAGGTGTATAAAAGACCGGATGCGGCTTAGGGTGTGATAGGCGGATCATCCTTCTACCGGTAGTAAATTGCAAGATGTATGGACTGATCATCCATTACAGCCCAGCGGATAAGAATCTCCTGAATATAATCCATCAGCTGTGTAATGAAAACCATAGGCGGGTATTAATTGCAGTATGAATATTATATTCATACTCAGTTTTTGCGGGTAAATTTCAGTATGATGAGGAAATTATGGGGTGTCTTTTCTCGAAGAAGTTTGTAGTATATATATATATATATATATATATATGACTAATATCCAAAGTGGGAGAGTTTAAGGGTTCAATTGTTTATTGTAAATCAAAAGAGGAATATATTTTCGAAATGATTTTGATAGTACATTGTTGAAGTACAATTCATATCTTTGAGTATAAATATATATGATTCTGGTGTATAAAACTTGCTGGGCATTCTTTGGCTCATTCTTACTATTTAAATATTATTAAACAGCAGCAATCAGAGCTGACACTAGTACGACGAACCCTGATTAAGGGAAGGGGAAAAACCACTGATTCAGCGTGTTAAATTTATAGTATCTGAGGAGGGTGCAAGCTGGGAAGATGTTTGTAAAATGTTTTATTATGTAGTACTTTGGAGTTGTAATAGTATTTCAGAGATTTTAGGAAGTGAACTTGATATGTAATAACTTTTGGATTATTAAGTACTTGTTCTAAGACTATAACCCGTGGAGTAATTGTGGAGTTTATTACGAATATTGTTGTAGATTATATTGTGAGCAGGTGATTGAATATTCCGCAAGAGATGTGACGACCTAGATTCCTATAGGGGATCTGGAGGTGTTACATATATGTATTTATTACAACGGATGTCGGCCTAAGAAAACGTGTCACAAATCGACGTAAAAAATAATTGTTGCCTATATTTTTATGAAAATTTGTACAATATCGTGTTTACTAATTTATTTGTACATATTCTCCTTTCGATTTATTTTTTAAAAAGTCTTTATTTTGAAAAATATTAAAAAATATTTCAAGAGTGTCGTGAAACGCAGATTAAATGTATTTAATACAACGGGTGTCGGCCTAATAAAACGTGATATAAAAATAAGTATATAGTTTATTTAGTTATCTATATATATATATATACTAGCTTATAATCCGTGTGATGCACGGATTTCTTTTGATATGTAATAAATTTTATTTTATGCTACAATTATATTTTTATATAATCATTATTTTTAATAATTTATTTTAATTTAAATTTAAATAATTTAGTTAATGATATGCATGGTTTAAAACTCATATTATAAAATAAAAAATAAATATGTCATTGATGGAATTCGAACCTTCAAATTTTAGTAAATTAATTTAGTCATATAATATATCTAATCATTAGATATAACAGTTTTGATTTTTTGCTAAAAATCTAATGGTCATTATTCATTGTATACTGATTTCTATTATATTTTGTTAGTGATTAGAAGATATGGTGTGATATTTTTGGTTATATATTAATTATTGCAAGATTATGTTTTAAATTAAAAATTAATTAAAGTATTTTAATTTGAAAAAGAAATTTTATTGATTAGAAGATACGATATTTTAGGTGTTTATAAAAGGTAATATCATCATATAAAGGTAAACATCTTTTAATTAAAATGGCAATCGGCTAATTAAGATTAATTATATTATTTATTATGTATTTTAATAATTAGGATGATTGTGCCGAAAATCGAACCGACAAACTTTCGATGTCCGGGCGATGCACGAGTTTCTTTTATAATGTTATAAATTTTATTTAATACTACAATTATGTTTTTATATAATCATTTTTTTAATAATTTTTTTAATTTTAATTTAATATAATTTAATATACTCATGTTTATAGATTATACTAATGTTTCCTTATTATAAACAATGTATACGGATTTTTAATATATTTTATTAATAATTGGAAAATATGGTGTGATATTTTCGGGTATATACTAATGATTGTAAGATTAGTTTTAAATCAGAAAGTTAAGGTGTTTTAATTACTCCCTCTTTCCCAAATCTTTTGTCCTGTTTGACTTTTTGTGGTCAAATCGACCAAACTTTGACAAATATTTACATATCATTCTTTTATAGTTTAAGAAATCTAAAAAATATATATTAAAGTAGATTATATGTACTTTCTAATGATATAATTTTTATCAAAATTTTCATATATTTTATATATGTAATATATGGTCAAAGTTTGGTCAATTTCACCATTAAAAATCAAACAAGACAAAAGATTTGGGACGGAGGGAGTAGAAAGGAAACATTAATGGTTGGAAGATATGATACGATTAGTTTTAAATAAAAAAGGTAAGATGTTTTAACTTGAAAGGAAATACTAATTACTGGAAGATATGATACAATTTGATGTTTTTGGATATTTATAAAAGGTAATATTTTCAATCGTAAATGTGAAAAAGACAATTAGCTAATTATCCTTAATTATATGATATTATTTATTTTAATAAATAGGTTAATCAAATCGAAAATCAAAGGATAACCAAATCGAAAATCAAAACTTTGAAAACTTTCAATGTTTCGACTTTAATATAATAGTATATATATATATATATATATATATATATATATATATATATATATATATATATATATATATATATATATATAGGTCATTGCTCCATACAGAACACCCTTATATAATAAATAATAAAGAACACCTTAGATCTAATAGATCCAATGGCCCCGCCAGGGGCACCCAATATAAAAAGTTATTATATTACCCTATATCCATCCAGCAAAAAAAAAATAAAAAAAATTTACTGTTCATGATGACATCATGCTGACGTCATCAGTGACGTCATCATGAACAGTAAATTTTTTTAAATTTTTTTTATTAAATTTTTTTTACTGGATGGATAGAGGGTAAAAAAATAATAACTTTTTGTATTGGGTGCCATGACGGAACTCTTATATTAGATTAGATATGAGGTGTTCTTTATTGTTTGTTATATATGGTGTTAGTTATGGAGTGCAACTCTATATATATATATATATATATATATATATATATATATATATATATATATATATATATATATATATATCAAAATTTGTAAAATATTGTGTTTATTAATTTATTTATATATATTTTCTTTTCGATTTCTTTTTAAAATTTATAATTTGAAATTTATTTAAAAAATATTACAAGATCGCTACGAAGCGCGGCTTAGTCAACTAGTCAATATATATATATAAGGGAGGATAGCGGGAGTTTAGGTGGCGCTCTAATATCGTCTCAATCGATTTTTCTAATTTTCTAGAATTTTAAACACTAATAAATATGAAAATATCAATTAGCATATTAGAAGTAGAATAGGTGTTCGAATTTATAAAGGAGAAGGGTTCGAATTTATAGGGAAGACATATGATTAGAAGTTCTATTGGAAGTATAATAAGTATTTATAAAGCATACGATTAAAAGTTCTATTGGAAGCAGAATAGGAGTTCGAATTTATAGAGAATAAGAGTTTGAATTTATAGAAAAAATATATAAATAAAAGTTCTACTAGAACTAGAATAGGTGTTTGAATATATAGAGCAGACATATAATTAAATATTTTATAGAAAGTACGATCTTCTTAAATTATATTTTTTTTATATAAGTTAATTATACTTATATTAGGAAAATTTATTCATAAATCAAATACTATTGTCATGAAAAAGTCACCGTATTTAAAAAGAAAAGAATTGATGTGTTAACATAATAAAAGAACAATGAGTAAGAGAACAATCTCATGTAGTCTTTATAATATATGTTAAAAAGTTGGGATTTCGGTTTTAACGAGAGAGCGACTCAATCGAAAGAATCGTATTTAACAAGAAATTGATTCATTAAAGAAGATTATTCAATTATTAAAATTTAATATTAATATTATAATATAACGTAAATGTATTGAATTTTTTTAAAAATATTGTAATGCCGATATATGTATATAAAGGAGGATAGCGGGAGTTTAGGTGACGCTCTAATATCGTCTCAATCGATTTTTCTAATTTTCTAGAATTTTAAACACTAATAAATATGAAAATATCAATTAGCATATAAGAAGTAGAATAGGTGTTCAAATTTATAAAGGAGAAGGGTTCGAATTTATAGGGAAGACATATGATTAGAAGTTCTATTGGAAGTATAATAAGTATTTATAAAGCATACGATTAAAAGTTCTATTGGAAGCAGAATAGGAGTTCGAATTTATAGAGAATAAGAGTTTGAATTTATAGAAAAAATATATAAATAAAAGTTCTACTAGAACTAGAATAGGTGTTTGAATATATAGAGCAGACATATAATTAAATATTTTATAGAAAGTACGATCTTCTTAAATTATATTTTTTTTATATAACTTAATTATACTTATATTAGGAAAATTTATTCATAAATCAAAACTATTGTCATGAAAAAAGTCACCGTATTTAAAAGGAAAAGAATTGATGTGTTAACATAATAAAAGAACAATGAGTAAGAGAACAATCTCATGCGGTCTTTATAATATATGTTAAAAAGTTGGGAAAAAAAACTTCGGTTTTAACGAGAGAGCGGCTCAATCGAAAGAATCGTATTTAACAAGAAATTGATTCATTAAAGAAGATTATTCAATTATTAAAATTTAATATTAATATTATAATATAACGTAAATGTATTGAATTTTTTTAAAAATATTGTAACGTCGCCGCGAAGCGCGGCTTTATCAACTAATATATATATAAAGGGAGATACCCGAACGCTTAGTTGGCGCGTTAAGATCGTTTCAATCTATTTTTTTAATTTTTTAGAATTTTAGAATTTTAATATTAATAAATAAAAAAATATCTTTTAACATATTAGAAGTAGAATAGATGTTCAAATTTATAAATAAGAAGAGTTACACCAGTTTATAGAGAAGAATAATTCAAATATAAAGAGAAAACGTATACATACGTATGATTTTGAATTAAAAGAGAATGAAAATTCAAATTAAAGCAAAAAGTATTTTATAAAAAAAAGGTAAGCAAAATTACGCGAGAACTCTGGTGGCCTTGTTCAAATTGTTTATGTCAATTTTTCGATTTTTCTTCATTTTTTGGAGAAAAAACAATTAAAATCATTTTCCTATTTCTATCAAAGTTCCAATAATAACGGTATTAGTAATCTTATTGTTGTCCATTTTCTATTCTATTATTATCCTTTTTCTACTTCCATCTCCTATTTCTATCTACTTCCATCTCCTATTTCTATCAAATTTTTACTCCATAATGTTATATGACAAGTAATCACTTAAAGGTACTTTTGCGTATTTACACGTAATTATGCATGAAATCCTCAAATTCTTATTTATATGGCCCTCACGGTGTTAGATTCTTACACTTTTATTTTAACATATATTTTAGTTTTAATAATGTCAATCATGTCATGGCATTGATAATAAATTTTTATAACTCTATGTGTACTTTCTAAGTTAATGCAGTTGATTATTTTTATTTATTTTGATGATTGTTGTTTTTGTGTACAGGTAGTATAGAGCCTCAACTTTGCTTACCGATCAGCGCATCATTCGTGACAAATTTGGGTTTGTTGTTTTTTTATAAAAAAATTATTTTTTTAATAGAAAAGCAAAAATTTATAATCTTTCTTGGAGGAGTTCATCATGTTTTTGCGAAATTTTTTTATTTTTGTATGCGGGGGTTGATTAAGAGAAGTTAAGAACATGCAAGTCTTTATATACGTTTGTTAATAATTTTTTAGTCCATAATTTTTTGTAAATCATGTTAAATGTGTAGATTATTTAAGTTGTATAGATGACTTGATTTTTAAAAGTGTGTGTCGGTATGTATTTGAGGAATCTGTATATAAAAACATTTGTAATAAGTGATCATATTCTGGGGAGTATTTTTTATTGAATTTCATATTCGAATGTATAAGACTATTATAAAATTATGATCTAAGGACATATTGGGTTCGGGATGTGTCAAAAGGTACCAAGAAACAAAAACAGAATTTTGATGTCAGGAGTTTATGATATTTGATCGACTAGGTGTACACAAATT
Source organism: Saposhnikovia divaricata (assembly GCA_036435485.1). NCBI lineage: Eukaryota > Viridiplantae > Streptophyta > Magnoliopsida > Apiales > Apiaceae > Saposhnikovia > Saposhnikovia divaricata. The sequence goes on along the minus strand of CM071596.1, from coordinate 160,672,392 downwards.
AAGAAAGCATTCAAATCGTAGTATAAAGATTTCTACGATATCAACATTAAATTCGACAACATGGGAAGAAAAGGTTTTATTCGAGTGAAACCTTATGAAAATCTGAAATTTACAAATTGTAATTAAAAAAATTACTCCATATTTTTTTTCTAAATTTTGGTTGAACAAATAAATATAAGAGTATCTACAATATTTTGTAATGATAAATGTAATTTCATTTTCTAAAATATCATAAATTTTTGAAAATTTAAAGAAAATAATAATTGAAATTAATTCTTCTTTTAGGTTTTAATTTTATTAATAATATATAATGAAGGTGAGAATTCAGTCCCAAATGAGAACGGTTCGAAATTTGTAACGAGAAGATGGCTCACTAGAAAAGATCGTATTAATTACAAGAAACTTTTTTTTTCGTGTTCTCTTTTTTTCGTGTCTCTCACTCTCTCCCTCCCTCCTCTCTCCCTCTCGCCCTCATCTCTCTCTCTGTGATAACACACATTTGCATTTATGTAGATAGATACAAGTTTAGTATTATTGTGGAATCCACACCCCTTTTCTCTTCTCTTTGTTTTAACTTCGGTTTGGATCAGTGAGTTTAATTTTGCTGAGTCCTGAGTCATTGCTGAGTCAATTGTTCTGAGTTTGTTTCCATTGTTTGGGTTTTGATTTGCTATTTGTTCGGATCAGAGTTTTGTTGTCGAGTTTTTTGTTTTTGTCGTGAGTTTTTCGGTTGATAATTCGCTATTGTTCTCCGTTGTTCTTTGCGTATATAGCCGAGTCCTTTATTTCGTTTTCAATTTTCTGTTGTTTTGCTGTCGAGTTGGCTTGCAGAGTTGCTGAGTAGTTTACTGAGTTCGCTGAGTCCGTAGTTTGTGGTGAGATTACGAGTTGAGGTTTATTCGTTAGTATATTGCTGCAGTTTTATTGAGTTAATTCGCTAGGTTGTTTGTTTTTCTCTTGATTTCCGTGTCTGTTTCGAGTAGTCCCGAGTCAATGGGTTGCGAGATTTATGATTTTTTAGTGTTCTGTCTCGGTTTTGGTGTTCGTTTCTGTACTATGAATACTAAGTTCGTATTTTGTGTTCTGTGAATTGCTGGTTTCCGAAATCTGCCGAGTATTATTTTAGTTGATTTTATTTATAATTTAAATATTTAGTTTCTATTCAGTAAAAGTGAAATATTATTATTTTTTCTATTATTGTTTTAAATTCTATTTTTAAGTTCTTCTTTATTAGTGTTAAATGAGGATTTAATATGCAGTTACATTTTTCAAATTTAATGATTGACTTTAATGAATTTTTGTGACGCCCCCAGATCCGGGGTCAGAGATCTAGGCACTCCCGGTCCATTTTCCATTGATAACATACATGTTCTTGCTCTTAATAAATATAACACACTGTCGACCCTGCAATAATACTCACTCACACACACACACAGGTTTGAGCCTCAGAAACATCATGCAGCGGAATTAGACAGAAGTAAAATTTTTGAAGTTATTACAGACCAGATTAAATGGTGTTTACGCTACTAACAATAACTTCTACAAGAAGCTACATTAGCGGCTTAATGTTTCTTACGGTACACTGCCTTACACAGGTCATACTTATAAATAAAACGTACTAACAAAATTTGCTAACAAATCCACCTAATGGTGCCTACCGATGAGATCACAGCTGTCGCCTGGGCATTGGTCAGTTGATTTCGGACAGTTCGGCGGGTTCTTGCCATCTCTCTTAACTATTGTGTTTGTAAGTTTGAAAACAAGCAAGTGTGAGCAACTATAGCTCAGCAAGATATATATGTGCATTTAAACAGTAAAACATTTTATTTGTGTTATAAGGTATTACTCTTAACAGCATCAATACTCATTGACCCATCTTTCATCTCTTAAATAAATTTAAAAGTGCACTAACACGTGCTATTATCTTTAAAATAGTCTCGCAGTTTTAGGTATTGCATGAAATCACTATCTTTTTATTAAGAGCAACACTATCGGCAACATGACACTTATGCCTAAGATGCAGTGTCTAAGTATTTTTCCAAATTGGAGGAATGGGACTTATAAACATGAAACCTGGCAAGGATTGACGATGATCAGCCGCCACATCCAAGTCCATAATCCGCTGGTCTTGTCTACTAGTAGAAGGATAAAAACTCCATCCGTAATTACCCTGGGTGAAAACTCCATCCGTAGTCACCCTTGATGAAAACTTCATCCGTAATCATCCTTCGGCAACACCTGGGCCGGAATAATTGATGGACCGCATGGCTAACGGCCACTTATACTAAACTCGGGTTCATTCGTCAACGAGCCCGCACCACTAGAGTACCTTTTTTCTTTTTGTAAAAATTCATTTTGAATGGTAAATGGGTAGCTGAGATCCGACTTCAGTCGACCGATAATTTCTTGAGATAACTTCAAGTGAGTAAAACCTTACCGGGGGTTTTCGAAAATATTTTCAGTTCAGAAGAGTTCAAGTTTGAAAACGCTTGAGGTATCTTGGATTAGTTTTGTTTTGAAACATAATATTTTGAGATTTTAATATTAAATAATTAATAAACCAATAATCAATTAAAATAATCTTTTAATCCAAGATAAATATTTTTGGGGTATTTTTAGAAACATAAAATTAATAACTAATTATAAGCATCTGATACTTCCCGAATAACTCTTCGACTTTTCGCAATTTAATCACGATGAAATAATACATCGCTCCCCGATCAATATTATACTTGGACCGATATGACCTCTATTGCTAGAATCGTTGTCCGAAGAAAACGCTATCCAACCTAGAGTTCAAGTATATATATCTATGTATATATAAATATAACAATCTTGACATAAGGGTTCGTAACAACATGCATAAAATGTTACATATGAAATCCATAAACACAACACTACGAATCCTTATGTATAAGTTTTGAAAAGTAAACTTGCCTTGGTGGAGTGGGGGTAGTCGGGCTCGTGGAGTGGAACGACGATCTATAAATATCCATTTTCGTTCGTTAGTATCTTAGCAATACCACTTAATCATAACGTTTAAAGAATACGAGACTACCTTAGCGAATTTACAATTTAACCTACTAACTCTCCTACATCACCTTATTATCACACAATCATGTTCATCAATTATTGGACTCGAAATAATTACTAAATGTGAACCATAATAAAGTATGATCAAAACTACGTTAAACTAACTCCATACGTGGTTTTTCACTTGTGCGCACTTCACTCTAACACTTTTTTAAAATAGAAAAATAAGAATATTTACCTGATTCTTTTTGGGTTGTCTTTACCACTATAAAATCCTGTTACCCTCAAGTTTTCATAATTTTATCACAATGTTTATGGACCAAAAAGTGATCCACAAGTGAGTAGACTGTAGCAGTTTCTGTTCAGGACCACTATCCACTAAATTGACCATAATTCTCAAACCATAAGTCACTTCATCATGAACTTTATATGCTTAGAAACTACAAGACAAGACCTTTCGAAATATGTGCAGTGGGTGTTAAGGAAACAACATTATTGGTCCGAATCCCTTTTGCAAGACAGATCTTGTCTCGAGTGGCTCCAACAAGCACTTTATGACTTTAAACTCCCAAGATTCACTAATATACTTCTCTATAAACATCCAACCCACCAAGATTCTCATCCTTACACCTATATAGGACTACATACTCTAAGATCATGGCGTCAACACAATAACAACCATAAATTCTTAAGATTCCACCATATAAGGTTCGAACCACCAAGATCTACACCAATACTTACAAATCTTGAAATATAAACCATAAAATTGACATGAACTAGGAGTGGAGGGATCTTATACCTTTCTTGAAGTGATAATAGCTCTAACTAAAGATTAAGAGTCTTAAGAATGCTTTAAGAACCTCTCCAACCTTGAATGTTTCAAGAAAACACAAAAAGAAAAAGTTAGTTTTCTTGAGTTCTTGAAAATTTGAAACTTGAACAATTATTTCCCAATGATTGAATGGATGAAGGGGCTTGATACTTTGAACATACCTTAGATATGATGTAGGGAAGCTTTAGGAATTATTGGATGAATTATGTGTGGATGGAAGTTGAAGAAAAAAAAAATTCTTCTCCTTCTTGGGGGTTGTCTCGGCCGGGAGCAAAGGAAGGGGAGAGAAATGAGTTCTCTTTTCTTTTCACTTGCTTTCCTTGGAAATGATGGAGTGCGTGTATAATATCTCTATAGATTGGGTACTTGCACTATGCCCCTAGCATATAGGTTAGGTTACTACCTTACTTTCTTATCCCTTAAACCATGGGCTTGTGTACTTCATTACTATTCACCCTAGTTAGCTTTAGTAATCCTAGTTAGCTTTCTGTTACAGGGTTGTGCGGCAACAATCGCACCCCGCCCCGTATGGCACTCTCCGTCAGCCCCATGCGTCGAGAAAGTCAGCCTTACGCCTCGGAACAACAATGACTGGTTTCGCCCTGCCTTGGGCTCATCAGGGAAGCGGCTCTAGCTCCCGACCAGCCCTGCGCACCAACTGCCAATGACAGTCCCCGCAGGCACTCGCCCTTGAGTAAAAACATGCCTCCCCCTCAACATTTAGCACAAACCAGCCAATGTCCCCTTGAACAACCTTGACCCGTTACAAACCCTCTTAAAATGGTGCACGCCCTCGTGCACATCTGGAACAACATCGTGATTACACTAGAGTGAGCAACATACGCCCCCCACCCCCATGTGAGGTTCCCTTCCTACTTGTTTCTTCAAGCGCTCGGTAAAACATCGTAGCATACATCAACCGATGTGGAGGGTTGTCTTGACCGCCCCGAATTTAGCCTTAGATCAACATCCCTTTGCTGCCTTCGGTTTGGCTCTGATACCAATTGTTACAGGGTTGTGCGGCAACACTCGCACCCCGCCCCGTATGGCACTCTCCGTCAGCCCCATGCGTCGAGAAAGTCAGCCTTACGCCTGGGAACAACAATGACTGGTTTCGCCCTGCCTTGGGCTCATCAGGGAAGCGGCTTTAGCTCCCGACCAGCCCTGCGCACCAACTGCCAATGACAGTCCCCGCAGGCACTCGCCCTTGAGTAAAACCATGCCTCCCCCTCAACATTAAGCACAAACCAGCCAATGTCCCCTTTAACAACCTTGACCCGTTACACTTTCCAACTAGCGAGTTTGCATGGTACCTTGCATGCATTATTACCTCATCTTATCTCTCAACCAATGTTTGTCACTTAATTCTTGTCGCGTAGAAATTTCCTTTGTCATCCTTAATACTTAAATGTGTAAATCCCTTTTCTTATCCATCTCATGCCACAAAACTAAATTCTCAGATAATTAAAATCTACTATATATCATAGTTGGCTTCAAAGTGTTCCATAATTCGTAAAACCGCATTTTATCTAATTTTAAAATATTACAAAAATCAGGGTTCTTACAATTTTAATTATGAGTTACCTTTATCAACTTTGGTGATTGACTCCTTAATTGTAGTTTTTAAAGTCCTTATTTGAAATGATTTAAATTCCTTATTGTAGTTTGATTTGGTGTTTGACTCCTTAATTGTAGTTTTATAGGCCATTTATGATGGCGTGTTGACTATATATGATGGTTTTTTGGTCGTTAATGACAATTTTGTGTCACTTTAGGTGACTATAGAGTTTATTAATTTTTTAGTTATTATTTAAATATTTAAATTTACATTTTCTTTTATTAGTAATAAAGGGGGTACCTTCAATTATAAGTTACATTTTTTAAATATGGTATTTGGATTTTGAGTAGAAATTTATATTCAAAATTTGAAATTTTATCATATAATTATTATGCTTTATTAACTTGTAAATGGTTATTAAAGTCATAGGTTTTAGGTTTGCTTTAAATTTAAATTTGAGTATTTTAAGCCCGTGTTTGAGATCGAAGTTCAAAAAATTACTAATACACTTTTGTTTAATATTTAATATTTAATAACAGTCTAACCAAAGGATTTCCCTTTGGTTAGATTTATATGTTATGTGAGCTTTTACGATTGCATGTACTCTACCAGGAATTAGCATTGCATGTAAGGTGGTTTCTCCTCAATCAGACATTAAGATTTTATTATCTAAATTTCCGGGGACATCATGCATGCCCTTCGGTTAGACGATAAAACTTTTTGAATGAAAGAAACCCCTGATGTGGCTATGTGAAGGTAAGTTTTGTCAATATATATATATATATGTTATAAGTTTTATTTTATTTAAGATTTCGATTTCTATAGATATAGTTAATTATACAAGTATCAATCTATATACATATAAAGGAGGATACACGCGGGAGGTTAGGTGCCACCTTTAAGATCGTCTTAATCTATTTTTCTAAATTTTTATAATTTTAGAATTTTAAATACTAAACAATAAAAAGATATCTTTTAAAATATTAAAAATAGAATATGTGTTCAAATTACTAGAGGAGAAGTGTTTGAATTTATAAGGAAAACATAAAATAAAAAGTTTTATTGGAAGTAGAATAGGTGTGTGTAAGACATGTAATTAAAAATTTCTATTTGAATTATGATAGAAGTTCGAATTTATAGAAAAACATATTATTAAAAGTTCTATTGGGAGTAGAATATGCATTTGAATATGTGGAGGAGACATATCATTAAATGCTCTGTTGGAAGTAGAATATAGTAACATCTTTTACGATCTTCTAAAATTATATTTTTTTCTTTTCAGAAATCCTTTATTAAATTTTTTTAAATAAGTTAATTATACATTAAAAAATTATATTCATAAGTTGGTCTGTCAATGGATTGAATATCCGACCCGATCCGATCCGATCAGTGGCTAAATTAGAGGGTATGGATCCTTCCAAAAAAATCTGATCCATTAATGATCCGATCCGATAGCGAGTGGATATGGATTTTGTATGATCCGATCCGAATATATTATATTTATTATATATTTTATATTTTTATATAATATATAATATATATTAAATGTATATATAAAACACATATAATATTTAAACTTTTATATAAATAATATTATTTGAAATATAAATTTGGATTTGTCAATGTTATGTCATAATTTTTATTTTTATTTCTTCAAAAAATTTTAAAATAATATTTTTTTAATTAAAAAAATAAAAAATTATATTTTTAAAATTTATTAAATGGATCGGAGGTCCGATCCGATAACCCGAAATCCGAACGAAGCGGATATGGATCGAACTAAAAAATATCCGACTCCTGATCCGATCTGATCCGAATCCGAAAAATATTAGCGAATTCGGATATGAATTTAGGATGATCCGATCTGAATCCGATCCGTTGACAGACCTATTCATAAGTCCAATGGTAATAACAAAAAGTCTTCATATTTAAAAAGTAAAGAATTGATATGTTAACATAATAGAAGGATATTATCATGCGGGAACCGTGAATAAATACAACAGTATCTATTATATATAGAGAAAATAAGATTTATTTTCATTTTATTAAACTCCATAAATTACAAATATTTATAAATTACTCGTGATCTCGTAGGATTGGTTTGTTGATATCTTCGCAGCAATTGTTGTGAGAAAATAGAATTTATGCAATACCCGATCGTGACATGCACTTTATAATTTTGGTTAAATTAAAACTGTTTTATATTTTACGCTATACTTTGTTTTGTTAAAGCAAACTTGAATGATATGTAATAAATTGGTCAATGTTAAGATCAAAACCGTACTTCAAAATATAAATATATAGAGTTAACATGGAAGATCAAAACCGTACTTCAAAATATAAATATATTGAGTTAACATGGATGGATACAGAGATACATACAAGTATTAATTATATAAAATTAATAAATGCATATTAGTTCATATTAGTTATTATCATGTAATAAATATGTTAGTGTTGCCATACCTAAATAGGCCCTGGAACATAACATTGATATAATTAGTAGGGGTAAATATGACTTTTTATATGAATATATATGCATATTAATTATACGACAATTAATAAATTTCAAATAATGAAATATTAATAGATTTTGTTGTATGTATGTATGTATATGTATGTGTGTATATAATATTATAGTATATTATTATATATCCACAGAATTTTATATATGTATGTATTTATGTTTGTATATGTGTATGTATGTATAAATATGCATATTAATTACACAACAATTAATAGATTATAAATAATGAAATATTAAAAAATATTTATGTATGTAGATAATGATTTTTAATATAAACTCAAATGCTCACACAGCTCAACTGGTTATGGTATTGAATTTAGTTTTCCAATGTTATGGGTTCAAATCCTTTGAATAACAATATTTTTAGAAATATCTAGAGTTAGGTTTGGATTGAGGTTCGGAGGGACCGAGCCTATGAATAATTTGCTCAGGGAAACACCATGTTGGTGTATTAGTTATAGAATATATGAAGTTGAAACTTCGGTTTCAAATGAGAGCGGCTCGAAACATAATTAGAAATATATATTCTAAATTTTTTAGATGTCCTTAATCTATTTTTCTAATTTTATTAGAATTTTAGGATTTTAAATACTAATAACTAAAAATTTTACATATTGGAAGTATAGTAGGTATTCGAATTTATAGAGAAAAAGAGTTCAAATCTATAGGGAAGAAATTAAAAGTTCTATTGAAAGTAGAATAGACATTCAAATTTATAAAGAATAGTTCATATTTTTAGATAAAATATATAATTAAAATTGTACTGAAAATGGAATAGGTGTTCAAATTTATAAAAAGAAAAGTTTGAATGTATAGATAAAACATATAATTAAGAGTTCTTTTGGGAGTAGATCAAGTGTTTGTAAGATATATAATTAAAAAAAAATTGGAAGTAAAATAGGATTTTCGACTAATAGAGAAGAAGAGTTTGAATTTATAGAAAATACATATAATTAAAAGTTTTATTGGAAGTAGAAAATTGGAGAATACATATAATAAAATGTTTCATTGAAATTAGAATACGAGGATGATGGAGACCTCTTTTACGATTTTCTAAAACTATTATCTTTTTCCTAGAAATCATTTATTTTAATTTTCTTATGCATAAATTTAATATAATTTTCATAACAAAAAATCTTTCGTATTTAAAAGAAAAAATTGATGCATTAACATAATAGAAAGACTTTTTCATGCGTAAACTGTAAATAAACATAAGAATGTCTATAATATACAGAAAAAATAAGATGTATATTCATTGTTTAAAACTCCATAAATAATAGTATAAGGTTAAAAGAACGTGAAAGTTTTTTTTTTTTTTTTTTGAAGCAAAAGAACGTGAAAGTTGAAATTTACTTTGTTTTAGGTTTTAATTTTTAAAGAAAAAAGTTATGTTATAAGATAAGTACTATCAATAAAATGTATTAAAGTTAGAATTTCGGTTCCAAATAAGAGCGGCTCGAAACGTGTTTAACGGGAAGACGGCTCACTAGAAAAGATTATATTAATTACTAGAATTTCATATTGATGTTATAAATTTAATTTTATTTTTAGGGTTTGATTTTCAAAAAATAAAAAATATTATACAAATATTTATAATATACGTTAAAATTGAGATTTCGGTTTTAACGATTGAGCGGCTCAATAAAAAAATTATAAAGAATGAGAAAACAATTTGTATGAAAAAACTATGTAATTATTAAAATTTAATAATAATGCTTTAATATAAGAAAAATATATTTTAATTTTAATAAAAATTGTAACGCCGCCGCAAAACGCGACTTTAACGACTAGTTTTTTCCTAAAAGTAGAGCGTATGTCACAATTCAATCATATATTATTTGGTCATTTTACAAAATTTAAAAAAGCAATAAAAATCATAATTGATAAATATATGACAATCAAGTATTATTATTATGTGATTGGTAATCCACCAACCACCACTAGTGCTAGCTGTAAAAGAGTTGCAAAGTTGTAAGTATATAATAGATTTGTAACAGGAACACCATTTTAAGTTTTCCTTTGTCACATGGTTTAGAACTGGAAGATCATCCATCCATCCGCTTGCTCTTCAAGCTGTAGTCAACTTCCATCCTACTACGACTGCTATATTAATTTATTGAAAAAAATCATAATCACAATTGACGTTGCTTGTTGCTGTACGACATACACTTTACACAACAAACCCAAATCACAATCAATAGGTGAGCTAGTGGCCGGTTATAAACATCAGTAGTTGAGTTGTCTTGAATTAAATCTTCTGGATTTCTTAAACACCTTAAATCTCAAATCCGGTACACATAATGGATATTTCTATATTCTGCTAAGTAGAGGTCGAGTACAACCAACATAGGTGCTGAATGTATGTCGATGTCTAGGCATTTCTGGACAAAATGGGGAGCAAGAATTCGATACCCACTAGAATTTACATGTTTTGGATTTCGTATCATTTAATGCAATACTAATGGTGTCTGTCTGGACATAATATACAATAATATAAAATTTGGTAGAATAAGAAAACTAACAAATTCTGACATGGGAAAAAAAATAAACAAATTATATGTACCAAATATGATTCAATATTAAAATTGTACACAACAAAGATTTACACGAAAAAAAAAGTTGTAGTGATACAGACAAGACACAATTTGTCAAAATAGATTTGTAAAGGAAAATAAAACACTAGTCAGATTAATCAAGATCTTAAAACTAAATTTCTCAACAACAGCAGGCCACACAAGTTGATTTTGTAAACATGAGAAATCAAGATTTCACAAGTAAATATCGCAAAAATATAATTAACAAGTGTAATATTTAAACTAATAAATAAGAAGGATATAGATAATCTTGATATGTGGGATGAGGCACGTAAACACGTTGTCCTAAGGAAGTTTTGTCCCTTTTCGTGCAAGGTCTCAAATAGCAAATTTTTAGCGGTACAACACTCCCTTGCGGTTTAGCTTCCACCGTGCACGAACGAGTAGAAGAAAGAACGAAGAATTTTCTGGTGCTCAAATATAATTTATAAAATATATGTAAGATTCTTGTATGTTCGTATTCTCACAAATTCAAGAATATAATATTACACTAAATAATCTCACTTTTTATATGAGTTTTGAAACAGAATGTGTATAACAATAATAATAGAATAATAAAACTATATGATAAGAGGTCGGAAATCGAATGATCTATTGATCTTTTGTGTAGTGGAGAAGTAGAAGCTCAATACTGAAAAAAAAAAAAAGGATAAACATATTCCCCTCTATAAAAACTCAAAACAAAGAAGTAACGCCAGAGTAATAATAAGTCATAAAATAGAGTAATAAACCACATTATTAGAAAAAAGGTAGAGATACCAACGGGAAGATAGATCAACTGGCAAATAAGAATAATTAACAAAATACAAATAATTAGTAAAAAAAATTACTGAAATAAAATAAAATAAAATAAAATAAATAACAAAAAATTTTATTTTTTCTTTATTATATACAAAAAATCTAACAAACGCCCCCAAAAAAATAAAATTTTTAAAAATATAGAGTATATATATATATATATATATATATATATATATATATATATATATATATATATATATATATATATATATAACAACAAAGGTGAGCACACGATATCACATGCTCGGCACAAGTAGCTTCCGGCTTTGAACTTGTACCTAATGACAATCATCTCAACTTGAAAGAAACTTAGTGGACTAAAACCTTGAACTGGGCTCCTTTTAGCCAAGTATCAACAAAAGCACACGCAATATAGAAAATTCAATCGTCCGGATTTGCGCTATAAAGGCCATGCACAAAAGACCGACTCATGAGAGTTTCCAGAGATTAACCCAAGTCTCATAGTTGCGGCCAGACAACTACTCTCACGTAGGTAAGTCCTCAAAGGTACTAGTGAACGGACAAGTAACTCGCAAATTCTGCCTTAAGACTTATTTAGAGTATAGAAACTCAACCTTATCGTTCACTATATGAGCACTTCATCATCATAGGAATGGGGTAGAAGAATGTATCTATGTACAACTTCTAATGTGTAAAACTCCATAAAAATGAAGGCTCGCACGCAGCTCACCAGTCCAGCTTGTTAATACCCTCTGACCTTCATAATAAGAAGGGTTGCTAAATGTCGATGACTACATTATGGGTTTTGCCCCATTCCCCTCGATGAATCTAGGACTTTATTCCTAGATAATCCTTTCGTCAAAGGATCGGACAAGTTCATTTCAGATCTCACAAAATTCATAGTAACATATCTTGCCTTCAATAAGCGCTTGACTGACTTGTACCGCATCTGCAGATGTCTATTCATTTTATCATTGATATTTTTCTGCTCCAACATATCAAGAACATTTTTAGAATCAGAATGTATAGAAACAGGTGGAATATTATTAAGCAGTAATGTTAAATCAAGTAAGAGATTCTGAAGCCATTCAGCTTCCATGCAAGTAGTATCGAGTGCTATAAATTCAGCTTCAGCTGTACTTCTAGCAATAACAGCTTGCTTAGTGGAACCCCATGAGACAGCTGCTCCACCTAAAATAAAAATATAACCTGAAGTAGACTTTATGTTACGAAAATCAGAAACCCAATTAGCATCAGAATATCCTTCTAAAATATTTGGGTAACCAAAATACACAAGAGAATAATTTATAGAGCCTCTTAAATATTTAAAAACTCTTTCCAATGCTTTCCAATGTTCCTTACTAGGATTACTAGTATATCTACTAAGCCTACCAACAGCATAATAAATATCAGGCCCAGTTCTATTAGCAATATAAAGAAGAGAACCAATCATCTGAGAATATTTTAACTGAGAAACAGGTTTTCCTATATTCTTTATAAGAGGCACATTAGGGGAATATGGAGTTGACACAAGTTTGAAATCAAAGTAATTATACTTTTTAAGCATATTCTCAATCAAATGACTCAAAGATAAATGAATACCTTTCTCACTTCTTGATATTTGCATCCATAAAATAACTTTGCCTCTCCTAGATCTTTCACATCAAACATTGTACCAAGATAATTTTTAACATCTACTATATTCGACAAAGACTTACTAAATATCAAGATATCATCAACATATACACATAATAAAACAAACTCATTATCGATCACTTTTGAATACAAGCATCTATTAAACTCCTTAGCAACAAATCCATCTTTAGTGATCACACTATCAAATTTTTCATACCAATCTTTTGGGCCTTGTTTTAAACCATATATAGACATAACTAATCTACAAACCTTATATTCTTGTCCTTTAACAACAAAACCTTCGAGTTGTTGCATATAAATCTCTTCTTCTAATTCACCATTTAAAAACGCAGTTTTAACATCCATTTGATGAATATGCAAATTATAAATAAAAGCTAAAGCCAACAAAGTACGAATAGAAGAAATTCTAGCTACATGTGCATAAGTATCAAAGTAATCAATACCTTTCTTTTGTGTGAACCCTTTAGCAACTAATCCAGCCTTGTATTTATCAATAAACCCATCAGGTTTTGATTTCTTTTTAAATATCCATCTATAACCTACCGTCTTACAACCTTGGGGAAAATCAGTTAAAACCAAGTATTGTTTTTCATTATTGATTAAAGTTCACTATTTATTGCTTCTTTCCTAAAAGGAGCATCGGAAGAAGACATGACATCATTATAAGATAAAGGTTCACCTTCAAGTAAATAAACAAGAAAATCAGCACCAAAATCTTTTTCAATTCTAACTCTTTTACTCCTTTTAGGTTCATCTAAAGAATTAGACGTAGTAGCTACTTCATGTAAAGAACGAGAGTTATTAACAGCTATTTCACATATTCTAGTCTTATAAGGAAACACATTCTCAAAATAAGTTGCATCTCTAGCTTCAATAATAGTATTAGCAGAAATTTCACTAGTATCAGAACGAATCACAAGAAACCTGTTAGTAACACTATCAGGATATAACCAACAAAAATATCATCAATCGTCCGAGATCCTAATTTTCCCTTTTTAGTACCGGGAATACTAACTTTTGCTAAACAACCCCAAACTCTTAATTACTCGAGATTTGGAGCTCTACGTTTCCAAAATTGATAAGGAGTAATTTTACTAGTCTTTTGAGGTACACAATTCAAAATATAACATGTGGTTAATAAATCCTCACCCCAAAGATTTTCAGGAGCACCAGAATTAACAAGCATGGAGTTTACCATATTCATTAAAGTACGATTTTTCCTTTCCACGACTCCATTGGACTGTGGAGAGTAAGGAGGCGAAAATTCATGAATAATGCCATGTTCTTGGAAATATAAAGCCTTCTCATTAGAAATATATTCGCCACCTCTATCAGACCTAAGAATTTTAATTTCGGTTCCTCTCTGTTTTTCTACTTCGGCTCATCTTTTGTTCTAAGCAAATACACATAACAAAATTTAGAATAATCATCTATGAAAGTCACAAAATATTTCCTACCACCTCTAGTAGGAGTTTTATCAACTACACATACATCACTATGAATTAACTCAAGTAATGACGAGTCTCTAAAAACATTAGGAAAAGATTTCTTAACCGGCTTAGCTTGAGCACAAGTTTCACATTTAGGCACAGAGTTCAATTTCATTTTTGGTAATAAACCACTATTAGCCATTCTAGTTATAGCGCCATAATTAACATGTCCAAGTCTTTCATGCCACAAAACAGAATTTTCAACATTTAAAACAATGGGAGATGAATTACTACTAACAAGATGAGAAGTCACATTCAATTTAAATAAACCATCACTAACAAAACCTTTACCAATAAAAACATCATTTTAGAAATGACAAATTTATTAGCCTCTAAAGCAATTTTATAACCAAGAGCAACAAGTGTAGACCCGCTAATAAGATTCCTTCTAATTAAAGGTACATGTAACACATTTTGCAAATTCAAGTATTTTCCAGATGTTAACTCTAATTTTATCCGCCTTTACCAAATATAGGAGTTTTAGTATTATCAACAAGAATAACAATTTTTGTTAAATATATATTATTATTTAGCTATGTAAGAAATGTTAAAGAAAGAGAGAGATTGAGGATGAAATTGGTTTACTTTTATGTGTGTCCAACAACTAGAAATAGGGTGCCTATTTATAGGCTTTGTAGGTGTGAGTTACATGTACTTGAAAAGTCAAGTGTCTTAAAGTTACAAGGAAGTAAGAAGGCCAAAAGCCTTAAGTTATAAAGACTTGAAAACCAAGAGTCTTAATCTAGAAAAATCTAGAGACATCCACATTTCTAACACTCCCCCTTGGATGTCTCCCCCTTTTCAATAATCGTGCCTCGTTAAAACCTTTCTAGGAAAAAACCCTTTGGGAAAAAAATCCTAGTAAAGGAAAAAGAGTACATCGATCTTGAAAATTTATTTGAGATCTCTAAGCCGACGCATCCCAATCTTGTTTACCAATTTTTCATAAGTTGTTGGCGGCAATGACTTTGTGAGTAGATTTGTAAGATTGTCACTTGAACGAATCCGTTGAACTTCACTCTCTCCATTTTCTTGAAGATCATGTGTGAAGAAAAACTTTGGTGATATGTGCTTAGTTTTGTCACCCTTGATATAACCTTCCTTCAATTGTTGGATGCATGATGTGTTGTCTTCAAACATCACTGTGGAGGTTGTTCTATCATGATACATGCCACATGACTCCCGAATATGCTGAATTATTGACCTCAACCAGACACATTCTCGACTAGCTTCATGAATTGCAAGAATTTTTGCGTTATTAGAAGAAGTAACGGCCAAAGACTGTTTTACAAAATGCCATGAGATGGTTGTATCGCCATAAGTAAACAAATAACCTGTTTGTGATCGAGCTTTAACTGGATCGGATAAATATCCTGCATCTGCATAACCCGTTAGTACTGCTTTGGATTTATTTGAATAAAATAATCCCATATCAGTTGATAAGTGCATATTTTTGCATATTTTTATTACCTATTTATTTGCTTGAACTCGTATTTTAATAATTTATTTTGTTGCATTTCAGGAAATTCGTAAATAAATAAAGAAATGACAAAATAAAGAAATAAAGAGCAAGGAAGGGAAAAAGAGGAAGAAAAAGGACCAAAAATGAAAGAAGGAAAAGAATTAGGAGCTTGGAGCAAAAGTAATATTTCAAGACAAGTGGAAGGTGGAGATCATCCCAACACACTACATAAGTGTATGGCCAAGATCAACTCTTCAAAGCTTAAGGGGGAAGGAAACAAATAGATGGCTAGGATTTCACCACCACACAACCCAAATGTATGGTGGGGATTTACCCAACACCCCCTTAACCCTAATTTCTATCCTATAAATACCCCCTCACCCCCTTGTATTTAGTAACTTAGATTTTAGGGTAGATTTAATTTCTTGTATTTTTCTTTAGTTTCAAATCTTGTAAACACTTTTTATTTTAATGCAAAATTCCGTTTCCTTTAATTTCTTGTCTTGTCTCTCGTTTATTTTACTTCCCTTTCGTTATTTTCGTAAATCCAAGTAGTGGACAAAGTAGCGAAAGCTAACCACTATGGGTTGAAATTAACGAAATTTAATTTCTTGTTCGTAGTTTTAATTCGTAATATTGCCCCTTTAAAAATCCATTTTATTGTGGGCCTTTTAATTCTATATCATCATTTTAATATAGGTTAATTTTAATTTCGTTATTGATCTCTTAATTTTCGTTTTTAATTTTTTAGAATTAAAAAAAAATCACAAAAATATTTGGTTTTTACAAAATTTCAGTTCGACTTTTCTATTTAATTCGAAGCTTAGTTTAATTTTACTCTATCTTATTGTATTAAAAATCGAATCCCTTGCCCCTGTTTCTTTTCTTGTAGAAGTCTGAAAGGCATATGACTCAGCCTATTTGTATTTCGAGGATACAACTCAACTTAAATTAGATTGTAATAAGTAATTAATGGTAACTGTCACAGGAATCTCAGATAGTGATATCTGTCAGAAGAAAGAAGAATGTCAATCTATAGTTTTGATGTTTTACACCGAAAGAAGATTCAGACAACTGATCAAGCCTTGGTGTAGCATTGATGCAATTGGATTTTATTTGCAGTGACAAGAGATTTCAATAGTGACAGAGGCAGTACAAGAAAATTAAAGTGTGTTGAGAAAGTACATGGATCACAACTAAGAGTCAAAGTGAAGAATAGAAATTGGAGTTAGTCGTTCATGAACCAGACAGTACATCGAACGTCAACAATTATCCAGTGGAAGTTATTCACTATTTACAGTGATTCATTGAGGTAAATTAAGTATTTATTGATTTTAATTAGTTCACCTTTAATTGATATAAATCCTTATAGTTTATTTAATTAATGAAGTAATTCTAAAAGAATTAATTTATTTATTAAATTACTTATTGTGTCAATTAAGTCTGAATTAATTAATTAATCATTAAATAATTAATAAGGTTTCTATGACATAAAAGAATAAATGTGAAAAGCTGAGATTATGTCATATTGGAATAGAGCTGCACAGATTATGTCATGTTGACAGAAAACGTGAGGTTTATGTCATTCTGAGCTGAAGATCAGATTATGTCATGATCAGATTATGTCATACCGAATTCTGAGAGTATGTCATAACACATATTTTGTCATACCGAGCTACACAAGTTATGTCATGACAAGGTTTTTGTCATACCGAGATATACAGGTTATGTCATGGAACAAATTATGTCATGGTGGCAGCAAATATCTAACA
This sequence comes from Saposhnikovia divaricata, assembly GCA_036435485.1. Taxonomy (NCBI): domain Eukaryota; kingdom Viridiplantae; phylum Streptophyta; class Magnoliopsida; order Apiales; family Apiaceae; genus Saposhnikovia; species Saposhnikovia divaricata. The sequence continues at coordinate 160,654,706 of CM071596.1, read as the reverse complement.
TTGCTATAAAATGGAGAGAAACCAACAGAAGCATTAAGAACACACACAGACATACACACGGACAGAAAAAGAAGGAAAGAAAGAAAGCCAACATATCATATCTCTCTCTCATCTTTCAAGCTCAATTAAATTGCAATAAATTCTTGAGTTCCTTGTAACAAAAATTGTATCCATTGGAACTTGATTATTTGTGACTTGTGTATTACTAGCGAATTAAGTTTCCTAGTTCTTGACTTGATATCTTGATTTTTATTAACTAAATTAGAAAAATTCTTGTTGAATTTTCTAATTAGTTATTAATTTCTTGATAATCACTTGTACTGATTTTGTAACACCCATCAAGTTAATATATTGTTATATTCAACTTGAAATTTGTGTTATTTTATTCCGAACAAATTTGTTTGAATTAAATTTTATTTAGAAGACAAATTTGGAGAAAATGATATAGATTGTATTCAACCCCCCCTTTTACAATCTTATTGGACCTAACAATTGGTATCAAAGCCGCTTGATTGATATACAAATCAAGATCCTATTTTTACTCAATCAAAAATCAAACTCGAATTTTTAACTCTATTAAAAATTCATCATGTCAGCCAAAGGCAATGTTAAAATTCCTATCTTTAATAAAGATAACTATGACATGTGGAAAAACAAAATGGAGTTATTTCTTGATGTAGTAAATCTGTGACGCCCCCAGATCCGGGGTCGGAGATCTAGGCGCTCACGGTCCATTTTCCATTAATAACATACCTGTTCTTGCACATAATATAAATAAAACAGCCATCGACCTCACAATAACTCACACCGCACACACACACACAAGTTAGATCCTCAGAAACGTCACAGCATTGATTAAGCAGTAATAAAAGTATCAGAGTTATTACAGACCGAATTAAATAGTATTTATGCTACCAGCAACACTTCGATATGAAGCGAAGTTGGCGGCTTGAAAGTTTGTAACGATACACTACCTTGCACAGGTCATACTGATAAATAAAACTAACTAACAAAAGCTGCCAACCAATCCGGCTAATGGGGCCTACCGGTGGAATCTCAACTGCTGGCTCGGGTCTAGTCACCTGGCAGTCTGTCTGGGTCTTTCCATTTCGCTTAGCTGTTGTTGTAAAATTTGAAAACAAGCAAGAGTGAGCAACTATAGCTCAGCAAGAAATATATGTATAAGGTAAGCAATATAACATTTCATATGATTAGCAGTTATTAAACTTGTTTGTATCAATCAGATATAAAATCACTTGTCATTGTTGATAAATCTCGAAGGTGCAACAATACGTGCCCTTGTTTTCAAAATAAACTTGCAGTTCTAGATACTGCATAGAGTCAATATCTTTCTCATCAAAATAGAACACTATCAGCAACTTGGCACAAAAGCCTAAGAAGCAGTGTCAAAGCATTTTTCCAAAATGGAGGAATGGGACTTAAAGAAAACATAAAACCTGACAGGGATTGACGATGATCAGTCGCCACATCCAAGTCCAATAATCCGCGGGTCTTCTCTACCGGTAGAAGGATAGAAACTACATCCGTAACTATCCCCGGGTGAAAACTACATCCGTAATCACCCTCGATAAAAACTACATCCGTAATCATCCTTCGGCAACACCTGGGCCGGAATAATAATTGATGGACCGCCTGGCTCACGGCCGCTTACACATCCCGGGAATCGTTCGTCAACGGTTCCCACACCTGCCAGAGTCCCTTTTTCTTTTTCTTTTGAAAACTTGATTTTGATTGAAAACAGAGTAATTATGGTCCGACATCAGTCGACCGATGATTCTTGAAATCATACAAGAAGCAGAATCTGACCGGGGGTTTTCGAAAATGTTTTGAGTTCGAAAGAGTTCGAGTTTGAAAGTATTAAAGGTATCTTGGATTGACTTCATCTTTGAAACAATGAACAATAATTAATAAATAATATTTTAAGATTTAATATTAATAATTAATAAAATAATTATTCGATAAAATAAACTTTTAATCCAAGATAGGGTTTCGAGTATTTACGAAGATATGAACATAATTACTTGAGTATACGATACTCCCCGAATGACCCTTCGGGTTTTCGCAATCTAGATACGATATAATAATATACCTCTCCCCGGTCAATAGTATATACTGACCGCTACGACCTCTATTGCTAGAGTCGTTGTCCGAAGAAAACATTTCAATCTAAGTTCAAGGGGTACAAGCATATATGTACTTATACAATCTCAATTGCATCAATACTTCGATAAACATAGCATTTGATACGGTTGAAAACTATAAACACAACAGTGAAAGTCCTTGTACATGTATAAGTTTTGAAAAGTAAACTTGCCTTGGTTTGGTTGGGGTGGTCGAGCGTGCGGAGTCGAACGATCTATACATAAGCAATAACCGCTCGTTAGTACCATAACAATATCTCTTTAATTACAGGGTTTTAGGGGGTACGAAATTAACTTAATGACCTCGTCTTATGACACTCTAGCCCCACTATAGGTTCATGTCATCGCTTGATTACGCTCGTCACTTATTTGACTTAATTTAGTTACCACATTCGAATCATAACCATTACCCCTAGAATTATCCTCCACTAACGACTTTTTCCCTTGCGCGAAATTCACTCTATCATTTTTATAAAATTCAAAAATTCATATTTTAATCCAATTCTTTTTGGGTGGTCTTCACCACTGCATTCCCTAACTTCTCAAATTTTTCCATGATCCCACATATATTTTTAGGGGTTTAAACAAGGTTCACAAGGGGGTCACTTAGTGCAGTCCGGAATCAAGAAACACAATTTACTTCACCGGCCATAACTTAAAATCTATACATCACCTAGTTATGAACCTTACATTTCCAGAAACTACATTCAATTATCTTTCCAACAATATATGGTAGGACCTTAGGGGACAAGATTTGAGGGTTCAAAATCCATGTTACAAGGCAGGTCAATGTTCCTGGAAAACTCAGCAAGCATGTATTCACTTAGATCAACCAATTTTCTCAATTCCACAACACAACCAACACTTAGTCTACTTAGTTCATGCTTTATATCACTCATGGAGATACACATACTATCCACAATCATAAAAATCACAATCACAACACCAAAACTCAAGATCCATGTCATCCATTACTTATACAACCAAGATTAACACATATATACATGGATCTACTACCAAACATCATAAACACTACATGGCCAAAAGGGTTTGTGATTTTTATACCTTCTTGAGCACCTAGGAGCCTTGGATAAGCCTTACAAAGCTCAATAACACCTTGAATGGTCTCCTACAACCCTTACAATCCAAGATCTAAAAGAAAACCAAACATGGTTACTATTCACCAAATCTTTAACAATTTATAACTTGAATTTGGATGGATGAAATGGCTTGAAACTCTTAACATACCTTGCTTAGATGATGTAGAGGGCCTAGTAATTATGTCTTGATTTATGAGTGATGAGAAATGGGGGAGGAAGAATTTTCTTCTTCCTTTTTTGTTCTTGGCCGAGAGCTCCTTGGAGGGGGGGGAGAGTGTTTTTGATTTTTTTGTTGTTGTTGGGTGAATAAGTGATAAAGTGATGTTGGGTGATACATATGTTGTATGTATAGGCAAGGTACTAGCGTGGTATGGTTACTTGTACTTCTTGTCTCCTCTTTTTGAAAAGCCATGTAACTAGTTACTATTCCCCTTCCATTTGGTTAACTAGTTTGCTTATTTCTAACCACTTGGTTGCATGTGACTTGCATGCAATACTACTCCTTGTATCATTATTCTTCCACCAATGCTTGTCATTTAATCTTTCATTCGTATCGTATCTTAATTAATCTCTCGTAATAGTATTTTGTCGCGTAGAGATTTCTCCTATAATTCCTTAAGTACTTAATTGTGTAAATCCCTCGAATGTCCACAATTCCTCGTCATAATCCTTAATAAATCTTTTAATACTCTAATCATTCTCAAATCCCAAGTTTTATAAATCTTACTAACAATAAGACTCTTGTCTTCACAATCTTCCTTTTATCTTACATAGTGAATGTAACAACATAGTTTTTCAGACAATCAATTCTATTAATCAACAGGGATGACTAGAAAGGTTTCAAATTGACAATTCCACATGATATTAAATAAAAGAAAATATTACCAAAAATTAGGGTTCTTACAAAATCCAAGATTCTTGTGGGTTTTGAAAAATGGACCAGTAATTCCTATCCAACATGATGCTGAAACGGTTACAAATGGAGTTGTAACAATACCTGCAAAATCCTATCCAAAGGACCCTAAGAACTTTACCGCTGAAGAAAAAGAGGAAGCTGGATTGGATAAAAATTTGAGACTCATTCTATTAGATTCCCTAGATGCTGTAATGTATAGCCATGTACGGAATTGAAAAACTGCTAAGCACATCTGGGAAACTATTGAGATCATTAATGAAGGGACTGATGAAGTCAAGGAAAATAGACTTCAAATTTTGACCTCTGAATATGAACACTTTAGAGCTGGCCCTAATGAAGGCATTCAGGAAGTGTTCGAAAGGTATAACAAAATAATCAACAACTTGCAAGTTCATGGCAAGCAATATACCCAGAAGGAGATCAACATGAAGTTTTTACTGACTACGCCTACTCACTTAGAGCATAGAATCACCGCCATCAGAGAATCTAGAGATTTAATTAAGACTGCTCTTGAAAGACTGTTTGGTGTTCTGAAAACATATGAATTAGAACAAGTACAGCAGAAGGAATTCTCTGGCAAAGGCAGAATGGCAAATTCTTCTACAGCTTTAGTAGTTGAGGTTCCTAAGGAAGTGGAAGCTAAAGTTGTTCAACCTAACAGCTTCAACAAGGAACAAACTGAAGTGGAACATGGCCAAACACCAGCTACTCAGGATGGTGGAGAATTTTATTCACTTGAAGAGCTGGATCAATTGGAAGATGAATCTATGGCGATGATGGTGAGAGAATTTAGTAACTTCAGATTCAGAAGAAATCCAAAGTTCAGGTTTAAGTCAAATAACAGATTTCAGAGAGGAGGTTCTTCATCCTCTAGTAACAGGGGAGGTTACAAAACTGGAACTGTTGACAGAAGCAAGATCCGTTGTTTCAATTGTAATGAGTTGGGACACTTTGCTACTGAGTGTCAGAAACCCAAGCAAGCACAGAAGAAAGATTATGTTTCTGAAAAGAAGAAGAGTGGAAGAGCTTATGTAGCTGCTGGTAAAAGCTGGGATGACACAGATAGCGAAGATGAAGAATATGGAAACTTTGCGCTGGTGGCAAATGATGAATCATCAACTTATTACACCACACCGGTAACTTTTACTGATGATGAGTTAATTCATAGTTTACGTAATTGCTTGACTAATGCACAAAAAGGATACGATAGAATAAGTCTTGTAAACACTAAACTTGAAAATGAAGTGTTAGATTTAAAAAAGGTGCAGATTAATCAAGATAATAATATAGAAGAAATAGCTAGACTTAACTGCAGAGATAAGTCACTAGGAGAATACATGGTAAAACAAGTTGATAGGATTGCTGAACAAGACATCAGGATTAAAGAACTTGAAACACAGATTAGAGCTTGTTATAATACTGTTAAAGTTTCTAAAGAGTTCTTCAACAAACAAGCAGTAGAACGAACTGTAGGAATAGGGTTTGATTTCAATCAAGCTGTTGGTTCTTTGTGCAATCATTCTCCTAATCCTATTCCTGCTAAGGAAAGAGGTATACGACACGTACTCAAGAATGTTGAAAAACCAATGTTTAAAAAGTCTGTTGCTAAAACCACCAAATATGTTTTCTATTGTCATTCAGGAAGAAATGAAAAATGAGGACAGTGCTAATTGCATAGTCCTTGATAATGACAAATCTGCTAAGGAACAAGTTAAGGTTGTTGAATTAACTAGTTCTTCTCAAACAGGGTTAAGTGACAATAAGTTGAAAAAGAACAATAACAAGTCTGACATGCATGCTATGCCTATTATTGATTCTTCTCATAAAGCATGTGGTGTTGTCAATTGTATGTCTTGTGCTTTTAATATCATGTCTGCTTACTTCTCTGGTAATCATGCATGTGCTGATAAGACTGCCCCTCGACAACATATGAACAGAAACAAAAATGTCAGATCAATGACTGCTAATCCTCCTTATGTTAGGAGAGATACATTTGTACCTAAGCCTAAACAAAGTTCTACTAAGACTATTTACAAGGTCAAATGTCCAGCCAATGAAACAAGTGTTATTGCTGCTAAAGAAACGTGGATACCTAGAATAAAACAGAAGTTTGTGAAATCTGTTTATAAAGTGAAATGTTTGTTGAATAATGGTAAAGCTGTTGTTAAAGTAAAGAATGTTGTTTTGCCTGACAAAGGCCAATTCTTTAAGTATTCTGGACCCAATCAAATTTGGGTTCCGAAGAAGGTTTAATTCGTTTATCATTGCAGGGTATTGAGCAGGTTGAACGAGTGACCTGGATCTTGGACACTGGATGTTCGAGGCATATGACTGGTGACAGAACCCTGCTGACAAATGTGGTGGAGAAGGCCGGCCCAGTAGTTACCTTTGGAGATAACAGCAAAGGTAGAACTGATGGATATGGCAGACTTGAAGCTGTAAATGTTATCATTGATGAAGTCTCTTTTGTGAAAGGACTTGAGCACAATTTGCTCAGTGTCAGTCAATTCTGTGACAAAGGTTATGAAGTTCATTTCAACAAGAAGAATTGTCTAATTTCACACAAGAGACATGAAAAGCCACAACTGACAGGAGTTAGAAAAGGCAATCTGTACGTAGCCAATATGAACTCAGGAAGCACTGAAGAAATCACTTGCTTCTACACTAAAGCATCTAATGATGAGAGTTGGCTATGGCACAAGAAACTTTCTCATCTTAATTTTAAGACAATGAATTCTCTGGTTAAAAGAGAGTTGGTGAGAGGTTTGCCTTCAATGGAATTCACTCAAGAAGGACTTTGTGATGCATGTCAAAAAGGCAAGCTAAAAAGGGCAAGTCACAGGAGCACTGACATATCTTCAATAACTGAACCATTACAATTACTTCATATGGATTTGTTTGGTCCAGTTAATGTGATGTCTATGTCAAGGAAGAGATATGCTCTAGTGATTGTTGATGATTTTTCAAAATACACATGGGTCCTGTTTTTGAATTCTAAAGATGAGACTCCACAACTGGTGATTGATCACATTAAATTAATTGAGCGAGATTCTACGTATCCAGTGAGAGCTATAAGATCAGACAATGGAACTGAATTCAAGAATGCAGTTTTAAATGACTTCTGCACTGAGAAGGGTATAACCAGACAATACTCAGCTCCAAGAACTCCTCAGCAAAATGGGGTAGTGGAAAGAAAGAATAGAACCTTGATTGAAGCTGCACGTACTATGTTAAGTGAATCAAGGCTTCCATTGTACTTTTGGGCTGAAGCTATCAATACTGCGTGCTATACCCAGAATCGAACTCTAATCAATAAAGATCAAATGAAGACACCCTATGAAATTATGGCTGATAAGAAACCATCACTCAAATACTTTCATGTATTTGGGGCAAAGTGCTTTGTGCTTAAAGAAGGTGATGATCAAGGTGGTAAATTCGATACCAAAGCATTTGAAGCAATTTTTATTGGTTATTCAATGAGAGCATACAGGGTGTATGTGATTGATGAACAGAAGATGATGGAAAGTGTCAATGTAACATTTGATGACACTAAACTCCCTAGTATCCAAACTGAGAATCCATCTGAAAAGCTATCTTTCGATGACATGACAGATACAGATTCAGATGATGACAATGCACCTGAGATTTTTGCTGATGCTAATGACAACAATGATGATCAGGGTAATGGTGATGAAAATAATGATAGTAGTCAAAATTCCCCTGACTCTTCTAAACAATCATCATCTAGTCAACCTGGCAACAACTTAGGGGGAGACAATGAAGGGTCAACTGGTCACACACAACATCACAATGAAGAACAAGGCGTATCATCAAGATCTAATCTTCCCAGACAGACTATTTGGAATAGAGCTCATCCTTTTGAGCTAATTATTGGTGATCCAGTTGTTGGTGTAAAGACTAGAAGAGCTTTTCAGAATCAATGCAATTATTCAGGGTTTTTGTCTGAAATGGAACCTAAGAAAACTGAAGAAGCTCTTTCTGATCCTGATTGGGTAATTGATATGCAAGATGAACTCAATCAATCTAAACAACAAGAAGTCTGGAAGCTGGTGCCCAGACCTACAAACAGACCAGTGGTTGGCACAAGGTGGGTATTCAGAAACAAACTTGATGCAGATGGCACAGTGACGAAAAATAAAGCAAGACTGGTAGCAAAGGGTTATTCCCAATCTGAAGGCATTGATTATGATGAGACCTATGCTCCAGTGGCTAGACTTGAGGCCATTAGAATATTCTTGGCATTCGCAGCATTTTCAAACTTTAAAGTTTATCAAATGGATGTCAAGAGTGCTTTCTTGAATGGCAAGCTAGATGAAGAGGTTTATGTAGAACAGCCCTCTGGCTTTGAAGATCCAGATCTAATTGACTATGTCTACTTCCTTTTCAAGGCTGTCTATGGTCTTAAGCAAGCACCAAGGAAATGGAATGACACTCTCTCTGAATTTTTACTTGAAAATGATTTTGTTAGAGGTGTCATAGACAAAACTCTCTTCACAAAGAAACATAAGAATGATACAATTCTAGTCCAAGTCTATGTGGACGATATAATATTCGGGTCTACTAATGATCTTTTGTGCAAGAAATTTGCGAAGTTAATGCAGGGTAAATTTGAAATGAGCATGATGGGTGAGCTGAAGTTCTTTCTTGGATTGCAAATAAGTCAAAGGACAGATGGAATATTTATCTTTCAATCCAAGTATGTCAAAGAGCTTCTCAAGAAGTATCAAATGGAGGATTCATCTTCAGCAAGAACACCATCATCTACTGCTGTTAAATTTGGAGCATGTGAAAATTCTGCCAAGGTAGATATCACAAGCTACAGAGGTATGATAGGCTCATTACTTCACCTCACTGCAAGTAGACCTGATATTATGCATGCTACATGTTTGTGTGCAAGGTTCCAAGAGGATCCTAGAGATGTGCATCTCATTGCTGTAAAACGAATCTTGAGATATCTTAAGGGTACTCCTAATTTAGGAATTTGGTACCCTAAAGAATCTGGTTTTAACCTTATTGGATATACAGATTCAGATTATGCAGGAAGTGTTGTATACAGAAAAAGCACTTCTGGGAGTTGTCAATTCCTAGGTGGCAGGTTGGTTTCATGGTACAATAAGAAACAGCAAACAGTTTCCAACTCTACAGCCGAAGCTGAATACATATCTGCTGGAAGCTGTTGCGCTCAGATCTTGTGGATCAGAAATCAGCTACGGGATTATGGCTTTGTACTTGACAAGATTCCTATCTTGTGCGACAATACAAGTGCCATAGCAATCTCCAACAATCCTATGCAGCACACGAGAACAAAGCACATTGACATCAGGTATCATTTTATTCGAGAGCATGTCATGAATAGTACCGTGGAATTACATTTTGTTCCCACGGAAGAACAAACAGCAGATATTTTTACGAAGTCTCTTGACGAATCCACATTCACCATAATTGTTGGTGAATTGGGTATGTTAAATAGTCCTAGTAATTAAATTAGTTAATATCTGAGGTTTGCTCTTAAATAATTTAACAAGTGATTATTTTGTGAATATTTGTTGTTTTAAAATCACTTGTATATCATTAATTATTTTTTACTTGTTTATTTTCGAACACTATGTTAATCTTGTAAATATTTTTTTTCGTAAATTATGCAATTAGAATAATTGTATATAATTATGTGAATATTTTAATTTTATTGATTTAAAGTGTTTGTCCTTTTGTCATTATTGTTTGATTTCGTAAAAAGGCTAACCTGTGTTTATTTCTGTGTTGTAAATAATTAATTTGTTGTAAATTATTATTTTATTAATATTTCTAATTTTCTGTAAATTATTATTTTATTTTTATTGTAGTAGTTTGTTTGTATATTAATTTCTGTTTATTTTAAGTCATAATAGAATTATGTCATAATACAGTCTTAGTCAGAATTTTGTCATAATCGAGTTTTATGTCATATTCGACTGTAGTATAAACTTTGTCATATTTGGTATAGCGTACAGTATGTCATAATCGTGTGTTAGTGTAAATAATGTCATAATCATGTGTTAGTGTAAATAATGTCATAATCGTATGGTAGTGTAAATTATGTCATATTCGGGCATTTAGTTAGAATTATGTCATATTTGCATTATGGTAAGAATTATGTCATATTCACATTAGTATTAGATTTATGTCATATTCGGGTAGTGGTAAGAATTATGTCATATTCAGGGCTTAGTATATATAACAGTAGAGTGTGTGTGTTTTGTCATATCCCTTGTTTTGTCATTCTCCTCTTGTGTTAAGTCACAGAGGCTCTATATCGATACACACATATACATACATCGATAAGTCGAAACTCTGCTCGATTTTCTTCTCGATTAAACACTGATTTGCCCTAACTGAGTTCATTACATCGATTAATCTCTCTTAAACATCCAATCGACGGTTAAATCGAGAGTTTTAGTCGAGTTTTTGCAGTTCTTGTTTTCGAAAACTCGAATTTTCGATCTGAATTTTGAGACTTTTGATTTTGATTCTATGAAATCTAAAAATACCTGAGTACTCGTGGTTGATTCTAGATCATAGTGTGATTTTTCCAGAATTTTTGAAGAACTTTGAAAAATTTCGAATTTTTAATTAATTATTAATTCGAAATAATTCAGTTTAATTGTTTATTTTGTTAAAATCTGAATTTTTAAAAGGGCAAAATTGTTTAAAAAATGGCTAATTATATTGATGAACATTTTGAGCTAATAAATCATAATTTGGTCGGATATTTTGATCCCGAAAGGTGTTCCATCGAACAGTTTCGACCTTGGATTAATTTCTTGAATAATCATTCACTGGTTAGCACTGCATTAAGACTGGATGCTCCTTTAAAGATTGAACCCTTACGAATAATGTGTACAACTGCTGTTGCTTCAAGGGATAATCGATCTTTTGTCTTCACTGTTGGACCAAATCAGTACACAGTGAATGAATCTTTTATTAACACTGTTCTGGGCTTTCCAAATGAAAATTTTCAAGATCTTCCGTCCAATCAAGAGTTGATTAATTTTTTCACTGGAATTAATTATCAACATGAAATAGATCTCTCTACTCTGAATAAAAAGTATCTTGTTCAAGAATGGGATTATCTATTTGACACGTTGGCAAAGGTGTTTACAAATACTACAAGAAGAAACTTCAGTGTAATAACTTCTTTTTTTGCAATATATTGGATTTGCAATTGCTCATAATCGAAGCATCAATATTGGCAGACTTCTTTGTGTTCCTATGGTTAGAAGAATTATCAATGCTAAGAAGAACATTGATAAGGGTGAAAAAGTCTTATTCTATTACCCTAGATTCTTTACATTGATTTTTAACCACTTGGTTCCTATTGAACTTCATGCTCCATTCCTGAATTGTCAATCTAAGGTGTCTGGTAAACCTTCAACCAAACTATTCACAGGATACGGTGTTGAAGTAAAGTTTCCAAATGTGCAAGTGGCTGTTACTCAATACATGTCCACCTACATTCAACTTCCTATCATTCAGAATGTACTTGCTCCAGTTCCTAATCAACCTGAAGCAGCAATTGAACAAGTACATCCAATAGTTGAACAACTTGCACCTCCTCTTGAAGAACAAGTTCCTGAGCCAACTGAACCAGTACCTGAACAAGAACCAGTTGTTCAAGAACAAGCTGAACCAGAACTTCAACCTCCATCTGTTGACCAGGTATTGCCTTCTGATCCTTTAACTACTTCTCATTCTCAATCTACTTCTGGAACCCAAGTGGTTGTTAGGACTGACCAAGGGATTGTAGCACCACAATCTCTATCCCAGGTCAAAGAGCCAAACACTGAGTCAAAAACAACTAAATTCTACCAATACAGAAGGAAATTGCAGCCTAAAAGAAGTGCAAGAAGTAGTGATGAAGTGAGTGAACCCACAGCTCTGCCTCTACTAAAGAAGAGTAGAAATGAACCCGAGGCAACTGTAAGCTCATCCATATCCTCCCAACATGATATGGACTTTGATATGGCGAATGAACAGTTACTGGAACCATTCTCTCAACAGGATGAGTCCATTGAATTTCGCCAGTCGGCCATGGCATCCTGTAAAGTGTCAAGCACAACCCCACTGTTATTACTAACAATGGGAGAACATGTAGAAATGAATGAAGATAGGGACACTCAGCGGGGAGAGCACATAGGAACTGAAACAGTGCCTACCATAGTCACGGTAGAGGAGCCTTCACAGGCTAATGAGGGAAATCTTGATTCTGAGCCACTGATAATAGAATCATCATCTCCCCTCCCAGGAGGAACATTCCTGGCTCCCTCAAGGGCTTTTCCACTCGCAGTTTCAACTGGAGAAGGTGGAAGGCAACTCAGTCTTTCTGTCACTGAAGCAATTCAGACCTCAATTCCAACTGACATGATAGAAATGACTGTGGTTAGGGATTTGCGAACTCCCATTGCACCACCATTGACCTTCCAAGAGAAGGCTAGGGTGATTTCTCATGCAGGTACAATGGAAGCAGCTTTGGAACATGAGAGGAGTGATGTGAGGATCACCTCTAAACTGAGTGAAACACGTGCACGTGAGATTAGTGCTACTCAGAGAGCTAGTGAGGTGAGCGCACACAATGACACATACACTCTTTCTCTCATGGTAGAACTGAATGAAATGAAGCAAAGACTTGTTCAGTCCGAAGCTGAGAACAAAAACCTAAGGCACAACATGGACAACATGCATACTATCTTCAACAACAAGCTCAATGCACTTCAACACTCTCAACATAAGGCAGTTGGTATATGAACATCATGCAAAACACTTGGTATATGTTATATGAACATCATGCAAAACACTTGGTATATGTTGAATATGCTCTCAGAAATCATGGATTCTTGACTGAAGAAAAGGTAATAACTGCAGATCGCATTCGATCCTATGCACAAACGAATATAAAAGATTACAAGAAATTTCAAGGTGAACTGAGAAAGAAGCTTGGAATTCCTTTAATCTTACCTCAAGGATTGTCATCAAGAAGAGAGCGTCTTGTTGATTCTGATTTGCACAAGAAACTTCAAGTCACAGATGAACCTGAAGAAGGAGAATTCAGAAGGGAAGACATTCCGAAGTGAAGAACCGCTCTACATGTTATATCTTTAGAGCTTAAATAGAACAAGATAGGTTAATGTGAAATATGATCAGTCTAGAGGATCATCTATCTTGTATTTATCTTTTAAGTTTGAATCTGGAAATGTTAAATATAAACCAAAACCGTTTTTCATTATTTACTTTGCAATTACAGTTTTATCTTTTACTAGTTTAAGTTGAGTTAGTTGAGTTATCCTCTAGGAATTTGCTTGTTAATTTTTAACAAACAAATAGGGGGAGATTGAAAGGCATATGACTCAGCCTATTTGTATTTCGAGGATACAACTCAACTTAAATTAGATTGTAATAAGTAATTAATGGTAACTGTCACAGGAATCTCAGATAGTGATATCTGTCAGAAGAAAGAAGAATGTCAATCTATAGTTTTGATGTTTTACACCGAAAGAAGATTCAGACAACTGATCAAGCCTTGGTGTAGCATTGATGCAATTAGATTTTATTTGCAGTGACAAGGGATTTCAATAGTGACAGAGGCAGTACAAGAAAATTAAAGTGTGTTGAGAAAGTACATGGATCACAACTGAGAGTCAAAGTGAAGAATAGAAATTGGAGTTAGTCGTTCATGAACCAGACAGTACATCGAACGTCAACAATTATCCAGTGGAAGTTATTCACTATTTACAGTGATTCATTGAGGTAAATTAAGTATTTATTGATTTTAATTAGTTCACCTTTAATTGATATAAATCCTTATAGTTTATTTAATTAATGAAATAATTCTAAAAGAATTAATTTATTTATTAAATTACTTATTGTGTCAATTAAGTCTGAATTAATTAATTAATCATTAAATAATTAATAAGGTTTCTATGACATAAAAGAATAAATGTGAAAAGCTGAGATTATGTCATATTGGAATAGAGCTGCACAGATTATGTCATGTTGACAGAAAACGTGAGGTTTATGTCATTCTGAGCTGAAGATCAGATTATGTCATGATCAGATTATGTCATACCGAATTCTGAGAGTATGTCATAACACATATTTTGTCATACCGAGCTACACAAGTTATGTCATGACAAGGTTTTTGTCATACCGAGATATACAGGTTATGTCATGGAACAAATTATGTCATGGTGGCAGCAAATATCTAACATTGCTATAAAATGGACAGAAACCAGCAGAAGCATTAAGAACACACACAGACATACACATGGACAGAAAAAGAAGGAAAGAAAGAAAGCCAACATATCATATCTCTCTCTCATCTTTCAAGCTCAATTAAATTGCCATAAATTCTTGAGTTCCTTGTAACAAAAATTGTATCCATTGGAACTTGATTATTTGTGACTTGTGTATTACTAGCGAATTAAGTTTCCTAGTTCTTGACTTGATATCTTGATTTTTATTAACTAAATTAGAAAAGTTCATGTTGAATTTTCTAATTAGTTATTAATTTCTTGATAATCACTTGTACTGATTTTTTAACACCCATCAAGTTAATATATTGTTATATTCAACTTGAAATTTGTGTTATTTTATTCCGCACAAATTTGTTTGAATTAAATTTTATTTAGAAGACAAATTTGGAGAAAATGATATAGATTGTATTCAACCCCCCCTTCTACAATCTTATTGGACCTAACAAAGTCTTCCCCTTCCTTTTCTTCTCTCTAATTAAAACACATTTCTCTCTGTTCTTCTTCCACCCAAACCAAACACAAACCCATTTCCTCTCCTCTCTTTCAGTTCACTGCAATCACAACACCCTTCTTCTTCGTCTTTCTTTACGTTTTGTCCCCTTTTCCTTTTCATTTTTTTTAAAAACTTAGTCTAAACTTAGTTTTTGGTTTGAGTAATTGTCGAGTAATTATTTGTTTGAGTAATTGTCGAGTAATTGCGTTTGTTTTTTTTTTTTGGATTTCGCCGAGTAATTCACTGTTCCGAGTTCGAGTTGGATTCGTAGCGTTTACTGTTTGTTGTCAAGTTCATCATTTTAGTCCGATTCTATACTGTGCTTAGCGTTCTCCATGTTTTGTTTCATATTGTGAATCTGTATTTTAGTTCCGAGTTCTCAAATTAATGTTCTAGCTGTGCTGAGTCGTTGTTTTTTTGCAGTTCTTATGTTGAGTTTGCATCGAGGACTGAGTTCGATTTTCTCAGTTAGAGTTTTATTTTGTCTTAAGAATGGTCGCTTTTGTGTTTTGCGTTTTGGAGTCCGAGTGCAATTGCATTTGAGTTGTTCTTCCTGTCAAGCATCAGTGTTTATAATCTTGCCAAATATGCAGAGTTTTCTGTTTAGCTCTATTTTGTGTTCTGTTGGTTTATGAGCTACCTGTTTTGGTTTGTTATAAGTCTGAATTGTTTGGGTTTGCTTAGATTTAAGTCGAGTCTCTACTGTGGTATTTACCGAGTTTGTACATAGTCAAGTTAGTCTATGCGTTTTCGTTTTACTTTCAGTCGAGTTCTGAGTTTCCTTTGCTTCATCCGTTGAGTTTTATGGGCTTGTTTATGGCGTTTGTTCATTTTAAAGAATTCCTGCTTAGTTGCTATCTAAACGAGTCTGTTTTGATTGTGTTTCCGTTGAATGGTTGAAGTTATTGTTGGGACTTCTTTTCATTTTAATTTTTGGAGTTCTTGCTATGAAATTCCAGTTGTTGTTGAGGCTGAGTTTTGTTTTTTGTGCTATTGTAATTTTTGGTTTTCGAGTTTTGCAAAAACTTAATTTAGAATTTTAGAATAATTTAGTTTGTTTTAATTTAAAAAAAAAATTAGTTTTAATTTAGAATTTTAGAATAATTTAGTTTGTTTTTGTTCTTTCAATCTTTAATTAATTCCAAATTAGAAAAAAAATTAATTCTAAAATTAGCTTGCATTTCCTTTTTGTAATTATTTAGTCTAGATTCTCTTTTAGAAAATTAATTAGTATAAAATCAAATTCTCAAAATCAATATTTGTTCTAACTCGATTAAATTAAAAATTAAGGATTGCGAATAAATTAGTCCCTGTGGAACGAATCATTAAATTTTACAACGAAAAATATGTTTTAATTATTTTTAGCACAACATCAGTTGTACCCCAGAGATATCGAAAAATATGTTTAACTCCATACCAATGTCTCCGTGTTGGAGCACAATTATGCCTTGCTAACAGATTTACAGAAAATGCTATGTCGGGCCTTGTGTCGTTAGCCAGATACATCAATGCACCGATAGCACTAAGATATGGCACTTCAGGACCAAGTACTTCTTTGTTTTCCTCTCTTGGTCGAAGCACATCCTTTTTCTTATCAAGTGATCGTACAACCATTGGAGAGCTGAATGGATGTGATTTGTCCATGTAAAAACGTTTTAAGATTTTTTCTGCATATGCTGACTGGTGCACAAATATTCCACCAGATAGATGCTCTATTTGCAATCCAAGGCAAAGTTTTGTTTTTCCAAGGTCTTTCATTTCCAATTCTGCCTTTAAATAATCGACTGTCTTTTGGAGCTCTTCAGGAGTTCCAATAATATTTATATCATCAAGATATACAGCAACTATAGAAAATGAAGATTCTGTTTTCTTTATAAAAACACAAGGACAAATAGGATCATTCTTGTACTGTTCCCTTAATAAATAATCACTTAATCTTTTATACCACATTCTACCAGAATGTTTTAAACCGTATATGGATCTTTGTAATTTAATCGAATAAAGGTCGCGTGAATGTGATATAGATGCTTCAGGCATTCGAAATCCTTCAGGGATCCTCATATAAATATCTTTTTCGAGGGAACCATACAAGTATGCTGTCACAACATCCATTAAGCGCATATCTAATTTTTCAATGACGGACAAACTAATAAGATAACGAAAAGTTGTAGCATCCATTACAGGGGAATATGTTTCCTCATAATCAATCTCTGGCCTTTGCGTAAATCCTTGAGCAACTAGACGTGCTTTGTATCTCACAATTTCATTTTTATCCTTTCTCTTTCGTACAAATACCCATTTATAACCAACGGGTTTCGTCCCTTCAGGGGTTCGGACTACAGGTCCAAAAACCTTATGTTTATTAAGTGAGCTAAATTCTTTTTCAATTGCTTCTTTCCATTTTGGCCAATCATCTCTACGCCGACATTCATCGACGGATTTTGGTTCAAGATCCTCATTTTCAATCATTATATCAAGCGCTACATTATATGCAAAATTTTCATCGACGATAATATCATTTCGGTTCCATCTTTTTCCTATGACAACATAATTAATTGAGATCTCTTTATATTCCTTTTCAGGTACCTGATCCTCTTCTGGGGTTTCATCTTTCATGTCATAGGACTCTTTTGGAGTCTTTTCTAGAGATTTTACTTCCTCTATTTGGGCATCTTCGTCCTTGCTCCTTTTCTTTTTCGAGGATTTTTATCTTTGGAACCGATTGGTCTACCAAGCTTCATGCGAGGTTTTGATTCACTTGCTCTAATTAATTGTCCTTCTGGAACTTCTATTTTTGCAGGAGCATTTTCAGCTGGAATGTATGACTTAGTTACTCTATTTATATCAGTGAATGCATCAGGCAACTGATTTGCAATGCCTTGTAAATGAATTATTTTCTAAACTTCCAGTTCACATTGATTTATTCGAGGATCATAAGTATTCAATGTTGATGCATTCCATGTAATTTCTCTTTCCAGCTGTTTATTTTCTCCCCCTGATTTAAGGATAACCTTGTTCTCTCCCCCTAATCTTGGAAAAATCATTTCATCAAAATGACAGTCTGCAAATCTTGCAGTAAACATATCCCCTGTCAATGGTTCAAGATATTTTATTATAGAGGGAGATTCGTAACCGATATATATTCCCAATCTTCTTTGGGGACCCATCTTTGTTCGTTACGGAGGAGCAATTGGGACATATACCGCACATCCAAAAGTTCTTAGATGGGAAATATTAGGCTCTCTTCTGGAAGCCAATTGTAAGGGAGAAAATTTATGATAACTTGTAGGTCTGATGCGTACGAGTGCTGCTGCTGCATGCAAAATAGCATGCCCCCAAACTGAAGTGGGGAGATTTGTTCTCATAATCAATGGTCTGGCAATCAATTGGAGTCGTTTGATGAATGATTCTGCGAGACCATTCTGTGTATGAACATGAGCGACAGGATGTTCAATATTAATTCCAATTGACACACAGTACTCATTGAAGGCTCGTGATGTGAATTCTCCAGCATTATCTAAATGGATTGTACCAATATTATGATCAGGAAATTGTGCTCTTAATCGAATTATTTGAGCAAGTAGTCTCGCAAACGCCAGGTTACGAGACGATAATAAGCACACATGTGACCATCGAGTTGATGCATCAATTAATACCATAAAATATTTAAATGGTCCACATGACGGGTGAATGGGCCCACATATATCATCCTGTATCCGTTCAAAAAATTTAGGAGATTCTGTTCCAACTTTTGCCAAAGAAGGCCTGATAATTAATTTTCCTTAAGAACAAGCAGCACAGGAGAATTCATTCGATTGAAAAATCTTCTGGTTTTTCAACGGATGCCCATGCGAGTTTTCAATAATTCTCCGCATCATAGTCGATCCCGGATGTCCCAACCGGTCATGCCAAATAATAAAATTTCTTGTATCAGTAAACTTCTGGTTTACAATTGCATTTGCCTCAATTTCACGTAAATTTGTATAATATAATCCGGAAGAAAAAGCGGGCAGTTGTTCCTTCATATATTTCTTACCCGAAATGATGCATGTTATACAAAGAAATTCTTTATTTTCTTTACTGACTGTTTCAATATGATATCCATTTCTACGAATATCTTTGAAACTCAACAAGTTTCTTTGTGATTTTGGAGAGAACAATGCATCAGTTATAACAAATTTTGTTCCTCCAGGTAATAACAAGTTAGCTCTTCCAGAGCCTTCAATCAAATTAATACTTCCGGATATAGTGTTAACATTGCCTTCATACTTGTGTAAAGAAGTAAAATATTTTTCATTTTTAAGGATAGTGTGCGTAGTTGCGCTATCAACGAGACATATATCTTCATCTATTTTATGACCAGCGCGAGAATGAAAAATATCCATATCACTTCAAATAAAAGCACACATAATTAGAAATTTCATAACAAATAAGCAGACAAAGTCTTACACATAATAATTAAGATAAACAATCTTTCAACCAACAAAGTGTTTATATAATTCATTGCATCATTTCATTTTCGCTTCCTTCAGGGATTTCATAAAAATCAGATACTTCCAAATGTGTCATATTAGAGGGGTTGTACTCGGGTCCATCACCTTGAAAAGCAAAATTTGCTTCAATAGATTTTTCTTTCTCCTTCTGGGATGCTTGGTATAGGTCAACCAAGTGTTTGGGCGCACGACAGGTACGCGACCAATGACCCTTCATTCCACATCGAAAGCAAACATTCTCAACATTCTTTTGTCCTCTTTTATCTTTCTCCACTTTCTCCAACTTCGGGTTGGAATTTGGTTTTCTATGTTTGAGAAAATGATTGTTTCTCACAAAATTTCCTCGACCGCATCCACGACCACGTCCACCACCACGTCCACGTCTAAAATTATAAGATGCCGCATTCACTTCAGGGAAAGGGCTAGATCCAGTAGGGCGAGACTCGTGATTCTTCATCAAAAGCTTATTATTTTGCTCAGCAACAAGAAGACATGATATTAAATCTGAATATTTTGTAAAACCTTTTTCACGATATTGTTGCTGGAGGAGTACAATTGAGGCATGAAAAGTTGAATAAGTTTTTTCTAACATGTCCGCGTCAATAATATTTTCTCCACATAATTTTAGTTGAGAAGTTATTTTGAAAAGTGCGGAGTTATATTCACTGACGGTTTTAAAATCTTGAAGCCTCAAATGCATCCAATCATAGCGAGCTTTTGGAAGAATCACAGTCTTTTGATGATCATATCTATCTTTCAAATTTTTTCAAAGTTCCAGTGGATCTTTCACCGTAAGATATTCAGTTTTGAGTCCTTCGTGGAGGTGGCGGCGAAGAAAAATCATTGATTTTACGCGGTTTGATTCAGATTCTTTATTTCCCTCTCTGATTGTGTCTCCAAGACCTTGTGCGGCTAAATGAATTTCGATATCCAATATCCATGACAATAGTTCTTTCCAGTAATATCAAGTACCTCAAATTCAAGTTTGGTAAAATTTGACATTCTTAAGAAAGGATAATCACAAAGTTAAAATAATAAATCATAACAATAATAAATTCCAAACATGGATATAGTGCGAAAATACGTAGATAGACAAATAGATAAACAAACAAGAAACTCATTATTAACTATATTCTAAAGAAAACTTAAAGAATGTCTCGGCCTATATATATGAAAACAAATTATTGAGAATTCCATATATACGGACCATTATATACATTAACGAGATGGTGCAGTGTGTCATGGAGATCTTTAAATATCATTTTTTTTAATTCAATATTTTGCAACCAATATCCCATAAGCCACTTCATTCATAAGACTCAAATATTTTATTATGTTTCACATGGAAGCTTAACATACATACTTAAAATTTTATACATTTAGTGCACAAAACATATGTAGAAGGCAAAAACAAGTCCATTAATAAAGATACATATGAGTTGGATTTAGAAGATAAGTAGTGACCTTTTTGTGCGAACCTTTAAACCTCCCAGCAAACTAACTTCAAAAATCTTTTTAAGCAAATCGTGTTGATAACGTGTTAAATATATATATTATTATTTAGCTATGTAAGAAATATTAGAGAAAGAGGGAGATTGGGGATGAAATTGGTTTACTTTTATGTGTGTCCAACAACTACAAATAGGGTGTGTATTTATAGGCTTTCTAGGTGTGAGTTACATGTACTTGAAAAGTCAAGTGTCTTAAAGTTACAAGGAAGTAAGAAGGCCAAAAGCCTTCAGTTATAAAGACTTGAATAGCCAAGAGTCTTAATCTAGAAAAATCTAGAGACATCCACATTTCTAACAATTTTCACCATTAAATACTTGATAATTAGAAAACCAAGATCTATCCGAACAAACATGGACACTAGCTCCTGGATCTAACCACCAATCATTAGAATCCGCAACTAAATTAATAATAGGTATCAAATTATCTAATCTAAATACATGCTCATTTATCCTTGATGCCATAAACTCAGGTACAAGATAAAATAGATTTCTAGCAATATGTATCAATAAACCCAAAAGAGTAAAACTACAATATGACTCACGATACACTTAAATAAGATATCTCAAACTGTACTAGACACTCAGGCAATGACAACTGACCATAGGATCAACTGAAATTTCAATAAAGATGTGTGGCAGTGAACTAGCAAGAATCTAATATGTCAAATAACACAAGTGGACAAAAGACCAACTAGCACTCACAAAACAAAATAACCAATATGCCAAAGAACTTCCTTAGATTGTTATAAAACTAGTATTGCACTATAATATAAAATTTGGTAGAATAAGAAAACTAACAAATTCAAACATGGAAAACAAATAAACAAATTATATGTATCAAATATGACTGAATATTAAGATTGTACACAACAAAGATTTACACGAAAAAAGCTGCACACTTAAGTTGTAGTGACACAGACAAGACACAATTTTCCAAATAGACTTGTACATGAAATAAAACACTAGTCAAACTAATCAAGATCTTAAAACTAAATTACTCAACAACATGCCACACCAGTTGATTTTGTAAACATGAGAAATCAAGATTTCACAAGCAATATCGCATAAACATAATTAACAAGTGTAATATTTAAACTAATAAATAAAAAGGATATATTTAATCTTGATATGTGGATGAGGCACGTAAACACGTTGCCCTAAGGAAGTTTTGCCCCTTTTCGTGCAAGGTCTCAAATAGCAAATCATTAGTGGTACAACACTTCCTTTCGGTTTAGCTTCCACCGTGCACGAACGAGTAGAAGAAAGAACGAAGAATTTTTCGGTGCTCAAAGATAATTTATAAAATATATGTAAGATTATTGTATGTTCGTATTCTCACAAATTCAAGAATATAATATTACACTAAACTAAACTCACTTTTGATATGATTTTTGTGGAAATAGAATGTGTATAACAATAATAATAGAATAATAAAACTATTGAAAAGAGCTCGGAAATCGAATGATCTATTGATCATGTGTGTAGTGGAGAAGTAGAAGCTCAATACTGGATCCCCAAAAAAGATAAACCTATTCCGCTTTATAAAAACTCAAAACAAGAAATAACGCCAGAGTAATAATAAGTCATAAAATAGAGTAATAAACCAAACTATTAGAAAAAGATAGGGACTCCAAGGGGAACATAGATCAACGGGCAAATAAGAATAATTAAAAAAATACAAAAAATTAGTAAAAAAAAATTACTGAAATAAAATAAAATAAAATAAATAATAGAAAATTTTATTTTTTCTTTATTATATACGAAAAATCTAACACTTACTTGCCTACTAACTCTACAAACGGTACAAATCGCCAATCACAACAGAATATTTAAAGATACAGAGGGGCCATAAACAGACAGATACTGGTCACAGTGATGAAATGTATTTGATTGGTTACACTCATAAAATGTACTTTATTGTTATTGTGCTTCAAGATTTTATGATCGTTTATATATATATAAATATATACTAACTTAAAACCCATGTGCACGGAAGATTTTGAATATTTTTATTTTAATATTTAATATTTTTATCTTATTATTCATAATTTTAATATTTGTTTTTTAATTAGTAAGAAAATAAATTATAGAACATAATAAAATATAATAATACGTATTTGATAGTATTTTAACTGATAGTTTTTGCTTGTATATTGAAAATAGATAAATAACTTTTTAAATTCTATAGATAAGGAGTGAAACTAGATGATTTCTTACATCAATGAAAATTTGTTATCATACCAAATAATGAAACAACGGTCTGTTATAGCTCTTGGCTTGTCAAAGCATATAAAATTATCAAGAAAGTATAATATCAGCCATGATCATGATGGTCCTCTCACCTGTTATAAGTTGGTGAAGTATTGAAGTGCATATTTAGTGTTCTTAAAACTAGCAGAAGTTAACAAATTTAGTGTTCTTAAAACTAGCAAAAGTTAACAAATTTAGAAGGGTTGGGAGAATACTCTTATCAATATACAATACACAATATATAATTAAATATTTTATATAATATAACTAAGTGTTATGTATGGATAATATAAAATTTAATATTTTAAAATAATATAAAAATAATATGGGTTCGATTTTAGGGTAAATACTGAAACCATTACCAAACCGCGGCATCGGTTAGATTCGGTTATGATCTTTTCACGATTTTTTGGTTACGATTTCGGTTTTTTTTCTCACCCTAATTACCGCTGCTCAATTTACAAGGCACTCATCGATTTTAAGCTCTTGTGCAGTAGTAACTTCATAATGTTGTATCTCTCTTGGCAGCTCTCACATAATATTAATAATCTTCCACTGTCCATAGGTAACAATCTAAATCCAAATTAAAGATGCATTAGTTTGTCTTGGCTGGATTGTCCTGCAGTGGGAATTGAATTCATCAACTTCATTCATCCTTCAAAATACCTTGATAGTCTTCCAACATATCCAATGTCCCACAGTCAAGGGTCGGTAGTAGTCTAGCTTTGATAATGATTTGCATCATTCTAATCCTGGCCTGAGCAACTTAAACTCTGACCAACATAGTCTCTCTTGATGTTATCCATGATGATACCATTAACACACGAAATTGGAATTTGAATTTCACCTTTTACCTATATATCAAGTCCAAGTACAACGAATTTACCTAGAACAACTTGTTAGGTTAGGGAACTTGCACAATCCGAGATTCGCAAACCACCAATACAGAGCGCGCGCACACACAAACACCAATCGATTAGTTGACAAGATCCACTAAATCGCGGTCAAACACTATTCAAGTATTACTTCTACTTCTATCAACAATAAGTAAAAGCAAAACAAGAACACACAATATTTGACGTGGAAACACCCACGCCCCAAACTCATATTATTAATCCAATCAATAATCAATAATACATCAAAACAATAATACCTTAACAATGTCCCAACCCCGATACTTGAGCCAACAATGCTCAAGCATCTCCCAAACAATACCTAAAACTACATCTCTTAAGTATTCTCCACCTTTCAAACAAATACAATATGACTATGTATATATAAACATCCAAAACTTAGCCATCAAGACTTACCATACTTGTTCTACAAGTCTTACCATACTTGTTATACAAGCTTTTCAGTTCTTGGCACCTAATTACCCAACTTAGTGATCAAGACATACCATATATAATAATTATCTACACACAATTATTATCTTACCCATGTATATCTTGGACCACCCAAGCCCATAATACATATTGGGTTGAAACCCAACAATCCTCCCCTTCAACCCAATACCCATATCGGATTGAACGGTAACCACCAAGCCATCGACGTCCATCCGCCAACGCCTCCCCTTGAACAAGAACCCTCTCTTGCTCTTCCAAACATTGAATGTCGCTAAAACCCGTATAGTGACCCTACAAACCATCGTTTTTCACCATAACGATGTATCAATCTACAAAATCACGTGCATCAATCACAACGAGTGCTCTTCCAAAAATTGAGTCACCCGATCCTTACTTTCACAATCCTTCGATCTCCTGAAGAAAATCCATAATATCACACAACCGAACATAGGATTGATTTACGGTGCAAGTCAAGCGTCAAATCGCACGTAATTTTGTCTCTACCCGCTTTAGCAGCATTCTCCTTATCATCAAATCCTTTATCATGCCCTGCCATACCAATTGAACCTCGAACTTTCCCTCAACCTCATCCATCAATAACCCGAACCTTGGCTTTGATACCAATTGTTAGGTTAGGGGACTTACACAATCCGAAATTCACAAACTACCAATACAGAGCGCACACACATGCCAATCGATTAGTTGACAAGATCCACTAAAATGCGGTCAAACACTATTCAAGTATTACTTCTACTTCTATCAACAATAAGTAAAAGCAAAACAAGAACACACACAATATTTGACGTGGAAACACCCACGCCCCAAACTTGTATTATTAATCCAATCAATAATGAATAATATATCAAAACAATAACAGCTTAACAATGTCCCAACCCCGACACTTGAGCCAACAATGCTCAAGCATCTCCCAAACAATACCTAAGACTACATCTCTTAAGTATTCTTCACCTTTCAAACAAATACAATATGACTATGTATATATAACCATCCGAAATTTAGCCACCAAGACTTACCATACTTGTTCTACAAGTCTTACCATACTTGTTATACAAGCCTTCCAATTCTTGACACCTAATTACCCAACTTAGTGATCAAGACATAACATATATAATAATTGTCTACACATACAATTATTATCTTACCCACATATATATATTGGACCACCCAAGCCCATAACACATATTGGATTAAAGCCCACACAACTTTGTTGTCCAATCCAAACTTTAATTTCTACCAAACTAATCCAACAAAGTTTTATCCAACAGGTTGATTTTTTGAAAGTTTGTTTATAAATGAGCATTTTCGTTGTTTGAATTGAATAGAGATCTGTGGCCTGTGAGCTTGTTTTACACGTGTATCATACAGAGACATATTTGTGCATGTAAATGGCTGAAAAGTAGTTTATCTTCATTGCCAATTTTAAACAGATGGTTGAAGAAAAAAGAATCAAAACAATATATCATTCAATGAGCTTTCGGAAAAAAAAAAAGGTATCATGTCACATATTTCACAATAGAATTACATCTATTTAGAACCCTGTAACTATGCTCTCTGTTTTAAATCGTATGTCTATACGGATGATGTTTAGTATGAACTAGTGAAGAACGGGGGAATGAAGTGTGTTGGTAAATTTGGACTCTTACTATGCATCAGCGACCTGCCATCATTGTTACTCAATTAGGTCACTCTCAAGTCTTCTGCCAGGGAAGCAAGCCATTTGAAGGATCAGCCATGTTTGCCAAAACGAAGTCTCTCAAGCCAGTGTCCCAAACCTCACAGAACCTTAGCCTCCAATTCGGCGGCTCAATTGCCTCTGTACCCAATCCAGGTGCCCTATCTCTCGACCCTTCATTTTGGTTGTCTTGCCAGTCAGCCACATAGGTAGCTACCCTTCTGAAAAATTTCGCTCTAAAAGTCTCCCAAACCTGGTACTTGTAGTGATTAATCACTGCTATGCTTTGTGGCAAATTCAGGTATTTATATCCCCTCTTTAGATGAAAATGGTGCACAACGGTGAGAAGTGTAGGGTCAAGTGCATCTGGACGCACAATAGATTTGTGTCTCTCAGGACTCTGGAGCCTGCAAGTGTACCCAGCCGTGACTCCCTGTAAGGGAGGTGACTTTAATCCGGATGGCCCAAAGCTGTGGCAAGTTGTTCTTACCTCTGCAATTGATGATGATGATGAAAAATTTGCAACCACATGTCGCAAAGAATTCTGACCTGGAAAAACCATATTCCTATTCCTGCGTTGTTGATTTGTTGGAAAGGGGAAGTAAAAAAATTCATCTACGTCCATGAATGCAACCCAATTACATTCGTCTTTTGCTCTAAGAGCACAATGTGAAAAGCCTGCTTCTTGAGTTTTAATCCAGGGCCACAAATGTCTGCTGACATTGTATCCTTCAAGGTCAAGCTCTTCAGTGGTCTCCTTAATTCTGTCATCACTATTGTTATCATATATAAACCATCTCTCAACTCCAAGCCAGGCATGGTAAATTATCCATTCGCGAATTGCAGAGGCTTGGTTCCATACCATTGTACATGCACAAAGCTCATACTTTCTCTTCTTTTCTCCCATAGACTTGGAATTAGAAATCTTAGCAACAGAAGGCATTAGCTGATGTTCTCCACCTCTTCCACGAACACGAGGAGTCACCCCTAACGTGACTCTAACCCCTTGAGCCTTCTCAGGACGACTCCTAATACTTCTCGGCAACAAACACCTTACGACCTCTTGAGCCGCAGTAATTGCCTTTGTCGTAAGCACAAATCTCCCATCCCTCTCCCAATTTCCCAACCCAAAATGGCAACTAAACTGAGCTGCATCCGATTCTCTATCCGGCCTCAAATTCAACCCTTTAGCAAACACCACAACAGTCTCCCCATCAATGGCAGCCTCATAAACAACATTTTCCCACGACCTAACCGTCAAATTCCTTCCGCCATAATAAATCAAACTCCTCCCCCGCCTCACCAAATCCACCATCACAGAATAATTCCGCCGTGGCAACGGACACCTCACAACAAAATAAACCCCACTATACTCCTCAATCGACAACACATTAGTAGTAAAACTATCCGAATCATTAACCAAACCACTAGCATACACACATTCCAACTTATCATTCCCCCCAAAAACAACCCCATCATTAACCCTAGTCGAAACTAACAACAAAATTTGGTCAGGAAACAAAACCCGGTCCTCAATCCTAAATTGATACTTGTCGAATGTACTTATCGATGATGAAGCAGACAACAAAGATAAACTGGAAGAAGTAGAAACTACAAAACCGGACTTAAGGGGTGTAATAAAATTTCTATTTCCACAAGAAAACACAAATAGGAAAGTGAAAAAACACAAACATAACAAGAGAGACCTAAGACTTACAGAGCTAAACATAAGTAGTTTTCTTGAAGTAGTTTTTCTCTTGCGGCGTTGCTCAGAAGAATCCATTACAAGACTTGTCAGAGAGATTGGAGGCTTGTAAAGAATTTAAAGTATGTCCTTATCTCTTACATAGATCTACCCCCTAGTCAGTAGTTTCTTGATTTATGGAGGAGAGAGAGAGAGATGTTATTTATACATATACACACACAATTTAAATACATATGTATGTCTGTCTGTCTATTTTGAGAGAGGAGAGGAGAGAGGGGGTTATGTGTAGCACGTAGATTGGGAGGACTGGAGGGGAAAATGATTGAAGTTTGTTCATTAATGGATATATATACGTAATATGAGTTGTGTAAATATAGGGTGAGTTCGATTAAGAAGGGAAGGGAAACGAAAGGAAAGGAAAGTTAAAAACCAAACCAAATCAAACATACTGCTACCATATTTGACTGGGCCTATTTTGCAGACTCACTTTTTCCTTTGGTTAGATTTTGTACCTATCAAGATTTCTATCATTAAAGTACTCTACTCAAATTTAAGACAAGATCATTGATATTTAACTATTAACTACTATATACTTCCTCTGTCTCATAAAACTCTTCTCATTTCCCTTGGACACGTTTGTCAACGCATTGTTTTAATCGTTAATATTTTTAATTTCATATTAGTATTAAATATAAAAGCTTCATTGTATTAAAGTACTCATAAATACGAATCCAATAAGATCACTCATAACTATATTTAGATTTATAAATTAGACGTAAATTAGTAATTTATCTCTTGTTATGAACAGTCCCGACATTCTAAATGGGAAGATCATTTAGAGATGGAGGGAGTATTATTTATTAATGCTTGAATGCAACTGGACTGTGATTTAAATGCTATTTCAATGTATTATTTTGAATTTATTAGTATGATTCAATTATTTATCTTGATCCTAATTATTTTAAAATTTTAAGTATGGATTTTTTTTTGAAAAATAATGAGTATATATAAAAGTAATATAACAATATGTTTCTACAACTTATATTATTTTATTTTATTGCCTTGGACTCTTTTTTTTTCTTACGAAAGAAAGAAAGCAAATTTCATTAAAACGAAAAATCATACATAAGGACTTTCAATAATAAAGGAGGAGACGTAAACACACTACAACAATTAATCAAACAAGACAATCTGGCTATCTCATGAGCCTAGCCACCTTATTGGCATGCTTTCGAATAATATTTTGAAGACTTAACCATCATTTTTGAACAATATGTTTCTACAACTTATATTATTTAAATTTATTGCCTTGGACACTTGGTTAACCCAAATTTTATGGCCGACACTCGGCAAGGCGGCCACTGCAATACGAGAGGTACGTAAGTTGCGCCGTGTATCCCTCCACTCATTCTTCACGAAGAATGTTCATCTCTCCTTTGATTGTGTTTTAACAAACTCTGAAAATAAAATCAAATTTTACATGTACTATCTTTCTCATAGTTAAATATATTATTAATCTAGTTTCAAATTTCTATTTCCTAACAACATTTTGTCCGAATGTTGTAAGATTATTTTACCCAAAGGAATTCATATTTGATAAATTTTTTTATTAGAATTTGGCTTAAAAAGATATTTAGGTAGAATGTTGATGCTCCTTTTCAATCATAACTAAAAAAGGGGAGACGGTAGGGACATGTCTTAGATGTTACCAAACCAAACCAAACCAAACATACCCAGTATATCCCGCTCAGAGCAGGGTCTGGGGAGGGTAGGATGTACGCAGACCATACCCCCACTTTATGAGTGGGGAGGCTGTTTCCGTGAAGACCCTCGGCTGAGTGCACAACATACATGAAGTGTGGAAAATAGACCGGAAATGATACGGAGATGGATAGAGACATACCTGCAGCCCATGGCGTTCTCCACATGGGACCTACCTATCTGCGAGGATTTATGATACTCCTAGCTTGTTGCGAGCCAACCGCACGGGAAGTCCCGCACATAAATAACACCGGGCCAAGCTCCCTGTAACTGCAAAACCAGAAAACAGAAAACACTCAAGACGATCAGTGAGAACGCTAAAGCCGAACTTCTAAAAAATCGCTAACCGTGACAAGGCACCTCTGAGGCTCTCGACAACAGAGCCACAACCTAAAATGGAATCCACCACTCTGATACGCCGCCTCCAAGAACACCTATCCGCGAGCATGGTCTCATTTAAGTCCAAGGCCTTCAAATCCATCCGGAGCTGCTCTTCCCACGACCTCCTCGGCCTGCCTCTCCTCCTCGCCCCAACAACCGCCAAACTCTCGACCCTCCTAACTGGGGCTTCAGCCAGCCTCCTACGAACGTGGCCGAACCATCTCAGCCTCCCTTCCCTAAGTTTCGCAGAAAAAGGCGCCACTTCGAGCTCGCTCCTAAACACCGAGTTCGGGATTCTGTCCAACATCGTGCGCCCACAAGACCACCGCAGCATCCTCATTTCTGCCCCTTCCAA
The DNA here is from genome assembly GCA_036435485.1 of Saposhnikovia divaricata. Lineage (NCBI taxonomy): Eukaryota > Viridiplantae > Streptophyta > Magnoliopsida > Apiales > Apiaceae > Saposhnikovia > Saposhnikovia divaricata. Next base: position 160,624,233 of record CM071596.1, on the reverse strand, counting down.
CTTGCTTACGAGGGCCTTCTTCTCCGCCCAACACTCAGAACCATACAACATCGCAGGACGGATAGCAGCCCTATAGAATTTCCCTTTCAACCTTAAAGGGACTTTCTTATCGCACATTACCCCTGACGCTGCCCTCCACCTAAGCCACCCAGCCTTGATACGATGCGTGACATCTGCTACAATCTCACCTTCATTCTGGATGATCGAACCCAAATACTTGAATTTATCCGTCTGCGGGACGATCTGGTCTTCAAGCCTAACCTCCACCCCTTCTTCGTTGGCCTCTCCACTGAAGTTACACCAGAGATACTCGGTTTTAGACCGGCTCATACGTAACCCTCGGGACTCCAGAGTAGATCTCCAAAGCTCCAATTTGTCGTTCACCTCCCTCCTCGATTCTGCCATTAGCACGATATCATCCGCGAAGAGCATGCACCAAGGGATAACATCTTGAATCCCCCGCGACATGACATCAAGGATAAGGGCGAAAAGAAAAGGACTCAGGGCCGACCCTTGATGCAGCCCCATCTCAACCGGAAAGAAACGGGAGTCCCCCACTGGGGTCCGAACGCAAGAACTAGCTTGGGAGTACATATCTTGAATCACCCTCACGAACGTCGACGACACTCCCCTCTCCTCAAGGCTCTTCCAAATAGCTTCACGGGGGATGCTATCATATGCCTTCTCAAGATCAATGAACACCATATGGAGGTCTTAGATGTTACATTTTGTAAAATTATACTCTTTCAGTCCCTCTTATTTTTTTACACTTTCCTTTTTGTAACGTCTCATCAATTTTTTATATTACTGAAAAAATTAACTTTTAACAATAAAATACATTATTACATCCATTAATTTACTCTACTTTTTCAATACTTTACACTATTACACCCACTACTTCACTTATTTTAAAATAAAATCACTATTACATCCACTACTTCACTTAATTTAACAATAAAATACACCATTACACCTGTTACTTTATTTATTTTAATCATAATAATTGGTCTTCGTACAAAAAGCAAAGGTAAATAAAATTTCCGGGGACGGAGGGAGTAAATGAAAACACTTGTCACAGGACTACAAGCTCTACAAGCTATGTTATCAAACATCATCTCCAAGCCATGTGAGGGGAGTCTTGGCTTTGTGTTTATTTTGAATACTTTAGTCTCTTTATTTTACTTTAGCTACAGAATACCTGTCATTAAGCTGTCCACTTTGGTAATACATGTTTTAATTATTCAACCAATTATTCTTTACAAACATGCTTCTCTAAACTAATCACCGATTAATATTCCCGTACACTAGTATATGTATATTGTACGTACCCCTGCCATGTACATTTACAGATTTTGTGCTGTGTCTAACAAACTCTTCTTTGTTTTGTATACAATTCTCATTTTAACAATTGTTTGTGCCTAGGGTAGTAGAAAAAACATGTGTCTCCTGTAGTTACATTCCTCCGATCAAAATTCAAATCATTTGATAATCAAGTGATCGAACCTTGTCTTTGTCATGACAAGGTAGGTATTAATAGTGTACAAATAACCCCAATAAATTATTCCCTCAATCTTTTTCATTTTTTTACACTTTCTATTTTGGACCGTCCCTTTCATTTCTTTACATTACTAAAAATAGTAACTTTTAGCAATAAAATACATTATTACATCTACTACTTCACTCCACTTTTTAACACTTTACACTATTACACCCACTACTTCACTTATTTTAACAATAAAATCACTATTTTATCCACTACTTCATTTATTTTAACAATATTATATCCACTATCTTGGTCTTCGTGTAAATATCAAATGATAAGAACTCCACAGGACGGAGAGAATAAAATTTATAACCAGACCCGATGTCAAAACCCTTTTAGAGAAGAAAAGAGCACATGTTGTGATAGTCCAGCCACATATCAATATAATTTTTCTGGACACATATATTCATCTACATATCTGAAATGTCCTTAGCATTAGGAAGGGATGTAATATGAGTCCAAAACCAAGCAGCCAGACCAAGCTAAATCCAAATTTAAAATTTAGTCCTAAAATAATCAAATAGTGGATTTCATGGTTTTAAATCACATATATTTTCTCCAATTATGAAATTGGGATGCAAATATTTCATATATTAGTTTATAATCCGTGCAAAGCACGGGTTACCTTAACTCTTTTTAATTTATTTATAATGTAATTACATAATATTATAAATATTCACCTTTGTATATAACAACTTTTAGTATTAAATCTAAATTAATATGCTGTTAACGGGAATCGAACCTTCAACCTTTCTATGTAACATCTTTTAGTATTAATTTTAAATTAAAATGTTGTTTACGGGATTCGAATCTTAGACCTCTGTATATAACTACTTTTATAACAACTTTTAGTATTGTATCCTACGATCATCATCTATTTGAGCTACCGATCTAACGGTTGTGAATAAAAGGGATAACCAAAACCAAACTACAAAATATACCCCCTTTTGCTTATTATAATATAGTATAGATACGTTTTCAATATGTATTAAGATTCTGTTGATATTATTTTGTGTGACGCTCTTTCTTATCTATATAATTATTCACAATTAATCACGCAAGCGTACACGGTCACAAGTAATATAAGATTAAGTATAGTTCGTTCCCACAGAGACTAGTGTAATGCAGAATATGCACCTATGCAACAATGTATGATTTCTATTCACTGCTAAGACAAGTATCAATTTTGAGTTTTTATTATCTAAATTAACTATTAAGCAATTTAACAATATTAAGATATAATTAACTAACGTGGTATAAAACTGATTTACTAATGAGAGAATAAACATGGGATCCTAACTTCATTAAATACTTCGTCTAGATCTGATGCCTTTAATCAATGTATGTGATGGTTATGATAACTGATCGGACAACACGAAACAAGTACACGCTACCTGTCAGTATACGTATACCAAACTACCCAAACATCCACAAAAGAGATAGAAGTTAAGCATACACCAATTATGTTTAGACCATATATGTCTATAAGATTTGAAAACATAACGGTTTAAGAACAAGTTATCCATTAAGATCACATAGGACAGCGTAAGATTGTTAAAATCACACTACGAATCATGATGTCAAAACATTCATAAACCTATGCTAGCATGGCAAGTTCTAATCTTTATATCCACTGTCGCTTCAATAAAGATTAACAATTTAGATGTTAGATACGCATCCAAAAGCATTAAGTATAACGATACAAGGATATCAATAATTCATCACACACAAATCTTTTAAGCAATCAAAGTACTAAACTCCATAAATAAATCCGTTAGAATCCCATGACAACGATTATTTCATAATCGAACGGCTCGTCATCATGGGATCTAGAGATAACATTATAACAAACAAAGTCTGAATAAAAACAATAGTGCTAGAGTAATAGAGTTAAGAAAAGAAATCCCAAAAACATCCAAGAGTATTGCCTAAAAGAAGAATATAAAAGATGAAGTAGATCTATATCTCCGTTGATTGTCACGATCTTCCGGGAATCCTTCTCTAACTCGACTCTCTTGTCTCTCTCTGTGTAAAAGTGTGGCTCTTATGATGTCTAGAGGTGTATTTATAGCCCTAGTGGTTTAATCAGTAAGAAAAATCAAAATAGAATTAACATTGGAAAACTGGCAGTTCGAACCCGCGCGCCCGCGCCCTGTTGCTGCGCCCGCGCTCCTGACATGTCCACCTTACGTGCCCGCGCACCTGGCAAGCGCGCCCGCGCCTCTACCTTCTAAAATTTCCTGTTTTTCTTATTATTGCTTCATTTCTGCTCCGGTTCGCTCGCACCTTCCCGTTCTTCAATTCTTGAACTCAACTCCACCATATGAACATGCAAAAATACCTCCCCGCCTCAAGATAGTAACCCTGCACAATCTTACTAAAAACGAATTAAAACACGACATACTTGAGGCCAAGTTAATCAATTTGAGCCGAAATGAAGCGTTCCAAGTGTATATGAAATCCACTTATCACACCCCCAAACTTAAATCGACGCTTGTCCTCAAGCATAAACAGACTCTATATACAATGCAATGTATGAATGCAACTAATATGAAAATGCAACGATCCCCTCGAACTAACCAAAACCACTCAACAAGAAAATATCTCAAAGAATGCAATAAGTCCAAACAGAGCTCGACTAAGCCCCGTATATCAACATTACATGAATAGAAACGTGGGTGTGTGCAAAGCTCATCAGATATACTCCTAACACTAGATCAAAATCATACCTAATCTTCGCTAAGACAATCACAGGTTTATAAATAGAATGAACGGTAAATACTTCATAACCTAGAAACACCTCCATCATCATTTGAGTTAGACAGGAATTCATGCTTTATTACTAAACAAACTATGACACAAAATACTATACACAACACGCATGCTTATTTAACCGTGCAATGGATGAGGCCCCGAAAGACTTATACAATAATACCCATGTAGCGAGCGTTAGGTTAGTGGATCCCAGACCTGAAAAGTCTTAGGTCACTAGGCACAAACTCCCCTAGAACTTAATTGCTCGAGTGTTAAAGAGCTCACCCTGATTAATTCTGCAATTTAACAATTCACATAACAATATTTTTTTTTCGACTCTTTTTTTTTCACACAACTAACTTGGAATGAGTGCGTTTCGCTCCATCTCATCCAACCCTAGACTACTCATAATTATGAGCGGCTACTAGCCTTTTGACAACTAACTTTTATTAACAACTAACATGAAATCCCTGGTTTCCCCCAAACTTATACTTTAGTGCTCCTACGCCATCAAAGGAATAAAGGACATTCTAAATATAAACCAGTGATTAAATCTCAAACAACCAAACAAGCATGACTCAATCTAGCCCAAAAGCAAACGATGAGAAACGATGAGACTCAATCCTTTGTTTCTGAAGCATGCAATTCAATTCCTAGGCACTTAAATCAACCCTCTATTCATCATTACCACACTCAAATCAACATCGACCTACCAAACAGAAATAACAAAGTTCTACGGGATCATGAAATATGCTATGAAAATGCAACTAATCATGGACTCACATGGTATATAAACAAATATGCAAACAAAATGCTATATATGAAACAACATGCAAATACGAATGAATATGAATATACTACTACTACTCATGCAACATGAATTCCTATATGAACAAAGACACACTATGAACTACTTACCCTCAAATCACCCCCAAACTTAAGATATTCAATGTCCCCATTGAAGGCAATAAAAGGATAGCAGAAACATACCTAACTATTAGCAGGGCCACCCTCCTCGGGTGGTGAATCTGGTGGTGGATAAACAGAGTGAGCTCCAAACACGGGCCAATGAACCTCAATACCTGTAGCCTGAAAAGTAGTGCTTAGAGCCTGTGTCATATCCTCTGCATAACGACGGTTGATGTCATGTGTACCTAAATCGAATTCTAATTGTAATAGAAGGTAATTTCTTGCTGGGTAAGAAATCTAGAGCCTATTTAAACACATCTTAGCATTATAATTCGTATAGTTTTATTATTGTATCATAGCTTAGATCTGCAAGGGAGAAAAGGAGAGAAGGATTCAACGCTCGTGACAAGTAACGGATCTAGATCTACTTCATCTTTTGTGTTATTCTGGATTCTAGATTTGTTTTCTTAACTCTTTGTTTTATTAATATTATTACTTCTTTCAATCCTATCTTGTTTTATATCATGGTTTCATCAGATCCCATGATGACGAGTGGTTCAATTATGAGCTAATCGTTGTCATGGGATTCTAATGGATTTATCTATATAGCTTAGTAGTTTGTATGCTTTAAAGATTTATGTGTGGTAAATTCTTGATATCCTCGTATGGTTATGTTTCATGTATTTAGATGCGTCGCGAACATCTAATTTGTTAATCTCTTGCGAAACGAGAGTGCATCTTGAGATTTAGAACTTGCCATGCTAGCATAGGATAGGTTGATGTTTTAACATCATGATTTGTGGCGTAAATAGAGATATTATGCTACCCTATGTGATCTATGTGGATAACTTGTGCTTAAACCTTTATGTTTTCAAATTCTATAGAGATATAGGGTCTAAACATATTTGGTGTCTACCCATCTTCTATCTCTTTTGTGGATGCATGCGTAGTTTGGTGTTAGTATACCGAGAGGTAGCTTGTACTTGTTTCGTGTTATCCGATCAGATATTAGAACCATCATATGTATTGATTAAAGGCATCGACTCTAAGTGAAGTAGATAATGAAGTTAGGATCCCATGTTTTTATTCTTATAAGTAATTCAGATTTAATTCTCATTAGTTAATTAGTTCTTACTTTGCATCTTAGCTTAATTTAGTTAATTAAAATCTCAATTTATTTATTATCTTAGCAGTGAATTAAAATCATACATTGTTGAATAGGTGCATTAACTGAAACGAACTTAACCAGATCTCAGTGGAACGAACTTTAATTATATTACTTGTGACTACGTATACTTGCGTGATATTGTGTAAACAATAGTAACTAGCATCACACATTAGCTCGAATGGTTCTTCCCAATTATATAACGTCCTAGAAATTTCGTAATTATAAATATTATTATTTAATAATTAAATGTGGATTATATGAGGTGAACTTTTTTAGGATTAAATATGCGTGACATCATGTTTACGTGCTTATATGATGATGTATATGTGAAATGTGGGTCCGTGTAATTTTATTTGAATTTTTGACGATTCAAATCCTTTTAAATCATGCATTATTCATCTTCGATTTTTTTTATAAAATCAACGGAGTTATAAAAAATCAAAAAATCTTTTGTAATATCATCTTTGTATATTTACTTAGTTTTTAAAATTAGTGGGAGAATTATTTTGGGTGTTTAAGTATTTTAAGATGATTTTTAGAGTTTTATTGCATTTAAAGTATCGAAACTTGTAAAATTCATATTTAATTCATTTTTTATCCTAAAAATATTTTGAAAATATGGGAGTGCTTATAATTTTATGATCTTTATTTTAAAATTTTAAAATTTTATTTTTACCTTATTTTCTGTTTAAATTCGAATTTAGGGATGATTTAAAGTGAATTTTTTCTTGATTTTGAGCATAAGTAAAATTTCAAAATTTCTTTTATCTCTTTTAACAATACCAGCAGCTCCATCCATTTTCAATCTCTGGGCTTTTCTCTAGAAATCTCTCCATTTCTTTCCTCTCTTCCATATATCTCCCACACAAATATCTCTCGAGGTCCTCTCGCTCTCCCTTCAATTCTTTCTTGGAAACTCTCTCTCTCTCTCTCTCTCTCTCTCTCTCTCTCTCTCTCTCTCTCTCTCTCTCTCTCTCTCTCTCTCTCTCTCTCTCTCTCTCTCTCTCTCAAGCAATCTCTCTTATCTCTCCCTCTAATCACTCTGCATCTCTTCCTCATGAACTCTTTCCCCAATCCCCATCGTTTTATACATACTTATATATATATGGTGTGGCCATGTAGGTGTAGCTTCTGTTGTATATATGTACAGCTAGTGTGTGTGCAAAACGCAGGTGGGTTACTCTATTTCTCCGTTTTGTTGAAGCATAAATTGCAGGTTCTTTGTCTGTCTTGGGTCGTGTTCGAATTCAATTAGTAGGCAGCGATTTGGGTGTGTATATGTAAAGCATATTGTAATGTAATATGTAATAGAGGACATATATAACTCAACTAGGATAAAAGATAAATAATATTAACTCTATACAGGGATCGTGAAATTTGAAGAACATGCATCAACAAGGATCAAGTCACTGAAAGAAGTTCATTAACATGATCAAGCCTCAGTGACAGAATAAGATGTACAGATGATTCAGTTGAAGGGCCAAAAAGATTCCATGTATTTATATTATTTGAAGATACTGCTGCAGGCTAATCAATTGGAATGTAACAGATCAAAATCAGTGCTAGTCACTTGTGAACCAGACCAGTGCACTAAGTGTTAGCACATACGAGAAGGATTAACACATTAATTCGTAGAAAGAATTGCCAAAGCCTATTGACGATCAAGGACAAACATAATATCTCAAGGTATTGTCAAAAATTAATTTACTCTGAAAATTAACTAAGTAACAGATTAATTAATTATTTATAATAAATAATTAAATTAATCTGGTACTTGAACTATTTTCTGAGATGAATTAATTCAGCAGAATATTTGAAACAGATGAGAGAAGCCCAAAAGAAACAGCCAAAAATAGTAATACTATGCAAAGTTACTATGCACGATTACTATGCAGGTACTATGCAAATAGTGGTTACTGTGGTACTGTGCAAATAGGGATTACTGTGCAAATGGCGGTTACTGTGCAAATGGCGGTTACTGTGCAAATGGCGGCTACTTTTCAAAAAGTGGTTGGTGGGGGCCCACGGGGGTTGTTGGAATAGTGTGCATAGTAACTTTCTAAAACCTATAAATAGCCCTGTTGTATTTCATTTCAAAACACACCTCAACACACAACTTTCTCTTCTCTCTTATATCTTCTCTGTGTAGGCTGCTAGATAGTCCATCCAGTAGGGAAGCCGGCTTAGCCCGCTTTCAGGAAGTGTCGGGTAGAAGGTCCCTGTTCCTAAACTATCCTAGGAGTGTTTGATTTTTTAGCTGAACCATAGGATTAGATTGTGTAGCAAACCTCCGGGTTTTATCTATTCAAAGATATTTCCCAAATAGTTGTGTTATTTCGATTCAGTATTTTTTGATCTCATATCCACATCAAAAATCGAAATATTATTAAATAACGTATTCAACCCCCCTTTTATGTTATTCCGGACCTAACAATTGGTATCAGAGCCACTCTGTTATTATACAACAGTTAAGATCCAAAAAAAAAACTATACAATCATGACAAAGAAAACACGAAGAGATTCAAATTTCGAAAAGAAGAATTTTAGAGAAGTTGAGGGAAAGGAAGGCAGGTCTGGGAAAGTGGAAAAGTCCAAGATCAAATGCTATAATTGTGGTGAGAAAGGACATTTTGCACCTGAGTGCAAGAAAGCCAAAGCTGATAAAGGTCAAGCTTACATCACAAAGAAGAAGGACTGGGCTGACACTTCAGACTCTAAAGATGAGGTGAACTATGCCTTGATGGCAAATGCTGATAGTATCTCTGAAGCTACTGAGACCAAGGTACCTCACTCTACTCTAGCTTTTGATACTACTGATATATCTGAGTTAAGACTCTTTCTTAAAAACTTGCATGTTAGCTATAGAGATCAGACTTTAGAAAATGAAAGAATAAAATCTGAAAGTCTAGACCTTGGAAAGAGAAATGACTATCTAGAATTAGAATTAGTCCAGATGTTAAAAATTCAGAAAGAGAGAGAGATGATGCTATTATTGTTAAAACTGAATTATTGAAAAAGCATGCTTATCTTGAATCTGAACTTGCTAAAGAAAGAAACATTATTAAAACTTGGACTAACTCTGGTAAAACTACTCAGAGTATCTTAGAGAATGGTTGTTGGAAACAAGGTCTAGGTTACACTGATAAAAAGAAAACTGCCAACCTAGAAGCTGAGACCTCTAAACCTGTATTTACTGAAAGGGCTGCAAAGCCCAAAATTAATCCTGTGAGGTTTGTACCAAAATCTGACAAACCAAAACAGGATGAAGTCAAATCAGTAAATATTGACTTAATGTCTCAAAAACAGCTTAAACACAAGCTGAAGGAGATAAAAAGAGTGAACAAGGTAAAAGAACCTAGGAAAAAGATAAATGGAAAGGTAGGCATCAATAAAAGCAATAACTATATGCCTATTCCCACTGCCCCTAGGAAGAAATGTCACAATTGTAGAAATCCTAACCATCTTGCTACTTTTTGCAGGAAATATAAAAATAAAAACTCTATACCTCCTAAGTTAGGAGTTAAGAGTGGTTCAGTTAGGTTTAAGCCACAGAATCCTTGTTTTCACTGTGGCAGTATTTGGCATTCTATTTATACATGCAAAAAGTACCATAATTTGTATTATGATTATTATGAACTTAAACCCTCTTTGAATAAATTCAAGATTGATTATACATGTATAAATTCTGATAAAAAGTATGTTAGTACAAACTCTGATAAGACTTCTGCTGTAAAAGCTAACAAACTTAATAAGGCCAAAGATCCAAGCAAGTCTGGGTCCTTAAAACTAATCATTAGTGGTTTTTGTGATTGCAGGGTAACAGGAAAAATATCCTTGTTCTGGACAGTGGATGCTCAGGACACATGACTGGAAATAAAGCCCTGCTATCAGAATTTGTGAAGAAAGCTGGCCCAAGTGTTTCTTATGGAGATGGCAACATAGGAAGGATTCTGGGATATGGCAATATCAATCTTGGGAATGTCATCATTGAAATTGTAGCTCTAGTCTCAGGACTCAAACATAATCTGCTAAGTGTGAGTCAAATCTGTGATAGAGGTTATCATGTGGATTTCTTGAAGAACAATATGAAGTTATAAGCAAATCTACAGGCAAAGTTGTTCTAAAGGGATACAGGCATGGTACCATTTATGAAGCCAAGCTTTCAATAAACTCTGAAGGTTCTGCAATCTGTCTACTGAGTAGAGCATCAATTGAAGAAAGCTAGAACTGGCACAAGAGACTTTCTCATTTGAATTGCAATAGCATTAATGAGCTAGTGAAGAAAGATCTTGTGAGAGGATTGCCCAAATCAATTTTTACTACAGATGGCCTATGTGACTCATGTTAGAAGGCAAAACAAAGGAAAATTTCATTCAAAAATATACATGGGTGTATTTCGTGCACAAGAAAGAAGAAACTACATCAATCTTAACAGAGCATGTTAGACAACTGGAAAAAGGATCTAAGCATACAGTGAAAATCATAAGAAGTGGTAATGGCACTGAGTTCAAGAATGCAGCCATGGTAGAATATTGTAAAGAAAAGGGAATAAAGCAAGAATTCTCTGTACCTGGAACTCCACAACAAAATGGAGTAGTAGAGTGAAAGAACAGGACTCTCACAGAAGCTGCAAGGATCATGCTTGATGAAGCAAAGCTTCCAACTTACTTCTGGGCTGAAGCTGTGCAAACTGCTTGTTTCACACAGAATGCTACACTCAAAAACAAGCATGGTAAAACACCATATGAGATGGTGAAAAATAAGAAGCCGAACCCGAAGTACTTTCATGTGTTTGGATGTAAGTGTTTTGTTTTTAAGACTCATCCAGAACAGCTTTCCAAATTTGATTTAAAAGCTGATGAAGGAATCTTTATTGGATACCCACTATCCACAAAAGCATTCAGAGTCTACAATCTGAAAACAAAAGTGGTCATGGAATCTATCCATGTGTCTTTTGATGATAAGAAGATAACATGACTTGAAGATTTTAATGAACATGACCAGCTGAGATTTGAGAATGAAGAAATAAATGTTGATCTACAAAATTCTGATACTCTTTCAGACTATATTGTTCAATCTATACAACTAGATCAGACTGCAGCACATGTTGAGGGGGAGCAAGTAAACGATGAAAATGAACCCCAATCAAGTGAAGAAACATCAAAGAATGCATCTACTGCTAATGATTCATCAAACTCTAAAAGCAACAGCTCAGGGGGAGCAAACAATGAGTTTGGATCTACTAGTCACCATACTCAACAAAATTATGAACTTGGGAAATCATCAAGATCAAATCTGCCGAGACAAAGGGTATGGAGTAGAGCGCATCCCTTTGAACAGATCATTGGTGAACCGGACACGGGTGTACAGACTAGAAGAGCAACACAGAATGAATGCAATTTCGCAGGATTTTTATCTCAAATTGAACCTAAAAAGGTTGATGAAGCTCTTGATGATCCAGATTGGGTAACTGCAATGTAGGAAGAACTCAATCAGTTCGAAAGGAAGAAAGTATGGAAGCTGGTGCCAAGACCAAAAGATAAATCTGTAATTGGCACTAGATGGGTGTTTAGGAATAAACTGGATGAAAATGGTATTATTACGAGGAACAAGGCTCGATTGGTAGCAAAGGGTTACTCTCAAGAAGAGGGAATTGATTATGATGAAACCTATGCTCCAGTTACAAGGCTTGACGCAATCAGGATGTTCTTAGCATTTGTTGCACACTCCAACTTTAAGGTTTTTCAGATGGATGTGAAAAATGCATTTTTGAACGGAGATCTAGAAGATAAGGAATTTGAAGGTTTTGTGTACTTTCTCTTCAAAGCTCTCTATGGTCTCAAGCAAGCCCCTCGAACATGGTATGATACTCTCTCCAAGTTCTTACTTGAAAATGGTTTTACAAGAGGTATCATCGACAAAACTCTCTTTCATAAAAAGCATAAAAATGATATAATTTTGGTGCAAGTATATGTGGATGATATAATATTTGGTTCTATTAATGATATGCTATGCAAGAGATTTGCTAAGCTAATGCAGAATATGTACGAGATGAGCATGATGGGTGAGTTGTCTTTATTCCTTGGACTTCAAGTTGTTCAGAAGCCTGATGGTATTTTCACCTGCCAGTCAAAATACATAAAGGATCTTCTGAAGAAGTTTGGGATGGAAGAAGCAACTACTGCCAAGACCCCGATGCCAACTGCTGTCAAGCTTGATCAAGACAAATCTGGTAAGTCAGTTGATATCACGAAGTATCGAGGTATGATCTGCTCTCTCTTGTACTTAACTTCTAGTAGACCAGATATTATGTTCGCAACTTGTTTATGTGCTAGATTCCAGGCTAACCATAAAGAGTCACAACTTATAGCAATTAAAGTATTTTCAGATACCTTAAGGGAACCCCCAATCTTGGGATTTGGTACCCTAAAGGAACAGGTTTTGACCTAGTTGGCTATACAGATTCTGACTTCGCAGGTTGTAAGATTGATCGGGAAAAGTACTTCTGGAAGCTTTCAGTTTCTAGGAAGAAGGTTGGTATCTTGGTACAGTAAGAAGCATCACTCAGTAGCTACCTCGACAGCCGAAGCAGAATACATTGCGGCAGGTAGTTATTGTGCTCAGATCCTGTGGATGAGGAATCAACTTCAAGACTATGGACTCATGTTGGACAAAATTCCAATTCTATGTGACAACACGAGTGCCATTTCCATTTCCAACAATCCAGTTCAACATACCAGGGTTAAGCATGTAACAGCCCCAGATCCGGGGTCGGGGATCCGATCGTCACGGTCTCAATTTCAATCCACAACATCAACATAAATTAACTTACAACCTTGTGACCCAAAACAACAACACAAAACACACCCATTATAGTCCCAGAGATGTAATCAGAGTAATCAACAAATATTATTAATCATAAGTTTTGTGTTCTTACAACCCAAAACAATTACAATTTATCTGTTACATACTCTTTGCCATCCATTTACATAGGTCATAATATAATAAGTCTGATGAATCAAAAACTGACAGTCTAGCCTACTGGTTGCTTGTACCTTAGCAATGCCGACCATGACATCAGTGGGAAACCCTAGGACTGTTGTCCTTGCTTGCACCGACTGTGACTTGTGCTGGCCATCAGATCTAGCTGTTGTTATGATATAATAAATAAAGCAAGGGTGAGCAATAGCCCACCAAAAATAATATGTACTGAACAATAATATATAACAGTTCTGAAATATCTTTGAAACCATATGCCATGCATTAACGAACATAGTACCAGTATAAGGTAAACGATGAAGTTACAAGGTAACTCAAAAATATACTTCTGTGGAAATATCTGTTATGTCAAAGATAAGCAAGATAGCATTATTTATCATAAAAGAGGAACTTGCAGAACAATATTGCAATTCCAGATTAAATCATTTTTCACCTGCCAACACTGATAGTGTTGCAGAAAATTCCACTTTGATAAATGTACTAATTCTGGAGCATTGACGCGCCAGGAGACATAATATTCATGATGATCAGTCGCAGGTTATGCTCCCCACTTTTGTTCTCTACATGTAGAAGGAAGCACCGACGGATTTACTTGTGTACCGCCCTCTGGAACGCCCGGCCAACGATTGGGCCATTGCTGGACCGGCGCCACTCGGCCACCTACGAGGCTCCTAGTTGGTATAACATCCATAACTCTGAAACATAAAGTTCGTCCCCCTTTCCCCAAGTATAATACTTGTTGATAAGACTCCACAAAGTAGTCGTATCTAGTTGGAAAGGAAAATCCACCAATATTTCCCAAGCTGCTGCTTGTTAATGGATACCAACTTGTTCCAACACTCTCACCCCTCGAATGATGAGTGGGTACACATGATTCAATGAATAATAGCAATCAAGTTGCGAGTGAAAAGAATGGTTTCAAGAATTTATGACCGGGTAGTCAACAAGATAAATAACATTTCTCAGGTGAGGTTCCCTTATAATCTGAGAGATAGAATTGAATAAAGAATAGAGTTTCTGAGAACCTTCCTTGATAAAATAATATTCATAATTAGGCTCTGGAATAACTTACATAAGATTCGAAGGTCGAAGATAATATTCGAATGAACTAAATCATTTTTAATCAAGTCAGAAGAATTAAATAAATATTCCAAAGAATATTTATTAAGTCAAAAATATTGAAGGAATAATCCTAATTTAAAATATTACTCGGAATAATCCTCGAATATATATTCACAAATAATATTCATTAAATATTTAAATAAATAGTACTTAATAAATAAAGCTCGAATGAATAGTACTTAATAAATAAAGCTCGAATAAATAAAGCTCGAGTGAATATTCGAACTAATAATACTTATTGAAGAAATAATTATCAATTGAATATTGATAGTATTTATTGAATAAATAATGAATATTCAACTTAATAAAACCTATTGAAGAAATAATTATCAAATGAATATTCGAATAATATTCAACGAATAAATAATGATCAAATGAATATTTGAAATGATATTCCAAATGAATATTCGAAATAATATTCGATAATGGAGTCGACTTTAAATGAATATTGAAGATAATATTCATTGAATAAATAAAGTTCAAGTGAATATTAAAAATATTATTCATTAAGTAAATAATGGAAAATATTTACTTAAATATTTTTCTCCGAAATAATCACGATATATCAAGAAAACTGACTCCCGGTCTATGTTCGAAGAATGAGATTCATATGCCCTTCTCTAAGGATCTTAGCAATATCCGGCTTATAACTGATATATTTTCTATCTAGCTTATGATCCAACAATAATTCAGGGAACAAGCATATCAATATAACTTGAAAGTAGGCATGCATGCTATGGCATATGTATGACAGAAAACATATATATATTCACAACAACAGCCTTTAAAAGGATTTGAAACTTGCCTGGTACTCCCGCTATGCTAGTGGTATGACTCGGGGTGGTCCGGCAATCTATAAACAACCAAAATTATCCCGGATTAATCACCTATCACTTTGAAACGCCAAGTGAATACTTTACTTAAGCTAAAGCACGTTTTCAAGTTATCGCTCATTAACACCGTTATGACCCGACACTTGCTCGTTATTACGGCTCGTCATTACACTTACACGTGGTATATACTGAAGTCATGTAAGCGCTAAGGTAGGTCGTTTATGAACCAAGATTATACCTTGAGTTTTATCGCCCGTTTTCTAAGTGATTAACCAAAGTTATAACCAAGTGTGCTTTTAGGGGTTCGTTCGCGTTTAACCTCGATTCAAACATTTTTATAAAATTGAAAAACGATCCGTTTGACATGAGTTTTTCTCCTACACCTTCATTATGATCTCTAATATTTAATTACCATGATTTGTCACTAACTTACATATTTTACTGAGGTTCAACTTTAATAACGAACTCGTACTTACGGTTTCGAACGACTTTTAGTAAATTGGCCATAATTCCTAAACCGTAAGTCCGTTTGTTTCGATTCTTTTGCCAAAATGATCTATGACTCGAGATCTACAAGGACATGTCATATAATCAACCAGGTCAGGAATTTATACCAACAGTTATGAATGGATTCTTAAGGTCTAACGAAAATCGGGCATTACGACTGCTATAAATCGATCTTTTCCAAATTTACCACAATCAAACCAAGCCACACCGGGCATACCATACATCTCATACACATAATATGCATCTCAACAAGTCCAAAACAGGCCTCTTTACCAACATGTTCAATATTTCTTAAATCACTAAATCAATCTCATAATCATGCTAGTTATAACACCATAATCATAACTTAACTAACAATCACCAAGAGCATCCATAAACTTAAAGTAAGGGCTAGGGTTTCAAGAGTGTTATACCTTCCTTGGTGTGTATATGATCCTAGCAAGCCTTGATCTAGTCCTTATAACACCTTATGAAAGCTTAGATCAACCAAAGAATCAAGAAAAACAACATTAGTTCATGAAGGTTACTATTCATCACCTACTTTGATGATTTTTTTGAAAATGGAAAAAGATGAATTTGAAGCTAAAATTTCTAAGAGGTCACTTTTATGAATTATAGGACTCACCATAAAAACTTTGGAGATCAAATGATGGTTGGAAGGTTGATTTTGATTCTTGAATTCTTGATATAGCCGAATGTTGCTAAAAATGGGAGAATGAGGTTTTTGCTTGGTCTCTTGCTTGGCTCATGTGATAAAATGAATTATTGTTGATGTTTTAAGATAATATCTATACCATAAAGCTACTTTAATAAAGGTATGAGGTCATTGCATGCATCACTATTGGATGAGTGTTGGTTTGTCTTGGTTTAGAAGCTAAGTGCTTGGTTATGTTTGCTAATTGTTTTAGTTCCCTTGTAACTAGCTTGGTTACTTGCTCTTATCCTCTTGCACATGCATGCACCTTGGTTCTCTGCTTGTTTCTTTGTTCAGTTATTGCTCAATTCATTGATCGTTCGGAGGAATATCTCCAAGATTTCTAATTATTGTTTTACCGGAAACCGTCTTAATATTTATACTATTGTTCCCAATTCTCTTTAATAATTCTTAGAATCCATATTCCTTAAATCTTTTCAATAATCCCTTAAGTCTTTCAGTATCCAGGGAAATCTCGGGGAAAATAAAAGTAATATTTTTCAAAATCCGTTCCGGGTACTTCTATATAGTGTCGTCTAATAATATTCCTATTTCCACTAAAAACACTATTCATCACTTATTCTCTCTTTATTCCTTATAATTAGAAAAATGTCCTTGCGCTTTCCCGAGCGTTCATTAACCCTTTTACGGAACCACTGGACTTATACTAGATATCGATTTGGATGACATGATAATACTTCCTCTGTTTGCATGCCATATCCTACTTTCTTGACGATAGATTATTCTTACCTAAGTTGTCATCCCATTGCATTCTTCATGACATATACATATTGGAATCCATATCCATTCCATAATAAAAGTTTTAATTCCTACCAAAAATCTGGGTTCTTACAGTCTCCCCTCCTTAAAAGGATTCCGTCCCGGAATCAGGTGGGAAACAAAGAGTCGTTTGTTTGTCATTTCACTTTTCAGCTTCCCGATCAATTCTTAGTCGTTCTACCCTTTCTCAGCACATCTACTAGTGCTACAATACATACTTTATCCTTTTCCCCTCATCTTTGCTACCTTTCGCATAACACACTATCCGGGTTATGCTCTTACTCAGTCCTATACTATTATCCTTATTGATACCTGCAGTAACATTGGTATCACTATCGCACTGCGAATTTGAAGGTAATATCGCTCACACTATGCATTTCCTGATCGCTTTAATCTTCGCAATCTCGATCAATATAGAGAAGTGGAAAGATTTATTGAGAGATCACTATGATCAATGAACGTTTGTTATATTGCATAGTTATTACAGAAGGGGGCCAACCTTTAGTACTTGTCAAGCAATTAAACAAGTTATGGTATTCCACTTAGACTTCTATCACATAGACAAATAGTCACGTAGCAGTACCTCCCCTCCTTAAAGGGTTGTTCTTCTCAATTCAAAAAAAAAAGAATAAGAGAGAAGAAAAGAAAAGAATTTCAAAGAATTATAGAAAGTTTTCATGATTGTAAAATATCATACTTAGAATTTACCTTCGAACTATAGAGGTTCATTAGAGAAGAAAATAATCGTATTCGTATCAAATACTACTTTATCGTAATCTCACGTTTTAACATACCCTTACTGCTCCGTCCATCATTCTATGGACCTATACTCTTGTTCAATCTTAGCAACACTCACTTTTGGAAATCCTTCATCTTCTCAGGTCAAATCTTACTTTCTCGCTTAACATCATTGTTACTGACATTCCATGCCACGCTACTAGCTTTTTTATATCTATAATACTAACACTATCAGGTTGTCATCCCGAGAATTAATTAGAAAGCCCATTCATTAATCCATTCATAACATTCCTTGCTTCACATTCCATAGTTACTTTCCCAATCTTTTCTTTATCAATCACATCCTTCTTATTATCTGATTCTTATTCACTTTAGTTATTTACCTCCACCGTCATCTCTTTATTGAGACATCTTTTGCACTTGGTACCTCCTTATTGGTATCCCATCATATTTACTCTATAATCATCACATTATTCCAATTTAAACCCTCCGAAAAGAATCTGGGCGATTCCTTTAACTTAAATCCAATATAATCTACTTCTGCCAAACTTGTTTCTCATCACTTGTTCTTTTCTATCCGTGATTTTCCACAGGTTATTCTTCGTAAGTCAGACCAGGTCGTATATCCACCTGCTCGTACTCTACCATCTGTCGAGCATCTGCGCTTTACTGGTGTAACCTTGCCACCTAAAACACGTTATGATCATGCTATAAGTTTTTATGGGAATAAAGTTGGCTCGTATGCCACCTTCCGAATGCTTCTAAACTCTTAGATGGCTCAATGAATCTCGGGCTCAACTTCCCTTCTCTCCAAATCTCATTAATTCTTTTCACGGGGATACCTTTAGCATCATGAATCATCAACCTCATATTATCTATCTTGTTTGCGCAGAGATACACTAACACAAACTTGCTTGTCATTCATCATCATGCCCTTTAGCTTATCAATAGCAGCACCATCTTTATCTTTGCGTTGTCATCTACTTTCTTAGAAGAATCATCACTATATTAATGTAGTCCACTATTGCATCACCATCGTTGTCGTTTACGTAGTGCTTTAATAGCTAATCGTACGGGTTTCATAGTTGTCAGATCAAAATCCTTTAGGAAGACAAAATAATCACTATTCCTTATCCATAAGAAACACTTTCTGAACTTGATGTAGATATTAATGAAGCAAATAAAGTTGCAGGAGAGCTTCAAGCATCGTAGCTATGATAGGTCGATGAAATTATTAATCACATGTCTTCATTAGAAGACTGGAAACTTCACGGTTCACTTAATCAATTTCGTATCCTGGTTCTGGTTTACCTCAAAATGGGACCTTCTAAAGTATGTAGTTTGCTTAAGACGATATCGAGAATCGAATCCTTACTTAAACTATTATTACAGTCGATTCTTGCACAGTTATCAGAAGGAATGTAAATTCCTCCACTCCGATATGACCTTCAAGGTCCTTCTAAATATCATTCCGTTTCTCCGGTATGAGCATTTATAATTACTCCTCTATACTTAAAGTGTCGGCCACCTCATTGGTCTTTCCCTGATAATAATAATTTCTTGTAACCAATGTTCTCTGGATCGATTCCAACTCAAATTTTTCTACCTCATTCTCATCACTATTGAGTGAAAGCTTTCTCCCTTAAGCTCTGCTGAAGGAGAAAGGTATCCATCAGTCTTTTTCCATAAGTCATTGCTTCCACCTTTCTGTGTGAACTTTACCACGGTTACTCCTAGTCATACCTAGGATATCTCTTCTATTAGTTCTTTCTTGTTTTAGGATAACTTCAACCTTTATTTGGTTCAATCCATACTTCTTCATGGTCTCACACATGCCTCACCTGGCATTATTGTTATTGCGTCATACATTCTCTGCGAACTTCTATTTTGAAACTCAGAATATTACTCTTTTTCTTGTAAGGTTTCTTAGGTCATCCTCATCATTCTTCCTATATTTTCTAGGTACAGGGTATATCAAAATATCACTAATCAATCCTATAGCAATTCTGTTAATGTACCTTCCGAAAATCCTTCCAATGAATCCTTAAAGATTATTGATGCCTTGGTCAATCCAACTTATCTCATCCAAATTCACAATGTCTTTATTAGGGGTAATGCCATCCTTTGTGCATCCCCAGGGTTCATCTTAATTTATGGATATTCTATCCTCAATTCTATTTTCAAAATTACTTACATCCTTTAGTTAACAATCACATCATAATTCCTTAACAAGGGTTTCTTTTCAATCGTTCACATCTTGATAATCTATAGGTAGCTTCATGCTAACCTTCTCTTTCAAACGGATGTCAGTCTACATGGCCTTCAAAGAAACAACATATATCTATCTGTTCTTCTTTCAGAATTTGATAATGGCAACAAGGATGTTCTGGAAGATATTGGTCGTTTTCAATGTGAATTTATTAGTAATTATCACTCTTCTTAAAGATATTAAGTTTCAGATAACCTCTATGCACCATACTGCACAATCTTTGACAATCTCCATAAACCTTTTTTTAATCGCTTTCCTCAGTCATACTATGTCCATTATATTTATAAAATCCCAACATTATGTACCTCAATTCACTATAGCTGGGTTTCTAGCTCATAATCTGGTCAATCATATACGCCTGAATCACTTCGCTTTATATCCAAAGTTCTCGCGGTTGGTGCTTGGTTAGAAGCACCCTGCTTTGTCCTTACATTGCTGGCCTAGTCACTTTATCATTCTTTTTCACATGGCCCCAAATGGCCGCGCTATAGTGTGTGAGTTTAGGGTTAGCTAATGGCATTACTTTTCTAGCAATTGCTTGGTATAGTGCCTCCTTCGTCCATAGCGAAAATAATTTATTTGGGGTAGGTTACGATTATCAACATACTTTGTCCTGTGTATTTTTCACCCCCCCCTTTTTTTTTACACGGCAATCTTAGGTACCAGAGTAGCATAGTCACTTGACTTGAGCACTGCCACTCCTCGTTCATCCCTCGGCCTCGATACCTTCTGATCTCTTCAAAATTTTACTCCATATAAGTCTCAATCGACTTCTCGGTACCCTTTCCGGTCACCTTTCCTTTATTTTTATCTTCAACTTCTATTATCAATCCGATGTGCTACACAAGCTTACACTTTTGGCATAATAACCTTTTCATTTAAGTCAATCCCGGAACTCCTCAGTCCATTTTGGTCCTTAAGTACATTTCCCCTTTTACCGTCCAATCTCAACTTCATCATTATATTTCTACAATCAATCGCAATAATCGGGGTCTGTCCACCAACCCATATAGAGGCTACCTTACCCAATCCACGGGGTTCGCCCCAGTTTCTACTTTCTTCCATGACGTTCTCTAATAATCAAAATTCGTTGAAGCTCTTTCCAGAATCAGGGAAATTTTGGTCAATTTATCCACCCACTGGTAACACTAAAAAGATCAATTTCGAAATATGAAGAACAGTTATTATGAACATCCAAGCAGGTAGAATCGTAAGCAGTTATAATACGGAATGTTTAACATAAAGATGGAAGTTTAACCACTGGAAAGGAATCAAATATATACATCCCATAGAAGGGAAATCAGAAGTTTCAAACTGAAACATGCCACATCTTCCTGATGCATATACGTCCTAATAGTTGATACTACCAAATGTTAGTCCACCTAACCACCACTCTCAGAAGGACCACTATCGTCGGAGTTAGTCATTCCACAAAATTGGCACTACCAGGGCCATCCGAACCTGGTGAACCGTGCTGTCCGAATACATCCGCAATTACTCTGCCGTGCTGCATAAGCACACCACTTAAACCTATATGAGGTGCGTCATAATATATCACAAAGTCTTCCTTCTTCCATTAGGCAATGGCAACGCTGGGCCGCCTCCAATTTCCTCTTTAGCTCCAGTAAGATTTTCTCACATTTTCCTTAGTTGGTGTGGTAGGCCTTTCTCAATTGAAACTGCCTTTACTCGGCGAGGTCAACCAATCACTACTCACTATTGATCGTATGTCCTAATAACTGAACGTTATTTTATCAGAATTCATACTTCGAGAACTTGGCATGCACTTGCTTTTTCAAGTTTCATCTCAAAACATTCTCCATTACCTCTTAACCACTGATCGTATTACTTGATCCATTTATGATTCAGCACCGGAGTAAACTTACTGTAACTACTATAATCCATTCAAGGAAAAGAAAGAATTTAATATTCCTCTGTACCCAATGCATCTAATGTTTCTGGTTCATCATTTCACTGAGTAGAAATAAACCTATACTTAGTCCCTAACGGTAGTCTTATTATGAGTGTATCATAGACTCACTGGTCTTTTCCTCTTGTAGGTTCTGAGACCATCGTTTCACATATTACTTCCTTATATAGCTTTATCCAATCAGGCCATCACTTCTCAAGATCTTTACTTTCTAAGCTGATCCATTCATAAATTGAACATTTCCCTAAATCAAACCAACTCATCAATCTCAATTTGACCTTATAGATTATAACCTATAAAACCTGCCTTCTCATGGTGAATTTCTATTGACAATATTCACACTAATCCATTTATCAAATGATAGGGCACTTGCTGCCTCTATCTCAACTACTCCTGGGGACTCTATTTCCCGTCCTATATCGATGTCTTGCATCATTCTAACTCTTTTCTCATTAATCTGAAAGTCTCTAAGGATTCTTATCTATCCCCATATAAGATCTCAAGTTATTTTTTTTTCCAATCCGTCTTACTTGCTGGTACTACACCCGGTAGTCCAGCTATGAATTCAATATGCATCTTCAGATCTCTTAATAATATCTCAGTTCTTTATAGTCACTTCTCAGGGCACTATACTTTAACTCTTATAGTCTCTCTTGCTGCAGCCCTCATATCCTCAAGGATAAACTCTTTATCCTTAACAGGATTCTCCTCCTTAGCTGGAACCTCCTTCGGGTCCTTAGTAGGGTACTCTATCGAGTCTTCAAACCGATCGTCAACATTTAATAAAGCATCCTCGTGCTGCTGCTCGTAAGCCTCAAGGCCCGTCGCTTTACTCGTCGATACGATATCGAGCTAAGTTACTATCATGATATTTAAGAGTTCCCAGAAGGGTTTTATATGTTATTACTACATTAAGTAGTCCGACTATGAACTTGGCAAGAGTTCTTATTATCTTAGTGAATTTATCGTTTTAATTTCGCGTCATCTCTGGGGTTTATAACGTAACGCTCTGATACCATTTCTGTAATAGCCCCAGATACGGGGTCGGGGATCCAGTCATCACGGTCTCAATTTCAATCCACAACATCAACATAAATTAACTTACAACCTTGTGACCCAAAACAACAACACAAAACACACCCGTTATAGTCCTAGAGATGAAATCAGAGTAATCCAAAGATTCGAAGGTCGAAGATAATATTCGAATGAAATAAATAATTTTTAATCGAGTCAGAAGAATTAAATAAATATTCCAAAGAATATTTATCAAGTCAAAAATATTGAAGGAATAATCCTAATATAAAATATTACTCGGAATAATCCTCGAATAAATATTCACAAATAATATTCATTAAGTACTTAGTTAATATTTAAATAAATAGTACTTAATAAATAAAATTCGAATGAATATCTGAAATAATATTCACTGAATAAATATTGAATACTCGAACTAATAATACATTTTGAAGAAATAATTATCAATTGAATATTGATAGTATTTATTGAATAAATAATGAATATTCAACTTAATAAAACCTATTGAAGAAATAATTATCAAATGAATATTCGAATAATATTCATCAAATAAATAATGATCAAATGAATATTTGAAATGATATTCCAAATGAATATTCGAAATAATATTCGATAATGGAGTCGACTTTAAATGAATATTGAAGATAATATTCATTGAATAAATAAAGTTCAAGTGAATATTAAAAATAATATACATTAAGTAAATAATGGAAAATATTTACTTAAATATTTTTCTCCGAAATAATCACGATATAACAAGAAATACTAACTCCCGGTCTATGTTCGAAGAATGAGATTCATATTCCCTTCTCTAAGGGTCTTAGCAATATCCGGCTTATAACTGATATATTTTCTATCTAGCTTATAAGCCAACAATAATTCAGGGAACAAGCATATCAATATAACTTGAAAGTAGGCATGCATGCTATGGCATATGTATGACAGAAAGCATATATATATTCACAACAACAGCCTTTAAAAGGATTTGAAATTTGCCTGGTACTCCCGCTATGCTAGTGGTATGACTCGGGGTTGTCCGGCAATCTATAAACAACCAAAATTATCCCGGGTTAATCACCTATCACTTTGAAACGCCAAGTGAATACTTTACTTAAGCTAAAGCACGTTTTCAAGTTATCGCTCATTAACACCGTTATGACCCGACACTTGCTCGTTATTACGTCTCGTCATTACACTTACACTTGGTATATACTTAAGTCATGTAAGTGCTAAGGTAGGTCGTTTACGAACCAAGATTATACCTCGAGTTTTATCGCCCGTTTTCTAAGTGATTAACCAAAGTTATAACCAAGTGTGCTTTTAGGGGTTCGTTCGCGTTTAACCTCGATTCAAACATTTTTATAAAATTGAAAAACGATCCGTTTGACACGAGTTTTTCTCCTACACCTTCCTTATGATCTCTAATATTTAATTACCATGATTCGTCACTAACTTACATATTTTACCGAGGTTCAACTTTAATAACAAACTCGTACTTACGGTTGGAACGACTTTTAGTAAATCGACCATAATTCCTAAACCGTAAGTCCGTTTGTTTCGATTATTTCGCCAAAACGATCTATGACTCGAGATCTACAAGGACATGTCATATAATCAACCAGGTCAGGAACTAATACCAACTGTTATGAATGGATTCTTAGGGTCTAACGAAAATCGGGCATTACGACGGCTATAAATCGATCGTTTCCAAATTTACCACAATCAAACCAAGCCACACCGGGCCCACAATCAAGCCAAGCCACACCGGGCATACCATACATCTCATACACATAATATGCATCTCAAAAAATCCAAAACAGGCCTCTTTACCAACATGCTCATTATTTCTTAAATCACTAAATCAATCTCATAATCATGCAAGTTATAACACCATAATCATAACTTAACTAACAATCACCAAGAACATCCATAAACTTAAAGTAAGTGCTAGGGTTTCAAGAGTTTTATACCTTCCTTGGTGTGTATATGAGCCTAAAAAGCCTTGATCTAGTCCTTACAACACCTTATGATAGCTTAGATCAACCAAAGAGTAAAGAAAAACAACATTAGTTCATGAAGGTTACTATTCATCACCTACTTTGATATTTTTTGAAAATGGAAAAAGATGAATTTGAAGCTAAGATTTCTAGGAGATCACTTTTATGAATTATAGGACTCACCATAAAAATTTTGGAGATCAAATGATGTTTGGAAGGTTGATTTTGATTCTTGAATTCTTGATATAGCCGAAGGTTGCTAGAAATGGGAGAATGAGGTTTTTGCTTGGTCTCTTGCTTGGCTCATGTGATAAAATGAATTATTGTTGATGTTTTAAGATAATATCTAGACCATAAAGCTACTTTAATAAAGGTATGAGGTCATTGCATGCATCACTATTGGATGAGTGTTGGTTTGTCTTGGTTTAGAAGCTAAGTGCTTGGTTATGTTTGCTAATTGTTCTAGTTCCCTTGTAACTAGCTTGGTTACTTGCCCTTATCCTCTTGCACATGCATGCACCTTGGTTCTCTGCTTGTTTCTTGGTGCGGTTATTGCTCAATTCATTGATCGTTCGGAGGAATATCTCGAAGATTTCTAATTAAGGTTTTACCGGAAACCGTCTTAATATTTATACTATCGTTCCCAATTCTCTTTTATAATTCTTGAATCCATATTCCTTAAATCTTTTCAATAATCCCTTAAGTCTTTTAGTGTCCAGGGAAATCTTGGGGAAAATAAAATTGCTATTTTTCAGAATCCGAGAAATTTTACGTACACTCTTTTTCCCCTTGGATCATTAGTACGAACTCAGAAATCTGTTCCGGGTACTTCTATATAGTGTCGTCTAATAATATTCCTATTTCCACCAAAAATACTATTCATCACTTATTCTCTCTTTATTCCTTATAATTAGAAAAATTGCATTGCGCATTCCCTAGCGTTCCTTAACCCTTTTACGGAACCACTGGACTTAAACTAGTTATCGATTTGGATGACATGAGAATACTTCATCTGTTTGCATGCCATATCCTACTTTCTTGACGATAGATTATTCTTACCTAAGTTGTCATCCCATTGCATTCTTCATGACATATACATATTGGAATCCATATCCATTCCATAATAAAAGTTTTAATTCCTACCAAAAATTAGGGTTTTTACAAAGCACATTGATATCAGGTATTATTTCTTACGAGAGCATGTCATGAATGGAACTGTGGTATTATATTTTGTTCACACAGATCAACAAATTGCAGACATCTTTACTAAACCACTGGATGAATCCACTTTCTCCAGGTTGGTTGGTGAACTTGGGATGTTAAATCTGTCTAATTAATTTTGGATAATCAATAACTGAAATTTGTTATAAGTTCACATGTATTTTAAATGTCCATATGTTTAGGACTTGTGAATTTATTTGCATCCAGTCCTCATATTACAGTTATCTCTATATTAATTGCCATGCTTATAGATGATATATTTTATGGTATTTAATTAGTAAATAATTGTGTTAATTGTAGCATAACTAAATAAATATTTTATTGACATATATCAATTAATGATATTTTGTTAATTTTATGTCTATTTAATTATGAGTTTGTCTGATTATTGTGGAATAATTCTTGAATTATTGATTGGTTATTTTAAATCCACGATAATTAGAAATAATAAGTATGTATATGTGTGTACATAGGCTGATAGGTTTCGGTGATAAGATGTTTTTTCGGCTGACACGTTTCGGTGATAAGATGTTTTTCGGCTAAGTAGGTTGTTAGGTGAGAAATTATTGAGCGGTGTAATTTTTCAAACATAACCTGTCACGCTCTCACCTAACCCACTAGTCTTTGAAACCTTATAAATGATGAGTTTTTGTTTGTGTTTAACATCATCATTTTTTCAGATATACAGAGCATATACACACAATTGCCGAATATTTCGAGCTTTGATCGGAAAGATCTCTCAATCTAGCTGGTGGTTTTTAGATCGGATTTCATATTCTTGCTTTATACATCATCCTTTATAAAAACTAACCCTTGTTTTTGAATTTCCTCAAAGTTTTGAAAATGGCATTGCAGGGAAGCTTTTTAATTGCTAAAGTTAATCCTGTTTCCATTCAGCAAATCGAAACCATTCTGGATAAGCAATTTCGGGCTTGGACACAATTTCTGAATGAACATTCATTAATTTCGCTATGTTTTAGTTACACAAGTTCAGCTGAACCATGATGCAATGCGTGAACTATATTGCAGTGCGGTTAACACTTCTGGACAGGACGGGTGTGCAATCACATATCGACTGTTTGGTAGGTCGATCAGGGTTACTGAACGAGATGTTAATCGAATTCTTCATTTTCCTATGGAAAATCTTGTTTCTGATACTACACCTGAACATATTGAAATGTTCTTTCATTTTATAAGGTACCAAGGTGGCAATTTCAATACTGATAATCTTTCTAGAACGTTTCTAACCCAGTACTGGAATTTCTTCTTCACACTCTTAACCATGTTTTTTCCTCAGATAGAACAAATCAAGATCGAATACCTGAATTTATTCAAAAAATAGGGTATGCGGTCTCCAATAATTTGAGGATTAATTTTGGAAAAATAGTGCTTGGTCAAATCTTTTTAAAGATGAAACACTTAGGAAGAAGAGATGTTCGGACTCAAAATGTCAAATGTCTATATCCAAAGTTTCTACAGCTAATAGTAAATGATTTTTTGAATGATGAAGACAGGGTACGCTTGGAAAATGGTCGAAAGGTGGAATGTTCTTACATGAAGACGAATGTAATTAATTACATAAGCAAAAAGAACTATACGGATGTGCCTACAGTCCTAACTGAATATCTAAAGACTGTCCCACTTCCGTTGTTACCAAGACCAGTGAGAGTAGGTATACGACAAGGTAATATTTCAATCACTACTATTCCAACCTCTGTATTCCCTGTTGTGTCACAGGAAATACAGTTTCTACAGCCCCTAGTGGCCATCTTACCCAACCAAGAGCAGGAAATCCCACCGACTCTAACACAGGTCGAAGAGCCCATTCTACAAATGCAAACACAAACACAACAAACTCCTACACCTCAATTGTCACTTAAACGACCAGCCATCAACACTTTTGAGGGAGATAGTGCCTCAGCAGCACCACATAAGGAGTTAGTTACATCAGCAGCTCTACCTCATTCTAAAAGAAGTAAACCAAATGAACCCGAGGTTACTGCAACTGTTATTGAAACAATTCTTCCTTGTCAAATGAGTGAAAATGTAAATAAGGTAGAATTGACGGGAGCAACTATCTTGAGTTCCATTTCATGGAACATAAGTGTTAACTTGAATAACTTGTAGAAGGGGGGGGGGTTGAATACAAGTTATATAATCGTGTCTGATTTTTGCTTGATTAGATGAACAAGAACAAACGAATGAATCAAACTTTGTTTGTATTAAAATAAATCAAATACAAACTCTACCAAAGGTGTACAATACCTTTAGCAGCTGCTGACAATACAAATCTCTCTCTCTGTTTGTGTCGAACTCTCGAATACAAACCTTATACAGAGCTTCACACGATATGCACTCTTACAATTCTCAATTCCCTCTTTTTAAAATAATATAGAGAGAGTATTTATAATGCTACCTATCAACTAATAACAGAATTATAATCTATCTATGACAATGTTCTGCCGTCCAGTTGATAGTTTCCATCAATAGAGAATTCGTTTCCTTCACGATATCTTCTTGCTTGTTCTCCAAAACAAAGATCCTGTTTTATAGCACTTGCCAGTTTCTGTAGCATCCATAATGACATCATCAGTAACACGACTGATATCAAGATTTTCCATTGCATCAGGATCTGATCATCCATCAGTATTTGATCAGGATCTGACTTGCTGTATCAGGATCTGCTCTTAGTTCCTGAAATGTAGTCTCTGACGCACTATTCCTGACTAACCTCCACAGATTACTGTCTAACACATATATCCTATACAAAGTGCTAAATCCTTTATAAGATCAGGATATACAAGAAGTATTAGTAAAATTCTATTCTTAACATCACAACTCATGAATTATTCCTAACAATCTCCCCCTATTTATGCTTTAGAATCTGAAGCATAAATCAAAGTTGTAGATGTCAAAACATATAACAATACAACCAGAATAGAATTTATGAATTTAAGATCATGAAGTTAAGTACCTCCTTCTTCAAATGTAGATATGTATCTAGTACTTAGAAAAAAGAATTCAACTATTTGATGCTTCTTAGCCTTTACCACTTCCATGATGAAATTTTCCAACTCTGTCGCCCTTAGTTCTACTCCCAGTCTGTTTATCTCCCCCAGTCTGTTGTTGTTGTTGTTTCTGAATTGTCTTTATCTCCCCCTTTTCGACATCAGCAACATTAATTCCAAGAGATTCAGTAACAGAACAAATGAGATTCATCAGAACTGCTTGATTGTCCATAATAGTGACTTGGTTATCTTCAAGAATTTGAAGTCTTGATTGAATATCACTTTGAGATTTCTGAATGTCCTTAAGAAGTTCAGAATTGACTTCAATGTTGGAAGTGCTTGTTGTATCTTCAGATTCAGATACAGAAAGATGTTAAATATAATTGATGTGTTTTAATCAGTGTTTAAGTGTTACAGTGAATTATCAGAGTTTAGCTGGAAGCGGTCAGAGTTTAGTGTAAACTCTGACAGATGGAAGCTCGACAGAGTTTGTCAAACTCTGTCTGGAGGCAGCGTCTACTGGTCAACAGTGATTGAAGATTTATTATGGAAGCGATATCTTTGAAGATTGGATAGCTATCAAAGAGATTGAGTTGACTTAGGAGACGTGTGACAATCTGTAATTGATATCATTGTATAGCTGATTATTAGGAATATCAATTAGAGATTTTGTATCGAAGCTGTATGTTTTATAAATACAGTTAGGTTAACCCTAGAAGGGTATCGTACAACGAATTATCTTTATTGTAACCTAGCAGCTCTTTGTGATAGTTTACATCATGAAGAGGGTTCTTAATACCAGAAGTTTTTAAGTGCATAAACGTCTTACTTGTTAAACTCTCATACGAATTTGATTATTAATTGTGTATTCTGCCTAACAAGTGGTATCAGAGCCAATCTGTTACTTTATTACAGGTTAAGATCCAAACACAACAATAATCATGTCAGCAATTCTCCACCAACACCTACTGTTTCTGAAAAGGCTCCTACTACTGTGAGTCGTTATGAACCAATCAGGGTTCCTATTCTCAGGCCATTAGAGTATGCTATGTGGAAGGTCAAGATGACTATGTTTCTGGAGGCTACAGATCTAGAATATCTTGACAGGATTTATGAAGGCCCTCACAATCCTACAAAGCTATCTGTTGCAGCTGCTGGTGAAGAAGCTAAAATAGTTCCAAAGGAAAAGAAGGACATGACTCCTGAAGATCTATCATCAATTGCTAAGGATGCAAATGTTAGGCATTTATTGCATAGTGCTTTAGACAATGTTATGTCTAACAAAGTCATTAACTGCACCACTGCAAAAGAGATATGGGATGCTCTTGAAGTCAGGTGTCAAGGAACTGCGGCTATTAAGAAGAATAGGAGAAACATACTCACACAAGAGTATGAGCATTTTGAGGCTAAACCTGAAGAGACCATGACAGAAACATTTGATAGATTCTGTAAACTGCTCAATGATCTGTCATTGGTCAACAAAGAGTATGATCTAGAAGACTCAAATCTCAAGTTTCTTCTTTCTCTACCTGAAAAGTGGGATGTGAAAACAACCACTATTAGAGACAACTATGATCTTGCTGAAACAGAGATTGATGAAATCTATGGGCTGCTCAAAACTCATGAATTGGAAATGGAGCAGAGAAACAGGAGATCAAGCAGGAAGGCAAAGTCTGTTGCTCTTAATGTTGAAGAGAAGCCTCAGAAGAAAGAGGCATCAAGAAGGAAAATGAAGGGAAAAGCTTTGGTCATACACTCAGAAAGTGAATCATCAAACTCTTTGTGATTCAAACTCTTCTGAATCATCTGACTCTGAGGATGATGATGAAGAAATGAGGAAAATGGCTGTGTTGATGGTGAAGACCTTCAAGAAAATGGGCTTCAAGAATTTCAAGAAAGGGAAAAGGTTTTCTAGAGATTCAAATGAAGACAGGAAAAGCTTCAGAAAGTTTGATAAGAGAGATTCTAAAAGGAAGAAGGATAAGTCTGAAATTCAATGCTACAAGTGTAAGGAGATGGGTCACTATGCTCCTGAGTGCAAGAAGGGTAAAACTGGAAAGGTACTCTACACTAAAGGCAGAGATTGGGCAGACACTTCAGATTCTGATGAAGAACTGAACTATGCTCTCATGGCTACTACTGAATCAGAAACTTCTGAAAATCAGGTACCTCTAACTACCTATGCTTATAATATTGATGACATTGCTCAATTAAGAATTTATCTTAAGTCATTGCATATAAGTTATAGGGATCAGACTTTAGAAAATGAGAGGATAAAATCTGAAAATTCTGAACTTAAGGTTAGAAATAAACTTGTTGAAGAAAAACTTGAAAACATGCAACAAGTTCAGAAAGAGAGAGATGATGTTGTTTCTATAGAACAGAATTTGCTTCAGAAATATAAACAACTAGAATCTGAGTTGGAGGAAGCAAATAAGAAAATTAGGACTTGGACTAATTCTGGAAAGGACACTCAACAGATTTTTCAAACAGACACTGTTGGTCTAGGTTATAATGAGGGAGATGAACTTAGATTTCAAAATCAAGTTAAAATCAGACCTCATTTTGTACATGGAACCAGTAAATTTTTGTCTGAAAATGAAAAAGAAGCTGTTAAAAGTAAACCAGTAAAAACTAGTGTTAAACAGGTTAATATTGGTTCAATGACAGATAAACAACTCAAACATAAACTGAAGGAGTTAAAATCTGTTAAGAAACAGAGAGTGTCAAATAAGAACAGAAATGGAAAAGTAGGCATCACTTCAGGAAATAAACCAATGTTTGCTAGTTATGCTGCAAGAAAGACATATCATAACTGTGGTAGTACTAAGCATCTTGCAAATTTCTGCAAGAAAAATAAAAATAAAAATTCTTTACCTACCAAGTCTGAGGTAAAGAAGGATTTTGCTAGAACTAAGCCACAGACTTTATGCACACACTGTGGAAGCACTTGGCATTCCATTTATACTAGCAGAGAATATCATGCTATCTATCATAATTACTATGAACTGAAACCCAATCTAAAATGGGTTAAAGTTGATACTGCAAGTGTAAACACTGATACTGTTAGCTCAAACTCTGATAATGTTAATTCCGCTGCAAAAGCTAACAAAGTTAAGAATGTCAAAGGATCCAAGCAAGCCTGGATCCTTAAATCTAATCCTCAGTAATTGCTTGTGATTGCAGGGCAACATGGAGGCAACCCTAGTCGTGGACAGTGGATGTTCAGGACACATGACTGGAAATAAAGCCCTGCTATCAGACTATGAGGAGAAGGCTGGCCCAAAAGTTTCCTATGGTGATGGCAATGTAGGAAGAACATTGGGATATGGAAATATTAATCTTGGAAATGTCATCATCAACAATGTAGCTCATGTCCCAGGACTCAAGCACGACTTGTTATCTGTGAGTCAAATCTGTGACAAGGGATATCATGTAGATTTTCAACCTGAATATTGTGAAGTTATCAGCAAATCTACAGGAAAGGTTGTTCTAGTTGGTCACAGGCAAAACAACATTTATGAAATCAAGCTTTTGATAGACTTTGTTGGAAAAGCTGTTTGCCTGTCTACAAGAATGTCTAGTGAAGAGAGTTGGAAGTGGCACAAGAAACTCTCACATTTGAACTTGAACAACATCAATGAATTGATCAGAAAGGATCTTGTAAGAGGACTCCCAAAGGCTCTGTTAAATGTTGATGGCCTATGTGATTCATGTCAGAAAGCTAAACAAAGGAAGTCATCTTTCAAGAGCAAGACAAAATTTTCAATCACTGATCCCTATCATCTTCTGCATGTTGATCTCTTTGGTCCAGTAAATGTTATGTCTATAGCAAGGAAGAAATATGCTTTAGTCATTGTTGATGAATACACTAGATTCACTTGGGTGTATTTTCTAGCAAAGAAGGATGAAACTGCATTAACTCTGATGGAGCATGTGAAGCTTCTGGATAAAGGATCAAGTAACAAAGTAAGAATCATCAGAAGTGATAATGGAACTGAGTTCATAAATGCAACAATGGAAGAATTCTGCAAGGACAATGGAGTGAAGCAAGAATTTTCAGCACCTGGTACACCACAACAAAATGGTGTAGTTGAAATGAAAAATAGAACCTTGATTGAAGCTACCAGAACTATGCTTGATGAAGCAAAATTGCCAACTTATTTCTGGGCAGAAGCTGTTCAAACTGCTTGTTTTACTCAAAATGCTACACTGATCAATAAGCATGGAAAGACACCATATGAGATGGTGAAGAAAAAGAAGCCTAACCTGAAATACTTTCATATTTTCGTGTGCAAATGTTTTGTTTTGAAGACTCATCCTGAACAGTTGACCAAGTTTGAGCTAAAGGCAGATGAAGGAATTTTTGTTGGCTATCCACTATCAACAAAGGCATTCAGAGTTTATAATCTGAGAACTAAAGTGATCATGCAATCTATACATGTGTCTTTTGATGATAAGAAGATAACTGGACTTGAAGACAAAGATGAATATGATCAACTGAACTTTGAAAATGAAGATTTAAACTCTGATGAAACAATTCTGACAGACTCTGTTGAAACAAACTCTGAACCTCTATTGGTAAACACTGGAGAAACTTCTCAACCACAACAAAGGGAAGAACCAGTTGTGGGGGAGCATGATCAAGATGAAGACTCAAACACTGATACTGAGTCAACTGAAAAATCTGGATCAAACTCTGATGATTCAAACTCTGAAAATTTAAATTCTGACTCTGGGCAGTCAAGTTCAGGGAGAGTCTCAGAAAACGAAGATATATCACAACAAAATCAGGAGATCATGGATCAAGGGGGAGGATCACATGCTGACAGAAGTCATTTGCCTTCTGCTAGGAAATGGACTAAATCACATACACCTGATTTGATAATTGGTGATCCAGATGCAAAAGTGAAAACAAGAAGTGCTACTGCAAGTGAATGTCTGTTTCATGCATTCTTGTCTAAAAATGAACCAAAGAAAGTGGAAGAAGCTCTTCAAGATGCTGACTGGATAACAGCAATGCATGAAGAGTTGAATGAATTTGAAAGAAATGAAGTTTGGACCCTTGTACTAAGGCCAAAGAACAGATCTATTGTTGGTACTAAATGGGTTTTCAGAAACAAGACTGACAGTGAAGGTGTAATCACAAGGAACAAGGCTAGACTGGTAGCAAAAGGCTATTCACAGCAGGAAAGAATAGACTATGATGAAACATTTGCTCCAGTTGCAAGATTGGAGGCAATCAGAATTTTTCTAGCATATGCCTCTCACAAGAAATTCAAAGTGTTCCAGATGGATGTGAAAAGTGCTTTTCTGAATGGAAAGCTTGAAGAAGAAGTGTTTGTTGAACAACCACCAGGATTTGTGGACCCCAAATATCCAGATTATGTCTACAGGCTAGATAAGGCACTATATGGACTTAAGCAGGCACCAAGAGCATGGTATGAGACACTTGCTCAATTTCTTCTAGAAAGTGGATTCAACAGAGGAACAATTGACAAAACTCTGTTTTATTTCAATCAAGGAAGTGACCTCTTTTTAGTTCAGATATATGTTGATGACATTATCTTTGGGTCTACTAATGATAAACTCTGTAAGAAGTTTGCCAATCTCATGCAGTCCAGGTATCAAATGAGCATGATGGGAGAGCTTAGTTACTTTCTAGGCCTACAGGTAAGACAAACACATGACGATATTTTCATTAATCAAGAAAAATATACCAGAAATCTTCTCAAGAAATTTGGTATGCTTGACTGTTCATCTGCATCAACTCCCATGGCAACAACAACTAAATTGGACAAAAACACAGGAGTTTCAGTGGATATGACAAACTACAGGGGCATGATAGGATCTCTTCTATACTTGACAGCTAGTAGGCCTGACATCATGTATGCAACCTGTCTTTGTGCAAGGTTTTAGGCAGATCCTAGAGAGCCACATCTGACAGCTGTGAAAAGAATCTTCAAGTATCTCAAGGGCACCATATCATTAGGTCTGTGGTACCCCAGAGAATCAGATTTCAAGCTACTTGGGTATTCTGATGCAGACTTTGCAGGCTGCAAGATAGACAGAAAGAGCACTAGTGGAAGTTGTCAATTTCTTGGTGACAGACTTGTCTCCTGGTACAGCAAGAAACAGAAATCAATTTCCACATCTACAGCTGAAGCAGAGTATATTGCCGCTGGTAGCTGTTGTGCACAGATCTTGTGGATGAAGAATCAATTGCTGGATTATGGATTGAGGTACCGTAAAATTCCTATTTACTGTGATAATCAAAGTGCTATTGCTATGACAGGTAATCCAGTACAGCATTCAATGACCAAGCACATCAGCATAAGGTACCACTTCATCAGAGAACATGTGGAAGAAGGGAATATTGGACTACATTTTGTGTCTACAGAACAACAGCTTGCAGATATCTTCACTAAACCATTGAGTGAAGCTACATTTACAAGACTGGTCAATGAACTAATAATGGTCTCTGGTTCTGACTAGGAATGTTGGTTAGATTCAAATTTTACTTATGTATTGTATTACTCATATTTCCTGATTGGTTAAGTGCTAAGTGAACTCTGTTGATTAAACTCTGTTATGCATACTCTGTTAAACTCTGTCAGCATGCCTGTATGTCATACACTGTTAATAAGTTTGATAAACTCTGTGAACTCTAAGTTGATTTTTTGTCTGAATGAAAACACCAATGAAGAAATATGTATGAAGCATGATTCTCAGCAATTAATCATGAATCTTTCTGAGTTATTGTGATCTAATCTTAGATTGTGCAGAAAGTTAACACAGCATGATACTGGTTCATATTTATAGCATCTCTTAGTTTATTTTGTCCTAAACTCTGAGTCTATAAATACTGTGTGCATTACCTTACATGAATAACTATTGATGTTGATGAACTCTAAACTCTGTTAGTTATACTCTGGTAGAATAAAATGCTTACTGCAATACCCCAAAGAAAATGTATATAGGTTGTTATACTCCTTTGAGATTATGTTGGATACTAGGATGACCTAGGAACTTATTGGTATATAATATGTGCTAAAATTCTCTGATTTTTGGTGACTAGTTAAATACTAGGATGACCCAGTAACTTATCAAAATGATAAGGGCTAAAATTTTTGAATTTTTGGTGACTGGTTCCAACCTCTAATTACTGGAATGAATAGAATTTAAAAAAAAAAATTATATGTATAGGTATAAAATAAATTAAAAGTTACTGTATATAGATTGATTACTACAGAGTTTAGCTTTCATCATACAGTCAGTGTTTACTATGACAGTTTGTGCATCCAGTGTTTATTGATTTACTTTATGGATTTTATGAAAAATTAGATGCTCTAAAAATTGATTTAGTAAACTCTGCTTCACACACACATATTTTCACAACTGTGCAATTTATGAAAGGGTTTCGGTGATAAAGTTGGAGAATTGACAAACGCTGTTGATTCGTGGTTCGTACTCTAAGGTAAATTTTCATTTGGATAATTTGAAAATTTTGGAGTAAATAGGGCTTTTGACAACTATTAATAAGTGTATTGTTGATTTGTGGTTCGTACTCTGAGTCTCAGAGTTCTTGAATAGAGTAATGGACATGTTGAATCTCTGAGTTATCGAATGACACTTTGACTTGTTGACTCTCAGAGATGTCGAATAGTGTTTTCACGAATACCGCCTCGACTTGTCGAATGCTAGACTTCTCGAATAGAACAAAACACTTCTCGAATTGGTACTCTGTTCTGTTCCTGATTTAATTGTGATTATTGTTGATGAATTTGTTCCTTATATGATTACTTTAATTAGTTTTCATATTCTCTTCTTTGATTTACTTCCTTGAAGAACAGTTCATAAACATAAAAAATTACAGAACACACTGAATAAGATTAGAGAAACAGAATTTTTCATTGATAATAAGAAAGAGATTACCAGCAAGTATTACATCTTTTTGTTCTTTCTATCTGCTAATCTATTCAACAGGAAAATAAAAGGTCAAGTCCAAACCACTCCATTGTTAGCAAACATCCCAGATTCCATCTTTGCCACTTTATTTGGGTGGAAGTTGAAGGGATAAGGTTATTTTTGCTGACATATTCATTAACAATGGTTGGTGGTGTTGGATGAGGATGCCTTCGAGGAAAGCCATGCTAATGTTGCTTGGAGAGCAGCATCGATGTCGATCACTCTTGCAGGTTTTTCTCTCTCGATCTCTTCCAGACCGGCATCCATCTGCAACCACAGAGTCTCAAGCTGCCTTTCCCAGTCAAACGCATCAAACTCTTCACGCGTATAGCTGAAGATCTCTCTATTCTCTACGAGATTCTTTTCTTTGATGGTAAGGTTTGACATTGTTATTCAGAGTGTGTTGTTTGAAGAGTTTTTGATTTTTCAGGGGAGAATGAAAGGTTAAAGGGATACTGAACTAATCTGAACAAGTCTCTAGGCCTTAAATAGAGATGGGTAAGTAACGAAGTACTAAAACGCTTCGTATTCTGGTCATTAATGGTTATAGGTAAACGCTTCATATTCTGGTTTTAATTGGGTCCAGGTATTTTAAGAGAGTGTTATTTGATTTTTTTTAAATCAAATATTTTATTGTTATAATTTGCAAAATACACTTCTTAAAAATACGAGCACGTGACCCACTCACCCATTACTGTGTCCCACTCACCCATTATCGTGTCCCACTCACACATTAATCAAGGAACTGATTGAGTGTTTGATTACATAAGAGATTGAGTTTTTAATTACTCTAATTACTTTTGTGTCCAAACGGTTGTGTTTTACTTTTACATCTCACAGTTCTCTCACTTTTCACTTGGGCATTCTCGCAAACACCTTTCCTACATACACTTCTCTTAGGGATTCTTGCAAATTTCTTAACTCAATGGCTTCTAAACCATTCACTGCTCTTGGTCTACAGTTTGTCCCTAACAACTATGAAGCTCCACTCTATCATGAACGTGTTCCAGAAGCGTTTCATCTAATGCAGAATTTCTTGAGAGACTCAGAGATTGGACAAGCTCTGGTTGAACCTAGTACTCTCTCTGCATCTCAAATTGCCACTTTTTGGCAAAACTCAGTCTATGTGGATGGAGGAGAGAATGGGACTCCTAACATCATCTTCACTTATGAAGAACAAGAGTTTGTGATTACTCCACAAACTGTCAGAGATACATTGGGGTTTGATACACATACATCTTATACTTATGTTGGTGAACCTCTATTGAGACATATGCTACAGGAGATAGGTTACATGGAATCTCTTGACAAGCTTGGCAGTGTCAAGAGGCCTAATCTCAGGAAGGAATGGAACTTTTTCTTCGATTGCATTACAAGGACATTCCAGAAGAAAGTCACCAACTGGGATGCCATTCCAATAGACAGGCTACAAATCCGGTATTCTCTACTCTATGGTAGTAATTTTGATTTTGGTAGATATGTTCTGATGAATTTAGGTGATAAACTGTCAGAGTCTACTACAGTTTATTATGCTCGATTTTGTCAAATGCTGTTCAATGCTTGTGTACCTGGTCTAGAGATTGCTGATACTGATTAAATTCAGCCTTTTAGAGTCAACAAGAGAATATTCTCTGATATGACTAATAAGGATGTTGGTAAAGAAAATCTACCTGCCTTTGTTCTGCCACTTGCTTTACAGAATTTTCTCAACCAACCTCAGGACCAACCACAACCAGAACCACAACCTGAACCACTAAACATTGATCGTACTCAAACACTAAACACTGAACCACCAACATCACCTATTCATTCAGCACCTACAAAACAACCTTCACACACTCCACAAACAAACTATGAATCATCACAATCTCCACCACAACCACAGCCTAAAGCAAAAAGAGGCAGAGTAAAGTCAGCACTAAACACTGAACGACATGCAAGAGTTAAGAAGGCAATAGAGACACAAATGAAAGCAAAACAGACATCTCCTGGAGCTGTTTATACTAGAAGAATGAAAAGAATGAAACAAACGGCAAACAAACCTAAGTCACCCTCAGTGGTCGCAGAATCTAGTAAAGGGAATTCAGATGAAGTACCTCTAGCGAAGAGAAGAAAACTGGTAATCTCTGATTCTGTTGATGAAAATGTTGAAGCTCCAGAGGTAGTTTCATAGCAACTACCTACTGTTGAGGCTGAAAAAGATTCAATGCCTGAAGAAGTTTCAATGCCTGAAGAAGTTCAAATGCCTACAGAGGACAAAATGCCTGCAGAAGAGGATACTAGAGATGGTTTTTCTCCATTGAATGATATTCTTGATTCATTCATGCCATTCTCTGATCCTATCTCTGATACTGGTGTAGCTGATCAACCTACAGTTGTTCTTTCTGAAACTGTAGCATCACATACTGAATTACTCTCAGATGCTCACCAGACTGCTGAAGGAGGAGATGAGATTGATCAACAACCTAAGGAGATAAACTCTGAGACTATTGTGAAATCTACAGAGGATGTTATTGGCACTGTTGATGCATCCATTCCTATTCCTCCATTTTCTCATCATGTTGAAGCTGAGGTTGGAGATGAAACTGAAGGGAATACTGAGTCAAGTCCTTCTCAGAGTTTACCAGTCCAGACTGATGCTAAGGTTAAGGATTTTGCTGGTCCTTCAAATCAAGCAGATGCTGAAGAAGAACATCTTGAACAATTTTCAAATGACTGGTATAAGGACACTTGTATCTTTCCTCCTACAAGAGCAGCTGAATTTGTCAAGAGAACCTCCAGAAAAATTACAAATCCAGAGATTCTATCTTGTCTTAAGGCTACCGTTGTACAAGTGAAGACTCTCAACTCGAGGTTTGATCTGTGTCAAAAGGCAATCTCTGATGTTCGAGGTGATGTTGTTAGAGGAGCTGAAATGATTAAACTTGACAACAAGAATAAATTTCAATATCTTACTCAGAATCAAGACACTTTGTCTCACAGGCTGAGCAAAGTTGAACACAATCAGAATGATATGTCCTTAAAGCTTGATTCTATTGCTACCTCCTTGGAGTTAATTACATCTATTCTTATGCCCGATGATGTCAAAAAGGGGGAGAGAGTTGCTAAAGACAAGTGCAAGCAATCTCAAACTCTGATTAGAAGGGATAGTGCTGGAGATGGAGGAGCAAGTAGTAAAGGAAAGAGCAAAACTGAAAAATTTCAAACTTTGAAAACTAGCAAGTCATCTAAATCACAATTTGTTGGGATAAATACTGATACTCAAGGTACTTCAAAGACCAAGAGTTTGCTATTACCTTCTAATCCACAGACTGATGAAGAATTGGCTGCTAAGTTGTTTATTGAAGAGAATGAGGAAGGAGTTACAATTGAGGACATTGAAGCTGAAGAAAAGAGTTTACAAGAAGAACATGTCAAGGCTTTAAAGTCTGGTAAGTTAAAAAGAGGAAAAGCTCCTAGGCCTGTTGTTAAAGGTGTTGTGATCAAGGAAAGGGCTGATGATAGTCAAAGATCTCAGTTTTCAAAGGAAACAATGGCAGCAGAAGCTCAACTCTAGCTGAAAGGCATTGAAGGAGAAAGTTCACAGAAGAAAGTTACAACTTCTGTTGCATCACAGGTTATGACCACACCTTTACAATCTTCTCAGTTGAAATCGGTTTTTGGGAAAGGAACAATTCAAGATCCAAATATATTATCTGGAGTTTCTATGAATATTTCTGATGGAAGAGCATTGTCTGGTAAAGTTGGAAACAAAATAAGGGTGGACTAGGTTCACACAAAGACAAAAGGCAATATACTGGTCCTAGAGATCCTTCTTCACTGGCTGTTCCAGGTCGTGGTGTCACTCAAGAGAGTTTGGACAGACTGGAATCAGTACAGTTAGTTTATCAGAAGAGTTTAAAGAAGGACTTTCTCTTGTACTTCATGGCTGATGGGACAGTATTTAGAATTGGTGAGAATGATATTGGCTTGAAATATTGGGAAGAACTAGAATATGTTCTATATCTTTTCAAGGTGAATAGTCAAAGGACTCAATCAGTTGCTAATGTGCTCAGACAGAGGATGCTTCAGAATTTGGCAATCAGAGGAGAGAAGTATAATAGCAGATATGTTCCTAAGTACAGGGATTACAATGGAAATCTTATTGAAATGAAGAAAGGTACTGCAAAATTAAAGACTAATTTGGGAATCACAGTACTTGACTTCAATTCACAGTCAGAAGAAGTCAAATTTATCAGACTGGGAAATGAGATGAGAAGAAACAAAATCTATGATCTTAGGGCTGCTATCTACCAGACAGATGAGAGTGATCCTCAGCTCAGAGAGATTAAAGAAGCTATGAAGATTGAGCTTGAAAATGCAGAAATAAGATTGCTCATAGATTATCTCAGAGCTATACCAGATCTTGAAGAGATTAGAGATTAAAGTCTGTAAGGATTTTCTTATTTTCTGTAGATTTTGATAAGTAGAAGCTTAAACTCTGAATTTGTATAAACACTGTATTTGTCTATTTGTTTTGACATCATCAATTATTGTTATTAACTTGTGCATTTTTGCTAATGAACAAGTTGGGGGATATTGTTAAATATAATTGATGTGTTTTAATCAGTGTTTAAGTGTTACAGTGAATTATCAGAGTTTAGCTGGAAGCGGTCAGAGTTCAGTGTAAACTCTGACAGATGGAAGCTCGACAGAGTTTGTCAAACTCTGTCTGGATGCAGCGTCTACTGGTCAACAGTGATTGAAGATTTATTATGGAAGCGATATCTTTGAAGATTGGATAGCTATCAAAGAGATTGAGTTGACTTAGGAGAAGTGTGACAATCTGTAATTGATATCATTGTATAGCTGATTATTAGGAATATCAATTAGAGATTTTGTATCGAAGCTGTATGTTTTATAAATACAGTTAGGTTAACCCTAGAAGGGTATCATACAACGAATTATCTTTATTGTAACCTAGCAGCTCTTTGTGATAGTTTACATCACGAAGAGGGTTCTTAATACCAGAAGTTTTTAAGTGCATAAACGTCTTACTTGTTAAACTCTCATACGAATTTGATTATTAATTGTGTATTCGGCCTAACAAAAGAACTTTATCTTCAAGCCTTGTAGAAGAAGTTGCCTGTTTAGAATGATATTCATGTAATAATACTTGAGTAGAAGTACAAACATCTTCATCCTTCTGATCTGGAGCTGAAGTATGATCATCCTTTCCTTCACCAGTATTCTGTGTACTAACATCTACAAATCCTGACTCCTCCTTAGATTGATCAGATACTGTTGATGTCTCAATTCTAGCTGAAATTGGAAGTACATACAAAGGAATACTAGGATCATTAGGAATATCTTCTGGTACTGGTTGAGTAGAAGTTTGTCTTAGCCTTTCACCTCTTCTGTTAATGATTCTTGCAAGCATTTCTTTCTGTTTCTGAGCTTTAACTTCTGGCTTTGCATTGTTATGTGCTAAGTCATGTTTCTCATACATCTTGATAAAAGAATAAGTACCAGCATCCATACCAAGATTTTCAGACCAAGATTCAGGAAAAACCTGATCCCAGAAATCAAACGATGGTGGCTTCCTAATTTTCTCTCCCTCACTATGGAGTTGATCATCCATACCCTCATTCTCACTTTGACTATCTAAAGTCAACACTCTTTCTACCTCTCCTTTTGCCTGGTCAGGAGCCAGCCTCTCTGTGTGTGGATCTATATCCATCTTTTCAAGTGTATCACTCAAATTTGGATAAGTGCTCTCATGACCTACAGAAAAATAGGGGTTAGAAGAAGTTTTTATACCTGAACTCACATGGAGAGAGGGTTCCCCATATGGCATGGGGCTTGAGGTTTTCTCTAAGGAGTGAGCTGCTATAGTCTCTGAACCCTTACAAACATCTACTTTATTTCCAGAAACTACAGGCTCCAATATACCACTTTCAGGTTTTACACTAGACTCTGATGTCTTCAGTAATACTTCATTAGACACCATAGCTAGTATGTCACCGTCTTTAAGTGTTGGTTGCTGAGAAACACCCTCAAGGTGGATAGACTCTGAAAGAACAATATTGGTTTGATCTTCAG
This sequence comes from Saposhnikovia divaricata, assembly GCA_036435485.1. NCBI lineage: Eukaryota > Viridiplantae > Streptophyta > Magnoliopsida > Apiales > Apiaceae > Saposhnikovia > Saposhnikovia divaricata. The sequence goes on along the minus strand of CM071596.1, from coordinate 160,580,677 downwards.
AAAAATCAATCAAAGTCATTCCTCCCATATCATAGGGTCTCTCACTTGCAATTTCAGTCATCACAGAAGACCTTCCAGCATCAGTCATCACAGTTCCTGAGTCATCCAACCTCTGACTAGATGGTTCTTGTGTTGCAGTGACTGTGATCTGATCTATTCTACTATTTACCACTGGTGCAATAGTATCTTTTGTTGACTGCTTCCCTCTATCAACTGCCTCCTCTTGTTCACCTTGAGCTGAAGCATCTTCAACAATGACATCCTTGTCAAATAAATATACATGAAGTGATTGAAGTGCAACATGCTTAGGAAGTCCAAATTTCTTGTGCAGTTCTTTTCTGACTGATACATAGAAGTACATCTTCATTAAATCAAGTCTTTGATGTAACAGTCCATATTCTTCAGGAAATGAAAGTTTGGGAACTCTTTCAAACAGAAAATCTAGAACAGGCCTGGAAAGTTTCACTTTCAGAGAAATAAGTTCCATAGCCATTATGTATGTCAATGTAGTTTCCCATGAAGAATCAAGATCCAGATCTCTCTTATCAGATACTGATGTGGATATAGCATTATTTGTAGAGACCTGCATAATGTTAGTTGGACTTGACACTGTGTGTGTAGGTGACAAATGAATCTTTCTCCTTGTTCTCCTAGTATAGTGAGCAATAGATTTGTCTTGAGAAGACTCAAGAGGTGTAGACACAGAAGTGATCTTGGGATGAGATCTTTTTTCAATAGACACAGTCTTTTGCCAGTAACTGTTTTCCCTTTTTAAGAACTACAGTCTTTTGGGAGACTGCAACCTGGCTGTGACTAGGTGTTGCATCTCTTTGTCCTAGCTTAGAAATCTGAATTGCAGCCTTCAATTCTGCTCTCTCAGCAAGAGATATATTATCATCATCTTCACTAGAACTACTACTTGAAATGACAAATCTTCTCTTCCTTACAACTGATGTCTTTTGAGAAACACCAGAGGTTGGTTTCTTTGAAACAATAGGCTGTGGATCAAAATTTGGTTCTAGACTTGTTTCAGAGACTGTAATGTTTTTGGCTAATTGGGTAGACACAGGGGGGTTCTCCTCCAATTGTGACACCCCCCAAATCCGGGGTCAGAAGATTTGGTCGTCACGCGAAAATCCTCAAAATAAAACATCTATTAATAATAATCATTCACTTGTGATTATCCAACACTGGAAATATAACATTTGTGACCCCAAATATACCAAGATCTTTTAAGGTTATAGGGCTAGAAACAAGAATCCAAATTCCATTAAATAGAAATTTTTCTTTCTTTACAACATTCTCCTTGATCAAATCTTAAACCACTGGTGTAACTTCGATAAGAAGTATGCCAGGCTAACTAGACCATAATATAATAATAATAAATATTAGAACTCAATTATATAAAATAGATCTTACACTAAATCCGGAAATCCTGAGCCAAGTCATCTTCGAAATAGCATCACGCCTCTTCTCTTTCTGAACTGTGCGGGTAAGTCTAGCCAAACTACCTTACTGAAATGTTAGAATTTACAACAGCAAGTATGAGCGAAAGAAATGCTCAGCAAGCGTATAAAAATTTTGATATAAAACCAGGATTAGCGGGGCATAAAAATCAACTGAAATGTAAAACAGTTTATAAAGCAACTGAATCAACAACTGAGATATAATTCAAATTATAACTGAAATCATTTGGCATGTCATAAAAATGAATCGTCTGCCAATTCACAATATATAATAGCCATTCGGGCGATATGGATTGGATATATATAACTGAAACACCATTGCCCCCTGATCAGGTTCTAAGGCAATGGGACCCTCTATACTCCACCGGTATTCTCTTTTTTTCCGTGTGTGTATAGTCCGGATTTCTGGGGTACCCAAAATAGGCAAGTAATGTTAGCATATAGGAAGATGGAATGGTTACCATATCCTCCTTATATATTGCTGGACCATGACAGCAACCATGGCCTCCTACGCTTTATCATTTTCCAATAAATATTGCTGGACCATGACATCAACCATGGCCTCCTACGCTTTATCATTTTCCAATAAATATTGCTGGACCATGACATCAACCATGGCCTCATGCGCCTTATCATTTTCCAATAAATATTGCTGGACCATGACATCAACCATGGCCTCCTACGCTTTACCATTTTCCAATCCAATAGAGCAATTTCCGAATTCAACAGGAAATGCTTAGTTTCACATACAATTCACATCCCTATTATTTACTATGATAATAAGGATATGAAGAGTTTATCTTAAACAATTCACCACATTAAGGGTACCAATATCAAGTAACTTTGTTCGTACAAAAATATTTAAGAATCACAAATAGCTCTGAACAATAACTATTTGTCATGATATGAATCAATGAAACATAAAATAAAAGTGTTTAAGATGATCAAGAAAATACTTGCCTCTGGTCCTTAGCTATCATTTAATGTCGCAGTAATACCACTTTCTTCTTCTACCTTACGACACCACAATCTTCTAATTCAATCATTCGTTGGTATGACGCTCTTGCGATTGCCACGAGTCTGATCCGTTGACATTGAGCCCGCGCGTCTACAATATCTACGTCGGAAGAAAAATAATTGGAAATATCCCCTTTGAACATAGACGTTTTCCCAGTGTTAAAACACCTCACAATAAATCCAACAATCCACAAATAATACTGTATCCATCTCCCCCTTCTTTATTACAATCCATAAACAATACTGCATTCATCTCCAACCTTCTTCATAACCCACAAAGAATACCACATCCATCTCAAACCCTCTTCAATATATCTCCGCTGACAAACCTAAGTCAATACTTACTAATTAATTCTCGATAAAGAAATAGAAATATAATTACAACGCTTAACCCTCGAAGTAAACACTTCGATAATTCACATTGCACGTAAAGAAACTCAGCAAGTAGATCACATAATCACATAGCACGTTGATCAGATCATAAAAAGATTTTATCCATTATTTTTAAAACAGAAAACGGGTCAAAATCCTAATTATCGGATATTACCGACTCAATAAAAAGGTTTGGTAAAAAAGTTGATCAAAATTTAAAAGTTGAATTTTAACTTAAAACTATTTTTATAAGAACCGGGTCGTTTTTCTGATTTTAGAAATACTTGTCTCGTTTAAAACGGACAAGCGGTTTAATTAATACGCAATTAATAAGAATAATTCAATTAATAATTAAATTAATTGAATATTCAAATTAATTATTTATTAATCAACCCATAAAATAAACAAATATTTTATCATAAAAAGATTTAAATTTAATTAAGTCAATCATATATTTAAATAATAATTAATTAATATAACTAATCAATTAAAATGAATTAATCAATTAATTAAATCAATTAAATTATTATTTAAAAATAATTAACTAATTAAATTTAATTTTTAGAAATTAAAATAATAATACATAAAAGAAATCTGAATTTTAGAAAATTTTTATAAAAATTTGACCCAAAAACATTTTTCTGAAAAATTTAGAAAAATTTTGAATCAAACTGCACTATTCATCATCATCACCACACATTCATCACCAAGAACACCAAGAACACTCAACCACCATTAATGGAGGTTCGCCTGAATCCGGAAATTTTCCAGCGACCAAAAACACTCCGGTGACTCCGTTTTCTACACCAAAACAACACAAAATCGTTGCCCATCAACCGGGCAATAACTACATCATAAAATCCGACCAAAACAAACCACAAATCAGAAATTTCGGCGAGCTTCAAACTAAGATTCCGGTGAAATTCGAATTTCACAGAACGGGCACCAAACTTGATGATTCTTATGGCAAAACGAAGCTTAAACAACAACAAATCTAATACCAACAACCAATTACATGTACAATAACACATACTTAAGATACAATTGATTTTATAAACTAACAAAACCCATTAACTCATTTTACACTAATTCGAACATAAACATAGCATTAGATACTCAAATCGATTGTAAATCATTATAGGAAGCTAATGGAACCATCAAAACAAGCAAACAATCAACCATATGAAAAACCCCAATTCGCTCATGAACCCTAGAATTCGAATTGACCAAACTAGCAATATAACGATGAAATTGAACATGAAATTGAACTCCTGGAATCCATATGAAGCTATACAAACAATCAATTTGGCTGAACAACCAACGAATCAAAAATCCCCAAATTTATGAAGAACCCTAATTTTCCAGATTCAAAAGAAAATTAATATAAAATCAGGAATTTACCCAACACGAAAAATGATTGTAGATTATGAAACTAGATGTCAAGAGCTTCGATTTGAGTATAAGAACACAAAAATCCGATATCAATAACACCTTCAAATTTGGATTTGATCCTCAAGAACAGGAGAGAGAAAATATATTCTTATATTTATTTATTTATATAAAATCTGATTTATAAGAATTTTTAATAAATAAAAAAAATCTGATTCTGATATGGGCTAAAAGTAAGCCCTAAAGGCATAGTTAATGTTGCATTAATTAGACCTAGCTTGGCCCAAATACGAAGCCCTGTAACGAGGCCCAAGACCCTAATTAATTACTAATTTTCGTAATTGATTAGAGGGATAAATCAACATCTCATTAATTTGAGATATAATGGGAAACAACTCCTACAAAGGAAAGAAATCAGTATATACAATCATATCACGATTCTAATTCCACGTAATAGGAATTAGGATTGACTCTTATCAGAAAAGGATTCTGGATAACTATATTACTACATGGAAACTAATTCCTACATGGAAGGAGGTTAGAAACTTTTAGAATTGGGCCAAGGAGGTGACTTGCCCACCAAGTCACCTATCCCTATTCTAACTCTAGGCTTTTCATGCCTATATAAAGAACGCAACCCCTCACCTCAGGTCAACGTTTTTTGGACAGAGCTCAATACGTCATCAACGTTTTAGGCTTCATCCTCGAATAAGGACATACAAGTCACTACGTCACTACGCCGCGAGGGCGCATCAAGCCACGTAGGCAACTCTAGAACTACGTTTTGGCTTGATTCTTGATATTCATCAAGGTACGTAGGCATCTTGTTAGGACCGAGTTAGTCCCCGACAACAAGAGCAGCCACCATTAAAGCTCGAAGCTCACCCCCCTTTGCATTCAATACACACTCCCTAGCTGCAATTTCAATACTTGTGATTTTCATCCACAACATTTGGCGCCGTCTGTGGGACAACGACACAGCAACCATGGTTAACGCACGGAGATCTACACCAACAATCACCGACACCAACGCTAGCACCGCTGTGCCACCCATCAACTCTAGCACCGTTGTGCCTCCAACCACTGGATAAGGGTCGACACCCCAAACGGAAGGATCTCAAATTCCTCCTATCCAACCCCAAGAGACGAATCCTCGGGGGCAGAGACTCAGACTCAAGGGATGATTACCCATGATCCTACACAAGGGCTAAATACCCCTCAAGAAGCATGATAAACAATTTCTTAAGAAAATTCGCAGCATATTACATGTGCAGGCCAGCAGACTTTGAAAATTCGTAGAAAATTCGTCATACATCGGAATTCAATGATTCTGGACTTTTTGGAAAGATATTTTCCTCTTCTACAACTTTCGTTCTTTATGAATTTCGAAAAAACGTCATCTAGAAGGACTAAATCGGCCAAAACTAAACTGATTCGCAGATGCAAAGCACAGCAGCCCAGAAATCTTGAAAAAATCATAACAAATTCATCTTACATCAGAATTCATTGGTTCTAGACTCTTTGGAAAGATATTTTCTTTCTCCACGACTTTCGTTCTTCATATTTATCAAGAAAACATCATCTAGAGTGTCAAAAAAGCCAAAAACTGGACTGACCGTATGGGCAACAGCCTCATGCACGACCGTCCGGCAAGCAGAATAAACTGCTCTCTTCCAGAATTTTATGGGCATCAAGACCTACACCATTGGAAAGCTCTTGGAGTCTAGTTTCTTATGCAAAAAACGGTTCGCAAAAAGAAATTTTCTACAAAGAGTTACGGTTATTTTAGTAAAGGGGGCAGGATTGTTAAAAACCTCCGAAAATTGTGCACCATGAAGCAAATTCACCAAGGTCAGAGGGAACTCATAGCTACTCCACACCCGAAGGTAAGGGTTATCAATTTGGAAAGAACTCCCCGAAGAAGGGACGAAGAAAACTGCGAACGAAGGGCTGTGCCCATAGCACTAATGCCTCTTGCAGATCCAGTTAATCATACTCCCCCTCTCACGGGCGAAATTATGAACACCACAACATCTAGGAAGTTTAAGATGTCTTTGGCCAAGCTCCCTCTAACCGATACGAAAGGGTGGTTTTAGCCTCGAAAGGGTAGTATTAGCATCGAAAGGGCATTTTTAGCCTCACAATTAAGAACAGAAAGCTCCTCCTCCATTAAGGGTCGATGCCTCACCATGAAGAGCAGAAAGTTCCTCCTTCATTAAGGGCCGATGCCTCACCTTGAAGAGCAGAAAGTGTTGGTGTATACTGAAAATATTTATTTGAAGTATTTACATTTATTTCTGGCCGGTTTAATTGAGAATCATTTAAATGTTTACATGTTGTCTAAATATTATATATTGTGAATAATCTAGTATCAAATGGGATACAGAATATTAGATTATTAAATATGGTTTATATAATATAATAAGGTTCACAGCACAGGTGGAGTTAGACAATCCACTGGAATGGCTGTAGTATTATTTATATTAGTTTATATTGACTAATAAATAATACTAGTATACTTTGTGTATATTGAACAGGATCAAATTTAGAATTGTTCCCTTATACTGATTAAGAAGGTGAACTAAGATTCTATGTTATTATTAATGCTTAGGTTCTTAATCCGGAAATAATAATTGACACGTATATATTATTTACATGCTTTGATTTATATATGAAATAATTCTTGTGAATTATATCATTATATTTTGAGTGATGAAATAATATATATGGTGGGATATTATTTATTGAAGGAATCCATGTCCTGATAATATTCGGGTTAATGATGTCCCCTTGAAAGCTCAAAAAGATTTAATTATGTGAAACCCTGCAGGTGGATTTATTCCGGCATAATTAAATAAAGGTTGAGTGGATGATCAAGGATAAAAGATATTAATTAAATGAATTATCAATAATTTATTTAATTAATGGACATGCGATATTTTAAACATGGGGAATTTAATAAGCAAATAATATTGGAACCGAATTAATAAATTAAATTACGGTATTAGGAAAGGTAGTGCAAATATTAATTCTTTAGTGGATTGAATTAATATTTAATTACATTGGGCTAGGCTCAAGATGTAATTAGAAGGCCCAACCTAATTATCCATGATCCCTATAGTAGCCTATATATATTCCTATTCTCTTCTTACTGGGGGCGGGTCGAGAAAATTTGGTAGCCACCCAGGAGCAAGAAGAGAGGTTAACTTGAGAAGACGAAGACCACACTTCGCTCAAGGGAATTTGGGAATACAATAGAAGAGCGTGGAATCAACCGTTAACAAGGTGACTTTTCTATTCGTACTCGTTAATTTATTGTATCAAAAATCGCAGTGCCAAGATCTGATTGTCCCAACAATTGGTATCAAGAGCCTGGTTCATTGGTTCTGCGAATTTTGATACGATGTCCATGTCGTAATTATATATGCATGTATATAGTGGTAGGCTTGTATAATTCTGTTTTGCAGGTTGTTATCGACTATTATGGCCATGTATATTTTAATTATGTGTTTGGATCCCACGTGGTTTAATCGTGGTTAATTTTTGTTTGGTTTCCACGTGGTTTATCGTGGTTGTAAAACACGAGGGTTGATCGTGTTAGAATAGATTTACAAAATTAGTTTTGTATTAGATCTATTTTTTTTGTAATTGTTTATTGGATTTAATTAAGATCCGGGTATTTTGTAATAATTACGTGCGATCGGAAATCAAAACGGAGAAAAATAATTGTCCGCTGCGTAGCTGTTATGGCTGCTGGTTCGTTTTTTTTTTTAACGAAGTCGACAGAAGCTGCTGTTGTTCGAAAACAAATCTGGAGAAACAGTGAAGCCGCGGCGCGTGAAAAATTTCTGGGCAAAGTGTGTAACGCAGGATGGGACTGCGTTACCAGTTTAAAACTGTGTGGCGCATTCTCAGGATGCGCAAGAGGTCTAGCAGGATAGGTAACGCAGCTTCCGACTGCGTTACTGGGGTGAATGGCAGAATTTTTTTTTTCAGCTGAACAAAGTGCTGGAATTTTTTTTCAAGGGGCCATAATAGTGGAAAATTTTATTTTAATTGTTTCCACTGATTTTTGATTATTGCTTTAATTAATTAATTATGTGTGTTGTTAATTATGTGTGTAATTATTTTTTAATTGCATGTTTAACATAATTAGGACGACATGGACATAGTATTTATTTATTATGCTTTAATCATGAATAGCATGCTGTTATGTTATGTGTTTTGTGTATTTTGATACATGTGGACTGCGATTAAATAACATAAGGCGATGCATGCTAGATAAAATTCCTCAATTTTAAATAAAAATACTAAGTGGGTGAGGGAATTAATTAGGAATTAAATCCCACGGTCTCCATTATTGTTTGTATGTAATTTAACACTAAGACGAATATAAATTATATATAGTCCACCCTAACGTGGCGTATGATTTATGGTGTCAGGTAGTGTTATAGATATTACTAGAACAAACTTCCTAAATTAATTACGAATATTGAAAGGTATACATGCCACCAATCGTGGCGTACCAAGTTTCATAGAATTCAATTAATTAGAAGGGTACCACTGATTGAATATAGATTTTGATATTGAGAGAAAGGATGATTCTGTCTAGAAAGGGGTCTTAAGTGATGCCTCTTGACAATGCACCCCCCGATCTGGGAATTATCCTATTATCGATTATTGATTTGAAATATTTAATGGTGGTATCCAGTCTTTTTATTAATTTAAGATTTAATAATGGTATACACTTAGCTATAAAAAATAATATATAGTCCACCCTAACGTGGCGTATTATTAAGTAATAGGACCGAAGTAATATTTAAACGAATTTAAGTGGTATATATGTCATCCATCGTGGCGTACCAGATACTTATGGTGTTTAAATATTATTGCATTAATTTTAATTAATTGTTAGAGGAAACCAATAGGATTTAAGATTTATGCAACTATCTGATAATGTGTTACATGTATGATTCTCAGGATTAGATCACTATGGGCTTTAATCCACTATTCACCATACTTAAGGATAACAAACTTACTGGACCAAACTACATTGAATGGAAACGTAATTTGGACATAGTGTTGACTGCTGTGGAGTACAAATTTTGTAATTATGAACCCAAGCCAGATCAGCCTGCTGAAGATGCTCCTGAAAGTGAGAAGGAGTATTATAAGCGGTGGGTTAAGGCTGATGAGATGTCGCGATGTTACATTCTGGCAGCAATGTCAGGTGTTTTGCAGCATCAGCATCAGGCTATGCCCACTGCTTCAGATATGCTCTTTAATCTCAAGGAACTTTTTGGAGAACAGAATAGGGCTGCTAGGCAAGTAGCAATGAAGGCTTTAATGAACACTCAGATGGTTGAAGGAACACCTGTAAGGGATCATGTTCTCAGAATGATGTCTCATCTGAATGAGATGGAGATCCTTGGTGCTGATATTGATGGGGAAACCCAGATCGATATTATCCTTATGAGCTTGCCCAAAAGTTTTGAGCAGTTCCGCTTGAATTACACCATGAACAAAAGGATGTATAGTCTCGCGGAACTTCTGAAAGAACTTCAGGCAGCTGAAGGACTCTTTAAGCAGAATGTTCAAGTGAATATGGCCGAGAAAGCTTCTTCATCTAAGCCGAAAGGTAAGAAGAAGAAAAAGACTCAGACACAGAAAGCTGGAAAGATTGCTAATGCAGTGGGAGTTCAAGGTGGTGTGAAAAAGCCTAAGGGCAAGTGCTTCAGGTGCAAGCAGTCAGGTCACTGGAAACAGGATTGTCCTCTTCCTAAGAAGACAAACAATACTGGTATGTCTCTTTCTCTAGTTACAGAAACATATATAGCGGCTATATCTACGAGCACTTGGTGTGTAGATACAGGAGCCACTGACCATGTTTGTAACTCTATGCAGGGGTTCCAGCAATCCAGAATGCTTAGAGATGGCGAGATATATGTGTTCACGGGAGATGCTACGAAAGTAGCAGTAGTTGTAGTTGGAATAATTACATTATCTTTTGGCGATGATAGGATTTTGGTTTTGAACAATTGTCTTTATGTACCTTCGTTTAGAAGGAATTTAATTTCGGTTTCTAAACTTGCTATGGATGGTTATAATGTTTGTTTGGATCGTAATGTTTCTATTATGATGAATAAACGAGTTATATGTTCTGGTACATTGCAAGACAATTTATATATTATTAATCCTTGCAACCAATGCTGCAACATAAGGAAACTAATAACATTCTTTCTAGCTCAAATAAAAGAAAGAAACCTTCTGAATTGAACCAAACATATCTTTGGCACTTAAGATTAGGTCATATTAACTTGAGGAGGATTCAAAGACTGGTAGTAGATGGGCCATTAGGCTCGTTGGCAGTGGAGCCATTTCCAGTTTGCGAATCCTGCTTGGAAGGTAAGATGACTAATAGGCCTTTTAAAGCAAAGGGGAATAGAGCTAAAGAAGTGTTAGAATTGGTTCATACTGATTTATGTGGACCTATGAGTATTCAAGCAAGAGGAGGTTATGAGTATTTTGTCACTTTCATTGACGATTATTCTAGATATGGGTACATTTATTTGTTGCGCCGTAAGTCTGAGTGCTTTGAAAAATTCAAAGAGTACAAAGCAAGTGCGGAGAAGCGACATCTTGGAAAATGTATCAAGTCACTACGATCAGATCGTGGTGGCGAATACTTGCTTGGAGAATTTAGGGAATATTTATCAGAAAATGGGATTGCATCCCAGTTGTCTGCACCTGGCACACCTCAGCAGAATGGTGTAGCAGAGAGAAGGAATCGGACTCTTTTAGAGAGTGTTAGATCGATGATGAGTTATTCAGATTTACCCAAGTCGTTCTGGGGATATGCTATAGAAACAGCGGCTTACCTTCTGAACTTGGTACCTTCTAAGTCGGTTCCCAAGACTCCAATAGAATTGTGGACTGGTAGCAAACCAAGTCTAAGACATATTCGGATTTGGGGTTGTCCAGCACATGTGCTGAACAAGAACGCGACTAAGTTAGAATCTCGTACAGAAGTAAGGCTGTTTGTAGGCTATCCCATGGGAACGAAAGGTTATTCATTTTATAGTCCTAGGGATCGAGATATCATTGTTAGCACCAATGCTAGATTCTTAGAAGAAGACTATATAATGAACCACAAACCCATGAGTAGTATCGTTTTAGAGGAACTAGTGGGAGGGACAGATAATCCCCAAGTGCCAATAGTACAAGTAGATCAACCACAAGAAAATGCACAACCTGTCACTAATACCACACCGGTGCTTCGTCGTAGTGGGAGGGTTGTTCAACAACCTGATAGATTCATGTTTTTGGGAGAGTCCTCGGACTTGGTCTCTGGTGAACATGATGAGGATCCCAGGACATACGAACAAGCAATTCTAGATAAAGATGCAGATCTTTGGCAAAAGGCAATGGAATCTGAGATGGAATCTATGTATTCTAATCAAGTTTGGGAGCTCGTGGAACCACCCAAAGGTGTAAAACCCAATGGATGTATGTGGATCTACAAGAAGAAAAGAGGATCTGACAAAAAGGTGAAAGCTTGGAAAGCACGACTTGTTGCGAAAGGGTATACTCAAAAAGAAGGGATCGATTATGAGGAAACCTTTTCGCCAGTTGTTATGCTTAAGTCGATCTGGATTCTTTTATCTATAGCAGCTCATCTCGATTATGAGATTTGGCAAATGGATGTCAAGACAGCTTTCCTTAATGGAAGTCTTGAGGAAACCATCTATATGTAACAACCAAAAGGATTCATTAAGGAAGGCCAAGAGCATCTTGTTTGTAAGCTTAAGAGGTCTATTTATGGACTAAAACAAGCTTCTAGGGACTGGAATATTCGTTTTGATCAGGCAGTCCAGTCATATGGATTTGATCAAAGTCCAAGCGAATCATGTGTGTATAAGAGAAGTGAGGGTAATGCAGTGGTTTTTCTAGTACTCTATGTAGATGACATTTTACTCATTGGAAACAATGTTAAGATGTTGTCATCAATAAAGGCATGGTTGTTCAAACAATTTGAAATGAAGGACTTAGGTGAAGCGGCATACATTCTTGGGATCAAAGTAATAAGGGATCGCAAGAAAAGGATGTTGGTTTATCTCAAGAGCCCTACATTGATGAAGTATTAGCTCGTTTTAACATGCAGAACTCTAAGAAAGGTTTTCTACCTTTTAAGCATGGAGTGGCTCTATCCAAGGAGCAGTGTCCTTCGACACCTAAGGATATAGAGAGCATGAAAGGAGTTCTTTATGCTTCGGCATGTGGAAGCTTAATGTATGCTATGTTATGTACGAGGCCTGACATCTGCTTTGCTGTAGGCATGGTTAGTAGATATCAGTCGAACCCAGGTCAGGAACATTGGAGTGCAGTAAAAACTATACTCAAGTACCTGAGAAGGACTAAGGAGTATATGTTAATTTACAAGGCCTCAGATCTATTTCCTTTGGGATATACTGATTCAGATTTCCAATCAGATAGGGATAAGAGGAAATCTACCTCGGGATATGTTTTTACTTTGGGAGGTGGAGCCGTTATATGGAGGAGTGTAAAGCAGAATTGCATTGCAGACTCTACCATGGAAGCCGAGTACGTGGCGGCCTCTGAGGCTGCAAAGGAGGCTGTATGGTTCAGGAACTTCCTTTGGACTTGGATGTGGTACCTAATTTGCCTAGGAGCTTGACAGTGTATTGTGATAACACTGGTGCTGTGGCAAATTCGAAGGAACCGCGAGATCACAAAGCAGCTAAACATATTGAACGTAAGTATCATCTCATACGAGGAATCGTAAAGCGAGGAGATATAGTTGTGGCTCACATATCATCAGAAGACAACCGGGCAGATCCTTTCACAAAGAGCCTGTCGGCCAAAGTTTTTGACAGGCATGTGGAAGCGATAGGAGTCATATGGATGGACACATAGTTTTTTGTAATAGTGGATTAAATAAACACTGATATACTCATAGAATATTTTGAGTATAAGTGGGAGATTGTTGGTGTATACTGAAAATATTTATTTGAAGTATTTACATTTATTTCTGGCCGGTTTAATTGAGAATCATTTAAATGTTTACATGTTGTCTAAATATTATATATTGTGAATAATCTAGTATCAAATGGGATACAGAATATTAGATTATTAAATATGGTTTATATAATATAATAAGGTTCACAGCACATGTGGAGTTAGACAATCCACTGGAATGGCTGTAGTATTATTTATATTAGTTTATATTGACTAATAAATAATACTAGTATACTTTGTGTATATTGAACAGGATCAAATTTAGAATTGTTCCCTTATACTGATTAAGAAGGTGAACTAAGATTCTATGTTATTATTAATGCTTAGGTTCTTAATCCGGAAATAATAATTGACACGTATATATTATTTACATGCTTTGATTTATATATGAAATAATTCTTGTGAATTATATCATTATATTTTGAGTGTTGAAATAATATATATGGTGGGATATTATTTATTGAAGGAATCCATGTCCTGATAATATTCGGGTTAATGATGTCCCCTTGAAAGCTCAAAAAGATTTAATTATGTGAAACCCTGCAGGTGGATTTATTCCGGCATAATTAAATAAAGGTTGAGTGGATGATCAAGGATAAAAGATATTAATTAAATGAATTATCAGTAATTTATTTAATTAATGGACATGCGATATTTTAAACATGGGGAATTTAATAAGCAAATAATATTGGAACCGAATTAATTAATTAAATTACGGTATTAGGAAAGGTAGTGCAAATATTAATTCTTTAGTGGAATGAATTAATATTTAATTACATTGGGCTAGGCTCAAGATGTAATTAGAAGGCCCAACCTAATTATCCATGATCCCTATTGTAGCCTATATATATTCCTATTCTCTTCTTGCTGGGGGCGGGTCGAGAAAATTTGGTAGCCACCCAGGAGCAAGAAGAGAGGTTAACTTGAGAAGACGAAGGCCACACTTCGCTCAAGGGAATTTGGGAATACAATAGAAGAGCGTGGAATCAACCGTTAACAAGGTGACTTTTCTATTCGTACTCGTTAATTTATTGTATCAAAAATCGCAGTGCCAAGATCTTATTGTTCCAACAGAAAGCTCCTCCTCCATTAAGGGTCGTTGCCCACCACCGAGAGCTGAAAGCTCCTCTTCAGCCAAGGCATGAGCCCCCTCTTGTGACTGATAGTGCCCCAAACAGGAGAGAACCTCCAAGGGCTGATCCTACCAAACTAATGGCTTTAGGAGATCTCATGATCCAACTCCGCCCTTTAAACGGACGAAATTATGAATGCTCGAATTTCAAGGAAAATGAAGATGCCAACTATCAAGCCTCACGATGGCACGGGTGATCCCGAAAATCATGTAAGGACGTTCCCCAACGCTCTGCTTCTCGAGCCCATATCTGATGCACTTAAGTGTAGGGCCTTTCCTCAAATACTGGGGGGCATGGCTCAACATTGGTACATCCGTCTGCCTCCAAATTCGGTAGGCTCGTTTAAGGACCTGAACAAGGCTTTTATAGCCCAATGTGTTAGTGGAAAAACTCTTGAGAAAAGCTCTGCTTCACTGATGAACTTGGGGCAAAAAAAGGATGGATCCCCGAGGGACTATCTGAATATATTCATGAAGGAAGCACAGAGAGTGCAGGATCTTGACGAGCAAGTGACCATGGTAGTCCTGCAACAAAGAACTATGGACGTGTATTTTAAAAGGTCATTGGCCAAACATCCTCCGGAAAACATGAATATGCTCCAATGTAGGGCAGGAAGATATATTAAGTCTAAAGAAAGTATGAAGAGGGAAGCCATGACTGGCAATAATGGAAACAATGACAACTCAAAGAAGTGGAAGGCAGAGCCAGAGTACGATGCTAGGGACAAGTATCCCAAGAATGGCAAAGACTCCGATTCTGTACCGAGAAAGAGCCAAGGACCAAGGGTTGAGTGCTCCAAGGAGCCAAATCTTGATGGACATCGAGAAAGACAAGGACCTAAGATGGCCGAAGCCAATAAGGGGCGAATTTCCCCATGATGACCTGTTGGTCATAACACCTGTGATAGGCAACTCACAAGTAAAGCGAGTCTTGGTAGACAACAGATCTTCTGTGGACATTCTGTTACACGACGTCTTTCCTAAGATGAGATATAACGATTCACAGTTGACTCCATCGAACATGCCAATCTACGGGTTTAATGGCGTTCAGCTACCCATAACTATTGGGTAGAAGCCAAAAAAGGTCACTCAGATATTGAACCTTTTGTTGGTTAAAGCAACTTCTACTTACAATGTTATCCTTAAAAGGACAGGCTTGCATGTCTTTAAGGCGGTTGCCTCAAGATAAGACCCGATGGTCACATTTCCTACAAGGAAGGGAGTTGATGAAGAAAAGAGAGATCGAACAATGACAAAGAATTACTACCTGGCCTCCTTGAGGATTGATGACGTCGGGGGGTAGGTCCTCCCAATTGAAGACACGGATGTCCGAGAAGATGAGAAACAAAGAGTAAAGCTCACTAAGGACTTGGTCCCCATTCACTTAGTTCTTGAAGAACCTGAAAAGTTTCTCACGTAAGGCATTACTGAATGAGCCCTTCAAGGGCAAATTGGATGTGTCCTCCACGGGGCCGAGTGAAATTACTCCACTATTGAGGAGTTCGCACTAGCACTGATTGCCGCATCAAAAAAGCTACGGCCTTACTTTCAGGCACACAAGATCAAGGTCCTTACAGACCAGCCTCTGAGAAACATCTTGCACAGCCCTAAAGCCAGTGTAAGGCTCATCAAGTACAAGCCTAGGATGGCCATCAAAGCCCAGGCTCTAGCTGACTTCGTGGTTTAATGTACCATTGACAACCAAGAAGTCGGGGGGTAGAAGGTAATAGACCAGAAAGGTCAGCAAGGTGAGAAGCCCCTGGAAGAGAAGAAGGAGTATTGGATGCTCTATTTTGATGGGGCATCAAAAACAAAAACCAGTGGTACCGGTTTAGTTCTGCAAAGCCCCGATGGATTCGCAGTTGAGTATGCCTTGAAGTTGGACTTCCAAACAACCTACAACGAGGCATAGTATGAAGCTCTGACAACCGGCCTTGGATTGGCAAGAGCCCTGAGGGAGGGTGAAGAACCTGAAGGTCTGTGGAGACTCAAAGCTGGTAGTCTCACAAGTCAATGGAGAGTTTAAGGCTAGAGAAAAGAATATGGCCAAGTACTTGAGGATTGTGAAAGCTGTGCTGTGATGGCTCAATACGATGAGTGCTATGTGGAGCACATTCCAAGAAATGAGAACATTAAGGCCGATGCCCTATCTAAGTTCGCCTCTTCTGAGATAGAGAATTATGCGGGGAGTTTTTACTTCCAGGTCCTGAAGACCCCACCATCGATTCAAAATTGGTAGCACCAGTTGCTGTAAGCTAAAGGATAGACCCTATCAAAGCTCATCTTGAGACTGGTTGGCTTCCTGATAATGCCTTGAAGGCACGAAAACTATTAGTGAAAATATTGAGATAAGAGATCCTTTGTCATTCCATATTTAAAATATTGAATCCCAACAAATTTTAAGCCTTGATGGCCAACAAGGCTATCTACCTCCAATCGAGCTTGTCGTTTGAATTCAAGGCCTTGAATCAAGAGTCGTCAGTCAAATTCAAGCCTAAGCAAGGTTCTATAAGCCTAAGAAGAAGGATTGAAAACCAACCAAGGCATCCTAGACTTGAAGTCAAGTGTTAAGGAGTAAGAGAACTCCCTGAACGATCAACAAAAAAGTAAGACCTCCTCCGTGTAAAACAAGGGGGGCAGGAAAAAAATTCTACAAAAGGATTGGTGATAACCAACAACCACGAATGAGTTCAAGGTTTCAAATATTCAGCAAACGAATTAAGGCCCCGAAGGTCAAGAAAGCTAAGAAACGGGTCATTTCAAGGTTCCGCAGGAATCTCAAAAATTTGAAAATAATAAGGCTAGGAGCCCGACAAAAGCCAAAGAAACGATCCATAAATGAAAATTGGCCCAAGGGATAGGAGCCTAGAACACCAACGCACAAGAAGCTAAATCTCCTAGGCGTTGGATCAAATAAAGCCTCCTTGGCGGGGATACCCACGCCAAGGCTGGAGTAACAAATGAAGGGTATTAAAGTACCCACGCCAAGAAGACTTAAAATCATAAGACAAGGTATCACAAAGTGCCTCCTTGGCGGGGGTACCCACGCCAAGGATGTACGAGTTGAGGTTGAAAAAATACCCACGGTTAGGAAGCCATATCTCCTAGACGTGGTTGGCAAAAACATCTCCTAGGCGGGGATACCCACGCCTAGAGTGGTTGTACAAATGAAGGCATGAAATACCCACGCCCAGGAGACAAACTTCCTTGGCATGCCTAAGGAGAAGATCTCCTTGGCGGGGGTACCCACGCCCTGAACAAATTTTGAAAATTGAAGGCATGAAATACCCACGCCCAGGAGACCAACTTCCTTGGCGTGCCTAAGGAGAAGGTCTCCTTGGCGGGGGTACCCACGCCCAGGGATCCTCTTCGAACGACAAGCCATTTTTCAGAAATTAAAAAAAGGAATAAAATCCTTAAAAATTTTGAAAATAGGCTAGAAATGATGATAAAAATAGGTAAAAATACCTATTAAATCAAGAAAAAATAAAGAAATAATTTATAAAATTATTTTTGAGGCATGAGGCCCAATATTTTTTTTTTGGTACAAATTATCGAAATTAAAATGTATAAAACCTGAAGGTTCAAAAAAATAAAAATAAAAATATTTAAACCGGAAGGTTAAAAAAAAAAAATCCTAAATTATTAGAAATAATTTAGAAAAATACCTGTGGGTACATTAAAAATTCCTAAATTATTAGGAATAATTTAGAAAAATACCTGTTGGTACATAAAAATTCCTAAATTATTAGGAAAAATTACGAAAAATACCTATGGGTACCTAAAAATTCATAAATTATTAGGAATAATTAAGGAAAATACCTGGTGGTACATAAAAATTCCTAAATTATTAGGAATAATTAAGGAAAATACCTTTGGGTACATAAAGATTCCTAAATTATTAGGAAAAATTACGAAAAATACCTGTGGGTACATAGAAATTCCTAAAATATTAGGAAAAATTATGAAAAATACCTGTGGGTAAATAGAAATTCCTAAAATATTAGGAAAAATTATGAAAAATACCTGTGGGTAAATAGAAATTCCTAAAATATTAGGAAAAATTATGAAAAATATATGTGGGTACATAAAAATTCCTAAATTATTAGGAAAAATTACGAAAAATACCCGTGGGTACATAAAATTTCCTAAATTTATTAGGAAAAATTACGAAAAATACTTGTGGGTACCTAAAAATTCCTAAATTATTAGGAATAATTAAGAAAAATACCTGTGGGTACATAAAAATTTCTAAATTATCAGGAATAATTTAGAAAAATACCTGTGGGTACATAAAAAATTCCTAAATTATTAGGAAAAGTACAGAAAAATACGAGGAAGATTATAGAAATATCTTCTTAACAAATTGAGCAATAATTTATGCTAATAATGCATAAAAGCTCTATGAAAGTGCCGAAATTGCTAAAAGCAAGCACAAATTAAAGCCTCGAATAAGGCAAATCGTCGTAAATGTGTAGGTCGCTCCACACTTTACAATCAAGACGATACTCGTGAAACACTAGTGTAAACCAAAATTTCCATATAAGGGTAGGAAAATTAAGAAGTCCCAGGTAAGGGATAAAAATGACCCCGAGTCTCGAAAAAGGCAATTATAACTTCTACGAAAATCTGATCAGTTTTCCTAGTAGTTGGGGGGCAAATGATATGGGCTAAAAGTAAGCCCTAAAGGCATAGTTAATGTTGCATTAATTAGACCTAGCTTGGCCCAAATACGAAGCCTTGTAACGAGGCCCAAGACCCTAATTAATTACTAATTTTCGTAATTGATTAGAGGGATAAATCAACATCTCATTAATTTGAGATATAATGGGAAACAACTCCTACAAAGGAAAGAAATCAGTATATACAATCATATCACGATTCTAATTCCACGTAATAGGAATTAGGATTGACTCTTATCAGAAAAGGATTCTGGATAACTATTACTACATGGAAACTAATTCCTACATGGAAGGAGGTTAGAAACTTCTAGAATTGGGCCAAGGAGGTGACTTGCCCACCAAGTCACCTATCCCTATTCTAACTCTAGGCTTTTCATGCCTATATAAAGAACGCAACCCCTCATCTCAGGTCAACGTTTTTTGGACAGAGCTCAATACGTCATCAACGTTTTAGGCTTCATCCTCGAATAAGGACATACAAGTCACTACGTCACTACGCCGCGAGGGCGCATCAAGCCACGTAGGCAACTCTAGAACTACGTTTTGGCTTGATTCTTGATATTCATCAAGGTACGTAGGCATCTTGTTAGGACCGAGTTAGTCCCCGACAACAAGAGCAGCCACCATTAAAGCTCGAAGCTCACCCCCCTTTGCATTCAATACACACTCCCTAGCTGCAATTTCAATACTTGTGATTTTCATCCACAACAGATTCCTATTTATATTAATCGAAAATTAATACCCCAAAAATATTTTTAACCCCTAATTAAAATCATTAAGCCATAAAAATAATTTTTATGGGATAAAAATGTACAATTTTTATTTTTAAACAAATATAATATAAATATCAAAATTTCCCAAAAATTATGAATATTACAAAAATTACAAAATAATACATTTTTGAACATCCCATTATTATATGAAAATAATTTTATGAAAAACAGGGCCTTGAATCCAATAAAGGGGCTGGGTCTGGAAATTAAAATGCGAAATAACTGTATTCTAAAAATATAAAAATTACAGAAAAATAGAATAAAATATTCTGTGATACACGGAAGTCACATAACACGCATGGGATAATTTTCCTATTTTATAAAAATCATAACGCGTTTAAATGCATTAAAAATAAACTAACACACAGTAAAATCAACTAAAAATATATTTTGATATAATAAATTACACGCAAATTTCCTTGATTGATCGAAAATATAAAATACAAAATTTTCAAATATTTTCATAATGCACCCAAATATTAATGGGGCACGGATAAGATACCGGGTAAAATTTTAGTACGAGAAAAATATAGTTTTGATTCTTAAAATTCTAAAATAATCGCAAGTTACCAAAAATGTGAAAATATTAAATTTTAAACATTTTAATAATTTATAAAAATAAAACTTTTGTACACGGATAGAATATCGGGTATAATTTTTGTACCAATAAAATACCAACTCGATCCATAAAATTTTAAAACGAACTCAATTTATCAATTTTGATAAAAATATAAATTTTTAATAAAATAAACATTTTTACTAACACAGACAGTACCAAATACAGTCTACCCGAATAACCTATTAACAATTAAACACATAACTGCATTTAAATTAAAATTAAATATTCACAATCTTATTATTCCTTTATGGAAAACCAATAAAATATTTAAATAATAACAATAATAATAATAAATCCGGAAAAAAAAATCGGGATTGTTACACCAATTGAGATTCCTGAGTCATTTCACCACCAAAGAAAGAAGAATTATAGATAGTAGGAAGATGAGTTCTTAGAAGTACCTGAACATGATTTGGATAGTGTAATGCAGGTATTTCATCTAGATTCTTTTCATTGTCCTTTTTTGTAATGTCAGAGAAAATTCTCTTTTGCTGTACATAAGAAGAAACACAATATTCTCTACCAAATCTAGCTTCAACATCAGGAATGAAATGGTTAATAAACAGTTGCATGAATCTGTGATAATAAACCATATTCCTGTCATGATCTCTTGACCCAAGTTTAATACACATCTGACTTAAGATAATGTGACCAAAATTAATTACTCTTTTATAAAGCAAGCTATATGCAATATGTAATGTAACAGCAGTAATTTGTTGAAAAGAACTACATTTACCAGTAAAACATTTAGCAATTTGATCAAAGATGAAAGACCATTCTTTCCTAAGAAAAGATCTATTTAACTGGCTCATATTATCTAGAGGTCCATCATAACCTAATTTATATAACATAGTTCTCACATCATCATCAGATGGTACATTCTCAAAATTCGTACTAACAGGTAAGCGAAGTACTGAATTAACAACAGATTCAGTAAGATCAAATGAGTCTTGTCCTAAGTGTAGAACAATCTTACCTGATTGACTCTGAGTAGAATCAATTACCTCAGCATTCTCCCAAGCTTGTGAAACAGCTACTTGATTAATTTGTGGAGATGCTGTCAAGGCATAGCTTAATGGTCCTTTCGCCATAAAGTCCATTATAGGGTGAAAATCAGTTGACACCCCTTCCTTGTTGGTGATAGCTGCAACATGATTGTTCATCATAAAATCAAAGTCACCAAACTTGAAAGCTACTGATTTGGGTAGTCTTCTTTGAGTTGCCATTTTGATCTGAAAAGAACTTAAGAAATCTTTGAAATTGATTAGTGATTTTAAGAATTCGAGAGTGTTTTTGCTTTAGAGAATGAAATTAGAGAAAGCAATTACACGATTAGAGTGTCAAAATAATTATATTCAAAAATCCTTCAGACCCATTATCCCACGTTGACACGTAGGTTGAAAGGTGTCAGTCCCTGAAAAATGCAGTTACCTACGACTTTTGGGAAATAAAATCCAAAAATAATTTAAAGTAAATAAGTCAAGGTAAAATCAAGATAAAAAATCAATACTGATCAGCTTCCTTTTCCTGAGGTGATCTTCTCATCTGGATAATCACACAATTCAATGTGATTTCTGAATCAAAAGAATTGCTAATCCTGATGTGAACACACTTGTATTCCTAATCAATATCATCCTGATTTCAAAGACTAAATGGAGTTTCCACGTGGCATTTTCTTTTTCCTGTAAAAGAAATAAATAAAATTGAACAAAATCAATTAGTTAAATTCGTTTAATATTTCTTGAAAATAAAAGAAGTATAGTCACGCATAATTATGACTGTCTGCATTGATATCCCCAAACGACTGTTCAGCTTTCCACATCTTTCTATAAAAGAAACTAACGTCTTATGCCATTCTCCAAAACCTTTTCTTTCTTTTCTCTTTTCATCATGGCTTTCAACCTAAATCTTCATATGAACCCTAGCTTTTGGTTCATTACCACTGAGAAGTTCTTTACTCTTGATGATCAGGAGCAAGTGAACTATCTCTTAGAAGAGATGACTTTTCTCATCGAGTCAGATATGGTTGGTCTTAACCCAGATAATTTCCACGAATCTCTTCTAAAACATCTACCAGTTGGATACAATCCTCCTCTAATCTCTTCACACCTTGAGGATGAAGAATTTGGCGAAGAGTCTGAGGTTGATCTTGATGGAGATGCTATTCATCTTCTTCAATAAGCATGAAGATGAGTCAGCTGTTCTCATTCAAGTCGCCCAGACAAGAAATCCAATCTTGAGATGCTCCTTGTCCTGAAGTCGATCGTTGAGGATTGAAGCAGTAACAGCTTTAGACAAGGATAGAATTATCAGTAGTAGTTAGACAAAAAGAAGAATTATATTTCATTTTCATGTATGTAATGCTTTTGATTAATGAAAATACAAGTTTTCTTAATATCTACTTGTCTATCGTTGTTTATTGATTGACATGAATAATGATATAAATTATCAGTATGCATGTAATAAAACTTGCTAACATAGACTTTAACAAAACTCAGAATTGAACCACTAAATGACATGAACTTCAAAAATTGAAACAGTAAGACACACAAATTTCACAATCCTGATACTGACGATACAATGCTGATGTCAATACTGATGACGTCAGCATACTGATAGTAATCCTGATGTTTATTAACAAGTCTATCATACTGTAATTTATCAAAGTAAAGTGTTACAGCTTAAGCATTTAAAAATCAAGTATAGATCCTGACAAATATATCAAGTCTATAAGCTGAAACAACATACCTTGCTACTTATGCAGATGTTAAAGGTCTAAAAATTTAACATTCCTAATTCATTAACCAATCTAGTGAATGTAGCCTCATCAAGTGGTTTTGTTAGAATATCTGCAAGCTGTTTATCAGTAGGAACAAAATGAAGTTCCACAGTACCATTTTTAATATGTTCTCTAATAAAATGATACCTGACATCAATGTGCTTAGTCCTTGAGTGTTGAACTGGATTTTCTGCAATTTTGATAGCACTGGTATTATCACAAAACATAGGAATATTACTAAGTGTCATACCATAATCCATCAACTGATTTCTTATCCAAAGGAGTTGAGCACAACAACTGCCTGCTGCAATGTATTCAGCCTCTACAGTTGAGGTTGAAACTGATTGCTGCTTCTTGCTTGCCCAAGAAATCAATCTGTTTCTGAAGAATTGACATGTACCTGTAGTGCTTTTCCTGTCTATTTTACACCCTGCATAATCAGAGTCTGAATAGCCAATTAGAGAGAAATCAGATTCTCTTGGATACCACAAACCAAGATTTGGAGTTCCCTTGAGATATCTAAAAATTCTCTTCACAGCAATTAAATGAGATTCCTTAGGATCACTTTGAAATCTAGCACATAAACAGGTAGAGAACATTATATCTGGTCTACTTGAAGTTAAATATAACAGTGAACCTATCATGCCTCTATAGCTAATGTTATCAACACTCTTTCCCTTAGGATCAGAGTCTAGCTTAGTGGCTGTTGCCATGGGTGTCTTTGCAATTGCACAAGTTTGAAAGTCAAACCTTTTTAAAAGATCTTTGATATACTTTGACTGATTAATGAAAATACCAGTCTCAGTCTGTTTGACCTGCAAACCTAAAAAGTAATTTAGTTCACCCATCATGCTCATCTGATACTTAGACTGCATAAGCTTGCTAAACTTAGCACATAACTTTTCATTTATAGAACCAAATATAATATCATCAACATAAACTTGAACTAAAAGCAAATCACCTTTTATCTTTCTAAAGAATAGAGTTTTGTCAATTGTACCTCTTGTGAAGCCATTTTCAAGAAGAAATTTAGACAAAGTCTCATACCATGCTCTTGGTGCCTGCTTTAGTCCATAGAGTGCCTTGTCAAGTTTGTCGACATGATTTGGAAACTTTGGATCAACAAAACCAGGTGGTTGTTCCACATACACTTCCTCATCAAGTCTGCCATTAAGAAAAGCACTCTTTACATCCATCTGGTATACCTTGAATTTTGAATGAGCTGCAAATGCAAGAAACATTCTGATTGCTTCCAATCTTGCTACAGGTGCAAAGTTTTCATCATAGTCAATTCCTTCTTCCTGAGAATAACCCTTGGCCACCAATCTTTCTTTGTTTCTTACAATCATACCAGATTCATCTAGCTTGTTTCTGAAAATCCATTTAGCACCAACAATAGATCTATCTTTAGGTCTTTGTACCAATTTCCAAACTTTGTTCCTCTCAAACTCATTCAATTCTTCCTGCATTGCTATTACCCAATCAGGATCCTGTAAGGCTTCTTCAACCATCATAGGTTCATTCTTTGAGAGAAAACAACTGTACAAGCATTCATTTTGAATTGATCTTCTAGTTCGAACACCACTATTTGGATCACTAATTATCAAATCCTCAGTATGATCCTTTGTCCATTTTCTAACATGTGGTAGATTGTTCCTGCTAGACTCTCCCCCTAAGTTAGTGGTATTTCTTGTAGAAGAGTGTTCATTTCCTTCAAAATCTCCCCCTTGATCAGTAGAATCAGTGGATTCAGTACTGCTGCTAGTTTCTGATCTTCCTTCATTAGACTCTGAAGGATCAGTTCCTGATGAAGTAGACTCTGAAAGACTAGTTTGATCCTGACCAGTACTGTGTTCTCTTTGATTGAATTGCTCTCCCTCAACAGTAGCATTCCTTTGAGAAGCAATAGAGATTTCCTCTGGAGAACCTTCATCATCGCTGGAGAGAATCTCAGAATACTTAAGATTTTCAAATTCCAGATTGTCATGGCTTTCATCAGTTTGCAAAATTCCAAACTTCTTATCATCAAATGCAACATGAATTGATTCCATAACAATGTGAGTTCTGAGATTGTATAGTTTGAAGGCCTTTGATCCTGAATATCCTAGAAAGATTGCTTCATCCGATTTGGCTTCAAATTTTCCAAGTTGTTCTGGATGAACTTTCAGGACATAGCATTTGCATCCAAAGATGTGAAAGTATTTCACACTTGGTTTCTTTCCTTTGATCATCTCATAGGGCGTCTTACCATGAGCATTTACCAAGGTACAGTTTTGAGTGAAACATGCAGTGTTGATAGCTTCTGCCCAGAAGTAGGTTGGAAGCTTTGCATCTGCAAGCATGGTTCTTGCTGCCTCTATCAGAGTTCTGTTCTTTCTTTCTACTACACCATTCTGCTGAGGTGTTCCAGGTGCAGAAAACTGTTGAGTAATTCCTTTGTCTGCACAATGCTCCTCCATTGTAGAATTCTTAAATTCTGTACCATTGTCACTTCTGAGCACTTTGACCTTGTACTCAGAGCTATTCTGAATATTCTTGACAAGTTCAATGATTTGCTGAGGAGCTTCATCCTTGTTGTGTAGAAAGAATACCCATGTGAACCTTGTGTAATCATCCACTATAACTAGAGCATATCTTTTCTTGCTGATAGACATAATGTATACTGGACCAAATAAATCAAGATGCAGCATGTGAAATGGTTCAGTAATTGAATTTTCTGTCTTGCTCTTGAAAGTAGTTCTTCTTTGTTTTCCAAGCTGACAAGCATCACAAAGTCCATCTTGCATATAATTTTCCTGAGGTAGGCCTCTCACCAGATGATGCTTAACAAGTTGATTAAGCTTCTTGAAGTTGAGATGTGAGAGCTTCTTGTGCCAGTTCCAGCTTTCATCATTTGATGCCTTGCTGTAAAGACATCTGACAGTTCTTTTAGATGTGTCACTCAAGCTGGCTTCATACATGTTACCATGTCTCTGACCAGTCAAAACAATGTCTCCATTCTTCATATTCAAGATTTTGCATCCTTTACTGTCAGAGATTGATTGGTAACCCTTATCACCCAGTTGACTTATGCTTAAAAGTGTGTGTTTCAAGCCTTCAACCAGTGCTACGTTTTCTATGATGACATTCCCCAAAATAATTGAGCCATATCCCAGAGTTTCTCCTTTGTTGCCATCTCCAAAGGATATTACTGGGCCAGCTTTCCTCTCAAACTTTGTAAGCAGGGACTCCTTTCCAGTCATATGTCCAGAGCATCCACTGTCCAAGATAATTGAATGCTTCTTTCCACTGCCTTGCAGAAAAAAAGTAGCTAGTTAGAATTTTTTAGGACCCAACTTTGATTGGATCATTTCTTACTAACTTTTGAACCAACAGGCTTTGAAGATTTTGCTTTTGATTTACCTGTTGCAGAGTCAACCTTAGACATAGATTTCACAAACTGTTTTGTGACTAGGAGTTTCAGATTTCAGAGAATAATAGTCATAATACAGTTCATGATATTCCTTACACATATAAATGGAATGAAGTAAACTACCACAATGATAACAGGATTCTTGTGGCTGGTATTGAATTTTCTGAGTCTTGGGGAATCTGGACTCAGTTTTCCAAGAAGGTTTTTGATTGCAGTCTAGGGCCAAATGATTATGATTTCCACATTTATAGCATTTCTTCCTAGGTGCATCAGGTACATTCTTGTAATTATTCTCTTTGTTAATACCTTCTTTTCCATTCCTATTTCTTCTGATCTTGCTAGACTCTGAAATACTTTCTAATCTCTGTTTCAACTGAGACTTAGACTAAAAACCTATGTTGACATTCTTAGGTTTTTCTAACACTCTCTCATCTGAATTGCTATTGTTAATTCTTTTGTGCACAACTGGGGTACCTTTAGAATCAACAAATTTAACATGTTTAGGTTCAGAAACTATCTTCTTACCTTCAGACTTAGATGTGCTAGCCTCAATTTTACTATCATCATTGATAATAGCTACAGTATCTTCTTGCCTAGCCTTATCAAAACCTAAACCATTAACTTTACCAAAAATTTGATTTTCAATGATTTCTTGAGTCTTTTTACCAGAATTGTTAATGGTTTTAATCACATCTCTCTCTTCCTCTAGTTCTTTTCTGACATAGTCATAAGCCTCAAGAATAACACCATAATCTTGCTTAGCTTTATCAGAACTTAACCTATATTCTTCCATTTGAATTAACTCAGATTCAAGAAAATTATTTCTACTAACTAATTCATCATTCTTAGCCTTGAGTTCATCTTTTTCACTAGCAAGAATTTTCAAATTAGTCATAAGATTCTTAAACTCAACATGAATAGATCTAATATCATCAGAATCTGAGCTATCAAATGAATCAAGAGAGTGAAGTGATACCTTAACAGAAGATGAAGAAGTTTTCTTTGGAGATCCAGGCTTGTTTGAAGAACTTGCCATCAATGCAATGTTGTCATAATCCAATTCACCTTCAGAATCACTGGAGTCTGCCCAATCCTTCTGTGTGACCATGAGTGCATTACCCTTCCCTGAATTCCTAGGCTTCTTGCACTCACTAGCAAAGTGTCCAAGCTCACTGTAGTTAAAGCACTTGATCTTGGCTTTATCAAGCTTGATAATTGTACTCTTGCCTTTGTCACTCTTTTTCTCCTCTTTCTTCTGAAAAGAGCCTTTGCTAAATCTTCTCCTGTTGAATCTTCCTTTCTTGAAAGCTTTAGCAAACATAGCAAAGAGTTCTTGCATCTCTGATTCAGAATCATTATCTTCAGAGTCTATATCTGTAGTCTCTGACTCAGAACTTTGTTTGCTCTTCTTCTTCCTCAAGTCTCTTTCAGTAGATTCAGACTTTTCTTCTGGAAGCTTCTTTGATTCAGATTGAGTAGTGAGTGCAATAGTTTTCATCTTTCCTTCACTCCTGCTCTTTTTCTGCTGCTTGTCAAGTTCATAAGCTCTCAATTTTCCATAAACTGCTTCTAATGATATTTCATCCAGATCATTAGCTTCCTCAATTGCAGATATCTTCTTATTGTAGAAATCAGGAAGAGCTTTCATGAACTTAGTATTCATATCCTCCAAGTCATAATATTTACCATGCATGGCCATCTCATTGATGAGTTTAGTAAACCTATCAAAAGTGTAAGAACCCTAATTTTTGGTAATATTTTCTTTTATTTAATATCATGTGGAATTGTCAATTTGGAACCTTTCTAGTCATCCCTGTTGATTAATAGAATTGATTGTCTGAGAAACTATGTTGTTACATTCACTATGTAAGATAAAAGGAAGATTGTGAAGGCAAGAGTCTTATTGTTAGTAAGATTTATAAAACTTGGGATTTGAGAATGATTAGAGTATTAAAAGATTTATTAAGGATTATGACGAGTAATTGTGGACATTCGAGGGATTTACACAATTAAGTACTTAAGGAATTATAGGGGAAATCTCTACGCGACAAAATATTATTACGAGAGATTAATTAAGATACGATACGAATTAAAGATTAAATGACAAGCATTGGTGGAAGAATAATGATACAAGGAGTAGTATTGCATGCAAGTCCCATGCAACCAAGTGGTTAGAAATAAGCAAAATAGTTAACCAAATGGAAGGGGAATAGTAACTAGTTACATGGCTTTTCAAAAAGAGGAGACAAGAAGTACAAGTAGCCATACCATGCTAGTACCTTGCCTATACATACAACATATGTATCACCCAACATCCCTTTATAACTTATTCACCCAACAACAACAAAAAAATCAAAAACACTCTCCCCCCCCTTCCAAGGAGCTCTCGGCCAAGAACAAAAAGGGAAGAAGAAAATTCTTCCTCCCCCATTTCTCATCACTCATAAATCAAGACATAATTACTAGGCCCTCTACATCATCTAAGCAAGGTATGTTAAGAGTTTCAAGCCATTTCATCCATCCAAATTCAAGTTATAAATTGTTAAAGATTTGGTGAATAGTAACCATGTTTGGTTTTTCTTTTAGATCTTGGATTGTAAGGGTTGTAGGAGACCATTCAAGGTGTTATTGAGTTTTGTAAGGCTTATCCAAGGCTCCTAGGTGCTCAAGAAGGTATAAAAATCACAAACCCTTTTGGCCATGTAGTGTTTATGATGTTTGGTAGTAGATCCATGTATATATGTGTTAATCTTGGTTGTATAAGTAATGGATGACATGGATCTTGAGTTTTGGTGTTGTGATTGTGATTTTAATGATTGTGGATAGTATGTGTATCTCCATGAGTGATATAAAGCATGAACTAAGTAGATTAAGTGTTGGTTGTGTTGTGGAATTGAGAAAATTGGTTGATCTAAGTGAATACATGCTTGCTGAGTTTTCCAGGAACATTGACCTGCCTTGTAACATGGTTTTGAACCCTCAAATCTTGTCCCCTGAGTTCCTACCATATATTGTTGGAAATATAATTGAATTTAGTTTTTGGAAATGTAAGGTTCATAACTAGGTGATGTATAGATTTTAATTTATGGCCGGAGAAGTAAATTGTGTTTCTGGATTCCGGAATGCACTAAGTGACCCCCTTGTGAACCTTGTTTAAACCCCTAAAAATATATGTGGGATCATGGAAAAATTTGAGAAGTTAGGGAATGCAGTGGTGAAGACCACCCAAAAAGAATTTGATTAAAATATGAATTTTTGAATTTTATAAAAATGCTAGAGTAAATTTCGCGCAAGGGAAAAAGTCGTTAGTGGAGCATAATTCTAGGGGTAATGGTTATGATTCGAATGTGGCAACTAAATTAAGTCAAATAAGTGACGAGCGTAATCGAGCGATGACATGAACCTATAGTGGGGCTAGAGTGTCATAAGACGAGGTCATTAAGTTAATTTCGTACCCCCTAAAACCCCGTAATTAAAGAGATATTGTTAAGGTACTAACGAGCGGTTATTGCTTATGTATAGATCGTTCGACTCCGCACGCTCGACCACCCCAACCAAACCAGGGCAAGTTTACTTTTCAAAACTTATACATGTACAAGGACTTTCACTGTTGTGTTTGTAGTTTTCAACCGTATCAAATGCTATGTTTATAGAAGTATTGATGCAATTGAGATTGTATAAGTACATATATGCTTGTACCCCTTGAACTTAGATTGAAATGTTTTCTTCGGACAACGACTCTAGCAATAGAGGTCGTAGCGGTCCGTATATACTATTTACCGGGGAGCGGTATATTATTATATCGTATCTAGATTGCGAAAACCCGAAGGGTCATTCGGGGAGTATCGTATACTCAAGTAATTATGTTCATATCTTCGTAAATACTCGAAACCATATCTTGGATTAAAAGTTTATTTTATCGAATAATTATTTTATTAATTATTAATATTAAATCTTAAAATATTATTTATTAATTATTGTTCATTGTTTCAAAGATGAAGTCAATCCAAGATACCTTTAATACTTTCAAACTCGAACTCTTTCGAACTCAAAACATTTTCGAAAACCCCCGGTCAGATTCTGCTTCTTGTATGATTTCAAGAATCATCGGTCGACTGATGTCGGACCTCAATTACTCTGTTTTCAATCAAAATAAAGTTTCCAAAAGAAAAAGAAAAAGGGACTCTGGCAGGTGTGGGAACCGTTGACGAACGATTCCCGGGATGTGTAAGCGGCCGTGCGCCAGGCGGTCCATCAATTATTATTCCGGCCCAGGTGTTGCCGAAGGATGATTACGGATGTAGTTTTCATCGAGGGTGATTACGGATGTAGTTTTCACCCGGGGATAGTTACAGATGTAGTTTCTATCCTTCTACCGGTAGAGAAGACCCGCAGATTATTGGACTTGGATATGGCGACTGATCATCGTCAATCCCTGTCAGGTTTTATGTTTTCTTTAAGTCCCATTCCTCCATTTTGGAAAAATGCTTTGACACTGCTTCTTAGGCTTTTGGCCAAGTTGTTGATAGTGTTCTATTTTGATGAGAAAGATGTTGACTCTATGCAGTATCTAGAACTGCAAGTTTATTTTGAAAACAAGGGCACGTATTGTTGCACCTTCGAGATTTATCAACAATGACAAGTGATTTTATATCTGATTGATACAAACAAGTTTAATAACTGCTAATCATATGAAATGTTATATTGCTTACCTTATACATATATTTCTTGCTGAGCTATAGTTGCTCACTCTTGCTTGTTTTCAAATTTTACAAACACAACAGCTAAGCGAAATGGCAAGACCCAGACAGACTGCTCGAAAGCAGGTGACTAGACCCGAGCCAGCAGTTGAGATTCCACCGGTAGGCCCCATTAGCCGGATTGGTTGGCAGCTTTTGTTAGTTCATTTTATTTATCAGTATGACCTGTGCAAGGCAGTGTATCGTAACAAACTTTCAAGCCGCCAACTTCGCTTCATATCGAAGTGTTGCTGGTAGCATAAATACTATTTTATTTATATTATGTGCAAGAACAGGTATGTTATTAATGGAAAATGGACCGTGAGCGCCTAGATCTCCGACCCCGGATCTTGGGGCGTCACAAAAGGTGTCAGTGACTCACCAGACATGGATTCAAAGTACTCATACTGTTGTATGAGAAGTGTCCTCATATTCTTCCTAACAGGTTTTGTTCCTTCACAGTGAACCTTTAGATTGTCCCATATCTCCTTAGCAGTCTTACAAGAGAGAACATAGTTAGTGAGAACAGAATAAAGATTGTTGAATAGTATGTTTCTCACTTTAGCATCCTTAAGAACGTTCTCCTTTTCCTTATCTGTCCATTCAGATTTAGGCTTCTCTGCTGTATGTTCTGGAACAACTTTTCCTTCGACAGTTGCTTGAGGAACAAGCCTTGTTGGAACAAAAGTCCCATCTCTGATTTAGTCAAAATAATCAGGATCTGTTGCTTCCAGGTGATGCAACATCTTCACTTCCCATAGAGTATATTCGTTTCTCTTGAGCATAGGGATCTTAGTATTACCATCCTTGTAACCAGACATGATTGCAGATCTTTATGATTATTCGAAATCAACCTGCTCTGATACCAATTGTTAACTCGAATAACTTGTAGAAGGGGGGTTGAATACAAGTTATATAATCGTGTCTGATTTTTGCTTGATTAGATAAACAAGAACAAACGAATGAATCAAACTTTGTTTGTATTAAAATAAATCAAATACAAACTCTACCAAAGGTGTACAATACCTTTAGCAGCTGCTGACAATACAAATCTCTCTCTCTGTTTGTTTCGAACTCTCGAATACAAACCTTATACAGAGCTTCATACGATATGCACTCTTACAATTCTCAATTCCCTCTTTTTACAATAATATAGAGAGAGTATTTATAATGCTACCTATCAACTAATAACAGAATTATAATCTATCTATGACAATGTTTTGCCGTCCAGTTGATAGTTTCCATCAATAGAGAATTCGTTTCCTTCACAATATCTTCTTGCTTGTTCTCCAAAACAAAGATCCTATTTTATAGCACTTGCCAGTTTCTGTAGCATCCATAATGACATCATCAGTAACACGACTGATATCAGGATTTCCCATTGCATCAGGATCTGATCATCCATCAGTATTTTATCAGGATCTGACTTGCTGTATCAGGATCTGCTCTTAGTTCCTGAAATGTAGTCTCTGACGCACTGTTCCTGACTAACCTCCACTGATTACTGTCTAACACATACATCCTATACAAAGTGCTAAATCCTTTATAAGATCAAGATATACAAGAAGTATTAGCAAAATTCTATTCTTAACATCACAACTCATGAATTATTCCTAACAATAAGAGTGGTTGATGATCATTCTAAAGATCAAATGCCTTCACAGGCATCCGAGGTGGAATTACCTAACTCAATAACTGCTGGTGATTCTTCCATTTTACGGAAAGATCCATCGGTAGGTGGTTCTTTTATGAACCAAGTGTCTTCACAGACAATCGAGGGAAACTTGGGTTTTGTGCCATTCAATCGATTCAAGTTTAACCTCCCAGAGGGAAAATCTCTGGATCTCTTTCAAGATTTACCACTCTTTACCAGTGGTCGGCAACTCGCTTCACGCGAGGATGGAAGCTCATGAACTTTCATTGCACCATCCGTGACCTCTGAAAAAGGGGCTATGATGATTTCATTTGCAGGTAGACATATCAATGGAAGCTCTGGAGGAGAGTTGAGGGAAACACGAACAGAACATGTAAGTGTAACCCAAACCGCTAAACCGAGTGAATATAGAGTGTTGAGTGAAACACCTGTAGAACGTACGAGTGAGCAACCTACTCAATCACATGCTCCAGTAACCAGAAAGGAATACAGCAAACTTCTTACACGGGTCCAAACAATGGAGAAAGAGTTGCCAAATATCTGTAAGTCCATTGCAGAAATCAAAAATTTGTAACTTATTCAACATGTTGTATTCCAGGTTCATTTGAATACCATGGCAACCCAGTTAAATGATGCAATCAACTCCTTGGTAAAGCCATCTTCGTCTAATTTACCAACTCCACATCCTACTACTCTAGAGGATAACCCAACTGAGGGGGAGAAGGTGGATGACCAAGAAAAATCTACTAGGCGTAAGGGCAAGGAAAAGGTTGTTGACACGGAATTAACTTTATTTTGGGAAAGGAAAAGCTAATGGGAGTCTTAGTGCTATGTGGAAAGAAAGCAAAGGCAAACTTGAAGATTTGTTCAGTATAAAGGAACAATTGTCTTGCAATTGGTTAATTTTAGAAATCTGGAAAATGTATATATATGAT
This sequence comes from Saposhnikovia divaricata, assembly GCA_036435485.1. Taxonomy (NCBI): domain Eukaryota; kingdom Viridiplantae; phylum Streptophyta; class Magnoliopsida; order Apiales; family Apiaceae; genus Saposhnikovia; species Saposhnikovia divaricata. The sequence goes on along the minus strand of CM071596.1, from coordinate 160,546,672 downwards.
CCAGAATGCACTTTAATATTATTTATCTTTGAACTTTTTTTTTTGTATCAGTTGAGTTATCCTCTAGGAATTTACTTATCAAACCCTAACAATCAAATAGGGGGAGATTATAAAGCATATTCTAATGTAATATGTAATAGAGGACATATATAACTCAACTAGGATAAAAGATAAATAATATTAACTCTATACAGGGATCGTGAAATTTGAAGAACAGGCATCAACAAGGATCAAGTCACTGAAAGAAATTCATTAACATGATCAAGCCTCAGTGACAAAATAAGATGTACAGATGATTCAGTTGAAGGGCCAAAAAGATTCCATGTATTTATATTATTTGAAGATACTGCTGCAGGCTAATCAATTGGAATGTAACGAAGGTGAAGAGACCAAGATCAGTGCTAGTCACTTGTGAACCAGATCAGTGCATTAAGTGTCAACACATACAAGAAGGATCAACACATTAATTCATAGAAAGAATTGCCAAAGCCTATTGACGATCAAGGACAGACATAATATCTCAAGGTATTGTCAAAAATTAATTTAATCTGAAAATGAACTAAGTAACAGATTAATTAATTATTTAAAATAAATAATTAAATTAATCTGGTACTTGAACTATTTTCTGAGATGAATTAATTCAGCAGAATATTTGAAATAGAAGAGAGAAGCCCAAAAAAACAGCCAAAAATAGTAATACTATGCAAAGTTACTATGCACGGTTACTATGCAAATAGTGGTTACTGTGCAAATGGCGGTTATTGTGCAAATGGCGGTTACTATGCAAATGGCGGTTACTGTGCAAATGGCGGCTACTATTCAAAAAGTGGCTGGTGGGGCCCACGGGGGTTGTTGGAATAGTACCACATAGTAACTTTCTAAAACCTATAAATAGGCCTCTTGTATTTCATTTCAAAACACACCTCAACACACAACTTTCTCTTTTCTCTTATATCTTCTCTGTGTAAGCTGTTTTCTCTTATATCTTCTCTGTGTAAGCTGCTAGACAGTCCATCTAGTAGGGAAGCCGGCTTAGCCCGCTTTCAGGAAGTGTCGGGTAGAAGGTCCCCGTGCCTAAACTATCCTAAGAGTGTTTGATTTTTTAGCCGATCCATAGGATTAGATTGTGTAGCAAACCTCCAGGTTTTATCTATTCAAAGATATTTCTCAAACAGTTGTGTTATTTCGATTCAGTATTTTTTGATCTCATATCCACATCAAAAATCGAAATATTTTTAAATAACGTATTCAACCCCCCCTTCTACGTTATTCCGGACCTAACGGTATATTCCTTGAGTGTGTGGCTGTGATACAAAGTATGTGTGTAGTGGAGTCGTGAGGTATGATTGGGGAAAACGGTGTGGCTCGGATGGGTGTACAGTGATGAGAACATGGGAGTGATGTATGTATGTAGCGTGGGGGGCTGTTTTTGTTGGAAATTGGAGGTCTCTACGGGGCAGGTTATGCTGGGAACTCTCGGTTCCTCCGAGAGCTTGTAGCGAAGAAAGGAGTAAGTGATGTGCTTGGTTATTGTTGGGTGTAAAGAAGACAAGCCGTGGTGTGTAGACGGTTGGGTAACTGTGTGGGTGTGTGAAATTGACCATGTGTGTGTGGATTTTGCAAAGGTCGAGTGATGAGGGTAGCAAGGAAGTGGGGTCACTAAAGGAGTTTAGATGACCGATTGGGAGATGAATGTAGCAGTGGTGAATTTCGTTTGGAAGAATGGGGTTTTGGTTTTAGTTGATGCCGTTGAGGGGGGTTTATATTCCTGCTGCGAAGGGGAGTGATGGGTCTTGGGTTTGTCTTTCTTGAGTTTTGATCGTGTTGGTCATGTTATGTGGAGCCTGGTAAATTGATGGCGATGAGTGGAATCTTGGTGTTCTGTTTATATATATATATATATATATATATATATATATATATATAGTTCAAATTTTCGAATTATGGTTTAAGGATTTTGTTGATGTGAATTACCATATAATTAATTTGATGAGTGGTTGATGTTATGAATTAAATAAGGTTATAGCAATCTGCCTGTTTAGTTGGTTATGAATGTTGAAGTTGGAACTCGAAATTTTAAGAACATAATCAAAGTACATAAGTGTGTTGTGGTATGGACAGGTTTTAGTGATTTTAAATACTGGCTTTCGAGATGTATTTCGTTTGTATAATTAAGTTGCCAAGTGAATTTTTTGGATTTCTTGGTTAGATTTATTTGGTTCGAATTCGAAGAGCTTATGTGGATAAACGTGTTAGTGATCGATATATATATATGCCTTGCCGATTGTGAGTTGATTTCTGTGATATTTAAATAGTAGATTGTAATTTTAATATGAGTTGGGATTAAGGTTGATTATACCATTGTTTACTTGTTGTTTGGTTTGGTTGTATTCCGACGGGATATGTCATTTTATAAAAGAGGTGCTGTCCGATTTTGGTCAAAATTATATTCTAAATCTTATATTTAATTGATAAAAAGTTATTTGTGAACCAATGTATATATATGAGATAAGATATATGACAAGTAGTTGTTATATGCTAAATGATTATGTGGATTATTTGATTTCACCATACTATTTTGAGTAAGTGGACTATATTTGTGCTATACGTGTTCTTATTGTAAAATGAAATAGGTAACGTATGGGTAGATTAGAAGAGACAGTACGGTTTGGTGGGTTATGTACTGAAGTAGTACTTTATCTTTATATAGGTACCAGTGAGATGCCGGTTAAGAACCAGGATAGGTGTAAACGGGAAACTTGGAGAAGAAAGTTAAGTTCAGAATAGACAAGTATGCTCGTGCAGAAGCTGGCAAATTATGTAAAGATACCGATGGGTGAGCGGAGAAAGGTCAATGTATAAAGAAAGAAAAGATAGATATAAAGTGTAAGAACCCCCAAATTTTGGATATAATTAAAACTTTTTATTATGTACTGAGGTAATGGTGAATAGTGATTACGACTACGATGTAACGATTGAGATAATGAATGAAAGGAATAGATTTGGATTCAAATGTTTATATGCCATGAAGAATACTATTGGTTGACACTTTAGATAAGAATTATCTATCTCCTAGGGAGTTGAGATTTGATAATTCTAAAGGAGAAGATTATTCCTATGTCATCCAAATCGATATCTGTTATTGGTCCAGTAGGTCCGTAAAAAGGTTAAGGAACGATTGAAAGAGATTAGGGACAATTTTACAACCCTAAGAGGATGAGTAAAGAAAAATGGATGAATAGTGATTTTGATGGATTTAGGAATATTATGAGACGACACTATGTAGAAGTATTTGGAACGGATTTCTGAGTTCGTATTAGTGATCCAAGGGGAAAATAAGTGTATGTAAAAGCTGTCGGATTCTGAAAAATAGTACTTTTATTTTCCCCGAAAATTTCCTGGACACTTAAAGACTTAAGGGTTTATTGAAGAGATTTAAGGAATTTGGATTCAAGAATTATTAAAGAGAATTGAGAATGATAGTATAAATAGTAAGATGGTTTCCGGCAAAACCATAATTAGAAATCTTCGAGATATTTCATCGAATGATCAATGAATTGAGTAATAACCGGACACAGAAGCAAGCAGAGAACCAAGAGACAAACATGTGCAAGTGGATGGAGTAAGGGTAAGCAAAGTGACTTTCATGTAAGTCAACTACAAGTGTAGTGATGAAGTTGCATTTGTGCCAAAAAGGGTATGCTTAATGTGGTGCTAACAAGTGGACCAATAGAAGGGCAACCCTTGGACCACTAGCAAGCTAACAACACAAAAGTAAAGGATGCATCCAAGATATATGCCAAGTATTACAACAATTATTTAGGCATAAAGCAAAACAAAGGAAGAAAAGCCAAGAACTCCATGAAGAGCAAAAAAAAATCTGCTCCTTTTTAGCAAAATCAAAGTCCAACCTCTTGACCTTCAATGGCCATGAAATAAATCATGTAAGTTCCTTACTATATCAACATGATCTCCTAGAAATTTGAGCTTCAAATTCCATCTCTAGCATAGTTTTCAAAAATCATCAAAGTGATGATGAATACTGTTTTCAAGATCTAATCTTTGATTTCTTGATTTGTTTGAATGATCTAAGCTTGGTTAAGGATATGAAAGAGATAATCAAGGCTTAGTAAGGTCTTAGAACACTTCAAAGAAGGTATGGACATCTCAAATCCTAGGTTTTCTTTTTAAGTTTTATGGTGTTATTGGTGATTTTTATATTAATTATAAGTTAGATGTTATGATAAGCATGTAAGCATGATTATGTAATTGATTTTGTTGATTATGAGACATGATGATTATGGTGCTAAGGTGAACTGTTCTTGGACTTATAAGATGAGTATAATGTATGTAAGATGTATGGTATGCCCGGTGTGGCTTGGTGTTGATGAAATGAAATTAGAAACGTTCCATTTATAGCCGTCGTAATGTCCTTGTTGATCTCGAGCCATAGATCGTTTTGGCATGAGAATCGAAACATTCCGACTTACGGTTTAGGAGTTATGGTCAAATTACGAAAAGTAGTTCGAAACCGTAAACGAGAATTCGTAACTGAAATTGAACCCTCGTAAAATAAGTAAGTCAGTGGGGAATCTTGGTAATTAAATACTAGAGGTAAAAAGGAAGGTGTGAGAGAAAATCTCATGTGAAACGGATTGTTTTCCGATTTTAAAAAAATGTTTGAATCGAAGTTAAACGCGAACGAACCCCTAAAAACCCGCTTGATTATAACTTTGGTAAAACACTTAGAAGACGAACGATAAAACTCGAGGTATAATCTCGGTTCGTAATCGATCGACTTTAGAACTTATACGACTTAAGTATATACCGAGTGTGGGTATGATGACATGTCATAATAACGAACAAATGTCAGATCGTATTAGTAATAAAAGAGTTACATTAAAAAGTGTATAACGAGATAATTCGAAAACGTGTTTCGATTTAAGCGAAGTTATACTTAGACTTTTAAAAACGTGTTAATTGGTTAATCTCGAGTGTTCTGATTGTTTATAGATCATCAAGCAGACCCAGGACCCGCTATCTCCACCCACACCCGATTACCAGGCAAGTGTTCAAACCTTTGAACCTGTTGTTGTGATAATATATGTATATGATTCTGTTTTACATATGCCGTTGCATGCATGCCTGTTTCCAATTATATTTTGACTCTGGTTTTTGTAATACTTGTTCCCTGAATTGATATTGGCTTATAGACTAGATACGAATTATCAGTGATAAGCCGGATTGTTTTGGTAAGACCCTTAGCGAAGGGCATATGATATTTATTCTAAATATAGACCAGGAGTCGGTATTTTGAGATATAAATAGTCGTGGAAACCCGGAGGGATTCCAACGACAGATTATTATTTATCTGAGGAATGTTATTATTAAACGTTATTATATTCCCATAAAGTATCAATTACTTGGAAATATTTCGAGGAATGTTATTCGAGTACTATCTCAGTCGAGAGATATTAAATGAATGTTAGTTTCGAATATTCATTTAGAGTTGATTATTTAATAAATATTATTTTGATATTCATTAAAATGTTATTTATTAAGTGAATATTACTTTCGAATATTCATTTAAGGTTTTATGTACTTGATGAATATTATTTTAAATATTCATTGGAAGTTTTATTTACTTAAGGAATATTATTTCGATTATTCCTTTAAAGTTTTGATTACTAAATGAATATTATTTGGATATTCTTTTAGAAGATTATTTATTAAATGAATATTATTTTCAAATATTCATTTAAAGTTTTACTCATTATTGAATATTATTTTAAATACTTATTGGAATCTAATTATTAATGAATATTATTTTGAATATTCATTTAAGGAGTGATTTATTTAGTAAATAATTCTATATATTCATTCGAGGATTACTTACGAGCAATATTATGACTTAATAATATTCCGTAATTATTATTGAGTTAATAAATATTCTTGGAATATTTATTTAATTCTTTTAAATTCTTTTTAAAATGATTTATATTATTTGGAGATTATCTTTCACCTCCAAATATTATGTAAAATATTTCGGAGTCCTACGATTAATATTATATTAAGAAATGTCCTTAAGATTCCATTCTTCACTCGAATCTATCTCTTAAATTATAAGGGAACCTTACTTGAGAAAGGTTATTTATCTTGTTGACTTCCCGGTCATAATTTATCCTTTTCACTCGCAACTTGGTTGCTATGGACTCATTAAGTCTGTGTGTACCTTCTCATCATTCGAGGGGTAAGATTGTCGGAACAAGTTGATATCCATTAACAAGCTAAATCTTGGGAAATGTTGGTGAATTTTCCTTTCCAACTAGATACGACTACTTTGTGGAGTCTTGTCAACAAGTATTTCACTTGGGGAAGAGAGGACAAACTCTACGTTTCAATGCTGTGGATTTATTCGAACTAGGAGTGGTGTGTAAGAGGCCGAGTCGCGCGGTCCATCACAAGGCCTAACTATTGGCCAGGGAGTTACTATTAAAGGTAATCGACAAGTGGAGCCGTCAGTTCTTCCTTCTACCGGTAGTAAACTATATTGGGCTGTACCATCCCCGACTGATCATCAGGGAGTGGGACAGGTGGCGCGTGATAACTCCAGTATTGGTTCATCTCCCAAATTGGGAATTCCCTGCAACACGTATCGAAGAGACTTCTTTCAGGTTGACGGTGTCTTCCGCAACACGTATCGAAGAGACTTCTTTCAGGTTGTAGGACTTCGACAAATGTTAATAACTGGAATTGCAATATTTTCCTTGCAAGTTCCTCTTTATATGATAAATGATAATATCTTGCTTATTTTGACTTAGCAGATATTTCCACAAAATAAATACTTTAAGTTACCTTGTAACTTCATCGTTCATATTATACTTGCATCATTTCCGTAAATGCATGGCATATGGTTTGAAAGATACTTTTGAACTGTTATATATTATCGTTCAGTTAAACATTATTGTTGGTGGGCTAGTGCTCACCCTTGCTTTATTATTATATCACAACAAAAGCTAGACCAGATGACTCGCACAAGGCGCACTCGACGCTGGCGGGGACGATGAGACTACCAGAGCCGAAGAGAAAGCTATTGGTAGGATAGATTCATTCTTTCAGTACCAAATATATGGGCTGGTATGACTTATGATAATGGATGGCAAAGAGTATGTATTCACATTGTAATTCTTTTTGGATTGTAAGAACTCATAATGTGCTTAATAAAATTTGGTAGTTACTCTGATTTCATCTCTGGGACTATAACGGGTGTATTTATGCTATTGTTTTGGGTCACAAGGTTGTAATTTAATATTCATGTTGAGTTGTGGATGGGAATTGAGACGGTAACGACCAGATCCCTGACCCCGGATCTGGGGGTGTTACATAAAGTGATTGACGAATCAGTGTGATAGAAATGGAAACTTCGTGTATTGAGGCAAGTTTACTATCCCTCACTTATTGTTCAAGTGATGTGAAACCTTTTGTATTATTTATTATTCTTTCGAAATTCCTTCTTGCAAGCAATTATATTCTTCAATTTTTACTCTGAATAACGTGAACCTGTCCTGTTAATTATACGATAATCCTTTCAAATCATTTTGCTAGTACCTATACTTTTCATTTGTATTCCCAGTGACATTTTCTTCTATTAAATTACAAACATTTATTCTCAAATTATTCTATCATTGTTTATTTTCCCCACCTATCATTCAGGTGTTGATTTATTTTAAAATTAATTTATTTCAATATTCCTTGTCTATGCTAATATTCTTCAAAGTATATGTTCTTTCAAATTTATGTAAACTAATTCGAGGTTTATACTATTGCTGAGGCATGTGTTGCTCAGTGACGGTCAAAGCAAAGAATGAATTGAGATCTTCCTAATTATTTAAACTCATTATTGTCATGCCGCATCTGGCAGCTGAAGCCTATGAGTGCTTAGCTGACAAGAGTGAGACCATAAGTAATTGAGAATTTCTTAAATCTTTGTTTTTAAACAATTCGAATCTTTCATGTTAGTTCAAACCTTGCAACGGATTTTCATCAATTGATAATCTTTGAAATGAGTGGTTATAATCAGTGCAGTAACTTAAATCATCTGTTGAACTTCGAATTCCCTGTATTCTTTGATTTCTTTATAATTGTTGTTCCATTTCTAAAATCTTAACAATTGCTCAGTTATTTCATTTATCATGCTTCCTTGTTGATATATGATTCTATCTTGCTGAACCCTATCATGCTTAGTTTAATCTTATTGCTTTGTCATTTATGATTCTATATATCGAATGCTTCCCTGACCCTTAATCTTTCATTGTTGCTCATTAAAATGACTTAATTAGTATAAGATGTTTTTAAAATTCCTTATACTGGGCTGATCTGTTATCAGTGAGTATAAGGACTGAATAGTGAAATGTTTTAAAGGTTTAAAGGTTTTAAAAGTTTCGATGTGGGGGATTCCGTTAATGTTTTCCACGGATTCCTTCAGATTGGAGGCGTAAGAGGCCGGGTGATGCCGGTCCAGCATTTTTTTTTAGCATAAGAGGCTGGGGGAGTGCCCAGTCCAGTATTTGAAAGGCCAATGTGTTGCCTAATTGGGAACCCAATTTCAAGGTCCAGAAGGACTTCGTGTCCGGTATGGGGACTTTACGTGGTTGATTACCCATATTGTCCGTAGTCGTGGAAAAACTCCAATTAATGAAAATGTTTTAAAAGGTTTTATGAAAAATATGTTTTAATGATGGAATGGTTTTAAAAAGAGAAATGTTTTTATGAAAGTATGATTTGAAGAAAATGGAAAATATAATCCTATGATGGAAATTGAATTATGTTAGGAATAATTCATAAGTTGTGATGTTAAGAATAGAATTTTGCTAATACTTCTTGTATATCCTGATCTTATAAAGGATTTAGAACTTTGTTTAGGATATATGTGTTAAATAGTAATCTGTAGAATTTAGTCAGGAACAGTGCATCAGAGACTACATGTCAGGAAGAGTGTATCGGGGACTACATGTCAGGAACAGAGGAGCAGATCCTGATACAATATGTCAGATCCTGATTAAATACTGATGGGATAATCAGATCATGATGCAATGGGAAATACTGATATCAGTCATGCTACTGATGATGTCGGTCGTGTTACTGATGATGTCATTATGGATGCTACAGAAACTAGCAAGTGCTATAAAACAGGATCTTTGTTTTGGAAAACAAGCAAGAAGATATCGTGAAGGAAACGAATTCTCTATTGATGGAAACTATCAACTGGATGGCAGAACATTGTCATAGATAGATTATAATTCTGTTATTAGTTGATAGGTAGCATTATAAATACTCTCTCTATATCATTGTAAAAAGTGTTCATACGTGAGTGAGCAAGTGAGTTCGTAAGATTTGTATTCGAGAGTTCGAAACAAACAGAGAGAGAGATTTATATTGTCAGCAGCTACTAAAGGTATTGTACACCTTTGGTAGAGTTTGTATTTGATTATTTTAATTCAAACAAAGTTTGATTCATTCGTTTATTCTTGTTCATAACTTGTATTCAACCCCCCCTTCTACAAGTTATTCGAGTTAACAATTGGTATCAGAGCAGGTTGATTTCGAATAATCATAAAGATCTGCAATCATGTCTGGTTACAAGGATGGTAATACTAAGATCCCTATGCTCAGGAGAAACGAATATACTCTATGGGAAGTGAAGATGTTGCATCACTTGGAAGCAACAGATCCTGATTATCTTGACAGAATCAGAGATGGGCCTTTTGTTCCAACAAGACTTGTTCCTCAAGCAACAGTCGAAGGAAAAGTTATTCCAAAACATACAGCAGAGAAGCCTAAATCTGAATGGACAGATAAGGAAAAGGAGAACGTTCTTAAGGATGCTAAAGTGAGAAACATAATATTCAACAGTCTTGATTCTGTTCTCACTAACTATGTTCTCTCGTGTAAAACTGCTAAGGAGATATGGGAAAATCTAAAGGTTCACTGTGAAGGAATGAAACCTGTCAGGAAGAATATGAGGACACTTCTCATACAACAGTATGAGTACTTTGAATCCAAGTCTGGTGAGTCACTTAGTGACACCTTTGATAGGTTCACTAAACTCATCAATGAGATGGCCATGCATGGTAAATATTATGACTTGGAGGATATGAATACAAAGTTCATGAAAGCTCTTCCTGATTTTTACAATGAGAAGATATCTGCAATTGAGGAAGCTAATGATCTTGATGAGATATCATTAGAAGCAGTTTATGGAAAATTGAGAGCTTATGAACTTGACAAGCAGCAGAAAAAGAGCAGGAGTGAAGGAAAGATGAAAACTGTTGCACTCACTGCTCAGTCTGAATCAAAGAAGCTTCCAGAAGAAAAGTCTGAATCTACTGAAAGAGACTTGAGGAAGAAGAAGAGCAAAGAAAGTTCTGAGTCAGAGACTGAAGATATAGACTCTAAAGATAATGATTCTGAATCAGAGATGCAAGACCTCTTTGCTATGTTTGCTAAAGCTTTCAAGAAAGGAAGATTCAACAGGAGAAGATTTAGCAAAAGCAATTTTCAGGAGAAAGAGAAGAAGAAGAATGACAAAGGCAAAAGTACAATTATCAAGCTAAATAAAGCCAAGATCAAGTGCTTTAACTGCAGTGAGCTTGGACACTTTGCTAGTGAGTGTAAGAAGCCTAGGAATTCAGGGAAGGGCAATGCACTCATGGTCACACAGAAGGATTGGGCAGACTCCAGTGATTCTGAAGATGAATTGGATTATGACAACATTGCATTGATGGCAAGTGCTTCAGACAAGTCTGGATCTCCAAAGAAAACTTCTTCATCTTCTGTTAAGGTATCACTTCACTCTCTTGATTCGTTTGATAGCTTAGATTCTGATGATATTAGATCTATTCATGTTGAGTTTAAGAATCTTATGACTAATTTCAAAATTCTTGCTAGTGAAAAAGATGAACTCAATGCTAAGAATGATGAATTAGTTAGTAGAAATAATTTTCTTAAATCTGAGTTAATTCAAATGGAAGAATATAAATTAAGTTCTGATAAAGCTAAGCATGATTATGGTGTTATTCTTAAGGGTTATGACTATGTCAGAAAAGAACTAGAGCAAGAGAGAGATGTGATTAAAACCATTAACAATTCTAGTAAAAAGACTCAAGAAATCATTGAAAATCAAATTTTGGGTAAAGTTAATGGTTTAGGTTTTGATAAGGCTAGGAAAGAAGATACTGTAGCTATTGTCAGTGATGATAGTAAGACTGAAGCTAGCACATCTAAGTCTGAAGGTAAGAAGATAGTTTCTGAACCTAAACATGTTAAATTTGTTGATTCTAAAGGTACCCCAGTTGTGCACAAAAGAATCAACAATAGCAATTCAGATGAAAGAGTGTTAGAAAAACCTAAAAATGTAAACATAGGTTTTCTGTCTAAGTCTCAGTTGAAACAGAGACTAGAAAGTATTTCAGAGTCTAGAAAGATCAGAAGAAATAGGAATTGAAAGAAGGTATTAACAAAGAGAATAATTACAAGAATGTACCTGATGCACCTAGGAAGAAATGCTATAAATGTGGAAATCATAATCATTTGGCCCTAGACTGCAATCAAAAACCTTCTTGGAAAACTGAGTCCAGATTCCCCAAGACTCAGAGAATTCAATACCAACCACAAGAACCCTGTTATCATTGTGGTAGTTTACTTCATTCCATTTATATGTGTAAGGAATATCATGAACTGTATTATGACTATTGTTCTCTGAAATCTGAAACTCCTAGTCACAAACAGTTTGTGAAATCTAAGTTTGAGGTTGACTCTGCAACAGGTAAATCAAAAGCAAAATCTTCAAAGCCTGTTGGTTCAAAAGTTAGTAAGAAAGGATCCAATCAAAGTTGGGTCCTAAAAAATTCTAACTAGCTACTTTTTTTTTACATGGCATTGGAAAGAAGCATTCAATTATCTAGGACAGTGGATGCTCTGGACATATGACTGGAAAGAAGTCCCTGCTTACAAAGTTTGAGAGGAAAGCTGGTCCAGTAATATCCTTTGGAGATGGCAACAAAGGAGAAACTCTGGGATATGGTTCAATTATTTTGGGGAATGTCATCATAGAAAATGTAGCACTGGTTGAAGGCTTGAAACACACACTTTTAAGCATAAGTCAACTGGGTGATAAGGGTTACCAATCAATCTTTGACAGTAAGGGATGCAAAATCTTGAATATGAAGAATGGAGACATTGTTCTGACTGGTCAGAGACATGGTAACATATATTAAGCCAGCTTAAGTGACACATCAAAAGGAACTATCAGATGTCTTTACAGCAAGGCATCAAATGATGAAAGCTGGAAATGGCACAAGAAGCTCTCACATCTCAATTTCAAGAAGCTTAATCAACTTGTTAAGCATCATCTGGTGAGAGGCCTACCCCAGGCAAACTATGTACAAGATGGACTTTGTGATGCCTGTCAGCTTGGAAAACAAAGAAGAACCACTTTCAAGAGCAAGACAGAAAATTCAATTACTGAACCATTTCACATCCTGCATCTTGATTTATTTTGTCCAGTAAGCATTATGTCTATCAATAAGAAAAGATATGCTCTAGTTATAATGGATGACCACACAAGGTTCACATGGGTATTCTTTCTACACAACAAGGATGAAGCTCCTCAGCAAATCATTGAACTTGTCAAGAATATTCAAAATAGCTCTGAGTACAAGGTCAAAGTGCTCAGAAGTGACAATGGTATAGAATTCAAGAATTCTACAATGGAGGAGTATTGTGCAGACAGTGGAATTACTCAACAGTTTTCTGCACCTGGAACACCTCTGCAAAATGGTGTAGTAGAAAGAAAAAACAGAACTCTCATAGAGGCAGCAAGAACCATGCTTGCAGATGCAAAGCTTCCAACCTGTTTTTGGGCAGAAGCTATCAACACTGCATGTTTCACTCAAAACTGTACCTTGGTAAATGCTCATGGCAAGACTCCCTATGAGATGATCAAAGGAAAGAAACCAAGTGTGAAATACTTTCACATCTTTGGATGCAAATGCTATGTCCTGAAAGTTCATCCAGAACAACTTTGGAAATTTGAAGCCAAATCGGATGAAGCAATATTTTTAGGGTATTCAGCATCAAAAGCCTTTAAAGTATACAATCTCAGAACTCACATTGTTATGGAATCAATTCACGTTGCATTTGATGATAAGAAGTTTGGAATTTTTCAAACTGATGAAAGTCATGACAATCTGGAATTTGAAAATCTTAATTATTCTGAGATTCCCTCCAACGATGATGAAGGTTCTCCAGAGGAAATCTCTATTGCTTCTCAAAGGAATGCTACTGTTGAGGGGGAGCAATTCAATCAAGGAAAAGAGAGGACTAATCAGGATCAGACTGGTCATTCAGAGTCTACTTTATCAGGAACTGATCCTTCAGTGTCTAATGAAGGAAGATCAAGAACTAGCAGCAGTACTGAATTCACTGATTCTACTGATCAAGGGGGAGCTTTTGAAGGTAGAGAAAGTTCTTCTACAAGAAATACCACTAACTTAAGGGGAGAGTCTAGCAGGAGCAATCTACCACCTGTTAGAAAATGGACAAGGGATCATACTGAGGATTTGATAATTGGTGATCCAAATAGTGGTGTTCGAACTAGAAGATCAATTCAAAATGAATGATTGTACAGTTGTTTTCTCTCAAAGAATGAACCTAAGAAGGTTGAAGAAGCCTTACAGAATCCTGATTGGGAAATAGTAATGCAGGAAGAATTGAATGAATTTGAGAGGAACAAAGTTTGGAAACTGGTACCAAGACCTAAAGATAGATCTATTGTTGGTGCTAAATGGGTTTTCAGAAACAAGCTAGATGAATCTGGTATGATTGTAAGAAACAAAGAAAGATTGGTGGCCAAGGGTTATTCTCAGGAAGAAGGAATTGACTATGATGAAACCTTTGCACCTGTAGCAAGATTAGAAGCAATCAGAATGTTTCTTGCATTTGCAGCTCATTCAAAATTCAAGGTATACAAGATGGATGTAAAGAGTGCTTTTTCTTAATGGCAAGATTGATGAGGAAGTGTATGTGGAACAACCACCTGGTTTTGTTGATCCAAAATTTCCAAATCATGTCTACAAACTTGACAAGGCACTCTATGGACTGAAGCAGGCACCAAGAGCATGGTATGAGACTTTGTCTAAATTTCTTCTTGAAAATGGCTTCACAAGAGGTACAATTGACAAAACTCTATTCTTTAGAAAGATAAAAGGTGATTTGCTTTTAGTTCAAGTTTATGTTGATGATATTATATTTGGTTCTACTAATGAAAAGTTATGTGCTAAGTTTAGCAAGCTTATGTAGTCTAAATATCAGATGAGCATGATGGGTGAACTAAATTACTTTTTAGGCTTGCAGGTCAAACAGACTGAGACTGGTATTTTCATTAATCAGTCAAAGTATATCAAAGATCTTTTAAAAAGGTTTGACTTTCAAAATTGTGCAATTGCAAAGACACCCATGGCAACAGCCACTAAGCTAGACTCTGATCCTAAGGGAAAGAGTGTTGATAATACTAGCTATAGAGGCATGATAGGTTCACTGTTATATTTAACTGCAAGTAGACCAGATATAATGTTCTCTACCTGTTTATGCGCTAGATTCCAAAGTGATCCTAAGGAATCTCATTTAATTGCTATGAAGAGATTTTTTAGATATCTAAAGGGAACTCCAAATCTTGGTTTGTGGTATCCAAGAGAATCTGATTTCTCCCTAATTAGCTATTCAGACTCTGATTATGCAGGGTTTAAAATAGATAGGAAAAGCACTACAGGTACATGTCAATTCTTGGGAAACAGATTGATTTCTTGGGCAAGCAAGAAGCAGCAATCAGTTTCAACCTCAACTGCAGAAGCTGAATACATTGCAGCAGGCAGTTGTTGTGCTCAACTCCTTTGGACAAGAAATCAGTTGATGGATTATGGTATGACACTTAGTAATATTCCTATGTTTTGTGATAATACTAGTGCTATCAAAATTGCAGAAAATCCAGTTCAACACTCAAGGACTAACCACATTGATGTCAGGTATCATTTTATTTGAGAACATATTGAAAATGGTACTGTGGAACTTCATTTTGTTCCTACTGACAAACAGCTTGCAGATATTCTAACTAAACCACTTGATGAGGCCACATTCATTAGATTGATTAGTGAGTTAGGAATGTTAAATTTTTAGATCTTTAACATCTGCACAAGTAGCAAGGTATGTTGTTTCAGCTTATAGACTTGATATTTTTGTCAGGATCTATACTTGATGGTTAAATGCTTAAGCTGTAACACTTTACTTTGATAAATTACAGTATGATAGACTTGTTAATAAACATCAGGATTGCTATCAGTATGCTGACGTCATCAGTATTGACATCAGGATTGTATCATCAGTATCAGGATTGTGAAATTTGGGTGTCTTACTGTTCCAAATTCTGAAGTTCATGTTTTTTTGGTGGTTCAATTCTGAGTTTTGTTAAGTCTATGTTAGGAAGTTTTATTACATACATACTGATAATTTATATCATTATTCATGACAGTCAATAAACAACAATAGACAAGTAGATATTAAGGAAACTTGTATTTTCATTAATCAGAAGCATTATATACATGAAAATGAAATAAAATTTTTTTTTTGGTCTAACTATTACTGATTCTATTCTTGTCTAAAGTTGTTGCTGCTTCAATCCTCAACGATCGACTTCAGGACAAGGAGCATCTCAAGAATGAATTCCTTGTCTGGGCGACTTGAATGAGAGCAGCTGACTCATCTTCATGCTTATTGAAGAAGATGAATAGCATCTCCATCAAGATCAATCTCAGACTCTTCACCAAATTCTTCATCCTCAAGGAGTGAACAGATTAGAGGAGGATTGTATCCAACTGGTAGATGTTTTAGAGGAGATTTGTGGAAATCATTTGGGTTAAGATTAACCATATTTGACTTGATGAGAAAAGTCATCTCTTCTAAGAGACAGTTCACTTGCTCCTGATCATCAAGAGTAAAGAACTTCTCAGTGGTAATGAACCAAAAGCTAGGGTTCATATGAAACTTTGGGTTGAAAGCCATGATGGAAAGATAAAAGAATGAAAAGGTTTTGGAAAATGGCATAAGACATCCGTTTCTTTTATAGAAAGACGTGGGAAGCTGAACAGTCATTTGGGAGATATCAATGCATTCAGTCATAATTATGTGCGACTGTATTTCTTGTATTTTCAAGAAATATTGAATGAATTTAACCAATTGATTTTGTTATTTCTTTTTCAGGTAAAAGAAAATGCCATGTGGAAACTCTATTTAGTATCTGGAATCAGGATGATATTGATCAGGAATACGAGTGTGTTCACATCAGGATTAGTAATTCTTTTTATTCAAAAATCACATTGAATTGTGTGATTATTCTGATGAGTAGATCACATCAGGAAGATGATACTGATCAGTATTGATTTTTATCTCGTTTTTACCTTGAATTATTTACCTGAAATCATTTTTGGATTTTATTTTCCAAAAGTCATGAGTAACTGCATTTTCAGGGACTGACACCTGTCAACCTACGTGTCAACGTGGGATAATGGGTCTAAAGAATTTTGGAAATATAATTATTTTGACACTCTAATCCTGTAATTGCTTTCTCTAATTTCATTCTTTAAAGCAAAAACACTCTCGAGTTCTCAAAATCACTAATCAATTTCAAAGATTTCTTAAGTTCTTTTCAGATCAAAATGGCGACTCAAAGAAGACTACCCAAATCAGTAGCTTTCAAGTTTGGTGACTTTGATTTTATGATGAACAATCATGTTGCAGCTATCACCAACAAGGAAGGTGTGTCAACTGATTTTCACCCGATAATGGACTTTATGGCTAAAGGACCATTAAGTTATGCCTTGACAGCATCTCCACAAATTAATCAAGTAGATGTTTCACAAGCTTGGAAGAATGCTGAGGTAATTGATTCTACTCAGAGTCAATCAGGTAAGATTTTTCTACACTTAGGACAAGACTCGTTTGATCTTACTGAATCTGTTATTAATTCAGTACTTCGCTTACCTGTTAGTACAAATTTTGAGAATGTACCATCTGATGATGATGTGAGAACTATGTTATCTAAATTAGGTTATGATGGACCTCTAGATAACATGAGCCAGTTAAATAGATCTTTTCTTAAGAAAGAATGGTCTTTCTTCTTTGATCAAATTGCTAAATGCTTTACTGGTAAATGTAGTTATTTTCAACAAATTACAGCTGTTACATCACATATTGCATATGCTTTTCTTTATAACAGAGTAATTAATTTTGGTCACATTATCTTAAATCAGATGTGTATTAAACTTGGGTCAAGAGATCATGACAGGAATATGGTTTATTATCACAGATTCATGCAACTGTTTATTAGCCATTTCATTCCTGATGTTGAAACTAGATTTTGTAGAGAGTATTGTGTTTCTTCTTATGTACATCAAAAGAGAATTTTCTTTGACATTACAAAGAAGGACAGTGAAAAGAATCTAGATGAAATACCTGCTTTACACTATCGAAATCATGTTCAGGTACTTCTAAGAACTCATCTTCCTACTATCTATAATTCTTCTTTCTTTGGTGGTGAAATGACTCAGGAATCTCAATTGGAGGAGAACCCCCCTGTGTCTACCCAAGTAGCCAAAAATATTACAGTCTCTGAAACAATTCTAGAACCAAATTTTGATCCACAGCCTATTGTTTCAAAGAAGCCAACCTCTGGTGTTTCTCAAAAGACATCAGTTGTAAGGAAGGTAAGATTTGTTATTTCAAGTAGTAGTTCTAGTGAAGATGATGATAATATATCTCTTGCTGAGAGAGCATAATTGAAGGCTACAATTCAACTTTCTAAGCTAGGACAAAGAGATGGAACACCTAGTCACAGCCAGGCTGCAGTCTCTCAAAAGGCTGTAGTTCTTAAAAAGGGAAAACAAATACTGGATACTGTCTCTCAAAAGATTGTGTCTATTGAAAAAAGATCTCATCCCAAGATCACTTCTGTGTCTACACCTCTTGAGTCTTCTCAAGACAAATCTGTTGCTCACTATACTAGGAGAACAAGGAGAAAGATTCATTTGTCACCTACACACACAGTGTCAAGTCCAACTAACATTATGCAGGTCTCTACAAATAATGCTATATCCATGTCAGTATCTGGCAAGAGAGATCTGGATCTTGATTCTTCATGGGAAACTACATTGACATACAGACTGACTATGGAACTTATTTCTCTGAAAGTGAAGCTTTCCAGGCCTGTTCTAGATTTTTTGATTGAAAGAGTTCCCAAACTTTCATTTCCTGAAGAATATGGACTGTTACATCAAAGGCTTGATTTAATGAAGACATACTTCTATGTATCAGTCAGAAAGGAGTTATACAAGAAATTTGGACTTCCTAAGCATGTTGCACTTCAATCACTTCTTGCATATTTATTTGATGAGGATGTCATTGTTGAAGATGCCTCAGCTCAAGGTGAACAAGAGGAGGTAGTTGATAGAGGGAAACAGTCAACAGAAGATACTATTGCACCATTGGTGAATAGTAGAATAGATCATATCACAGTCACTGCAACACAAGAACCATCTAGTCAGAGGTTGGATGACTCAGGAACTGTGATTGATGATGCTGAAAGGTCTTCTGTGATGACTGAAATTGCAAGTGAGAAACCCTATGATATGGGAGGAATGACTTTGATTGATTTTTCTGAAGATCAAACCAATATTGTTCTTTCAGAGTCTATCCACCTTGAGGGTATGTCTCAGCAACCAACACTTAAAGATGGTGGCATATTAGCTATGGTGTCTAATGAAGTATTACTGAAGACATCAGAGTCTAGTGTAAAACCTGAAAGTGGTATACTGGAGCCTGTAGTTTCTGGAAAGAAAGTAGATGTTTGTAAGGATTCAGAGACTATAGCAGCTCACTCCTTGGAGAATACCTCAAGCCCCATGCCAAATGAGGAACCCTCTCTCCATGTGAGTTCAGGTATAAAAACTTCTTCTAACTCCTATTTTTCTGTAGGTCATGAGAGCACTTACCCAAATTTGAGTGATACACTTGAAAAGATGGACATAGATCCACACACAGAGAGGCTGGCTCCTGACCAGGCAAAAGGAGAGGTAGAAAGAGTGTTGACTTTAGATAGTCAAAGTGAGAATGAGGGTATGGATGATAAACTCCATAGCGAGGGAGAGAAAATTAGGAAACCACCATCGTTTGATTTTTGGGATTAGGTTTTTCCTGAATCTTGGTCTGAAAATCTTGGTATGGATGCTGGTACTTATTCTTTTATCAAGATGTATGAGAAGAATGACTTAGCACATCACAATGCAAAGCCAGAAGTTAAAGCTCAGAAATAGAAAGAAAGGCTTGCAGAGATAATTAACAGAAGAGGTGAAAGGCTAAGACAAACTTCTACTCAACCAGTACCAGAAGAAATTCATAATGATCCTAGTATTCCTTTGTATGTACTTCTAATATCAGCTAGAATTGAAACATCAACAATATCTGATCAATCTAAGGAGGAGTCAGGATTTGTAGATGTTGGTACACAGAATACTGGTGAAGGACAGGATGATCATACTTCAGCTCTAGATCAGAGAGATGAAGATGTTTGTACTTCTACTCAAATGTTATTACTTGAATATCATTCTAAACAGGCAACTTCTTCTACAAGACTCGAAGATAATGTTCTTTCTGTATCTGAATCTGAAGATAAAACAAGCACTTCCAACATTGAAGTCAATTCTGAAATTCTTAAGGACATTCAGAAATCTCAAAGTGATATTCAATCGAGACTTCAAATTCTTGAAAATAACCAAGTCACTATTATGAAAAATCAAGCAGTTTTGATGAATCTCATTTGTTCAGTTACTGAATCTCTTGGAATTCATGTTGCTGATGTCAAAAAGGGGGAGATAAAGACAATTCAGAAACAAAAACAACAACAGACTGGGGGAGATAAATAGACTGGGAACAAGGGTGACTGAGTTGGTAAATTTCATCATGGAAGTGGTAAAGGAAAAGAAGCATCAAATAGTTGAATTCTTTCTTCTAAGTACCAGATACATGTCTACATCTAAAGAAGGAGGTACTTAAATTCATGATCCTGAATTCATAAATTCTATTCTGGTTGTATGACATCTACAACTTAGATTTATGCTTCAGATCCTAAAGTATAAATTGGGGGAGATTGTTAGGAATAATTCATAAGTTGTGATGTTAAGAATAGAATTTTGCTAATACTTCTTGTATATCCTGATCTTATAAAGGATTTAGCACTTTGTTTAGGATATATGTGTTAAACAGTAACATGTAGAATTTAGTCAGGAACAGTGCGTCAGAGACTACATGTCAGGAACAGTGTATCGGGGACTACATGTCAGGAACAGAGGAGCAGATCCTGATACAATATGTCAGATCCTAATCAAATACTGATGGGATAATCAGATCCTGATGCAATGGGAAATCCTGATATCAGTCATGTTACTAATGATGTCAGTTGTGTTACTGATGATGTCATTATGGATGCTACAGAAACTGGAAAGTGCTATAAAACAGGATCTTTGTTTTGGAAAACAAGCAAGAAGATATCGTGAAAGAAACGAATTCTCTATTGATGGAAACTATCAACTGGACGGCAGAACATTGTCATAGATAGATTATAATTATGTTATTAGTTGATAGGTAGCATTATAAATACTCTCTCTATATCATTGTAAACAGTGTTCATACGTGAGTGAGCAAGTGAGTTCGTAAGATTTGTATTCGAGAGTTCGAAACAAACAGAAAGAGAGATTTATATTGTCAGCAGCTGCTAAAGGTATTGTACACCTTTGGTAGAGTTTGTATTTGATTATTTTAATACAAACAAAGTTTGATTCATTCGTTTATTCTTGTTCATATAATCAAGCAAAAATCAGACACGATTATATAACTTGTATTCAACCCCCCCTTCTACAAGTTATTCGAGTTAACAAATTATTCCCTTGAGAGAAATTGGTCATTGATATTGTTCATCAACGAAGCATTGAAGTATTATTGTTTCAATATATTTTTAACTTGCTGAGCGTTGTTGGCTCACTCTTGCTTTATTTTACCTTCCCTTTCCAGTTAGGGTTAAGGAGTTGGATACCTACGCTTTATAATTCAAGTGAGAGCGATGGTACATTCTTTAAAAGTTAGATACAGAACCAGCACGGGCATATGCTAAATGGGCTTGCGCTATGGTTCAGACGGTATAAAGGTTTGTAAGAAGTTGGAATAATTTGTATAGTATAGATTCTTATTTCATACCATAACCTGGAATCGATCCTCGGTGAGGAATCGTTGGTGTATTAGTTTTATTTGTAATTGTTAATTGGAATTTGGTTTGGGTTGAAATACAGGTGATTAGTCCAATTTACGAATACTTCATGCCGAAATTTTCTAAAATTCCCATGTATCAAAGTATATTTTATTACAAAAAGTATATTTTCAGTATTGGGAAGTCGGGGCGTTACAAATTATGTGCGGTAATAACAGGTGTTGAAGTCAACTTCTTCTTCAATAGCTGGAAAGCAGCTAAGCAATCTTCATCGAACTTGAAAGGGACATCTTTCTCCAACAAATTGCACAAAGGTTTAGAGATTTTTGAGAAGTCTTGAATGAATCGTCGATAGAAACCCGCGTGACCAAGAAAACTGCGAATTCCTTTAACTGAGATAGGTGGAGGAAGATTTTCAATAGTCTCCACTTTAGCCTTATCCACTTCAAGCCCCTTGCTAGATACCTTGTGCCCAAGAATGATTCCTTCTTGCACCATGAAGTGACACTTCTCCCAATTAAGCACCAAATTGGTCTCCACGCACCTTTTCAACACCATGCCAAGATTATGCAAACATTCATCGTACGAAGTTCCAAAAACTGAGAAATCATCCATGAAGACCTCCACATTTGTGCCAATCATGTCTGAGAAAATAGCCATCATACACCTTTGAAAAGTGGCAGGAGCACCACATAGTCCGAAAGAAACCCGTCGGAAAACAAAAGTGCCAAAAGGACATGTGAATGTGGTCTTCTCATGATCTTCTAGAGCGATGCAAATCTTATTATAACCCGAATATCCATCAAGAAGGCAATAGTACTCATGGCCAGCCAACCTATCTAACATCTGATCAATGAACGGAAGAGGGAAGTGATCTTTTCTAGTGGCTTTATTTAGCTTCCGATAATCCATGCATATTCTCCACCCTGTGACTGTCCGAGTAGGGATGAGCTCATTCTTCTCATTAGCTACAACTGTCATGCCTCCTTTCTTAGGCACGCACTGCACTGGACTCACCTATGAACTGTCTGAAATAGGATAGATGATTCCTGCATCCAGCCACTTAAGAATTTCTTTCTTCACCACCTCTTTCATGATAGGATTGAGTCTTCGCTGATGTTCAACAGTAGGTTTACATCCTTCCTCAAGCAGAATTTTATGCATACAATAAAAAGGGCCAATTCCCTTGATATCTGCTATGGTCCAACCAATTGCTGATTTGAACTCTCTTAGAATTCACAAAAGCTTATCTTCTTCACTACCTGACAGGTTAGAAGCAATAATAACAGGTAATGTAGATGCATCACCTAAAAACGCATACCTCAAGTGATCCGGAAATGGTTTGAGTTCAAGTGTAGGAGCTTCTTCAATAAATGGTTTAAGACGCTCCTGAGAGTTCTTAAGCTCTGCTAATCCAAGAGATTCGAAAGGCATGTCAAATTTCCTCTTCCAAGGAGCTGCATTCAATTGCTGAAGTTGCTCTGCTCCTTTTTCGTCTTTAAGATTAGAATCCCCTGTTAAGGCTCTCTCTAAGGGATCTAACTTAAGCAATTGCTCAATTTCTGTGTTTACTGCAGACTCAACCAGATCCACCTTAAACATTCCGATTCATCCGTTGGAAACTTCATTGCATTGAACACATTAAAAGTGACATTCTGGTCTTGCACCCTCATTGTGAGTTCTCCTTTCTGAACATCGATCAAAGTTCTCCCTGTATCCAAAAATGGTCTTCCCAAGATGATAGGAATCTTTTTATCCTGCTCGAAGTCTAGAATAACAAAATCAGTAGGGAAGATGAGCTTATTCACTTTAACCAAGACATCCTCTACTATACCTCTCGGATACGTGATCGACCGATCAGCTAGCTGTAAAGAGATGTTTGTAGGTTTTGGATCAGGCAGACCAAGTTGCATGAAGACAGACAAAGGCATGAGATTGATACTAGCTCCCAAGTCACACAAACACTTGTCAAAAGATATGTTGCCAATGGTGCACGGTATGGTGAAACTTCCCGGATCTTTAAGTTTAGGAGGCAACTTTTGCTGTAGAACAGCACTGCATTCTTCCATCAATGCAACAATTTCTGTTGTGCTAAAATAAATTACAATTTTAAATCGCAAGCACACGATTCAATAGTTGAAATATTTTAGGTATCGATCCACGGAGACTAATATTTTCGCAAGCCTTAACTTTAACTTAATCGGATAAGAACAATTTTGGGTTTTTGAAAATTTGAATTTTTTCTAATTAATTCCTAAAAGATAATTTAATCTAATTTTAAAAGAAAAATAAATTTTATTTTAATTCTTAAACTCATTAATTAAATGTAAAATGAGCAAAATTATATTAGTCTAAAAATTATTAAAAGTGGAAATTTGAATTAAATTAATTTTATTTACAGAAAATTTTAATAAAAAATTTGACATGACTCAATTATAAATTCGACTGGCCAAGAACAATTCAAAACAAAGAAAATAAATTCGAACCAGCACTGCCATTAGAACATTAACCACAATTTGACGAAACAAAACTAAAAGCAATTCAGAGGTACACAGAAACGCAGGAATCGCTAAAAAACAAAATGCAGAAAATGCAAAGGACACTATGAACTCAGCTATAACTCAGCAACAATTTGGACACAGCAACTCAGCACCAGCTAATTCGAATGCAGAAATATAATCAACCAAAACAAACAACTACTAAAACAAACATTACGACGACTACAAAGCAGCTAATCAACTCGCACAGGACTAGTGCACTCGAGCAAACACAGGATTTAACTCAGCTACAAAAAACAACGACAACATAACAAAATCAGTACTAAGCATATCACATTTGACCAAAAAAAACTCGACTCAGGAAATAAACACAGCACAAACTCTGAAATGCACACAAACTGGACTCAGATTTCAGTTGTAAAACGAAAATGCAAAACGGAACTCGGTAAACTCAGTTGTTAGAAACTCGAACTACTGAATTCAAACAACTACAGAAATCGAACCAAAACAACAATCAATCGCCTAGACATATACATAGAAACCCAGCAACACAAACTGAGTCTAAACTAATTCTCAACTCGGTTGAATTGAACTCAGCATTCAGAAAAGGAAATGAACAAACCGGAACAAACGGAATTCAGTGAATCAAAACAAACAAAACAAACACAACTCTTAACTCATAACTCATAACATAACCATTGACTCATAACTAGCAGACATAAAAAAAAACACACGAGACATCGCAGCAACAGAAAACCAAACATAACAATTCAACTCCTCAGTTCAAACACTACTACGATAATCAACACGAAATTAAAAACGAAGTAAAGGGAATAACAGGGGACTTGTGGGTTCTAATTGATTTGAAGTAACAGTAAAAGAAGAAGAAAAGGTTATGTATATTGGAAGTGAAGGAAGGAGAAGAAAACGGAAATAAGAAGAGGAGATGGGTTTAGTGATTGGTTCGAATAAAAAGAAATAAGGGAAGGTTAATTCGAAAACAAAGAAGAAGACAAAGCTGGGTCTGAATAATAAAATAGGGGAGAAAGGTTTTTGTTTCGAATTAAGGTTTAAAACAGGTAAAATAAATTGCTAAAAATTAATACAACTAATTTTTTTGTTTTTTTTAAAAAAATACGAAAATGAAGAAATTAACTACGAAATTGAAATTACACATACACTAAAATGATGATTTGGAATTAAATGGCCATAATAAAATGGAGATTTAAAGGGGCAAAATTAGGAATTAAAGCTAAAATTAAAAGTACGAACAAGAAAATAAAAATCGTTATTTTCAACCCATAGTGGTTAGCATTTCGCTACTTTGTCCACTAAATGGATTTACGAAAATAACGAAAGCTATGCAACAAAAACGAAAGAACAAGATGAGAAATTAAAGGAAACAGAATTTTTGCATTAAAATAAAAAGTGTTTACAAGATTTGAAACTAAAAAAAAAAACAAGAAATTAAAGCTACCCTAAAATCTAAGTTCATAAATACAAGGGGGTGAGGGGGTATTTATAGGATAAGAATTAGGGTTAAGGGGTGTGTTGGGTTAATCTTGGCCCTACACCTTCTAAATGTGGTGGACAAATCCTAGCCATCTATTTGTTTCCTTCCACCTTAAGCTTTGATGAGTGGATCTTGGCCATACACTTATTTAGTGTGTTGGGATGATCTCCACCTTCCACATGTCTTCAAAGATTCATTTTCCACCAAGCTCCTAATTCTTTTTCCTTTTTTCATTTAAGTCCTTTTTCTTCCTCTTTTCCATTCCTTGCTCTTTATTTCTTTATTTTGCTATTTCTTTATTTATTCATGAATTTCCTGAAATGCAACAAAATAAATTATTAAAATACGAGTTCAAGCAATAAATAGGTAATAAAAATATGCAAAAATATGCACTTATCAATTTCCAATTCCTCGAGTTTCAACTTCTGTGAAAGAATTCCTTTCATGAACTTAGCATATCTCGGCATCTGTTCTACAGCTTCCGTAAAAGGTATGTTGATCTGAAACTTCTTAAAAACCTCAAGAAACTTGGCATACTGCTTGTCTAACTTCTACTTCTGAAGCCTTTTAGGATATGGAGGTGGATAGATCTGATTGCTCTTTGTAGACTGCTCCGGAATAGCTTTTTCAGCAGAAATCTTGCTCTTCTCCACTTCATCGTCCAACTGATTAGCTGCCAAATCAGATTTTTCAATTTTTGGTCCTGCAGATTATGAACTTCTTCGTCTTCCTTAGCTGCTAATTTCTGATCATTTGTAACTTTCCAGATCTTAAAGTCACTGCTTTCACCTGTTCCTTGACTTCCCTTTTGCCTGGATTAGCCTCCGTGTCACTAGGTGTAACACCCCCAGATCCGGGGTCAGGGATCGGGTCGTTACGGTCTCATAACTCATACATAATACTTGACTTGAGTCCAAAATCAATAAGTAGCATGGTATGACCCAACAATAATATCCACTCACACACACACAGTTATAGTCCCAGAGATGAAATTGAAATAAGTCTTACATAAAAGGGTTTACGAATAAAATTTATTACAATCCAAAAGGATAACATCATAAGTTTAAAATTTTTGCCGTTGATTAAATTAATTATACATATAGTTAAACAGAAAACAAAAGCTGTATAACTATGCTACCTCAGCAATGGCGGCTAGCATCTCAGCGGGGAGTCCGGTGGGTCGGTTAACCCGCTTGCACCGAGTGCGCCTGACGCGAGCCATCTTTCCTAGCTTTTATTGTGACATGATAAATAAGCAAGGGTGAGCAATATCCCACCAATAATAATATAACAGGACAGTGATAGTATATAACAGTTCGAAATATCACTATTTCCATATGCCATGCATTAACGAAGTTAGTGCCAGTACAATATAAAGGATGAAATTACAAGGTACTTAAAGTATTTATTTTGTGGAAATATCTGCTAAGTCAAAATAAGCAAGATATTATCATTTATCATATAAAGAGGAACTTGCAAGGAAAATATTGCAATTCCAGTTATTAACATTTTTCGAAGTCCTACAACCTGAAAGAAGTCTCTTTGATACGTGTTATGGAAGACACCGTCAACCTGAAAGAAGTCTCTTCGATACGTGTTGCAGGGAATTCACAATTTGGGAGATAAACCAATACTGGAGTTATCACGCGCCAGCTGTCCCACTCCCTAATGATCAGTCGGGGATGGTACAGCCCAATACAGTTTACTACCGGTAGAAGGAAGAACTGACGGCTCCACTTGTCGATTGCCTTTAATAGTAACTCCCTGGCCAATGGTTAGGCCTTGTGATGGATCGCGCGACTCGGCCTCTTACACACGACTCCTAGTTCGAATAAATCCACAACATTGAAATGTAGAGTTTGTCCTCCCTTCCCCAAGTGAAATACTTGTTGATAAGACTCCACAAAGTAGTCGTATCTAGTTGGAAAGGAAAATTCACCAACATTTCCCAAGCTTTTGCTTGTTAATGGATATCAACTTGTTCCAACAATCTTACCCCTCGAATGATGAGAAGGTACACACGGACTTAATGAGTCCATAGCAACCAAGTTGCGAGTGAAAAGGATAAATTATGACCGGGAAGTCAACAAGATAAATAACGTTTCTCAAGTAAGGTTCCCTTATAATTTAAAAGATAGATTCGAGTGAAGAATGGAATCTTGAGGACCTTTATTAATATAATATTAATCGTATGACTCCGAAGAATTTTCAGAATGATCGAAGGTCGAAGATAATATTTGAAGAAGAATAAACATCATTGAAGTTGTTTCCAAGTATTGAATAAATATTTATAGAATATTTATTGAGTCGGAAGTATTTAATGAATGAAAGAATATTTTTAATCAAAGTATTTCTCCAAATAATCCTTGAAGGAATATGAAGAAAATATTTATTGAATAAATAATTACTTAAATGAATATTAAAAATAATATTCATTTAATAAATAATTTTGAAAGGAATGTTTGGAATAATATTCGTTAAGTAAATAAGACTTCAAATTAATATTCAAAAATAATATTCATTTAATAATTAATAATTTAAATGAATATCCAAGTGATATTCATTTAATAAATCAAACCTTAAATGAATATTCGAGAATAATATTCACTTAATACATGATGTTCTAAATGAATATCCGAATGATATTTATTTAATAATCAAAGATTTTACAGAAATATTTAAAATAATATTCGATAAATGGTTCGTCTTTAGATGAACATTGAAGGATAAGGTTTATCGGATGAATAACGTTCAAATAAGTATTAGAAATAACGTTCGATAACTAATTAATCTCAGACGAATATTCAACTAATTATTCGTCGCCCAAAGAATGGAAAATATTTACTTAAATATTTTCCTCCGAAAGTAATCTCGATATATCAAGAAATACTGACTCCCGGTCTATATTCAACAAATAGGATTCATATGCCCTTCTCTAAGGGTCTTAACAACATCCGGCTTATAATCGATATATTATCTATCTACTTATAAGCCAAAGAACAATCAGGGAACAAGTATATCAATATGACTTGAAAGTAGGCATGCATGCTATGGCATATGTATAACAGAAAGCATATATATTCACAACAACAGCCTAAAAAGGGGAAGTTGAAACTTGCCTGGTAATCGAGTACGAGTAGGGGTAGTGGTAAGGTATCCCGGGTCAGTTCGGCGATCTATAAATAGTCAAGAGATTCGAGATTAATCGCTTAACACTTTTAAAAAGGTTAAGTACCAACTTAAGTCGAAACATGTTTTCGAATTATCTCGTTATACCCCTTTTTAATGTAACTATTTTTATTACCGATACGATTCGACATTTGTTTGTCATTATGACATGTCATCGTACTCACACTTAGTGTATACTTAAGTCGTATAAGTTCCAAGGTCGAACGATTACGAACCAAGATTATATCCCGAGTTTTATCGCTCGTTTTCTAAGTTATAACCAAAGTTATACTTTTAAGGGGTTCGTTCGCGTTTAACCAAGATTCAAACATTTTTATAAAATCGAAAAACGATATGATTCACATGAGGTTTTCTCTTACACCTTCCTTTTTACCTCTATTATTTAATTACCAAGATTCACCACTGACTTACATATTTTACGAGGGTTCAATTTTAGTTACGAATTCTCATTTACGGTTTCGAACTACTTTTAGTATACCGGCCATAACTTGTAAACTGTAAGTCCGTTTCACACGTTCTTTATATCACAACGAAGCTTGGAACATTATCTATCCTATCATGGCAGATTACAAAGCTAGGCAGTGAGTTACATCTACTGTCCAAGTCGTTCTTCTTAAGGTTAACGAAATTTCGGCATTACGACGGCTATAAATCGAATATTTACCAATTTCAAACCTTCCCATAAACATGTTATCCACTCCAAACAACATATACATGATTTATACCCATGAATTGAGGCCAAGCAATGCCTTTCCATTCATCTAACTATTTTTAACATTTATCCAAAACTCAATCATAATCACGCTTATATCTTACTAACAACATAACTAACTTATATAACTCAAGAACATACATAAAACTTCAAAGTAGATCTAGGGTTTCAAGGGCCTTATACCTTTTTGAGAGTGTTTACTAGCCTCACTAAGCTTTGTATGATCCTTAGGAGTGATTAAGCTTGCTAGATCAACCATGAAAAACAAGAAAATTCAAGGTTAGTTCATAAGAAACACCATTCACCATTCACCCTCACCTTTCTTGATTTTTTTGAAAATGGAAAAGATGAGTTTGAAGCTAAGATTTTGAGGAGATCATTTTTATGAAATGTAAGACTCACCTTGAAAATTACAAGATCAAACAATGGTTGGAAGTTGGATTTTTGTTTTGGAATTCTTGGTTTGGTCGAATGGAATGATAAAAGGGGGGGGGGGAGAATGTTTTGCTATTCTTTTGTGTTGGTTGCTTGGAATAATGCATAAAGTGACTTTTGATAGATAATATCTCATCCAAGTGGTGTTAGTGGAGTGTGATGCAATGGATGATGATTTTATAAGACAAGTGTTATGTTTTGGATGGTGGAAGGCTAAGTAATGGTTGGTTTTTCTAAGTACTACTTCAATCTCCAAGTATGCTAGTTACTTTGAGCCACTTGGTTGCTAGATATTTTACCTTAGTAGCACATGAATGAATCTAGCCTCCCTGCTCATTTCTTTGTTCGTTTATTGCTTAATTCGCTAATCGTTCGAGGGAATAACTCATTCGTTTCTAGTTAGGGTTTTACCGGGAATCTTCTTAATATTTCTATAATCATTCTTACTTCTTTTCTACTAACTTTCAAATTTATATTCCTTAAATCCCTTCGTTAAATCCTTAAGTCAATCAGTGTCCAAGGAACTCTCGGAGAAAATAAAAGTGCGGTTTTTCAGAATCCGATAGCTTTTACATACACTTATTTTCCCCCTGGATCACTAATACGAACTCGGAAATCCGTTCCGAATACTTCTATATAGTGTCATCTCATATTATTCTTACTTCCACCAAAAACACTATTCATTCTTTATTCTTTACTTATTCTCTTAGGGTTGTACAATTGTCCGTATTCTCTTTCGATCGTTCCTTAACCTTTTTACGGAACCGCTGGATTAATCGTTATCGATCTGGATGACATGAGAATATTCTCCTGCTTGGAATTGCCATATCTTATTCCCCTAGGAGATAGATTATTCTTACCTATGTTGTCAACCATTAGCATTCTTCAAGACATAGAACAATAAAGTCGAATTCCATTCATTCTTTCAAAATATCAACTATTACATCGTAGCCGTAACCACTATTCATTCTTACATCATTAAATAAATAAAAGTTTTAATCCTACCCAAAATCTGGGTTCTTACACTAGGAACAGTTCCTTGTGGCCTATTCAACAACGCATTAGCAATTGGACCAATCTGATTTTCCAAGGTCTTGATCGAAACTGCTTGGCTTTTACATATCAACCTCAATTCTTCCAATTCAGATTTTTCCGTAGAAGACTGCACCGCACTTGCATGAGGCTTCGTTGAAATCCCGGAGGTTGGAATTGTTGCCTTGGAGCATAATGCTGCTGGTTCTCCCATAACTACTGTTTCTTCAAGTCCTTCTCCTGCCAGTTTACGAGATTGAGAAAGTGTTCGCATACACACTTAAGCACCTGAAACACACAACAATGCAAACTAAGTAAGACAAAATATCCGAGTCAGTGAACTTTAATGACCACTGATGACAAGCACATAAACTATAATAAACACCGAGTCCCCGGCAGCGGCGCCAAAAACTTGTTCACACTAAATCACGCAAGCGTACGCGGTCACAAGTAATATAAGATTAAGTAGAGTTCGTTCCCACAGAGACTAGTGTAATGCAGAATATGCACCTATGCAACAATGTATGATTTCTATTCACTACTAAGACAAGTATCAATTTTGAGTTTTGATTATCTAAATTAACTATTTAGCAATTTAACAATATTAAGATCTAATTAACTAACGTGATGTAAAACTGATTTACTAATGAGAGAATAAACTTGGGATCCTAACTTCATTAAATACTTCGTCTAGATCTGATGCCTTTAATCAATGTATGTGATGGTTATGATAACTGATCGGACAACACGAAACAAGTACACGCTACCTGTCAGTATACGAATACCAAACTACTCAAACATCCACAAAAGAGATAGAAGTTAAGCAGACACCAATTATGTTTAGACCCTATATGTCTATAAGATTTGAAAACATAATGGTTTAAGAACAACTTATCCATTAAGATCACATAGGGTAGCGTAAGATGGTTAAAATCACACTACGAATCATGATGTCAAAACATTCATAAACCTATGCTAGCATGGCAAGTTCTAATCTTTATATCCACTATCGCGTCAATAAAGATTAACAATTTAGATGTTAGCTACGCATCCAAAAGCATTAAGTATAACCATACAAGGATATCAATAATTCATCACACATAAATCTTTTAAGCAATCAAACTACTATACTCCATAAATAAATCCGTTAGAATTCCATGACAATGATTAATTGATAATCGAACGGCTCGTCATCATGGTATCTAGAGATAATATGATAACAAAAAAAGTCTGAAACTCGACTCTCTTGTCTCTCTCTGTGTAAAAACGTGGCTCTTATGATGTCTAGAGGTGTATTTATAGCCCCAGTGGCTTAATCAGCAAGAAAAATCAAAACATAATTAAAATTGGAAAAGTGGAAGTTCGAACTCGCGTGCCCGCTCCCAGTTGCTGCACGCCCGCGCTCCTGACATGTCCACCCTGCGCGCCCGCACTCCTGGCAAGCGCGCCCGCGCCTCTGCCTTCTGGAATTTCATGTTTTTCTTATTATTGCTTCATTTCTGCTCCGGTTCGCTCGCACTTTCCCGTTCTTCAATTCTTGAACTCAACTCCACCATATGAACATACAAAAATACCTCCCCACCTCAAGATAGTAACCCTGCACAATCTTACTAAAAACGAATCAAAACACGACATACTTGAGGCCAAGTTAATTAATTTAAGCCGAAATGAAGCGTTCCAAGTGGATGTGAAATCCACTTATCAATAATCTTAATTCCTGAATACAAAATCTTTGGAAAAAGACCATATCTACCCTTTCCAATTTTAAACTTATAACTACTGCCCATGTCCATTTATGTACTTTCACGATTACCCATTCATATAGATACTATCCAATGGGTTTTCCTTTGTTTTTTTCACACTACTTGACGTAGATCCACTTTTTTTTCCCAACTTTGACTACCCATTTTCTCATGGATATTACCCATCTCATTTTTAATGTGTTTTATGGGTATAATTTGACTCAGCTCCATATTCTAAAACCCAGTCAATTAATATCATATCTTTTTCAAATCTTTTTAAATCCTCATTTTTAGCCAGTTATTTGTTCATTCAATATCCACATTGATTCTTTCAGTTTTGCTCTCCATTTTTGAATTCAAACGCACGACTCATCATCACACGTTATGTTTTCATCTAACCTAATCTACATACATGGGTCTATATATTTGTTTTCACAGTCCTGCATAATATTCTTGCATTTCTTCTTCTTAACTGATTACAATGCTTGATTTTTATAGATCAAACAGGTCGTAAGTGGGTACATATGGGTCCTTGATTTTTAGTGTTTATCTTGTTAAACATCAGATTGAAAAATACAAATGGCCATCACTTCTCAGTTACATCTTCTTCTTCGTATATATAAATGGCCATCACTTCTTCTTCGTGTGTGGATAAATATATTATGATCGTTTTCTTCATCTCTCAGTCGATATCTTATTTAACTATGTTTGTATACATATACACACAAGTGTGTGTGTCTTTTTTAATTTTTATTGACCAATTTCTTTCATGGTTTGATCTATTTAACAAATTTTATGAAGTTTGTAATGAAACATTAACTGATGTCTTCTATTTTTTGCATAGAAAGACAAGGTTAATTAGGATATTGTGTCAACAGGTCTGCATAGAAGGTGTTTGATTAAAGTCCTGTATGATTTAAAGTGTATTTTTTTGTTATTTTGATATTATTTGACATGATTTGTTTTACTTTTTTGTAGCCTTGACTAGAAAAACCGGAGAAATGGCTTCATATTACACGATTAAAGTTCAGATTATGTTAAAATACAATCTACTATAATTTGGTAAAAACCTATGGCTTCTTTCTTTTAATAATGTATGCCTGCATAATTTTCTCACTACTTTCTTATAGCCTGCTATACTGGTTTTGAGGGATGGATTGCAGCTTGCGGGAATCACATACTAATTTGTCACTACAATATTACAAAATGTTATGTTATAATTATTCAGTGTGATGAATCACTCATAAAGTGAGGGCTCAACGTCAATATACGGCGTTATTTAGGTATCCTCAACTCTCGTAGTCTTTTTTTTAAAACTCAGTTTTGTGCAATTAATTATTGAACCCGTCTATTTTCCAACAATATCGGCGATGATGATATTTATTCGATCAGAAGAGGTTTAATTCATTTATTTATGTTTTATGTATGTTTGCAGCTAAAGGGTTTTATGTGGTTTACCCAATCAAGGTGGACAATATCCAAAAGATCCATGTAGAGTTGTTAGATTGACACATGTAGAGTTGTAAGTGCTGTTATATATTAGACATTTGCACATAATATTTTTTATTTCTCTATATGTGATTTTTGAAATCTATTGTGCCATGTTTTGGTCCTTTTATAATTGTAATGCTGCCTATATCTTGATCAAATAAGTATTATCTTTAATAAAATCTCACATCAGAGTCTTTATATGTTTGTAAAATTGCAAGTTATTCCCTAGAAACAGTTTTTAAGAATAGTTAATCGATAAACTTTTTTGTCTGTTTTTACAACTCTGTTTTCAGAGCCGAAGATGTGAGGTCACAAAAACCTCTATGTTTGCTCCAGTGGTGTTGAGCGGGAGCTATAATTTATGATTGGATTGACTTCCCCTGGATAAAGGAATAGTATAATTTTGGGTTTGATCCTTACATTATGTCGTGGAAGAAAATTGGTATTCGGGGTCTTTTTGATTGTCTTCTAGATGATTTTGTGTGTGCCATGTAATGGATACATGTGACTATTCATCAATATAGGTAATTCCACATTCAAAACATAAAAAACACCATATATTCTCAAGCTTCATATTAAATGTAATTACATTGTCAGGGACAAAGATTGGTGGGTAAATAATGGTGCTCTTAACACAATATCACCATTTGACATAAGGGAAACCTTGCAAGGTGAATTAAAATCTCCATATGCATTGTTGCTATGCTAGGAGTAGGAGAGGCATTTCAGATATTGGATCAAAAAACTGTACAAGCTCTAATTGATGAATTTGAGATAGTTGGAGAAGAAGCTCATGATGCTGAAGGTGATGCTCCAGACCAAGGTGCATATATTAAACTGCAAAATAGGTGTAAAAACTTCTCGTGAAATTCCCAGTAATATTGCTTTTTTGCTCAGTCATTTTTTATCTATTGTATTTTAAAAGGTTATATATTTATATAGAATAAATTTAATGATTGTTAAGTAAAAACATTAATGTAGGACATGAACCATTGACATTGTTTATTTATGATAACTACAAAATATCTTAGTTTAGTTAATGCAGTTGATTCACATGTCTTTGTCATGTTGTTTTTTGTTAAGTTTTTTAAAAATTGCATTATGGAAAAATAGATCAAAGACCCAATTGATTTTTACAAACATTTTCACTGTTTGATTGTCTTTTCATATCTAGCTCACATAAAAAATTTACTATTTATTTAAAATAGATACATTTTATTACTAACCTTATAGCTATATACGGATGTCGGGGCAATTGAATCAGGACATATCCTTATCCGGCAAAGTACCATCTGGTCTATCCAACGCAATGTTTGATAACAAAGGGTGTTGGAAAAAGGACATTGCTACCACAAAAGCTCTTGCATTTGATGGTTGATTTATCAAATTAATTCCAATGGATAGCATAACATTTCTTTTTTGTTAGAATAATTTGCAAATTGCCTCTTGACATAACCAAACAACAAATTAAGACATGAATTACTGTATAGTCATCCTATTGTTCTCAGTTTTACCAATCCTATGATGTGATTATATAAATTTCTGCAAGAAGCAGTAATAAAGAAAAAGTATGGAGATTTATTAAAAAAGAAAATTTACATCCGAGGTAAATGATCTTTGCTTTGTATTTTATCAGTAATTCTGTGTGTCTTCATTTAATTATAGCTGACATTAGCATTAACTCTATCAAGGATCATGAACGTACTTTCTTTGACTTTGCTAATTAGGCATTGGGAAAGGTATGTAATGGAATTATACTCTAAAAACTCGAATTTGTGATATCACCGATATCCCTTGCATTTTTTTCAAACTTGTACCTTTTTGCTAGCATTTAATTTGAAAGCCTGATATGCCTCACAATTACAGGGGGCGTGTAAGAACCCCGATTTTTTGTAGGAATTTAAACTTTTATTATGGAATGGATATGAATTCAAATACTTATATGTCATGAAGAATGCTATTGGTTGACAATCTAGATAAGAATTATCTATCTCCTAGGAAATTAAGATTTGATAATTACAAGGGGGAAGGTTATTCTTATGTCATCCAAATCGATATCTGTTATCAGTCTAGTGGTTCCGTAAAAGGGTTAAGGAACGATCAAAAGAGAACCAGGACATCTATATAACCCTAAAAGAATAACCTTCCCCCCGGATCTGGGGGTATTACAGGGCGTAGAAGAGCAAAGGACCTTTAGAGGCACTCCGCCCAAAATTGCAGGTAATTGACATTCACAGTCAGAATTTATCTACATATAATTACATAGAATCTTTAAGTTATCTTTTCACATTGGAACTACATGATATCATGTTAGGAGGATGCATGATTTGTCCTTGTTGACCTTAATATGGCATTTTAGAGATCTCATAGATTCAGGGAATGAGATGTAGGGTTCTAGAAATTTGTATTATTATATAGGCATGTGTTTGTAATCTTCAATTCCTCCTCCATTTCATTATAATAAATTTGAATTGAAGTACATTGCCACCAACTTTGACATGAAAGCTCATTCCTTCCTCCCTATATCTTTCACAAATCTTATATGATAGGTCCCAAAAGTGGGTAAAATAAGCTAGAAGGGGGGTTGAATAGCTTATTACCTTTTTAAAAATTAGATCTTGGTGTTTTGAAATTTCTTTCTCCTTTTAAAATTAATTACTTAAAAATAAGTAATATAAAATGCGGAAAATAAAAGAGAGAAAGATAACTAGTACGACACAATCGATTTATCCTGGTTCGCGATGCCGCAATCCCCTAACAAATTCGAACAACTCTGCTCCAGTCCCCGAGCTCCTCCCGAACTCGAGATTTATTTCACTATAAGTAAAATACTCCTTATAGTAGGTGGAAAAGCCTTTACAACCACTATGTATTTATCTTAGAGCCTAACTACCCGTTACCTCCTCAAGATACTATAGCTACCCCTTGCAAGATTATCTTGGAGCGTAACTCCCCGCTACCTCCTCATATGCTATGCAAGAAAACCCCTTACGAGTTTATCTTGAAGCGTAACTCCCCATCACCTCCTCACAACCACGTAAGTAACCCTTGCGTAGACTTCGTATCTACACCCTTTAACGATCTTGGATCTTAGGTCTTAGATCTTGGGTCTTTTCTCCTCCTCACGGTGCAAAGACACCCAACTCCCCGTCGACGTGTCTAAGACTTGGGTCTTAGAGCGAGAATCACCCCACTTCACTTCACTTCACCTCACGTCAAATGATATAATACAAGCACTACGACTTGAAATCCCTTTTAATTTGACGGTTAAAAATGAACTAGTATGAAAACTAGATCAAGAAAGCAAATATAAATATTAACGAGATAAACTACGTCAATATAAATACAAGCCACGTATATTAATTTATATCAGTATTCGGTTTAGCCGAATATAAACAAAATTAAATATACGACTTATTTATGTTCTATAACACAAATAAGAATGAGTTATAAATATTCCGTAAAATATTAAACAAGATACTGCACTCGAAGAATACAAGTGTTAACACTTGTAAATGGCTTTAATATAGCCTAGGACAAAATAGGGCCGAATATATATAAATATAGCTTGTTGAAACGAGGGACGCTATTACGCGTTAACTTAAACACCACACAAGCACATAAACACAACTCACACATACGTAAACGTAACTCGTTATAAACTAACGAGGGCCGCTATTATGCGTTAATCTAGTGCGAGAAAATATATAAACACGTAAGTAGCTGGGAGAAGTCACACAAAGGACTTATCACACAACTAATGCAAGACAATAAATTAAACATGAATGCAACAAGCAATATATATACAAATGAAGAAACCTTCGGCCGAATATAAATCGAGTAATGGCCGAATGGTTTGAACTTTTTTTCGGTTAATAAACAAGTTTGATTAGCCTTGGTTAAGTCCTTAAAGAAATAAACACAATTAAGGTTCAAGGGGCTTATATAACCAACACTAAAAGAAGCTTTCTTTTGACTTAAGATGTACTAAGTTTAAACCAGCTAAGGTAGAAAGTAGTTTATGCAAGTTAAGCATAAATCAAAAGATAGTTCTTTGCCTTATAACCAAGTATAAATCAAATGGTTACTAAGGTCTTCAAGAGGGCTTAATAAGTTCTTAAAAGAACCTCCTCTTGGTAGCTTACAAAAAGTCTACACACACTACACGAAATAATTCAAGAACAAGTGTGTAAATGTGACAAATATAAGACTACTTAAGCACAAGTATATATTCAAAAGAATTTAAACACTTATAAGCGAAATATATAACTTGCACAAATGCACTAACTAGCTTATGACTGTTGACCTTACAAAGGCTCAAGCTCCTCTTTAATTAATAGAGAACTACAAGAGATACGAGCTAGTTTCCGAAGCCAACACCACCACCAAAATGAGCCGAAATGAGCACCAAAAGAAATAGAATTAAAATGATTAGAAGGATGACTCAAATGCTCAAGCAAGAACACTTACAAGGTTGTTATAAAACGTGCAAATGGTTGCCTTAAAGTGTGTTTGCTAAGTGTGCCAAGATGAGCAAAAACAATAGCCAAAACACCACTAAAACAAGGCCAAATGAGCACCAAAGAAAGATATAATCAAGAAGGAATAATTGGTTACTCAAGAGTACATTAAAGATGTAATAACCCTAACTTTTAGAATGCTACAGTGCCTAAATGAATAGTAATTTTGAGGATTTAGGGAAATGGTATGTAAGTACCCTAGATTTGAAATGGAAAATGAATAATCAGGAACCATATTAGTGTTGTGTTATGAAAATGAGTGACTCAAAATGATAATGAATTTCAGAAATTCCTGAATATGGACTTTAAGGATTTTTTATTTCGATTGAGACTCTATTGAATGTGATATTAAGGAGTATAGAAATGTTAAATGGTTTATATCTTGAGGAAATAGTGAAATTAGGATAAACCAAGGAGTGATCAAGTCAAGGAAATGCCAAGGAAATTTAGATTGTTAAACGAGTTTGAGAATGCTTGAGAACCTGAGAGACAACCGGGAGAGCAACTTCTGAGAAAAAAGAATATACCAAGGATATTGGATCTAATATCTACTTGAGGATTAGAATCACCCTAACACACTAATATATTATGTGGGAGAGGATATTATATATCCAAGGAATTTACAAAGGAGAAACCACTGAGACAATCGCAGAAATCATTCGATGGATCAAACGACGAGAAAACTTTGAACGGAGCCCAAACAAAAGGCCCAAAACATGTGGGAAAGCCCAAATTTCGGCCCAACACTATAAGGAGCTGATCTTAGAGTATTAAGGAAGGAAACCATGTGAGTGAATAAGAGAAAGAGGAAGGGCATTGGTGGAACATTTCAAGATAAGGCAAGGACAAGCAAGTAAATAGCAAGAAATGGAGTAACATGTTTTAAACTTGGCAAGTGGACCAAAGGATCACCAACACTTGGAAAAATAGATGATCAACACCACATTAAAAGAGGATAAGAGTGAATAAAGGGATAAATACATGTATAAGCATGTAGAAATCAAGCTAAACCCATAGACATACAAACTGCCCAGCAAGAGCAAGGAGGAAAGAAAACTTTATATCTCAAGATCTAGAGCTTCTAAAATCACCAAATTTTAACCATACGTTCTCCACTCTATGGGGAAGATTCGTACAAAATTTCATGACAATCCAAGTAGTATAGCCTAGTCAAATCCATGCTCAAAGTGGGAGAACCAAACCTGTCCAGGTTCTGGCCAGTAGCAAGATGGGGCTCAAAACCCTAGCTCCCATGGTTGGATTCTTGTGCTTTATAGCTTAAAACAAAGGCAATCAAGACCCCAAGGTATGTTCAAAATCTTAGCTTCAAATATTGAGTATAGCTATGTCAAAAGATGGATAAAAAATGATGATGAATAGTCATTTTCAAGAACTAACTTTGTGTTCTTGATATCTTTTGATTGATTCAAGTGTACTAAAGCTACTTAAGGACCATTCAAGGCTTACTAGGGGTTATTCAATCTTCGAGACGTTATAAATCTCAAGACCCTTTAGTATTACTTTGAATATATGATGGATTATAGAAAGTTTAGTGATTAAGGTTATGATAAGTGATTATTCGTGATGATATATGTGTTTGTAAGTGGTTTAAGTTGAATATGGAAGTGGGTTGTGATTGTAACCATGGTTGGTAAGATGACCACATGGTGTAGGTGATGGTGTATCAGGTGGATGATGGATTTGGAGGAGTAATATTTTGGAAAGTATGAAAATATAGCCGTTATAATGCCCGATTTTCGTTAGAACAACAATAACCTTAACTTATGGCATAGAACCCAAATCTGATAAAGTCAGTATGGCATACCAATTGGTCATGATAGGATAGATCTTAGTTCATAGATCGTTTTGATATAAAGTACGTCAAAATCTGATGAACGGTTTAGGAGAAAAGTGAGTTTTAGTGAAAGTCGTTCGGAAACCGAGAAAACGTAATGAGAGCCAAAACACCACTAAAACAAGGCCAAATGAGCACCAAAGAAAGATATAATCAAGAAGGAATAATTGGTGACTCAAGAGTACATTAAAGATGTAATAACCCTAACTTTTAGAATGCTACAGTGCCTAAATGAATAGTAATTTTGAGGATTTAGGGAAATGGTATGTAAGTACCCTAGATTTGAAATGGAAAATGAATAATCAGGAATCATATTAGTGTTGTGCTATGAAAATGAGTGACTCAAAATGATAATGGATTTCAGAAATTCCTGAATATGGACTTTAAGGATTTTTTATTTCGGTTGAGACTCTATTGAATGTGATATTAAGGAGTATAGAAATGTTAATGGTTTATATCTTGAGGAAATAGTGAAATTAGGATAAACCAAGGAGTGATCAAGTCAAGGAAATGCCAAGGAAATTTAGATTGTTAAACGAGTTTGAGAATGCTTGAGAACCTGAGAGACAACCGGGAGAGCAACTTCTGAGAAAAAGAGAATATACTAAGGATATTGGATCTAATATCTACTTGAGGATTAGAATCACCCTAACACACTAATATATTATGTGGGAGAGGATATTATATATCCAAGGAATTTACAAAGGAGAAACCACTGAGACAATCGCAGAAATCATTCGATGGATCAAACGACGAGAAAACTTTGAACGGAGCCCAAACAAAAGGCCCAAAACATGTGGGAAAGCCCAAATTTCGGCCCAACACTATAAGGAGCTGATCTTAGAGTATTAAGGATGGAAACCATGTGAGTGAATAAGAGAAAGAGGAAGGGCATTGGTGGAACATTTCAAGATAAGGCAAGGACAAGCAAGTAAATAGCAAGAAATGGAGTAACATGTTTTAAACTTGGCAAGTGGACCAAAGGATCACCAACACTTGGACAAATAGATGATCAACACCACATTAAAAGAGGATAAGAGTGAATAAAGGGATAGATACATGTATAAGCAAGTAGAAATAAAGATAAACCCATAGACATACAAACTGCCCAGCAAGAGCAAGGAGGAAAGAAAAATTCATATCTCAAGATCTAGAGCTTCTAAAATCACCAGATTTTAACCATACGTTCTCCACTCTATGGGGAAGATTCGTACAAAATTTCATGACAATCCAAGTAGTATAGCCTAGTCAAATCCATGCTCAAAGTGGGAGAACCAAACCTGTCCAGGTTCTGGCCAGTAGCAAGATGGGGCTCAAAACCCTAGCTCCCATGGTTGAATTCTTGTGCTTTATAGCTTAAAACAAAGGCAATCAAGACCCCAAGGTATGTTCAAAATCTTAGCTTCAAATATTGAGTATAGCTATGTCAAAAGATGGATCAAAAATGATGATGAATAGTCATTTTCAAGAACTAACTTTGTGTTCTTGATATCTTTTGATTGATTCAAGTGTACTAAAGCTACTTAAGGACCATTCAAGGCTTACTAGGGGTTATTCAATCTTCGAGACGTTATAAATCTCAAGACCCTTTAGTATTACTTTGAATATATGATGGATTATAGAAAGTTTAGTGATTAAGGTTATGATAAGTGATTATTCATGATGATATATGTGTTTGTAAGTGGTTTAAGTTGAATATGGAAGTGGGTTGTGATTGTAACCATGGTTGGTAAGATGACCACATGGTGTATCAGGTGGATGATGGATTTGGAGGAGTAATATTTTGGAAAGTATGAAAATATAGCCGTTATAATGCCCGATTTTCGTTAGAACAACAATAACCTTAACTTATGGCATAGAACCCAAATCTGATAAAGTCAGTATGGCATACCAATTGGTCATGATAGGATAGATCTTAGTTCATAGATCGTTTTGATATAAAGTACGTCAAAATCTGAT
Organism: Saposhnikovia divaricata; assembly: GCA_036435485.1. Lineage (NCBI taxonomy): Eukaryota > Viridiplantae > Streptophyta > Magnoliopsida > Apiales > Apiaceae > Saposhnikovia > Saposhnikovia divaricata. The sequence continues at coordinate 160,504,362 of CM071596.1, read as the reverse complement.
GAACGGTTTAGGAGAAAAGTGAGTTTTAGTGAAAGTCGTTCGGAAACCGAGAAAACGTAATTGTGTCAATTTTGAGGCTATAATTGACATACTTAAACATTCTTAAAAATTATAAAATTTTGGGAGGATATAGTAGGGTGATCAGAGAAGCATTACCCACTTATCTTGGGTGAAAATTCGAATTTATTAAATTATGAGAATTTTTACAGTCGAGAGTGGTTGTTAAGAAAATGGTGGAAATCGCTAAAACTTTGATTGAGTCTAAGAATGGTTAAGTTCTTGGAACTTCTGGAGTATGAATGATATGGTATTATTATATAAGGGTTAGGAGGTTAAGTGGAATATATTCCAACGATGATCCTTTTCGTGTCTATATAACTCAGGACGAACCACGGGTCATTCTTCTGGGATTTAGAAATCGAGGCAAGATTTCTTCTATCTTTACTTTGAAAAAAAAATTATTTATCTTCAAAGAAAAATGATTTCATGGGATATATATATATATATATATATATGATTCTATTATTACTATAACTAGCTTCAATTCCCGTGCAAGGAACGAGATTGCTCTATTTTATAATTGGTATTGTAGTTTTTCTCGTTACATTTTGATATTAATATTAACAATTGATATTGTGATGATTAAAATTCTTTTTAGTTTATCGCGCTCTTTTATAACCGCGTTCTTTTTTAACCAACTTTTATTCTGTCCCCTTTTCAAGATCTCCCATTTTGATTAAAACATTCAGATGTACCCTTTATTTTTTCAAAGTGCTCAAAGTCATGCATGTATTTGTTGTATTTGATACTACAGAATGTCAAGTAATGCAACAGAGGCAAGAAAGTATAAAAAAAATATTGTATTAAACACATTTCTATAAAGTAAAAATACTAAATTACAGTACACAAAATTAATTTATTCTGTAGATTGCATAGCAAAAATATGCAGTTAGCAATCTGAAGTTATTGTTCCAATATTATTTCTTCAATAATGTTAGATCACTTATAATGAGTTCTAAGGCTTCTATACCCGTGCGAGGCACAAACTTCTTCGAATGCTTAGTTAATTGCAATGTACACAAACTTCTTCGAATGCTTAGTTAATTGCAATGTAACAAAAGTGTTATAATTAAGTAGATAGTATTAAATGATGTATATTAATGAATGCACATATTAAATATAAATTTTAATTGATGTGTATTAATGAATGTAGAGGGTTAAAATAGTAATTTAAGATGGATTAAAATAGTACATGTTGTGGCATTATATATATAATAGATGTTAAGGATTTGTTTTCCTGATTTTTGGAAATTAAAGGGAGATGTATATGAATATGAGTATGGATATGGATTAAAGGGAGCAAGATTTCTTTTACCCTTATTTTGATAAATTGTTTATGTTTAAAGAAAAGTGGTTTTGCTAGGTAATATATGAATCTTATATCAATATATGATATGGATTGTGGATATGGATATGAATATGAATGGAGCTAATGTACTTTATGGCTTCAAGAGATATGAAAAAGAATGGTATCAGTTGTTATCTAGGGTTATATGGTTTATAATATTCTTTTAAAGATAATCTTTAAACATTTGTGATTTAATAAATATTATTTGATTATTATTTAATACTTTTAAAATAGTTAAAATATTTTGTATATAAGAGCATATTTGACTTTATTAAATACGGAGGAGATGTCTGAATTATAATCAAAGTAAAATGATATATGAGAATGGAAATGATACATGAGAATGGAAATGATATGTGTGAATGATATATGGAAATGTGAATGGAAATGTGAATGGATATGTGAATGGAAATGGAAACGGAAAAATGGAAAATGTGGAATGATGTTTTATAAATGGAATAACGATTTGAAAAAGGGGGATTGCAACAGTATGCGTAAGAGGTTGTGTGGGAGTTGTACAGTCCGGCACCCAATAAGCGTAAGAGGCTGTGTGCGGCACAGTCCAGCACTCAATATTTATTACGGACCAAGAGTTGTCGAAGGAGGATGTAGCAGGTAGCCTTCCTCCAGGGTTGATTACCAGGTGGGATCATCCCTTCTACTAGTAGTAAATAGAGAGCAGGAACGGTCAGGCGACTGATCATCGTCCTACGTATCTGGCGCTAGCAGAATCCCCAAAACTTTTAAAGAAAGAATTGATAATGGTTTCAGATTTGCATTTTGAAAAAGGAAATGGTATGAAATTATGGAATTATTTTTATGGATTGAAGAGAAACTGATTTTATATTATTTTTATATAGTTGTTGTATAAAAGGTAATGGAAAGATTATGTTGAGAGATTTATTTCAAATTTTATATTATCTTGAGACATTATACTGAGAGGTGGTATTGATTATTATCTGGTGATAGAAGAGAAACTGATATTATATTATATTAGAAGAGAAACTGATATTATATGGTTTTATATTTCTTTTCTTATGAAAATAAATAGATGGTGTATTTAATAAACAAAAATTAATTATTTTCTTAAAGATTATGATGGGTCTTCTGTTTATATATACATATATAAGTTTTCCTTTGATACTAGTTTACAAATTTATCTTGCTGAGCTATTATAGCTTACTCTTGCTATTTATTTATATAACAGCTAGATCAGGTGCCGAAACGTCGCAGTGCTACCCGGAAGAGGGTAAAGGGGAAGTCTACCTTATGAGAAAGTATCGACACCTATTCTCAAGGTAGTATATACTTTTATATGGGTGTAATAGATGGTATTCTGGAATTGTAATAATTGTTTATCTTTAACTGCTATCATTAATGGATGCTGTTCTCTGAGCATATGATTGGTGTGTGTGATGATATTAGTGTGGGGTCATTTGTGTGAGTATTAAATAGTATAAAAAAAAAGAAGACCAAGAGATATTGTTAATAAATGGAAATTGGAGTATGATGGCCCGGATTCCTGACCCCGGATCTGGGCCTGTCACAGTTTAGTATCATAGCTTAGAGTCATATTGCTCAGGAACAAAAGTGATAATAATATACACATATAGATATATTTGTAATGATATAAAATATGAACTCACATCGAGTTCAAGGGTGGTTTATCGAACGAAGAATTTATTCTAAGTAGGGATTATAATTTTATAGATTATTACTAATAAAAGTTTATGTTTTAGTATAGGGAGAGGAGATTGGTGAGCCAAAGTTAAGGGTATTTAAAGTCTTCTTGTGTTTAAGGGAGTTTGAAGAAATATTGTAAGTAGATTGGTGAACAGACACTGATTGTTTCAATTGATTGTGGAGATGAAATGGTGAAACTAAGATTTGTCGGTAAAGCCAAGATATACCTTAAGGACCAAGACAGACTGAGAAATTCCGAGATTGATTTAAATGAAAAGGTTATTATGCAAAAAGTGTTAAGTTTATGTAGCACACGGGATCAGTATGGGAAAGGGAATACTTGATGTATCGGGAAGTGTACGTTAGATAACCTCGTGAGTATACGAGATATGTTAGAATATGCAATTTAGAAGTATAGTTTGAAGGGTCCTTAATACCAGAGCAGTGTCAGGTCAAGACGATCAATATTACGAAAGTATATCGATTAGAAGGTTGTGTTCTATTATGGATCAAGGCAAAGAGTATCGAGCCAAGTGACGACTAAGTAAATGAAGATAATTTGGAATAGCAGACGATAGGTTAAGGCTACATGGTGAGTGCCAAATTTAAGAAATTTTGGGGGGTACGCAGTTTAAGATATAAAGAGTATTTGAGGAAAACCTTCCATTATTTGGATTTTCAATTGGGCAGAGGCTATTAACGGTACCTATTTTCAAGCTCCTAAAGCCCTGCTAAATTTTATTATTGAGTTTCAAATTTTCCTCTACTAATGGGTAATTATTCATTAAGTGCCGGTATCTTTTTAAAAAAAAAACTTTCTGGTACCCTTGGGGATGTGTTTCAAAATTTTATTTTATCTATCTTATTCAAAATATTCCTCTAAGATTACTTTCGGAAGATGGTGTTGATCATTTTGGATTTAAAATTTTCTTTGTATTTTTACTACAACTAAGAGGAACAATCCTATATGTATACACAAGGACGATCTGTCTGTGTGATTGAAAGTCGGAGGGGACGCCCTCACTTGTGTGACATACGGGTTCTTCCATTATATTGATTTCTCAAATATTCTTTTGTTTCGAATAAAGGTTATTTAAAACTCTTAATTTTATAAATTATTGTGGGACCCTTGCTTGTTTCTGGGTTCGTTTCAATTCAAAGTCTCTTAAATTCTATTAATTGTTTTGAATATAAAAGATTTCATTAATGGATGGAAGCAATGTTTATAGTATACGTGATTATACGAGAAAACTCGAGATTCCAAGGGAAACTTCGTTAAGAGATAATTAGAGCTAGAAGCGTTTCAATATAAGAGAGGAAGGAATTTTGTGAGAAGAAATGGGTATATTTGATGATTAGTAAGAGAAAAGAATATGAGGAATTTTAAGGTATAATTGAGATTTACTATTGAGAGTAAGGTGTATTTTGAGGATAGAGTCAGAATAAAGATAAACAAAGGAAGTGGGGATAATTAATGAAGGATTCGAGGTGCAATAACTTTTAGTGAGGGAAGGCCAATATTGTGACGAATACCCTAAGTAGCAGAGAGAGATTAAAGATGTTAATTATTCAAAGAATTAATCCAAAAAGTTGTAAATGAGTAAAACTTGAGGTAAAGATTTTAATGAGAATAACAAAGGGAAATTTCAGAGGTGGAGTAGATAGTATATAATGAAGGAACTAAGGTGGATCAGCAAGATGTAAAGAGTGTATAGTGAACAATAGACATATGGGATAAGGTATCCGGAGGAAATTGCAGGTACGCTCTAATTTAACTATTTAAGTGTAAAGTTTGGTTAGGGATCGACTAAGTCAATGAATGGTGTAGGTAGGTTGACAATCTAGATAAGGAAAATCAATATCAGTTAAGGGTCAGAGAACTCTATAAAAAGGAGATTAAGAGTATTGGGAAAGTGCGAGAATATTTTTCAAGGATGAAAGGAAAGTATATGTTTGTATAAGTACGAACAGGAAATATACATTAAAAATAATATTTTCTTACAATTGTTTCAAGAAATATTAGTAGAATTTATTTTCTGGAAAATTTTACAGAGGTGAGATATAGGAATATTGAGGTGTTAATATTTATGTCATGATAGAGATCAAAACATAGTTAAACAATAGTGAGATACGCTACCACTCAGAGAAGGCCAATGTGGTGGCTGATACCCTTAGGAAAAAGAGGAAGGGGAGATGAGATAATATAAAATGACGGAATGCAGGAGAAGGTTGGTAAGGAAAAGATAGTGAAAGTACTGCTTCTGATAAGCTAAATGGCATTTTGATGAATGACAAGCAAATGTATGTTGGTGTATTTCTGTACAAACAAGATAGAGATGTTTAAGGGAAACTAAAGGATGGAGTAAGTAATATGCGAATTAGAAGGTGTAATGTGAGAAAGGTATTCGTCAATATCTTCAACGTGATTCCAGGACGGAATCCTTTTAAGGGGGGAAGACTGTAATAACCCTAACTTTTAGAATTCTACAGTGCCTAAATGAATAGTAATTTTGAGTATTTAGGGAAATGGTATGTAAGTACCCTAGATTTGAAATGGAAAATGAATAATCAGGAACCATATTAACGTTGTACTGTGAAAATGAGTGACTCAAAATGATAATGGATTTCAGAAATTCCTGAATATGGACTTTAAGGATTTTCGATTTCGATTGAGACTCTATTGAATGTGATATTAAGGAGTATAGAAATGTTAAATGGTTTATATCTTGAGGAAATAGTGAAATTAGGATAAACCAAGGAGTGATCAAGTCAAGGAAATGCAAAGGGAATTTAGATTGTTAAACGAGTTTGAGAATGCTTGAGAACCTGAGAGACAACCGGGAGAGCAACTTCTGAGAAAAAGAGAATATACCAAGGATATTGGATCTAATATCTACTTGAGGATTAGAATCACCCTAACACACTAATATATTATGTGGGAGAGGATATTATATATCCAAGGAATTTACAAAGGAGAAACCACTGAGACAATCGCAGAAATCATTCGATGGATCAAACGACGAGAAAACTTTGAACGGAGCCCAAACAAAAGGCCCAAAACATGGGGGAAAGCCCAAATTTCAGCGCAACACTATAAGGAGCTGATCTTAGAGTATTAAGGAAGGAAACCATGTGAGTGAATAAGAGAAAGAGGAAGGGAATTGGTGGAACATTTCAAGATAAGGCAAGGACAAGCAAGTAAATAGCAAGAAACGGAGTAACATGTTTTAAGCTTGGCAAGTGGACCAAAGGATCACCAACACTTGGACAAATAGATGATCAACACCACATTAAAAGAGGATAAGAGTGAATAAAGGGATAGATACATGTATCAGCAAGTAGAAATAAAGATAAACCCATAGACATACAAACTGCCCAGCAAGAGCAAGGAGGAAAGAAAAATTCATATCTCAAGATCTAGAGCTTCTAAAATCACCAGATTTTAACCATACGTTCTCCACTCTATGGGGAAGATTCGTACAAAATTTCATGACAATCCAAGTAGTATAGCCTAGTCAAATCCATGCTCAAAGTGGGAGAACCAAACCTGTCCAAGTTCTGGCCAGTAGCAAGATGGGGCTCAAAACCCTAGCTCCCATGGTTGGATTCTTGTGTTCTATAGCTTAAAAAAAAGGTAATCAAGACCCCAAGGTATGTTCAAAAGCTTAGCTTCAAATATTGAGTATAGCTATGTCAAAAGATGGATAAAAAATGATGATGAATAGTGATTTTCAAGAACTAACTTTGTGTTCTTGATTTCTTTTAATTGATTCAAGTGTACTAAGGCTACTTAAGGACCATTCAAGGCTTACTAGGGGTTATTCACTCTTCAATAAGGTATAAATCTCAAGACCCTTTAGTATTACTTTGAATATATGATGGATTATAGAAAGTTTAGTGATTAAGGTTATGATAAGTGATTATTCATGATGATATATGTGTTTGTGAGTGGTTTAAGTTGAATATGGAAGTGGTTTGTGATTGTAACCATGGTTGGTAAGATGACCACATGGTGTAGGTGATGGTGTATCAGGTGGATGATGGATTTGGAGGAGTAATATTTTGGAAAGTATGAAAATATAGCCGTTATAATGCCCGATTTTCGTTAGAACAACAATAACCTTAACTTATGGCATAGAACCAAAATCTGATAAAGTCAGTATGGCATACCAATTGGTCATGATAGGATAGATCTTAGTTCATAGATCGTTTTGATATAAATTACGTCAAAATTTGATGAACGGTTTAGGAGAAAAGTGAGTTTTAGTGAAAGTCGTTCGGAAACCGAGAAAACGTAATTGTGTCAACTTTGAGGCTATAATTGACATACTTAAACATTATTAAAAATTATAAAATTTTGGGAGGATATAGTAGGGCGATCAGAGAAGCATTACCCACTGATCTTGGGTGAAAATTCGAATTTATTAATTTATGAGAATTTTTATAGTCGAGAGTGGTTGTTAAGAAAATGGTGGAAATCGCTAAAACTTTGATTGAGTCTAAGAATGGTTAAGTTCTTGGAACTTCTGGAGTATGAATGATATGGTATTATTATATAAGGGTTAGGAGGTTAAGTGTAATATATTATAACGATGATCTTTTTCGTGTCTATATAACTGAGGACGAACCACGGGTCATTCTTCTGGGATTTAGAGATCGAGGCAAGATTTCTTCTATCTTTACTTTGAAAAAAAAATTATTTATCTTCAAAGAAAAATGATTTCATGGGATATATATATGTGATTCTATTATTACTATAATGTTAAGGATTTGTTTTCCTGATTTTTGGAAATTAAAGGGAGATGTATATCAATATGAGTATGGATATGGATTAAAGGGAGCAAGATTTCTTTTACCCTTATTTTGATAAATTGTTTTTGTTTAAAGAAAAGTGGTTTTGCTAGGTAATATATGAATCTTATATCAATATATGATATGGATTGTGGATATGGATATGAATATGAATGGAGCTAATGTACTTTATGGCTTCAAGAGATATGAAAAAGAATGGTATCAGTTGTTATCTAGGGTTATATGGTTTATAATATTCTTTTAAAGATAATCTTTAAACATTTGTGATTTAATAAATATTATTTGATTATTATTTAATACTTTTAAAATAGTTAAAATATTTTGTATATAAGAGCATATTTGACTTTATTAAATACGGAGGAGATGTCTGAATTATAATCAAAGTAAAATGATATATGAGAATGGAAATGATACATGAGAATGGAAATGATATGTGTGAATGATATATGGAAATGTGAATGGAAATGTGAATGGATATGTGAATGGAAATGGAAACGGAAAAATGGAAAATGTGGAATGATGTTTTATAAATGGAATAACGATTTGAAAAAGGGGGATTGCAACAGTATGCGTAAGAGGTTGTGTGGGAGTTGTACAGTCCGGCACCCAATAAGCGTAAGAGGCTGTGTGCGGCACAGTCCAGCACTCAATATTTATTACGGACCAAGAGTTGTCGAAGGAGGATGTAGCAGGTAGCCTTCCTCCAGGGTTGATGACCAGGTGGGATCATCCCTTCTACTAGTAGTAAATAGAGAGCAGGAACGGTCAGGTGACTGATCATCGTCCTACGTATCTGGCGCTAGCAGAATCCCCAAAACTTTTAAAGAAAGAATTGATAATGGTTTCAGATTTGCATTTTGAAAAAGGAAATGGTATGAAATTATGGAATTATTTTTATGGATTGAAGAGAAACTGATTTTATATTATTTTTATATAGTTGTTGTATAAAAGGTAATGGAAAGATTATGTTGAGAGATTTATTTCAAATGTTATATTATCTTCAGACATTATACTGAGAGGTGGTATTGATTATTATCTGGTGATAGAAGAGAAACTGATATTATATTATATTAGAAGAGAAACTGATATTATATGGTTTTATATTTCTTTTCTTATGAAAATAAATAGATGGTGTATTTAATAAACAAAAATTAATTCTTTTCTTAAAGATTATGATGGGTCTTCTGTTTATATATACATATATAAGTTTTCCTTTGATACTAGTTTACAAATTTATCTTGCTGAGCTATTACAGCTCACTCTTGCTATTTATTTATATAACAGCTAGATCAGGTGCTGAAACGTCGCAGTGCAACCTGGAAGAGGGTAAAGGGGAAGTCTACCTTATGAGAAAGTATCGACACCTGTTCTCAAGGTAGTATATACTTTTATATGGGTGTAATAGATGGTATTCTGGGGTTGTAATAATAGTTTATCTTTAACTGCTATCATTAATGGATGTTGTTCTCTGAGCATATGACTGGTGTGTGTGATGATATTAGTGTGGGGTCATTTGTGTGAGTATTAAATAGTATAAAAAAAAGAAAAGCAAGAGATATTGTTAATAAATGGAAATTGGAGTATGATGGCCCGGATTCCGGACCCCGGATCTGGGGCTGTCACAAAAGAGCACTTGGGGACTGCTTCAAACATGCAAGATAGCTGCCCCAAAAATAGCTTGGCCGAGTGGAGCAAAAACAAAGCTTAAAAGATGATAAAAGATGAAGGAGCAAAGCTTTGTTATCCAAATATTTTGAAGGCTCTTGGCTACTTGATATTGCTGGGTTTATAGGGAGAAAGTAGTAGCAATTCTTTGGCACAAGAAGACATGAGAAAAAGAGTGAGTTTAGCTTGGTATTTATAGCCAAAAGTAGGGTTTTAGTGACCAAGCTACTAATTAAATAATTATTGGCATAAAGTAGCTTTTTGGCACCTTCCTAGAAGTTCCCAGCAGATCAGCATGTGTCAAATAAATATAATAGAATATTTAGGAAGCTTCTAATGATATGTTTTATCCGAAAAACCGAAACTACGCGATAAACCCACAATTATGAAATAAATCGAAATATCACTCAAAAATTATGAAACTATGGGAATTCCCTAGAAATATTCAAAGAGGATTATGGTCAAAATTTTACCTTGAAATGAGTTGACCATCTATGACTTTTAAGCGACCGAAAAATCAATTACGTATCGATTTTAGGGGTCCCGGAAAAAAGTCATGCAAAAATCATGAAATTAATCCTAAAATTATTTTTAATTATTCTAGTGACATATTCAAAATTTCAAGTGAAAATAACACGTGGAGGTATTTTATTCAAAAATATTTTTATTAAATGTCCTTACGCGACGGAATAAAATACATTAGCCGTTTACCGTAACTTGTCGATACTTTGGCTAAAGTTTTGGCTTGAAATATATTCATATATAATATTCCTCAAATAATAATGAAGTCTTCGGATATTTAATTTGAATATTTTAGAGTTTTATCCAATTTAAGAGCAAACTCTTAAGGGTTCCGGGATAAAATCTTCTTTTATTCTTTCGGCAAGTCTTTGAGCAAGGTATTTTGGAAATAAGTCTTTGAAAATCATATCGAATATATTTGAGAGTAAAACATTTGAAATTAACACTATTTTGAATAAAATATATATTTTTGGTTCGGAAAATCAGTGTTCGGGATCTTTCGATATTTGTGTCATCTAGACTTTGCCTTTAAATGTATCACAAAGAACTTAGACTAGGAAACGTCATTTTATTGACATTCCTTTTCCCAAATTAGTGATTGGTACGAGAAAACGTTTTGTTAAATTGACTCGTTACTATGTTATCTAGTAACTTCCTAAATCTAATTTAATTTTCACTTTCATATTTGACAAATCACCAAAATCTACAAGTGAAAGACGGTCTTACAATCTTCCAAAAAGACTGTCTCACAATCTTCCCCTTTTTGGTATTTTTCAAAACTACTTGCGAGAAATTAAATATGTGTGTGCCACTAATCTAGTGTATGCATGCTAAGCTATATGAAAAAGATGAGAGAACTTATCACACAAGTAAGATAAGCAAACATGCACATAAGCACACAAATATACAAATATATCACATAAAGGATAAAATCTAGTGAGCACAAGTGATATATTGTGTGAGCAAATATGTGACCTAAATTTTTGAAATTTTTGAAAAAAATAACTTCCCCTTGCTGTGAAAACCATTTTGAAATATTTGTATCATCTTCCCCTTTTTGTAAAATAATTTTCGAAAAATATTTGCAAGGATCCGTTTGTTTTCTTTGAAAGCCTATAGCACATAGTCACATAATCATGCTTCAATTAATCACACATAATTCATCTTCCATTATAAAAAATCATAATTACTAATCATGCTTCCCCTAAATATCACGTACATATTATCTTCCCTTAAGAGCACATACACATTTAGTCACACACATATATAATTCATCTTCCCCTTTTTGATAAAAACCAAAAAGTGAAAAATAAATTATAAGGAAATTAGGGAAGGGGAAATCACATAAGCATGCAAGCAAAGGCACATAAGGGGAGGGGGATCATTACTAGCTATTACATTTTAGTTTCCACCGATCCACCTTATTTCTCTAAAACAATCTTTCTCCACAAATCTTCACACATTGCGGACTGTTTTTAAATTTACAAACCAATGAATCCTAACAAATTATAATACTAATTCTCCCATACAGGAATAAAGTTACAATGTAGTACGTAGTCTAGATCCAGGAATGCAGTACAGGGCTAGGTTGATGGTTTGGAATCTGTAACACCTGGTGCATAAGTACTGTCCAGGGCAAAGCACATAAGCTTCGAACTTTAAAGGTCCAAACCTGCATGTTAGCACTTGAATAACAATGTCAATGTGGATTCTTAAAATATATTTAGTATAAATTGACAAAGTTAAGAGTTAAGGGTACATTATAGTGTAATCAAGTTATAAGGTCTGAGAGCCAAGAATTCTAAGTCAGCTATGAGATTATACTTTAGACAACGATGCACCTATATGACCTAATTGTGGCCAGTTTCCCTTGGGTTCTAATCAAAGAGATCTCTAAGGGATCTCAATGCAGTCCATAAGTACGGTGACATGTGTGTGCTTTAAGTCTAAAAATGCAAGTGTAGTAAATATCTAAGTAAGTATTGACATTAAAACAAACTGCAACTTCATTCATAACAAGCAGGGGTACATCATAGTTTAACTTCTAAATCCAACTAATACTTGAAAATAGTTAGAAGTAGAGCTACACACACAACCAATGTATAAAGCCAACAGTAAGGCTTACAATAGAGCAACTACAAGCAAACAGACAAGCTAGTGCAAAAACAGATAGCACTTAGCACATACATAAGTAGATGGATAGATAAAATAAAACAGCCATAGAGTCCAACATAGCAAGTTTCACTAACACCACCACAGTTTAGTCAAGCTCATTATAGTGATCATTGTTAATCACTTCATTGACCAAGTTATCACAATCCATTTCCTCTCTCATTCTCAACAGGCTTAGATTTCACAGTCACTTCCATCATAGTCTCATTCTTATCATTTTCAGCAATCTCAATGACCTCATTCTCTCTAGACATAGGAGCACTCACTGGTATACCTAGGATAATGTCATTTGGAGCAGGGTTGCTATGCATGTTAACTTGAAACTGAATCAACTGGCTTAAACTATTCTCAAGGAGGGTCAACCTAGTCATTGTAGAGTTCAAGTAACTCTGGACAATTTCTAGCTTAGAGGAGTTCTTCTCATAGTCAGCCACAAGAATTGTAAGAACCCTGATTTTTGTACTATTGTAAAACGTCTAGAATGAATAGTAATTTCATTACTTATGGGGAATGATTCCAACCACCACTTATGTATGATGAATATTTAAGATTTGAGTTCATATTATGATTCCTTAAGCGAAATAAGTGTATGTAAAAGTCGTCGGAATTTGAAGAATCCTAGCGACCTACGTTTTATGAGATATCGATAAATACGAGTACTATGACACGCCCAAGTGTTATAATTCGAAAATGACCATGCAACCAAGGAACTAGAATAAGGAAATTAAAATGTTGGAAGGTTACTTGAAAGGATTTTTACACCAAAAACATTTTAAGGATTATTGAAGATTAGCATGGAAATTAAGGAATAAATATTGGAAAATGATAAAGGTGGCAAGAAGCCATGTAAATTCCATGCAAGTAGCTAGCCATGCAAGCTCCATGTAATTCCATACAAACCAACTCTCCATTTCTCTCCATTATACCATTCAACTACAAAATTAGCCAAGACAAAAACACCCCCCCCATTTCTCTCCATTCTCGGCCAAACTGGCAACAACCACTTCAAACAGCCATATCTCCTTCATTTCTTACTCAAATTTTATATTCTATAGCTTGTTGGAAAGGTATTGAGATTCTCTAAAACTCTTGTTCACAAGCCTCGTCCAGATAAGTAAGGTAAGACGCTCGTTTTTCCAATGCTTTCAAGAGGGGTAATGCTGACTCCGAAAATTCTAAACTTGTTTCTTGATTTCCTTGTAAGGTTAAAGCTTATAAGGCTAGGATAAGCTCTCCTAAGGATCTTTAAGCCATATTTAAGAGTTCTTAGGCTCCAAGGAAGGTATAACTTCTCACACCCATCTTAAGTTTATGAGTTTTAAGTTAATATGGAAGTTGGATGCAAGATTGGACATGTTTAAGTGGTTTGTAAAGTTATAAACTCTTTAATTATGTGTAAATCTTGGGTGGTGATAAATGGATGTTACCACTGGTCTTAAAGACCTTTGATGATGGTTATATGATTTTGATGTTGTATGGTTGCCTTAAGTGGCTAAATGGAGTTCATGGAATTTGGAAATGTTCGGTTATAGCCGTTATAATGTCGACTTTTCATTAGATCATTTGTGCAGTTAATTCCGAACTGAATAAATGTTTTCTTGGCACGTTTTTGGCCATAAACCAGTAGGAATTGTTTTGTAGTTTGTTTTGACACCAAGATCAAGTGATTACGATTTACGGTTTATGAGATATGCTCGTTTTAGTGAAACCGGTTAAAACGGACGAATCGTTAAAATGGACTGACTTTACGAAGCCAAACGAGCCCTTTAAAAATGGTTTTTGATTATGAAAATTTTATGAGGAGTAACCTGGTCAGTGGTTAGGATCCCAATAAAAATTTGGAGTAATAATTCAAAATTTTCTATTTTAGAGAAATGTTTAAGTCAAGAATGCGCATGAGAAACCACTAAAGAAAGAAGCTATTTTTAGAGCAACAATTGAGCTATCAAAAAGATGTTCTTAATTATGAAATTTGGATGAAACATCATCTAGACAGTTAAGAAGAAGTGAGAAAAAGAATTTCATGAAAAAGTTTTTTTTTCAATTTTATAGAATTTTTCGAATCAAAGTTGCGCAAGTGAAAAACCCTTTTAGGGGACGATACGAGACGAACTTTAACTTCGTTGAAAATGACCCCTAGCGAAAGTCGTTACGAAACCAATAATTATCGAAAGTGGTTAAAGGATATCATGGACTTATTATAAGACAAATATGTAGTACGGATGTATCATTACGAAGTTGTGTCTTTATGTGAATAGTCGAGTTGACGGGATCATTTAACGAACTAACCAAACCTTATTGGTTGTTATAGATCATCTGTAAGAACCCAGATTTTTGGTATTAATTAAAACTTTTATTATGTAAAGGAGTACGAGTGTAACAGTGGTTCTGATAAATGAATATTAATGGATTTTGATTCAAATGTTTATATGTCATGAGCATTGCAATTGTTGACAACTTAGATTAGAATAATCTATCTCCTGGAAAGTAAGATATAGTAAATTCCAAAGAGGAAGATTACTCTCATGTCATCCAAATCGATATATGTTATTAGTCCAGTGGTTCTGTAAAAGGGTTAAGGAACGCTCAGGAAAGCGCAAGAACATTTTTGTAATTATAAGGAATAAAGAGAGAATAAGTGATGAATAGTGTTTTTGGTGGAAATAGGAATATTATTAGACGACACTATATAGAAGTACCTGGAACGGATTTCTGAGTTCGTATTAATGATCCAAGGGGAAAAAGAGTCTATGTAAAAGTTATCGGATCCTGAAAAATAGCACTTTTATTTTCCCCGAGATTTCCTTGGACACTGAAAGACCTAAGGACTTATTAAAAAGATTTAAGGGATTTAAATTCAAGAATTACACAGAGGATTAAAGATGTGAGCAAAATATTAAGAAGGTTTCCGGTAAAACCCTAATTAGAAATCTTCGAGGTATTCCTCCGAACGATCAATGAATTGAGCAATAACAGGAAAAAGAAACAAGCAGGAAAGCAAGATGCATCCATGTGCAAGTAGAAAATATCTAGTAACCAAGTAGTTACAAGAGTAACTAGTATACTTAGCAAGCATAACCAAACACTTAGCCTCATCTCATCACATTACCATTATAAACCAACACTTATCCATTCAAGTGATGCATGCAATGACCTCCTACCTTTATTAAAGTAGCTTTATGGCCTTGATATATTCTAAACTTATCAATAATTCATTCTAACACCAAGCAAGCAAGAGAAAAGCAAGCAAGAACACCATCTCTCTCTCTTTACTCCCATTCGGCCTCACCCTTAATTTCAAAATGAAAATCCTACTTCCAACCATCATTTGATCTCCAAATTTTTATGGTGAGTTCTATGTTTCATATAAATGATCTCCTAGAAATCTTACCTTCAAATACATCTTTTACCATTTTCAAATAAATCATTCAAGGTGATGGCGAATAGTGTTCTTCATGAACTAATCTTTTTTTTCTTGTTTCTTTGGTTGATCTAAGCAAGTTTAAGCACACCCAAGGACAAATCAAGGCTTAGTAAGGTCTTATCACTCTCCAAGGAAGGTATAATCCTTAAGAACCCTAGATCTTACTTTGAGATTATGCATGTTCTTGGTAGTTTTTAGCTTAGTTATGATGTTAGTGTTATGTTAAGCATGAAAGCATGATCTTGTAGTTGATTTATTAACATGATGATTATTATGATGAAGTGATATGTTCTTAGACATTTTAAGATGAGAATCATGTGTATAAGATGTATGATATGCCCGGTGTGGATTGGTTTTGATGTTACGATTTTTGGAATGTTCGATTTATAGCCGTCCTAATGCCGAAACTTCATTAGATCTTGAAAACTGTGCATAATCAGTAGGTACAAGTCACTGACCTTGTCACGTATATGCCATAATTTATAGATCTCGAGTCATAGATCGTTTTGACGAAAGAATCGAAGCAAACGAACTTACGGTTTAGGAATTATGGCCGATTTACTAAAAGTGGTTCGAACCCGTAAATGCAAATGCGTAATTAGAATTGAACCCCCTTAACTCGAGTAATTCCATGACAAATCTTGGTAATTAAATATTAGAGATCATAAGGAAGGTGTGAGAGAAGACCTCATATTAAAAAGATCGTTTTTCGATTTTATAAAAATGTTCGAATCAAGTTTAAGTGCGAACGATCCCCTAAAAAATACACTTGGTTATCACTTCGGATAATCACTTAGAAAACGGGTGATAAAACTCGAGGTATAAACGACCGACCTTAGAACTTATATGACTTAAGTATATACCAAGTGTAAGTGCAATGACATGTCTTAATAACGAACAAATGTCGGATCGTGTCGGTGATAAAAAGAGTACACATAAAGGGCGCATAGCGAGATAACTTGAAAACGTGCTTTAGCCTAAGTTAAGTTTATACTTAGCCCTTTTAAAAAGTGTTAAGTGATTAATCCTGAATATTATGATTGGTTATAGATCACCGAGCAGAACCAGGACACACTACCTCCACCCGACTACCAGGCAAGTTTCCAATACTTTGGAACTGTTGTTGTGATAATATATATATATGAATTGATTTTGTTATACATTTGCCATAGCATGCATGCCTACTTTCAAGATATATTGTGATACTTGTTCCTTGAATTATTGTCGGCTTATAAGCTAGATAGTTAACGTATCGGTTATAAGTCGGATATTGCTAACACCCTTAGAGAAGGGCATATGAATCCCATTCTTCGAA
Source organism: Saposhnikovia divaricata (assembly GCA_036435485.1). Classification (NCBI taxonomy): domain Eukaryota; kingdom Viridiplantae; phylum Streptophyta; class Magnoliopsida; order Apiales; family Apiaceae; genus Saposhnikovia; species Saposhnikovia divaricata. The sequence goes on along the minus strand of CM071596.1, from coordinate 160,487,361 downwards.
TATAGACCAGAGGTCAGTATTTCTTGATATAGCGTGACTATTTCGGAGAAAAATATTTAAGTAAATATTTTTCCATTATTTAATCAATGAATATTATTTTAAATATTCATTTGAACTTTATTTATTCAATGAATATTATCTTCAATATTCATTTTAAGTCGATTCAATTATTGGATATTATTTCGAATATTCATTTGATAATTATTTCTTCAATATGTATTATTAATTTGAATATTCATTATTCACTCAATGAATATTATTTTGAATATTTATGCGAGGTTTATTTTAAGCAATATTAAAAATATTCTTTAAATATTTATGATTTAATAAATACTCTTTGAATATTTATTTAATTCTTCTAACTCGTTTTTAAAATGATTTACTTCATTCAAACATTATCTTCGACCCTCGAGTATTATGTAAATTATTCTGAGCCTATTCATTATCATTTCTGATCTTCATACCCTAGGTAAATTATTACCGAGTCCTATTATTACTATTATTCTATCAAGGAATGTTCTCAAAATTCTATTTTTCATTCAATCTATCCTCTAAATTATAAGGGAACCTTACTTGAGAAATGTTATTTATCTTGTTGACTTCCCGGTCATAAATCTTTTAAAACTATTCTTTTCATTCGCAATTTGGTTGCTACTTATTTATTGAATCTTTGTGTACCTTCTCATCATTCTAGGGGTAAGAATGTTGGAACAAGTTGGTCTCCATTAACAAGCATCAGCTTGGGAAATATTGGTGAATTTTCCTTTCCAACTAGATACGACTACTTTGTGGAGTCTTATCAACAAGTATTATACCTGGGGAAAGGGGGACGAACTTTACTTTCAGAGTCCAGGATTCTATTCGAACTAGGAGTTGTGTAAGAGGCCGAGTAGCGCCGGTCCATCCCATTTGGCCCAACCGTTGGCCGGGGAGATCTAATATGGCGGTAGAAAAGTAAATCCGTCAGCTCTTCCTTCTATCGGTAGTAAATATAATTTGAGCTGTACAATCTGCGACTGATCATCGTAAGGATTGGAACAGCGGGCATGGTGAATACTCCAACATTAGTTCATCATTCAAATTTATTTATTTTCTGCAACATGAGATATCCCTCTTGTTGACAGGGTTTGAATACTGATCAGAACTGAAAGTACTTTTGTTAATCTTGCAACATTATCTTTTACATTATACTGGTACTATATTCGTAAATGCCTGGCATATGGTTTCATCGATATTGTTGACTTGTTGTATATATTATTGTTCAGTCATATATTACTATTGGTGGGCTGTTGCTCACCCTTGCTCTATTATTATATTACAACAACAGCTAGGTTTGATGGCCCGCGAAAGGCGCACTCGGCACAAGCAGGTGACCCCAACCAGAGGACTACCCGCTGAGTTTATCGCTGCCATTGCTGAGGTAGATTGGCAGCTTTTGTTTCAGCCTTAATTATATGTATAATTAATGTAATCAACGGCAAAAACTTTAAACTTATGTTGTTATCCTTTTGGATTGTAATAACTTTTATTCGTGGATTCTATAATTAGCAGACTTATTTCAATTTCATCTCTGGGACTATAACTGTTTGTGTGTGTGTGATGTGACATTTTTGCGGGGTCACAACATGTGTTTATTTATTTGGACTCAAGTCAAGTATTATTGTTGGAATTAAGACCGTAACGACCCGATCCCTGACCCCGGATCTGGGGGTGTTACAGAAATGGTATCAGAGCGAGAGTTATATATCCCAGGAGATGATGCGACGATATATAATCATAAATTCATTAATATAATAAGAACTCTTGCCAAGTTCACCTAAAACCCTTACGGGAACTTTTTAAGTATCATGATAGTAACATAGTTCGTCTTGTGTAGGCGAGCGACATCTCCATCTAGAGGCTTTTGAGAGACAGCACGATGAGGCGATTTAGGCCGCCGAAGACAGAGTGGTAGTTGATTCTGATGAGTTTTTTAGGACCACAGATCCTTATTATGAGCGTCTGGGTGACGAGGATGGAGACACAGAGATTGTTGAGTGTAAGGAGGAGGTGGACCCTGAGGAGCTCCAGGCTGATGCAGATATTGAGGTTTTTGACTACTGAGCAGGTTGTGGCTTTTATTGTTGGACAGACTGTGGATGAGGGTACTAAGGTAGATGTTGATGAGCCAGTGGATGATGCTATGGGGATTTCAGGACTTCGTGTGCCCCCCCTCTGTTGAGAGAGCCCCTACCCCACCACCACTACCTGTGAACCCATTTTCTGAGGAGTTTGAGGAGCTGACCCCCGAGCCGCCCTAGGTAGAGGCCGCACCTCCAGCAAAGCCATCTACCCCACCCCATATTCCGATAGAGGGAATACCAGTCTGTGTGCATAACTGGATTGTGAGCGAACTTTCTGCAGAGATAGCAGTGACTGAGGCCAGGTTAGCAGAGTCTAGGAGGGAGCTAGCAGCTCTGAGAGCCGCCCGGATGAGATACCAGGGCAGAAGGCGTAACAGTGATCGAGTTAGGCACAAGGAGGTAACCCGTATTGAGCTGAGGGCTTAGGTGAGGATGCGATAGTCACCTACTGATGGAGATGGCAGGGTGTCTAGGATAGATGTCGAGAAGATCTTCCGTATTGCTATGCTGAGGGTCAGGGCTTTGGGTTCCACTGTTGGCTGATTTCAGAGACAGTGATGTCGTAGTCTAGTCTTCTAGTCATGTAAGGACATAGTAGTGCCGACTTTTGTGGGATAGTTTCATTGTATTTAGTTTCCCTTTTTACTGACTAGATGGATAGATAGCATATTTCACTTTTACTAGATGTTGGTAGGACGGTTGTACTTTTAAACTGTCAATGTGACTCAGATGATGTATCTTTCAGCACTATGTATACATTTGTTTCCTTTCAGTCATTTCAGTTCTGTTGTGACGCGATAACCATTTTATTAGCATATTTACTGCACGTACTGCTTTCGATAAGTTGCCATGAGATATAGAATTGTGGGATCCTAATTCCAAATATGTAACAATTTTTGAAAGGAAGAATCCTTTAAAACAAGTAAATGAGCCTAATGTGTAATTGTCCAAATTTTTAGTAAAATGCCTCCACGAAGAATGGGAACCAGGGCTAACCCCCGTGATCTACCGACCAAGAAAGCCACAACCAACACAGAGAAAACCCTGAGTATGAGGAAGAGCAAGACGAAGATTATAATGAGCAAGAGGATTCCCAGTATGGGATAGAAAACGAAACCTTTTCACTGGAGAATTTGAAGAAGAAGTGGAAGAAGAAGAAATCGAGGTTGAACAGAAAGGGGAGAACCAAGATAGGGACCCCATGGGTCAGTTTATGGATCTGCTTAGGCAAAATTTGAACCGTTACCCCTATCCACCCCAGGGAAACAACAGCACCGTGGCAAACTCTTTCAAAGCCTTTAAGTTCCTTAAGACCCCAGAATTCCACGGATCAGCTGACCCAGTGGCAGCAAGAGCCCGGATTAAGGTAATGGAAAAGTCTTTTAAGATTCTGAGCATCGACGAGGCAAAAAAGACTGTTTTCGCCACTTACCTTCTGAAAGGAGAGGCAAATTATTGGTGGGAGGCTAAGAAGAACATGGAGACAGATGCTATAGTAACCTGGGAGAGGTTCAAGCAATTATATCTGGAAAAGTACTTCCCGAGGTTCATGAAAACTCAAATGGAGCTCAAGTTTTTAGAATTAAAACAGAACAATTTGTCAATGGCTGATTATGAGGCCAAGTTTACCGAGTTAACAAGGTTTGTACAAGAATTTATGGATACTGAGGAGAAGAAAGTGAATAGGTTTCAGCAAGGGTTGAAGCAATGGATCTAGAATCGGGTAGGAGTCTTAGAGATTACTGATTATGCCACCTTGGTGCAGAAGGCAACCATTGTGGAAGCAGGGAGTGATCAGATGCAAAGGGAAAGAGAAAAAGGGGGGTTAAAAAGGAAGCATGCAAGTATGGGCTGAGGTTATGCCAGAGGAAAACCCCCAAATAAGTTTAACCGAGGAGCATTTTCCTTATCTGGGTATCTCAAAGAGGAAAGTTGGATACTTGTTGAGTTATCTCAAAGATTTTATGGGTATATCTTCTGTAAGCCCTTAGGAGACAACACTCCTCTTGTAGAGATTGTCTATAAGTTTAACGGGTTGATAAACTTAAAATTACCCGTGATTCCTACGACAGTGAGTATAGATTTTTCATTCTGCATTTTCCTTTTTGTTTTACTCGAGGACGAGCAAAAGATAGGTATGGGGGCATTTGATAAGTGCATATTTTTGCATATTTTTATTACCTATTTATTGCTTGAACTCGTATTTTAATAAATTATTTTGTTGCATTTCAGGATATTCGAGAAAAATGAAGAAATTGCAAAATAAAGAAATAAAGTTCAAGGAAGGGAAAAAGAGGAAGAAAAATTAAAAGAAGAAAAAAAGAATTAGAAGCTTGGAGCAAATTGGAATATTTTAAACACACCCCAAAACCTTCATCTAACTTTATATTCAGCAGCAGCAAACTTGGAAAGTTGAAAGCCAGCAATCTTGAAAAAGGAGTGCAGCATGATTTATTCCTATGACTTTCACTTTGCTTTCATATGTAAGCAAAGTCCTATAAAAGGACACTGCAATTACAAAATCCAGAGACATCAAAGAGCAAGCCAGCACCTTTTGCTACACTATCACTTTTGCATAACTTTTTGCTTTACTTTTTGCATCACATTAGTTTTTAGTTACCCTAAATTTTGTAGCCTCCATCTTGTAAATACTTCCATTTTATTAAATACAAATTTTCATTCCCTCTTTATTTTCTGGTCTTGCTTGATATCGTTATTTCCGTAAATCCGATTAGTGGATAAAGTAGCGAAATGCTAACCAGTTTGGGTTGAAAGTAACGATTTTAATTTCTTGTTCGTAGTTAATAAACGTATTTGAACCCCTTTAAATCTCAATTTTATTGTGGGATTCATAATTTTTAATTGTAGTTTTAATTTTTATATTTATGTGTTAGTGTAAAAGAATAAAAAAATAAATAAAACAACAAAAATATTTTTAATTTTCAGTACGTATTTTTCCTGTTTTATATTTGTTTTATTCGAAGCTTTATTTTCATTTTCCCCTATTTTTTATTTTGAAACCCAACATTGTTTCTTTCTCTCCCTCACCTCTCTTCTCCTTTCTCTCTCGCCTTATTCCACCTCCACCATTTCTGTCTTTTCGTTTCATTCCCCTCTCCCATTCTTCTCTCTTTTCGTTTTTAATTTAATCAAAACCTAGTTCATTCTTTTCTTTTCCTTGAAACCCAACCCATTTACTCTTCTCCCTTTCTCTCCGTTCGCATAACACAATCTCACCCCATCCCCTGTTTCTTCTTCTCGTGCGAATTGCTATTATTGGTTTCTGAGTTTTGATTGTTTTTCATAGCTGATTCGCTGTTGCTTTATGCCATTTTATGCGTTGGTTTCGAGTATCTAGTTTTCTTGAGTCCATTGCGCTACTGAATTGTTGTTGAGTTTTACGATTGTTTTTCCGGCGAGTTAACGAGTCGACTCGCTATTGTTGTTTGGTTTCTGAGTTCGCGATTTGCTGTTGCTAAGTTGCCGTGTCCAGTTCTTTTGGCTGAATCGCAAATTGTCGAGTTGATGCTGAGTTTTTACTGAGTTTTATGCTGCATTTTCTAAGTTAGTTATCGAGTTTTGTGTCCGAGTTTGCTGAGTATTGTTTTTGAATCCGAGTTAGCCAGTGAAATTTGTTCTTATTAATGTTCGAGTTATTGCAATAAACTTTTGCTGAAGCTTTAATCGTTGGTAATTGCTTTTGGTTAGTTGAATTTACGAAGCTATTATGTCGAAATTTTTCTAAATTTTCCTGCAAATAAATCGATAGTTTTAGAATAAAATTCAGTTTTTAATTCGAACTTAGAATTTTTAGATTAATTTAGCTTTTGTTCTTTTTAATAATTAGTTTAAAAATAGAATAATTTTTAATTTCTTTAAAAATTGATTAATTTTCTTTTGGTAATTAAATAGTATAAAATCCAATTTTCTTTTAAAAATAGTTTAAATTTTCGTTTAGGAAATAATTAGTTAAAACCAAAATTTTAAAAATCCAAATTGTTCTAGTTCGATTAAATTAAAAGTAAAGGTTTGCGAAAATATATAGTCTCTGTGGATCGAATCATAAATATTAAAACGATGATCATGCGCTTGCGAATTTAAATTTTTATTTTTAGCACATCAAGTTTTTGGCGCCGCTGCCGGGGACTATAATTTTTCGCGCCTTAATTTTTAATTTTTCGGATTAGTTTTACTTGTCTCACTTTTATCTCATTTTTTTTAGGAAAAGTTGAAATTTTGGGAATTTCTCACGAAGCGTGGAGGAAAATTGGAATTTTTGGAAGCGTGCTTCGGTAACCCGTATTTCTCTCTTTTCGGCCATTTTATTTTTTTTAGAAAATCACAAAAAAAAAATTTAAAAAAATTAAAATTAAAAAAAAAATTAGTTAGAAATTACATAATTGTTGCATCATGCATTTAATCACTTAGGGCACATCATCTAAATTTTTATTTTCTTGTTTTTAATTTTTCGTACATTATAAATTGTGGTGATCGCTGGAGAACCCCAAGGTACGTTAAATTCTTTCTTTTCTTTAGTTAGAGCACGTAGTTAAGCATCCATAATTATTTATAGTTTTTTATCTCTCTTTGTGTGTTGCATCATTTTAATAAATTTTAAGGGCAAAACCCCATCACAAGATAAGGGAAGGGATTTCATCACTCTTTCCTTGGCCCACAACAATTAATCCATCATTTTGCATGCCGTTAGCCTTAATAAAATTAAATTAGACACGTCCCATAGGATTTTCGCGCTCAATTAGGAAGGTACCTAAGAAATGACGTAATCATTAATTATTCTGATTTTTTGGTGTCTAGGTAAGCGAAAGCTTACCTGGCCAATTAGGATTTGGTGTCTAGGCCGGTGTTTAGCCTCTTGGCAATGCTTGCACCTACCTGGCCAAATCGGTTCGAATAATTATTGATTTACCAAATTTTTGGTGGCCCTTAAAGTTAGGAGCAAGGTCTAGTTTATTTTGTTGAGGAACCCTAGGTCTAGAATTTTTCTTTTGATTTTTTTCATCAATTCTTTTGTTTGTTTAATTTATCGCACTTATCTGCTACTTGTTTACTTCCGTGGTTTATGTGAACTACTTGGATTAGGGATAATTCTGCTAGGCTAGTGAGATCATTTGAGATTGCTTCCTCTTCTGATTCCAAGTCTTTAGAAATTTCCGAACCAATTGTGACCATGGCCGTATCTCTTAATGATCGTTGTTACCCCACCCGATCATCCCAACCTTCGTGTATCACTCTTCCCCCGGTTAATGGTAATAATTTCGAGATTAAAGCTCACCACATTAGCATGTTACCTAAATTTACCGGGAGCGATGGTGAGGACCCCTATCTATTTATTCATGAATTCGAGGAGGTTTGTGCCTTACAAAAACTTCGACAATTAACCGAGGACTCAATTAGGCTTAGGCTCATTAATTTTGCGCTTAAAGAAAATGCTAAAAAATGGTTGTATAGCCTACCGGTTAATTCTATTTCCACGTGGGAGGGATTTGTGGTAATTTTTCTAAAAAAATATTTTCCTAATCGCAAGACTACAAGGATTACAAATGAGATAAATCAATTTCATCAAAAGGAAAAGGAGTCTTTTTGGAAATACTTCGATCGTTTTAAAAGTCTATTATCACAATGCCCCCACCATGGAATAAAAAAATGGAGACTTTGTAAGATTGTTTACGAGGCCTTACATAGTCCGATAACCACTTTGTTAGAGTCTATGTGCCAAGGTAAATTCATGGAAAAAGATGAGGACGAAGGGTGGGTCTTTTTCGAGGAATTACCGGAAAAGACGATGTTGTGGGAGTCTACTAGGGAACCTAATAAGTCCAACGAGTCGTCTAGTTCTTCTAGGGGTATGCATTCAATTGGAAACAATATTGCAATCGATGCCAAATTAACTACTCTTACTAGACGACTTGAAGCTTTAGAAACTCATAGTGGTCCCGCACCTACGTCCGTGTACCCAAACTATAATCCTTCGAACTTCGAGTCTCAACCCGACTTTGAGCAAGAGAATGCAATGTTCCAACCTAGGCCTAGGAATGACCTGTTTGCACCGACCTACAATCCCGGGTGGAAGAACCACCCGAATTTTTCATGGAGTCAAGGTCAAAATTACCAACCTCCGCCACCTTCTTTTCAAAAGCCGAACTCTTACCCGACTCCAAACCAAGGTCCTTATCCAAACCCGATTCAAGATTCTTATCCAACTCAAGTGCCCTTGAACCCTCCTGGGTTTAACGATTCGGATAAGCGACTTAATTCCTTAGAAAAGAGTATCGAGGCTTTATTGAAATCCAAAACTAACTTCATGCAAACCATAACTCAAGATAGGCAATTGTTGAATTCTAATGCTCAAGCCATATCTAAGTTAGAAGTTCAATTGGGTCAATTAGCAAACACTGTTTGTGAGAGAGAGAAGAACAAGTTTCCAAGTCAACCCGAGGTCAATCCTAAATTTCCTCTTAATCAAGGACATCATGACAATGTGAATCCAATCATTTCCCTAAGGTCCGGTAAGCAAAAAAAAATTCATGTCGGTGACAAGTCTCCCGAAGAAGACGAGTCAAATTCTGAACCAAACGCTAGTCTTTAACCCGAGAGTTCAAAAGAACAAGGATCAACGAGTGGGACAAAACCCGTCCCCGAAGAACCTAGTGATCGAGTCTATAAGCCGAAAGCTCGTTATCCGCAAAGACTCATTTCTCCAAAACAAACGGCTCAAATAGACAAGATCTTAGAAGCTTTTACGCAAGTCAAAGTCAACATTCCTCTTTTAGACGCGATTCAACAAATTCCCTCTTATGCGAAATATCTAAAAGATTTGTGCACTCATAAACGAACCAATCACGTCCCTAAGAAAGCACTACGCCATAGATGGGCGCATGTAACGCACTCCTACTGTTGCATTTGACACGTTTTTTGTTACATTAGGCCTAAGGTAACACACTTTTATCATTTCATCTGCTAATGTTACCTTTGACCTCAAATGTAACGCTCAGCTTCTCAATGGTAACACAAATGAAAGCGTTACATCAGAACCATAGAGTAACACAAAATCAAGTAAATGCAACACTAGCAGGTGTTACCTTAGCTTAGCCAGAAATACTAGGTGACACGTGGCATGTAGGGGCCCACGTGACACCTAGCATCCTGCCACGTGGCCACCTGACACGTGGCATTTTGACACGTGGCACCCCATTGCCACGCGGCATATTGTGGGGCCCACACTGCCACGTTGCAGGTGCGGGGGCCACACTAACACGTGGTAGGTGTGGGGCCCACACTGCCACGTGGTAGGTGTGGGGCCCACCTGCCACGTGGCATGTGGGCCCCACAATCTAATGCAACACTACATAATTACCTAATGCAACACTACATAATTATCTAATGTAACACTGTAATTATCTATTGCAACACTGCAATACGGCTAATTTAACACTTTTGTATTCTAATGTTACACTAAATCTACCTATTAGTAACACAAAATTTAATATTGCAACACTAGCAACTATAGCAATTGCAACACTAAAATTGAAAATTTTACAAGAACTGATTTATATATATATATATATATCAATCCCTTTACAAAATCAACCAACAAAACATACAATCCAGCACCACCACTCCACCAGTACACCTCATAAACATATAATCCAAGTACACCAGTACACCAAAAAACCTAAGATAAAATAAAGTTCCAACTGTCCATACTAATTAAATTCCAATATCCACACTACTAACGATTTTAAGAAAAGAAATAAATAAGAGGTTGTCCTGCGATCAATGTAGTAACATCTTCATCATCCTCGCTTGAATATAATAACTCATATTTACCAGTTAGCATAAGTCACCAGTTATGGTGCAACGCACATGCCTACAATAACAAATAGTGACATGTTAAAAAATTGAAATGAAAAGTGCACTTGACATAAACATGGAGAAAAACTTGACATAAAACAATGAGAAAGTTACGGAGTACACTTGAAGGACAGTGCATGACTTTAAATACTTGCAAACTTTGTAATAAATTTACAACATACGATTGTGTAACCTTCGTAATGCACCATTTTATTTGAGAACAATTTAAGGATATATGATGTGAGTAATTAAGAACAAAACATCAACTTTGAATGTCTTCATGTAATAACAGATTTGTAAGGAAGAATGGAAAGTTCGTGTAATGCCATGTAAAAATTTATGTGACAAGAAATGAATCTTTTACTCTATGTTACCTCTCATCATCAAATAATTTACCGATCTTGCAGTAGTAACTGGTCATGGATAGCTTATTGCAAGAACGTGTTGAGCAGGTGGGACTAATAGTCTAAATTACTAGACATCTCATGCACATCATCTTGGTAATGCTTCTTCTGCATGCACAAATAAGAAATATCAAATATGCAAAAATATAAAAACAATATTGCTATAAGCAGATTGGGAACCCAACTAAAGACCACAATATAACTATATTACTGGCAAAGCATCAACCTGCACATAAATTGGTTTTGCATCAGTTGAAAGGACAGGCCCTGAATCTCTTGTAAATGAAAAAAGAAACAGAGTTACGTTCTGACAGGAAATGGAATGTGTCTTACCTCTCTAAATATACCCTCCTCAGTGTGATCCCAGAAGATGCCGCTGTAACACCCCCTTCCTAAAATGGGAGGAGATCTTACTTAAAATTCATAACGTGCAACAGAGCACTAAAATAATTTCTAAATAAATGATTAAGTCTAAATAATGCTGGAAGTCCATGAGTCCTAATCAATGGATTAAGGGGAGCTCTCCATCACACAGTCCCAGATCCCCCTAAGCACCTGCCAAAAGAAGAATACAGCATGAGCAATCGCCCAGTACGAATTTGGAATACAGTTTTATAAAACAGAAAAAAACAGTTTTCTATATTTGACAGTTTACAATAAAACATTTATTTCAAAATAAGTATGGCTGAAGCAACGAGGGGTTAGGATATTTCATACCGAGATTAGAACAGAACAGAATAGATACAGATACACACATCATAGGGTACCTAATGTGTGCAACAAATCGGATAACGTGTACGGCATATACAACGTCACCGCCAAATCAAATCATAAATCAAATCAAAATCTGGGTGCACCCACGTATCCTGAAACAAATATCAAAATGCGCAAAAGCTCGCCACCTGAGCTATCAGAAGGATACACCGTGACCAATCACACTGCCACGGAAGTGTCATGTCACTGGTGCCGCAATGACATGGCTGTAGTACCCCTACAGCTGGTTAACTCGGTATACCCTATATCTCTAATGGTCCAAACAAAATAATTTGCTTAACTTTAAAAACACTTTGCTACAGAGTCAAATATTCTAAACAGATGTATAACATGCATAATTTTCAAAATCATTGAAGTAGATATTCAAATATTTCAAAACAGATTTTTGAATAATTCTTCGAAAGTCAAATCAATTGAAACGAATATTAAAAGAGCAAGCAAAACTAAAGACGGAACAAAACAGATGTAAATAATCCTAATATGAGTAGCGCTGAATAAAGGAGAGAGAATCCGTACCTCGATAAGTAATGATCAAGAACACTAACAATATTCACAAGCATGTCACTAAACTTTCAGCTCCTGATCTAATTACAAAATAATAATATTAGTTCTCAAATCCTAGAACCCGATATACAAATTTCTCATTACGCGAAACGATTTAAATTACTAATCTTGATCAATTCTGTAATTTACTATTTCGATCCTCTAGATGATGTTTTCTGGAAAAACTCAAAACATGAAAGTTGTAGAGGACGAAAAACCCATTCCGGAGATATAAAATTCATCAAAATCGGATTTATAATGAATTGGAAATCAAATAAAAAGTGTACTGATTCAGATTTTAATTCTGAAAACGAGATCTGATTATGTTTTAGACTTTTAGGAATAGTTTGAGACATAATCTCAGAAAACACAAAGAATTAAAGTTTTAGACAATTGAAAGAGCTTTTCGTATCATTAAAGATCATCCAAAACGGACATAAATCAAATTTTATAGAAATTTTCGAAGTTGCTGTTCTTAAATCCCGTAGTTGTAAAAACGGCTTATAGAAAACTCAATTTTTGACATAGTTTGGCTCTAAATTTGATAAAAGTACGTGAAATACAAGTTGTAGAAAATTAAAAGATGTTTCCAGAATGTCCAGAATCATTAAATTCCGTATCATAACGAATTAAATATGGATTTTAGAAGATGGCAGAATCATGTAACACAAATATTACGAATTTGAATGATAAATATGAGGAATAAGATGAAAAGAGGTCCATACCTTGGTAAATTTATCTAATGAACTTGATCTTGACACCTCTAAAAGAATTATGAATACATATACTTAAAACCCTAATCATAATCCTAATAAAGTTTTTTAAGTCCAACTTCTATTATTATTCTAATATAGCCCATAACCTAGCCCAAATTCTACTCCTCATCAAATTATAATTTATTTATATTATTATTATTATTATTATTATTATTATTATTATTATTATTATTATTATTATTATTATTATTATTATTATTAAATATCTAAATTTGCTGTATATTACATATATACCCCCTTAAAAAGGATTCCGTCCCCGGAATCAAACAAAACTAAAACTCGTACCTGAATCATATAAGTGTGATTATTTTTATTTTATGTTTTTACGGATTGATTCTTCTTGCTTAATGATTCTTTCACAGAGCTTTGATAAAAAGAATGATTTCCTATCTAATATATCGCTCCTTTCAACTAAGATAACTTCGACTTTCTCCTCACAAATTAATTTATAAAATGTCTAACGAGCATTGAAAAATTTCTAATGAACAAGAATGACAATTACAATCTCATATATATAACCGATACAGGATATTTATGCATTTGTAATAACTTTAGTCGTGATTATTATCTATAAGCAATTTCATTCACTCCCTACTTCTTTCATGCAAGACCGTTATTGCATATAAATATTGTTAGTATAAACGATTTTATATGAGTCATGTCTTCAAGACAAATTATTAAATCTCCTAATCCTTTGCTACTAGAAATCTTGAAATACATATTGACAAATGCACATCCAAATTGAGCACGATAATTAATACGCACATAACGAAAAAAAAATCCATACATACCAATTTGCTTATTACATAATCACGTTTTTTTATAACTGCCTTGAACCCATTGAGTACAACACATCGTTAATCATTATCATATTATATTAAATAGTTAATTAACATATTCTTATAATATGATTAATGACACTAATAAGATTAGAATAATTAAGTCAACATATATAATATACACCTAATAACAAATATAAATAAATATTTTCTTCAAATAGGGCACACTCATCCATACATATACATGTAAACATATATCAAAATAAGGAATAGAATCTAAATAATAAAATCTCTTAATTTTTTTTGTAATTAATTAATAAATTGGGTTGTAACTTAGTGTCTAGATACCACAAATAATGAATGGTGTGTTCAAATAATTCATAAAAGCATTTAGTGCTGAAACAACTAATGCTCACGTTTTGACTAGAAAAAATAAACTACGGTTGAGTACTTTTATACATAAATTTAAGAATGCCTTAATATTAGCTATAAACAATTAACAAATTATTTAAATTAACATCTTCAGTATTAGAAATTTGACATATAGTTACATTCAAAAATTTATAAAACAATCTCATACAACGAATATAATAGCTTAATTAAATTAGCAACAATCTAGTCTCACACGGTTTAAACTAATCAAGGCACGTTACACACATCTATGATATAAATTTTCGTGTGACACTACGAAATGTCAAATAACTTGACTTGTAAAAATACAAAGCTATGAACTCAATAAGCATGCATAAATACTAATAGACAATAGGCTAGAAAATAATTAATTAAGTGCGTCAATTAAGCATAGCACATAATTACAAAATATGTAACTTTGTTTGTACTTGACTAAAATTATATAATATTTATGGTCCTTTTTGTCCTTTCTCCACTGTCTCTCACATGCTCAGTCTGCTTTTTTTTTTCTCTTCTCCTGGTTCTCTCCTAGTGACTAGTACGGCTAAATACACAATATAACTCCTAATTTTAAGGTTCACTAGTGATATTAATTTATTTTAAATATCAAAATTAACAACACATGTGTCTCTACATGTTCACTGTCCTTATGTCCAGATTATGAGACCCGGTCATAACAAAATATATCGAAATTGAAATAAATTAAATTATCATATATTGTAAATAAAATATAAATAATATTAAATTCAACTTAAAACAGTCGACACGTGTAAACTATATGGATCAGTTGCACAAGTATCTAATAAGAAACAAATATACAGGAAAAACAAAAATTAGTAGTTAAAAAAAATTATATTCTAAAGCACAACATTGAATATTAAATAACTTGCATACAACATATATTATAATAAATAACTTAATCTCATCCAAGTCCTACTAAATTTGTTAAATTATAACACTTCAACATTTTATTAGATACATACAATTAGAAGAAAATCAGTGTCCAATTGAATAATAAGAAAAGATTTCGATTGTTAAGGCAGATTAAACTAAAGTTATTGGTCTTTGAATAAGTCTTGATACTAGGAAAGAAAAAAAAAATCTAACCTTAAAAAGATATATATGTTTTTAAAACCTACTTGGGATGGCAAATGACAGCCGCTAGATAACATACAATATAGATAATTCCAAATACCTTGATACTTGTTTTTTTTTAAAATAAAAAATAAAATACTTAGAGTACATAACACTTACATTCCTTTACTGAATTATTAATTTTAAGCGTCCCTAAAATTAATAATATCATTTCATTTAATTATTTATTTTGAGCGTCCCCAAATTAAAATAATTAAATTATAAATTTTGGAATGAGTGTTTTAAACATAATTTGAATAAATTGAGGAAAAAAAATTTCTATTAGTAAAAAGAAATAGAGGCTACCAGTATCAAAATAATGTGAATATACTATAATCTTACAAGTGAACTACCAATACATATACGAGTATGGGAAAAAAAACTAAGCAAATTCAAAAACACATATTACAAATAGATAAATAAAGAAAATACTAAGGATTTGTATTCTAAAATACTTAAAGTTTAATTGATTCGAAGAAGCAAACAAAAAAAAACATAATGAACCTTTTTCTATTGTATAGTTCAAAATGTAAGACTAAACACGAAACAATCAGAAATGTTATTCAAAGTCTAAAATAATATATGAAAATAAAAAATAAGATAAAGTTATAACTCAAGAAATAATTTATTTTCATATATATAACAAATTTTGTGAACATATATAACAAATTTAAAATTAGAAGGCTAAAAACTACCCATACAAGACCAATCTAGCACAACTAATAGATCAAGCCTATAGATGGTCTCCCATCTTATCATAAAATTAAAGTTAAAACTTTTATCATTGGTGAAGCTAACAAAATTTTCAAGACTCCTGGAACTAAAACTATTAGACAAATTCTTATATATTCGCATCTTCAAAGAGCATTGACTTCCTTATAAATCGCACCAATTATACTTAACCAAATTGCACTTAGGACATGTAATAAATCATGCATCCTCCTTAAAGAAACATAGTCTTTCATTTATCTAACATTCTTGATAATTAAAAATAATAGCATTCATGTCAAGGTCTTTAAAAACGTAAGGTGACTCACTAACAAAGACAAAATTCAAAGGTACCGGATTGATGAGAAAGAGAGAAGAAACTGAGTCCAACCATAACAAAATATTTGAAAAGTTTTACTTCTAAAAAAATATCATAAAAGTAAAATAGTTGTTAACTGGACAAAACTAAATGAAATTTTAGAACGTAATACCCATCCTATCGTATATCATCCTAATGTCTACCCAATCTCACAGGTCAACCTAAATAGGCTTTCTACAAGAAGGAACCTGGCTCTGATACCATCTTTGTAACACCCCCTTCCTAAAATGGGAGGAGATATTACTTAAAATTCATAACGTGCAACAGAGCACTAAAATAATTTCTAAATAAATGATTAAGTCTAAATAATGCTGGTAGTCCATGAGTCCTAATCAATGGATTAAGGGGAGCTCTCCATAACACAGTCCCAGATCCCCCTATACACCTGCTAGAAGAAGAATACGGCATGAGCAATCGCCCAGTACGAATTTGGAATACAGTTTTATTAAACAGAAAAAACAGTTTTCTATATTTGACAGTTTACAATAAAACATTTATTTCAAAATAAGTATGGCTGAAGCAACGAGGGGTTAGGATATTTCATACCGAGATTAGAACAGAACAGAACAGATACAGATACACACATCATAGGGCACCTAATGTGTGCAACAAATCGGATAACGTGTACGGCATATACAACGTCACCGCCAAATCAAATCATATCATAAATCAAATCAAAATCTGGGTGCACCCACGTATCCTGAAACAAATATCAAAATACGCAAAATCTCGCCACCAGAGCTATCAGAAGGATACGCCTTGACCAATCACACTGCCACGGAAGTGTCATGTCACTGGTGCCGCAATGACATGGCTGCAGCTGGTTAACTCGGTATACCCTATATCTCTAAGGGTCCAAACAAAATAATTTGCTTAACTTTAAAAACACTTTGCTACAGAGTCAAATATTTCAAAACAGATTTTTGAATAATTCTTCGAAAGTCAAATCAATTGAAACGAATATTAAAAGAGCAAGCAAAACTAAAGACGGAACAAAACTGATGTAAATAATCCTAATATGAGTAGCGCTGAATAAAGGAGAGAGAATCCGTACCTCGATAAGTAATGATCAAGAACACTAACAATATTCACAAGCATGTCACTAAACTTTCAGCTCCTGATCTAATTACAAAATAATAATATTAGTTCTCAAATCCTAGAACCCGATATACAAATTTCTCATTACGCGAAACGATTTAAATTACTAATCTTGATCAATTCTGTAATTTACTATTTCGATCCTCTAGATGATGTTTTCTGGAAAAACTCAAAACATGAAAGTTGTAGAGGACGAAAAACCCATTCCGGAGATATAAAATTCATCAAAATCGGATTTATAATGAATTGGAAATCAAATAAAAAGTGTACTGATTCAGATTTTAATTCTGAAAACGAGATCTGATTATGTTTTAGACTTTTAGGAATAGTTTGAGACATAATCTCAGAAAACACAAAGAATTAAAGTTTTAGACAATTGAAAGAGCTTTTCGTATCATTAAAGATCATCCAAAACGGACATAAATCAAATTTTATAGAAATTTTCGAAGTTGCTGTTCTTAAATCCCGTAGTTGTAAAAACGGCTTATAGAAAACTCAATTTTTGACATAGTTTGGCTCTAAATTTGATAAAAGTACGTGAAATACAAGTTGTAGAAAATTAAAAGATGTTTCCAGAATGTCCAGAATCATTAAATTCCGTATCATAACGAATTAAATATGGATTTTAGAAGATGGCAGAATCATGTAACACAAATATTACGAATTTGAATGATAAATATGAGGAATAAGATGAAAAGAGGTCCATACCTTGGTAAATTTATCTAATGAACTTGATCTTGACACCTCTAAAAGAATTATGAATACATATACTTAAAACCCTAATCATAATCCTAATAAAGTTTTTTAAGTCCAACTTCTATTATTATTCTAATATAGCCCATAACCTAGCCCAAATTCTACTCCTCATCAAATTATAATTTATTTATATTATTATTATTATTATTATTATTATTATTATTATTATTATTATTATTATTATTATTATTATTATTATTATTAAATATCTAAATTTGCTGTATATTACATATATACCCCCTTAAAAAGGATTCCGTCCCCGGAATCAAACAAAACTAAAACTCGTACCTGAATCATATAAGTGTGATTATTTTTATTTTATGTTTTTACGGATTGATTCTTCTTGCTTAATGATTCTTTCACAGAGCTTTGATAAAAAGAATGATTTCCTATCTAATATATCGCTCCTTTCAACTAAGATAACTTCGACTTTCTCCTCACAAATTAATTTATAAAATGTCTAACGAGCATTGAAAAATTTCTAATGAACAAGAATGACAATTACAATCTCATATATATAACCGATACAGGATATTTATGCATTTGTAATAACTTTAGTCGTGATTATTATCTATAAGCAATTTCATTCACTCCCTACTTCTTTCATGCAAGACCGTTATTGCATATAAATATTGTTAGTATAAACGATTTTATATGAGTCATGTCTTCAAGACAAATTATTAAATCTCCTAATCCTTTGCTACTAGAAATCTTGAAATACATATTGACAAATGCACATCCAAATTGAGCACGATAATTAATACGCACATAACGAAAAAAAAATCCATACATACCAATTTGCTTATTACATAATCACGTTTTTTTATAACTGCCTTGAACCCATTGAGTACAACACATCGTTAATCATTATCATATTATATTAAATAGTTAATTAACATATTCTTATAATATGATTAATGACACTAATAAGATTAGAATAATTAAGTCAACATATATAATATACACCTAATAACAAATATAAATAAATATTTTCTTCAAATAGGGCACACTCATCCATACATATACATGTAAACATATATCAAAATAAGGAATAGAATCTAAATAATAAAATCTCTTAATTTTTTTTGTAATTAATTAATAAATTGGGTTGTAACTTAGTGTCTAGATACCACAAATAATGAATGGTGTGTTCAAATAATTCATAAAAGCATTTAGTGCTGAAACAACTAATGCTCACGTTTTGACTAGAAAAAATAAACTACGGTTGAGTACTTTTATACATAAATTTAAGAATGCCTTAATATTAGCTATAAACAATTAACAAATTATTTAAATTAACATCTTCAGTATTAGAAATTTGACATATAGTTACATTCAAAAATTTATAAAACAATCTCATACAACGAATATAATAGCTTAATTAAATTAGCAACAATCTAGTCTCACACGGTTTAAACTAATCAAGGCACGTTACACACATCTATGATATAAATTTTCGTGTGACACTACGAAATGTCAAATAACTTGACTTGTAAAAATACAAAGCTATGAACTCAATAAGCATGCATAAATACTAATAGACAATAGGCTAGAAAATAATTAATTAAGTGCGTCAATTAAGCATAGCACATAATTACAAAATATGTAACTTTGTTTGTACTTGACTAAAATTATATAATATTTATGGTCCTTTTTGTCCTTTCTCCACTGTCTCTCACATGCTCAGTCTGCTTTTTTTTTTCTCTTCTCCTGGTTCTCTCCTAGTGACTAGTACGGCTAAATACACAATATAACTCCTAATTTTAAGGTTCACTAGTGATATTAATTTATTTTAAATATCAAAATTAACAACACATGTGTCTCTACATGTTCACTGTCCTTATGTCCAGATTATGAGACCCGGTCATAACAAAATATATCGAAATTGAAATAAATTAAATTATCATATATTGTAAATAAAATATAAATAATATTAAATTCAACTTAAAACAGTCGACACGTGTAAACTATATGGATCAGTTGCACAAGTATCTAATAAGAAACAAATATACAGGAAAAACAAAAATTAGTAGTTAAAAAAAATTATATTCTAAAGCACAACATTGAATATTAAATAACTTGCATACAACATATATTATAATAAATAACTTAATCTCATCCAAGTCCTACTAAATTTGTTAAATTATAACACTTCAACATTTTATTAGATACATACAATTAGAAGAAAATCAGTGTCCAATTGAATAATAAGAAAAGATTTCGATTGTTAAGGCAGATTAAACTAAAGTTATTGGTCTTTGAATAAGTCTTGATACTAGGAAAGAAAAAAAAAATCTAACCTTAAAAAGATATATATGTTTTTAAAACCTACTTGGGATGGCAAATGACAGCCGCTAGATAACATACAATATAGATAATTCCAAATACCTTGATACTTGTTTTTTTTTAAAATAAAAAATAAAATACTTAGAGTACATAACACTTACATTCCTTTACTGAATTATTAATTTTAAGCGTCCCTAAAATTAATAATATCATTTCATTTAATTATTTATTTTGAGCGTCCCCAAATTAAAATAATTAAATTATAAATTTTGGAATGAGTGTTTTAAACATAATTTGAATAAATTGAGGAAAAAAAATTTCTATTAGTAAAAAGAAATAGAGGCTACCAGTATCAAAATAATGTGAATATACTATAATCTTACAAGTGAACTACCAATACATATACGAGTATGGGAAAAAAAACTAAGCAAATTCAAAAACACATATTACAAATAGATAAATAAAGAAAATACTAAGGATTTGTATTCTAAAATACTTAAAGTTTAATTGATTCGAAGAAGCAAACAAAAAAAAACATAATGAACCTTTTTCTATTGTATAGTTCAAAATGTAAGACTAAACACGAAACAATCAGAAATGTTATTCAAAGTCTAAAATAATATATGAAAATAAAAAATAAGATAAAGTTATAACTCAAGAAATAATTTATTTTCATATATATAACAAATTTTGTGAACATATATAACAAATTTAAAATTAGAAGGCTAAAAACTACCCATACAAGACCAATCTAGCACAACTAATAGATCAAGCCTATAGATGGTCTCCCATCTTATCATAAAATTAAAGTTAAAACTTTTATCATTGGTGAAGCTAACAAAATTTTCAAGACTCCTGGAACTAAAACTATTAGACAAATTCTTATATATTCGCATCTTCAAAGAGCATTGACTTCCTTATAAATCGCACCAATTATACTTAACCAAATTGCACTTAGGACATGTAATAAATCATGCATCCTCCTTAAAGAAACATAGTCTTTCATTTATCTAACATTCTTGATAATTAAAAATAATAGCATTCATGTCAAGGTCTTTAAAAACGTAAGGTGACTCACTAACAAAGACAAAATTCAAAGGTACCGGATTGATGAGAAAGAGAGAAGAAACTGAGTCCAACCATAACAAAATATTTGAAAAGTTTTACTTCTAAAAAAATATCATAAAAGTAAAATAGTTGTTAACTGGACAAAACTAAATGAAATTTTAGAACGTAATACCCATCCTATCGTATATCATCCTAATGTCTACCCAATCTCACAGGTCAACCTAAATAGGCTTTCTACAAGAAGGAACCTGGCTCTGATACCATCTTTGTAACACCCCCTTCCTAAAATGGGAGGAGATATTACTTAAAATTCATAACGTGCAACAGAGCACTAAAATAATTTCTAAATAAATGATTAAGTCTAAATAATGCTGGTAGTCCATGAGTCCTAATCAATGGATTAAGGGGAGCTCTCCATAACACAGTCCCAGATCCCCCTATACACCTGCTAGAAGAAGAATACGGCATGAGCAATCGCCCAGTACGAATTTGGAATACAGTTTTATTAAACAGAAAAAACAGTTTTCTATATTTGACAGTTTACAATAAAACATTTATTTCAAAATAAGTATGGCTGAAGCAACGAGGGGTTAGGATATTTCATACCGAGATTAGAACAGAACAGAACAGATACAGATACACACATCATAGGGCACCTAATGTGTGCAACAAATCGGATAACGTGTACGGCATATACAACGTCACCGCCAAATCAAATCATATCATAAATCAAATCAAAATCTGGGTGCACCCACGTATCCTGAAACAAATATCAAAATACGCAAAATCTCGCCACCAGAGCTATCAGAAGGATACGCCTTGACCAATCACACTGCCACGGAAGTGTCATGTCACTGGTGCCGCAATGACATGGCTGCAGCTGGTTAACTCGGTATACCCTATATCTCTAAGGGTCCAAACAAAATAATTTGCTTAACTTTAAAAACACTTTGCTACAGAGTCAAATATTTCAAAACAGATTTTTGAATAATTCTTCGAAAGTCAAATCAATTGAAACGAATATTAAAAGAGCAAGCAAAACTAAAGACGGAACAAAACTGATGTAAATAATCCTAATATGAGTAACGCTGAATAAAAGGAGAGAGAATCTGTACCTCGATAAGTAATGATCAAGAACACTAACAATATTCACAAGCATGTCACTAAACTTTCAGCTCCCGATCTAATTACAAAATATTAATATTAGTTCTCAAATCCTAGATCCCGATATACAAATTTCATATTACGCGAAACGATTTAAATTACTAATCTTGATCAGTTTTGTAATTTACTATTTCGATCCTCTAGATGATGTTTTCTAGAAAAACGCAAAACATGAAAGTTGTAGAGGACGAAAAACCCATTCCGGAGAGATAAATTCATCATAATCGGATTTATAATGAATTGGAAATCAAATAAAAAGTGTACTGATTCAGATTTTAATCACTACAACAAAACACGGCTAATTTCGACCAATTCAAAACGGTCGAAAATAGCTATTTTCGACAGTATATGGTTGAAAATAGCTATTTTCGACCAAAAATAAATTGGTCGATTATAGTAGAGTCGAAATTGAACAAAACGGTCGAAAATAGCTAAATTCGACCAAACAAATTCGACCAACTAAATTCGACTAAATAAATTCGACCGAATTTGGTCAAAATTATAAATTTGGCAAAACATTTTGAAAATTTTGAATTTTTAAATTTTCAAATTTTGGCGCCTAAAGTGTACTAAATTCGACCAAATATGGTTGAATTTAGTATGCTAAATTCGACCAAATATGGTTGAATTTACTATGCTAAATTCGACCAAATATTGTCGAATTTAAGGAACAACGATTATAAAAAAAACAGCAGAATCTGCTGCACTTTGAATTTGAAGTTGGTTTTCTGTAGCATAGGATGTGGCATTCAGTTTGGTTACTCAAACTCATGATTTGGGGTTAATAACATCTCCAAAACAGTTTCGATCCTCAAGAACACGAAGAACACGACAATCAAACTTCAATTTCTACACGTTATTGAACTCAAAATTCAACATATAATATATGAAATTGACTAGAAAAACATACTCTACACGATGCAAACATCAAAATCAGCAACCAATTACGTTTACAAAAATTCATAATTTTAATAAGTAAATTCGAATTTAATAAAAAAATAGGAGAAATTCATAAATTATACCCCCACAAAATCTGATGATGTTTTTGGATAGAGGATGATGAGGGCTTCGATTCGACTATAAGAGCGTTCAAATCGGACACCGATAGCACCTTCAAATGTTGGTTTGATTCTTGAGAACTCAAGAACATAAAAAGAAAGAAATATAAAAAGAAATTGATGTATGTAAATTGATGTGTATGTTTGTTAGAGAAGAAGAATGGAGTAGAAGTATAAAAGAATGTTTATGAGAAAATATGAATGGATGAAATATAAAAGAGAAAGAAATGAATGTAATTGAATTAATGGCTAAGCTAGGATGAAATATTTAAAAAAGAAATGGATGGTCTAGATTAATTTTAAGAGCAATACATGTGGCAATCCATGTGCTTACTCCTTAGCCAATAGAAACATGACACGTGGCAATAAATAATTTTTTGTCATCTGAAAATTACAATTTTCAACCAGATTTGGTCGAAAATAACAACACGGCTAAATTCAACCGAATTTGGTCGAAATTAGCTAAATTCGACCAAATTCAGTTGAATTTAATTTTTCAGTCGAAATTAAGAAGTCAAATAGGAAAAAGAAGTCAAAAAATTAAATAAAATAGGAAAAAAAATCCTAAATTTAATTTAAAATTTATACACATCTAAGTATTCATGCTAATTATTTTTGTGATGAATATTACCTAATTTTTAAATAATTTCATTTTCCACTCTTTTTTAATTAGTTTGTAGAATTACTTGATACATTTAATAAAATTAGGAAAAAAGGTCAAAATTTGATTTAAAATTCATACACAACCAAGTAGTCATAAAAACTAATTTTGTGATGAATTTTACCTTACTTCCACTAATTTGGGTAATAATTTGATTTTCCATCCATTTTTAAGTAGTTTATAAAATAAATTAAATAAAATAAATAAAAATAGAACAAAAATAGCCAAATTTTGGATAAATATTATACAAACCCAAGTAGTCATACTCACTATGAACACTACAAAACAATTAAAAATAGTAGTAGTAGCAATGGAAGAATTGATTTGGGCAAGAGAAGAAGAAACCCCTAAATAGGGTTTCGTCAGGGTTTTGTGTTTCGATTTTTTAAAAAATATTTCTCGACGACCCAATCATACGATGGTCAAGATCCATCCTTTTTAATGTTATTGCCAAAATTTTAGAAAAAAATAAATTAATTTGGTTTGGTAATTTAACGGTCAACTAGTACTTTGACTATATAACCCCTAAACGGGGTTTCGTCAAGGTTTAATGTTTCAATTATTTTAAAAATATTTCTCGATGACCCAACCATATGGTTGTCAAGATCCATCCTTTTTAATGTTATTGCCAAAATTTTAGAAAAAAATAAATTAATTTGGTTTGGTAATTTAACGGTCAACTAGTACTTTGACTATAACCCCTAAACGGGGTTTTTCATCAGGGTTTAGTGTTTCGATTTTTTTAAAAATATTTCTCGATGACCCAGCCATACGGTGGTCAAGATCCATCATTTTTAATGTTATTGCCAAAATTTCATAAAAAAATAAATTAATTTGGTTTGGTAATTTAACGGTCAACTATTTGTAAAAAAAAATTAAAAACTAAATAAAAATAGAAAAAAAGCCAAAATTTAATTTAAAATTCACACACACCAAAGTAATCATACTCACTATTTGTGTGATTAATCTTACCCTACTTTTACTAATTTTCCATTTTTTTATTTTTTCTCCTTTTTTAACTAGTTTGTAAAATAAATTTAAAAAATTAAATTAAAATAGGAAAAATGATAATTTTTGAACATAAATTCATACACACCTAATTAGTCATACTCACTATTTGTGTGATGAATCTTACCCTATTTTCACTAATTTTCCATTTTGTTTTATTTTTTCCCCATTTTTAACTAGTTTGTAACATAAATTAAAAAATTAAATTAAAATAGGAAAAATGCCAATTTTTGAACATAAAATTTGGTGGTATGACTATGTGGAACGTACCCCATTTATAAATATTTTTTCATGATGTGTACAAACATTTAAATTTTTAATAACATTTTTTGAATTTCTGAAAATCATAAATTCAACCGAATTTGGTCAAAATTAGCTAAATTCGACCGAATATGGTCGAAAATTATTTTGAAGGATTGAAAAATTTTGGGCGGCAAGTTTCCCGCTTTTTTGCTAAGTCTGAAATAAATTTTCCCGCTCACCCCAATTGCTAAATTCGACCAAATATAGTCGAAACCAATTTTTCGAGTGGCGGGAACTTTCCCTCGTACTTTTGGCCGCTACTAAATTCGACCAGATTCGGTCGCACGGCTAATTTCGACCATATATGATTGAAAATATTCCTAAATTCGACCATATTCGATCGAATTTAGCCGCCCACTTAATTTCGACCATATATAGTCGAAATTAGCCGCAGTCGAAAATATTCGGTCGAAATCAGCCTTACTTTCTTGTAGTGAATTCTGAAAACGAGATCTGATTATGTTTTAGACTTTTAGTAATAGTTTGAGACATAATCTTAGAAAACACAAAGAATAAAAGTTTTAGACAATTGAAAGTGCTTTTCGTATCATTAAAGATCATCCAAAACGGACATAAATCGAATTTTATAGAAATTTTCGAAGTTACTGTTCTTAAATCCCGTAGTTGTAAAAACTGCTTATAGAAAACTCAATGTTTGACATAGTTTGGCTCTGAATTTGATAAAAGTACGTGAAATACAAGTTGTAGAAAATTAAAAGATCTTTCCAGAATATCCAGAATCATTAAATTCCGAATCATAACGAATTAAATATGAATTTTAGAAGATGACAGAATCATGTAACACAAATATTACGAATTTGAATGATAAATATGAGGAATAAGATGAAATGAGGTCCATACCTTGGTAAATTTATCTAATGAACTTGATCTTGACACCTCTAAAAGAATTATGAATACATATACTTAAAACCCTAATCATAATCCTAATAAAGTTTTTTAAGTCCAACTACTATTATTATTCTAATATAGCCCATAACCTAGCCCAAATTCTACTCCTCATCAAATTATAATTTATTTATTAAATTATTATTATTATTATTATTATTAAATATCTAAATTTGCTGTATATTACAGCCGCCCACAAAGTTAAAATGTAGGTGATGACACCAATACTCCATACATCTAATTCAGGGCCTCACTTTCATTTTAATACTTCCGGAGCAACGTAATAGGCACTACCAACAATGTCTTTAAACTTTTTTGCCTGCATAGGATATCAGCAAAATACCCATAAGTCCGATACAGTAGCTTTAACAATTGCCATAACATATTTTAAATTGAATTCACTTGAAAAGTGTGTACTTCTGGTTTCATGTCATGGTGCCCCAAACCATTTAGATGACACTCAGCTGCAACTTTTAGCATTTGCCGCACAACTTGGGCAGCATCTTCATAATTAGTTTGAGTTTATAAGTTGATACAGGTCAATTACCTATCATTTGTTCTTTTGAATAAGCAGAAAGAATCTTTTTGTAATTTAACCTAAATTTCTTCTCTAAAGTGTTGAAACCTATTCATAAATCGCTCTTAAGTTTATAGTCATTTACATAGTGTTGCTAGTTTATAAGATGTAAACAGACAAAATAATGGACAGAGAACTTGATTGTTTATCAATATTTTTACCAGTTACATAAATTTTATAACCTAAATAGAAAAAAAATAGATATAGGAGTAAATAATGAATTGAATCTATTTCTCTCTGCCTTGCACTTACCTGAAATTACACAGAACAGGCATGTTAATATGATTATACATGTATGCATCCTAAATATACATGCTATATTTGTCTACGAGATACTTTGAACAAGAATATAATTTACTCTTCTAGAACAAGAATAAAAAACAAGAATCACACATCTTACATACATTCCGTAAAATACTTTAATAGTGTCAGTTTATCTACTCTACTAGGACAAGAATACAAAATTATAATCACACATGCTACATACACTTCTTATAATCTGACAACAATACTCAATAAAATAGTTTACAAGGTTGCAGCTTCATTGAAGAATTCAAAATGATTATTATGCTTACCTCCTTTATATAAGCTGAATCATCTTTAACAGTTTGTGTAGGTTGCTCCCTCTGATGGCCTGGCTGTTTCTGAGACAGTAGCCTTGTTCTAGACTTCCTCAATTGCCTGTACAAAAATATATTGGAAGATATAGTCAGATTTCATACACATCATTTGGACTACTTTCATGAAAATATGGCATAGAGAAAGTGCAATGCTAATTGCATATAAAACATCCAGTTGTCATTATGTAATCAGTTTTATATTGAAACTTCTGGAGAATATAATTTACCTTCTCTGATCCTTAGATTGTGCGTCATCATCCTACTCCACCTTGGGAAGCATAGGTAAATCTGAAAGCATAGGTCTTGTGTGGAAAAACTGTAAGCAAAAGATATCACAGAGCTAAGTAATCACTACCATAGTTTCCTGGTCTGACCTACGCAAATAAGAAATTTGTGAAGCATACAATTTTCGTATATTTATATCCAACTACAAAGAAATTTGTAGTTGGATGGGAAGTCCCAATCGAAACACAATTGAAAACTAACATAGAAGAGTGAGTACAAAGACCAATTAATTGGAGACCACATTCATCACCTACAAAGTAAAAAAAAAAAAAAATTAGATAGGAAAATTAGAAAATAAGAGAGAAGAAAAGAGAATAAAAAAGAAAGAGAAGAGAGATACTATCCAATAATATGATGATAATACTGAGAGATTTCTTGAGTTGAGAGATATCTCTTCGAGAGAGGGGACTAGGGGTACAGTAGATAGACTAGAGTAGATAGTAGAAGCGGCGAGCGGCTGCGGGTTCCATGTTAAAAAAAAAAGTGATGTATTTAATGATTAATCGGAGTGAGTAAACTCTAATTAATCACTTAAAAAATCAAAAATTAATTAGATCGAAAATCAATTAGAAAGAGATAAATGGAGAAAGAAGAAAAGAGTATAGAGTGTTTTTGAAACAACTTGGATTGACAGCGGCCGGGAGACGGTGTGTGAGTGTATCTGACGGAGAAAGAATGTGTGTAATGTGAGATTAATTTTGCTTAAGGGAGAAAGGGGAAAGTGCAATTTGGGGGGAAAAGTACGCCTTTTTTTCATCTCGGGCAACACAACACATATACTATTTATCTTTTATAATTTAATTAAATTGCTAAATTTATTTTAATATAAAAAAATATCACAAGTAATTATATAAAATATAGATTGAAATTTGTAGTATATTGTGGATTATATAAAGTGAAAAAAACTCAAAAATTAAAATGTAATAATATAATTCGTAAAAATATATTCAATTTGTTAATTATAAATATAAAAAAAATATAATATAATGCTTTTACTTTTTTAAATTTCTATCACTTAAACTTAAATAAATACCACGTTCATGTACAAGTAAATATTTAATGTTATTGTCAAAATTTCAAAAAAAAAAATTATTTGATTGGGTAATTCAACGGTCAACTAGTACTTTGACCGGAACCCCTAAACAGGGTTTCGTTAGGGTTTAAGGATTCGATTTTTTTTAAAAAAAATCTCGAAGACCCAACCGTACGGGCATCGAGACCATACATTTTTAATGTTATTCCCAAAATTTTAGAAAAAAAAATTATTTGATTCGGTAATTCAATGGTCAACTAGTACTTGACCGGAACCCCTAAACAGGGTTTCGTCAGGGTTTATGGATCGATTTTTAAAAAACATTTCTTGAAGACCCAACCATTCGGGCATCAAGATCCACCATATTTAATGTTAATCCTAAAATTTCAGAATTTTTTTTTATTTGATTGGGTAATTGAACGGTCAACTAGTACTTTGATCGGAACCCCTAAATAGGGTTTCGTCACGGTTTAAGGATTCGATTTTAAAAAAAAATAATCTCGAAGACCCAACCATTCGGGCATCAAGATCCATCATATTTAATGTTATTCCCAAAATTTTAGAAAAAATAAATTATTTGATTGGGTAATTCAACAGTCAACTAGTACTTTGACCGGAACCCCTAAACATGGTTTCGTCAGGGTTTAAGGATTCGATTTTTTAAAAAATACTTCTCGACCACCCAACCGTACGGGAATCAAGATCCATCATTTTTAATGTTATTCCCAAAATTTTAGAAAAAAATTTTATTTGATTGGGTAATTCAACGGTCAACTAGTACTTTGACCGGAACCCCTCAATAGGGTTTCGTCAAGGTTTAAGGATTCGATTTAAAAAAAAATCTCGAAGACCCAACCATTCGGGGATCAAGATCCATCATATTTAATGTTATTCCCAAAATTTTAGGAAAAAATTTTTATTTGATTAGGTAATTCAACGGTCAACTATTACTTTGACTAGAACCCCTAAACAAGGTTTCGTCAGGGTTTAAGGATTCGATTTTTTAAAAAATATTTCTCAACCACCCAATCGTACGGGAATCAAGATCCATCATTTTTAATGTTATTCCCAAAATTTTAGAAAAATAAAATTATTTGATTGGGTAATTCAACGGTCAACTAGTACTTTGACTGGAACCCCTCAATAGGGTTTCGTCAGGGTTTAAGGATTCGATTTTTTAAAAAATATTTCTCGACCACCCAACCATACCGGAATCAAGCTCCATCATTTTTAATGTTATTCCGAAAATTTAAGAAAAAAAATTTATTTGATTGGGTAATTCAACGGTCAACTAGTACTTTGACTAAAACCCGTAAACAAGGTTTCGTCAAGGTTTAAGGATTCGATTTTTTAAAAAATATTTCTCGTCTACCCAACCGTACGGGAATCAAGATCCATCATTTTTAATGTTATTCCCAAAATTTTAGAAAAAAAAATTATTTGATTGGGTAATTCAACGGTCTACTAGTACTTTGACCGGAACCCCTAAATAGGGTTTCGTCATGGTTTAAGGATTCGATTTTTTAAAAAAATATTTCTCGACCACCCAACCGTACGGGAATCAAGATCCATCATTTTTAATGTTATTCCCAAAATTTTAGAAAAAAAAATTATTTGATTTGGTAATTCAACGGTCAACTAGTACTTTGACCGGAAGCTAATATATAAATAATTAAAGAATCAACATATAATATATAAAATCTATTTCAATGAATAATATTAAATTTATTTCAACCTATTATATAAAATTTATTTCAGTGAATAATATAATATAATTAACATATATAAAGAATTAAATTTATTCCTATAATATAGTAATAATAGTAATAACAAATAAAACCTAAGGTGCATAGGTTATATATTAAAGATAGAGGAAATTAACCAAGTGTAAGTGTAGATGGAGTGGTTGTGGTGGTGAAATAAAAGTCATGTGTCTTGGAGACCTGACACGTGGCTAGAGATGCACAAAAAGCCTGGGCCCGAAAATCTGGCCCGACCCGATCCGGTCAAAATCTGGTAAAAAACGGGCCCTATATTTTTAGGTGAAGCCCGGCCCAGCCTGGCCCGGCAAAAGCCCGGGCTTGGCCCGGTCTTTTGAAAAGCCCGGGCTTCGGCCCGGCCCGGAAAAAATCCCGATTAAAGCCCGATTTAAGCCCGAATAGAATCCGATTTTTCTTATATATTTACATATATATTTATGTATTCACACTTATTACAAATATAAAACACTTCAAACGCATATATATTAACATGTTCATTACTAAATATATTATCTGGATACTTAAATTTATCATTCATGAATAAACTATATACCAAGTATACATGTAATCCGTTGATTTATCAAAAAATCATGAACGATCGAAAGATTGCCAATATTCATGTTGGTGGTTCATCAATTGTATAAAATATATGTTTTGTATTTATTTATTTATAATAATAATATATAAAAACTTATCGAATTTGCAAGAAATCGGCTCAATCTAGCTCGGGCCCGAATAAAAGCCCGGCCCGGCCCGGTTCAGACCAGAATAAAAGCCCGACGCGGCCCGCCTCGAGGGCCGAAAAAGGCCTAGATATTTCTCGAAAGCCCGGCCCGGTCAAAGTCAAAGCCCTGGCCGGGCTTTGACTGAAAAGCCTGGGCTTTTCAAGGCCCGATCAAAGCCCGACCCGATGGGCTTTATGTGCATCTCTACACGTGGCAGTGTGGGGCCACATGACACGTGGCACTTATGGGGACCACACTGGCACGTGGCAGTAGGGCCCACGTGACACGTGGCGGTGTGGGGCCCACAATTAACACGTGGCAGTGGGACCCACGTGACACATGGCATGTGGACCCACAATTGACACGTGGCAGTGGGGACCACGTGCCACGTGGCAGAGTGCGACCCACAAATGACACGTGGCAGCGGGACCCGCGTGACCCGTGGCAGATTGTGGTCCATGTGACACGTGTCAGTGGGCCCACATGACACGTAGCAGTGGGACCCACGTGCCACGTGGTAATTTTGGTCCTGTGACACGTGGCAGTGGGGCCCACGTGCCATGTGGCAGATTGTCCAACGTGGCGCTTGTAGCATTCAAATGTAACACCGATTTTAGCAAATTTAAAACTGCTTCTTGAAAATGTAACACTTCTGTGGGACCCACATGTTCATTCGTTTTTATATTTATAAATGTTAAAAAAATAGCAAATGCAACGCTTAATCGCTACTGTAACACAACGAATCTATTGCAAAAGTACATGTTCTACTACAACAGTACCTTCACAGGTAATGTAACAAAATCTCAATAGTGTTGCAATAGGTCAAAAAAGGTACCTCTAATGTAACACAAAGTGGGTGTTACAATAGAAAAGCATTGCTGACGCCCATTTATGGCGTAGTGAAAGCCTTCTTAACTTCTCAAGTTAGTTCAATTCTTTCGAACAAAATTCCCTTGAAATATAAGGACCCCGGTTGCCATACAATTTCATGTGTCATAGGCAATACTTTTGTGGACAAGGCGTTACTTGATCTAGGCGCTAGTGTGAACTTGCTTCCCTTTTCTGTCTATCAAGCCCTAGGTTTAGGAGAGCTTCAAAGAACTAATGTTACGCTTCAATTAGCCGATCGTTCTATCAAAATTCCTAAGGGAATTATTGAAGACGTGCTGATTAAAATAGGTGACTTTTTCTTCCCCGTTGACTTTGTCGTTCTAGAAACCGAACCGGTCAAGGACCCTAAGAATCAGATTCCTATCATCCTAGGAAGACCATTCCTAGCCACCTCCAATGCCTTGATTAATTGTAGGAATGGATTAATGAAGCTAACATTCGGAAACATGACCATTGACCTCAACATTTTTCATGTATGGAAACAACCCAATGATTATTATGATCAACCTATGGATGTCAATTTAATTGATGAAATAGTTGATCAAGAATTCTTAAACCCTAATGATGCTCTTGATTTTTGTTTAAACCACTTTGGTCAAAATTGGGATGTTTCTGAATATACAAATGAGGTCAATGCAATGTTAGATTC
Organism: Saposhnikovia divaricata; assembly: GCA_036435485.1. NCBI lineage: Eukaryota > Viridiplantae > Streptophyta > Magnoliopsida > Apiales > Apiaceae > Saposhnikovia > Saposhnikovia divaricata. The sequence continues at coordinate 160,454,610 of CM071596.1, read as the reverse complement.
CACCATTCCTACAAATAACCAAGCATGTGAATCACTTCCTTTGTCACTTTTCGATGTTAGTGAACCCGTTGAGTCAAAGTCGCCCGATTTAGAACTCAAACCCCTTCCCGACACTCTTAAGTATTCCTTTTTAGGTCCTAACAAGTCTCTTCCCGTAATAATTGCCTCTAATTTGACCAAGTCACAAGAGGATGAGCTTGTAAGTGTGCTTAGAGAGCATAAGGAAGCCATAGGTTGGAGTATCTCTGATATTAAAGGCATTAGTCCGGCCATTGTCCAACATAGGATTCACTTAGTCGATGATGCCAAACCAGTCAGAGAGCCACAAAGGCGGTTGAATCCCAACATGATGGAAGTTGTTAGGAAAGAAATCCTTAAGTGTCTAGATAAAGGAATCATTTATCCCATTTCTGATAGCTCTTGGGTTAGCCCGATTCAGGTAGTACCTAAAAAGTCAGGTATTACCGTGGTGACTAACGAGAACAATGAGCAAGTTCCTACTCGTGTCCAATCTGGTTGAAGGGTGTGCATAGACTATAGGAAACTCAATGATGCCACAAGAAAAGACCACTTCCTTTACCATTCATAGATCAAATGTTAGAAAGGTTAGCTGGTCATGCCTACTACTATTTTCTAGATGGTTACTCCGGTTATTTCCAAATTCCCATAGCTCCCGAAGACTAGGAGAAGACCACCTTCACATGTCCCTTTGGAACCTTTTCCTATCGTCGTCTAGCTTTCGGTTTAACCACCGCTCCGGCCACCTTCCAAAGGTGCATGATGAGCATCTTTTCTGACATGGTAGGAGAATTCCTGGAGATTTTCATAGATGACTTCTCCATCTTTGGTTCATCTTTTCACCAATGCCTAAATCATCTCGAGTTAGTCTTAAAAAGGTGTAAAGAAACCAACCTCGTGCTCAATTGGGAGAAATGTCATTTCATGGTTAAGGAAGGGATCGTTCTTGGTCATAAAATTTCTGAAAAAGGGATTGAAGTAGAGAAATCCAAAGTTGACCTCATCGCCAATCTACCCCCATTGGTCAAAGCAATTCGTTCCTTTTTAGGAAATGCTAGTTTTTCTAGGCGTTTCATTAAAGATTTTAGGAAAGAGGCTAAACCCTTGACCACTCTTCTCGGAAAAGATGTCAAATTCGAGTTCAATAGTGATTGTTTACAATCTTTCGAATACCTCAAGAAAGAATTGACCTCAGCACCGATTATCAAGTCTCCCGACTGGAGTCAACCTTTCGAGTTAATGTGTGATGCATCTGATTACGCATTAGGGGCGGTATTAGGACAACGAATCAATAAGATACCTCATGTCATATACTACGCTAGTAAGACCTTAAATGATGCGCAAATTAATTATTCTACCACCAAAAAGGAGTTTCTAGAACTGACGGATTTACTTTCTACCGCCCTGTTAGATCTCCCCGGCCAACGGTTGGGCCAATGGGATGGACCGGCGCTACTCGGCCTCTTACACGACTCCAAGTTCAAAAAGAAGTTCACGACTCTGAATGTAAAGTTCGTCCCCCTTTCCCCAAGTATGATACTTGTTGATAAGACTCCACAATGTAGTCGTATCTAGTTGGAAAGGAAAACTCAACATCATATCTCCCAAGCTGCTGCTTGTTATAGGATACCATCTTGTTCCAATAATCTTACCCCTCGAATGATGAGAAGGTTACTCAAAGATTCAATTGATAAACAGCAACCAAGTTGCGAGTGAAAAGAATGGTTTTACAAGATTTATGACCGGGAAGTCAATAAGATAAATAACATTGCTCAAGTAGGTTCCCCTATAATATGGAAGTTTGAGCGAGCATTTAAACCCTTTTTAGATAGATTTAAATGAAAATAAAGAGTTGGGAACCTTTCCTTGATAAAACAGTCGTAAAAAGACTCCGAAATATTTTACATAATATCTGGAGGTGAAGGATAATCTCCAAATAATATAAATCATTTTTAAAAAGAATTTAAAAGAATTAAATAAATATTCCAAGAATATTTATTAACTCCATAATAATTACGGAATATTATTAAATCATAATATTGCTCGTAAGTAATCCTCGAATGAATATATAGAATTATTTACTAAATAAATCCCTCCTTAAATGAATATTCAAAATAATATTCATTAAATAATTAAACTCCAATAAATATTTAAAATAATATTCAATAAATAAGTCAAACCTTAAATTAATATTTGAAAATAATATTCACTAAATAAATAATCTTCTAAATGAATATCCAAATAATATTCATTTAGTAATCAAAACTTTAAAGGAATATTCGAAATAATATTCCTTAAGTAAAGAGAACTTCCAATGAATATTTTAAAATAATATTCATCAAGTACATAAAACCTTAAATGAATATTCGAAAGTAATATTCATTTAATAAATAAAATTCCAATGAATATCAAAATAATATTCATTAAATAATCAACTCTAAATGAATATTCGAAACTAACATTCATTTAATATCTCTCGACTGAGATAATACTCGAATAACATTCCTTGAACGATTTCCAAGTAATTGATACTTTATGGAAATATAAATAATGTTTAATAATAACATTCCTCAAAATAAATAATAATCTGCTGTTGGAATCCATCCGGGTTTCCATGACTCTTTATATATCTCAAAATACCGACTCCCGGTCTATATTTAAGATTTCATATGCCCTTCGCTAAGGGTCTTACCAAAACAATCTGGCTTAGAACTGATAATTCGTATCTAGTCTATAAGCCAATATCAATTCAGGAAACATGTATCATAATATAAATTGACAATAGGCATGCATGCTATGGCATATGTATCAGAAACAACAGATATACATATTATCACAACAACAGTTCCAAGGTATTGGAAACTTGCCTGGTAATCGGGTGTGGGTAGAGATAGCGTGTCCTGGGTCTGCTCGATGATCTATAAACAATCAGAACATTCGAGATTAACCACTTAACACCTTTTAAAAGTCTAAGTATAAACTTCACTTAAGTCGAAACACGTTTTCGAATTATCTCGTTATACACCTTTTAGTGTAACTCTTTTTATCACCGATACGATCCGACATTTGTTTGTTATTAAGACATGTCATCATACCCACACTTGGTATATACTTAAGTCGTATAAGTTCTAAAGTCGATCGATTACGAACCGAGATTATACCTCGAGTTTTATCATCCGTTTTCTAAGTGTTTTACCAAAGTTATAACCAAGCGGGTTTTTAGGGGTTCGTTCGCGTTTAACTTCGATTCAAACATTTTTATAAAATCGGGAAACGATCCGTTTGACATGTGGTTTCCTTTCACACCTTCCTTATGACCCCTAGTATTTATTTACCAAGATTCGTCATTGAGTAACATGTTTTGCGAAGGTTCAATTGAAGTTACGAACTTTTACTTACGGTTCCGAACCAATTTTAGTAATTTGACCATAACTACTAAACCGTAAGGCGGAATGTTCCGATCCTCACGCCAAAACGATCTATGGCTCGAGATATACAAGGACAAGTCATAACATTACCAAGGTTAGGAACTTTTATTAACTGCCATGCTTGATTTCTACGTGTTAGCAAAAATTCGGCATTACGACGGCTATAAATCGGACGTTCTAAAAATCATAACAACAAAACCAAGCCACACCGGGCATCAACACAATTTATAAACATGATTCTCATATCAACAAGCCCTAGAACCACTGATCTTAACCTCAAAATCATCAAGGACTTGAATCATGACTAAATAACTACTAAGAACAACTACATGATCATGTAAACATGCTTATACTAACATCATCACCAAAACTCATCTAAAACTCCATTAAAACTCAAAACAAAAACTTGGTTTCTTGAAGTTTATACCTTCCTTGGAGTGTGTATGCACTTAGTAAGCCTTGTCTAGTCCTTAGATACCTTAACAAAGCTTGGATCATCCAAACAAAACAAGAAATCAAAGTTAGTCTCTAGAAATCACTATTCACCTTAGGCTTGGATGATTTATTTGAAAATGGAAAACATGGAGTTTGAATCCAAGATTTCTAGGGTATCACTTTTATGAATTATAGGACTTACCATAAAAATTTGGAGATCAAACAATGGGTGGAGCTTGGACTTTGATCTTGGAATTAAGAGCAAGGTCGAATGGTGCTTGTAATAGAGGGTGGAGTTTTGCTTGGTTGATTTTTTGAGAATAAAGCATAAAGTGATCTTGCCTTGATAGTATCTTGATGTTAAAGTAGCTTTATTAAAGTGGTGATGTAATGGATGATGAATTTGTAAAGACAAGTGTTAAAAACTGGATGGTGTTAAGGCTAACCAAGTAGTTTGCTTTGCTAAGTACTAGTTTCATCTCTAAGTATGCTAGTTGCATGAGTCATCACTTGGTTTGCTAGATATTTTCCATCACTACATGCATGTATCTTGATTCCCTTCTTGTTTCTTTGTCCGGTTATTGCTCAATTCTTTGATCGTTCGGAGGAATAACTCATTCATTTCTAGTTAGGGTTTTACCGGAAACCGTCTTAATATTTATACTATCATCCTCCATTCTCTTTAATAATTCTTGAACCTATTTTCCTTAAATCCCTTCAATAATTCCTTAAGTCTTTCAGTGTCCAGGGAAATCTCGGGGAAAATAAAAGTGCTATTTTTCAGAATCCGACAGCTTTTACATACACTCTTTCTCCCCCTAGATCACTAATACGAACTCAGAATTTCGTTCCGGGTACTTCTATATAGCGTCGTCTAATAATATTCCTACGTCCACCAAAATCACTATTCACCACTTATTGTTTACTTATTCTTTTAGGGTTATATAGATGTCCCGGTTCTCTTTCGATCATTCCTTAACCCTTTTACGGAACTACTGGACCTCAGAATCCTCTACAACAACCTCAGTATTCTCAGCGGCCTGGACCTCCTCTGGGTCCTCATCCTCAGAATCCTCATCAATCAGACGCTCATAGTACGGGTCCGTAGTCCGGAGCAAGTCCTCATCGTGCTATCGCTCAAAAGCCTCAGGGTTAGAGATGTCGCTCGCCAACACAATACGAACTATGTTAGTATCATCAGACGTAAAAGTTCCCGTAAGGGTTTTTGGTGAACTTGGAAAGAGTTCTTATTATCTTAGTGAATTTATTATTGTAATGTCGTATCATCTCTGGGATATATAACTCTCGCTCTGATACCATTTCTGTAACAGCCCCAGATCCGGGGTCGGGGACCTGGTCGTTACGGTCTCAATTTCCATAAATAATACTTGAAATTGAATCAAAATAAATAAATTGCATGCTGTGACCCCGCAATAATAACACATCACACAACTAGTTATAGTCCCAGAGACGAAATTGAAATAAATATCTAGTTATTGGATCCAAAAGTTATAAATTATTACAAACCCCAAAATGATTACAGATTAAGCTTAATAGTTTCTTGTCGTTGTTTAACATAAGTGATAATTATACATTAGTATGATACACAAAAGTTGCCAGCCTAGCCTATTGGTTGCTCCTACCTCAACAATGGCGGCTATGACATCAGCGGGTAACCCTCTGACGGCTGTCACCTGCTTGAATAATATAAACCATTTTTAAAACCAATTTAAAAGTAATTAATAAACATTCAAATAATATTTATCGAATCATAGTATTCAAATATTATTTTTAGTCAAAATAACTGCTCATAATTACCCTCGAGAGAATATAAAATAATATTCACTAAATAAATCCTTAAGTGAATATTTCAGAATAATATTCAATAAATAAATAACCTTTAGATGAATATTCAAAATAATATTCATTAAATAGATAATCCTTAAATGAATATTCAAAAGTAATGTTCATTTAATAAATAATAAATGAATAATATGTATTCGATATTTTATCAGAAAATAATCTCCAGAAATATGGAAATACCGACTCCTGGTCTATATTAAAGAATATGAATCATACGCCCTATACTAAGGGCTTTTGCAAAACCCGGCTTATATTTAATATCTCGTATCTAGCGTAAAAGCCAATATCAAATCATCATAAATCAAGTATCACAATATACCTTCGAAAACAAATATGCATGCTATGAACATATATAGCAGAAATCATATTTATTCACAACAACGGTTTAGCAAAAAGGTTTGAAAACTTGCCTGGAAATGATGTAGGGGTAACGTGTCTTGGTTCGGTCCGGTGATCTATAAATAACCAAAATTATTCAAGGTTAATCACCTACCACTTTGAAAAGCTAAGTATGTACTTTACTTAACTAAAAACATTTCAAGTTAATTCTTATTAACACCGTTATGATCCGACAATTGCTCGTTATCAAGGCATGTCATTATACTTACAATTTATAGGTACTTAAGTCGTATAAGTTCTAGGGTTGGTCGTTTACTTGAAAAGGTTATACCACAAGATTTATTGTTCGTTTTCTAAGTGGTTTTTCAAAGTTATAACTAAGTGTACCTCAAAGGGGTTTCTTTGCACTTAACCTCGATTCGAACATTTTTAAAAAATCGAAAAACGATCCTTTTGACATGAGGTCTTCTCTCACACCTTCCTTATGATATCTAATATTTGATTATTAAGATTCGCAACTGAATTACTCATGTTAAGGGAGTTTAATTGCAGTTACGAACTCACACTTACGTTTTCGAACCACTTTTACTGAATTGGCCATATCTCCTAAACCGTAAGTCCACTTGTCTCAATTTTCACGCCAAAACGATCTATGACTCGAGATCAGTGACCTATAGCTACTGTCATGCACGGTTTTTAAGATCTAACGAAATTTTGGCATTACGACTGCTATAACTCGGATATTTCCAAAATTACAATCCTTCAATAATCATGGTTTGCACTCCAAATCACATATAAATGTTTTTTAACATTGAAATAAGGCCAAGAAATGCCTTTCCGTTCATCTAACCCATTTTAACACATATCAAAGCCCAATCATATCTCTAAGGTCTTATACTTACATATAATCATCAAAACTTCATAAAAACTCAAGATCCATACAAGGGTTTCAAGTGTCATACCTTCCTTGGAGTGTCTAAGAACTTACTAAGCCTTGTCTAGCTCTTGTATAACCTTTATATAGCTTAGATCATCCAAAGAAATCAAGAAAACCAAAGTTCATTTTTGAAATTACTATTCATCATCAACTTTGATGATTTTATTAACCATGCAAAACTTGGAATCTATGGCTCAAATTCATAGGATAACTTAGTTAAGAAATATAGAACTCACCTAAATTATCTTGGAATTGTTGAGTGGTTGCAAGTGGGAATTCTCTCCTTGAGAAAGAGCTTGGTCGAGAGATTCCTAGTGAAGTTCTTGGTGTTTGTTCTTTGTTTTTTCTTTCTAAAATGAATTAATACATGTAATATCTATCTATACCTGGATGCATCTCTTGCTTTTGTGTTGTCAATCAACTATTGGTCCACTTTATACTCCTTGATTTGGCCAAGTGTTGGCTCCTCATTAAACATACCCTTTTTGTACAATTGCATTTACACCACTCCTTTGTTAGTTGACTTATATGTAAGTCACTTGTATCTTTCTTTTTCCACCAATATGTAGCATTCCATTGCTTTACTGGGGCACAATTCCTTAAATCAATATTATATCCTTAGATCCTTCAGTATCTAGGGAAATCTCGGAAAAATAAAATTGCCGTTTTCAGAATCTGATATCATTTACATACACTTATTTTGTCCATAGATCATCAATACGAATCAGAAATCCACTCCGAATACTTTTATATATGGTCGTCTGATAATATTCCAAAATCCACCAAAAACACTATTCATCGTTTATTATCTCTTTATTCCCTGTACTTAAAAAGTGTTCTGGTGCTTTCTCGATCATTCTCAATTTCCTTTGCGGAGCTACTTGACTTTTATTAGATATCGATTTGGATGACATGAGAATCCCTTTCTTTCTTGGAATACCATAGCTTACTCTTTGGATGATAGACTATTCTTATATAATTTTGTCGACCTATTATATCATTCATAGCATATAAACACTAGAACCCACATCCTTTAAAATATTCGTTCATTACAACCACTGATATCCTTTTTCATGTTAGGCCACCAGTAATATCCTTTCAAATCCCTGTACATCTTGGTGCTACCGGGGTGCACTGAGTACCTTGAGTTGTGTCCCTCATATAGAATTTCGTCCTTTAGCTCTTGCACATTTGGGATCCATATCCTTGATGCGTATCTCATGATCCCTTCTTTATCTCTTTCACACTTAATTTCTTCCCTGATCATTATTTCTTCCTCCGAGTTCTTTTCTTCTTCCATCATCCGTTCTTGGCATAGCCTAATCTTTTCCAACAATGGGGGTTGGATTCGAATTTCCATCAACCTCTCTTGACCATCTCCTGGTAGCCTGACCTCAATTTCCAAATTCTCGAAGTCTCTCACCAACTCTTCTTCTAAGGTTATCATTTTGAGTTTCTCTTTCCTACTAAGGGCGTCAGCCACCACATTGGCCTTGCCTGGGTGATAACGAATCTCACAATCGTAATCCTTGATTAGATCTAACCATCTTCTCTGGCGCGTGTTAAGCTCTTTTTGGGTAAAGATGTACTTAAGGGTCTTATGGTTGGTACAAATCTCGCACTTCTCTCCATACAAGTAGTGCCTCCAAATCTTCAAAGCAAAAACTATGGCTGCTGTAAGAACCCTAATTTTTGGTAATATTTTCTTTAATTTAATATCTTGTGGCATTGTCAATATAGAACCTTTCTAGTCATCCCTGTTGATTAATAGAATTGATTGTCTGAGAAACTGCGTTGTTGCATTTATTATGTGAGATAAAAAGGAAGATTGTGAAGGCAGGAGTCTTATTGTTAGTAAGATTTATAAAACTTGGGAGTTGAGAATGGTTAGAGTATTAAAGGATTTATTAAGAATTATGACGAGGAATTATGGACATTCGAGGAATTTACACAATTAAATACTTAAGGAATTATAGGTGAAATCTCTACGCGACAAATATTATTACGAGAGATTAATTAAGATACGATACGAATTAAAGGTTAAATGACAAGCATTGGTGGAAGAATAATGATACAAGGAGTAGTATTGCATGCAAGTCCCATGCAACCAAGTGGTTAGGAGCAAGCAAACTAGTTAGCAAATTGGAAGAGGAATAGTAACTAGTTACTTGCTTTTCAAAAAGGGGAGACAAGTAGTACATGAGACCATGCCTTTCTAGTACTTGCCTATACATACATATTATGTATCACCCAACACTTAACATCAATTATTCTACCAACAACCAAAACACAAAAATCAAAACACTCTCCCCCCCCATTGTTCTTGCTCTCGGCCAAAGAAGAAAAGAGAAGAAGAAAAATTCTTCTTCCCCCTTTCCCATCACTCATAAATCAAAACATAAATCCTAGGCCATCTCCATCATCTAGACAAGGTATGTTAGTAGTTTCAAGCCATTTCATCCATCCAAATTCAAGTTATAAATTGTTAAAGATTGGGTGAATAGTAACCATGTTTGATTTTCTTTTAGATCTTGGATTGTAAGGGTTGTAGGAGACCATTCAAGGTGTTATTGAGTTGTGTAAATCTTATCCAAGGCTCCTAGGTGCTCAAGAAGGTATAAAAATCACAAACCCTCTTGGTTATGTAGTATTTATGATGTTTGGTAGTAGATCCATGTATATATGAGTTAATCTTGGTTGTATAAGTAACGGATGACATGGATCTTGAGTTTTGATGTTGAGATTGTGACTTTTATGATTATGGATAGTATATATATCTCCATGAGTGTTATGAACCATGAACTAAGTGAATTAAGTGTTGGTTGTGTTGTGGAATTGTGAAAAATGGTTGATCTAAGTAGTATATGCTTGCTGAGTTTTCCAGGAGCATTGACCTGTCTTGTAACGCGGTTTTGAACCCCCAAGTGTTGTCCCCTGATGTCCTACCATATATTTTTGGAAAGATAATTGAATTTAGTTTCTGGAAATGTAAGGTTCATGGCTAGGTGATGTATAGATTTTAAGTTATGTCCGGAGGAGTGAATTGTGTTCTGGATTCCGGACTGCACTAAGTGACCCCCTTGTGAACCTTGTTTAAACCCCTAAAAATATATGTGGGATCATGGAAAAATTTGAGAAGTTAGGGAATGCAGTGGTGAAGACCACCCAAAAAGAATTGGATTGAAATATGAATTTTTTGATTTTATAAAAATGCTAGAGTAAATTTCGCGCAAGGGAAAAAGTCGATTAGTGGAGCAAAATTCTAGGGTTAATGGTTATGATTCGAATGTGGTAACTAAATTAAGTCGATTAAGTGACGAGCGTAATCGAGTGATGACATGAACCTATAGTGGGGCTAGAGAGTCATAAGACGAAGTCGTTAAGTTAATTTCGTACCCCCTAAAACCCCGTAATTAAAGAGATATTGTTAAGGTACTAACGAGCGATTATTGCTTATGTATAGATCGTTCGACTTCGCACGCTCGACCACCCCAACCAAACCAAGGCAAGTTTACTTTTCAAAACTTATACATGTACAAGGACTTTCACTGTTGTGTTTGTAGTTTTCAACCATATCAAATGCTATGTTTATCGAAGTATTGATGCAATTGAGATTGTATAAGTACATATATGCTTGTACCCCTTGAACTTAGATTTAGATGTTTTCTTCGGAAAACGACTCTAGCAATAGAGGTCGTAGCGGTCCGTATATACTATTGACCGGGGAGCGGTATACTATTATATCGTATCTAGATTGCGAGAACCCGAAGGGTCATTCGGGGAGTATCGTATACTCAAATATTATGTTCATATCTTCGTAAATACTCGAAACCCTATCTTGGATTAAAAGTTTATTTTATCGAATAATTATTTTATCAATTATTAATATTAAATCTTAAAATATTATTTATTAATTATTGTTCATTATTTAAAGACAAAGTTAATCCAAGATACATTTTACTCCTTTCAAACTCGAACTCTTTCGAACTCAAAACATTTTCGAAAATCCCCGGTCAGGTTCTGTTTCTTGTATGATTTCAAGAATCATCGGTCGACTGATGTCGGACCTCAATTACTCTGTTTTCAATCAAAATCAAGTTTTCAAAAGAAAAAGAAAAAGGGACTCTGGCAGGTGTGGGAACCGTTGACGAACGATTCCCGGGATGTGTAAGCGGTCGTGAGCCAGGCGGTCCATCAATTATTATTCCGGCCCAGGTGTTGCCGAAGGATGATTACGGATGTAGTTTTCATCGAGGGTGATTACGGATGTAGTTTTCACTCGGGGATAGTTACGGATGTAGTTTCTATCCTTCTACCGGTAGAGAAGACCCGCGGATTATTGGGCTTGGATGTGGCGACTGATCATCGTCAATCCTTGTCAGGTTTTTTGTTTTCTTTAAGTACCATTCCTCCATTTTGGAAAAATTCTTTGACACTGCTTCTTAGGCTTTTGTGCCGAGTTGCTGATAGCGTTTTATTTTGATGAGAAAGATGTTGACTCAATGCAGTATCTAGAACTGCAAGTTTATTTTGAAAACAAGGGCACATATTGATGCACCTTCGAGATTTATCAACAAGGACAAGTGATGTTATATCTGATTGATACAAACAAGTTTAATAACTGCCAATCATATGAAATGTTATATTGCTTACCTTATACACATATTTCTTGCTGAGCTATAGTTGCTCACTCTTGCTTGTTTTCAAATTTTACAAACACAACAGCTAAGCGAAATGGCAAGAACCAGACAGACTGCTCGAAAGCAGGTGACTAGACCCGAGCCAGCAGTTGAGATTCCACCGGTAGGCCCCATTAGCCGGATTGGTTGGCAGCTTTTGTTAGTTCGTTTTATTTATCAATATGACCTGTGCAAGGCAGTGTATCGTAACAAACTTTCAAACCGCCAACTTCGCTTCATATCGAAGTGTTGCTGGTAGCATAAATACTATTTAATTCGGTCCGTAATAACTCTGATAATTTTATTTCTGCTTAATCAATGTTGTGACGTTTCTGAGGCTCTAACCTCTGTGTGTGTGTGCGGTGTGAGTTTATTGTGGGGTCGATGGCTGTGTTATATATATTATGTGCAAGAACAGGTATGTTATTAATGGAAAATGGACCGTGAGCGCCTAGATCTCCGACCCCGGATCTGGGGGCGTCACAGCTGCCAATTCTAGATCATGAGTGGGATATCGAATCTTATATTCCTTCAGCTATCTTGACGCATACGCGATTACCTTACCGTGTTGCATAAGCACACACCCTAATCCTTTATGCGAAGCGTCACTGTAAATCACAAAATCTCCTTTTCCATCAGGCAACGCCAACACAGGTGTAATAACCCTAACTTTTGCAATGCTACAGTACCTAAATGAATAGTAAATTTTGAGGATTTAAATAAATGGTATGTAGGTACTCTATACTTGAAAGAGAAAATGAGTAAACAGAAACCATATTAGTGTTGTACAATGAAAATAAGAGAATCGAAATGACGATAGATTTCAGAAATTCCTGAATATGGATTTTTGAGGATTTTGGTTTCGAATGAGCTTCTATTGGATATTAAGGAGCATGGAGATATTAAAAGAAATATATATTGAGGAATTGGTGGATTAGTATAAACTAAAGAATGATTAAGTTAAGGAAATGCCAAAGGAATTTGGATTGATAAACAATTTAGAACCACTTAGATAACGAGGCGTATTCGAGACGAATCGTGATTAAACAAGTATGGAAACCAAGTAACCAAGGTTAGTAAATAATAAGTAGATTTACCACATTAGTATTTACAAAGGTTATTAGTATTTACTTAAGGTTAAAGAACCAAGCTTACAAGATACTCTTCTATGACATAAGCAGTGATATCACCTTCCACTAACACTTAATTAAGGGGTAGATTAGTCATTAATCAAGGTAAATATCTACACCATTCCACAAGACTCTAGAATTTACAAGATTAAGGAAGATAAGATCAAAAATCAAGAGCAAAATCTTTCCCCCTCCATTTCTTGCAAATTCGGCCAAAACAGACCAGTCTCAGTAAAACAGCCATATCTCACTCAATTCTCAATGAAATTGGGCGATCTTTAGCTTTCTGAAAACCTTGTGAGATGCTCTACAACTTTCGTTCAGGAACCTCGAGCAGAAAACGAGCAGAAGGGCTTCGTGTTGGCCAATCAATGTTGCGTGTTCTACTAGTCAGGAAGTGTTCTTGAATTCCCATGTTTAGATCATCCATCTAAAGCCTCCCAAGGACCATCCAAGGCCATACCAAGGTTAACCAAGCTTGATTGTGGTTATAAGAGCATCAAGGAAGGTATAAACCCTAACCCCTTTTTATTATGTGAGTTTTAGTTATGTTAATGGATGATGTGTGGTTAAAAGTGATTATTGTGATGTTAGCTAGCATAAATTTTGATTGATTGTTGGGTGATGGTATCACCACTGATTATATGGATTATGAGGATGTAATATTGATGTGTATGGAGTGGTGAATGATTATATGGCTTGGTTGTGATGGAATGGTTTTTGGAATGTCCGAATTATAGCCGTCGTAATGTCGAATTTTCGTTATCCCATTTAGATAGCAAAATTCGTATTTGTCACTGGACTAATTATTGTAACCACTGACCATATTGAGTTGGTTTTGGTGTCTAGTTTATGTGGCCGCAAGAATCATGTCAAAAGAGTTTACGGATTAGGAGATATGATCGTTTTAGTGAAAGTTGTTCGAGGAATGGAACTGCAGAAATGTACTAACTTTGAGGCTATAATTAACATACTTAAATATTTTTAAATGTTATGATATTTTGGGATATTGTAGTAGGGTGGTCAGAGAGCTATTACCAGTTGACCTTTGGTCAAAATTCAAAATTTATATTTTATGAGAAATTTTACAGTCGAGTGTGGTTATTAAGGGAAATGGTGGAATACACTAAAACTTTGATTGAGTTTAAAAATGGTTAAGTTCATGTAAACTTTTGGGTGCGTAAAAGCTATGTCAAACATATATTTTGTATCAAGGGTGTGATTGTATAGAGATTAGGTGATTAAGTGGGATATATATATGTACTAACGGTGATCCTTTCGTTTCTATAGAGACGGGAGACGAGCTCAGGATCCTACCTACTCGTTTTAGAGATCCAGGCAAGATCTTTTCTATCCCTACATGGAAATTATTTATCTTCAAAGAAACTTGATTTCATGGAATATATATGTGATGCTATTGTTACTATATTGTTAAGAATTTGTTTTCCTTGATTATTGATATTAAAAGGAGAGGTATATGAATATGTATATGAATATGGATATGGATATGAGTATAAGATGGATATGGATATGGATATGAGTATGATATGGATATGGATATGGATATGAGTATGAGATGGTTATGGATATGGATGGAATGGTATCAGTTGTTATCTAGAGTTATATAAAGGAATGATATCAGTTGTTATCTAGAGTTATATAAAGGAATGGTATCAGTTATTATCTAGGGTTATATGATTTATAATATTATTTTAAAAATATTCTTTCTAAATGTGTGATAGATATTATTGAGTATTATTTAATACTTCTAAAATAAATGGAATACTTTATGTATATAAGAGCATATTTGATTTCATTGAATACAGAGAAGAGGTCTGAGTCATAATCAAATTATTATGATATATATATATATATATATATATATATATATATATATTCTTAAAGGTGAAGATAAAGGGTAATGGAAATGATAAATGTGAATGGAAATGTGAATGGAATATTGATTGACTAAAAGGGGATTGCAACAGACTTGCGTAAGTGACTGTATCAGGGCTGTGTGCGACACAGTCCAGCATTTATTATTTTTATTACGGCACGAAGATGCCAAGGGAGGATGTTAGCAGGTGGCCTTCCTCCAAGGATGATCTTCATTCCTTCTACCGGTAGTAAAAAGAGAGCAGGTACGATTAGGCGACTGATCATCGTCCTAACGTATCAGGCGACAGCAGATATCCCCAATGTTTTTGAAAAGAAAGTGTTGACAATGAATTCAGAGTTATATGTTGAATCCAAGAAAATGAGATAAGATGATGGAATTATTTATATGGAATGAAGAGAAACTGATTTTATGTTAATTGTATATGGTTGTCGTATACAAGAAACAGAAGGATATTATTGCGAGATCTTATTCAAATGGAATATTATTTTTGGAAAATTATACGGAAACGAAGTATGGATTATTATATTATTTTAGAAGAGAAACTCATATTATATGCTTTAAGAAGAGAAACTGATATTATAATACTATATATTACTTTTCGTACAAAGAGGAATAGATGGTGCATTTGATAGATAAGAATTATTTCTTTTCTTAATGACTATGATGAATTTTCCCATTTTATATATATATATATATATATATATATATATGTAAAGGTTTATTTTCCCTTTTATGGTAGTAGATAGAAGTTATCTTGCTGAGCTATTTTAGCTCATTCTTGCTATTTATTTATACTACAGCTAGGTCCCACGCCAATACTCCGCACTACACCCCGCAAGAGGGTAAGGGAAAGGCGACCTTTTGAGCGAGTGCTGGCGACCATCCCCGAGGTAGTGACAAGCGAAAGAGGCTTAGTAGACTTATGTAAATTAAGTGTGTAAGTTTGTAATAAACTTTTGGTTGTTGAAATGCTTCCTGTAGAAGTAATATTCAACAATGTACTTAGTAGAATTCTGGGTTTGCAATAACTGGTAACTTTAAACTTTTAATATTGTGGACGTTGTTCTATGAGCATATGACTGGTGTGTGTGTGTGTATTAGTGTGGGGTCAATTGCATAAGTATTAAGTAAAAAAAAAAAAAGACCATGAGATATTGTTAATAAATGGAAATTGGAGTATGATGGCCCGGATTCCTGACCCCGGATCTGGGGCTGTCACAGTTGGTATCAGAGCTTAGAGTCATATTGCTCAGGAACAAAAGTGATAATAATATACACATATAGATATATATGTAATGATATAAAATATGAACTCACATCGAGTTCAAGGGTGGTTTATCGAACGAAGCGTTTATTCTAAGTAGTGATTATAATTTTATAGATTATTACTAATAAACCTTTATGTTTTAGTATAGGGAGAGGAGATTGGTAAGCCAAAGTTAAGGGTATTTAAATCTTCTTGAGCTGAAGGGAGTTTGAAGTAATATTGTAAGTGGATTAGTGAATAGACACTAATTGTTTCAATTGATTGCGGAGATGAAATGGTGAAACTGAGATTGCTCGGTAAAGCCAAGATATACCTTAAGGACCAAGACAGACTGAGAGGTCTCGGGATTGACTTAAATGAAAAGGTTATTATGCTAAAAGTGTTAAACTTATGTAGCACACAGGATTGATTTGAAAAAGGGAATATTTGATGTATTAGGAAGTGTACGTTAGACAATCTCGTGAGTATAAGTGGTATGTTAGAATATACAATTATAAAGAATAGGTTTAAAAGGGTCCTTGATACCGGAGCATTGTCAGGATAAGACGATCAACATTACGTAAGTATATCGATTAGAAGGTTGTGTTCTATTATGAATAAAGGTAGAGAGTATCGAGCCAAGTCACGACTAGGTAAATGAAGATAATTGGAAATAGCAGATGTAAGAACCCAAAATTTCGGTAAAATTAAAACTTTTCCTATTATGATGAAGTGCATCAATGAATAGGGATTTGGTAGATGAATAGTGATTTTGAGGATTAAGAAAATTTTTCATGCACCTATGTACGAGACGTAGTGTGGATATTCCGAAGTTATACTAGTAATCTACGGAGTAAATAAGTGTATGTAAATGCGATCGGAATTCAGAAATTCCAAATTCTATTTTCGTGTAATATTTGACCGATCAGTGAATTATATATCAGTAATATCAAGAAATGAGATATTTAATTTGAGGAATTGAGGAGTTAATATTTTGGAATTTTATTATAAGTGATTTGAGAATTTGGAAGGAAAACCACTAAGGAAGTGTAGCAAACGTTCTAGAAACCGCTGAAACTTTACAATGAGATTAAGCGATTGAGCGAACGAATCATGGATTAAGGATATGGTATATTAAGAGTCCAAGGAAGGATATATTATGAGAGGGAAAAAGGATTGAGCATAAACTCCTAGAATTGAGAAAAGAGAATGCTTGAGAAATCGGGAGAACGTTTTCTGAGATAAAGAGAAATAAACAAGGGATGTTGGAATTAATATTCGTTCGAGGTATTGTGCTATATTAGAGCAATAATATGCAACGTATAAGTTGTAACGTATTTATTTTATTCAAGAAACGACAAGGAAATCAAAGCGGTGGAAAAGAAAACAAAACAAAAGGACTTAAGTGCAAGAAACAAGAGACAAGGACTTGGTTGCAATTAGCAAAGGACTTGGTTGCAATTTAAGTGGATAAGAAATCTAGAGGAGCCAATGAGAGGTTGCCACCTAGCAAGGATGAGATGCATCCAACCAAAAATAGATACTATCAAGTGTATGGCATTATTAGAACATAAAACCAAGAACAAAACCATTCTGCCCAGCAGAACACCCTCTCAGTAAAACGGGCCTAGAGCCTTCGTTACTCAATGAAATTTTTTGTTCTTTATATGGTTAGAGAGCTGTTAAGACGCTCTACAACTTTCATTCAGGAGCCTCGACCAGGAAACGAGTGCAAGGGCTTCGTTTTGGCTGATCTTTGTGGCGTGTTTTTCCAGTCACGAAACCCACTTCCATGTTCTTGATTTCTTTGGTGAGATTGAAGATGGTGAGCATAGATTAAGGCTTCCCCAAGGTTAACCAAGCTTGTTTGAGATTGTAATAACATCAAGAAGATCGTTCCACTCCGCAAGCTCGACCACCCCAACCTCACCAAGGCAAGTTTACTTTTCAAAACTTACATATATAAGGGCTTTCACTGTTGTGTTTGTAGTTTTCAATCGTATCAAATGTTTATGCTTATTGAAGTAATGATGAAATTGAGATGTATAAGCACATATATGTTTGCACCCCTTGAACTTAGAATGAAATTTTTTTCTTCGAACAACGACTCTAGCAAAAGAGGTCGTAGCGGTCCATATATACTCTTGACCGGGGAGCGGTATACTATTATATCGTAATTAAATTGCGAAAACCCGAAGGCGGCCGTGAGCCAGGCGGTCCATCAATTATTATTCTGGCCCAGGTGTTGCCGAAGGATGATTACGGATATAGTTTTCATCGAGGTTGATTACGGATGTAGTTTTCACCCGAGGATAGTTACGGATGTAGTTTCTATCCTTCTACCGGTAGAGAAGACCCGCGGATTATTGGACTTGGATGTGGCGACTGATCATCGTCAATCCCTGTCAGGTTTTATGTTTTCTTCAAGTCCCATCCTCCACTTTGGAAAAATACTCAAACACTGCTTCTTGGGCCTAAGTGCCAAGTTGCCGATAGTGTGGCTTTTGATAAGAAAAATATTGACATCGTGCAGTATCTAGAACTGCAAGATTTTCTATAAAGATTGGCACGTGTTAGTGCACTCTTGCAATTATTTCAAAGAATGAAATGTTTTTGAATGAGAAACCTTCTAAGCTAATGGAAGGAAAGAGGTTTGCAAAATGTACTCCCTGTACAGTATGTTAACCGTAGAGTGTCTTGCCGAAAAAGATATACTCATATGTATATATTTTCAAACTTGTGATATATTGAAATAGGAACCTTATAAAGGGTTCATATGTTATTCTTAAAGCTCCTTAGTGAGTATAGATGTTTTATTCAAACTCGGATATATATATTGTCCAATTATGTTTTGAAATATGAGATATATACCCATGTAGTTGGGAATGTTTTCGAAATAAACCACATTATTATTTTTCAAAATGGTGAACTTGCTGAGCATTATGTAGCTCATTCTTGCTTTATAAAAACTTTTCAGAAAGAGAAGAATTTGATCAGTTAACTCCGCACCAGCAGAAGAGGAGTAGAAGATTTACCCCTGAGATGATTTAGTTCCTGATAAATACTACAGAGTAAGTCTGATAGGTTTTCAAATGTAATAGTAAGACTTGTCTTCAAGTGTAGTTGTATAAGTGGAAGTGTGTAAGATTCTGGATTGTACAGATGAATTGTAATATTTAGTGTTACTTTTGATTATCG
The DNA here is from genome assembly GCA_036435485.1 of Saposhnikovia divaricata. Classification (NCBI taxonomy): domain Eukaryota; kingdom Viridiplantae; phylum Streptophyta; class Magnoliopsida; order Apiales; family Apiaceae; genus Saposhnikovia; species Saposhnikovia divaricata. Next base: position 160,435,437 of record CM071596.1, on the reverse strand, counting down.
TTTCTGAGGCTCTAACTTGTTTGTGCGCAAGATTGAGGTCTGGACGTATGTATTGTGGAGTTGTAAAGTTAATACAGGTATGATATGGTTGGATGGTGATGTGACGACCTGAATATTTGACCTCAGATTTGGGGGTGTCACAGAAATGGTATCAGAGCGATAAGTTATAGTACTCAGAAACGAGAGTGTTGAGAGTTAAGTCTAAGTAGGAGAATGACATACGAGATCGTAGTAAACTTATTATTGGACTTCCGGAAGAGGTATCGGTGAGTAGAATGGGCTGGAGTGTTACTGGAGGTATTATACTAGGGTCGATAGAATCCTTAGAGACCTTCAGAATGAAGAATAGAGGTTTGAGAGTCGTACATGACCTATCATAAGTAATAATGTAGAAAGCAGAGCGAAATCTCAAGAGCAGCTGAGGTAGAGGCGATATTGCCAATATAATCGGATGACTAGGCTGGCATAAATTTTGTGGCCCATAGTCCTCCACAGTTTAGGAGGCGGCATTTTAAGAATCAAGAAGTTTAGACTTCCCTACATATTTAAGGGTACTTAGTACTTGGAATAATGAAAGTCTTTTACTTTGGCTATAAGATCCGATTTTCGATAAGTAACGGGTTTACCTGAAAGTTGGTCACTATGTCATTGTGGATTTCATTACCCTTGATGGAAAATTTTACATGTGTTATACGAGAATGTTATCATAAGACGAGCGTGCTAGATAATTCCATGCATGATTCGGACGCTAGAGCATGGTAGTTTAACTTAGAGAACAAACAAGTAGAATTAACAAAGGGACTCAAGAGAAGTTGAATATAGTTGCAACGAGCGATACAGTGATCTCAGAGTCTACCAAAAGAAAAGACCAGTGGGTCTAGAGTGGGATCCTTTGATAGAGATGTTATAAGGGACTACGTATATATGTATTGTAGACCTCAATATTTTTGGTATATGTTCACATACACACACCCGCCACTGAACCTATGGACTGCACTGAGACCCCTGAGAGATCTCTTTGATCTGTTCCCAGGGGGAACCGGCCACTTGTGATTCATGTCGGAAGGCATGAAGTAGGACCCTATGGACTTAGCAGGTGTCCCCGAAATGATGTGAAGTTTGGTCTTCAAGATAAAGCACGGAAATGACAGATATATTTGTGAAACCCTGACTGGGTAAATGACGTTAAGATGATGATTGAGAGACACACTAGTTGGTGTCTTGTATTACGAAGACGAAGAGATGGAGTTACCCTCATAGTGGTGATAATGAGATGCACGAATGATTATTAACTTATTTTGGTAACTACCGGCTGGTGCACTACTTCATTTTAAACTTTTCATTAACCATGTTACCTCGATTAGTTTATATCAGGTAATCCTTCTAGCTTTCTACTTCAAATTTGTGGAATAACAATCAGTGATATACTCTCCCTAAAGCAGGACTTATCCGAAGTAATTTTATTTGACCCATGAACATTCTATTCAAAAATTTATGATGATCTTGTTCGGCTCAGGCCTATTTACACTTTCTTTCAATTATCCAAGGAATGTTCCACGAATACTTCCTTAATTATTCGACGAATATTACTTAACGAATATTGATATTTGATTGCTTCTTTTGTACTTGCACTCTTCAGTTGAGCTCATAAATATTTAACAAATTACTGAGGACACGGATGATCTAATGCCCATACATCCCTCATGAATTCTTTTCTTCTATCAAGATAAGATTGTACATCGTACATTGAAATCATAGTAAGGATATCATTTTAATATTGGTATTCCGAATTTAATTCTATTGTAGGATTTGATAAAGCATGTGTACGGAGGCACCCTTGGGTGGACCGTTTCACTGATAAGTAATATTTGATGAGAGGTTATCGATTGTTCCGATACCTAGAACATTCCCTTCAAATTCTGTATTTTCCTTTTTCAAATTTATTAACCTCTTATTTCAATTCATGGTCAGAGTAGCCTAAAGTTTCTTTAGTGGCTACGATGTTGAGATTTCGTTCTAGCCAATCAAAACCGGCTAGTTGATATGTCAATATGAATGACTAGTTGATTGTTCTGACTAGTCACCAATGTGTCATTATGAAGAACACTTAGCTAATTGTCCTAGCTAGTGGTGATGTCTCAAACAGGTGGACTAGCAAATTTTGTCTAGCTAGTTGCTAGTGTTTCTTGGAAAAGGACTAATTATTGTTTCACTGGTCCAACTCCCAATTTAATTTATTCAGCAAATTTTGCCATGCATTTTTCCTACGGTAAAGCATGATGATGAAAGTTCGATGAATAACTTGATTGAGACCTAGTGAGGTCGCCCACTCGACTTGAACTCTTACCCATCTTCGTATCAGACTTTATATCACTTGAATATTTTATTCTTTCATTCGTACAATGAGAATTCATTTGAAACCATTGATTACTTGAATGACAAACTACTTCATTCTTTAATTGTCATGGAGTAGAATTGCTTTCTATTGGCTGACCTTCATTAATGCGACTTTAGATTTCCTCTTATTATTCAGGAGGAAAAGTATCCACCCGATGTAAGAATTGTATAAAGACCGTCTTTATGACCTTTGTACCCAACAATCATTGCCCTCGTGCAACATTCTCTATGATATCATATTACAGAATTATCAGGACCTGAAGGAATAAACCTTGTTGTACTCTTTCTGTCTATCCTTACATCTTCGAAAATCGAGACTCCTAGTATTTGGAACCATCAACATTCTTGGAACATCCAATGTGGAATTCTTATTGAAATTTTCCATTGGACCTTGTTATTTTGAAACCATTCCTTTCAAAGTGATTACTCTAAGGTGAACGGGAGGTACAATTATGAACCGTTACACCAATATGAGAAATAAAAACCAAATGTTGTAATTGTGCAGCCAGAGCGTTATGCCGAGTAATTATTTAAAGTAGGAATAACATGTCGGGGCATACCACAAGGACCTTTAATAATAGTGTGGGGAAGGTTATAAGAACTGATGAGGAGGTTGGGAGTACGCTCCTACCAACCGTTGTCAGGATGTTATAGTAATGAATTCTGGAGTTACCAAGCCTTTTCCTGATCCAAGAAATTCAAATCGATGGCGATGTAAGACATATCCTTAGAGGAAACTAACATGGAAGTGAGATGGACAAGAAAGGAAGAAATATCGTGGCAAGAATGTGAAGCTTTACTTAGCTTAAAGGGATTGATGCACATAGCGAGACATAAAGTTTAAAAGGCCCCTAAAAGCAAATGGATGCATGGATATATCCCAATGATCCTTCGAGATTACCACCTAATCAAGTTTATTGGGAATCGCAGCAGCATACAGGCCTCAGGCTGATTGGCGCCAGTTGTGAAAGAGGACGAGCGTATGACATCTTACCTATACCATCGAGAACTGAAACCCTTATCGGGAATGGAGGAATTGTTGACTAGTTAAAGTGCATAGTTGTTTTTCCAAGATAAGGTTAAAGAGAAGGTTTCACCAACTCAAGATCGACCTCTGTACTGCACCAAAGTCGGCATTTCCCATTAATATAAACATTATAAATTCTGGTAGTATCATGTGGGTTGACTAGTGAGTCGGAAGCCCTTGTGGGTTAATAAATAAAATTTTAAGAATGATATGAGAGATTAGTAACAACCTCGTTGTTAGCTATACTTTATAATGAGAAGAGGACTTTGAGAGTCACGATGATGCGTCTTTCAAGAGTTTAAGAGGTATGCCGATGCAGTAGAAAGGGGATGATAGCCTATACTTCTAAACAACATAAAGGTTACGGGATAGGATATACTAACCGTGAGTCTGGGATTAGTCATGATGGCGTTCACGCATAAAACTGAGACGTTAACTTTATGAGAAAAGTGTGAAAGTTTTCCACAAGTGCCATAAGTATATCTTCATATTAGGACTAAACATAAGAAAGAGAAGGTGACGAAAGGGAGCAGGGAGTATAATGGAGAAATTTGTTATTTCCCAGGAAAGGCCAGTGTGGTGGCCGATACCTATAGAAGGGATTATTCGAAATTGGAATTCAGTCAGTATTGGCCAAGAAAATAGAGTATATACAATAAAGAATAATGTTAGAGGAAAATGAATAAATTATGGGGAAGGACAAAGATGTACAGAGAATTAAGAGAATGTTTGGCAAACGGATATGAAGAATGGTATTGGCAAACTATTAAGTACAAACGCAACATGTCAAAAACAAAATGATAGAGATCTAGTGGATCAATTCCGCCCGTAGAAAATCTTGAACGTGGATAGAATTATAATGAATTTCATGAGTAGGTCGCCGAAGACCGAGCCAAGAGATGGCCCTAGTTGATTTATAATTGCTGGACCAAGTGATTTACCTACGAGAGACTTTCCATTTAGAAGATTATCGATTTATATGCGGAAGAGATGGTGGTGCAATATAAAACTTCTGCAGTGATTACGTCAGATAGAGACTTAAGGTTAAACTTCGAATATTGAAGGTGCTTTCAAGTATAATTAATAAAGAGATTGAGCGTATGTACTAATTTGATCTGTGGCTGATGGACAGGGAAGAAGAATTATCCAGACGATCGAATTTATATTTAGTGTCGTGCCTTAGATTTCACGGGGCAGTCGAGAATAAAAACTTATCCACGAAACAAATGTTGTTATCACGATCGGCACCATGCGAACGTAAGGACGTCTCTTGTAAAGCGTACTACGAAAGAAGAAGTTTCGCTTTTCTTGCGTTACGAAGAAGTCAAGGAACGAGGGATATAGTAGCTGAACTGGTTCGACGTATATCGAAGACTATACAGTATCCATAGCAAGTGGTAACGACTGACGGGAGGCAACACATGCGTGCTAATCAAGCCAAGGAAAATGAGGAATACCGTGCGTATTGACGTTGTCTCAGATTATAGAACACGACCACAAAGTATTCACGGCCCGACGATACAAGGACTCAACACGGATACTATGAACAAGGTAGAAGAGGAACGTATAAGTAGTGGGATAGAAATTTTCATTCATAGAACAACCGATAAGGAATACAGGTCGAGGAGAGCTTGCGTTGCGAAGCAACACTAAAGCGTTGGTAAGATCAAGGTAAGAGAACAAAAGGGTTGAAGTGTCAACCTGAGAGTTGGGAAGGGTAAAGTTGGAATTGTATCCACAACTATTTTCCTTAGGTTCTTAAGATAGAATCCTTTTAAGGAGAGGAGACTGCAATAACCCAAATTTTATGGGTGGATGAGAAATCTTTGCGATCACGAGATGTACGAATTATTGAATGAAGATTTTGAATTCATATTGCGTCTTTACTGTGCAGACGAGTGTATGTAAAAGTCATTAGTTTTTTTTTTACGAAACCCATTATTTCGAATGGTCAAATTTTGTGAGATATCAAAGGAGTATGAGGTGGGAGACTTCTTGATGCTAAAGGTATTCCCGGGAAAGGATTGATGCGATTTGGTAAGGAAGGGAAGCTAAGTCTGAGGTTTATTGGACCTTTTGAGATCTTGAGGCGTATCGGGAAGTTAGCCTACGAGTAAGCCTTGCCCCCAAGCTTGCAGCAAATTCATAATGTGTTTCATATGTCCATGCTACGACCCTACCATATGGACTTTCGGCATGTGATAGAGTACGACCAAGTGGACCTACAACCAGACTTGACCTATGTGGAGCAACCCGTGGAAATCATGGATAGAGAAGAACAAGTGCAGAGGAACAAGGTTTTCAAACTAATAAGGAATTGTGAGAAAATCAAGATGTGGAAGAATCCACCTGGAAGTTGAAAGAGTGAAACAAAGAAGGAGTAACCCCAGTGATTCCTAAACTGATTGCGGGACGGAATCCTTTTAAGGAGGGGAGACTGTAAGAACCCAAAATTTCGGTAAAATTAAAACTTTTCCTATTATGATGAAGTGCATCAATGAATAGTGATTTGGTGGATGAATAGTGATTTTGAGGATTAAGAAAAAATTTTCATGCCACCTATGTACGAGACGTAGTGTGGATATTCCGAAGTTATACTAGTAATCTACGGAGTAAATAAGTGTATGGAAATGCGATCGGAATTCAGAAATTCCAAATTCTATTTTCGTGTAATATTTGACCGATCAGTGAATTATATATCATTAATATCAATAAATGAGATATTTAATTTGAGGAATTGAGGAGTTAATATTTTGAAATTTTATTATAAGTGATTTGAGAATTTGGAACGAAAACCACTGAGGAAGTGAAGCAAACGTTCTAGAAACCGCTGAAACTTTACAATGAGATTAAGCAATTGAGCGAACGAATCATGGATTAAGGATATGGTATATTAAGAGTCCAAGGAAGGATATATTATGAGAGGGAAAAAGGATTGAGAATAAACTCCTAGAATTGAGAAAAGTGAATGCTTGAGAAATCGGGAGAACGTTTTCTGAGATAAAGAGAAATAAACAAGGGATGTTGGAATTAATATTCGTTCGAGGTATTGTGCTATATTAGAGCAATAATATGCAACGTATAAGTTGTAACGTATTTATTTTATTCAAGAAACGACAAGGAAATCAAAGCGGTGGAAAAGAAAACAAAACAAAAGGACTTAAGTGCAAGAAACAAGAGACAAGGACTTGGTTGCAATTAGCAAAGGACTTGGTTGCAATTTAAGTGGATAAGAAATCTAGAGGAGCCAATGAGAGGTTGCCACCTAGCAAGGGTGAGATGCATCAAACCAAAAATAGATACATATCAAGTGTATGGCATTATTAGAACATAAAACCAAGAACAAAACCATTCTGCCCAGCAGAACACCCTCTCAGTAAAACGGGCCTAGAGCCTTCGTTACTCAATGAAATTTTTTGTTCTTTATATGGTTAGAAAGCTGTTAAGACGCTCTACAACTTTCATTCAGGAGCCTCGACCAGGAAACGAGTGCAAGGGCTTCATTTTGGCTGATCTTTGGGGCGTGTTTTTCCAGTCAGGAAACCCACTTCCATGTTCTTGATTTCTTTGGTGAGATTGAAGATGGTGAGCACAGAGTAAGGCTTCCCCAAGGTTAACCAAGCTTGTTTGAGATTGTAAGAACATCAAGAAGATCGTTCCACTCTGCAAGCTCGACCACCCCAACCTCACCAAGGCAAGTTTACTTTTCAAAACTTACATATATAAGGGCTTTCACTGTTGTGTTTGTAGTTTTCAATCGTATCAAATGTTTATGCTTATTGAAGTAATGATGAAATTGAGATGTATAAGAACATATATGTTTGCACCCCTTGAACTTAGAATGAAATGTTTTTCTTCGGACAACGACTCTAGCAATAGAGGTCGTAGCGGTCCATATATACTATTGACCGGGGAGCGGTATACTATTATATCGTAATTAAATTGCAAAAACCCGAAGGATCATTCGGGGAGTATCGTATACTCAAGTAATTATTTTTATATCTTCGTAAATACTCAAAATACCTATCTTGGATTAAAAGCTTATTTAATTAAATAATTATTTATTAATTATTAATATTAAATCTTAAAATATCATTTATTAATTATTGTTCATTATTTTAAAGACAAAGCTAATCCAAGATACCTTTAGCACTTTCAAACTCGAACTCTTTCGAACTCAAAACATTTTCGAAAACCCCCGGTCAGGATTTGCTTCTTGTACGATTTCAAGAATTATCGGTCAACTGATGTCGGACCTCAACTACTCAGTTTTCATTCAAAATCAAGTTTTAAAAGGAAAAGAAAAAGGGACTCTGGCAGGTGTGGGAATCGTTGACGAACGATTCCCGGGATGTGTAAGCGTCCGTGAGCCAGGCGGTCCATCAATTATTATTCCGGCCCAGGTGTTGGCGAAGGATGATTACGGATGTAGTTTTCATCGAGGGTGATTACGGATGTAGTTTTCACCCGAGGATAGTTACGGATGTAGTTTCTATCCTTCTACCGGTAGAGAAGACCCGCGGATTATTGGACTTGGATGTGGCGACTGATCATCGTCAATCCCTGTCAGGTTTTATGTTTTCTTCAAGTCCCATCCTCCACTTTGGAAAAATACTCAAACACTGCTTCTTGGGCCTAAGTGCCAAGTTGCCGATAGTGTGGCTTTTGATAAGAAAAATATTGACATCGTGCAGTATCTAGAACTACAAGATTTTCTATAAAGATTGGCACGTGTTAGTGCACTCTTGCAATTATTTCAAAGAATGAAATGTTTTTGAATGAGAAACCTTCTAAGCTAATGGAAGGAAAGAGGTTTGCAAAGATGTACTCCCTGTACAGTATGTTAACCGTAGAGTGTCTTGCCGAAAATGATATACTCATATGTATATATTTTCAAACTTGTGATATAATGAAATAGGAACCTTATAAAGGGTTCATATGTTATTCTTAAAGCTCCTTAGTGAGTTTAGATGTTTTATTCAAACTCGGACATATATATTGTCCAACTATGTTTTGAAATCTGAGATATATACCATGTAGTTGGGAATGTTTTCGAAATAAACCACATTATTATTTTTCAAAATGGTGAACTTGCTGAGCATTATGTAGCTCATTCTTGCTTTATAAAAACTTTTCAGAAAGAGAAGAATTTGATCAGTTAACTCCGCACCAGCAGAAGAGGAGTAGAAGATTTACCCCTGAGATGATTTAGTTCATGATAAATACTACAAAGTAAGTCTGATAGGTTTTCAACTGTAATAGTAAGACTTGTCTTCAAGTGTAGTTGTATAAGTGGAAGTGCGTAAGATTCTGGATTGTACAGATGAATTGTAATATTTAATGTTACTTTTGATTATCGTTAATGAGGCTCTAACTTGTTTGTGCGCAAGATTGAGGTCTGGACGTATGTATTGTGGAGTTGTAAAGTTAATACAGGTATGATATGGTTGGATGGTGATGTGACGACCTGAATATTTGACCTCAGATTTGGGGGTGTCACAGTAGACGATAGGTTAAGGCTACATGGTGAGTGCCAAATTTAAGAAATTTTGGAGAGTACGCAGCCTAAGATATAAATAGTATTTGTGGAAAACCTTCCATTATTGGGATTTTCAATTGGACAGAGGCTATTAACAGTTCCTATTTTCAAGCTCCTACAGCCCTGCTAAATTACATTATTGAGTTTCAAATTTTCCTCCACTGGTGGGTAATTATTCATTAAGTGCCAGCATCTTTTAAAAACTTTCTGGTACCCTTGGGGATGTGTTTCAAAATTTTATTTTATCTATCTTAGTCAAAATATTCCTCTAAGATTACTTTCGAAAGATGGTATTTATCATTTTAATTTAAATTTTTCTTTATATTTTTACTACAACTAAGAGGAACAACCCTATATGTATACACAAGGACGATCTGTCTGTGTGATTGAAAGTCGGAGGGGACGCCCTCCTTTGTGTGACATACGGGTTCTTCCATTATATTGATTTCTCTGATATTCTTTTGTTTCGAATAATGGTTATTTAAAACTCTTAATTTTATAAATTATTGTGGGACCCTTGCTTGTTTCTGGGTTCGTTTCAATTCAAAGTCTCTTAAATTCTATTAATTGTTTTGAATATAGAAGATTTCATTAATGGATGGAAGCAATGTTTATAGTATACGTGATTATACGAGGAAACTCGAGATTCCAAGGGAAACTTCGTTAAGAAATAATTAGAGCTAGAAGCGTTTCAATATAAGAGAGGAAGGAATTTCGTGAGGAGAAATGGGTATATTTGATTATTAGTAAGAGAAAAGAATATAAGGAATTTTAAGGTATAATTAAGATTTACTATTGAGAGTAATGGTATTTTGAGGATAGAGTCAGAATAAGGATAAACAAAGGAAGTGGGGATAATTAATGAAGGATTCGAGGTGCAATAACTATTAGTGAGGGAAGGCCAATATTGTGACTAATACCCTAAGTAGCAGAGAGAGATTAAAGATGTTAAGTATTCAAAGGATTAATCCAAAAGGTGTGAATGAGTAAAACTTGAGGTAAAGATTTTAATAAGAATAACAAAGGGAAATTTCAGAGGTGGAGTAGATAGTATATAATGAAGGAACTAAGGTGGATCAGCAAGATGTAAAGAGGGTATAGTGAACAATAGACATATGGGATAAGGTATCCGGAGGAAATTGCAGGTACGCTCTAATTTAACTATTTAAGTGTAAATGTTTGGTTAGGGATCGACTAAGTCAATGAATGGTGTAGGTAGGTTGACAATCTAGATAAGGAAAATCAATATCTGATTAAGGGTCAGAGAATTCTATAGAAAGGAGATTAAGAGTATGAGGGAAAGTGTGAAAACATATTTTTCAAGGATAAAGGAGAAGTACGTTCTTGTTTAATTACGAACAGGAAATATATATTATAGTTAATATTTTCTTACAATTGTTTTAAAGAATATTATTAGAGCTTATTTTCTGGAAAATTTTACAGAGATGATATATAAAAATGTTGGAGTATTGATATTTTATGTCATGATAGAGATCATAATATCGCCAAACCATAGTGAGATACACTACCATTCAGGGAAGGCCAATGTGGTGGCCGATACCCTTAGGCAAAAGAGGAAGGAGAGGTGAGATAAAATAGAATGACGGTATATAGGAGGAGATTTTCAAGAAAAAGATAGTGAAAGTGCTGCTATTGATAAGCTAAATGGCATATGGATGAATGATAAACAAGTTTATATTGGTGTATTTTGCTCAGACAAGATAGAGATGTTATGAAAGAGCAAAAGGATGGAGGAAGTAATATGAGAATTAAAAGGTGTAATGTGAGAAAGGTATTCGTCAATATCTTCAACATGATTCCGGGATGGAATCCTTTTAAGGGGGGAAGACTGTAATAACCCTAACTTTTGAAATGCTACAGTACCTAAATGAATAGTAAATTTTGAGGATTTAAAGAAATGGTATGTAGGTACTCTATACTTGAAAGAGAAAATGAGTAAACAGAAACCATATTAGTGTTGTACAATGAAAATAAGAGAATCGAAATGACGATAGATTTCAGAAATTCCTGAATATGGATTTTTGAGGATTTTGGTTTCGAATGAGCTTCTATTGGATATTAAGGAGCATGGAGATATTAAAAGAAATATATATTGAGGAATTGGTGGATTAGTATAAACTAAAGAATGATTAAGTTAAGGAAATGCCAAAGAAATTTGGATTGATAAACAATTTAGAACCACTTAGATAACGAGGCGTATTCGAGACGAATCGTGATTAAACAAGTATGGAAACCAAGTTATTAGTATTTACTTAAGGTTAAAGAACCAAGCTTACAAGATACTCTTCTATGATATAAGGAGTGATATCACCTTCCACTAACACTTAATTAAGGGGTAGATTAGTCATTAATCAAGGTAAATATCTACACCATTCCACAAGACTCTAGAATTTACAAGATTAAGGAAGATAAGATCAAAAATCAAGAGCAAAATGTTTCCCCCTCCATTTCTTGCAAATTCGCCAAAACAGATCAGTCTCAGTAAAACAGCCATATCTCACTCAGTTCTCAATGAAATTGGGCGATCTTTAGCTTTCTGGAAACCTTGTGAGATGCTCTACAACTTTCGTTCAGGACCCTCGAGCAGAAAACGAGCAGAAGGGCTTCGTGTTGGCCAATCAATGTTGCGTGTTTTACTAGTCAGGAAGTGTTCTTGAATTCCCATGTTTAGATCATCCATCTAAAGCCTCCCAAGGACCATCCAAGGCCATACCAAGGTTAACCAAGCTTGATTGTGGTTATAAGAGCATCAAGGAAGGTATAAACCCTAACCCCTTTTTATTATTTTAGTTTTAGTGATGTTAATGGATGATGTGTGGTTAAAAGTGATTATTGTGATGTTAGCTAGCATAAATTTTGATTGATTGTTGGGTGATGGTAATGAGGCCTCACCACTGATTATATGGATTATGAGGATGTAATATTGATGTGTATGGAGTGGTGGATGATTATATGGCTTGGTTGTGATGGAATGGTTTTTGGAATGTCCGAATTATAGCCGTCGTAATGTCGAATTTTCGTTATCCCATTTAGATAGCAAAATTCGTATTTGTCACTGGACTAATTATTGTAACCACTGACCATATTGAGTAGGTTTTGGTGTCTAGTTTATGTGGCCGCAAGAATCATGTCAAAAGAGTTTACGGATTAGGAGATATGATCGTTTTAGTGAAAGTTGTTCGAGGAATGGAACTGCAGAAATGTACTAACTTTGAGGCTGTAATTAACATACTTAAATATTTTTAAATGTTATGATATTTTGGGATATTGTAGTAGGATGGTCAGAGAGCTATTACCAGTTGACCTTTGGTCAAAATTCAAAATTTATATTTTATGAGAAATTTTACAGTCGAGTGTGGTTATTAAGGGAAATGGTGGAATACACTAAAACTTTGATTGAGTTTAAAAATGGTTAAGTTCATGTAAACTTTTGGGTGCGTAAAATCTATGTAAAACATATATTTTGTATCAAGGGTGTGATTGTATAGAGATTAGGTGATTAAGTGGGATATATATATGTACTAACGGTGATCCTTTCGTTTCTATAGAGACGGGAGACGAGCTCAGGATCCTACCTACTCGTTTTAGAGATCCAGGCAAGATCTTTTCTATCCCTACTTGGAAATTATTTATCTTCAAAGAAACTTGATTTCATGGAATATATATGTGATGCTATTGTTACTATATTGTTAAGAATTTATTTTCCTTGATTATGAATATTAAAAGGAGAGGTATATGAAGATGTATATGAATATGGATATGGATATGAGTATGAGATGGATATGGATATGGATATGAGTATGAGATGGATATGGATATGGATATGAGTATGAGATGGTTATGGATATGGATGGAATGGTATCAGTTGTCATCTAGAGTTATATAAAGGAATGGTATCAGTTGTTATCTAGAGTTATATAAATGAATGGTATCAATTGTAAGAACCCTAATTTTTGGTAATATTTCCTTTATTTAATATCTTGTGACATTATCATTATGGAACCTTTATAGTCATCCCTGTTGATTAATAGAATTGATTGTCTGAGAAACTGCGTTGTTGCATTTATTAGGTAAGATATAAAGGGAGATTGTGAAGGCAGGAGTCTTATTGTTAGTAATATTTATAAAACTTGGGATTTGAGAATGGTTAGAGTATTAAAGGGTTTATTAATAATTATGACGAGGAATTATGGACATTCGAGGAATTTACATAATTAAGTACTAAGGAATTATAGGGGAAATCTCTACGCGACAAAATATTATTACGAGAGATTAATTAAGATATGATACGAGTTAAAGAATAAATAATAAGCATTTGTGGAAGAATAATAATACAAGGAGTAGTATTGCATGCAAGCCCATGCAACCAAGTGGTTAGAAATCAAGCAAACTAGTTAGCCATTGGAAGATGAATAGTATCTAGTTGGTTGCTTTTTCAAAAGGGGGAACAAATAGTACATGAGGCCATACCTTGCTAGTACTACCTATGCTTACATGATATGTATCACCCAACCTAACCTAATACCAATTATTCACCAACATAACACACCAAACACAAAACACAAAACACAAACCCCCCCCCCCTTGTATGCTTGCTCTCGGCCAAAACAAAGAAGAAGAAGAAAATTTCTTCATCCCCCCTTTCCATCACTCATAAATCTCACCATAATTCCTAGGTCATCTACATCATCTAGACAAGGTATGTTAGCAATTTCACTCCATTTTATCCACCCAATTTCAAGTTACAAAATTGTTAAAGCTTGGGTGAATAGTAACCATGTTTGTTTTTCCTTTAGATCTTGCATTGTAAGTGTTGTAGGAGACCATCTAAGGTGTTGTTGAGTTGTGTAAAGCTTACCCAAGGCCTATAGGTGCTCAAGAAGGTATAAAAATCTCAAACCCTCTTGGTTATGTATTATTTATAAAGTATGGTAGTAGATCCATGTGTTTGAGAACTAATCTTGGTTGTGTATGTATTGGATAGCATGGATCTTGAGTTTTGATGTTGAAATTGTGACTTTTATGACTATGGATAATATATATATCTCCATGAGTGTTATGAACCATGATCTAAGTGTATTAAGTGTTGATTATGTTATGGAAGTATGAAAAATGGTTGATCTAAGTAGTTTGTGCTTGCTGAGTTTTGTCCAGGAACATTGACCTGTATTGTAGCACGATTTTGAACCCCCAAATGTTGTCCCCTGATGTCCTACCATATATTGTTGGAACGATAATTGAATGTAGTTTCTGGAAATGTAAGGTTCATGGCTAGGTGATGTATAGATTTTAAGTTATGGCCGGAGGAGTGAATTGTGTTTCTGGACTATGGACTGCACTAAGTGACCCCCTTCTGAACCTTGTTTAAACACCTTAAAATATATGTGGGATCATGGAAGAATTTGAGAATGTAGGGAATGCAGTGGTGGAGACCACCCAAAAGGAATTGGATTAAAATATGAATTTTTGGATTTTATAAAAATGCTAGAGTAAAATTCGCGCAATGGAAAAAGGTCGATTAGTGGAACATGATTCTAGGGTTAGTGGTTATGATTCGAACGTGGTAACTAAATTAAGTCGACTGAGCGACGAGCGTAATCGAACGATGACATGGACCTATAGTAGGGCTAGAGAGTCATAAGACGAAGTCGTTAAGTTAATTTCGTACCCCCCCTTAAACCCCGTAATTAAAGAGGTATTGTTAAGGTACTAACGAACGATTATTGCTTATGTATAGATCGTTCGAATCCGCACGCTCGACCAACCCAACCAAACCAAGGCAAGTTTACTTTTCAAAACTTATCCCTATACAAGGATTTTCACTGTTGTGTTTGTAGTTTTCAAATTATATCAAATGCTATGTTTATCGAAGTATTGATGCAATTGAGATTGAATAAGTACATAGATGCTTGTACCCCTTGAACTTAGATTGAAATGTTTTCCTCGGACAACGACTCTAGAAATAGAGGTCGTAGCGGTCCGTATATACAATTGACCGGGGGGCGGTATGTTATTATATCGTATCTAGATTGCGAAAACCCGAAGGGTCATTCGGGTGGTATCGTATACTCAAATAACTATTGTTATATCTTCGTAAATACTCGAAACCCTATCTTGGATTAAAAGTTTATTTTATCGAATAATTATTTTATTAATTATTAATATTAAATCTTAAAATACTATTTATTAATCATTGTTCATTATTTAAAGACAAAGTTAATCCAAGATACCTTTTAATACTTTCAAACTCGAACTCTTTCGAACTCAAAATATTTTCGAAAACCCCCGGTCAGGTTCTGCTTCTTGTATGATTTCAAGAATCATCGGTCGACTGATGTCGAACCTCAATTACTCTGTTTTCAATCAAAATCAAGTTTTAAAAGAAAAAGAAAAAGGGACTCTGGCTGGTGTGGGAACCGTTGACGAACGATTCCCGGGATGTGTGGGGCCGTGAGCCAGGCGGTCCATCACTTATTATTCCGGCCCAGGTGTTGCCGAAGGATGATTACGGATGTAGTTTTCATCGAGGGTGATTACGGATGTAGTTTTCACCCGAGGGATAGTTACGGATGTAGTTTCTATCCTTCTACCGGTAGAGAAGACCCGCGGATTATTGGACTTGGATGTGGCGACTGATCATCGTCAATCCTTGTCAGGTTTTATGTTTTCTTTAAGTCCCATTCCTCCATTTTGGAAAAATGCATTGACACTGCTTCTTAGGCTTTGTGCCAAGTTGCTGATAGTGTTCTATTTTGATGAGAAAGATGTTGATTCAATGCAGTTTCTAGAACTGCAAGTTTATTTTGAAAACAAGGGCACATATTGTTGCACCTTCGAGATTTATCAACTATGACAAGTGATTTTATAACTGGTTGATACAAACAAGTATATCAACTGCCAATCATATGAAATGTTATATTGCTTACCTTATACATATATTTCTTGCTGAGCTATAGTTGCTCACTCTTGCTTGTTTTCAAATTTTACAAACACAACAGCTAAGAGAAATGGCAAGACCCAGGCAGACTGTTCGAAAGCAGGTGACTAGACCCGAGCCACCACTTGAGATTCCACCGGTAGGCCCCATTAGCCGGATTGGTTGGCAGCTTTTATTAGTTCGTTTTATTTATCAGTATGACCTGTGCAAGGCAGTGTATCGTAACAAACTTTCAAGCCGCCAACTTCGCTTCATATCGAAGTGTTGCTGGTAGCATAAATACTATTTAATTCGGTCTGTAATAACTCTGATAATTTTAATTCTGCTTAATCAATGTTGTAACGTTTCTGAGGCTCTAACCTGTGTGTGTGTGTGTGCGGTGTGAGTTGTGGGGTCGATGGCTGTTTTATATATATTATGTGCAAGAACAGGTATGTTATTAATGGAAAATGGACCGTGAGCGCGTAGATCTCCGACCCCGGATCTGGGGGCGTCACAGAAATGGTATCAGAGCGAGGTTACAGTTCTCAGAAACGATAGTAATTTAAGAAAGCAACCCTAATAATAATAACAATAACGATAACCCTAATAACAACATTAATAATACTTAGAACTCTCATCGAGTTTGTAGTCGGGTTATCGGATATAGCCCTGACTTTAAGGCCCGTGAGGGAACTACTCCTAAACCCTTCTTTTATGGTTAGTGACCCACCTTATTTCCCTTGTGTAGATGGAGGAGATACCAGACCCTGAGGCTTTCGAGAGAGAGCATGATGAGGCACTGATGCGAGAGACCAAGGATCCTGAGGAGGATATGGGTGCTGACTCCGAGCTTGGCCCCTGGATTACACTGATAGAGAGTACTGATGATGAGGATCCCGTTGAGGAGCCCTTTGAGCCTGAGCCCGAGCCAGAGCCTGTTACCCCATCTCCTGTAGCTACTGATGAGGAGAGTGTGAGATCCGGTGAGGGTCGTGTTGTGTCACCACCTCCTTCTCCACAGACATCTAGCCCTGTTTCATCGGACGGTGACTCTGAGGATGACACTTCTGGCGAGGAGGAGCTTGACCCTACCCCTGCTACTGCTCACGCTCCTGTTGCTGCTGCTGCACCTACTCCTGTTCCTGTCATACCACCTCCACCGATGGACCTACCCCCAGTGTCGGGTACTGAGCATTCTTACGTGGTACAGTTCCTGACCAGAGACTTACTATCTACAGAGGCCCGACTTAACGAGGTGAGGCGGGCACTGGTGGAGGAGCGCGAGGCGCGCTTGAGGATCCAGGCTGAGATGAGGACCGCTGTTGCTAGGAGGACTAGGGCTCGACTCCATAGGATTGAGAGGAGGAGTCGCGATAGGATTCTTGGATTAGGGATCCGCGGGGGCGGAGTGATCCAGGCTAGGGATGCTAGGCGTGTTGTGCATCGTGCATTTGCCCGAGTGAGGACCTTGCTCCGTCGCGGCGCGGCCCCGTGATGCGTTACTGATAGCTCAGTCCCCTAGGTTCAGATGACATTAGTGTGTCGATTTTGCGGGATAGTTGACTTGTGCAGTGGTATCCTTTCTGACCAGTGGATGAGTAGACTGACCTACAGATATGTAGATGTGACTTCGGGTAGTATGTATGGATGTAGACCTACTTTTGTGTAGCCTGACTATTCAGATGGTGTATTTGTATTTGTTCCACTTTTGCTAGACTTTGACATCGGAACTATGTATTTGGCTCTAACATCCAAACTTTGTGATAACCCTTGTACCGTACTTATTTAGTTTCAGTTTCCTTGATATTGCCTCAACTGCTTTACTTTCCGATGCCATGCTTTACTGTTTTGATATACAACTGTGATTATACAATTACTACAAGCCACAAATACAACCATACTATTTCAAATTTACGATATGCGATTTCAAATTGTTTTCTACGATTTCCAAAAATGTTCCTACAACCTTTAAATAAAAAATTCAAAAAAAAAAAATTTGTTTTGAAATTTTGAAAAATATTTTTGAGGTTTCGAAATTTTGAAAACTCTTGTAAATGTTTTCGCATCCCAAAGGGATTTTCCCCCAAAAATGTTTGACATTTTATCTCCAACATCAAATTATTAAAACTTTTGCACTTCCACCCTTATGAGGAGGAACGATACGCTCCTGACCCGTGCAAACGCTGTCAGGTAATTGGAAAACCCTAACCCCTTCTTGTTTTATTATCAGAATCATGCCACCCAGAAGAATGAACACTCGAGCTCACCCGATCAGTTCTGAGGGCCAGGGTAGCCACCATGGAGCCGGAGGCCACCAAAACCATGAAGGGGAGAATGCCAACCTGAGTGAGAATGAAGGGAACAATCATAACTTGTTTGATGACTCTGAGTATGAAGAAGAAGAAGCTGGTGATGATACCCGAGAGGTAGAACATCCTAGGGGAGGCCCTATGGAACAGTTCATGGAGTTACTTAGGCAGAACTTGGACCGTCCCCCAGTTCAGCAACCACCCCAGAATGCTAATGCTAATGCTTTCCGGAACTTCAAATCCCTGAAACCCCCAGAATTTAAAGGAACTGCCGACCCTGTCGAGGTAAGGGCCTGGCTGAAGGAAATGGAAAAATCTTTCGAGATACTAGACGTCGCTGAGGAGCAGAAGACTGTTTTCGCCACTTACCTTCTGAAGGGTGAGGCGAACTATTGGTGGGAAGCTAAGAAGAATTTGGAAGGAAGAGGTGTGGTAACCTGGGAGAGATTTAGTGAGCTGTTCTTGGAGAAGTACTTTCCTAGGTTCATGGAGACACAAATGGAGCTGAAGTTTTTGGAACTGAAGCAAGGAAACATGACGGTGGCCGAGTATGAGGCCAAATTTACTGAGCTATCGAGGTTTGTGCCGGAATATGTGAACTCTGAGGCAAAGAGGGCCCGAAGGTTTCAATTAGGGCTAAAACAATGGATTCAGAATCGTGTGGCGGTTCTTGAGCTGACAGACTATGCCACCCTGGTACAGAAAGCGTCAATTGTTGAGGCTGGGAGTGAACAGATGCAGAAAGAGAGGGAAGGAAAGAAGAGGAAGTTGGATAGTCGAAAGGGAAACTCTGCTGGTGGGAGCTTTCCGAGCAAATTTAAGCGAGGAATGATGTCCCAACCCAGAGGGAACTTTAGAACCAAGAGAGCTGAAAGTTGGAGTGTGGGCCAGGGCGGCCGACCACAGGGATCGTCTTACTCTACCCCATCCCGAGCCCAACCCCCAGAATGTAATAAATGCGAAAGGAAACATGCGGGCGTGTGTAACCTGCAAGATGTGAAGTGCTTCAAGTGTGGGCTGACAGGGCATTATGCTAACGCCTGTCACGGAACTAGTAACAACCCGAGTGTCGGAGGTAATTGCTTCAAGTGTGGGAAACCAGGGCACCGAATGAGGGAATGTATGTCCTCTGGGCCAGCTGCATCGAGAGTGAGTGGAACTGCTTCTAACAAGGCCCCTACTGCCAGAACTTTTAACATGACGGTGCAGGATGCCGTGAGGAACATGGATGTGATTGCAGGTACCCTACTACTCAACTCAGTTAAAGCAAATGTTTTATTTGATTCGGGAGCTACCAAGTCCTTCATATCTCTAGATTGTGTATGTCAGTTAGGCCTTAAGACTGAACCATTGAAAGAAAGATTGCAAATAGAGATAGCTAATCATGAAATTATTCCCGTTAGCCAAGTATGTCCAGGTTGTGACCTAGAAATAGAAGGGCGACATTTTCGGGTAGACTTAATACCTTTTAAACTAGGGGAATTTGACGTAATAGTAGGTATGGATTGGTTAACAACCCACGGAGCCCAGATTGATTGTGTCAAGAAGAAAGTAAGTTTGAGACTGCCAGGGGACGAGGAAGTAGTGTTTAGTGGGAAACGGCAAAACCAAAAGTTCCTGACTATGATTCAAGCTAAGAAGCTGTTACGTAAAGGATGCGAAGCCTATTTAGCCTATGTGAAGGATACCAAGAAGGAGGCACCAAACCTACAGGAAATCCCTGTCGTTAATGAGTTCGCAGACGTATTTCCGGATGATCTTCCCGGACTACCACCCGATAGAGACATCGAGTTCGCTATAGATTTAGTTCCGGGTACGGCCCCAATTTCGAAAGCCCCATATCGGCTAGCCCCAGTGGAGATGAAAGAGCTAGCCACTCAGTTACAAGAGTTGTTGGCTAAAGGGATGATAAGACTTAGTGTGTCACCGTGGGGAGCCCCGGTGTTATTCGTGAAAAAGAAGGACGACATCATGAGATTATGTATAGACTACAGGGAGTTGAACAAGGTGACTATAAAGAATAAGTATCCCTTGCCCAGGATAGATGACCTGTTTGATCAATTGAAAGATGCAGTTTATTTCTCTAAGATTGATTTGCGGACCGGGTACCACCAGTTAAAGATTAAACCAGAAGATATACCAAAGACGGCCTTTCGCACCCGGTACGGACATTATGAGTTCCTAGTGATGTCATTTGGGTTAACGAATGCCCCTGCAGCTTTCATGGACTTAATGAATCGAGTCTTCAAGAAATACTTGGACAAGTGTGTTATAGTCTTCATCGATGATATCTTGAGTTATTCCAAGACGAAGGAGGAACATACAGAGCACTTGAGGATTGTATTGGGAGCATTGAGAGAAGAAAAGCTGTACGCTAAGTTCTCGAAGTGCGAATTTTGGTTGAAGGAAGTTCAGTTTTTAGGGCATGTGATTAGCGAACAAGGCATTCTAGTGGACCCAGCCAAAATAGAGGCTGTATCAAATTGGGAGAGACCAACCACTCCGACAGAGGTGAGAAGTTTCATAGGACTGGCTGGCTACTATAGGAGATTTGTCCAAGACTTTGCAAAGATAGCAGCCCCTCTGACCCGACTAACTCGCAAGACCGAGAAGTTTGTGTGGACTGAAAAATGCGAAGAGAGCTTCCAAGAGTTGAAGAAGAGGTTGGTGACAGCACCAGTACTAGCCCTACCTGATAATAAGGGAGATTTTGTGATTTATAGCGACGCATCCCATAAAGGTTTAGGGTGTGTGCTTATGCAGCACGGTAAAGTGATTGCTTATGCGTCCAGACAACTTAAGGAGTATGAGATAAGATACCCCACCCATGATTTGGAATTAGCGGCGATAGTTTTTGCTTTGAAGATCTGGAGACATTATCTTTACGGAGAAAAGTGCGAAATCTACACAGATCACAAGAGCTTAAAGTACATATTCACTCAGAAAGAGCTAAACATGAGGCAGAGGAGATGGCTAGAGCTAATTAAAGATTATGATTGTGAGATTCATTATCACCCAGGGAAGGCCAATGTGGTGGCCGATGCACTTAGCCGAAAGGAGAAGCTTAAGATGATAACGTCAGTGGACGAATTGATCAAGGACCTTGAGAAATTGGAGATTGAAGTGAGGTTACCAGGAATTGGATAAGAGAGTCTAATGGAAATAAAAGTCCAACCACCGTTATTGGAAAAGATTAAGTTATGCCAGGAAAAGAAGATAGAAGAAGAAAAGAATTCGATGGAGAAAATTTTGACTGGCGAGGAAATTAAGTGTGAGAAGGACGGGAATGGAATTATGAGGTACGTATCTAGGATATGGATCCCGAACGTTCAAGAATTAAAAGATGAGATTTTGCAAGAGGCTCATAGTTCAAGGTACTCAATTCACCCTGGAGGCACTAAGATGTATAGAGATTTAAGAGAATACTATTGGTGGCCTAATATGAAGAAGGACGTGGCAGAGTGGGTAAGTAAATGTTTGACGTGTCAAAGAGTGAAGGCCGAACACCAGAGGCCCAGTGGATTGTTGCAACCCTTAGAGATACCCGAGTGGAAGTGGAAGCAGATTGCGATGGACTTTGTGGTCGGATTACCAAGGACCAAGGCTAATCATGATGCCATTTGGGTAATTATCGATAGGTTGACCAAGTCAGCACATTTTCTTCCAATCAACGAGAGATATACCGTCGACAAGCTGGCAGATATTTACTTAAAGGAGATCATGGTAAGGCATGGGGTTCCTGTGAGCATTGTATCAGATAGAGACCCAAGATTCAACTCCAGGTTCTGGAGAAGTTTTCAGGATTGTGTGGGGACCAAGTTAAACATGAGTACTGCATACCATCCCCAAACAGACGGACAGAGTGAGAGAACCATCCAGACCATCGAGGACATGTTGAGGGTATGTGCCATTGATTTTAAGGGAAGTTGGGATGACCACTTGCCGTTGATCGAATTTTCCTACAACAACAGTTACCATGCGAGTATAGGCATGCCCCCATATGAAGCTTTATACGGACGAAGATGTTGGTCTCCCTTGTGTTGGGAAGAGGTAGGAGAGCGGAAGATTTTAGGGCCTGAACTGGTCCAACAAACAAGAGGAACTATCGAGCTCATAAGAGGACGGCTGGTAGCGGCCCAAGACAGACAGAAGAAGTATGCGGACCAGACCTGCAAGGACAAAGAATATGAGGTAGGAGAGTTTGTGATGTTGAAGGTATCACCATGGAAAGGATTGATGAGATTTGGTAAGAAGGGAAAACTAAGCCCGAGATTTATTGGACCTTTTGAGATCTTGAAACGAGTTGGGAAATTAGCCTATGAGTTGGCCTTACCCCCGAGCTTACAGCAAGTGCATAATGTGTTCCATGTGTCCATGCTACGACCATACCATACCGACTTCCGACATGTGATAGAACATGATCAAGTGGATCTGCAACCAGACTTAACATATGTGGAGCAACCCGTAGAAATCATGGATAGAAAAGAACAGGTGCTGAGGAACATGGTTGTCAAGTTAGTGAGAGTTTTGTGGAGGAATCAGAATGTCGAAGAATCAACATGGGAACTAGAGAGCGCGATGCGTGAAAAGCACCCCCAACTGTTTTCAACCTGATTCCGGGACGGAATCCTTTTAAGGAGGGGAGGCTGTAAGAACCCTAATTTTTGGTAATATTTCCTTTATTTAATATCTTGTGACATTATCATTATGGAACCTTTCTAGTCATCCCTGTTGATTAATAGAATTTATTGTCTGAGAAACTACGTTGTTGCATTTATTAGGTAAGATATAAAGGGAGATTGTGAAGGCAGGAGTCTTATTGTTAGTAATATTTATAAAACTTGGGATTTGAGAATGGTTAGAGTATTAAAGGGTTTATTAAGAATTATGGACATTCGAGGAATTTACATAATTAAGTACTAAGGAATTATAGGGGAAATCTCTATGCGACAAAATATTATTACGAGAGATTAATTAAGATATGATACGAGTTAAAGAATAAATAATAAGCATTGGTGGAAGAATAATAATACAAGGAGTAGTATTGCTTGCAAGCCCGTGCAACCAAGTGGTTAGAAATCAAGCAAACTAGTTAGCCATTGGAAGATGAATAGTATCTAGTTGGTTGCTTTTTCAAAAGGGGAAATAAATAGTACATGAGGCCATACCTTGCTAGTACTACCTATGCTTACATGATATGTATCACCCAACCTAATCTAATACCAATTATTCACCAACATAACACACCAAACACAAAACACAAAACACAAACCCACCCCCTTGTATGCTTGCTCTCGGCCAAAACAAAGAAGAAGAAGAAAATTTCTTCTTCCCCCCTCTTCCATCACTCATAAATCTCACCATAATTCCTAGGTCATCTACATCATCTAGACAAGGTATGTTAGCAATTTCACTCCATTTTATCCACCCAATTTCAAGTTACAAAATTGTTAAAGCTTGGGTGAATAGTAACCATGTTTGTTTTTCCTTTAGATCTTACATTTTAAGTGTTGTAGGAGACCATCTAAGGTGTTGTTGAGTTGTGTAAAGCTTACCCAAGGCCTCTAGGTGCTCAAGAAGGTATAAAAATCTCAAACCCTCTTGGTTATGTATTATTTATAAAGTATGGTAGAAGATCCATGTGTTTGAGAACTAATCTTGGTTGTATATGTATTGGATAGCATGGATCTTGAGTTTTGATGTTGAGATTGTGACTTTTATGACTATGGATAATATATATATCTCCATGAGTGTTATGAACCATGATCTAAGTGTATTAAGTGTTGATTATGTTATGGAAGTATGAAAAATGGTTGATCTAAGTAGTTTGTGCTTGCTGAGTTTTGTCCAGGAACATTGACCTGTATTTTAGCACGGTTTTGAACCCCCAAATGTTGTCCCCTGATGTCCTACAATATATTGTTTGAAAGATAATTGAATGTAGTTTCTGGAAATGTAAGGTTCATGGCTAGGTGATGTATAGATTTTAAGTTATGGCCGGAGGAGTGAATTGTGTTTCTGGACTATGGACTGCACTAAGTGACCCCCTTGTGAACCTTGTAAGAACCCTAATTTTTGGTAATATTTCCTTTTATTTAAATCTCTTGCGACATTGTCATTATGGAACCTTTCAAGTCATCCCCGTTGATTTATCGAATTGATTTTCTGAGAAACTGCGTTGTTACATTTATGATGTAAGATATACAGAGAGAGATTACGAAGGCAAGAGTCTTACGGTTAGTAATATTTATGAAAATCGGAATTTGAGAATGGTTAGCGTATTAAAGGATTTATTAAGAATTATGACGAGGAATTATGGACATTCGAGGAATTTACGCAATAAGTACTTAAGGAATTATAGGGGGAAATCTCTACGTGACGAAATATTATTACGAGAGAATAATTAAATTACGATATGAAATAAGGATTAAATAACAAGTATCGGTGGGAGAATAATATTACAACGAAAGAAAATACATGTAAATGACATGTAATTAGCTAGTTAGAAAAGACAAGAACTAGCATGTTGGATGATGCACCTAGGGGGACACTAGGGCATGGATGCAACCTAGGCTATAGCTTGGCACATGGGACTACTCCTTGTTAACAACAATACCTAGCATGCTTGCATTTCCTTTTTATCATTTCAAACAAAACAAAAAACAAAAACACTCCCCCCCTTGGAAATACAAAGCAGCCGAACTGCTCTAGGGAGAGAGAGAGAGATTTTTCTCTCCAAGTTTCTTCATTTACATCCTTCCTAAGGCTTCCTTGGATCATATTAGAGGTATGGTAAAAATTTCAAAGCTTTCCATCCATTAGTTTTTGAGTTATGAATTGTTGAAAGTGAGAAAAGTGGTTAACATAAGTTTTTATCTTTTAGATCTTGCATTGTGAGTGTTGTAGGAGGCCATCTAAGGTGTTTTTAAGTTGTGTAAAGTTTATACCAGGTCTCTAGGAGCTCAAGAAGGTATGAAATCTCAAACCACCCTTGGATAAGTGTTGTTCATATAATATGGTAGTAGATCCA
Source organism: Saposhnikovia divaricata (assembly GCA_036435485.1). NCBI lineage: Eukaryota > Viridiplantae > Streptophyta > Magnoliopsida > Apiales > Apiaceae > Saposhnikovia > Saposhnikovia divaricata. Next base: position 160,410,195 of record CM071596.1, on the reverse strand, counting down.
TGTATTTTAGGGCTTATCTTGAATGTATATGTGATGGATAGTATGGATCTTGAGTTTGATGTTGAGATTGTGATTTTTATGATTATGGTTAAGATATATATCTCCATGAGTGTTATGAGTCATGACCTAAGTGTTTTAAGTGGTGTTTATGTTATGGAAGTATGAAAAATGGTTGATGTAAGTGATTTGAGCTTGCTGAATCTGTCCAGGAACTTTGACCTGTGTTGTAGCACGATTTTGAATACCCAAATGATGTCCCCTGATGTCCTACCTTATATTGTTGGAAAGATAATTGAATGTAGTTTCTGGAAAAGTAAGATTCATAGCTATGTGATGTGTGGATTTTTAGTTATGGCCGGAGGAGTGAATTTTATTTCTGGACTATGGACTGCATTAAGTAACCCCCTTGTGAACCTTGTTTAAACACCTTAAAATATATTTGGGGTCGTGGAAAAATTTGAGAATGTAAGTAATGCAGTGGTGAAGACCACCCAAAAGGAATTGGATTAAAATATGAAATTTTGGATTTTATAAAAATGCTAGAGTAAAATTCGCACAATGGAAAAATGTCGACTAGTGGAATATTATTCTAGGGTTAGTGGTTATGGTTCGAACGTGGTAACTAAATTAAGTCGAGTAAGTAACGAGCATAAACGAGTGATGTCATGGACCTGTAGTGGGGCTAGGGAGTCATAAGACGAAGTCGTTAAGTTAATTTCGTACCCCCTTAAAACCCCGTAATTAGAGAGAAATTGTTAAGGTACTAACGAACGATTATTGTTTATGTATAGATCGTTCGAATTCGCCCGCTCGACCACCCCAACCAAACCAAGGCAAGGCAAGTTTACTTTTTAAAACTTATCTATATACAAGGACTTTTACTGTTGTGTTTGTAGTTTTCAAATGATATCAAATGCCATGTTTATCGAAGTATCGATGCAATTGAGATTGAACAAGTATATGTATGCTTTTACCCCTTGAACTTAGATTGAAATGTTTTCTTCGGACAACGACTCTAGCAATAGAGGTCGTAGCGGTCCGTATATACTATTGACCAGGGAGCGGTATAATATCATATCTTATCTATATTGCGAAAACCCGAAGGGTCATTCGGGTGGTATCGTATATTCAAATAACTATCGTTATATCTTCGTAAATACTCGAAACCCTATCTTGGATTAAGAGTTTATTTTACCGAATAATTATTTTATTAATTATTAATATTAAATCTTAAAATATTATTTATTAATTACTGTTCATTATTTAAAGACAAAGTTAATCCAAGATACTTTTTAAATACTTCAAACTCGAACTCTTTCGAACTCGAAACATTTTCGAAAACCCCTGGTCAGGTTCTGCTTCTTGTATGATTTCAAGAATCATCGGTCGACTGATGTCGGACCTCAATTACTCTGTTTTCAATCAAAATCAAGTTTTGAAAGAAAAGAAAAAGGGACTCTGGCGGTGTGGGAACCGTTGACGAGCGATTCCCGGGATGTGTAAGCGGCCGTGAGCCAGGCGGTCCATCACTTATTATCCCGGCCCAGGTGTTGCCGAAGGATGATTACGGATGTAGTTTTCATCGAGGGTGATTACGGATGTAGTTTTCACTCGAGGGATAGTTACGGATGTAGTTTCTATCCTTCTACCGGTAGAGAAGACCCGCGGATTATTGGACTCGGATGTGGCGACTGATCATCGTCAATCCTTGTCAGGTTTTTGTGTTTCTTTAAGTCCCATCCTCCATTTTGGAAAAATGCGTTGACACTGCTTCTTAGGCTTTTGTGCCAAGTTGCTGATAGTGTTCTATTTTGATGAGAAAGATGTTGATTCAATGCAGTATCTAGAACTGCAAGTTTATTTTGAGAACAAGGGCACATATTGTTGCACCTTCGAGATTTATCAACTATGACAAGTGATTTTATAACTGATTGATACAAACAAATATATCAATTGCCAATCATATGAGATGTATATTACTTATCTTACATATATATTTCTTGCTGAGCTATAGTTGCTCACTCTTGCTTGTTTTCAAACTTTACAAACACAACAGCTAAGCGATATGGCAAGACCCAGGCAGACTGCTCGAAAGCAGGTGACTAGGCCCGAGCCTCCACTTGAGATTCCACCGGTAGGCCCCATTAGTCGGATTGGTTGGCAGCTTTTGTTAGTACGTTTTATTTATCAGCATGACCTGTGCAAGGCAGTGTATCGTAACAAACTTTCAAGCCGCCAGCTTCGCTTCATATCGGAGTGTCGCTGGTAGCATAAATGCTATTTAATTCGGTCTGTAATAACTCTGATAACTTTATTACTGTTTAATCAATGTGTGATGTTTCTGAGGCTCTAACCTGTGTGTGTGAGTGTGGTGTGAGTTTATTGCGGGGTCGATGGCTGTGTTATATATATTGTGTGCAAGAACAGGTATGTTACTAATGGAAAATGGACAGTGAGCGCCTAGATCTCCGACCCCGGATCTGGGGGCGTCACAAACCTTGTTTAAACACCTTAAAATATATGTGGGATCATGAAAAAATTTGAGAATGTAGGGAATGCAGTGGTGGAGACCACCCAAAAGGAATTGGATTCAAATATGAATTTTTGGATTTTATAAAAATGCTAGAGTAAAATTCGCGCAATGGAAAATGGTCGATTAGTGGAACATGATTCTAGGGTTAGTGGTTATGATTCGAACGTGTTAACTAAATTAAGTCGACTAAGCGACGAGCGTAATCGAGCGATGACATGGACCTATAGTGGGGCTAGAGAGTCATAAGACGAAGTTGTTAAGTTAATTTCGTACCCCCCTATAACCCCGTAATTAAAGAGGTATTGTTAAGGTACTAACGAACGATTATTGCTTACGTATAGATCGTTCGAATCCGCACGCTCGACCACCCCAACCAAACCAAGGCAAGTTTACTTTTCATAACTTATCCCTATACAAGGATTTTCACTGTTGTGTTTGTAGTTTTCAAATTATATCAAATGCTATGTTTATCGAAGTATTGATGCAATTGAGATTGAATAAGTACGTAGATGCTTGTACCCCTTGAACTTAGATTGAAATGTTTTCCTCGGACAACGACTCTAGCAATAGAGGTCGTAGCGGTCTGTATATACTATTGACCGGGGAGCGGTATATTATTATATCGTATCTAGATTGCGAAAACCCGAAGGGTCATTCGGGTGGTATAGTATACTCAAATAACTATTGTTATATCTTCGTAAATACTCGAAACCCTATCTTGGATTAAAAGTTTATTTTATCGAATAATTATTTTATTAATTATTAATATTAAATCTTAAAATACTATTTATTAATCATTGTTCATTATTTAAAGACAAAGTTAATCCAAGATACCTTTTAATACTTTCAAACTCGAACTCTTTCGAACTCAAAATATTTTCGAAAACCCCAGGTCAGGTTCTGCTTCTTGTATGATTTCAAGAATCATCGGTCGACTGATGTCGAACCTCAATTACTCTGTTTTCAATCAAAATCAAGTTTTAAAAGAAAAAGAAAAAGGGACTCTAGCAGGTGTGGGAACCGTTGACGAACGATTCCCGGGATGTGTAAGCGGCCGTGAGCCAGGCGGTCCATCACTTATTATTCCGGCCCAGGTGTTGCCGAAGAATGATTACGGATGTAGTTTTCATCGAGGGTGATTACGGATGTATTTTTCACCCGAGGGATAGTTACGGATGTAGTTTCTATCCTTCTACCGGTAGAGAAGACCCGCGGATTATTGGACTTGGATGTGGCGACTGATCATCGTCAATCCTTGTCAGGTTTTATGTTTTCTTTAAGTCCCATTCCTCCATTTTGGAAAAATGCTTTGACACTGCTTCTTAGGCTTTTGTGCCAAGTTGCTGATAGTGTTCTATTTTGATGAGAAAGATGTTGATTCAATGCAGTATCTAGAACTGCAAGTTTATTTTGAAAACAAGGGCACATATTGTTGCACCTTCGAGATTTATCAACTATGACAAGTGATTTTATAACTGGTTGATACAAACAAGTATATCAACTGACAATCATATGAAATGTTATATTGCTTACCTTATACATATATTTCTTGCTGAGCTATAGTTGCTCACTCTTGCTTGTTTTCAAATTTTACAAACACAACAGCTAAGCGAAATGGCAAGACCCAGGCAGACTGTTCGAAAGCAGGTGACTAGACCCGAGCGACCACTTGAGATTCCACCGGTAGGCCCCATTAGCCGGATTGGTTGGTAGCTTTTGTTAGTTCATTTTATTTATCAGTATGACCTGTGCAAGGCAGTGTATCGTAACAAACTTTGAAGCCGCCAACTTCGCTTCATATCGAAGTGTTGCTGGTAGCATAAATACTATTTAATTCGGTCTGTAATAACTCTGATAATTTTAATTCTGCTTAATCAATGTTGTGACGTTTCTGAGGCTCTAACCTGTGTGTGTGTGTGTGTGCGGTGTGAGTTGTTTTATATATATTATGTGCAAGAACAGGTATGTTATTAATGGAAAATGGACCGTGAGCGCCTAGATCTCCTACCCCGGATCTGGGGCCGTCACATCAATTATTATCTAGGGTTATATGATTTATAATATTATTTTAAAAATATTCTTTCTAAATGTGTGATAGATTTATTGAGTATTATTTAATACTTCTAAAATAAATGGAATACTTTATGTATATAAGAGCATATTTGATTTCATTGACATACAGAGAAGAGGTCTGAGTCATAATCAAAGTATTATGATATATATATATATATATATATATATATATATATATATATATATATATATATATATATATATATATATATATATATATATATATTCTTAAAGGTGAAGATAAAGGGTAATGGAAATGATAAATGTGAATGGAATATTGATTGACAAAAAGGGGGATTGCAACAGACTTGCGTAAGTGGTTGTGTCAGGGATGTGTGCGACACAGTCCAGCATTTATTATTTTTATTACGGCACGAAGATGCCAAGGGAGGATGTTAGCAGGTGGCCTTCCTCCAGGGATGATCTTCATTCCTTCTACCGGTAGTGAAAAGAGAGCAGGTACGATTAGGCGACTGATCATCGTCCTAACGTATCAGGCGACATCAGATATCCCCAATGTTTTTGAAAAGAAAGTGTTGACAATGGTTTCAGAGTTATATGCTGAATCCAAGAAAATGAGATAAGATGATGGAATTATTTATATGGAATGAAGAGAAACTGATTTTATATTAATTGTATATGGTTGTCGTATACAAGAAACAGAAGGATATTATTGCGAGATCTTATTCAAATGGAATATTATTTTTTGAAAATTATACGGAAACGAAGTATGGATTATTATATTATTTTAGAAGAGAAACTCATATTATATGCTTTAAGAAGAGAAACTGATATTATAATACTATATATTACTTTTCGTACAAAGAGGAATAGATGGTGCATTTGATAGATAAGAATTATTTCTTTTCTTAATGACTATGATGAACTTTCCCATTTTATATATATATATATATGTAAAGGTTTATTTTCCCTTTTATGGTAGTAGATAGAAGTTATCTTGCTGAGCTATTTTAGCTCATTCTTGCTATTTATTTATACTACAGCTAGGTCCCACGCCAATACTCCGCACTACACCCCGCAAGAGGGTAAGGGAAAGGCGACCTTTTGAGCGAGTGCTGGCGACCATCCCCGAGGTAGTGACAAGCGAAAGGGGCTTAGTAGACTTATGTAAATTAAGTGCGTAAGTTTGTAATAAACTTTTGGTTGTTGAAATGCTTCCTGTAGAAGTAATATTCAACAATGTACTTAGTAGAATTCTGGGTGTGTAATAACTATTAACTTTAAACTTTTAATATTGTGGATGTTGTTCTATGAGCATATGACTGGTGTGTGTGTGTGTGTATTATTGTGGGGTCAATTGCATAAGTATTAAGTAAAAAAAAAAGACCGAGAGATATTGTTAATAAATGGAAATTGGAGTATTATGGCCCGGATTCCTGACCCCGGATCTGGGGCTGTCACAACAGGGGCCGTCACCAATCTCTTCTTTAGCTCTTGGAAACTATTTTAATATTTTTCAGTCCATTCGAACTTCTCAATCTTGCGGGTAAGTTGAGTTAACGGGGCTGTGATCTTTGCAAAATCTTGAACAAATATTCTAAAATACCCTGCCAATCCGATGAAACTTCTTACCTTTGTTGGTGTGGTTGGTTGTTCCCAGTTTGAAATTGCCTCTATCTTGGAGGGGTCGACCAACACTCCTTCATTATTAATCACATGTCCTAGGAATTGCACCTCATTCTTCCAGAATTCAAACTTTAAGAATTTGGCGTACAACTGTTCCTTCCGCAGTATCCCTAAGGCTATCCTCAGATGATCGGCGTGTTCTGCCTCTGTCTTTGAGTAGATAAGGGTATCATCAATGAAAACTATAACGAACTTATCCAAATACTCATTGAACACCCTATTCATCAAATCCATGAAAGATGCTGGGGCATTGGTCAATCCAAACGAAATCACAAAGAACTCATAATGTCCATATTTGGTACGGAATGCAGTCTTTGGGATATCTTCGGGTTTAATCTTCAGTTGGTGATATCCGGTTCTCAGGTCAATCTTAGAGAAGTACACAGCACCCTTTAGCTGGTGAAACAAATCATCTATTCTGGGTAATGGGTACTTATTCTTTATGGTTAGCTTGTTCAACTCCCGGTAGTCGATGCATAACCTCATACTCCCATCCTCCTTCTTAACAAACAACAGTGGTGCCCCCCAAGGCAACACACTGGGTCTTATCATACCCTTATCCAACAGTTCTTGTAATTGTTTAGCTAGCTCTTTCATTTCTACTAGGGCTAACCGGCATGGGGCCTTTGAAACTGGCACCGTCCCCGGGCTAACTCAATAGCAAACTCAATCTCCCTATCAAGTGGTAATTCTGGAAGATCCTGTGGAAACATATTGTAAGAACCCCAAATTTTGGATATAATTAAAAACTTTTTATTATGTAGTGAGGTAATGGTGAATAGTGATTACGATTACGATGTAACGATTGAGATAATGAATGGAAGGAATGGAATTCGATTTAAATATTTATATGTCTTGAAGAATACTATTGGTTGACAATTTAGATAAGAATTATCTATCTCCTAGGGAGTTGAGATTTGATAATTCTAAAGGAGAAGATTATTCCTATGTCATCCAAATCGATATCTGTTATTGGTTCAGTAGGTCCGTAAAAAGGTTAAGGAACGATTGAAAGAGATTAGGGACAATTGTACAACCCTAAGAGGATGAGTAAAGAAAAATGGATGAATAGTGATTTTGATGGATTGAGGAATATTATGAGACGACACTATATAGAAGTATTCGGAACGGATTTCCGAGTTCGTATTAGTGATCTAGGGGGAAAATAAGTGTATGTAAAAGCTGTCGGATTCTGAAAAATAGTACTTTTATTTTCCCCGGGAATTTCCTGGACACATAAAGACTTAAGGGTTTATTGAATAGATTTAAGGAATTTGGATTCAAGAATTATTAAAGAGAATTGAGAATGATAGTATAAATAGTAAGATGGTTTCCGGTAAAACCCTAATTAGAAATCTTCGAGATATTCCTTCGAACGATCAATGAATTGAGTAATAACCGGACAAAGAAGCAAGCAGAGAACCAAGAGACAAACATGTGCAAGTGGATGGAGTAAGGGTAAGCAAAGTGACTTTCATGTAAGTCAACTACAAGTGTAGTGATGAAGTTGCATTTGTGCCAAAAAGGGTATGCTTAATGTGGTGCCAACAAGTGGACCAATAGAAGGGCAACACTTGGACCACTAGCAAGCTAACAACACAAAAGTAAAGGATGCATCCAAGATATATGCCAAGTATTACAATTATTTAGGCATAAAGCAAAACAAAGGAAGCAAAGCCAAGAACTCCATGAAGAGCAAAAAAAAAATCTGCTCCTTTTTAGCAAAATCAAAGTCCAACCTCTTGACCTTCAATGGCTATGAAATAAATCATGTAAGTTCCTTACTATATCAACATGATCTCCTAGAAATTTGAGCTTCAAATTCCATCTCTAGCATAGTTTTCAAAAATCATCAAAGTGATGATGAATAGTGTTTTCAAGATCTAATATTTGATTTCTTGTTTTGTTTGGATGATCCAAGCTTTGTTAAGGTGTTCTAAGGATTGATCAAGGTTTATTAAGGTCTTACATACTCCAAGGAAGGTATAAACTTCAAGAACCCTAGTCTTTTATTTGAGTTTTAATGGAGTTTTAGATGAGATTTGATAATGTTTATGGCTTGTATTCATGATTTAGAACATGTATGTTGTGTGGGTGTTATAAAAAGATTAATATATGTTTTGTGGCTCCAAGACCTGTTGAGACAGTGAGGGAGATGATAAATAGTGCCCATGAGTGTTGTTGGTGGATTGAATGATTATTTGGAGGGTTTTGATTTTGGAAATATCCGAGTTATAGCCGTCGTAATGCTGAAATTTCATAAACTCTTAAAATTTGAGCATAACAATTAGGATAGATGCCTGACCTTAGTGATATTATGGACTGACCTTATAGTTCTCGAGTCATAGATCGTTGTGGCGCAAGAATCGAAACATTCCGACTTACGGTTTAGGAGTTATGGTCAAATTACGAAAAGTAGTTCGAAACCGTAAACGAGAATTCGTAACTGAAATTGAACCCTCGTAAAATACGTAAGTCAGTGGCGAATCTTGGTAATTAAATACTATAGGTAAAAAGGAAGGTGTGAGAGAAAACCTCATGTGAAACGGAACGTTTTCCGATTTTATAAAAATGTTGGAATCAAAGTTAAACGCGAACGAACCCCTAAAAACCCGCTTGATTATAAATTCGGTAAAACACTTAGAAAACGGGCGATAAAACTCGGAGTATAATATTGATTCGTAACGATCGACTTTAGAACTTGTATGACTTAAGTATGTCCCAAGTGTAAGTACAGTGACATGTCGTATTAACGAACGAATGTCGGGTCGGATCGATGATAAAAGGAATCCACTAAAAGGGGTATAACGAGATAACTCGAGAACGTGTTTCGATTTAAGTATAACTTAACTTTTAAGATGTTAAGTGATTAATCCCGAATGCCTTGGCTATTTATAGATCACCAAGCTCACCCGGGACCCGCTACCACTACCCCTTACCATACTCGACTACCAGGCAAGTTTCAATTCCCTTCTTTTAGGCTGTTGTTGTGATTGAATATATATATATATATGTTTTCTGTTATACATATGCCATAGCATGCATGCCCACTTTCAAGTTATATCATTATGCTTGTTCCCTGATTGTTATTGGCTTATAAATTAGATAGCTATCGTATCAATTACAAGCCGGTTATTGTAAGACCCTCAGAGAAGGGCGTATACATCTTATTCATCAAATATAGACCGGGAGTCAATATTTCTTGACATATCGAGATTACCTCGAAAGAAAATATCTAAGTAAATATTTTCCATTATTCGGGCGACGAATATTATTTGAATATTCGTTCGAGATTATTTATTTAACGATCCTTACTTCAAATAATTATTTGAACGTAACTATTCGACGAATAATATTTTTTAATATTCATTCAGAGTCGAATTATTTATCGATTATTATTTCAAATAGTCTTCTAAAGATGAGACTACTAAATGAATATTATTTGGATATTCATTTAGAATATTATTTTATTAAATAAATATTACTTTTGAATATTCATTTAGGATATTAATTACTTGATGAATATTAATTTAATATTCATCTGAAGCTTGATTTATTTATCGAATATTATCTCGAATATTCCTTTAAGGCTTGGATTACTAAATGAATATTACTTGATATTCATTTAGAATATTATTCATTAAATGAATATTACTTTTTGAATATTCATTTAAATTCCTAATTAATTATGAATATTGTCTTAAATATTCCTTTCAGGTCTTATTAATTAATGAATATTATTTTGAATATTCATTTAAATATTTATTTATTCAATAAATATTCTCCTGATATTTCTTCAGGGATTATTTTGAAAAATACTCTGATTAAAGATATTCTTTCATATTCCTAAATATTCTTTAAATATTTTTAATTCAATAAATATTCTCTGAATATTTATTCCATACTTAGAATAACCTCAATAAGGTTTATCTTCTTCGATTATTACGAAAAATATTTCGGAGTCATATTATTATTAATCTTATATCAAGAAAGGTTCTCAGACATCATTCTTCTTTGAGTCTATCTCCCTAATAATAAGGGAACCTTACTTGGAAAATGTTAATTATCTTGTCGACTTCCCGGTCATAAAGTATTCTCTTCACTCGCAACTCGGGTGCTATTGACTTATTAAGTCGTTGGTTACCTTCTCATCTTTCGAGGGGTAAGATTGTTGGCACAAGTTGATATTCGTTACCAAGCAATAGCTTGGAAGTTATTGGTGAATTTTCCTTTCCAACTAGATACGACTACCTTGTAGAGTCTTATCAACAAGTATTATACTTGGGGAAAGGGGGACGAACGTTACATTCAGAATCATGAATTCTATTTGAACTAGGAGTCGTGTAAGAGGCCGAGTAGCGCCGGTCCATCCCCTTTGGCCCAACCGTTGGCCGGGGAGAGCTAGTAAGGCGGTAGACAAGTAAAGCCGTCAGTTCTTCCTTCTACCGGTAGTAAATCTAATTTGAGCTGTACGATCTCGACTGATCATCAAGATTGGAACAGCGGGCGCGGTGAATACTCCATCATTGGTTCATCATCCAAACTTATTTATTTCCTGCAACATGATTACTGTTGGCAGAGCTGGAAAAGTGTTCATAACTGGAATTGCAATCTTTTCATGCAAGTTCCTCTTTTAATGGCAATGAGAATATCTCGCTTACTTTTGATGTAGCAGATATTTCTACAAACAAATACTTTGAGTTACCTCGTAACTTCATCGTTCATATTATACTGGCATCATTTCCGTAAATGCATGGCATATGGTTTGAAAGATACTTTTGAACTGTTATATATTATCGTTCAGTTATATATTATTGTTGGTGGGCTATTGCTCACCCTTGCTTTATTATTATATCACAACAACAGCTAGACCAGATGACTCGTACAAGGCGCACTCGACGCTGGCGAGGACGATGAGACTACCAGAGCCAAAGAGACAGCTATTGGTAGGATAGATTTATTCTTTCAGTACCAAGTATATGGTCTAGTATGACTTATGTAAATGGATGGCAAGGAGTATGTATTTATATTGAAATTCTTTTGGATTGTAAAAACTCATAATGTGATTAATAAAATTTGATTGTTACTCTGATTTCATCTCTGGGACTATAACGGGTGTGTTTTATATTGTTGTGTTGGGTCATAAAGATGTATATTATTTTATGTTAAGGTAAGTTCAAGTATTGTGGACAGAATTGGAGACCGTAACGACCGGATCCCGGACCCCGGATCTTGGGGTGTTACAGAAATGGTATCAGAGCGTACGTTATAAACCCCAGAGATGAGGCGACGTTAAAACAATAAATTCACTAAGATAATAAGAACTCTTGCCAAGTTCATAGTCGGACTACTTAAGGTAGTGATGACGTATAAAACCCTTAAGGGAACTCTTAAGTATCATGATAGTAACTTAGCTCGATATCGTATCGATGAATAAGGCGACAGACCTTGAGGCATAAGAGCAGCAGCGCGATGATGCTTTATGTGCTGAAGATCAGCGGGTAAATTCGATGGAGTACCCTACTGGATACCTGGAAGAGGTTCCAGCAGATAAGGAAAATCCTGTTAGGATAAGGAGCTTACCCTCGAGGAATGAGGGCTGTAGCCAGAAAGACTGAGATGATTAAGGTATAGTACTCAGAAAAGTGGGCATAAAGAACTAAGCTATTAGCAAGAGAACTGAAGATTCATGTTGGATTCGTGGCCGGACTACTGGAGGTAGTACCAGCAAGTAAGACGGATGGGAAGAATTACTTGAGATCTTATACGGGAATAGATGAGAATCATTAGAGACTTTCATATTAACGAAAAGAGTGCTAAAAGGATGTATGATTATCAAAGGCATCGATATAAGACGAGGAGCAGAGTCCCTAGGAATAGTTGAGAAGAGGCAGTAAGTGCCATATCATTTGATAAATGAATAAGTATGAATATTGTCAATAATAATTCGCCATGAGAAGGCAGATGTCATAGGTTGTAATTTATGGAACCAAATTGAGGTTGATGAAGTGGTTTTATTCAGGGAAATGTTCATTTTATGAATGAATCAGTTAGAAAGTAAAGACATTGGGAAGTGATGGCATGATTGGATAAAGTCATATAAGGAAGTAGTAAGCAAGACAATGATCTCAGAACCTACTGGAAGATAAGACCAGTGGGTCAAGATGAACTCGTAATGAGACTACTGCCAGAGACTGAGTATAGGGTTAATTTCAACTCAGTAAAATGATGAACCAGAAATGTTAGATGCATGTGATTCAGAGGAATATTAAATTCTTTCTTTTCTTTGAATGAATTATAGTAGTTACCTTAAGTTTACTCCGACGCGGAATTATAATGGATCAAGTAATATGATCAGTAGTTAAAGAGAAAAATGTGAGAAAATCTTCCTGGAGCTAAAAAAATGAAATTGGTAATGACCAAGAGTTGGCATTGCTTAATGGAAAAAAAGGAGACTTTGTGCTTCCAACGACGCTTCGCATAAAGGATTATGATGTGTGCTTGCGCAGCACGACAAAGTACTTGCGAATGCATTCGAACAGCACGGTCCACCAGATCGGATGGCCTTAGTAGTGCCAATTTTGTGGGACAACCAACTCCGATGGTAATGTTCCTTCTGAGACTAGTAGTCAGGTAGACTGACATTTGGTAATATTGAATATCAGGACGTATAGGTATCAGGACGTATAGGCATCAGGACGTTGCGACAAGTTTCAGTTTAAAACTTTTGATTCCCTTCTAAGGGATATATATAATTGGTTCCTCTCCAGGGGTTAAACTTCCAACCTGATGATGATTATTTCGTTAATTATGACTGCCTACGGTTCTACCTGCTTGGAGGTTCATTAAACTATTCTTCAGGTTTCGAAATCGGTCTCCTTAATGTTACCAGTAGATGGATAGATTGACCAAAATTTCCCTAATTCTGGGAAGAATTTCAATGAATTTTGGCAAACCTTGTCTTTCTGATTATCAGAGAACATCATGGAAGAGAGTAGAAACTGGGGCGAACCCCGTGAATTGGGTAAAGTAACCGCTATATGGGTTGGTGGACAGACCCTGGTTATCGCGATTGATTGTAGAAATACAATGATGAAGTGAGATTGGACGAAAACAGGAAATGTAAGTAAGAAACCAGCCGGACTGAGAAACTCCGGGATTGACTTAAGTGAAAAGGCTATTATGCCAGGAATGGTAAGTTTGTGGGGCACGTGGGAGTGATAAGAATAGTTGAAAAGATAAAAATAGAGGAAAGGTGACCGGAGACGGCGCTGAGTAGCCGATTAAGACTTATATGAAGTAAATTTTGGAAAGGTAGAAAGGTATCATAGAAGAAGGCACTATGCCAGCAATTGCTAGAAAAGTAATGCTATTAGCCAACCCCTAAAATCATATATTTTTATTTTAGTGTGGCCAGTTGAGGCCAAGTCACAAAGGACTATCAAGTGACTAGACCAGCAATAAAAGGACAAAGCAGGGTTGCTTCTAAGTAAGCACCGACTGCAAGGGCTTCTGATATGACGGAAATATTAATGAGATTGTAGGAATCTTCTACTGAACCCTTTGCAACCCATGTTTTGATTGGGAATTTACTAGACTTTTGGAATGGGGTCACCCGTACTAAAGTGATTCATGTGTATATGATCGTCCAAGATTACGAAAAAAAATGGAAGTATAATGACTTGAGATGTATGATGTTAGGGTATCATGAATACCATGAATATATTATGACTAAGGAAAGTAAACAACGAAGGTTTATGAAGAGAGTATAGAAATGGTCAGAGATGGATCAGTATGCTGTAGAAATTTTGTCTAAGGCAAGTACCTTTGAGAAGAACGATGAGTACTAAAAGATTCACGTTGAACTCGACCAATATCTTCCAAAACATCCTTGCTATCATTACCAAGTTCTGTAAGAGAGCAGATAGGCATACATTGCCTTTTGGAAGGCCAAATAGGCTGATAACTATCTGAAAGAAGAGGGTGGCATTAAGTTACCAATCGATTATCAAATGAGAATGATTGAAAAGACACCCTTATTAGGGATACATGATCTGATTGCCAAATATAGGATGCAAGAATTCCTTGGCAGTTGAATTAAGGATAGGATATCCATAAATTAAGAAAAACCCTGGGGAATGCATAAGGGATGGCATTAACCCTAATAAAGACATTATGAATTCAGATGATATGAGTTGGACTTGCTAAGGCAACAATGACCGGTAAGGATTATTAAAAAGAGTTCTGGAAAGGACATAGATAGAATTATTAGAGTATTGATCAATGACGTTTTGATATACCCTGTACCTAGAAAATACAGGAGGAATGATGAGGACGACCTAGGAAACCTTATAAGGAAAAGTTAATATTCTGAGTTTCCAACCAGAAGTTTGGAAGAGAATGTAAGACACAATAACAATAATGCCAGATGAGGCATGTATGAAACCATGATGAGGTATGGATGGAACCAAAGAAGGTTGAGATTATCCTAGTACATGAAAGAACTAAGAAAACAAATATCCTAGGCATGATTGAGGGTAACTTTGATAAAATTCCCACGGGAAGGTGGAAGCAATGACTTATGGAAAAAGACTGATAGTTATATTTTTCTCCTTCAGCAGAGCATTAAGGGAGAATGCTTTCACCCAACAGTGATGAGAATGAGTTAGAAAAATTTGAATTGAAATGTATCCAGAGAACAAGGATTACCAGAAATTAGTATTATCAGGAAAGGCCAATGAGGTGGTCGACAGTCTAAGTATAGAGGAATAATTAAAAATGTTCATACCGAAGAAACAGAATGATATTTGGAAGGACCTTGAAGGTCATATCAGAGTGGAGGAATTTACATTCCTTCTGATGATTGTGCAAGAATCGACGGTAATAGTAGTTTAAGTAAAGATTCGATTCCTGATGGGTCTTAAGCATATTACGTACCTTAGAAGGTCCCGTTTTGAGGCAAACTGGGACCATGATACAAAATTGACAAAGTAAACCGTTAAGTTTCCAGTCTTTTATGGAAGCTGCATGAGTGGTAGTTTCATCAACCTGACATAGCTGCGATGCTTGAAACTCTTCTGCAATTTTATCTACTTCATGTAATATCTACATCAAGTTCAGGAAGTGTTCCTTATGGATAAGGAATAGTGATTACTTTGTCTCCCTAAAGGATTGAAACCCGTATGGTTAGCTATTAACGCACTACGTAAATAACAAGCAATGGCGATTCTTCTAAGAAAGTAGATGACAACGTAAAGATAAATAAAGTGCTGCTATTGATAAGCTAAATGGCACGTTGGTGAATGACAAGCAAGTTTGTGTTACTGTACTTCTGCACAAACAAGATAGAGAATATGAGGTTGATGATTCATGATGCTAAATGTATTCCCGTAAAAAGAATTAAGGGCAGTTAAGCCCGAGATTTGTTGGGCCATCTGAGAGTTTAAAAGTGTTCGGAAGGTGGCATTTGAGCCAGCTCTACCCCCAAAACTTATAGCACGGTCATAACGGGTTTTCATGTGGCAAGGCTACGCCAGTAAAATGCAGATACTCCATAGATGATAAGAGTACGAGTAAGTAGATATACGACCTGGTCTAACTTACGAAGAACAACCTGTGGAAAACCACGGGTAGAAAAGAACAAGTGATGAGAAACAAGGTTGGCAGAAGTAGATTATATTTAAGGGATCGGGCCAGATTCATTTCGGAAAGTTTAAATTGGAATAACGTGATGATTATAGAGTAAATGTCACGGAATACCGATAAGGAGGTACCAAGTGCAAAAGGTGTCTCAATAAAGAGATGAAGGTGAAAGTAAATAACAGAAGTAAATAAGAATCAGATAATGAGAAGGATGTGATTGATAAAGAAAAGACGGGGAAAGCAACTACGGAATATGAAGCAAGGAATGTTATGAATGGATTAATACATGGGTTTTCTGATGAATTCTCGAGATGACAACCTGATAGTGTTAATATTATAGATATGAAAAAGCTAGTAGCGTGACATGGAATGTTAGTAACAATGGTGTCAAGCGAGAAACTAAGATTTAACCTGGGAGGTTCAAAGATTTTCCAAAAGTAAGTGTTGCTAAGGTTGAACCAGAGTACAGGTCCAGAGAATAGTGGACAAAGCAGCAAGATATGTTGACACGTGAGGTTACGATCAAATAGTATTGGATATAATTATGATTAATTTCTTCCTTAATGAACCTCTATAGTTCAGAGGTAAATTCTGAGTATGATATTTTACAATCATGAAAACTTTCTATAATCCTTTAGAATTCTTTTGTTTTCTTCTCTTTTATTCATCTTCTTTATGAATTGAGAAGAACAACCCTTTAAGGAGGGGAGGTACTGCTACGTGACTATCTGTCTATGTGATAGAAGTCTAAGTGGAATACCATAACTTGTTTAATTTCTTGTCAAGTACTAAAGGTTGGCCCTCTGTACTAACTATGCAATATAACAAATGTTCAATTGATCATAGTGATCTCTCAATAAATCTTTCCACTTCTCTATATTGATCGAGATTGCGAAGATTAAAGCGATCAGGAAATGCACAGTACGAGCGAGGTTACCTCCGAATTCGCAGGGTGATAGTGATACCAATGTTACTGCAGGTATCAATAAGGATAAGACTGAGTAAGATCATAACCCGGATAGTGTGTTGTACGAAAAGTAGCACAGTTGATGGAAAAAGAATAAAGTATGGATTGTAGCACTAGAAGATGTGCTGAGAAAGGGTAGAACGACTAAGAATTGACCGGGAAGCTAAAAAGTAAACGACAGATAAACGACTCTTTGCTTCCTACCTGATTCCGGGACGGAATCCTTTTAAGGAGGGGAGACTGTAAGAACCCCAAATTTTGGATATAATTAAAAACTTTTTATTATGTAGTGAGGTAATGGTGAATAGTGATTACGACTACGATGTAACGATTGAGATAATGAATGGAAGGAATGGAATTCGATTTAAATATTTATATGTCTTGAAGAATACTATTGGTTGACAATTTAGATAAGAATTATCTATCTCCTAGGGAGTTGAGATTTGATAATTCTAAAGGAGAAGATTATTCCTATGTCATCCAAATCGATATCTGTTATTGGTTCAGTAGGTCCGTAAAAAGGTTAAGGAACGATTGAAAGAGATTAGGGACAATTGTACAACCCTAAGAGGATGAGTAAAGAAAAATGGATGAATAGTGATTTTGATGGATTTAGGAATATTATGAGACGACACTATATAGAAGTATTCGGAACGGATTTCCGAGTTCGTATTAGTGATCTAGGGGGAAAATAAGTGTATGTAAAAGCTGTCGGATTCTGAAAAATAGTACTTTTATTTTCCCCGGGAATTTCCTGGACACATAAAGACTTAAGGGTTTATTGAATAGATTTAAGGAATTTGGATTCAAGAATTATTAAAGAGAATTGAGAATGATAGTATAAATAGTAAGATGGTTTTCGGTAAAACCCTAATTAGAAATCTTCGAGATATTCCTTCGAACGATCAATGAATTGAGTAATAACCGGACAAAGAAGCAAGCAGAGAACCAAGAGACAAACATGTGCATGTGGATGGAGTAAGGGTAAGCAAAGTGACTTTCATGTAAGTCAACTACAAGTGTAGTGATGAAGTTGCATTTGTGCCAAAAAGGGTATGCTTAATGTGGTGCCAACAAGTGGACCAATAGAAGGGCAACACTTGGACCACTAGCAAGCTAACAACACAAAAGTAAAGGATGCATCCAAGATATATGCCAAGTATTACAATTATTTAGGCATAAAGCAAAACAAAGGAAGCAAAGCCAAGAACTCCATGAAGAGCAAAAAAAAAATCTGCTCCTTTTTAGCAAAATCAAAGTCCAACCTCTTGACCTTCAATGGCTATGAAATAAATCATGTAAGTTCCTTACTATATCAACATGATCTCCTAGAAATTTGAGCTTCAAATTCCATCTCTAGCATAGTTTTCAAAAATCATCAAAGTGATGATGAATAGTGTTTTCAAGATCTAATATTTGATTTCTTGTTTTGTTTGGATGATCCAAGCTTTGTTAAGGTGTTCTAAGGATTGATCAAGGTTTATTAAGGTCTTACATACTCCAAGGAAGGTATAAACTTCAAGAACCCTAGTCTTTTATTTGAGTTTTAATGGAGTTTTAGATGAGATTTGATAATGTTTATGGCTTGTATTCATGATTTAGAACATGTATGTTGTGTGGGTGTTATAAAAAGATTAATATATGTTTTGTGGCTCCAAGACCTGTTGAGACAGTGAGGGAGATGATAAATAGTGCCCATGAGTGTTGTTGGTGGATTGAATGATTATTTGGAGGGTTTTGATTTTGGAAATATCCGAGTTATAGCCGTCGTAATGCTGAAATTTCATAAACTCTTAAAATTTGAGCATAACAATTAGGATAGATGCCTGACCTTAGTGATATTATGGACTGACCTTATAGTTCTCGAGTCATAGATCGTTGCGGCGCAAGAATCGAAACATTCCGACTTACGGTTTAGGAGTTATGGTCAAATTACGAAAAGTAGTTCGAAACCGTAAACGAGAATTCGTAACTGAAATTGAACCCTCGTAAAATACGTAAGTCAGTGGCGAATCTTGGTAATTAAATACTATAGGTAAAAAGGAAGGTGTGAGAGAAAACCTCATGTGAAACGGAACGTTTTCCGATTTTATAAAAATGTTGGAATCAAAGTTAAACGCGAACGAACCCCTAAAAACCCGCTTGATTATAAATTCGGTAAAACACTTAGAAAACGGGCGATAAAACTCGGAGTATAATATTGATTCGTAACGATCGACTTTAGAACTTGTATGACTTAAGTATGTCCCAAGTGTAAGTACAGTGACATGTCGTATTAACGAACGAATGTCGGGTCGGATCGATGATAAAAGGAATCCACTAAAAGGGGTATAACGAGATAACTCGAGAACGTGTTTCGATTTAAGTATAACTTAACTTTTAAGATGTTAAGTGATTAATCCCGAATGCCTTGGCTATTTATAGATCACCAAGCTCACCCGGGACCCGCTACCACTACCCCTTACCATACTCGACTACCAGGCAAGTTTCAATTCCCTTCTTTTAGGCTGTTGTTGTGATTGAATATATATATATGTTTTCTGTTATACATATGCCATAGCATGCATGCCCACTTTCAAGTTATATCATTATGCTTGTTCCCTGATTGTTATTGGCTTATAAATTAGATAGCTATCGTATCAATTACAAGCCGGTTATTGTAAGACCCTCAGAGAAGGGCGTATACATCTTATTCATCAAATATAGACCGGGAGTCAATATTTCTTGACATATCGAGATTACCTCGAAAGAAAATATCTAAGTAAATATTTTCCATTATTCGGGCGACGAATATTATTTGAATATTCGTTCGAGATTATTTATTTAACGATCCTTACTTCAAATAATTATTTGAACGTAACTATTCGACGAATAATATTTTTTAATATTCATTCAGAGTGAATTATTTATCGATTATTATTTCAAATATTCTTCTAAAGATGAGACTACTAAATGAATATTATTTGGATATTCATTTAGAATATTATTTTATTAAATAAATATTACTTTTGAATATTCATTTAGGATATTAATTAATTGATGAATATTAATTTAATATTCATCTGAAGCTTGATTTATTTATCGAATATTATCTCGAATATTCCTTTAAGGCTTGGATTACTAAATGAATATTACTTGATATTCATTTAGAATATTATTCATTAAATGAATATTACTTTTTGAATATTCATTTAAATTCCTAATTAATTATGAATATTGTCTTAAATATTCCTTTCAGGTCTTATTAATTAATGAATATTATTTTGAATATTCATTTAAATATTTATTTATTCAATAAATATTCTCCTGATATTTCTTCAGGGATTATTTTGAAAAATACTCTGATTAAAGATATTCTTTCATATTCCTAAATATTCTTTAAATATTTTTAATTCAATAAATATTCTCTGAATATTTATTCCATACTTAGAATAACCTCAATAAGGTTTATCTTCTTCGATTATTACGAAAAATATTTCGGAGTCATATTATTATTAATCTTATATCAAGAAAGGTTCTCAGACATCATTCTTCTTTGAGTCTATCTCCCTAATAATAAGGGAACCTTACTTGGAAAATGTTAATTATCTTGTCGACTTCCCGGTCATAAAGTATTCTCTTCACTCGCAACTCGGGTGCTATTGACTTATTAAGTCGTTGGTTACCTTCTCATCTTTCGAGGGGTAAGATTGTTGGCACAAGTTGATATTCGTTACCAAGCAATAGCTTGGAAGTTATTGGTGAATTTTCCTTTCCAACTAGATACGACTACCTTGTAGAGTCTTATCAACAAGTATTATACTTGGGGAAAGGGGGACGAACGTTACATTCAGAATCATGAATTCTATTTGAACTAGGAGTCGTGTAAGAGGCCGAGTAGCGCCGGTCCATCCCCTTTGGCCCAACCGTTGGCCGGGGAGAGCTAGTAAGGCGGTAGACAAGTAAAGCCGTCAGTTCTTCCTTCTACCGGTAGTAAATCTAATTTGAGCTGTACGATCTCGACTGATCATCAAGATTGGAACAGCGGGCGCGGTGAATACTCCATCATTGGTTCATCATCCAAACTTATTTATTTCCTGCAACATGATTACTGTTGGCAGAGCTGGAAAAGTGTTCATAACTGGAATTGCAATCTTTTCATGCAAGTTCCTCTTTTAATGGCAATGAGAATATCTCGCTTACTTTTGATGTAGCAGATATTTCTACAAACAAATACTTTGAGTTACCTCGTAACTTCATCGTTCATATTATACTGGCATCATTTCCGTAAATGCATGGCATATGGTTTGAAAGATACTTTTGAACTGTTATATATTATCGTTCAGTTATATATTATTGTTGGTGGGCTATTGCTCACCCTTGCTTTATTATTATATCACAACAACAGCTAGACCAGATGACTCGTACAAGGCGCACTCGACGCTGGCGAGGACGATGAGACTACCAGAGCCAAAGAGACAGCTATTGGTAGGATAGATTTATTCTTTCAGTACCAAGTATATGGTCTAGTATGACTTATGTAAATGGATGGCAAGGAGTATGTATTTATATTGAAATTCTTTTGGATTGTAAAAACTCATAATGTGATTAATAAAATTTGATTGTTACTCTGATTTCATCTCTGGGACTATAACGGGTGTGTTTTATATTGTTGTGTTGGGTCATAAAGATGTATATTATTTTATGTTAAGGTAAGTTCAAGTATTGTGGACAGAATTGGAGACCGTAACGACCGGATCCCGGACCCCGGATCTGGGGGTGTTACACATATCTTCGAACTCATTAACTACCAGAATGTCTTGCAATTTGGGCATCTCTTTCTGGGTGTCTACAACATAAGCTAGGTAAGCCTCGTTTCCCTTTCGTAGCAATCTTTTGGTTTGTGCCATGGTTTGAATTTTCTGTGTCTGTCTTATCCCCTTAAACACTATTTCCTTCTTCCATGGGGTATTTAACTTAACCTTTTTCCCTTTACAATCTATCTGAGCATTATTGCGAGGCAACCAATCCATTCCAAAAATGACATCAAATTCCCCTAGTTTAAAAGGAATCAAATCAACACGAAAAGATTGTTCCCCTATCTTTAATTTGCAATCGGGGTGAATCTGATTAACTGGAACTATCTCTTGGTTGGCTATTTCTACTTGTAAGGAATCCCTCAGTGGTTGGGTCTTAATTTTCAATTTACGAGCAAAATCCCTCGATATAAAATATTTGGTTGCCCCAGAATCAAATAAGACATTCGCACTAACGAAATTAAGAGAAAAGGTCCCTGCTATCATGTCCGTGTCCCTCACGGCATCCTGCACTATCATGCTAAAAGTTCTAGCAGTTGGGGGCTTGTTGGAGGTAGCTTTTCTTGCCCCTGATGCTGCGGGTTTGTTCATTGGGCAATCCTTCCTCATATGACCTTGACGTCCGCACTGGAAACAAGTGGTGCTTTTATGGGCGCTAGGGGTAATCGTGGTACAAGCATTGGAATAGTGGCCCACTCGTCCACACTTATAACAGGTTGGCTGCTTCTGGTTGCACACCCCGGGATGTCTTCTCCCATAAGTCGCACATACTAGTAAGGAAAATTGAGGTTGGGAGGAGTGGGACACTCCTAATTGCTTGCCGCCCTAGCTTACACTTGCGCTCGCAGTTCGTTTGAATCCCACATTCCTATCATGTAGGGAGACCGTCCCTCGGTTAAACTTATTTGGGGGTTTCCCTCCTGCAGAACCTCCACCCATGCTTGCATGTTTCCTTTTTGTCCCCCCTCTCTCTCTTTCCTTCTGCATCTGATCACTCCCTGCTTCCACAATGGTTGCTTTCTGTACCAAGGTGGCATAGTCTGTAATCTCCAAGAATGCCACGCGATTCTGAATCTACTACTTCAACACCTGCTGAAATCTATTCGCTTTCTTCTCTTCGGTATCCACAAACTCTGGCACAAACCTTGATAGCTCGGTAAACTTGGCCTCATTATCAGCCACTGAAAAATTGTTCTGTTTTAGTTCTAAAAACTTGAGCTCCATTTGAGTATTCATAAACCTTGGGAAGTACTTTTCCAGAAACAATTGTTTGAACCTTTCCCAGGTTACTATAGCATTCGTCTCCATGTTTTTCTTGGCCTCCCACGAGTAGTTGGCCTCTTCTTTCAGAAGGTAAGTGGAAAAAAAATAGTCTTTTGCGCCTCCTCAATGCTTAGAATCTCAAAGGACTTTTCCCTTTCCTTTATCCAGGCTCTTGCCCCGACTGGGTCAGCTGATCCTTGGAATTCTAGGGGCTTGAGTGACTTAAAGGCCCTGAACGAGTTTCCCACGGTATTGTTGCTTCCCTGGGGTGGTTGGGGGTAACGGTTCAAATTATTCCCAAGCAGATCCATAAATTGACCCATGGGATCTCTATCCTGGTTCTCCCCTTCTTGCTCAACTTTAGTTTCTTCTCCTTCTATTTCTTCTTCGAACTCCGCAGTGTAAAAGGGTTCAACTGATTCTCCATACTGGGAGTCATCCTGTTCATTATAATCCTCATCTTGCTCTTCATCATATTCAGGGTCTTCCCTGTTGATTGTGACTTTCTTGATCGGTAGACTCACGGGGGTTAGTCTCAGTTCCCATTCTTCGTGGAGGCATCTGACTGAAAATTTGGAAAAATTACACATTAGGCTTATTCACTTGTTTTAAAGATTTTTCCTTGCACAGTCGCTATATATGTTTGGAATTGGAATCCCACAGTTCTATATTTCATGGCAATTTAATCATAAACAGTACATGCAAATATCAATCTAATAAACTTATGATTGTGTCACAGCAGAACTGAACTGAAAGGAAACAAATATATACATGGTACTGAAAGATATATAATCCGAGTCAACATCGACAGTTTAAAAGTACAACTACTCTAACAACGTCTAGTCAAAAGTGAAATACATGGTCTATCCTTCTAGTCACAAAAGGGAAACTATATACAATGGAACCATCCCACAAAAGTCGGCACTACTATGTCCGTACATGACTAAAAGACTGGACTACCATATCACCATCTCTAAATCAGCAACCGGTATGGCCCAAAGCCCTCACCCAGCTCTCACCCTCGCCATAGCACGGATAAAAACCTCTTCAACATCCACCCTGGATATCGTACCATCCCCATCAGTAGGTAAAGCTCGAACTCTCCTCCGTGCCCTAAGCACAATGTGAGTCATCACCCTCCGAGTAGCTCGAGGGGTAGAGAACCTCCTGCCGCCCTGGCATGCAATTTTGGCAGCTCTCTCTGCCGCTAACTCCATCCGTGACTCTGCTAGTCTAGCCTCAGCCACTGCCAACTCTGAAGACACTCTGCCCACTATCCAGTTATGCATAAATAATGGTATCCCCTCTACCGGAACATGAGGTGGGGTAGCCGACTCTGCTGGTGGTGTAGTCTCTGTTTGTTGTGGCTCAGGGGTAAGCTCCTCAAAATCATCATGAAAAGGGCTCAAAGGCAATGGTGGAGGGGTAGGGGCTCTCTCAGTAGGAAGTGGAGGCAAGTAAAGACCCGAACTCCCAATAGCATCAATAACCGGCTCCGCAGCATGAGCCTCCATCTCAAAATCATCCCCCTCAGTACCATCCCCAACCTGCTCCTCAATATCTCCCTCAGCACCCTCATCAACCATCTGCTCGGCAACCGTAACCATCCTCTGCTCAGCACCCACCTCAGTCATCTGCTCAGTATCCCCCTCCATAACCTTAGTATTTGCTATATCCTGACTTTCCTCTAGATCCTCATCATCGGAACGCAAATCAAAAACTTCATTGTCCTTAGCGGCCTAGACCTCCTCCGGGTCCTCATCCTCAGAACCCTCAGCAACAACCTCAGTATCCACAGTGGCCTGGACCTCCATCGAGTCCTCATCCTCAAAATCCTCATCAATCAGACGCTCATAGTACGGGTCCGTAGTCCGGAGCAAGTCCTCATGCTGTCGCAGAAAAGCCTCAGGGTCAGAGATGTCGCTCGCCTACACAATACGAACTATGTTACTATCATGATACGTAAAAGTTCCCGTAAGGGTTTTAGGTGAACTTGGCAAGAGTTCTTATTATCTTCGTGAATTTCTCATTATAACGTCGTATCATCTCTGGGAAATATAACTCTCGCTCTGATACCATTTCTGTAACAGCCCCAGATCCGGGGTCGAGGACCTGGTCGTTACGGTCTCAATTTCCATAAATAATACTTGCACTTGAATCAAAATAAATAAATTGCATGCTGTGACCCCGCAATAATAACACATCACACAACTAGTTATAGTCCGAGAGACGAAATTGAAATAAATATCTAGTTATTGGATCCACAAGTTATAAATTATTACAAACCCCAAAATGATTACAGATTAAGCTTAATAGTTTCTTGTCATTGTTTAACATAATTGATAATTATACATTAGTCTGATACACAAAAGTTGCCAGCCTAGCCTATTGGTTGCTCCTACCTCAACAATGGCGTCTCTGACATCAGCGGGTAACCCTCTGACGGCTATCACCTTCTTGCGCCGAGTGCGCCTTGGTCGGGCCATCTGCTCTAGCTGTTGTGATATAAATAAATAAAGCAAGGATGAGCAATAGAGCCCACCAATATATATGACAATTCTAAAATATCTTTGAAACCATATGCCATGCATAAACGAACAAAGTGCTAGTATAAGGTAAAAGATGAAGTTACAGGGTAGTTCAATACATAACTTCCATAAGAATATCTGCTATGCAAAAGTATAAGCCAGATATCAACATATATAATAAACCAAAGTCTGCTATGCAGAGATAATATAAGCAAGATATCAACGTATATCTTTAAAAGGGAAATCACAATGTAGATATTGCAATGTCAGTTTTGAACACTTTTCAAACCCCTGCCAACCTGATCGGAAGTCTCTTCGATACGTGTGGCAGAAAATACCCATCAACCGAATCGAAGTCTCTTCGATACGTGTTGCAGGAAATATCCAAATTTGGATGATGTACTAATATTGGAGTACTCACAGCGCCAGTTGTCCCAACCTACGATGATCAGTCACAGGTTATACAACACAGAGATGGTTTTACTACCGGTAGAAGGAAGAACTGACGGATTTACTTATCAACCGTCTCTCTAGTAACTCCCTGGCCAACGATTGGGCCTTGGACCTGTGCTACTCGGCCCCTTATACGACTCCTAGTTCGAATAGAATCCATGACTCTGAAACTTAAAGTTCGTCCTCCTTTCCCCAAGTATAATACTTGTTGATAGGACTCCACAAAGTAGTCGTATCTGAATGGAAAGGAAGATTCACCAATATTTCTCGAGCTATTGATCGTTAATTGATTATAACTTGTTCCACCAATCTTATCCCTTGAGTGTTGAGGAAGTAACAAAGACTCATTTTTGATGTATAGCAACCAAAGTTGCTAATGAAAATAGTACTTTCAAAAGTTCGTGACCGGGCAGTCAACCATAGTAAATAACAGTCTCTGAGGTGGAGTTCCCAATATTTTGGGAAGTTTGATCGAGCATTTAAATCTCCTTAGAGGATAGATTTAAATGGAAAACAAAGTTTGGGAACCTCCCTTTATAAAATAACCATAATAAAGCTCATAAATATTCTTCGTAATTATTGAAGGTTAAAGATAGATTTTAAATAATATAACCATTTTTAAAACCAATTTAAAAGTAATTAATAAACATTCAAATAATATTTATCGATTCATAGTATTAAAATATTATTTTTAGTCAAAATAATTGCTCATAATTACCCTCGAGAGAATATAAAATAATATTCACTAAATAAATCCTTAAGTAAATTTTTCAGAATAATATTCAATAAATAAATAACCTTTAAATGAATATTAAAAATAATATTCATTAAAAAAATAATCCTTAAATGAATATTCAAAAGTAATATTCATTTAATAAATAATAAATGAATAATATTTATTCGATATTTTATCAGAAAATAATCTCGAGAAATTTGGAAATAGCGAGTCCCGGTCTATATTAAAGAATATGAATCATACGCCTTATACTAAGGCCTTTTGCAAAACCCGGCTTATACCTAATATCTCGTATCTAGCGTATAAGCCAATATCAAATCATCATAAATCAAGTATCACGATATTCCTTCGAAAACAGATATTCATGCAATGAACATATATAGGAGAAATCATATTTATTCACAACAACATTTTAGCAAAACGGTTTGAAAACTTGCCTGGAAGTGATGTAGGGGTAACGTGTCTCGGGTCGATCCGGTGATCTATAAATAACCAAAATTATTCAAGGTTAATCACCTACCACTTTGAAAAGCTAAGTATGTACTTTACTTAACTAAACACATTTTCAAGTTAACTTTATTAACACCATTGTGATCCGACACTTGCTCGTTATCAAGGCCTGTCATTATACTTACAATTGATAGGTACTTAAGTCGTATAAGTTTTAGGTTGGTCGTTTACTTGAAAAGATTATACCTCAAGATTTATTGTCCGTTTTCTAAGTGGTTTTTCAAAGTTATAACTAAGTGTACCGCAAAGGGGTTTCTTTGCACTTAACCTCGATTCGAACATTTTTATAAAATCGAAAAATGATCCTTTTGACATGAGGTCTTCTCCCACACCTTCCTTATGATATCTAATATTTGATTATTAAGATTCGCAACTGAATTACTCATGTTAAGATGGTATAATTGCAGTTACGAACTCACAGTTATTTTTTCAAACCACTTTTACTAAATCGGCCAAATCTCCTAAACCGTAAGTTCACTTCTCTCGATTTTCTCGCCAAAACGATCTATGACTCGAGATCTACAAGGACAAGTCATGTAATCATCAAGATCAGTGACCTATAGCTACAGTGATGTAAGGTTTTTAAGATCTAATGAAATTTCGGCATTACGACGGCTATAACTCGGATATTTCCAAAATTAAAATCCTTCAATAATCATGGTTTGCACTCCAAATCACATATACATGTTAATTAACATTGAACTAAGGCCAAGCAATGCCTTTCCGTTCATCTAACCCATTTTAACACATATCAAAGCCCAATCATATCTCTAAGGTCTTATACTTACATATAATCATCAAAACTTCATAAAAACTCAAGATCCATACAAAGGTTTCAAGTGTCATACCTTCCTTGGAGTGTCTAAGAACTTACTAAGCCTTGTCTAGCTCTTGTATAACCTTTATATAGCTTATCATCCAAAGAAATCTAGAAAACCAAAGTTAGTTCTTGAGGTTACTATTCATCATCAGCTTTAATGATTTTATTAACCATGCAAAACTTGGAATCTGTGGCTCAAATTCATAGGATAACTTAGTTAGGAAATATAGAACTCACCTAAATTATCTTGGAATTGTTGAGTGGTTGCAAGTGGTATTTCTCTCCTTGAGAAAGAGCTTGGTCGAGAGATTCCTTGTGAAGTTGTTGGTGTTTGTTCTTTGTTTTTTCTTTCTAAAATGACTTAATACATGTAATATCTATCTATACCTGGATGCATCTCTTGATTTTATGTTGTCAATCATCTATTGGTCCACTTGTTACTCCTTGATTTGGCCAAGTGTTGGCTCCTCATTAAACATACCCTTTTTGTAGAATTGCATTTACACCACTCCTTTGTTAGTTGACTTATATGCAAGTCACTTGTATCTTTCTTTTTCCACCAATTGATTTCCTTTGTGTCTCGTTAATAAAATCTATACGTTACGACTTATATGTAGCATTCCATTGCTTTACTGAGGCACAATTCCTTAAATAAATATTATATCCTTAGATCCTTCAGTATCTAGGGAAATCTCGGGAAAATAAAAGTGTTGTTTTTCAGAATCTGATATAATTTACATACACTTATTTTGTCCATAGATCATCAATACGAACTCAGAAATCAACTCCGAATACTTCTATATAGGGTCGTCTGATAATATTCCAAAATCCACCAAAAACACTATTCATCGTTTATTCTCTCTTTAGTCCCTGTACTTAAAAAGTGTTCTGGTGCTTTCTCGAACATTCTCAATTTCCTTTGCGGAGCTACTTGACTTTTATTAGATATCGATTTGGATGACATGAGAATCCCTTTCTTTCTTGGAATACCATAGCTTACTCTTTGGACGATAAGTTATTCTTATATAATTTTGTCGACCTATTATATCATTCATAGCATATAAACACTAGAACCCACATCCATTAAAATATTCGTTCATTACAACCACTGATACATTGGAGTCATAACCACTATTCATTCATACACTAATACATAATAAAAGTTTTAATTCCTTCAAAAATCTGGGTTCTTACACAACTAGTATTCTATGTCCTATGTTTCAGTTCAAGGATAGCCTATCCTCCAAATATATATAAATCTCTCAAGCACTAGAAAAGGACTATGGAGTACCCAAGATAATGTGAAATTGTATGGAACCTTCCTCTGCAAATTTTATTGAAGTCCGATAATATATGTGACAATTCATTGTTAACCGACCACGGATCAGAGTATAATGTGCTCCAATATTACATTTGTAGTCTCAAAAGTGATATAGAGTTTTGATTTGCGGTATATTTAAGTAGTATAAACGTGTCATCGGAGGAGTGAGACATGTGTAGTCATGACTAGTCTATACGTGTATGTTTGGCAATTTTGGGTAGCATGTGCTTATCGCCTTGCAAGTCCCTGTAAGATATGGGTAGCATTTGCTTTATGCTGTAGAAGCCCATGTAAATTTTTGATGACAACCTATTTCTGGATAACCGAAAATGTGAGACATCCTGTAAGTGTAAGATTATCTCCCATATTAGTATGTGCGTGTTTGGGATATCTTAAATTGAGTAGTTTTTAACTTACAATGAATAAGCGTATATAAGTAATAGTGAAAGAACACTTATAAGTTATATGAGTGTTTGGATAAATTTACATATAAGTTAATGAGATATTTTGTTAAATTAAATTAAAAAAATTATTATTTAATAGAATAATCTCAATACATACATTTTATATTAAAAAGATATTAAAAACACAATTTTAAATTTTAAATTATTAAATAAGAAAAGTAACCAAACAATAAAAAATAATTTGGGAAAAAAGTGCGTCATTACTAACATTCAATTTATCAACATATAAGTTATAAGTTGAGCTGACAAACACCGCTCATAAGTTCTTATGGCTTAAAAGCCATAAGCTGACTTATAACAAGGTTGCCAAACAAGCCCTCTGTAAGTTTGACTTTCCACTAAATTGCTTTGTTTTGGGTATGATTTGTAAGTACTAGATTTTAGCAAGTGCTACGCACATGGGTATTTTATAAATAAAAAAATATTATTAAATTAAATAATTTTATATTTAAAAAAAGAATAATTAAATTTTGGGGGAAAAATTAATACATTAATTCGTTTCATTGTATATTGTAATAAAATATTAAAAATAATAATTAGATCTATTATTGTATTTTTTATATGTTATTAGATCAATTAAATTAATAATATTTTATTGTAATTATTATAGTTGCTACGAGAACATTTTCATTAATGAAGTCACCAAAATTTAAAGATTAATTCAAATCTATATTAATAAACTTACCACAGATAGTATACATTGCATTAATGATATTTAAATTGGATAAACAAACTTTCCATATTCGAAAATGGGTCAAATAACCATATGGATCTTCTACAAACCAAAAATGGATACCAACCAAAAATATGGATAATTCATGGCTTAAATAAACCTAAAATATTTAATTCTAACATGAATATGGATATCAAATCTAAGCAATGGGTTATACAGTAATTTATAATATATAGAAGTAGATTAGTGTATTGGAAAGCACATATGTTTACATTGTGTTTTTTTGATTTCATGATATTTTCTTTATCTTTTCCAATTTTGTCATCATTTCTCCTTTCTGTATTTTGTGTTTTTTATATTGTTTTTTTCTTCCCAGGTAAATGAGGATTGCACCTCGTGGAGAACTATATTAAAAATAAATAAAAGGTACATAGCAAGAGCAAAAACTCAAGCCAGGGAAAACATTCCATTGGAACACATTCCAAGGAATAAAACAAAAGGAAAAAAAAAGAATAACTACAAACAAAGAAAAACCAAAAAGCATTCCATTGGAACAACCTCCAAGGAAAAAAGCAAAACAAAAAAATTCAACAAAACTAACTACCAAACCACTATAAAAGTCGGCCACCAATAGATAGTCAAACCAAAAAAAAAAAAAAAGATCAACTAAACCAAACTCACCAAAACTTTGACTAAAATACACACCAGCCACATGCACATGCAAATTCTTGGACAACATAGACCACTGGGCCAACCAACAAAGCCCAAGACCACAATCAAAACACAATCCACTGGGCCAACCAAACCCAAAATAATAACCTGTTGCACTGCATAATCTGTCCAAAAACACAACTTCAACATCATAACCCCTCTGCAACTTCTCGAAATAAATTTCAGAATTAAACATCTAAAATCAAAACCACCCATCCCACCTGACAAAATTCGGACTAGCAATAAGAAATTTACTCCCAGGCCACACCATTTTGAGTAATGCAACACATCAGCAGAAGAACATTTGAACCGCACAGATTCTTCTATCAAGCCACTACTAACCAGGAGCACCACATAAGCAAAAATAAATTGAAGGACCCCAGAGACAAGAGAAAAAGCACAATCCGAACATGCTCCATATAAGGTGTTCGGCAAACCAAGGTTTGATTTTATACATTCCAAACCACCACTTGAATCGGAAAGGAAGAGTAGAGCACACAAACAATTTAACCCAACCCAATACTCATGGAAGCACGAACCTAAAAACCTCCCCGAAACAGACCCCAGAAGCTGCTCATTCTGCAATACACAACAATCTCCATAACAGGTGCGCTGCAAAACCTCCCCTGGATCGAAAGGAAAAGAATCAGCAGGCAACAAATACAAATCAGTCCCTTTAAAACCCAAACAGCACTGCTCAAGAGGGATGGCATCACTCCATTCGCTAAGCCACCCACCTCGAGAAGAAAACCAAAAATTTCCAGAAAAATTGGTGTAATCAACCAACGAATATACCCAGAAAAATAAATAAGGATTAGGAATCAAAAACTTATGATCAAGCAGGTAATCTTATTCACTTTGTCATCATTTCTTATCAGTACATGAGTTTCGCTTCCTATCGGTTTTTGTTTCTTTATTTTTCCTCGGTAGGTAATCTTAACTAGTTGGGCCACTTATGGGATGAGCGCGAGTGCGGATTTAGCAGAGCTCATTTATTTTCTTGCATTTTATTAAAATTCTAGAATTTTATTCGAATTTTAGAAATTGTGTTTTTTGAATTTGGAGTTGGACAATTTAATTGTAAATTTTATTTTATGGATTGTAAGTTAGAGATTGGTATTGTTTGGATTGGTTATTTATTGGAGAATTTTAATTTAGTGGACTTGAAAATATTTATTATTTTGAGATAATTATAGGGATGTTAAAGTTATTTGCTCTCGAGTGAAGGGAGTCTTAGAATATAATATAAGATCCATGTAAGGCCTCTCTCTAACAACTTAACTTAAGGTTTTAGAGCGACTGATTACTTAACATGATATCAGAACAGGCACGTAGAGGTCCCAAGTTTGACTCTCTACGACCCCTAGTATTCTCAATATTATCCACTTCTCGACCCAAAAATGGGCTTTCGAGTGAGGGGGAGTGTTAGAATAAAATATGAGATCCATATAAGGAGTGTAAGAATATAATATAAGATCCATATAAGGACTCTAGGTTCGACTCTCTACGACCCCCAATATTATTAATATTATCCACTTCTCGACCCAAAAATGCCTAAAAATGGGTTTTCGAGTGAGGTGGAGTGTTAGAATATAATATGATATCCATATAAGGAGTGTTAGAATATTAGATCCATATAAAGCCTTCTTCTAACATCTTATGCAAGTCCTCCCGCATGAGCTTTGATACCATGTTAAGTAACTAACTCATCTAAACCTATACCATGTTACTAAAATCTTAAAGTGTTAGAGGGAGGCCTTAAATTTGAATCCTCTCGCATGACCTCTGATAACTTGTTAATTAACCAACTCGTATTAGAGGGAGACCTTATGTTAAGGAATCAACTTATCGGTGAAAAGTTATTTACCTACATACTCTATTTCAAGAAAATTACTGAACAAAATTATCTAGTGTACCGAGAGGTTCGGAATTTGAGCAAAAACATGGGTGAATTTTTTACAAAAAATAAAGCATCTTCAATGTCAACAACAAAAGTGTCATTCAACTTATTGGTAATTTCTCTTCAAAGATTAAATTTAAATCCCACCAAGGTTCTTCCGAATCTTTGTTACATCTTGACCATTAACCTGATATGCCTTCTGTAAAATACCATCAGGTATGGATGGCTTTGACATAAATGAAGCAAGAGATGTAATTTGTGCACCAAGATTCTGGCTATTGAGGCCTGACACTGTCAATGCCGGGGCTTTTGAGTCCATATTGTATAGATAATGGACAAGGCCTTTTGGGAAGACAAATGTATCACCAGGCCGCAATTGCTGTGTGTACAAACAATTAGATGTCTCCACAAATCCAATAAGGAGTGACCCTTTAACAAGTGTATTCACCTTTGAGGCCCGAGGATGAGCATGGGGTGGTATAAGACCATCTGGCGCTATAACTGATAACTCCAAGACCCGATCTAGGTGCTTGCTCAGCCGTTCCCACGCCTGGTGAGAGGTAATGCTGGTTGTTGGGCCTATGCAAAACAACACAGGAGGGGGGTTTGAGCCCCGCGGTGCCTCCGACGTGAGAATAAGTGTCGGATTTGGAAGGTAAAAGATAAGGACTAGAGTATCGAAATGTGGAGGGTGTGTGTATGAGATTGTGTAAAAGAACGTAACCCCTACACCTTTTTCTCCTGGTCTATTTATAGGCCAAGGATTAGGGTTTATGGGTTGGTACCTGCAATCATGAGTGTTGGATCCTAGGTAGGCGAAACACTTGTCTACTGCTGATAATCCATACCTGTCCAGGTGATAATTGTGGTGGCGTGTGCCAACGGCATGTCAGCATATGGATTGATAGGGACGTGATTGTGCCAATCCTAGGATTCCCTTATCTGTCACTGTTATGTGGGACCACAGTCATGACTCGTGTCTACCACATTTGGTAGTATTATCTCACGCATCTTGGGCCTGGGCTGTAAGTCCATTAGCTTTGGCCCAATCCGGACTAGAAGTTTCCAGGTACAAGGTAAACCTGGGCCGAGCCCAGTCCTGACCAGATATAGCCTATCATTTGCCCCCACTCCCTTATGTGGATTTTCCAGATAGTAGAGTAGAGATCTTAGAATAACTTGCTGAGTGAAACAAAAAATTTCGCTAAATATTTGCCCCCCAATTCGAATTATTGAAAGAAGGAAATAGTTCGAATTGTGGTAAAATTGCATTTTTCTTTAGTCCAAAGCTAGTTGAGCCTTAGGTAACTTAGAAAAAATTTCACTGAATATTTGCCCCCCAATCCGAATTGTTGACAGAAGGAAACAGTTCGGATTGTGGTAAAATTGCATTTTTCTTAAGTCCAAAGCTAGTTGAGCCTTGGGTAACTTAGAAGAAAAATTCGCTGAATATTTGCCCCCCAATATGAATTTTGACAAAAGGAAATAGTTCGGATTATGGTAAAATTGTATTTTTCTTAAGTCCAATGCTAGTTGAGCCTTGGGTAAGTTAAAAAAAATTTCGCTGAATATTTGCCTCCCAATCCGAATTGTTGACAGAAGGAAAGCCATCCGGATTGAGGTGCGCTGTGGAACTCCAACGATTTTAGGGGTTTTCCCTCTATCCATTTTGAAAATATGTCACTCCAATTTTCCTAAAAAGACGTGCGACCGCTGTTTTTCAATTATGGTAGTTGTCTTTTCATCTTTACTAATCATTTTTTAACTAGTAAATGCCTGCCACGTGGCGCTTGAGCCGTTTATTTTCAGAAGTTATATATAACTTCTTTTCAGTTCTAATTGTACTTTCACTCTTCTTTTCTCCCAAAGCAAAACCCCTTTTCATTTTCTTTTCTCTCCTTTGCCTTTCCGAGTTCTTTTTAGCGGAGTTTCTTCCTCTGGGCACCGATCATCGGCTTCTTGGATCTCCATTAGTCTTTCCTTGGAAAGCATATTTTTGTAAGTTTCTCCACTTCTCTATCTTCAATCCCCTTTTACATGCAGTTTGAGAAGGGGTTTGTTCAACTGTTCATCTTCTTGAATTCTGTTTAGAACCATATGTACTGCTTTTGTGTTTTTGAATAAAACTACGGTTTGTTTGGTTTGATTACTCGAGTTTATGTGTTTAAAATTTTGGAATTGGGGGTTTTGGCTATTTCGTGGGTCTGGGTTTGTATTTGGTGTTTTTCGTGTTTGTGATTTTCTGCGTTTACATGTTTGTATGTATACGTGTATGTATGCGTCTAGATCTTGTTTAGGTGCTTCGAATTTTGTATTATGTGTTTCTAGGTTTGGCCTGCTACATAATCCGGATTAGGTGCCACATCGAGAAAGAGGTGGCCACTTAGTCCGGATTATGGGTAAAAGGTGTTTGGGCTTACAAGAAATCACGCTAACTCCAACTAATTAGGATTGATGCTTTGCCCGGTCTAAGATAAAAAATGTACTACCCCGGAGTGGGGTTTTACCATTCATCTACTCTGGGGCACAATAATGAAAAATTGTGGGTTAACGAATGTGGACTTAACTCTGGTTATTTCTCCAGGTTTATGGTTCGTCTTAAAAGCCGGGCAAAGAGACCAACGCTTTCTCCTGACGTCCTGACCATTAGCTCTGACAGTAGTGCTGCTAGTTCTAACTCCGTTAACCAACCCGCCTCCGTAGTAGATCTCGATTGGTGTCTTATGGCCAAGAAGAAGAAAGATAACCGGAAAGTTGTAACTCAACTTTTTATCAAGGACCAAGGTGGTGGCCAAAGTGTTGTAGGTCCGGACGGGTATTGGGTAGATAGCAAATTTTTGTTTATTTTCTCCAGGTTTATGGTTCATCTTAAAAGCCGGGCAAAGAGACCAACGATTTCTCCTGACGTCCTGACCATTAGCTCTGACAGTAGTGCTGGTAGTTCTAACTCCGTTAACCAACCCGCCTCCGTAGTAGATCTCGACTGGTGTCTTATGGCCAAGAAGAAGAAAGATAACCAGGAACTTGTAACTCAACTTTTTATCAAGAACCAAGGTGGTGGCCAAAGTTTGTAGGTCCGGACGGGTATTGTGTGGATAGCAAATTTTTGTTTGTTAGAAAGTATGAAGTCGAGGAAAGCTACTTCTATGGAGACTTCAGTTATCAATATAAACACCGGCAACCACATGAGATCCCTGGTCCTTACGATCAGGCAAGGTTGGATACAGCTTTTTCCAAGACCGTATTAAGTGAGGTCCCGTATCCCCTCTTATCCAAATATGGGGATTATTTGGACTCCGACATGGATGCTACAGTCCGGTCCGGCTTTCATCTTGGTCCGAAAATCCAATTGAGGTGGCCCCATCACGGGGAGAGAATCTACCATCGCCCTGCAGATGAATATGTCGGAGTCTGGCTTGAACATCTTCGTTCTGGGTGGACTCCGAAGTGTCATCTCTTTGTGAAACATCTCTGTAAGTATGAGTATGGGATTTCTTTAATGCAGCTAACCCCCAATGCTGTTAAGTGGATCTCCTGGTTCCTTGCTGCTTGCAACCATACTGTGATTTTCCCTAATTATAAACTTTTCCACCAAATCTTCACTCTTATACATTCTAGCAAGATCCCTTCTATGAGCTTCGGTTTCGTGGAGAAGAGCTCGGTTATGCATCTGGTGATGCTAAACCTGTGGTAATGGAAGGTTCCCTTAAGGGGTGGAACCGATCGTGGATGTACCTGAAAGGTTTGGACATCGAGTACATGCCACTTTTTTGTAAACGTATGGCAGAGATCCATGAAATGGAGACTTTTAAGTTTGAAGGAGAGGCGCTTCAAAAACTCCATGCGTTCTGCGAGTGTGTCGGGTTTCAAATGACCCGGGATACCATTATGAACCATGAGTAGATGTATAAACTTGGGTGTAAGTTCTTTGTTTTCTTTTCTTGCCTCGTTATTTACCAATTAGTTTTATGACTTCATTCATTCATATTTTCTTTTCAAGCTTGCGTCATAACGATCCAGATCTAGTTAACCAGATGAAGAAGAATTCTGCTACCCAGGCTCTTGCTTCGAAGATAAAGAGGCTTACCGGGATTCATCAAGTGAAAGTTCCCATGAACCGTTGTCCGAATACCACTGAAACCGGGACTGGCGCTGGTGAGGGATCTAGTGTCCAGAAAGAGGGTGGTGGTGAGTCCCAGGAGCCTTCTCTACAGGTTGAAGATCTTGATCGGACTGAGGGGGTGGGTTCTCCCCCGGCACCAAACCCTCCTTCAAAACGACAAAGGGTATTCCAAGAAGACAATGATTTCAATCTGGATTCCTGTCACGGGGTTAGTGCTGTTGCTACCAATACCGGTGCTGGGCCTAGTAAGAAAGGCCCTCCTCACCAGGTTGGAAGGATCTCAATAAAGGAGATTGCCGACTTTGCTGCTTCCATCCCTGAAGAGGCCGATTGGAAGGCCATGGATCGGCTTCTGAACTCCCATCTGCTCAAGAGGAGTCTTGCTATATGGGCCCAGGTAATCTTGACTTTACCTTCCTTTTCATTTGTTTTTACGTCACATGTTTCACAAGTTCTAATTTGTTTTGTTTTTGTTTCAACAAGGGCATACCTTGGCCGGATCTACCGCTAATGCTGAATTTGAAGAGAAAGAAATTAAAAAGCTGTTCGGCCAGCTTTCTGAGAAAGAGAAAGAGATTTCTGATAAGAATCTGAGAATCATTGAACTGGAAAGGTCTTCGATCGAAAGCTCCAAGAAGGATTTGAGAATCAATGAGCTTGAGACGAATTTTTCTGAGTGTTAGATATTGATTCAAGTGATGTCATGATCTGGACTACTGATCAGATACTAATGCTGACGTCATCAATAATGCAATGTCAGTATTAGGGTGTCATCAGGATTATGAGCTGATCAGTATTACAAGAAGATTTTCATCAGTCCAGAGATCATGGAAGATTGATATGTCGGTTCCTAAATTATAGGAAGGCTGTAAGAACACCGATTTTTGGTAGAAATTAAAACTTTTATTATGGAATGGATATGGATTCAAATACTTATATGTCATGAAGAATGCTAATGGTTGACAATCCAGATAAGAATTATCTATCTCCTAGGAAATTAAGAGTTGATAATTCCAAGGGGGAAGGTTATTCTTATGTCATCCAAATCGATATTTGTTATCAGTCCAGTGTGGTTCCGTAAAAGGTTAAGGAACGATCGAAAGAGAACCAGGACATCTATATAACCCTAAAAGAATAAGTAAAGAATATGTGGAGAATAGTGATTTTGGTGGATTTAGGAATATTATTAGACGGCGCTATGTAGAAGTACCCGGAGCGAAATTCTGAGTTCGTATTAGTGATCCAAGGGGGAAAAGAGTGTATGTAAAAGCTGTCGGATTCTAAAAATAGCACTTTTATTTTCCCCGAGATTTCCCTGGACACTGAAAGACTTAAGGGATTATTGAAAAAATTTAAGGAATATGGATTCAAGAATTATTAAAGAGAATTGAAAATGATGGTGTAAATATTATAAGTCAACTAGACGGCCAAGAGATGAGCATGTGCAATTGGTGGAAAAAGAAAGATACAAGTGACTTACATATAAGTCAACTAACAAAGGAGTGGTATAAATGCACTTTTGCAAAAAAAAGGATATGCATAATAAGAGCCATACACTTGTCACAAGATGTAGCATCAAGATTAGGCTAGTGGATTATGATGTAATCACTTTAAGCTAGATATTATCTTAAGGCATTAGCTAGTAATTCATTTCAACCAAGCAAAAGAAATCAACCAAGCAAAACACTCCATTTTCTTCTTTTCTTGCAAACTCTCGGCCAAGAGCTAGAAAAGGGGGTTCCCACCATTGTTTGATCTCCAAATTTTGATGGTAAGTACTACATATCATAGATTAGATCTCCTAGAAACTTGGGCTTAAATTCATCTTTTACCATTTTCAAATAAATCATCAAAGGTGATGATGAATAGTGTTTCCATGAACTAATCTTGATTTTCTTGTTTCTTTGGTTGATCTAAGCAACCTTAAGCACTCTCAAGGATCATTCAAGGCTTAGTAAGGCTAGGACATACTCCAAGAAAGGTATAAACTTCAAGAACCCTAGTCTTTGTTTTGAGCTTTAATGGAGTTTTCGATAAGTTTTGGTGGTAATGTTGTTATAAGCATGTTTACATGATTATGTAGTTAGTTTGTTTGATTTAAGAGATCTGACGAATATGATGATATAATATGATGTTCCTGGACTTATGAGATTAGTATTATGAATGTAAGATGTTTGGTATGCCCGGTGTAGCTTGGGTTGTTGATTACGATTTATGGAACGTCCGATTTATAGCCGTCGTAATGTCCGATTTTCGTTAACCTTAAGAAATCGTGTTTGACAGTAGCTATAAGTCACTGTCCAGTTTCATGTTCTGCCATGACAAGATAGATCATGTTATAAGCTTCGTTTTGATATAAAGATCATGTGAAACGGACTTACGGTTTAGGAATTATGGCCGACTTACTAAAAGTCGTTCGAAACCGTAAGTACGAGTTTGTTATTAAAATTGACCCTCAGTAAAATACGTAAGTCAGTGGCGAATCATGGTAATTAAATACTGGAGATGAAAAGGAAGGTGCGAGAGAAAACCACATGTCAAACGGATCATTTTTCGATTTTATAAAAATGTTTGAATCGAGGTTAAACGCGAACGAACCCCTAAAAGCGTACTTGGTTATAACTTTGGTAAAACACTTAGAAAACGGGCGATAAAATTCGAGGTATAATCTTGGTTCGTAAACGACCAACCTTGGAACTTACCTGACTTAAATATATATCAAGTGTAAGTGTAACGACGAGCCGTAATAATGAACAAATGTCGGGTTGAATCGAGGTTAATAAGAGTACACGAAAAGGGTGCCTAACTAGATACTTCAAAAAATCGTGTTTCGACTTAAGTTAAGTTATACTTAGCTTTTTAAAAAGAAAAGTGTTACGTTATTAATCTCCAATATTATGATTGTTTACAGATCACCGAGCAGACCCAGAGCACACTACCTCTACCCACACCCGACTACCAGGCAAGTTTCAAATCCTTTTAAGGACTGTTGTTGTGAATATATATATATATATATATATATATATATATATGCTTTCTGTTATACAAATGCCATGTCATGCATGCCTACTTCAAAGTTATATTGTTATATTTGTTCCATGATTATAGTTGGCTTATAGACTAGATGGGATATATCAGTTATAAGCCGGTTCCTGCTAGTCCCTTAGAGAAGGGCATATATATCGTATTCGTTGAATATAGACCGGGAGTCAGTACTTCTTGATATATCGTAACTACTTTCGAGGGAAAATATTTAAGAAAATATTTTCTATTATTTACGTGATGAATAATATTTTGAATATTCGTTCGAGAGTATTTAATTAGCGGTCATTACTTCAGTTATTTATTTAAACGTTATCTATTCAATGAATATTATTTTTCAATATTCAATTAAAGTCGATTCATTTATCGAATATTATTTCGAATATTTTCTTACAGCTTGGACTACTAAATGAATATTATTTGGATATTCATTTAGAATATTATTCATTAAATGAATATTACCTTTGAATATTATTTTAAATATTCGTCTGAAGTTCTATTTATTTATCAAATATTATTTCAAATATTCCTTTCAAGTCTTAATATTAAATGAATATTATTTTGAATATTCATTTAATTATTCATTTATTCAATAAATACTTTCTCTTTATTCATTCGAAGAGTTATCCTGAGAAATACTTCGATTAAAATATTCTTTCATACTTTTAAAAATTCTTTAAATATTTCTGATTCGATAAATATTCTTTGAATATTAATTCAACGCCTTGAAACAACTTCAATATTATTTATTCCTCTTCAAATGTTGTCTTCGACTTTCGATACTCTGAAATCTCTTCGGAGCCGTATTATTATTATATTATATCAAGAAAGGTTCTCAGATTTCATTCTTCATTGAGTCTATCTTCCAAATATAAGGGAACCTTACTTGAGGGATGCTATTTATCTTGTTGACTTCCCGGTCATAAATCTTTTGAAACTATTCTTTTACCTCGCAACTTGGTTGCTGTTTATGTATCAAATCCTGTGTACCTTCTTATCATTCGAGGGGTAAGAATGTTGGAACAAGTTGGTATCCATTAACAAGCAGTAGCTTTGGAAATATTGGTGAGTTTTCCTTTCCAACTAGATACGACTACTTTGTGGAGTCTTATCAACAAGTATTACACTTGGGGAAAGGGGTACGAACTTTATGTTTCAGAGTTATGGATGTTATACGAACTAGGAGCCGCGTAAGTGGCCGAGTGGAGCCGGTCCTGCAATGGCCCAACCGTTGGCCAGGGGGTTCCAGAGGGCGGTTGACAAGTAAATCCGTCGGTGCTTCCTTCTACATGTAGAGAACAAATGATGGGGAGCATAACATGCGACTGATCATCGTAAAATATTATGGCTCCTGGCGCATCAATGCTCCGGTATTAGTTCATCTTTCAAATGTTGGAAATTTTCTGCAACACTATCGGTGTTGGCAGGTGAAAATGTGATTGAATCTGGAATTGCAATATTTTCTGCAAGTTCCTCTTTTATGATAAATAATGCTATCTTGCCTATCTTTGGCATGACAGATATTTTCACAAAAGTATATTTTTGAGTTACGTTGTAACTTCATCGTTCATCTTATACTCGTACTATGTTCGTTATTGCATGGCATATGGATTCAAAGATATTTGAATTGTTACATATATTTTCACTCTTCAGTTATATTATTGTTGGTGGGCTATTACTCACCCTTGCTTATTTATTATGTCACAACAACAGCTAGGCAGAATGGCCCGCGTAAGGTGCACTCGGTGGAAGCAGGTTATCCCAACTAGAGGTCTACCTGCTGATTTCATCGCTGCCATTGCTGAGGTAGCATAGATAGGCAGCTTTGCTTTCCAGTTTAAGTATATGTATAACTAATATTAATCAACGACAAGAACTTTAAAATTATGTTGTTACTCCTTTTGGGTTGTAATAACTTTTATTCGCAAATCCTTTAATGCAAGACTTATTTCAATTTCATCTCTGGGACTATAGCTGTTGTGTGTGTGTCATTGGATATTATTGTGGGGTCACTGCATGTTGTTTATTTATTTGGACTCAAGCCAAGTGTTATTCATGGAAATTGAGGTAGTAACGACCTGATCCCTGACCCCGGATCTAGGGGTGTTACAAAGGCAGCTATCATGCAAGATATGCATTCAGAGTTGTATGTAATTGATTTAGAATATCTTGTAATTGATAGTGTAGCTGTGTACGTTATATAAACACAATTTAGGTTTTACATGATGGTAATCGCTTACACGAGCTCTCAAGAACATAAGGATTTCTTGAAAGAGTTTGAACAGTTTTATATCAGAGTTAATAAAGCTGTTATTTATTCATACTTGTGTTATCATTTCTGTTTAAGCCTAAAATCTTATACAATTGTATTCAACCCCCTTCTACAATTGTTAATTACTGGGCAACAATTGGTATCAGAGCTAACTGATTAATTATAATCAGAAACGATCTTAAGATGTCGACAAGC
The DNA here is from genome assembly GCA_036435485.1 of Saposhnikovia divaricata. Lineage (NCBI taxonomy): Eukaryota > Viridiplantae > Streptophyta > Magnoliopsida > Apiales > Apiaceae > Saposhnikovia > Saposhnikovia divaricata. The sequence goes on along the minus strand of CM071596.1, from coordinate 160,367,526 downwards.
AAGTATGAAAGCATTAAGATTCCTATTCTAAGGAAAATTGAGTATCCAACATGGAAAGTGAAAATGTTGATGTATCTGGAAGCAACTGATCCAGGTTATCTCGATAGGATTAATGATGGACCATTTCTTCCAATGAGATTGGTTGGAAACATAGACTGTTCCTGAACATTATGTCATCAAGGCAAAAAGTGAATGGACTCCAGAGGAAAAGGCTTAAGTACTCAAAGATACAAAGGTAAAGAATATTTTGAATAACAGTCTTGATGTTGTCATGTCAAACAGGGTAATGGCATGCAAAACTGCTAAAGAAATTTGGGATACATTGGAAACTCAATGCCAAGGCACTGAATCTATCAAAAGAAACAGAAGGGCTCTGTTGATTCAGGAGTATGAATAGTTTGATGCTTAATCTGATAAAAGCCTTACTGATATGTATGACAGATTTCTGACACTTCTGAACAATCTATCTCTTGTTGGAAAAGAGTATGATCCAGAGGATTCAAATACCAAGTTTCTAAGAGCCCTACCTGAGGAGTGGGATACTCAAGCCTCAATCATTAGGCATCAGTATGATTTGAAAATGTTATCTCTTGATGAAGTCTATGGAATGCTGAGAACCTATGATCTTGAGGTTCAACAAAGAAAGAACAAGAAGAATTTCAAAGCAAAGTCTGTTGCTTTGAATGTGGAATCACAATCAAAGGGAAAAGCTGAGGAGGTTTCTAGCAGGAAGAGTAGAGTTGTAGAGTCAATTCCTGATGACTCATCATCAAATACTGATGCTAGGTCTGATTCTGATACTGATGATGACTCTACTAATTCTGACATGATGGAGATGGTTGATATGATAGTTAAGGGCTTTAAGAAGATGATGTTCAGAAAGGCTAGGAAGCAAGGAAAGTTTTAAAAGAAAACCTTCAATGATGACAAGGACAGGTACAAGAAGAAAGAAGACAAAAGCGGAAAATTTGACAAGTCAAAAGTCAGATGCTACAATTGTGATGGAATGGGTCACTTTGCAACTGAGTGCAAGAAGTCCAAAGCTAGAGCTCTCATTTCATCAAGCAAGGATTGGATGGACTCTTCCGCTGAATCTGAAGAAGAGAAGGTGAATTATGCATTGATGGCTAATACTGATGAAACTGTTGCTGCTGATAATAAGGTATCTGAAACTTTGTTTTATTTTGATACTAATAATGTCTCTGAGTTAAGATCATTTCTAAAATCTCTGCATATTAGCTTTAGAAGTCAATCTCTTGAAAATGCTAGAATAAAATCTGAAATGACAGAGGTGGCTAAGAGAAATGATCATCTAGAAGCTGAGTTACTTTTCTTGCAAGAGGTACAAAAAGAATGTGATAATGCTAAGCACATGAAACTAGAAATAGAGTTTAGATGTACTGAACTTGAAAAAGAACTTGAGGATGCTAAAGAGAAACTCAGAACCTGGACACATTCTGGAAAGAAAACTCATGGAATTATCACTGACAAAAATTGGAAAGAGTGTCTGTTAGCACAAAATTACGCAAGCGCACGTAGTCACAAGTAATATAATTAAAGTTCGTTCCACAGAGATCTGGTTAAGTTTAATCAGTAAATATGCCTATGCAACAATGTTTGGTTTTAATCCACTGCTAAGACAAATAACAATTTTGGTATTGATTAATTAAATTAACGAGGATGTAATTTTTAAACTAAGAATTAAATTAACTAATGAGATTGAATTCGAATTACTAATATGAGAATAAACATGGGATCCCAACTTCATTAAATACTTCCCTTAGATCTGACGCCTTTAATCTTTATATGCAATGATTTTGATATCTGATCGGATAACACGAAACCAGTATACGCTACCTGTCAGCATACGCATACCAAACTAAACATACATCCACAAAAGAGATAGAAGATGAATAGACACCAATTATGCTTAGACCCTATATGTCTATAGAATTTGAAAACATAACGGTTGAAGAACAGGTTATCCATTAAGATCACATAGGGTAGTATAAGTATTTTCATCTCACACCACGAATCATATTGACAATCAATTATGAACCTATGTTAGCATGACAAGTTCTAAATCTCAAGATCCACTTTCACTTCACAAGAGATTAACAATTCAATTTAGATGTTAGCTACGCATCTAAAAGCATTAAGATTAACCATACGAGGATATCAATTTCACATCACACACAGATCTTTACAGCATCAAGATACTAAGTTCCATAAATAACTCCGTTAGAATCCCATGACAACGTTTAGCTCATAATTGAACTATTCATCGTCATGGGATTTGATGAAAACATAATAATTAACAATATATGAAAGAAAGAAACAATAATATTAATAAAAACAAGAGTTGAGAAAACAAATCTATAATCCAAAGTATACAGAAGATGAAGTAGATCTAGATCTTTGCTTGTCACCGAGCTTGAATCCTTCTCCACTTTTCTCTCTTGCAGTTCTACGTTACAATAATAATAATCTGATACAAATTACAAGGTACGATGTGTTTATATAGGCACTACAAGTCTTGCCCAGCAAGAAAATACAAAAACAGAATTATAATAGAATTTCTGCAAGATACGTTTCCTAATTTGATTATGTTTTGTAAGGAAAATTCGTGGCTGACTTTTCTTCAGATTTTCTGGAACGTTCCCCACGTAATTGGACCTCTGGACTATCTTAGAATGATAGAAAATCTCGTTATCTTCGCGTGGACTACTTACGGGCCTCAAACGGACTCAAGATATGGCCAAAACAGTGTAAACTGTGCAACCCTTCTCGAAAATCCGAATTTTAATCAATTAATTCCCAAAAAATTATAAAAGCATCCACCTTAGTCAACATTCTCGTAATCCTGCACAACTAAGCAAAACACATCAAAACTACAACAACTTGAGTCCAAGACAATCAATTTAAGCCGAAATTAAGCGATCCAAGTGGATATAAAATCCACTTATCACACTCCCAAACTTAAACCGATGCTTGTCCTCAAGCATATACAATTACAACTAACTAACTAGCTAGTACCACTTCCGTAGGTGATCACGGTTGCATTTGGCATATGCAACAAGCCCTTTAAACCCCTAGGCAGCCCTAGTGGACGAGTAAGGTCTCGTGAGGGCCTATAGCGAATGAACCCACAAAATCCATTTAACCTAATGCAATGCAATGCATGAATGCAACTAGAATGAAAAATGCAACGATCCCCTTCAAACTAACCAAAACCAACGAGCAAGCAAATATCTTAGAGAATGCAACTAAATCCAAATAGAGCTCGACCAAGTTCCCGTATACTAACAATACATGAACAGAAACGTGCGTGTGTGCAATGCTCATCAGAAATACTCCCAAAACTAGGTCAAAAATCATACATGCTCTTCGTCAAGACAATCACAGGTTTATAAATAGAATAGACTGTAGACACTTCATAACCTAAGAACACCTCCATCCTTATCCAAGGTAGACAGAAATTCATGCTTTTATTACTAAACAACTACGACACATAATATACAAGCATGCTTATTTAACCGTGCAATGGATGAGACCCCGAAAGGCTTATACAATAATACCCATGTAGCGAGCGTTGGGTTAGTGGATCCCAGACTATAAAAGCCTTAGGTCACTAGGCACAAAGTCCCCGCGAACTTAATTGCTTGAGTATTAAAGAGCTCAACCTGGTTAATTTTTGCATATAAACAATTGACACTTTTGATCTTTTCTTTTTTTTTCTTTTTTCTTCTTCTTTTCTGCTTTTTTTTTTCTTTCTCTTTTTTTTTTCTATGCAATCTGGAATGAGAATTCTCAATTCCAACCCTAGACTACTCATATAAATATGAGCCGGCTACTAGCCATTTGACGCCTAGCCATTATTGACAATTATTTACAATTTAAGCATGAAATCCCTGTTTTCCCCCAAACTTAGACTTTAGTGATCCTACGCCATCAAGGGAATAACGAAAATTCTAAATATAATCAAGTGATTAAATCTCAAAACATCCAAACAAGCATGATCTCAACCTAGCCCAAAAGCACGCAATGAGACTGTGAAAAGATTTTGTTTCTGAAGCATGCAAGTCAATTTCATAGAAACTATAAATCAACCCTCTACTCATCATTACCACACTCAATTAGACACTTACCTACCAATCAGAATTAGCTCGTCTTAAGGGATCATGAAATATGCATGATATGCAAATGCAACTAATATGAACTCACATGGTATACGAAAAAAAATAAAAACAGAATGTCCTATATGAAACAAACATAATTAATACGAACATAACATGAATGAATTACTACTAAGCATGCAAAACATGATATCCTACATGAACACATAATACAACAACTACTAATCCCTCAAACCACCCCCAAACTTAAAATATTCAATGTCCGCATTGAATGGAAGTAAATACAAGGGATAGCAGAAACATACCTACTCATCCTCACTGTCGTCACCCTCGTCATCCTCATCGGACGAATCAGGCGGAGGATACGGAGTCCGAGCTCCATATAGAGGCCACTGAACAGCAGTACCTGGTGACTAAAAAGCTGCATCCAAAGCTACGGCCATGTCCTCGGAGTACTGGCGACTGCAAACATGCATAGCATCCAACCGCCTAGTCATTCGACGAAAATAAGTATCAAAGACAGACATATCCACCATTCGCCGCTGAGGTTCTGCAATCGCTACTCCCGGTGCCCTAGGAACATGTGGCGGAGCGCCCGCTCCCTGACCACCAGCATCACAAAAAATAAAAAGCCTAGACCCCTAAGATGAGGAGTGCCGCCCGACCACTCCCCCATCCGGTCAATAGTAACATCATTAATGGAAGACATAGGTTTATGCACCGGCTCACCTTCGTACCATTTCACTTTCGAAGCATCACACAAGTACGCAATGATAGACGCATAAGGAATACTAGCCGATGAATTACTGCCCAAATACCGAAGAATAGCTTGATTAATAAGATACCCAAGGTCAACATACTCACCTCTGAGAATACCCCATAGCAGAATAGCTCTCTCAACAGTAACATCGGTCACATGGGTTGATGGAAGAATATTAGAACTGATGAAGTAGAACCATGCCTGTGCGAACTTAGACAATGATGCCGCCGGAAAAGTCCTCTTCTAGGTGGTACCCACTCTACACTTCCACTCTGTACCTGGAATACAAAGCTCACCAATGATTGCATCAAGAACAACCTCATCCCTAGTCTTTTTCCCCCAATCAGTAGCACCTCTAGGTTTAGGCGGTTGCCTAATCAAAGTACGAATCGCACGAGGCGAATAATCCACCTTCTGGCCCCTAACAATCGTGGAATTATTCCTTGCTATCGAAGCATTAGCATAAAACTCCCTAACCACATTCAATGGGGCATCATTACCAAACTCACAAAATAACGTCCAACCCCGCTCACTAATCATAGTCTCCATCTCCGCATTATTACGTGGCACAAGCCTCCTATAACCCCCTTGACAACCAACCTACCATACTCCGCTTTGGCATCCTCATTCACGAATTTTTCCACTCCATCTCCCACAACATCGTTCTCATCCAAAGTTGGACGAGCACTACTACTACTTCCCACTAATCGTGGTCGCTTAGGAGCCATAATCAACAAATATCAAGAAAAGAACAACAATCTCCAAACAATTCACCAAACAAAGACCCCCAAATTACACACTTCAAGAACCCTAATTTGCAAAATTCACAAATTCAAATAAAAGATGAGAGAAAATATTACCCAATTGAATCGAAGAGGTGAATTTGCTAGATTAATCCCCAAAACTTCGAATTTGATTCCCCTTTTGCCCTATGAATGGATGAAAGTTGAGAAGTTTGGGTAATGTAGAAGTGTTTGTGTATGCATGGGTGTATGTATATATATAGGAGATGTAATAAAGATGAAATTATATGTAGTATAGGATTGGGGTTTGTTTAGGATTGAATTTAAGGTAGAATAGGATTTGGGGATGATAGTGTGTAGAATTGGAGTTGCATTAGGATATAGGATAAGAAAAGGGGTAAAAAGAATGAAAGAATTGAGGTTTAGGGGCAAAAATTCGCAGGAATGCAGGAGAAAACAGGGCTGACTGCGCGCTGGCGCCTGTTGCGCAGCTCCAAGATGCGTTATAGGGCTGTTGGCGCGCTGGCGCTAGTTGCGCAGGCACCATCTGCGTTACACGGCGCTACTTGCGCGCTGGCGCAAGATGCGCGACACCTGCCTACGTTACTTGGTGCTCCTTGCCTTGTGGCGCAGGTAGCGCAGCTCAGTTCTGCACTGTTGTGTTGTTTTGTTGTTGTTTTTTTCTTTTTTTTTTTTGAAAACAACAACAACTTCTTTTTTTTTTCTTTTTTTTTTCTTTTTTTTTTTGAGAGAAAGGTATACACAACATACACAATACTTGGGTTGCCTCCCAAGAAGCGCTCCTTTTACGTCATTAGCTTGACGTTCTTCTCCCGAATCAAGTAGACGCCAAAACGGCGGAAATCTTATCGTGTTGAAAAGACCCGCCATAGTAATGCTTCAACCGTTGTCCATTCACTTTAAAAGCATGATCCAGTGTTGTTTCATAAATTTCAACCGTCTTAACAATAAATGGACCCGACCACCTCGACTTGAGTTTCCCCGAAAAAAGCTTGAGGCGAGAATTAAATAGCAACACCTGTTGACCTGGAAAAAATGCTTTTGGTACCAACCTTTTATCATGCCACCTCTTAACCTTCTCCTTATACATCTTGTTATTTTCGTAAGCTTGCTCACGAAATTCCTCAAGTTCATTCAACTGAAGCAACCGCTTTGCACCCGCAGCCGTGATATCTAAATTCAATTTCTTCAACGCCCAATATGCTTTATGTTCCAACTCTGCAGGCAAATGACATGATTTCCCATAAACTAACTGAAATGGTGACATACCTAGAGGAGTTTTGTAGGCAGTTCTGTACGCCCACACAGCTTCATCCAACTTCAATGACCAATCCTTACGAGACGGTTTCACCACTTTCTCTAGAATTCTCTTGATCTCCCTGTTAGAAACTTCAGCTTGGCCATTCATTTGTGGGTGATAAGCAGTGGCAACACGATGCGTCACATTATATTTCGCCATCAACGTAGTAAACTGACGATTGCAAAAGTGAGTTCCCTCATCACTTATTATAGCACGTGGAGTTCCGAAACGCGTAAAAATTTGCTTATGCAAGAAATTCAATACCACCTTTGCATCATTGGTCGGCAACGCCTTAACCTCGACCCATTTAGACACGTAATCCACAGCTAGCAAGATGTACTGATTGTTGCATGAAGAAACAAAAGGTCCCATAAAGTCAATCCCCCAGACATCAAAGATCTCTACCTCAAGAAGCATGTTAAGAGGCATCTCGTTCCTTCTAGAAATATTGCCAACCCTTTGACAACGATCACATCTCAACACGAACTGATGAGCATCCTTAAACAAGGAAGGCCAATAGAAACCTGCTTGAAGCACACGAGCCGCTATATTTTCTCCACCATAATGACCACCATAAACAGTTGAGTGGCAATCTCGCAACACACCCTCCGTCTCACTATACGGAATACATCGTCTGATCATCTGATCTGCTCCTTGTCTAAATAGAAACGGTTCATCCCAATGGTACCACTTCACATCATGTAGAAACTTCTTCCTTTGAGCACTCGAAAGATCTGGAGGAATAACATTGCTAACCAAATAGTTTACATAATCTGCAAACCATGGCTCTTCATCTTGCACTACAAACAGCTGCTCATCTGGAAAAGATTCATTAATAAGAGATTTGTTATGCAATTCCTTACCGTGGTCCTCTAAGCGTGAAAGATGATCCGCTACTTGATTTTCCGTGCCTTTCCTATCCTTGATTTCCACATCAAATTCTTGCAAGAGAAGCACCCAACGAATCAATCTAGGCTTGGAATCCTTCTTCGACATAAGATATCGAATTGCAGCATGATCAGTATACACAATCACCTTCGTACCAAGCAGATAAGACCTGAATTTCTCGAAACCATAGACAACTGCTAGCAACTCCTTCTCCGTAGTAGTGTAGTTCAGCTGTGCATCATTGAGGGTTTTACTAGCATAGTAAACCACATGAAAAATTTTATCCTTCCTTTGACCAAGCACAGCTCCAACAGCATAGTCACTAGCATCACACATAAGTTCAAACGGCTCCTCCCAATTAGGTGCGGTAATGACCGGTGTAGTAGTCAACTTCTTCTTCAAGAGCTCAAAAGCTGCAAGACACTCATCATCAAACTTGAAAGGAACATCCTTCTCCAGGAGATTGCACAAGGGTTTAGAAATTTTTGAGAAGTCTTTGATGAATCGCCGATAGAAACCCGCATGACCAAGAAAACTGCGAATTCCTTTAACAGAGATAGGTGGAGGAAGATTTTCGATTGTTTCCACCTTAGCCCTATCCACCTCAAGTCCTCTACCAGATACCTTGTGCCCAAGAATAATTCCCTCTCGCACCATGAAGTGACACTTCTCCCAATTAAGCACCAAGTTAGTCTCCACACAACGTTTCAAAACCAAGCCAAGATTATGCAAGCACTCGTCATATGAAGTACCAAAAACTGAGAAGTCATCCATAAAAACCTCCACATTCGAGCCAATCATGTCTGAGAAAATAGCCATCATGCACCTTTGAAAAGTGGCAGGAGCGCCACAAAGTCCGAAAGAAACCCGTCGGAAAGCAAAGGTACCAAAAGGACATGTGAATGTGGTCTTCTCTTGATCTTCCGGAGCAATGCAAATCTGATTGTAGCCTGAATAACCATCAAGGAGGCAATAATACTCATGTCCCGCCAACCTGTCTAGCATCTGATCAATGAATGGCAGAGGAAAATGATCTTTTCTCGTGGCTTTGTTGAGCTTCCTATAGTCCATACAAACTCTCCACCCCGTGACTGTTCGAGTAGGGATGAGCTCATTCTTTTCATTAGCAACAACTGTCACGCCTCCTTTCTTTGGCACACATTGAACCGGGCTCACCCAAGAACTCTCTGAGATAGGATATATAATACCCGCATCCAGCCACTTTAGAATTTCCTTCTTCACCACCTCTTTCATAATCGGATTAAGTCTCCGCTGATGCTCAACAGTAGGCTTAGCTCCCTCCTCTAGCAGAATTTTATGCATGTAATAAGAAGGGCTGATTCTCTTGATATCTGCTATAGTCCAACCAATTGCTGACTTGAATTCCCTTAAAATTCGCAAAAGCTTTTCTTCCGCACTAGCTGACAAGTTAGAGGCAATAATAACAGGTAATGTAGATGCATCACCAAGAAAAACATACCGCAAGTGTTCCGGAAGTGGTTTGAGTTCAAGTGTGGGAGCTTCCTCAATAGATGGTTTCAGGCGCCCCTCTGAATTTTTACGTTCTCCTAACCCAAGATTTTCAAAAGGCAAATCAAATCTCCTTTTCCAAGGGGCTGAATTTAGCTGCTGAAGTTGCTCGGCTAATTTCTCATCTTCAAAATCAGAGTCACCAACTAAAACTTTTTCCAAAGAGTCTGACTTAAGCAACTTCTCCATTTCCATAGTAACTGCAGAATCAACCCAATCCACCTTCAAACATTCTTCTTCATCTGAGGGAAGTTTCATTGCATTAAAAACATTGAAAGTGACATTCTGGTCTTGCACCCTCATGGTGAGCTCCCCTTTCTGCACATCAATCAAAGTCTTTCCCGTAGCCAAGAATGGTCTTCCCAAGATTATGGGAATCTTCTTATCTTCCTCGAAATCCAAGATAACAAAATCAGCAGGAAATATGAGTTTGTCAACTTTCACCAACACATCCTCCACTATGCCTCTAGGATATGTAACTGAACGATCAGCCAACTGCAAAGAGATGTTGGTAGGCTTTGGTTCCGGTAGACCAAGTTGCATATAGACTGACAAGGGCATGAGATTGATGCTAGCTTCCAAGTCACACAAGCACTTCGCAAAAGACAAATTACCAATAGTGCATGGAATAGTAAAGCTACCTGGATCCTTTAGTTTTGGAGGCAATTTCTGTTGCAGCACAGCACTGCACTCTTCCGTTAGAGCAACGGTCTCTAATTCCTCGAGCTTCATCTTACGAGAAAGAATTCCCTTCATGAACTTGGCATAGCTCGGCATCTGTTCAAGAGCTTCGGCAAAGGGAATGTTAATCTGCAACTTCTTGAACACCTCTAAGAACTTTGAAAATTTCTTATCCAACTGCTGCTTCTGGAGTCTTCTAGGATAAGGAGGAGGAGGATAAATCTGAGTGTTGTTCGTCGACTTCTCCACAGAATTTTCAATAGGTTCCTTGCTTTTCTCTACTTCATCACCTTGCTGATCAGCCATCAAATCAGATTGAGCAATTTCGGGCACTGCAGATTTTTCACCCTGCTGATTCTGATTATCTTCATCTTCTTCTACTGCTGATTTAGGGCCTGCTATAACTTTTCCCGATCTCAAAGTCACAGCCTTCACCTGTTCCTTGCTATCACTACATGGATTTGCTTCCGTATCACTAGGAAGAGTTCCTTGAGGCCTACTAAGTAAGGCACTTGCAATCTGTCCTATCTGAGTTTCCAAGAGCTTCTGACCAGCTTGTAGGTTCTTTAACGCTATCCACACTTCATCTGATTTTTCATTAGAAGATTGCCCCGCATGAGCCTGGGGTTGTTGCTGCTGAAATCCCGGAGGTTGATATGATTGCTTTGGAGCATACTGCTGCTGATAACCTTGATTGAATGGCCTTGCTTGCTGCCCCTGAAACTGCTGATAGGGTTGCTGAGGTTGTTGAGCACCTTGGTTGTTGCTCCAGCTGAAGTTAGGATGATTCCTGTTGCTTGGATGATAGGTGGCTGGTACTGGTGCAGCAGGTCTCTGAAAATTACTTACGAACTGTGCTGATTCAGAAGAGATAGCACACTGATTCGTCTCATGTGCGCCCGCACATAGCTCACAAACACTAGCAACCTACTGAACTCCATAATTAGCAAGAGAATCCACCTTCATCGAAAGAGCCTTCAACTGAGCTGCAATAGCTGAAGCTGTGTCAACTTCAAGAACACCTGCTACCTTACCTTGAGAAAGCCTCTGTGTTGGATTTTGATATTCGTTAGCAGCCATCATCTCAATAAGATCATATGCTTCCTCATAGCTCTTCGCCCATAGAGCACCACCAGATGCTGCATCTAGCAAAGGCCTAGACTGTGCTCCCAACCCATTGTAGAAACTATTAATAACCATCCAATCAGGCATGCCATGATGAGGGCACCTTCGTAGCATCTCCTTATAACGTTCCCAAGCCTCACACAAAGATTCGCCAGATTGCTGTTGAAATTGAGTTAACTGGTTCCTTATTGCTGCAGTTTTCGCCATAGGAAAGAATTTAGTAAGAAACTTCTGAGCAAGATCATCCCATGTAGTAATGGAACCAGCTGGTAGAGAGTGTAACCAGCCCTTAGCCTTATCCCTTAAGGAGAATGGGAAAAGCCTCAACTTGATAGCATCATCCGACACACCATTAAATTTGAAAGTGTCGCAGATCTCGATAAAGTCCCTGATGTGCATATTAGGATCCTCTGTCGAAGCACCCCCAAACTGAACCGAATTCTGCACCATCTGAATTGTGCTCGGCTTGATCTCAAAGTTATTCGCTGCAATAGCTGGCCTGACAAAACTAGATTGTATGTCAGTAATCTTCGGCTTCGAATAGTCCTTCAAAGCCTTAACTGCTGCTGGTAAATCTGCCATCTCTACAATAGTTTCAAGTACCTCTTTCTGATTATCTACTACAAGACCGTCTTCTGCCAGTTTTTCCTTACGAGCCTGCAAACGTGTTCGCATACACGTTCAAGTACCTGAAAACACAACGAAACAAACAACTAAGTAAGAAATCCGAGTCAGTGAATGCTAACGACCACTGATGACAAGCACATAAACTAAACAAAACACCGATGATCCCCGGCAGCGGCGCCAAAAACTTGTTAGCACAAAATTACGAAAGCGCACGTAGTCACAAGTAATATAATTAAAGTTCGTTCCACAGAGATCTGGTAAAGTTTAATCAGTAAATATGCCTATGCAACAATGTTTGGTTTTAATCCACTGCTAAGACAAATAACAATTTTGGTATTGATTAATTAAATTAACGAGGATGTAATTTTTAAACTAAGAATTAAATTAACTAATGAGATTGAATTCGAATTACTAATATGAGAATAAACATGGGATCCCAACTTCATTAAATACTTCCCTTAGATCTGACGCCTTTAATCTTTATATGAAATGATTTTGATATCTGATCAGATAACACGAAACCAGTATACGCTACCTGTCAGCATACGCATACCAAACTAAACATACATCCACAAAAGAGATAGAAGATGAATAGACACCAATTATGCTTAGACCCTATATGTCTATAGAATTTGAAAACATAACGGTTGAAGAACAGGTTATCCATTAAGATCACATAGGGTAGTATAAGTATTTTCATCTCACACCATGAATCATATTGACAATCAATTGTGAACCTATGCTAGCATGGCAAGTTCTAAATCTCAAGATCCACTTTCACTTCACAGGAGATTAACAATTCAATTTAGATGTTAGCTACACATCTAAAAGCATTAAGATTAACCATACGAGGATATCAATTTCACATCACACACAGATCTTTACAGCATCAAGATACCAAGTTCCATAAATAACTCCGTTAGAATCCCATGACAACGTTTAGCTCATAATTGAACTATTCATCGTCATGGGATTTGATGAAAACATAATAATTAACAATATATGAAAGAAAGAAACAATAATATTAATAAAAACAAGAGTTGAGAAAACAAATCTATAATCCAAAGTATACAGAAGATGAAGTAGATCTAGATCTTTGCTTGTCACCGAGCTTGAATCCTTCTCCACTTTTCTCTCTTGCAGTTCTACGTTACAATAATAATAATCTGATACAAATTACAAGGTACGATGTGTTATATAGGCACTACAAGTCTTGCCCAGCAAGAAAATACAAAAACAGAATTATAATAGAATTTCTGCAAGATACGTTTCCTAATTTGATTATGTTTTGTAAGGAAAATTCGTGGCTGACTTTTCTTCAGATTTTCTGGAAAGTTCCCCACGTAATTGGACCTCTGGACTATCTTAGAATGATAGAAAATCTCGTTATCTTCGCGTGGACTGCTTACGGGCCTCAAACGGACTTCTAGAACTCAAGATATGGCCAAAACAGTGTAAACTGTCCAACCCTTCTCGAAAATCCGAATTTTAATCAATTAATTCCCAAAAAATTATAAAAGCATCCACCTTAGTCAACATTCTCGTAATCCTGCACAACTAAGAAAAACACATCAAAACTACAACAACTTGAGTCCAAGACAATCAATTTAAGCCGAAATTAAGCGATCCAAGTGGATATAAAATCCACTTATCAGTGTCTAGGTTATAAGCCAGAGAATGAGAAAAAGAATAAAGGTAAAGTTGTTACTCTTGAAACAACAGAACCAGGAAGAGTTGTTGTGAATGAGTCAACAAATCCAAAAACCTACAGATATTTTATAGACAGAACAAAAACTGAATTAAAACCTGTTAATTATGTGTATCCAGAAAATCCTAAATCTACTTCAGAAAAGGGATCTACTTCTACACAAAATTCTGAGTCTAAAATTGTCAAAAAAAAATGTAGGTCTTTTGTCTAAGAAACAACTGAGAGACAGAATCTATGAAGTAATAGATAAAAAGAAAGTTTCTACTGCTAAAAGGAACAGGAATGGTAAAGTTGGAATAAACAAAGAGAATAATTATAAGTATATTCCAAATGCACCAAGGAAAGTATGTTTTAACTGTGGTAACTCTAATCATCTTTCTATTGATTGCAGGAAGAGTAAAAAGAAGGCTACTGTAATTCCTAAGTCTGACATTAGGAATAGATCAGTATTTTATAAACCACAGAATCCCTGTTTTCATTGTGGTAGTAAATGGCATTCTATTTATACATGTGAAGAATACCATAGTTTGTACTACAATCTTTATGATCCATTGCCAAAGTTTAATAAAACTGCAAATTCTGGTAAAACAAAGAATGTGAATTTTAAGCATGCAGCTGTTAAATCTGATAATTACATGGCAAATTCTGATGGACTTAATCCTAAAGAAAATGCTTTTGTTAAGAAATCTTCTGCTGCTAAAAATGTTAAATTGCATGCAAAAAGAACCCAACAAGTGTGGGTTCTTAAAAATTCTAACTGAGTTCTTTATGATTCTGATTGCAGGGTAAAAAGAAAAATGTGTTAGTCATGGATAGTGGATGCTCTGTACACATGACAGGAAACAAAACCTTGTTGTCAGGATTTGAAGAGAAGGCTGGCCCAACTGTGTCTTATGGAGATGGCAACATTGGACAAACTTTGGGATATGGCAATATAATCATTGGAAATGTCATCATTGAAAAAGTAGCTATGGTGAAGGGACTCTGTTAGGAATAATTCATGAGTTGTGATGTTAAGAATAGAATTTTGCTAATACTTCTTGTATATCCTGATCTTATAAAGGATTTAGCACTTTGTATAGGATATATGTGTTAGACAGTAATTTGTGGAGGTTTGTCAAGAATAGTGCGTCAGAGACTACATTTCAGGAACTAAGAGCAGATCCTGATACAGCAAGTCAGATCCTGATCAAATACTGATGGGGTGATCAGATCCTGATTCAATGGGAAATCCGGATATCAGTCGTGTTACTGATGATGTCATTATGGATGCTACAGAAACTGGCAAGTGCTATAAAACAGGATCGTTGTTTTGAAAAACAAGCAAGAAGATATTGTGAAGGAAATGAATTCTCTATTGATGGAAACTATCAACTGGACGGCAGAACATTGTCATAGATAGATTATAATTCTGTTATTAGTTGATAGGTAGCATTATAAATACTCTCTCTATATTATTGTAAAAAGAGCGGAATTGAGAATTGTAGAGTGCATATCGTGTGAAGCTCTGTATAAGGTTTGTATTCGAGAGTTCGAAACAAACAGAGAGAGAGATTTGTATTGTCAGCAGCTGCTAAAGGTATTGTACACCTTTGGTATTGTTTGTATTTGATTTATTTTAATACAAAAAAAGTTTGATTCATTCATTTGTTCTTGTTCATCTAATCAAGCAAAAATCAGACACAATTATATAACTTGTATTCAACCCTCCCTTCTACAAGTTATTCGAGTTAACAATTGGTATCAGAGCAGGTTGATTTCGAATAATCATAAAGATCTTTAATCATATCTGGTTACAAGGATGGTAATACTAAGATCCCTATGCTCAAGAGAAACGAATATACTCTATGGGAAGTGAAGATGTTGCATCACCTGGAAGCAACAGATCCTGATTATCTTGACCGAATCAGAGATGGGCCTTTTGTTCCAACAAGGCTTGTTCCTCAAGCAACTATCGAAGGAAAAGTTGTTCCAGAACATACAGTAGAGATGCCTAAATCTGAATGGACATATAAGGAAAATGAGAACGTTCTTATGGATGCTAAAGTGAGAAACATACTGTTCAACAGTCTTGATTCTTTTCTCACTAACTATATTCTCTCTTGTAAAACTGCTAAGGAGATATAGGATAATCTAAAGGTTCACTGTGAAGGAACAAAACCTGTCAGGAAGAATATGAGGACACTTCTCATACAACAGTATGAGTACTTTGAATCCAAGTCTGGTGAGTCACTTACTGAGACCTTTGATAGATTTACTAAACTCATCAATGAGATGGCAATGCATGGTAAATATTATGACTTGGAGGATATGAATACGAAGTTCATGAAAGCACTTCCTGATTTCTACAATGAGAAGATATCTGCAATTGAGGAAGCTAATGATAATGATCTGGATGAAATATCATTAGAAGCAGTTTATGGAAAATTGAGAGCTTATGAACTTGACAGGTAGTAGAAAAAAAGCAGGAGTGAAGGAAAGATGAAAACTGTTGCACTCACTGCTCAATCTGAATCAAAGAAGCCTTCAGAAGAAAAGTCTGAATCTACTGAAAGAGACTTGAGGAAGAAGAAGAGCAAAGAAAGTTCTGAGTCAGAGACTACAAATATAGACTCTGAAGATAATGACTCTGAATCAGAGATGCAAGAACTCTTTGTTATGTTTGCTAAAGCTTTCAAGAAAGGAAGATTCAATAGGAGAAGATTTAGCAAAGGCTCTTTTCAGAAGAAAGAGGAGAAGAAGAGTGACAAAGGCAAAAGTACAATTATCAAGCTTGATAACGCCAAGATCAAGTGCTTTAGCTGCAGTGAGCTTGGACACTTTGCTAGTGAGTGCAAGAAGCCTAGGAATTTAGGGAAGGGTAATGCACTCATGGTCACACAGAAGGATTGGGCAGACTCCAGTGATTCTGAAGATGAATTGGATTATGACAACATTGCATTGATGGAAAGTGCTTCAGACAAGCCTGGATCTCCAAAGAAAACTTCTTCATCTTCTGTTAAGGTATCACTTCACTCTCTTGATTCATTTGATAGCTTAGATTCTGATGATATTAGATCTATTCATGTTGAGTTTAAGAATCTTATGACTAATTTCAAAATTCTTGCTAGTGAAAAAGATGAACTTAAGGCTAAGAATGATGAATTAGTTAGTAGAAATAATTTTCTTGAATCTGAGTTAATTCAAATGGAAGAATATAGGTTAAGTTCTGATAAAGCTAAGCATGATTATGGTGTTATCCTTGAGGCTTATGACTATGTAAGAAAAGAACTAGAGGAAGAGAGAGATGTGATTAAAACCATTAACAATTCTGGTAAAAAGACTCAAGAAATCATTGAAAATCAAATCCTTGGTAAAGTTAATGGTTTAGGTTTTGATAAGGCTAGGCAAGAAAATACTGTAGCTATTGTCAATGACGATAGTAAAATTGAAGCTAGCACATCTAAGTCTGAAGGTAAGAAGATAGTTTCTGAACCTAAACATGTTAAATTTGTTGATTCTAAAGGTACCCCAGTTGTGCACAAAAGAATTAACAATAACAATTCAGATGAGAGAGTGTTAGAAAAACCTAAGAATGTCAACATAGGTTTTTTGTCTAAGTCTCAGTTGAAACAGAGACTAGAAGGTATTTCAGAGTCAAGCAAGATCAGAAGAAATAGGAATGGAAAAGAAGGTATTAACAAAGAGAATAATTACAAGAATGTACCTGATGCACCTAGGAAGAAATGCTATAAATGTGGAAATCATAATCATTTGGCCCTAGACTGCAATCAAAAACCTTCTTGGAAAATTGAGTCCAGACTCCCCAAGACTCAGAGAATTCAATACCAACCACAAGAACCCTGTTATCATTGTGGTAGTTTACTTCATTCCATTTATATGTGTAAGGAATATCATGAACTGTATTATGACTATTATTCTCTGAAATCTGAAACTCCTATCACAAACAGTTTGTGAAATCTAAGTCTAAGGTTGACTCTGCAACAGGTAAATCAAAAGCAAAATCTTCAAAGCCTGTTGGTTCAAAAGTTAGTAAGAAAGGATCCAATCAAAGTTTGGTCCTAAAAAATTCTAACTAGCTACTTTTTGTTTGCAGGGCACTGGAAAGAAGCATTCAATTATCTTGGACAGTGGATTCTCTGGACATATGGCTGGAAAGAAGTCCCTGCTTACAAAGTTTGAGAGGAAAGCTAGCCCAGTAATATCCTTTGGAGATGGTAACAAAGGAGAAACTCTGGGATATGGCTCAATTATTTTGGGGAATGTCATCATAGAAAACGTAGCACTGGTTGAAGGCTTGAAACACACACTTTTAAGCATAAGTCAACTGGGTGATAAGGGTTACCAATCAATCTTTGACAGTAAAGGATGCAAAATCTTGAATATGAAGAATGGAGACATTGTTTTGACTGGTCAGAGACATGGTAACATATATGAAGCCAGCTTGAGTGACACATATAAAGGAACTGTCAGATGTCTTTACAGCAAGGCCTCAAATGATGAAAGCTGGAAGTGGCACAAGAAGCTCTCACATCTCAACTTCAAGAAGCTTAATCAACTTGTTAAGCACCATCTGGTGTGAGGCCTACCTCAGGTAAATTATGTGCAAGATGGACTTTGTGATGCTTGTCAGCTTGGAAAACAAAGAAGAACCACTTTCAAGAGCAAGACAGAAAATTCAATTACTGAACCATTTCACATGCTGCATCTTGATTTATTTGGTCCAGTAAACATTATGTCTATCAACAAGAAAAGATATGCTCTAGTTATAGTAGATGATTACACAAGGTTCACATGGGTATTCTTTCTACACAACAAGGATGAAGCTCCTCAGCAAATCATTGAACTTGTCAAGAATATTCAAAATAGCTCTGAGTACAAGGTCAAAGTGCTCAGAAGTGACAATGGTACAGAATTTAAGAATTCTACAATGTAGGAGTATTGTGCATACAATGGAATTACTCAACAGTTTTCTACACCTGGAACACCTCAGCAGAATGGTGAAGTAGAAAGAAAGAACAGAACTCTCATAGAGGCAGCAAGAACCATGCTTGCAGATGCAAAGCTTCCAACCTATTTCTGGGCAAAAGCTATCAACACTGCATGTTTCACTCAAAACTGTACCTTGGTAAATGCTCATGGTAAGACTCCCTATGAGATGATCAAAGGAAAGAAACCAAGTGTGAAATACTTTCACATCTTTGGATGTAAATGCTATGTCCTAAAAGTTCATCCAGAACAACTTGGGAAATTTGAAGCAAAATCAGATGAAGCAATCTTTCTAGGATATTCAGCATCAAAGGCCTTCAAAGTATACAATCTCAGAACTCACATTGTTATGGAATCAATTCATGTTGCATTTGATGATAAGAAGTTTAGAATTTTGCAAACTGATGAAAGCCATGACAATCTGGAATTTGAAAATCTTAAGTATTCTGAGATTCTCTCCAGCAATGATGAAGGTTCTCCAGAGGAAATCTCTATCGCTTCTCAAAGGAATGCTACTGTTGAGGGGGAGAAATTCAATCAAGGAGAACACAGTACTGGTCAGGATCAGACTAGTCGTTCAGAGTCTACTTCATCAGGAACTGATCCTTCAGAGTCTAATGAAGGAAGATCAGAAACTAGCAGCAGTATTGAATCCACTGATTCTACTGATCAAGGGGGAGCTTTTGAAGGAAATGAACACTCTTCTACAAGAGATACCACTAACTTAGGGGGAGAGTCTAGCAGGAGGAATCTACCACCTGTTAGAAAATCGACAAAGGATCATACTGAAGATTTGATTATTGGTGATCCAAATAGTGGTGTTCGAACTAGAAGATCAATTCAAAATGAATGCTTGTACAGCTGTTTTCTCTCAAAGAATGAACCTAAGAAGGGTGAAGAAGCCTTACAGGATCCTGATTGGGTAATAGCAATGCTGGAAGAATTGAATAAGTTTGAGAGGAACAAAGTTTGGAAATTAGTACCAAGACCTAAAGATAGATCTATTGTTGGTGCTAAATGGGTTTTCAGAAACAAGCTAGATGAATCTGGTATGATTGTAATAAACAAAGCAAGACTGGTTGCCAAGAGTTATTCTCAGAAAGAAGGAATTGACTATGATGAAACCTTTGCACCTGTAGCAAGATTGGAGGCAATCAGAATGTTTCTTGCATTTGCAGCTCATTCAAAATTCAAGGTATACCAGATGGATGTAAAGAGTGCTTTTCTAAATGGTAAACTTTATGAGGAAGTGTATGTGGAATAACCACCTGGTTTTGTTGATCCAAAGTTTCCAAATCATGTCTACAAACTTGACAAGGCACTCTGTGGACTAAAGCAGGCACCAAGAGCATGGTAAGAGACTTTGTCTAAATTTCTTCTTGAAAATGGCTTCACAAGAGGTACAATTGACAAAACTCTATTCTTTAGAAAGATAAAAGTTGATTTGCTTTTAGTTCAAGTTTATGTTGATGATATTATATTGGGTTCTACTAATGAAAAGCTATGTGCTAAGTTTAGCAAGCTTATGCAGTCTAAGTATCAGATGAGCATGATGGGTTAACTAAATTAATTTTTAGGCTTGTAGGTCAAACAGACTGAGACTGGTATTTTCATTAATCAGTCAAAGTATATCAAAGATCTTTTAAAAAGGTTTGACTTTCAAAATTGTGCAATCGCAAAGACACCCATGGCAACAACCACTAAGCTAGACTCTGATCCTAAGGGAAAGAGTGTTGATAACACTAGCTATAGAGGCATGATAGGTTCACTGTTATATTTTACTGCAAGTAGACCAGATATATTCTTCTCTACCTGTTTATGTGCTAGATTCCAAAGTGATCCTAAGGAATCTCATTTAATTGCTGTGAAGAGAATTTTTAGATATCTCAAGGGAACTCCAAATCTTGGTTTGTGGTATCCAAGAGAATCTGATTTCTCCCTAATTGGTTATTTAGACTCTGATTATGCAAGGTGTAAAATAGACAGGAAAAGCACTACAGGTACATGTCAATTCTTGGGAAACAGATTGATTTCTTGGGCAAGCAAGAAGCAGCAATCAGTTTCAACCTCAACTGTAGAAGCTGAATACATTGCAGCAGGCAGTTGTTGTGCTCAACTCCTTTAGATAAGAAATCAGTTGATGGATTATGGTATGACACTAAGTAATATTCCTATCTTTTGTGATAATACTAGTGCTATCAAAATTGCAGAAAATCCAGTTCAACATTCAAGGACTAAGCACATTGATGTCAGGTATCATTTTATTAGAGAACATATTGAAAATGGTACTGTGGAACTTCATTTTGTTCCTACTGACAAACAGCTTGCAGATATTCTAACTAAACCACTTGATGAGGCTACATTCATTAGATTGGTTAGTGAGTTAGGAATGTTAAATTTTTAGACCTTTAACATCTGCATAAGTAGCAAGGTATGTTGTTTCAGCTTATAGGCTTGATATCTTTGTCAGGATCTATACTTGATTGTTAAATGCTTAAGCTGTAACATTTTATCTTGATAAATTACAGTATGATAGACTTGTTAATAAACATCAGGATTGCTATCGGTATGCTGACGTCATCAGTATTGACATCAGGATTGTATCGTCAGTATCAGGATTGTGAAATTTGTGTGTCTTACTGTTTCAAATTCTGAAGTTCATGTTATTTAGTGGTTCAATTCTGAGTTTTTTTAAGTCTATGTTAGCAAGTTTTATTACATGCATACTCATAATTTATATCATTATTCATGTCAGTCAATAAACAAAGATAGACAAGTAGATATTAAGAAAACTTGTATTTCCATTAATCAAAAGCATTACATACATGAAAATGAAATACAATCCTTCTTTTTGTCTAACTACTACTGATAATTCTATTCTTGTCTAAAGCTGTTACTGCTTCAATTCTCAACGATCGACTTCAGGACAAGGAGCATCTCAAGACTGGATTCCTTGTCTGGGCGACTTGAATGAAAGCAGCTGACTCATCTTCATGCTTATTGAAGAAGATGAATAGCATCTCCATCATGATCAACCTCAGACTCTTCACCAAATTCTTCATCCTCAAGGTGTGAAGAGATTAGAGGAGGATTGTATCCAACTGGTAGATGTTTTAGAGGAGATTCGTGGAAATTATCGGGGTTAAGACCAACCATATCTGACTCAATGAGAAAAGTCATCTTTTCTAAGAGATAGCTTACTTGCTCCTGATCATCAAGAGTAAAGAACTTCTCAGTGGTAATGAACCAAAAGCTAGGGTTCATATGAAGATTTGGGTTGGAAGTCATGATGGAAAGAGAAAAGAATGAAAAGGTTTAGGAGAATGGCATAAGACGTCGGTTTCTTTTATAGAAAGACATGAGAAGCTGAACAGTCGTTTGGGAAATATTAATACAGACAGTCA
Organism: Saposhnikovia divaricata; assembly: GCA_036435485.1. Taxonomy (NCBI): domain Eukaryota; kingdom Viridiplantae; phylum Streptophyta; class Magnoliopsida; order Apiales; family Apiaceae; genus Saposhnikovia; species Saposhnikovia divaricata. The sequence continues at coordinate 160,345,614 of CM071596.1, read as the reverse complement.
TAATTATGTGTGACTATATTTCTTGTATTTTCAAGAAATATTGAACGAATTTAACCAATTGATTTTGTTCAGATTTTATTTATTTCTTTTACAGGTAAAAGAAAATGCCATGTGGAAACTTCATTTAGTCTCTGGAATCAGGATGATATTGATCAGGAATACAAGTGTGTTCACATCAGGATTAGTAATTCTTTTTATTTAGAAATCACATTGAATCGTGTGATTATCCTGATGAGAAGATCATATCAGGAAAAGGAAGCTGATCAATATTGATTTTTATCTTGATTTTACCTTGACTTATTTACTTGAAATTATTTTTGGTTTTTATTTTCCAAAAGTCGTAGGTAACTGCATTTTTCAGGGACTGACACCTGTTAACCTACTTGTCAACGTGGGATAATGGGTCTGAAGGATTTTTGAAATATAATTATTTTGACCCTCTAATCGTGTAATTACTTTCTCTAATTTCATTCTCTAAAGCAAAAACACTCTCGAGTTCTCAAAATCACTAATCAATTTCAAAGATTTCTTAAGTTCTTTTTAGATCAAAATGGCAACTCAAATAAGACTACCCAAATCAGTAGCTTTCAAGTTTGGTGACTTTGATTTTATGATGAACAATCATGTTGCAGCTATCACCAATAAGGAAGGGGTGTCAACCAATTTTCACCCGATAATGGACTTTATGGCGAAAGGACCATTAAGCTATGCCTTGACAGCATCTCCACAAATTAATCAAGTAGCTGTTTCACAAGCTTGGGAGAATGCTGAGGTAATTGACTCTACTCAGAGTCAATCAGGTAAGATTGTTCTACACTTAGGACAAGACTCATTTGATCTTACTGAATCTGTTGTTAATTCAGTACTTCGCTTACCTGTCAGTACGAATTTTAAGAATGTACCATCTGATGATGATGTGAGAACTATGTTATCTAAATTAGGTTATGATGGACCTCTAGATAACATGAGCCAGTTAAATAGATCTTTTCTTAGGAAAGAATGGTCTTTCTTCTTTGATCAAATTGCTAAATGTTTTACTGGTAAATGTAGTTCTTTTCAACAAATTACTGTTGTTACATCACATATTGCATATGGCTTGCTTTATAACAGAGTAATTAATTTTGGTCACATTATCTTAAATCAGATGTGTATTAAACTTGGTTCAAGAGATCATGACAGGAATATGGTTTATTATCACAGATTCATGCAACTGTTTATTAACCATTTCATTCCTGATGTTGAAGCTAGATTTGGTAGAGAATATTGTGTTTCTTCTTATGTACAGCAAAAGATAATTTTCTCTGACATTACAAAGAAGGACAGTGAAAAGAATCTAGATGAAATACATGCATTACACTATCCAAATCATGTTCAGGTAATTCTAAGAACTCATCTTCCTACTATCTATAATTCTTCTTTCTTTGGTGGTGAAATGACTCAGGAATCTCAGTTGGAGAACCCCCCTGTGTCTACCCAAGTAGCCAAAAACATTGAAGTCTCTGAAACAATTCTGGAACCAAACTTTGATTCACAGGCTATTGTTTCAAAGAAGCCAACCTCTGGTGTTTCTCAAAAGACATTAGTTGTAAGGAAGAGAAGATTTGTCATTTCAAAAAGTAGTTCTTGTTAAATATAATTGATGTGTTTTGATCAGTGTTTAAGTGTTACAGGGAGTTATCAGAGTTTAGCTGGAAGCAGTCAGAGTTTGTGTAAACTCCGACAGTTGGAAGCTCAACAGAGTTTGTTAAACTCTGTTTGAAGGAAGCACGTCTACTGTTCAACAGTGATTAAAGATTAATTATGGAAGCGATATCTTTGAAGATTTGATAGCTATCAAAGAGATCGAGTTGACATAGGAGACGTGTGACAATCTGTAATTGATATCATTGTATAGCTGATTATTAGGAATATCAATTAGAGATTGTATCGTAGCTGTATGTTATATAAATACAGATAGGTTAACCCTAGAAGGGTATCGATAACGAATTATCATTATTGTAACCTAGCAGCTCTTTGTGATATTTTACATCACGAAGAGGGTTTGAAATACAAGAAGTTTTTAAGTGCATAAACGCTTTTACTTGTTAATCTCTCATACAAAGTTGATTACTATTTGTGTATTCGGCCTAACAAGTGGTATCAGAGCCAATCTGTTACTTTATTACAGGTTAAGATCCAAACACAACAATAATCATGTCAGAAATTCCTCCACCAACACCTACTGTTTCTGAAAAGGCTCCTACTACTGTGAGTCGTTATGAACCAATCAGGGTTCCTATTCTGAGGCCATTAGAGTATGCTATGTGGAAGGTCAAGATGACTATGTTTCTGGAGGCTACAGATCCAGAATATCTTGACAGGATTTATGAAGGCCCTCACAATCCTACAAAGCTATCTGTTGCACTTGCTGGTGAAGCAGCAAAAATGGTTCCAAAGGAAAAGAAGGACATGACTCCTGAAGATCTATCATCAATTGCTAAGGATGCAAAAGTTAGGCATTTACTACATAGTGCCTTAGACAATGTTATGTCTAACAAAGTCATTAACTTCACCACTGCAAAAGAGATATGGGATGCACTTGAAGTCAGGTGTCAAGGAACTGCAGCTATTAAGAAGAATAGGAGAAACATACTCACACAAGAGTATGAGCATTTTGAGGCTAAACCTGAAGAGACCATGACAGAAACATTTGATAGATTCTGTAAACTAATTAATGATCTGTCATTGGTCAACAAAGAATATGATCTAGAAGACTCGAATCTCAAGTTTCTTCTTTCTCTACCTGAAAAGTGGGATGTGAAAACAACCACTATAAGAGACAACTATGATCTTGCTGAAACAGAGATTGATGAAATTTATGGACTGCTCAAAACTTATGAATTGGAAATGGAGCAGAGAAACAGGAGATCAAGTAGAAAAGGAAAGTCTGTTGCTCTTAATGTTGAAGAGAAGCCTCAGAAGAAAGAGGCAACAAGAAGGAAAATGAAGGGAAAAGCTTTGGTCATACATTCAGAAAGTGATTCACCAAACTCTGATTATGATTCAAATTCTTCTGAATCATCTGACTCTGAGGATGATGAAGAAGAAATGAGAAAAATGGCTGTGCTGATGGTGAAGACTTTCAAGAAAATGGGCTTCAAGAATTTCAAGAAAGGAAAAATGTTTTCTAGGGATTCAAATGAAGACAGGAAAAGCTACAGGAAATCTGATAAGAGAGATTCTAAAGGGAAGAAGGATAAGTCTGAAATTCAATGCTACAAGTGTAAGGAGATGGGTCACTATGCTCCTGAGTGCAAGAAGGGTAAAACTGGAAAGGTACTCTACACTAAAGGCAGAGATTGGGCAGATACTTCAGATTCTGATGAAGAAGTGAACTATGCTCTCATGGCTACTACTGAATCAGAATCCTCTGAAAATCAGGTACCTCCAACTACCTATGCTTATAATATTGATGACATTGCTCAATTAAGAATTTTTCTTAAGTCATTGCATATAAGTTATAGGGATCAGACTTTAGAAAATGAGAGGATAAAAGCTGAAAACTCTGAACTTAAAGAGAGAAATAAACTTGTTGAAGAGAAACTTGAAAACATGCAACAAGTTCAGAAAGAAAGAGATGATGCTGTTTCTATAGAACAAGATTTGCTTCAGAAATATAAACAACTAGAATCTGAGTTGGAGGAAGCAAATAAGAAAATTAGGACTTGGACTAATTCTGGAAAGGACACTCAACAGATTTTTCAAACAGACACTGTTGGTCTAGGTTATAATGAGGGAGATGAACTTAGATATCAAAATCAAGTTAAAGTCAGAAATAAATTTGTTCATGGAACCAGTATATTTTTGTCTGAGAATGAAAAAGAAGCTGTCCAAAGAAAACCAGTAAAAACTAGTGTTAAACAGGTTAATATTGGTTCAATGACAGATAAACAACTCAAACATAAACTGAAGGAGTTAAAATCTGTTGAGAAAAAGAAAGTGTCAAACAAGAACAGAAATGGAAAAGTAGGCATTACTTCAGGAAATAAACCAATGCTTGCTAGTTATGCTCCAAGAAAGACATGTCATAACTGTGGTAGTACTAAGCATCTTGCAAATTTCTGCAAGAAAAATAAAAATATAAATTCTTTACCTACAAAGTCTGAGGTAAAGAAGGATTTTGCTAGAACTAAGCCACAGACTCTATGCACACACTGTGGAAGCACTTGGCATTCCATCTATACTTGCAGAAAATATCATGCTATCTATCATAATTACTATGAACTGAAACCCAATCTAAAATGGGTTAAAGTTGATACTGCAAGTGTAAACACTGATACTGTTTGCTCAAACTCTGATAATGTTAATTCCGCTGCAAAAGCTAACAAAGTTAAGAATGCCAAAGGATCCAAGCAAGTCTGGATCCTTAAAACTAATCCTCAGTAATTGTTTGTGATTGCAGGGTAACAGGGAGGCAACCCTAGTCGTGGACAGTGGATGTTCAGGACACATGACTGGAAATAAAGCCCTGCTATCAGAATATGAGGAGAAGGCTGGCCCAAAAGTTTCCTATGGTGATGGCAATATAGGAAGAACATTGGGATATGGCAATATCAATCTTGGAAATGTCATCATCAACAATGTAGCTCATGTCCCAGGACTCAAGCATGACTTGCTATCTGTGAGTCAAATCTGTGACAAGGGATATCATGTAGATTTCCAACCTGAATATTGTGAAATTATCAGCAAATCTACAGGAAAGGTTGTTCTAGTTGGTCACAGGCAAAACAACATTTATGAAATCAAGCTTTTGATAGAATCTGTTGGAAAAGCTGTTTGCCTGTCTACAAGAATGTCTAGTGAAGAGAGTTGGAAGTGGCACAAGAAACTCTCACATTTGAACTTGAACAACATCAATGAATTGATCAGAAAGGATCTTGTAAGAGGACTCCCAAAGACCCTGTTAAATGTTGATGGCCTATGTGACTCATGTCAGAAGGCTAAACAAAGGAAGTCATCTTTCAAGAGCAAAACAGAATCTTCTATCACTGATCTTCATCATCTTCTTCATGTTGATCTATTTGGTCCAGTAAATGTTATGTCTATTGCAAGGAAGAAATATGCTTTAGTCATTGTTGATGAATACACTAGATTCACCTGGGTGTATTTTCTAGCAAAGAAGGATGAAACTGCATTGACTCTGATGGAGCATGTGAAGCTTCTGGACAAAGGATCAAGCAACAAAGTGAGAATCATTAGAAGTGATAATGGAACTGAGTTCAGAAATGCAACAATGGAAGAATTCTGCAAGGACAATGGAGTGAAACAAGAATTTTCAGCACCTGGTACACCACAACAAAATGGTGTAGTTGAAAGGAAAAATAGAACCTTAATTGAAGCTGCCAGAACTATGCTTGATGAAGCAAAATTGCCAACTTATTTCTGGGCAGAAGCTGTTCAAACTGCTTGTTTTACTCAAAATGCAACACTGATCAATAAGCATGGAAAGACACCATATGAGATGGTGAAGAAAAAGAAGCCTAACCTGAAATACTTTCATATTTTCGGGTGCAAATGTTTCGTTTTGAAGACTCATCCAGAACAGTTGACCAAGTTTGAGCTAAAGGCAGATGAAGGAATTTTTGTTGGCTATCCGCTGTCAACAAAGGCATTCAGAGTTTACAATCTGAGAACTAAAGTGATCATGGAATCTATACATGTGTCTTTTGATGATAAGAAGATAACTGGACTGAAAGACAAAGACGAATATGATCAACTGAATTTTGAAAATGAAGTTTTAAACTCTGATGAAGGAAACTCTGAAGAAACAATTCTGACAGACTCTGTTGAAACAAACTCTGAACCTCTACTGGTAAATTCTGGAGAAACTTCTCAGTCACAAGAAAGAGGAGAACCAGTTGAGGGTGAGCATGATCAAGATGAAGACTCAAACACTGATACTGAGTCAACTGAAAAATCTGGATCAAACTCTGATGTTTCAAACTCTGAAAATTCAAATTCTGACTCTGGACAGTCAAGTTCAGGGGGAGTCTCAGAAAACGAAAATAGATCACAACAAAATCAGGAGAACATGGATCAAGGGGGAGGATCACATGTTGACAGAAGTCATTTGCCTTCTGCTAGGAAATGGACTAAATCACATACACCTGATTTGATAATTGGTGATCCAGATGCAAAAGTAAAGACAAGAAGTGCTATTGCAAGTGAATGTCTATTTCATGCATTCTTGTCTAAAAATGAACCAAAGAAAGTGGAAGAAGCTCTTCAAGATGCAGACTGGATAACAGCAATGCAGGAAGAGTTAAATGAATTTGAAAGGAATGAAGTTTGGACCCTTGTACCAAGACCAAAGAACAGATCTATTGTGGGTACTAAATGGGTTTTCAGAAACAAGACTGACAGTGAAGGTGTTATCACGAGGAACAAGGCTAGACTGGTAGCAAAAGGTTATTCACAGCAGGAAGGAATAGATTATGATGAAATATTTGCTCCAGTAGCAAGATTGGAGGCAATCAGAATTTTTCTAGCATATGCCTCTCACAAGAAAGTCAAAGTGTTCCAGATGGATGTGAAAAGTGCTTTTCTGAATGGAAAGCTTGAAGAAGAAGTGTTTGTTGAACAACCACCAGGATTTGTGGACCCCAAATATCCAGATTATGTCTACAGGCTAGATAAGGCACTATATGGACTTAAGCAGGCACCAAGAGCATGGTATGAGACACTTGCTCAGTTTCTTCTAGAAAGTGGATTCAACAGAGGAACAATTGACAAAACTCTGTTTTATTTCAATCAAGGAAGTGACCTCCTTTTAGTTCAAATTTATGTTGATGACATCATCTTTGGGTCTACTAATGATAAACTCTGTAAGAAGTTTGCCAAGCTCAGGCAGTCCAGATATCAAATGAGCATGATGGGAGAGCTTAGTTACTTTCTAGGCCTACAGGTGAAACAAACAGAAGATGGAATTTTCATTAATCAAGAAAAATACAGCAGAAATCTTCTCAAGAAATTTGGTATGCTTGACTGTTCATCTGCATCAACTCCCATGGCAACAGCAACTAAACTGGACAAAGACACAGGAGTTTCAGTGGATATGACAAACTACAGGGGCATGATAGGATCTCTTCTATACTTGACAGCTAGTAGGCCTGACATCATGTATGCAACCTGTCTTTGTGCAAGGTTTCAGGCAGATCCTAGAGAGCCACATCTGACAGCTGTGAAAAGAATCTTCAAGTATCTCAAGGGCACCATATCATTAGGTCTGTGGTACCCCAGAGAATCAGATTTTAAGCTACTTGGGTATTCTGATGCAGACTTTGCAGGCTGTAAGGTAGACAGAAAGAGCACTAGTGGAAGTTGTCAATTTCTTGGTGACAGACTTGTTTCCTGGTACAGCAAGAAACAGAAATCAATCTCCACATCTACAGCTGAAGCAGAGTATATTGCAGCTGGTAGCTGTTGTGCACAGATCTTATGGATGAAGAATCAATTGCTGGATTATGGATTGAGGTACAGTAATATCCCTATTTACTGTGATAATCAAAGTGCTATTGCTATGACAGGTAATCCAGTACAGCATTCAATGACCAAGCACATCAGCATAAGGTACCACTTCATCAGAGAACATGTGGAAGAAGGAAATATTGAACTACATTTTGTATCTACAGAACAACAGCTTGCAGATATCTTCACTAAACCATTGAGTGAAGCTACATTTACAAGACTGGTCAATGAACTAGGAATGGTCTCTGGTTCTGACTAGAAATGTTGGTTAGATTCAAACTTTACTTATGTGATGTATTAATCATATTTCCTGATTGGTTAAATGCTAAGTGTACTCTGTTGATTAAACTCTGTTATGCATACTCTGTTAAACTCTGTCAGCATGTCTGTATGTCATACACTGTTAATAAGTTTGATAAACTCTGTGAATTTTGAGTTGATTTTTGTCTGAATGAAAACACCAATGAAGAAATATGTATGAAGCATGATTCTCAGCAATTAAATCATGAATCTTTCTGAGTTATTGAGATCTAATCTTAGATTGTGCAGAAAGTTAACACAGCATGATACTGGCTCATATTTATAGCATCTCTTAGTTTATTTTGTCCTAAACTCTGAGTCTATAAATACTGTGTGCATTACCTTTCATGAAGAACTACTGATGTTGATGAACTCTAAACTCTGTTAGTTATACTCTGATAAAATAAAATGTTTACTGCAGTACCCCAAAGAAAATGTATATAGGTTATTATACTCCTTTGAGATTATGTTGGATACTAGGATGACCCAGGAACCTATTGGTATATAATATGTGCTAAAATTCTCTGATTTTTGGTGACTAGTTAAATACTAGGATGACCCAGGAACTTATCAAAATGATAAGGGCTAAAATTTTTGAATTTTTGGTGACTGGTTCCAACCTCTGATTACTGGAATGAAAAATAAAAAAAATGAAAATAAAAAAAAAATATAAAAAAAAAAATGAAAAAAAAATGTGTATATAAAGGGGGTATAAAATAAAAATTACTGTATAAAGTTTGATTACTTCAGAGTTTAGCTTTCATCATACAATCAGTGTTTACTATGACAGTTTGTGCATCCAGTGTTTATTGATTTACTTTATGGATTTTATGAAAAATTAGATGCTCTAAAAATTGACTTAGTAAACTCTGCTTCACACACACAAATACTCACAACTGTGCAATTTATGAAAGGGTTTCGGTGATAAAGTTGGAGAATTGACAAACGCTGTTGATTCGTGATTTGTACTCTAAGGTAAATTTTCACTTGGACAATTTGAAAGTCTTGGAGTAAGTAGGGTTTTTGACAACTGTTAATCAGTGGATAGTTGATGAATGTGTTCTTTATATGATTACTTTAATTAGTTTTCATATTCTCTTCTTGATGCGTTTTCTTGAAGAACAGTTCATATAACACAAATAACAGTTGCAGAACACAATGAATATGATTAGAAAAACAAAATTTTCATTGATAATAAGAAAGAGATTACAAGCAAATATTACATCTTTTTGTTCTCTCTATCTGCTAATCTATTCAACTGAAAAGTAAAAGGTCCGACCACACCACTCCATTGTTAGCAAAAATTCCCAGATCCCATCTTTGCCACTTTATTTGGGTGGAAGTTGAAGGGATAAGGTTATTTTTGCTGACATATTCATTAACAATGGTTGGTGGTGGTGGATGAGGATGCCTTCGAGGAGAGCCATGCCAATGTTGCTTGGAGTGCAGCATCGATGTCGATCACCCTTGCAGGTTTCTCTCTCTCGAGCTCTTCCAGACCAGCATCCATTTGCAGCCACAGCGTCTCAAGCTGCCTTTCCCACTCAAACGCTTCAAATTCTTCACGCGTATAGCTGAAGATGTCCCTATTCTCGACAAGATGAAGGTTTTTCTCTTTGATGGTAAGGTTAGCCATTGTTTTTCAAGAGTATTTGGTTTGAAAGGTTTGTGATTTTACAGGGGAGACTGAAAGGTTAAAGGTTTAATGAAATAATCTGAGCAAGTCTCTAGGCCTTAAATAGAGATGGGTAAGAACGAAGTCCTTAATCGCTTCGTATTCTGGTTATTAAAGGCAACAGGTAAACGATTCAAATTCTGATTTTACTTGGGTCCAGATATTTTTTTTAAAAGAGTATTATTTGATTTTTGTTAAAATCAAATATTTTAATGTTTTAATTTTAATATACTCTTTTTAAAAATAGGCGCACATGACCCACTCGCCCTTAATGTGTCCCACTTACCTATTATCGTGTCCCACTACACATTAATCAAGGAACTGATTGAGTGTTTGTTACATAAGAGATTGAGTTTTTATTAATTTAATCACTTTTGTGTCCAAACGAGTTAGTTTTATTCTTACTTTCACAGTTTTCTTATTTTTCTCTTGGACACTCACGCAAACACCTTTTCTACATACATATCTTTTGGAAATTCTTGGAAATTCTTAACTCAATGGCATCTAAAGCATTCACTGCTCTTGGCTTACGGTTTGTTCCTAATAACTATGAAGCTCCACTCTATCATGAACGCGTTCCAGAATCGTTTCATCTCATGCAGAACTTTTTGAGGGATTCAGAGATTGGACAAGCTCTGACTGGACCTGCTACTCTTTCTGCGTCTCAAATTGCTTCATTCTGGCAGAATTCAGTTTATGTGGATGGAGGAGAAAGTGGAACTCCTACCATTATCTTCACTTTCGAAGACCAAGATCATGTGATTACTCCACAGACTGTACGAGATACAATGGGGTTTGATACACATACTTCCTATACTCTCGTTAATGAAACTTATCTGAGAGAGATGCTACAAGAGATAGGTTACATGGAATCTCTTGACAAGCTCGGCAGCATAAAGAGACCAAATCTCAGAAAAGAATGGAATTTCTTCTTTGATTGCATAACGAGGACGTTCCAGAAGAAAGTCACAAACTGGGATGCTATTCCAATAGATAGTCTTCAAATCGGGTATTCTCTGCTCTATGGTTCTAATTTTGATTTTGGTCGACATGTTTTGATGAGCTTAGGTGATAAATTGTCAGAGTCTACCACTGTCTATTATGCTCGTTTCTGTCAAATGTTGTTTAATGCATGTGTACCTGGTCTTGAAATTGATGAAACTGATGAAATTGATCCGTTTAGAGTCAATAAGCGCATATTCTCCGATATGACTAACAAGGATGTTGGTAAAGAAAATCTTCCTGAGTTTGTCATGCCTCTTGTTCTACGAAATTTTCTAAATCAACCACAAGAACCACAACAAGACCAACAGGAACCACAACACGATGCACCACAACAAGATGAACCTGAACAAGAACCACAACAACCTGAACCACACCCTGAACCTCAACCAGAACCAAACACTGAATCACCTGCAAAGCAACCTTCACCTACTTCAAACACAAACTCTGATTCGTCACAATCTCCACCAGCATCACAGTCTAGAATGCAAAGAGTTAAGAAGGCAGTTACTAAACGACGTGTAAGTCTAAAGCAGGCAGAAGAGACACAAAGCAAAACAAAACGGAAATCTCCTGAAGCTGTTTACACTAGAAGGGGGAAGAGAATGAAAGCTCGGGCAAACATATCTAAGTCACTCTCAGTGGTAGAACCAACTCCACCAACTAGTGAAGAGGATTCAGATAATGTACCTCTAGCAAAACGAAGAAAAGTGATATTCTCTGATTCTGTGGATGAAGATATTGAAGCTCCAGAGATTGCTTCACAGCAAATACCTCCTGTTGAGGTTGAGAAAGATGACATACCTGCAGAGGATGAAGTCCATGCAGAGGACAAAATGCCTGCAGAAGAGGATGCAAGAGATGGTATTTCTCCGATAAATGATATTCCTGATTCATTTATGCCATTCTCTGATCCTATCTCTAATATTGGTGTAGCTGATCAACCAACGTCTGTTCCTTCTGAAGCTGTGGCATCTCATACTGAGATAATATCTGATGCTCACCACACTGTTGAAGAAGGTGAAGAAATTGATCAGGCAACCAAAGTAACTTCTCAGTTAATGTTTGTTGCTGAGCCTGAGCAACATGAAGAAAATCCTGAAAAGCCTACAGAAGATATTGCTAAACCTATGGCTGAAGATGAACCAGTTAAAGCTACAAGTGTTGAAGCTGAAGGTGACAGTAGTGCAAACTCTGATACTTCTCTGAGTGCACCAGTACAAACTGATGATAAACATACACCTTTTTCTCAACCTTGTACTTCTCATGAAGTTGAGAGAGCACAATTTGCCAAGAATGCTGCTGAATGGTACAAAGAAGATTGTATTTTTTCACCAGGAAGAGCAGCTAAGTTTGTTAAGCAAAGTGCTGATACTATCTCTAATCCAGAGATTCTTTCTTGCTTGAAAGCAACTATAGTTCAAGTTAAAACTCTGGATAGACGATTTGATGATACTAATTTGGCAATCACTTCTTTGCGAAATGAGGTTGTAGCTAGAGAGATGAAAATGGAAACACATTCAAAACTAGTGACTACAAAATTCTCTAAAGCTCAAGACAATATCCTTGCCAGACTGAGTAAAGTTGAAGAGAACCAGTCTGATTTATCTGCTAAAATTGATTCTATTGCTACCTCCCTGGAGTTAATTACTTCTATTCTTATGCCTGATGATGTCAAAAAGGGGGAGAGAGTTGTCAGAAGGGATAGTGCTGGAGATGGAGGGGCAAGTAACAAAGACAAAGGAAAGAAAAAGGCTGAGGAGGTTCAAACTCTGAAAACCAGTAAGTCATCCAAATCACAGTCTGTTGGGAGAAGTACTGATACTCAAGGAACTTCAAGGACCAAGAGTTTACTGTTATTTTCAAATCCACAAACTGATGAAGAGTTGTCTGCTAAGTTGTTCATTGAAGAGAATGAGGAAGGAGTAACGATTGAAGACATTGAAGCTGAGGAAAAGAGTTTACAAGAAGAACATCTTAAAGCTTTAAAGTCTGATAAGGTACAAAAAGAAAAAGCTCCTAGGCCTGTTCTTAAAGGCATTGTGATCAAGGAAAATGTTGATGCTGATCAAAGATCACATTTATCTAAGAAATCAACAGAAGCTGTAGCTAAACTCAAGCTGAAAGGCATTGCTATGGAAGGAGAAGATTCAAAGAAGAAAGATACAACCTCTGTTTCTACACAAGTTGTACAGAAGAAAGAAAACACAACCTCTGTTGCTACACAAGTTGTGTTTAGACCTCTATCTTCTCAGTTGAAATCAGTTTTTGGTAAAGGAACACTTCATGATCCAGATGTGTTATCTGGAGTCTCAATGAATATTTCTGATGGAAAAGCTTTATCTGGTAAGATTGGAAATAATAAGGCTGGACTAGGCTCACATAGAGACAGAAGGCAATATACTGGTCCTAGAGATCCTTCTTCACTGGCTGTTCCAGGTCGTGGTGTACCTCAAGAGAGTTTGGATAGACTGGAATCAGTGCAGTTGGTTCATCAGAAGAGTTTAGACAAAGACTTTCTTCTTTACTTCATGGCTGATGGGACAGTATTCAAAGTTGGTGAGGATGATATTGGCTTGAAATATTGGGAAGAACTAGAGTATGTTCTATATCTTCTCAAGGTGAATAGTCAAAGGACTCAATCTGTTGCTAATGTACTAAGACAGAAGATGACTCAGAATCTGGCTATTAGAGGACAGAAATACAACAGCAGATACATTCCTAAGTACAGGGATTACCAAGGCAATCTCATTGAAATGAAGAAAGGTACTGCAAAGTTAAAAACTGATTTGGGAATCACAGTACTTGACTTCAATACTCAGGCAGAAAAAGACAGATTTATCAGACTGGGTAATGAAATGAGAAGAAACAAGATTTATGATCTTAGGGCTGTTATTTACCAAACAGATGAAAGTGATCCTCAACTCAGAGAAATCAAAGAAGCAATGAAGATTGAACTTGAAAATGCAGAAAGAAGATTGCTGATTGATTATCTCAGAACCATGCCAGATCTTGAAATGATTAGAGATTAAAGTTCTGTAAGAATTTTCTTATTCTCTATAGTTTTTAAGCTTAAACTCTGAATCTGTATAAACACTGTTTTTATCTATTTGTTTTGACATCATCAATTATTGTCATTAACTTGTACATTTTTGATAATGAACAAGTTGGGGGAGATTGTTAAATATAATTGATGTGTTTTGATCAGTGTTTAAGTGTTACAGGGAGTTATCAGAGTTTAGCTGGAAGCAGTCAGAGTTTGTGTAAACTCTGACAGTTGGAAGCTCAACAGAGTTTGTTAAACTCTGTTTGAAGGAAGCACGTCTACTGTTCAACAGTGATTAAAGATTAATTATGGAAGCGATATCTTTGAAGATTGGATAGCTATCAAAGAGATCGAGTTGACATAGGAGACGTGTGACAATCTGTAATTGATATCATTGTATAGCTGATTATTAGGAATATCAATTAGAGATTGTATCGTAGCTGTATGTTATATAAATACAGATAGGTTAACCCTAGAAGGGTATCGATAACGAATTATCATTATTGTAACCTAGCAGCTCTTTGTGATATTTTACATCACGAAGAGGGTTTGAAATACAAGAAGTTTTTAAGTGCATAAACGCTTTTACTTGTTAATCTCTCATACAAAGTTGATTACTATTTGTGTATTCGGCCTAACAGTTCTAGTGAAGATGATGATAATATATCTCTTGCCGAGAGAGCAGAATTGAAGGCTGCAATTCAACTTTCTAAGCTAGGACAAAGAGATGGAACACCTAGTCACAGCTAGGCTGCAGTCTCCCAAAAGGCTGTAGTTCTTAAAAAGGGAAAACAGTTACTGGATACTGTCTCTCAAAAGACTATGTCTATTGAAAAAAGATCTCATCCCAAGATCAGTGTAAGAACCCTAATTTTTGGTAATATTTCCTTTATTTAATATCTTGTGACATTATCATTATGGAACCTTTCTAGTCATCCCTGTTTAATTAATAGAATTGATTGTCTGAGAAACGGCGTTGTTGCATTTATCATGTAATATAAAAAGGGAAATTATGAAGGCAGGAGTCTTATTGTTAGTAATATTTATAAAACTTGGGATTTGAGAATGGTTAGAGTATTAAAGGATTTATTAAGAATTATGACGAGGAATTATGGATATTCGAGGGATTTACACAATTAAGTACTTAAGGAATTATAGGGGAAATCTCACGCGACAAATATTATTACGAGAGATTAATTAAGATACGATACGAATTAAAGATTAAATAACAAGTATTGGTTGAAGAATAATAATACAAGGAGTAGTATTGCATGCAAGCCCATGCAACCAAGTGGTTAGAAATCAAACAAACTAGTTGGCCATTGGAAGATGAATAGTACCTAGTTACTTGCTTTTTCAAGAAAGGGGACAAGTAGTACATGAGCCCATGCTTGCTAGTACATTACCTATACTTACATGATATGTATCACCCAACCTAATTAACATCAATTATTCACCCAACACAAACACAAAACACAAAAACACAAACTCTTTCTCCCCCCCCCTTGTAGTGCTCTCGGCCAAAGCAAGAAGAAGAGAGAAGAAAAATTCTTCTCCCCCTCTTCCATCACTCATAATTCACACCATAAATCCTAGGTCATCTACATCATCTAGACAAGGTATGTTAGCAATTTAAATCCATTTCATCCACCCCATTTCAAGTTATAAATTGTTCAAGCTTGGGTGAATAGTAACCATGTTTGTTTTTCCTTTAGATCTTGCATTGTAAGTGTTGTAGGAGACCATCTAAGCTGTTTTTGAGTTGTGTAAAGCTTACCCAAGGCCTCTAGGTGCTCAGGAAGGTATAAAAATCTCAAACCCTCTTGGTTATGTATTATTTATAAAGTATGGTAGTAGATCCATGTGTTTGAGAACTAACCTTGGTTGTATATGTATTGGATAGCATGGATCTTGAGTTTTGATGTTGAGATTGTGAATTTTATGACTATGGTTAATATATATATCTCCATGAGTGTTATGAACCATGATCTAAGTGTATTAAGTGTTGATTATGTTGTGGAAGTGTGAAAAATGGTTGATCTAAGTAGTTGTGCTTGCTGAGTTTTGTCCAGGAACATTGACCTGTATTGTAGCACGATTTTGAACCCCCAAATTTTGTCCCCTGATGTCCTACCATATATTGTTGGAAAGATAATTGAATGTAGTTTCTGGAAATGTAAGGTTCATGGCTAGGTGATGTATAGATTTTACGTTATGGCCGGAGGAGTGAATTGTGTTTCTGGACTATGGACTGCACTAAGTGACCCCCTTGTGAACCTTGTTTAAACCCCTAAAAATATATGTGGGATCATGAAAAAAATTGAGAATGTAGGGAATGCAGTGGTGAAGACCACCCAAAAGGAATTGGATTAAAATATGAATTTTTGGATTTTATAAAAATGCTAGAGTAAAATTCGCGCAATGGAAAAAGTCGATTAGTGGAGCCAAATTCTAGGGTTAGTGGTTATGATTCGAAAGTGGTAATTAAATTAAGTCGAGTAAGTGACGAGCGTAATCGAGTGATGACATGAACCTATAGTGGGGCTAAAGAGTCATAAGACGAAGTCGTTAAGTTAATTTTGTACCCCCTAAACCCCGTAATTAAAGAGATATCGTTAAGGTACTAACGAACGATTATTGCTTATGTATAGATCGTTCGAATCCGCACGCTCGACCACCCCAACCAAACCAAGGCAAGTTTACTTTTCAAAACTTATCCATATACAAGGACTTTCACTGTTGTGTTTGTAGTTTTCAATTATATTAAATGCTATGTTTATCGAAGTATTGATGCAATTGAGATTGAATAAGTACATATATGCTTGTACCCCTTGAACTTAGATTGAAATGTTTTCTTCGGACAACGACTCTAGCAATAGAGGTCGTAGCGGTCCGTACATACTATTGACCGGGGACCGGTATACTATTATATCGTATCTAGATTGCGAAAACCCGAAGGGTTATTCGGGTAGTATCGTATACTGAAGTAACTATCGTTATATCTTCGTAAATACTCGAAACCCTATCTTGGATTAAAAGTTTATTTTATCGAGTAATTATTTTGTTAATTACTAATATTAAATCTTAAAATATTATTTATTAATTATTGTTCATTATTTAAAGGCAAAGTTAATCCAAGATACTTTTTTAATACTTTCAAACTCGAACTCATTCGAACTCAGAACATTTTTTAAAACCCCCGGTCAGGTTCTGCTTCTTGTATGATTTCAAGAATCATCGGTCGACATATGTCGGACCTCAATTACTCTGTTTTCAATCAAAATCAAGTTTTCAAAAGAAAAGAAAAAGGGACTCTGGCAGGTGTGGGAACCGTTGACGAACGATTCCCGGGATATGTAAGCGGCCGTGAGCCAGGCGGTCCCTCACTTATTATTCCAGCCCAGGTGTTGCCGAAGGATGATTATGGATGTAGTTTTCATCGAGGGTGATTACGGATGTAGTTTTCACCTGAAGGATAGTTACGGATGTAGTTTCTATCCTTCTACCGGTAGAGAAGACCCGCGGATTATTGGACTTGGATGTGGCGACTGATCATCGTCAATCCTTGTCAGGTTTTTATGTTTTCTTTAAGTCCCATTCCTCCATTTTGGAAAAATGCTTTGACACTGCTTCTTAGGCTTTTGTGCCAAGTTGCTGATAGTGTTCCATTTTGATGAGAAAGATGTTGACTCAATGCAGTATCTAGAACTGCAAGTTTATTTTGAAAACAAGGGCACATATTGATGCACCTTCGAGATTTATCGACAATGACAAGTGATTTTATATCTGATTGATACAAACAAATTTAATAACTGCCAATCATATGAAATGCTATATTGCTTATCTTATACATATATTTCTTGCTGAGCTATAGTTGCTCACTCTTGCTTGTTTTCAAACTTTACAAACACAACAGCTAAGCGAAATGGCAAGACCCAGGCAGACTGTTCGAAAGCAGGTGACTAGACCCGAGCCAGCACTCGAGATTCCACCGGTAGGCCCCATTAGCCGGATTGGTTGGCAGCTTTTGTTAGTTCGTTTTATTTATCAGTATGACCTGTGCAAGGCAGTGTATCGTAACAAACTTTCAAGCCGCCAACTTCGCTTCATATCGAAGTGTTGCTGGTAGCATAAATACTATTTAATTCGGTCTGTAATAACTCTGATAATTTTATTACTATTTAATCAATGTGTGACGTTTCTGAGGCTCTAACCTGTGTGTGTGTGGTGTGAGTTTATTGTGGGGTCGATGGCTGTGTTATATATATTATGTGCAAGAACAGGTATGTTATTAATGGAAAATGGACCGTGAGCGTCTAGATCTCCGACCCCGGATCTGGGGGCATCACAGAAATGGTATCAGAGCGAGGTTACAGTTCTCAGAAACGATAGTAATTTAAGAAAGCAACCCTAATAATAATAACAATAACGATAACCTTAATAACAACCTTAATAATACTTAGAACTCTCATCGAGTTTGTAGTCGGGTTATCGGATATAGCCCTGACTTTAAGGCCCGTGAGGGAACTACTCCTAAACCCTTCTTTTATGGTTAGTGACCCACCTTATTTCCCTTGTGTAGATGGAGGAGATACCAGACCCTGAGGCTTTCGAGAGAGAGCATGATGAGGCACTGATGCGAGAGACCGAGGATCCCGAGGAGGATATGGGTGCTGACTCCGAGCTTGGCCCCTGGATTACACTGATAGAGAGTACTGATGATGAGGATCCCATTGAGGAGCCCTTTGAGCATGAGCCAGAGCCTGTTACCCCATCTCCTGTAGCTACTGATGAGGAGAGTGTGAGATCCGGTGAGGGTCGTGTTGTGTCACCACCACCTTCTCCACAGACATCTAGCCCTGTTTCATCGGACGGTGACTCTGAGGATGACACTTCTGGCGACGAGGAGCATGACCCTACCCCTGCTCCAGCTCTTGCCGCTGCTGCTGCACCTACTCCTGTTCCTGTCATACCACCTCCACCGATGGACCTACCCCCAGTGTCGGGTACTGAGCATGCTTACGTGGTACAGTTCCTGACCCGAGACTTACTATCTGCAGAGGCCCGACTTAACGAGGCGGGCACTAGTGGAGGAGCGCGAGGCGCACTTGAGGATCCAGGCTGAGATGAGGACCGCTGTTGCTAGGAGGACTAGGGCTCGACTCCATAGGATTGAGAGGAGGAGTCGCGATAGGATTCTTGGATTAGGGATCCGCGGGGGCGGAGTGATCCAGGCTAGGGATGCTAGGCGTGTTGTGCGTCGTGCATTTGCCCGAGTGAGGACCTTGCTCCGTCGCGGCTCGGCCCCGTGATGCGTTACTGATAGCTCAGTCCCCTAGGTTCAGATGACATTAGTGAGTCAATTTTGCGGGATAGTTGACTTGTGTAGTGGTATCCTTTCTGACCAGTGGATGAGTAGACTGACCTACAGATATGTAGATGTGACTTCGGGTAGTATGTATGGATGTAGCCCTACTTTTGTGTAGCCTGACTATTCGGATGATGTATTTGTATTTGTTCCACTTTTGCTAGACTTTGACATCGGAACTATGTATTTGGCTCTAACATCCAAACTTTGTGATAACCCTTGTACCGTACTTATTTAGTTTCAGTTTCCTTAATATTGCCTCAACTGCTTTACTTTCCGATGCCATGCTTTACTGTTTTGATATACAACTGTGATTATACAATTGCTACAAGCCACAAATACAACCATACTATTTCAAATTTACGATATGCGATTTCAAATTGTTTTCTACAATTTCCAGAGATGTTCCTACAATCCTTAAAAATAAATTTTTCAAAAAAAAAAGTGTTTTGAAATTTTGAAAAATATTTTTGAGGTTTCGAAATTTTGAAAACTCTTGTAAATGTTTTCGCATCCCAAAGGGATTTTTCCCCAAAAATGTTTGACCTTTTATCTCCAACATCGGATTATTAAAACTTTTGCACTTCCACCATTATGAGGAGGAACGATACGCTCCTGACCCGTGCAAACGCTGTCAGGTAATTGGAAAACCCTAACCCCTTCTTGTTTTATTATCAGAATCATGCCACCCAGAAGAATGAACACTCGAGCTCACCCGATCAGTTCTGAGGGCCAGGGTAGCCACCATGGAGCAGGAGGCCACCAGAAGCATGAAGGGGAGAATGCCAACCCGAGTGAGAATGAGGGCAACGATCATAACTTGTTTGATGACTCTGAGTATGAAGAAGAAGAAGCTGGTGAGGATACCCGAGAGGTAGAACATCCTAGGGGAGGCCCTATGGAACAGTTCATGGAGTTACTTAGGCAGAACTTGGACCGTCCCCCAGTTCAGCAACCACCCCAAAATGCTAATGCTAATGCTTTCCGGAACTTCAAATCCCTGAAACCCCCAGAATTTAAAGGAACTGCCGACCCTATCGAGGCAAGGGCCTGGCTGAAGGAAATGGAAAAATCTTTCGAGATACTAGGTGTCGCTGAGGAGCAGAAGACTGTTTTCGCCACTTACCTTCTGAAGGGTGAGGCGAACTATTTGTGGGAAGCTAAGAAGAACTTGGAAGGAAGAGGTGTGGTGACCTGGGAGAGATTTAGCGAGCTGTTCTTGGAAAAGTACTTTCCTAGGTTCATGGAGACACAAATGGAGCTGAAGTTTTTGGAGCTGAAGCAAGGAAATATGATGGTGGCCGAGTATGAGGCCAAATTTACTGAGCTGTCGAGGTTTGTACCGGAATATGTGAACTCTGAGGCAAAGAGGGCCCGAAGGTTTCAATTAGGGCTAAAACAATGGATTCAGAATCGTGTGGCGGTTCTTGAGCTGACAGACTATGCCACCCTGGTACAGAAATCGTCAATTGTTGAGGCCGGGAGTGAACAGATGCAGAAGGAGAGAGAAGGAAAGAAGAGGAAGTTTGATAGTCGAAAAGGAAACTCTGCGGGTGGGAGCTTTCCGAGCAAATTTAAGCGAGGAACGATGTCCCAACCCAGCGGAAACTTTGGAGCCAAGAGAGCTGAAAGTTGGAGTGTGGGCCAGGGCGGCCGACCACAGGGATCGTCTTACTCTACCCCATCCCGAGCCCAACCCCCAGAATGCAATAAATGTGGAAGGAAACATGCGGGCGTGTGTAACCTGCAAGATGTGAAGTGCTTCAAGTGTGGGCTGACAGGGCATTATGCTAACACCTGTCGCGGAACTAGTAACAACCCGAGTGTCGGAGGTAATTGCTTCAAGTGTGGGAAACCAGGGCACCGAATGAGGGAATGTATGTCCTCTGGGCCAGCTGCATCGAGAGTGAGTGGAACAGCTTCTAACAAGGCCCCTACTGCAAGAACTTTTAACATGACGGTGCAGGATGCCGTGAGGAACACGGATGTGCTTGCAGGTACCCTACTACTCAACTCAGTTAAAGCAAATGTTTTATTTGATTCGGGAGCTACCAAGTCTTTCATATCTCTAGATTTTGTATGTCAGTTAGGCCTTAAGACTGAACCATTGAAAGACAGATTGCAAATAGAGATAGCTAATCATGAAATTATTCCCGTTAGCCAAGTATGTCAGGGTTGTGACCTAGAAATAGAAGGGCGACACTTTCGGGTAGACTTAATACCTTTTAAACTAGGGGAGTTTGACGTAATAGTAGGTATGGATTGGTTAACAACCCACGGAGCCTAGATTGATTGTGTCAAGAAGAAAGTAAGTTTGAGACTGCCAGGGGACGGAGAAGTAGTGTTTAGTGGGAAACGGCAAAACCAAAAGTTCCTGACTATGATTCAAGCTAAGAAGCTGTTACGTAAAGGACGCGAAGCCTATTTAGCCTATGTGAAGGATACCAAGAAAGAGGCCCCAAACCTACAGGAAATCCCTGTCGTTAATGAGTTCGCGGACGTATTTCCGGATGATCTTCCCGGACTACCACCCGATAGAGACATCGAGTTCGCTATAGACTTAGTTCCGGGTACGGCCCCAATTTCGAAAGCCCCATATCGGCTAGCCCCTGTGGAGATGAAAGAGCTAGCCACTCAGTTACAAGAGTTGTTGGATAAAGGGATGATAAGACCTAGTGTGTCACCGTGGGGAGCCCCGGTGTTATTCGTGAAAAAGAAGGACGGCAATATGAGATTACGCATAGACTACAGGGAGTTGAACAAGGTGACTATAAAGAATAAGTATCCCTTGCCCAGGATAGATGACCTGTTTGATCAATTGAAAGATGCAGTTTATTTCTCTAAGATTGATTTGCGGACCGGGTACCACTAGTTAAAGATTAAACCAGAAGATATACCAAAGACGGCCTTTCGCACCCGGTACGGACATTATGAGTTCCTAGTGATGTCATTTGGGTTAACGAATGCCCCTGCAGCTTTCATGGACTTAATGAATCGAGTCTTCAAGAAATACTTGGACAAGTGTGTTATAGTCTTCATCGATGACATCTTGATTTATTCCAAGACGAAGGAGGAACATGCAGAGCACTTGAGGATTGTATTGGGAGCATTGAGAGAAGAAAAGCTGTACGCTAAGTTCTCGAAGTGCGAATTTTGGTTGAAGGAAGTTCAGTTTTTAGGGCATGTGATTAGCGAACAAGGCATTCTAGTCGACCCAGCCAAAATAGAGGCTGTATCAAATTGGGAGAGACCAACCACTCCGACAGAGGTGAGAAGTTTCATAGGACTGGCTGGCTACTATAGGAGATTTGTCCAAGACTTTGCAAAGATAGCAGCCCCTTTGACCCGACTAACTCGCAAGACCGAGAAGTTTGTGTGGACTGAAAAATGTGAAGAGAGCTTCCAAGAGTTGAAGAAGAGGTTGGTGACAGCACCAGTACTAGCCCTACCTGATAATAAGGGAGATTTTGTGATTTATAGCGATGCATCCCATAAAGGTTTAGGGTGTGTGCTTATGCAGCACGGTAAAGTGATTGCTTATGCGTCCAGACAACTTAAGGAGTATGAGATAAGATACCCCACCCATGATTTGGAATTAGCGGCGATAGTTTTTGCTTTGAAGATCTGGAGACATTATCTTTACGGAGAAAAGTGTGAAATCTACATGGATCACAAGAGCTTAAAGTACATATTCACTCAGAAAGAGCTAAACATGAGGCAAAGGAGATGGCTAGAGCTAATCAAAGATTATGATTGTGAGATTCATTATCACCTAGGGAAGGCCAATGTGGTGGCCGATGCACTTAGCCGAAAGGAGAAACTCAAGATGATAACGTCAGTGGACGAGTTGATCAAGGACCTTGAGAAACTGGAGATTGAAGTGAGGTTACCAGGAATTGGACAAGAGAGTCTAATGGAAATAAAAGTCCAACCACCACTATTGGAAAGGATTAAGTTATGCCAGGAAAAGAAGATAGAAGAAGAAAAGAATTCGATGGAGAAAATTTTGACCGGCGAAGAAATTAAGTGTGAGAAGGACGGGAATGGAATTATAAGGTACGCATCTAGGATATGGATCCCGAACGTTCAGGAGTTAAAAGATGAGATTTTGCAAGAGGCTCATAGTTCAAGGTACTCAATTCACGCTGGAGGCACTAAGATGTATAGAGATTTAAGAGAATACTATTGGTGGCCTAATATGAAGAAGGACGTGGCAGAGTGGGTAAGTAAATGTTTGACGTGTCAAAGAGTGAAGGCCGAACACCAGAGGCCCAGTGGATTGTTGAAGCCCTTAGAGATACCCGAGTGGAAGTGGGAGCAGATTGCGATGGACTTTGTGGTCGGATTACCAAGGACCAAGACTAATCATGATGCCCTTTGGGTAATTATCGATAGGTTGACCAAGTCAGCACATTTTCTTCCAATCAACGAGAGATATACTGTCGACAAGCTGGCAGATATTTACTAAAAGGAGATCGTGGTAAGGCATGGGGTTCCTGTGAGCATTGTATCAGATAGAGACCCAAGATTCAACTCCAGGTTCTGGAGAAGTTTTCAGGATTGTGTGGGGACCAAGTTAAACATGAGTACTGCATACCATCCCCAAACAGACGGACAGAGTGAGAGAACCATCCAGACCATCGAGGACATGTTGAGGGTATGTGCCATTGATTTTAAGGGAAGTTGGGATGACCACTTGCCGTTGATCGAATTTCCTACAACAACAGTTACCATGCGAGTATAGACATGCCCCCATATGAAGCTTTATACGGACGAAGATGTCGGTCCCCCTTGTGTTGGGAAGAAGTGGGAGAACGGAAGATTTTAGGGCCTGAACTGGTCCAACAGACAAGAGAAACTATCGAGCTCATAAGAGGACGGCTGGTAGCGGCCCAAGACAGACAGAAGAAGTATGCGGACCAGACCCGCAAGGACAAAGAATATGAGGTAGGAGAGTTTATGATGTTGAAGGTATCACCGTGGAAAGGATTGATGAGATTTGGTAAGAAGGGAAAACTAAGCCCGAGATTTATTGGACCTTTTGAGATCTTGAAACGAGTTAGGAAATTAGCCTATGAATTGGCCTTACCCCCGAGCTTACAGGAAGTACATAATGTGTTCCATGTGTCCATGCTACGACCATACCATAACGACTTCCGACATGTGATAGAACATGATCAAGTGGATCTGCAACCAGACTTAACATATGTAGAGCAACCCGTAGAAATCATGGATAGAAAAGAACAGGTGCTGAGGAACAAGGTTGTCAAGTTAGTGAGAGTTTTGTGGAGGAATCAGAATGTCGAAGAATCAACATGGGAACTAGAGAGCGCGATGCGTGAAAAGCATCCCCAACTGTTTTCAACCTGATTTCGGGACGGAATCCTTTTAAGGAGGGGAGGCTGTAAGAACCCTAATTTTTGGTAATATTTCCTTTATCTAATATCTTGTGACATTATCATTATGGAACCTTTCTAGTCATCCCTGTTGATTAATAGAATTGATTGTCTGAGAAACGGCGTTGTTGCATTTATCATGTAATATAAAAAGGGAAATTATGAAGGCAGGAGTCTTATTGTTAGTAATATTTATAAAACTTGGGATTTGAGAATGGTTAGAGTATTAAAGGATTTATTAAGAATTATGACGAGGAATTATGGATATTCGAGGGATTTACACAATTAAGTACTTAAGGAATTATAGGGGAAATCTCTACGCGACAAATATTATTACGAGAGATTAATTAAGATACGATACGAATTAAAGATTAAATAACAAGTATTGGTGGAAGAATAATAATACAAGGAGTAGTATTGCATGCAAGCCCATGCAACCAAGTGGTTAGAAATCAAACAAACTAGTTGGCCATTGGAAGATGAATAGTACCTAGTTACTTGCTTTTTCAAGAAAGGGGACAAGTAGTACATGAGCCCATGCTTGCTAGTACATTACCTATACTTACATGATATGTATCACCCAACCTAATTAACATCAATTATTCACCCAACACAAACACAAAACACAAAAACACAAACTCTTTCTCCCCCCCCCCTTGTAGTGCTCTCGGCCAAAGCAAGAAGAAGAGAGAAGGAAAATTCTTCTTCCCCTCTTCCATCACTCATAATTCACACCATAAATCCTAGGTCATCTACATCATCTAGACAAGGTATGTTAGCAATTTCAAGCCATTTCATCCACCCCATTTCAAGTTATAAATTGTTCAAGCTTGGGTGAATAGTAACCATGTTTGTTATTCCTTTAGATCTTGCATTGTAAGTGTTGTAGGAGACCATCTAAGGTGTTGTTGAGTTGTGTAAAGCTTACCCAAGGCCTCTAGGTGCTCAAGAAGGTATAAAAATCTCAAACCCTCTTGGTTATGTATTATTTATAAAGTATGGTAGTAGATCCATGTGTTTGAGAACTAATCTTGGTTGTATATGTATTGGATAGCATGGATCTTGAGTTTTGATGTTGAGATTGTGACTTTTATGACTATGGATAATATATATATCTCCATGAGTGTTATGAACCATGATCTAAGTGTATTAAGTGTTGATTATGTTGTGGAAGTGTGAAAAATGGTTGATCTAAGTAGTTGTGCTTGCTGAGTTTTGTCCAGGAACATTGACCTGTATTGTAGCACGATTTTGAACCCCCAAATTTTGTCCCCTGATGTCCTACCATATATTTTTGGAAAGATAATTGAATGTAGTTTCTGGAAATGTAAGGTTCATGGCTAGGTGATGTATAGATTTTAAGTTATGGCCGGAGGAGTGAATTTTGTTTCTGGACTATGGACTGCACTAAGTTACCCCCTTGTGAACATTGTTTAAACCCCTAAAAATATATGTGGGATCATGAAAAAAATTGAGAATGTAGGGAATGCAGTGGTGAAGACCTCCCAAAAGGAATTGGATTAAAATATAAATTTTTGGATTTTATAAAAATGCTAGAGTAAAATTCGCGCAATGGAAAAAGTCGATTAGTGGAGCAAAATTCTAGGGTTAGTGGTTATGATTCGAAAGTGGTAATTAAATTAAGTCGAGTAAGTGACGAGCGTAATCGAGTGATGACATGAACCTATAGTGGGGCTAAAGAGTCATAAGACGAAGTCGTTAAATTAATTTCGTACCCCCCTAAACCCCGTAATTAAAGAGATATTGTTAAGGTACTAACGAACGATTATTGCTTATGTATAGATCGTTCGAATCCGCACGCTCGACCACCCCAACCAAACCAAGGCAAGTTTACTTTTCAAAACTTATCCATATACAAGGACTTTCACTGTTGTGTTTGTAGTTTTCAATTATATTAAATGCTATGTTTATCGAAGTATTGATGCAATTGAGATTGAATAAGTACATATATGCTTGTACCCCTTGAACTTAGATTGAAATGTTTTCTTCGGACAACGACTCTAGCAATAGAGGTCGTAGCGGTCCATATATACTATTGACCGGGGAGCGGTATACTATTATATCGTATCTAGATTGCGAAAACCCGAAGGGTTATTCGGGTAGTATCGTATACTCAAGTAACTATCGTTATATCTTCGTAAATACTCAAAACCCTATCTTGGATTAAAAGTTTATTTTATCGAGTAATTATTTTGTTAATTACTAATATTAAATCTTAAAATATTATTTATTAATTATTGTTCATTATTTAAAGGCAAAGTTAATCCAAGATACTTTTTTAATACTTTCAAACTCGAACTCATTCGAACTCAGAACATTTTTCAAAACCCCCGGTCAGGTTCTGCTTCTTGTATGATTTCAAGAATCATCGGTCGACATACGTCGGACCTCAATTACTCTGTTTTCAATCAAAATCAAGTTTTCAAAAGAAAAGAGAAAGGGACTATGGCAGGTGTGGGAACCGTTGACGAACGATTCCCGGGATGTGTAAGCGGCAGTGAGCCAGGCGGTCCATCACTTATTATTCCGGCCCAGGTGTTGCCGAAGGATGATTATGGATGTAGTTTTCATCGAGGGTGATTACGGATGTAGTTTTCACCCGAGGGATAGTTACGGATGTAGTTTCTATCCTTCTACCGGTAGAGAAGACCCGCGGATTATTGGACTTGGATGTGGCGACTGATCATCGTCAATCCTTGTCAGGTTTTTATGTTTTCTTTAAGTCCCATTCCTCCATTTTGGAAAAATGCTTTGACACTGCTTCTTAGGATTTTGTGCCAAGTTGCTGATAGTGTTCTATTTTGATGAGAAAGATGTTGACTCAATGCAGTATCTAGAACTGCAAGTTTATTTTGAAAAAAAGGGCACATATTGATGCACCTTCGAGATTTATCGACAATGACAAGTGATTTTATATCTGATTGATACAAACAAATTTAATAACTGCCAATCATATGAAATGCTATATTGCTTATCTTATACATATACTTCTTGCTGAGCTATAGTTGCTCACTCTTGCTTTTTTTCAAACTTTACAAACACAACAGCTAAGCGAAATGGCAAGACCCAGGCAGACTGCTCGAAAGTAGGTGACTAGACCCGAGCCAGCACTCGAGATTCCACCGGTAGGCCCCATTAGCCGGATTGGTTGGCAGCTTTTGTTAGTTCGTTTTATTTATCATTATGACCTGTGCAAGGCAGTGTATCGTAACAAACTTTCAAGCCGCCAACTTCGCTTCATATCGAAGTGTTGCTGGTAGCATAAATACTATTTAATTCGGTCTGTAATAACTCTGATAATTTTATTACTGTTTAATCAATGTGTGACGTTTCTGAGGCTCTAACCTGTGTGTGTGTGGTGTGAGTTTATTGTGGGGTCGATGGCTGTGTTATATATATTATGTGCAAAAACAGGTATGTTATTAATGGAAAATGGACCGTGAGCGCCTAGATCTCCGACCCCGGATCTGGGGGCGTCACAATCACTTCTGTGTCTACACCTCTTGAGTCTTCTCAAGACAAATCTGTTGCTCACTATACCAGGAGAACAAGGAGAAAGATTCATTTGTCACCTATACACACAGTGTCAAGTCCAACTAACATTATGCAGGTCTCTACGAATAAGGCTATATCCAAGTCAGTATCTGACAAGAGAGATCTGGATCTTGATTCTTCATGGGAAAGTACATTGACATACAGACTGGCTATGGAACTATTTCTTTAAAAGTGAAGCTTTCCAGGCCTGTTCTAGATTTTCTGATTGAAAGAGTTCCTAAACTTTCATTTCCTGGAGAATATGGACTGTTACATCAAAGACTTGATTTAATGAAGACGTACTTCTATGTATCAGTCAGAAAGGAATTACACAAGGAATTTGGACTTCCTAAGCATGTTGCACTTCAATCACTTCATGCATATCTATTTGACAAGGATGTCATTGTTGAAGATGCTTCAGCTCAAGGTGAACAAGAGGAGGTAGTTGATAGAGGGAAGTAGTCAACAGAAGATACTATTGCACCAGTGGTGAATAGTGGAATAGATCAGATCATAGTCACTGCAACACAAGAACCATCTAGTCAGAGGTTGGATGACTCAGGAACTGTGATGGCTGATGCTGGAAGTTCTTCTGCGATGACTGAAATTGCAAGTGAGAGACCCTATGATATGGGAGGAATGACTTTGATTGATTTTCCTGAAGATGAAACCAATATTGTTCTTTCAGAGTCTATCCACCTTGAGGGTGTGTCTCAGCAACCAACACTTAAAGACGGCGACATACTAGCTATGATGTCTAATGAAGTATTACTGAAGACATCAGAGTCTAGTGTAAAACCTGAAAGTGGTATACTGGAGCCTGTAGTTTCTGGAAAGAAAGTAGATGTTTGTAAGGGTTCAGAGACTATAGCAGCTCACTCCTTGGAGAAAACCTCAAGCCCCAAGCCATATGAGGAACCCTCTCTCCATGTGAGTTCAGGTATAAAAACTTCTTCTAACCCCTATTTTTCTGTAGGTCATGAGAGCACTTATCCAAATTTGAGTGATACACTTGAAAAGATGGATATAGATCCACACACAGAGAGGCTGGCTCCTGACCAGGAAAAAGGAGAGGTAGAAAGATTGCTGACTTTAGATAGTCAAAGTGAGAATGAGGGTATGGATGATCAACTCCATAGTGAGGGAGAGAAAATTAGGAAACCACCATCGTTTGATTTCTGGGATCAGGTTTTTCCTGAATCTTGGTCTGAAAATCTTGGTATGGATGCTGGTACTTATTCCTTTATCAAGATGTATGAGAAGCATGACTTAGCACATCACAATGCAAAGCCAGTAGTTAAAGCTCAGAAATAGAAAGAAAGGCTTGCAGGAATCATTAACAGAAGAGGTGAAAGGCTAAGACAAACTTCTACTCAACCAGTACCAGAAGATATTCCTAATGATCCTAGTATTCCTTTGTATGTACTTCCAATTTCAGCTAGAATTGAGACATCAACAGAATTTGATCAATCTAAGGAGGAGTCAGAATTTATAGATGTTAGTACACAGAATACTGGTGAAGGACAGGATGATCATACTTCAGCTCCAGATCAGAAGGATGAAGATGTTTGTACTTCTACTCAAGTATTATTACTTGAATATCATTCTAAACAGGCAACTTCTTCTACAAGACTTGAAGATACAGTTCTTTCTGCATCTGAATCTGAAGATACAACAAGCACTTCCAACATTGAAGTCGATTCTGAAATTTTACGAAACATTCAGAAATCTCAAAATGATATTCAATCGGGACTTCAAATTCTTGAAGAAAACCAAGTCACTATTATGGACAATCAAGCAGTTCTGATGAATCTCATTTGTTCTGTTACTGAATCTCTTGGAATTAATGTTGCTGATGTCAAAAAGGGGGAGATAAAGACAATTCAGAAACAACAACAACAGACTGGGGGAGATAAACAGACTGGGAGCAGAATTAAGGGTGACAGAGTTGGTAAATTTTCATCATGGAAGTGGTAAAGGAAAAGAAGCATCAAATTGTTGAATTCTTTCTTCTAAGTACTAGATACATGTCTACATCTGAAGAAGGAGGTACTTAACTTCATCATCTTAAATTCAAAAATTCTATTCTGGTTGTATTGTTATATGTTTTGACATCTACAACTTAGATTTATGCTTCAGATTCTAAAGCATAAATAGGGGAGA
The DNA here is from genome assembly GCA_036435485.1 of Saposhnikovia divaricata. NCBI lineage: Eukaryota > Viridiplantae > Streptophyta > Magnoliopsida > Apiales > Apiaceae > Saposhnikovia > Saposhnikovia divaricata. The sequence goes on along the minus strand of CM071596.1, from coordinate 160,315,603 downwards.
TTGTTAGGAATAATTCATGAGTTGTGATGATAAGAATAGAATTTTGCTAATACTTCTTGTATATCCTGATCTTATAAAGGATTTAGCACTTTGTATAGGATATATGTGTTAGACAGTAATCTGTGGAGGTTAGTCAGGAACAGTGCGTCAGAGACTACATTTCAGGAACTAAGAGCAGATCCTGATACAACAAGTCAGATCCTGATCAAATACTGATGGGGTGATCAGATCCTGATGCAATTAGAAATCCTGATATCAGTCGTGTTACTGATGATGTCATCATGGATGCTACAGAAACTGGCAAGTGCTATAAAACAGGATCGTTGTTTTGAAAAACAAGCAAGTAGATATTGTGAAGGAAACGAATTCTCTATTGATGGAAACTATCAACTGGATGGCAGAACATTGTCATAGATAGATTATAATTTTGTTATTAGTTGATAGGTAGCATTATAAATACTCTCTCTATATTATTGTAAAAAGAGCGGAATTGAGAATTGTAGAGTGCATATCGTGTGAAGCTCTGTATAAGGTTTATATTCGAGAGTTCGAAACAAACAAAGAGAGAGATTTGTATTGTCAGCAGCTGCTAAAGGTATTGTACACCTTTGGTAGAGTTTTTATTTGATTTATTTTAATACAAACAAAGTTTGATTCATTCGTTTGTTCTTGTTCATCTAATCAAGCAAAAATCAGACACGATTATATAACTTGTATTCAACACCCCCCCTTCTACAAGTTATTCGAGTTAACAGACTCAAACACAATCTGCTAAGTATTAGTCAAATCACAGACAGAGGTTATCATGTCAACTTCTATGATACTCATTTTGATGTGATCAGCAAGGCATCAGAGAAGGTTGCATTTGTTGGTGTATACTGAAAATATTTATTTAAAGTATATACATTTATTTTTGGCCCAGTTTTATTGAGAATCATTTAAATGTTTACATGCTGCCTAATATTATATGTTGTGGACAATCTAGTATCAAATGGGATACAGAATATTAGATTGTTAAATACGGTTTATATAATATAATAAGGTTCACAGCACATGTGGTATTGGACAATCCACTGGTATGGCTGTAGTATTATTTAGAATAGTTTATATTGACTATTAAATAATACTAGTATACTTTGTGTATATTGAACAGGATTTCCCTTATACTGATTAAGAAGGTGAACTAAGATTCTATGTTATTATTAATGCTTAGGTTCTTAATCCAGATATAGTAATTGACACGTGTATATTATTTACATGCTTTGATTTATATATGAGATAATTCTTTTGAATTATATCATTATATTTTGGGTGATAGAAATATATACATGGTGAATATTATTTATTGAAGGAATCCATGTCCTAATAATATTCGGGTTGATGATGTCCCCTTGAAAGCTCAAAAAGATTTAATTATGTGAAACCCTGCAGGTGGATTTATTCCGGCATAATTAAATAAAGGTTGAGTAGATGATCAAGGATAAAAGATATTAATTAAATGAATATCAGTAATTTATTTAATTAATGGACATGCGATATTTTAAACATGGGGAATTTAATAAGCAAATAATATTGGAACCGAATTCATTAATTAAATTACGGTATTAAGAAAGGTAGTGCAAATATTAATTCCTTAGTGGATTGAATTAATATTAAATGACATTGGGCTGGGCTCGGAATGTCATTGGGAGGCCTAACCTAATTATCCATGATCCCTATTGTAGCCCTATATATATTCTTATTCTCTTCTTGCTGGGGAGGGAAAAAAAAGGAAATTTTGTAGCCACCCAGGAGCAAGAAGAGAGGTTAACTTGAGAAGACGAAGGCCACACTTCGCTTAAGGGAATTTGGGAATACAATAGAAGAGCGTGGAATCAACCGTTAATAAAGTTAATTTTCTGTTCGTACTCGTTAATTTATTGTAGCATAAATCGCAGGGCCACGATCTGATTGTCCCAACAGCATTAACTGGTCAAAGGCATGGTAACATATATGTAGCTAACATCAACACCAATACTGATGGTTCATCTACATGTCTCATCAGTAAAGCTTCTGTAGATGATAGTTGGAATTGGCACAAGAAGCTTTCTCATCTCAACTTCAACAACATCAATGAGTTGGTTAAGAAAGATTTGGTGAGAGGATTACAAATGGCATTGTATACTCCTGATGGACTCTGTGATGCTTGTCAGAAGGCTAAACAGAGAAGGACATCATTCAAGAGTAAAACAGGATCCTCAATTGATGAACCATATCACATGCTTCATCTTGACTTGTTTGGACCAGTCAACATAATGTCCATCAGTAAGAAAAGGTATACTCTAGTCATTGTTGATGAATATACTAGATTTACCTGGGTGTATTTTCTACACAGAAAAGGTGAAATAGCTGAGATACTTTTGGATCATGTGAGACTCATTGAAACTGGCACAAAGTACAAAGTCAAGATTCTAAGAAGTGATAATGGAACTGAATTCAAGAATTCAGCAATGGAAGAGTTCTGCAAGTACAAAGGAATAGTTAAACAATTCTCTGCTCCTGGCACACCCCAGCAAAATGGAGTGGTTGAAAGAAAGAACAGAACTTTTATTGACGCTGGCAGAACTATGTTGGAAGAATCTAAACTACCTGCATATTTCTGGGCAGAAGTAGTCAACACAGCATGTTACACTCAGAACATTACACTGATCAACAGACATGGTGTAACCCCTTATCAAATGATTAAGGAAAAGAAGCCAAGTCTGAATCATTTACATGTATTTTGTTGTAAGTGCTTTGTTCTAAGACCTCATCCTGAACAGCTAGGAAAGTTTGAGACTAAAGCTGATGAAGGCATCTTTATCGGCTATCCAATAACAAAAGCCTTTAAAGTCTACAATCTAAGAACAAAGACAGTCATGGAGTCTATCAATGTATCTTTTGATGATAAGAAGATAACAGGAATAGCTGAAGACTCACATGACAATTTGGTTTTTGCAAATGAAGCTACTAAGAATTCTGATGAAATTATGTCAGATACTGAAACACCATCTGATCCTGACAATTCTCTCATTCCTGATGAAACACAAATTATTGATGGTGATGCAAATTTTAGAGGGGGAGCAACAGCAAGAGACCATCAACTCAGAAACATCTCAAACATCAGGAGATTCATCAGAAACAGATTCAAGTGATAATTCTGACAGCAGATCAGAAAGAAATAGCACTATCTCAGGGGGAGCTTCTAGTAATTCTAGTTCTTTTGAAGATAACACCAATCCAGGGGGAGCATCTAGCTCAAGAAATGACTTACCATCAACAAGGAAATGGACTGAAAGCCATACTCCTGATTTAATTATTGGGAATCCAGATGCAGGTGCTAAAACCAGAAGTGCCACTCAGAATGAATGTCTTTATCACAACTTTCTATCAAAGGAGGAGCCTAAGAAAGTTGAAGATGCACTTAAGGATGCTGATTAGGTTACAGCTATGCAAGAAGAACTAAATGAATTTGAAAGAAATGAAGTCTAGAAACTAGTACCAAGGCTAAAGGGTAGGTCAATTGTGGGCACAAGATGGGTGTTCAAAAACAAGACAGATTCAGATGGCACAATTGTAAGGAATAAAGCAAGACTAGTTGCAAAGGGGTATTCTCAGCAGGAAGGAACAGACTATGATGAGACTTTTGCTCCAGTTACAAGGCTAGAAGCCATCAGGATTTTTCTGGCATATGCAGCCCACAAGAAATTCAAAGTTTTCCAGTTGGATGTGAATAGTGCTTTTCTAAATGGAGAATTGGAAGAGGAGGTATATGTTGAACAACCTCCTGCCTTCATTGATCCTAAATATCCAGATTATGTCTATAGACTGGATAAAGCACTTTATGGCCTAAAGCAAGCTCTAAGATCCTGGTATGAAACATTGGCTCAATTCTTATTGGAAAGTGGATTCAAAAGAGGTACAATTGATAAAACTTTGTTTTACTTGAATCATGGTAAGGATTTGCTGTTAGTTCAAATTTATGTCGATGATATCATTTTTGGGTCAACTAACTCCAAATTGTGTGAGAAGTTTTCAAAGCTAATGCAATCTAGATATCAAATGAGCATGATGGGGGAAATGAGCTATTTTTTAGGTCTGCAAGTTAAACAGACTGATGATGGGATTTTTATCAATCAGTCAAAGTACACAAAGAATCTATTGAAAAAGTTTAACATGCAAGATAGTGCTACTGCTTCAACTCCCATAGCTACAGCTACTAAGCTTGATCGTGATCAAGGTATTGAGGTAGATGTAACTAACTACAGAGGTATGATTGGTTCACTTTTGTATCTAACTGCTAGTAGATCAGATATCATGTATGCAACCTGTCTGTGTGCAAGATTTCAGGCAAATCCTAGGGAACCACATCTCATTGTAGTCAAAAGGATTTTCAGATACTTGAAAGGCACTCCATCTCTTGGCCTTTGGTATGCTAGAGAGTCTGATTTTAGTTTATGTGGATACTCAGATGCTGATTTTGCAGGCTACAAAATAGACAGGAAAAGTACTTCAGGCAGTTGTCAGTTTATTGGAGCAAGACTAGTTTCTTGGTTCAGTAAAAAGCAAAAGTCAATCTCTACATCAACTGCAGAAGCTGAGTACATTGCTACTGGAAGCTGTTGTGCTCAGATTATGTGGATGAGAAATCAGCTAATGGACTATGGTTTGTCATATTCAAAAATACCTATCTATTGTGATAACCAAAGTGTTATTGCTATGACAGGAAATCCAGTACAGCATTCTCTTACTAAGCATATCAGTATCAGATATCATTTTATAAGAGAGCAAGTAATGGAAGAGACAATTGAGTTACACTTTGTTTGCTAGCTGATATATTCACCAAGCCACTTCCTGAAGCTACTTTTACAAAGTTGGTGAATGAATTAGGAATAGTGAACTATGAGAGTTTCTGAGAACAGAGGGAGACCAAATACTGATGAACATCGAATCCTGATGCATAGCGAATCCTGACTCTAGTCAAACATCGAATCCTCATGCATAGCGAATCCTGACTCTAGTCAAACATCGAATCCTAATGCGATGGTTCTATTATCAGTACAACCTTCAGAATCTAAGTACTCTTTATTGTTCTTTTTCCTGATTTATTTGTGGTTATTTGTTAATGAACTTGTTGATAATGTGATTACTTTAATTAGTTCTCATGTCCACTTCTTTGTTTTTCTAACACCCCCAGATCCGGGGTCCGGGATCCGGTCGTTACGGTCTCCATTACTGTTCACAATACTTGAACTTACTTCAACTCAAAATAAATTACATCTTTATGACCCAACACAACAATATAAAACACACCCATTGTGTCTTACATTCTCTACCAAACTTCTAGTTTGAAATTCAGAATATTAACTTTTTCCTTGTAAGGTTTCTTAGGTCGTCCTCATCATTCCTCCTGTATTTTCTAGGTACAGGGTATATCAGAACGTCATTGATTAATACTCTAATAATTCTATCTATGTTCTTTCCAGAACTCTTTTTAATAATCCTTACAGGTCATTATTGCCTTAGCAAATCCAACTCATATCATCTGAATTCACAATGTCTTTATTAGGGTTAATGTCATCCCTTGTGCATTCCCCAGGGTTTGTCTTACTTTATGGATATCCTATACTTAATTCAACTGCCAGGGAATTCTTGCATCCTATAATTGGCAATCAGATCATGTATCCTTAATAAGGGTCTCTTTTCAACTGTTCTCATTTGATAATCGATTGGTAACTTAATGCCACCCTCTTCTTTCAGATAGTTGTCAACCTATTTGGCCTTCCAAAAGGCAACGTATGCCTATCGGCTCTCTTACAGAACTTGATAATGGTAGGAAGGATGTTTTGGAAGATATTGGTCGAGTTCAACGTGAATCTCTTAGTACTTATCGTTCTTCTCAAAGGTACTTGCCTTAGACAAAATTTCTACAGCATACTGATCAATCTCTGACCATTTCTATACTCTCTTCATGAACCTTCATTGTTTACTTTCCTCCGTCATAATATATTTATGGTATTCATGATACCCTAACATCATACATCTCAAGTCATTATACTTCCATTTTTACTCGTAATCTTGGACAATCGTATACACATGAATCACTTTAGTACGGGTGACCCCATTCCAAAAAGTCTAGTGAATTCCCAATCCAAACATGGGTTGCAAGGGTTCAGTAGAAGATTCCTACGATCTCATTAATATTTCCTTTATATCAGAAGCCCTTGCAGTCGGTGCTTACTTAGAAGCAACCCTGCTTTGTCCTTTCATTGCTGGTCTAGTCACTTTATAGTGTGTTGTGACTTGGCCTCAACTGGCCACACTAAAATAAAAATATATGATTCTAGGGGTTGGCTAATAGCATTACCTTTCTAGCAATTGCCGGTGTAGTGCCCTCTTCTTTGATACCTTTCTACCTTTCCAAAACTTTACTTCATATAAGTCTTAATCGACTATTCGGTACCGTCTCTGGTCACCTTTCCTCTACTTTTATCTTCTCAACTATTCTTATCAATCCCACGTGCCACGCAAGCTTACCATTCCTGGCATAACAGCCTTTTCACTTAAGTCAATCCCGGAGTTTCTCAGTCCGGCTGGTTTCTTACTTACATTTCCTGTTTTCGTCCAATCTAACTTCATCATTGTATTTCTACAATCAATCGCGATAACCGAGGTCTGTCCATCAACCCATATAGCGGCTACTTTACCCCATTTCACGGGGTTCGCCCCAGTTTCTACTCTCTTCCATGATGTTCTCTGATAATCAGAAAGACAAGGTTTGCCAAAATTCGTTGAAGTTCTTCCCAGAATTATGGAAATTTTGGTCAATCTATCCATCTACTGGTAATATTAAGGAGACCAGTTTCGATACCTGAAGAATAGTTCTATGAACCTCCAAGCAGGTAGAACCATAAGCATTCCTAATTTACGAAATAATAGTCATCAGATTGGAAGTTTAACCACTGGAGAGGAATCAATTATATACATCCCTTAGAAGGGAATCAACAGTTTCAAACTGAAACTTATCACAACGTCCTGATACCTATATGTCCTGATATTCAATATTACGAAATGTCAGTCTACCTAACCACTAGTCTCAGAAGGAACATTACCGTCGAAGTTGGTTGTTTCATAAAATTGGCACTACTAAGGCCATCCGAACCTGGTGAACTATGCTGTCCGAACACATCTGCAAGTACTTTGTCGTGCTGTGCAAGCACACATCTTAATCCTTTATGCGAAGCGTCGTTGGAAGCACAAAGTCTCCCTTTCCCATTAATCAATGCCATCTCTTGGTCATTACCAATTTCATCTTTTAGCTCCAGGAAGATTTTCTCACATTTTTCTCTTTAATTGCTGATCGTATTACTTGATCCATTATATCGAGCCTTACTCGTCGATATGATATCGAGCTAAGTTACTATCATGATACTTAAGAGTTCCCATAAGGGTTTTATATGTCATCACTACATTAAGTAGTCCGACTATGAACTTGGCAAGAGTTCTTATTATCTTAGTGAATTTATTATTCTAACGTCGCCTCATCTCTGGGGTTTATAACGTACGCTTTGATACCATTTCTGTAACACCCCCAGATCCGGGATCCGGGATCCGGTCGTTACAGTCTCCATTACTGTTCACAATACTTGAACTTACTTCAACTCAAAATAAATTACATCTTTATGACCCAACACAACAATATAAAACACACCCGTTATAGTCCCAGAGATGAAATCAGAGTAACTACCCAATTTTATTAAGCATAATATGAGTTTTTACAATCCAAAAGAATTTCAATATCAATACATACTCTTTGCCATCCATTTGCATAAGTCATACTAGACCATATACTTGGTACTGAAAGAATAAATCTATCCCACCAATAGATTTCTCTTCGGCTCTGGTAGTCTCATCGTCCTCGCCAGCATCGAGTGAGCCTTGTGCGAATCATCTGGTCTAGCTGTTGTTGTGATATAATAATAAAGCAAGGGTGAGCAATAGCCCACCAACAATAATATTTAACTGAACGATAATATATCACAGTTCAAAAGTATCTTTCAAACCATATGCCATGCATTTACGGAAATGATACCAGAATAACATGAACGATGAAGTTACGAGGTAACTCAAAATGCATATATAGGTGGGAATATCTGCTATGTCAAAGATAAGCCAGATATTATCATTTATCATATAAAGAGGAACTTGCAAGGAAAATATTGCAATTCCAGTTATTAACATTTTTCGAAGTCCTACAACCTGAAAGAAGTCTCTTCGATACGTGTTGCGGAAGACACCGTCAACCTGAAAGAAGTCTCTTCGATACGTGTTGCATGGAATTCCCAATTTGGGAGATGAACCAATACTGGAGTTATCACGCGCCAGCTGTCCCACTCCCTGATGATCAGTCGGGGATGGTACAGCCCAATTTAGTTTACTACCGGTAGAAGGAAGAACTGACGGCTCCACTTGTCGATTGCCTTTAATAGTAACTCCCTGGCCAATGGTTAGGCCTTGTGATGGACCGCGCGACTCGGCCTCTTACACACGACTCCTAGTTCGAATAAATCCACAGCATTGAAACGTAGAGTTTGTCCTCCCTTCCCAAAGTGAAATACTTGTTGATAAGACTTCACAAAGTAGTCGTATCTAGTTGGAAAGGAAAATTGACCAACATTTCCCAAGCTGCTGCTTGTTAGAGGATACCATCTTGTTCCAATAATCTTACCCCTCGAATGATGAGAAGGTTACTCACAGATTCAATTGATAAATAGCAACCAAGTTGCGAGTGAAACGAATAGTTTTACAAATTTGTGACGGGGAAGTCAACAAGATAAATAACATTGCTCAAGTAGGTTCCCCTATAATATGGAAGTTTGAGCGAGTATTTAAATCCTTTTAAGAAGATTTAAATGAAAAATAAAGAGTTGGGAACCTTTCCTTGATAAAATAGTCGTAAAAAGACTCCGAAATATTTTACATAATATCTGGAGGTGAAAGGTAATCTCCAGATAATATAAATCATTTTAAAAAGAATTTAAAAGAAATAAATAAATATTCCAAGAATATTTATTAACTCAATAATAATTACGGGATATTATTAAGTCATAGTACTGCTCGTAAGTAATCCTCGAATGAATATATAGAATTATTTACTAAATAAATCCCTCCTTAAATGAATATTCAAAATAATATTCATTAAATAATTAAACTCCAATAAGTATTTAAAATAATATTCAATAAATAAGTCAAACCTTAAATGAATATTTGAGAATAATATTCATTTAATAAATAATCTTCTAAATGAATATCCAAATAATACTCATTTAATAATCAAAGCTTTAAAGGAATATTCGAAATAATATCCCTTAAGTAAATATAACTTCCAATGAATATTTTAAAATAATATTCATCAAGTACATAAAACCTTAAATGAATATTCGAAAGTAATTTTCATTTAATAAATAACATTCTAATGAATATCAAAATAATATTCATTAAATAATCAACTCTAAATGAATATTCGAAACTAACATTCATTTAATATCTCTCGACTGAGATAATACTCGAATAACATTTCTCGAAATATTTCCAAGTAATTGATACTTTATGGAAATATAAATAATGTTTAATAATAACATTCCTCAATATCAATAATAATCTGCCGTTGGAATCCCTCTGGGTTTCCATGACTATCTGTATCTCAAAATACCGACTCCCGGTCTATATTTAAGAATGAATATCTTATGCCCTTCGCTAAAGGTCTTACCAAAACAATCCGGCCTATAACTGATAATTTGTATCTAGTCTATAAGCCAATGGCAATTCAGGGAACAGGTATCATAATATAATTTGACAATAGGCATGCATGCTATGGCATATGTAAGATGGCAATCACATATATATATTATCACAACAACAGGTTTAAAGTTTTGAACACTTGCCTGGTAATCGGGTGTGGGTAGAGATAGCGTGTCCTGGGTCTGCTCGATGATCTAAAAACAATCAGAACATTCGAGATTAACCACTTCACACGTTTTAAAAGTCTAGGTATAAATTTCACTTAAACCGAAACACTTTTTCGAATTATCTCGTTATACACCTTTTAGTGTAACTCTTTTTATTACTGATACGATCCGACATTTGTTCGTTATTACTTGTTGTGCTAAAAATTATTAAGACATTTGAATCGCAAGCGCACAATTCGTTTCGTTGTAATTTTTTTAATTAATTCGTTCCACAGGGACTATTTTTACTTTCGCAATCCTTAATTTTTAATATAATCGAATTAGAACAATTTTGGGATTTCGGAAAATTTGATTTTTAAACTATTTAATTACTAAAAGAAATTTTTAATCTAATTTTAAAAGAAACTAAATTTTATTCTAATTTTAAACTAATTAATTAAAAGTAAAATGAACAAAAACTAAATTATTTAAAAAAATTCGAAAATCAAATTAAAGCTGAATTTTATTCTAACAATTAAACACTTAAAATTATGTGAATTTAACTAACCTTCTTTTTTTTTAAAGAAAATTTATTTACAGGAAAACGTAAAAAAAATTTGACATGGTGTGCTTGAAAGGTCGACTAGGCAATACACAATTAAAACAAGAAATTCAGCAAAATTAACTTGAAAAAGAAAAGAACTAACTACGCATTAAAGCTTAACCGGAATCAACCAACAGGACTCAAAATGGCAATTTGTAGACACTCAAAACAAAGAACATCAACTTCGACTAACAAAAAAAAAAAATAGAACACGAAGGCAGCAAGGAACTTAGTGTCACAGCAACTCTAAACTTAACTCGACAGCAACGAATTCAAACAAACGCAGCCACAAATTCAAGAAAATCAAACAAACTCTGCGATGAACAAACTGGAATCAGCAAACCATAAAACTCGCAACACATAAATAGAATTGAGACTCGACAATACAAAACAGTCGACTCAGTAATTAAAACTCTGAACCACGAACAGGTCTCGCAAATCAACTAAATGTGCAAAACTCAGCATCAACACTACATAATTCAGTAATTAACTCGGACACAACAGGGCACAAAGACTCGGATGAACTCAGGATCACACGACTACAAATGAACATAAACTCGATTCTCAGACTCGAATTCTAATCAGCAAAGATAGATAAACACAAACTCCTGTGACACAATCTATCAAACACGAAACTCAGCAAAGAACAACTAGACAAACTCAGAAATAGGACAAATTAAAACGGCAAAAACAAAACAAACATGAGACTAGAACTCGCAATCAGGAACAACGACGAAAAAGGGGAAAATCATTTAACGATTCAAACATAAAATGAGAAGAAATGGGTGTTGTTTGTGGGTGAAAGGGAGAAGAGAGATGGGTATATTTAGAACTGAGAAAAGAAGAAATGGGTTTGAAGATTGTAACAGAAAAAACGAAAGGGATTTTGTTTATTTAAGAAAACAGGGAGTGAAGCTATGCTTTGATTTAAACACTAAAACAGAAAATTCGTAAAGAAATTTTTATAAAAGTAATTTTTTTTATTTATTTTTGAATTAAATACGAGAATAAAGAAATTAACTACGAAATTAAAGTTACACTAAAAACGATAATTCGGAATTTAAATGGCCCACAATAAAATGGATTTTTAAAGGGGCAAAATTAAAATTAGCAACTAAGAACACGAAATTAAAGTTTCGTTACTTTCAACCCATATTGGTTAGCTTTTCGCTACTTTGTCCACTACTTGGATTTACGAAAATAACGAAACAAGGCAACGATAACAAAAGAGCAAGATAAGAAGTAAAGAAAATAAAAATTGCATTAATTATAATAGGAGTGTTTACAAGATTTGAAACTAAGAAAAGAAATACAAGAAATAAAATCTACCCTAAAATCTAAGTTACTAAATACAAGGGGGGTGAGGGGGTATTTATAGGATAAGAATCAGGGTTAAGGGGGGTGTTGGGTAAATCCCCACCATACATTTGTGGTGTGTGGTGGTGAAATCCTAGCCATTCAAGTATTCCTTCCCCATTAAGATTTGGTGTGTTAGATCTTGGCCATACACTCATATAGTGTGTTGGGATGATCTCCACCTTCCACTTGTCTTGAAATATTCCTTTTGCTCCAAGCTCCTAATTCTTTTTCCTTCTTTCATTTTTGGTCCTTTTTCATCCTCTTTTTCCCTTCCTTGCACTTTATTTCTTTATTTTACCATTTCTTTATTTATTTACGAATTTCCTGAAATGCAACAAAATAATTTATTAAAATACGAGTTCAAGCAATAAATAGGTAATAAAAATATGCAAAAATATGCATTTATCAAATGCCCCCATACCTATCTTTTGCTCGTCCTCGAGGAAAATAAAAACAAAATGAAACTCTAGATGCAAAGTCCTATACTCCTTTTCGTAGGTGTGACGGTTGCATTTGGCATATGCAACAAGCCCTTTAAACCCCTAGGCAGCCCTAGTGGACGAGTGAGGTCTCGTGAGGGCCTATAGTGAATGTACCCACAAAATCCATCTAGTTTGTATAAAAGATCACATGGCAATGCACACCACACATACATGTCCTCTCATGATACATCAACTTAAGAATCAAAATGAAGTTGCAAAGTCTTGGTGTGGAAAGTGCAAGGATTCACATAGTCTACTCAAAGAACCATGCAAGATTGATCACAAGTTCATGTCAAGTGCAAAAATTATTGGAAACCATGCTAAGTCTACAAGAGCACACCTTAGAGTCAAAACTTGAGATCTCATATGCAAAACAAGCAATACCTCACATTTCACTCACAAAAGAATATTCACTCAAAAACAAGGGTAAGTGTATCACTCAATTCCAACAAAATCAAAAGAATGCTTGACACTTGGTATCATCCCAACTTAAATAACAACATACATTAATAATGACAATCAAAAGGTCTTTATTAGGGTTGTAATGGGGCTAGGGACAAGGTATGTCAAGAAAGGCCAAAATAAGGTGAAGTGTCAAAAGCTAGTAGTAACCATGAATATCATGCACAACACCAAACTTCCTCCCCACACAATTTATTTTTATTTTTTCAACAAAAAGTCTTGACTAGTCGAATGAAGGAGGATTACAAAAAACATAAGTATGCTCTCATGTATATATATTCTTCTTTTTTTTATTCTTTTTTTTTCATTTTTTCATTTTTTTTTCCTTTTTTTTTTCTTTATTATTTTTTTTTTCTTTTTTTTTTGTGAGAGCTAAGATAAATGTAACAATAATCCTCACTTAGATTTAACTTGAACATCGCAATAAATATTTCCTTGAAAGTTATGAACAATAGTAAACCCTATTTCACACACCTTATTGCTCCCTCAAGTTCCTACTAGCCTTTGAAAAAATGGGATCAAGAATACGTAAGGCTAAACAAGAAAAAGGCCTTAGGCGAGTAATGTGGTGTGTCACCGAAAGAATATGATTAAGCTCAAAGGGTTAACTAATTGATCACATAAGCATGGTGTGGATATTTTTGGAAATAAAGGTTATTCCTAAATGCCTTTATCATTTTATCATCAATCAATGTCATGCGTTCCAAGAGGGAATTCAAACAAGTGCTAGCAATGCAAATGACAAGTGGACACTCAAGCAAAAGAATATAAATGCAAAAGATGTTCATATAGGCTCAAAATCTCACTTGGTGTGGTAGAACATAATTAATCTCAAGTAAAGGTATCTTCAATGCACCTACTTGTACTCAAAGCATGAAGACCAAATCATCTTACACCTAATCATGTCCTTCTAATTTCATGCACAATTCAAATAAGTCTACTAGTTTCACCTTGCTAGTGTAAGTGTGTGAACAAGAACTTTAGCAAATCACTTCTCAAACAAAAGCTAATGGATCATAAGATTAGCATAGCATGCAAGGGTGCATCAAGCCACTAGCAATCAATTAACAAGACTAGAATAATACCATTTACAATTCTACAACTCTTTTTGTGATTTTTTTCATTTTCTAATTTTTTTGGATTTTCTAATTTTTATATTTACACTAAAAACCCTCCCCCATACCTAGATCATGCATTGTCCTCAATGTATACAAATGCAAGAGAAATGAGTAAAGGAGAATGAGGAGATAATACCTGACAAGGGATAAAGGAGAGAATTTACCTACTGAAAGAAACTTACATGAATCACTGGTCGATGAGGTGGGTGACCTCATCCTCGGGATCAAATGGCAGCTCTAAAAATGGTTTGAGTCTTTGTCCATTAACTTTAAATACATCACCATTTTTAAGATTTTCAACTTCAACAGCACCGTGAGGAAAAACGGTCCTAACAATGTAAGGACCTTCCCACCTAGATCTCAATTTCTCGTGGAATAAATGAAGCCTAGAATTGTACAAAAGAACTTTTTGACCCGGAGAAAAAGATTTTCTCAAAATGGATTTATCATGAAAAAGTTTTGTTCTTTCTTTATAAATTTTAGCATTTTCATAGGCCTCATTTCTTAATTCCTCTAGTTCTGACAATTGCAATTTCCTATGACTATCGGCGGTTGGTAAGTCAAAGTTCAAATCTCTTATGGCCCACAAGGCCCTATGCTCTAGTTCAACGGGCAAGTGACAGGCTTTGCCAAACACAATTCTGTAAGGGGACATGCCCAAAACAGTCTTAAAAGCGGTCCGATAAGCCCATAAGGCATCTATCAGTTTCATGGACCAATCCTTCCTATTCGAATTGACAGTCTTTTCTAAAATTTGATTAATTTGCCTATTCGAGACTTCAACTTGACCACTAGTTTGAGGATGATAAGGGGTAGCCAGCCTATGAGTAATTGAGTACTTTTTCAAAAGGGACTCAAATTAACGATTCTTAAAGTGCGTACCTTGGTCACTAATGATAGCCCTAGGTGTGCCAAATTGAGAAAATATATTCTCTTTTAAGAATTTAAGAATGACCTTGTTATCATTGGACTCAGTCGGTATGGCTTCTACCCATTTAGACACATAATCAACCGCTAAGAGAATGTAGAGGTTGCCAAAAGAGCTAGGAAAGAGACCCATAAAATCTATGCCCCACACATCAAAAATCTCAATGATTAAGATGGGACTCATAGGAATCATATTTCTCCAAGTGATCTTTCCTAAGTGTTGACACCTACTACAAGCGGCACAGAATTCTGCAGCATCCTTGAACAAACTAGGCCAATAAAAACCGCTTTGGAGAATTTTAGCTGCTATATTCTTAGCACTAAAATGACCTCCACAAGCTTGATCATGACAAAAGGAAAGGATACTTCGAAACTCAAGGTTTGGGACGCACCTCCGAATGATTTGATCGGGACAATATTTAAAAAGATACGGGTCGTCCCAAAAGAAGTGTTTGACTTGAGAGAAAATTTTTGATTTATCTTGTGTAGACCAATGAGAGGGAATGTCGCCGGTTGCAAGGTAATTGACAATGTCGGCGAACCAAGGAGGAGTAGAGATAGAAAAGAGATGTTCATCGGGAAAAGATTCATTCAAAAGCGAGTCAGTGGTGGACTCCACCACTAATCGAGAAAGGTGATCGGCAACGACATTTTCGGACCCTTTCTTATCCCGAATTTCTAGGTCAAACTCTTGGAGCAACAAGATCCACCTAATCAATCGGGGCTTAGAGTCTTTCTTAGAGAAAAATATCGAAGGGCGGAATGATCGATGTAAACAATGATTTTCGAACCAATAAGATACGACCTAAACTTCTCGAAGGCAAAAACTATGGCTAGAAGCTCCTTCTCGGTGGTTGAATAATTGAGTTGCGCATCATTTAAGGTCTTACTAGTGTAGTATATGACATGAGGTATCTTATTGATTCGTTGTCCTAATAACGCCCCTAATGCGTAATCAGATGCATCACACATTAACTGGAAAGGTTGACTCCAATCTGGGGACTTAATAATCGGGGTCGAGGTCAACTCTTTCTTGAGGTGTTCAAAAGATTGTAAACAATCTTTAGTGAACTCGAATTTGACATCTTTACCAAGAAGGGTGGTCAAGGGTCTAGCCTTTTTGCTAAAATCTTTAATGAAACGCCTATAAAAACCCGCATGTCCTAAAAAGGAATGAATTCCTTTGACCGATGTTGGTGGGGGTAGATTAGCAATGAGGTCAACTTTTGATTTATCTACTTCGATCCCCTTTTCAGAAATTCTATGACCAAGAACGATTCCTTCTTTAACCATGAAATGACATTTTTCCCAATTAAGAACGAGGTTGGTTTCTTTACATCTCTTTAAGACTAACTCAAGATGGTTTAGGCATTGATGAAAAGACGAACCAAAGATGGAGAAGTCATCTATGAAAATCTCTATGAATTCACCTACCATGTCAGAAAAGATGCTCATCATGCACCTTTGGAAGGTGGCCGGGGCAGTGGTTAGACCGAAAGCTAAGCGACGATAAGCAAAGGTTCCAAAGGGACATGTGAAAGTGGTTTTCTCTTGGTCTTCGGGAGCTATAGGAATTTGAAAATAACCGAAATAACCATCTAGAAAGCAATAGTAGGCATGACCCGCTAACCTTTCTAACATTTGATCTATGAATGGCAAAGGAAAGTGGTCTTTTCTAGTGGCATCGTTGAGTTTCCTATAGTCTATGCACACCCTCCAACCGGATTGGACACGAGTAGGGACTTGCTCATTGTTCTCGTTAGTCACCACGGTAATACCCAACTTTTTAGGTACTACCTGAATCGGGATAACCCAAGAGCTATCAGAAATGGGATAAATGATTTCATTATCTAGACACTTAAGGATTTCCTTCTTAACGACTTCCATCATGGTAGGGTTCAACCGCCTTTGTGGCTGTAAGAACCCAGATTTTGGGTGGAATTAAAACTTTTATGTATTTAATGATGTAAGAATGAATAGTGGTTACGGCTACAATGTAATAATTGATATTTGGAAAGAATGAATGGAATTCAACTTTATTATTTCTATGTCTTGAAGAATGCTAAAGGGTGACAACATAGGTAAGAATAATCTATCTTCTAAGGGAATAAGATATGGCAATTTCAAGGAGGAGAATATTCTCATGTCATCCAGATCGATAACGATTAATCCAGTAGTGCCGTAAAAAGGTTAAGGAACGATCGAAAGAGAATACGGAAAATTGTACAACCCTAAGAGGATAAGTAAAGAATAAAGAATGAATAGTGTTTTGGTGGGAGTATAGAATAATATGAGACGACACTATATAGAAGTATTCGAAACGGATTTCCGAGTTCGTATTAGTGATCCAGGGGGAAAATAAATGTATGTAAAAGCTGTCGGATTCTGAAAAACCGCACTTTTATTTTCTCCGAGAGTTCCCTGGACACTGATAGCCTTAAGTATTTAACGAATGAATTTAAGGAATATAAATTGGAAAGTTAGGAAGAAAGATGGAGAATGATAGTATTAATATTAGAAAGATTCCCGGTAAACCATAATTAGAAATCCGTGAAATATTCCTACGAACGAACAATCGAAACGAGCAATAACCGGACACAGAATCGAGCAGAGAAAGCAAGATGCATGTATGTGCAAGTGGATGGAATAATAGAAACCAAAGTGTGTCCCATGAAAGTCAACTACAACTAGGATGATTCTTTAGCATTTAACCAAAAATGGAGTTGTTTAATGTGGTGCCAACACATGGTCCACTAAGAAGCCAACACTTGGACCTATAGATGATTGACAACACAAAAGGAGGAGATGCATCCAAGTTATATACATAATAATACTTGTATTAAGTCATAACAAAGCAAACAAAAACAAAAAAAGAAGAAAAACTCTCCATTTCTTCCTTGAAAGACAACTCTCGTCCAAGGAGCTAGAAGAGGGGGTTCCCACCATTGTTTGATCTTCTAATTTTTAGGGTAAGTACTACATATCATAGATTAGATCCCCTAGAAATTTCAGCCTCAAATTCACTTTTTTTTTCATTTTCAAATAAATCATCAAAAGTGATGGTGAATAGTGTTTTCAAGAACTAATCTTTGTTTTTCTTGTTTTCATGGTTGATCCTAGCTAAGTTAAGGATATCCAAGGGCAATACCAAGCTTTGTGAGGTTAGTACATACTACAAGGAAGGTATAAGACTTGAAAACCCTAGATCTACTTTGAGTTTTAAGCATGTTCTTGATGGATTTAGCTTGGTATGATTATAGTGATAATTATAAGCAAGATTATGTAATTAGTTATATGATTTAAGATGCATGATGGTTTTGATGCTAAGATCAGTAGCCTCTGACCTTGTGAGATGCTTATTATGTGTATAAGTTGTTTAGATGCCCGGTGTGGCTTGGGTTGTTGATTGTGATTTTTGGAACGTTCATATTACAGCCGTTATAATGTCCGATTTTACAATACCATGTTTTGTATGACATTTTCCATGTCAAAAACCTACTGTCCAGAAACTTTATCTACCATGATAGGATAGGTAATGTTCTAAGCTTCGTTTTGATATAAAGATCACGTGAAACAGACTTACGGTTTAGGATTTATGACCGATTTACTAAAAGTAGTTCAAATCCGTAAACGAAAGTTCGTAACTTAAGTTGAACCCCGATAAAATATGTAAAGTCATGACGAATCTTGGTAAACAAATACTAGAGGTAAAAAGGAAGGTGTGAAAGAAAACCGTATGTAAAAAGGATCATTTTTCGATTTATTAAAAATATTCGAGTCGAGGTTAAACGCGAACGAACCCCTAAAAGACGACTCTTTTATAACTTCGGTAAAACACTTAGAAAACGGGCGATAAAACTCGGAGTATAATATTGGTTCGTAACGATCGACCTTAGAACTTGTATGACTTAAGTATGTCCCAAGTATAAGTACAGTGACATGTCGTATTAACGAACAAATGTCGGGTCGGATCAATGATAAAAAGGAATCCACTAAAAGGGATATAACGAGATAACTCGAGAACGTGTTTCGATTTAAGTATAACTTAACTTTTAAGATGTTAAGTGATTAATCCCGAATGCCTTGGCTATTGATAGATCACCAAGCTGAACCGGGACCCGCTACCACTACCCCTTACCGTACTCGACTACCAGGCAAGTTTCAATTCCCTTCTTTTAGGCTATTGTTGTGATTGAATATATATATATATATATATATATATATATATATATATATATATATATATATATATATATGTTTTCTGTTATACATATGCCATAGCATGCATGCCTACTTTCAAGTTATATCATTATGCTTGTTCCCTGATTGTTATTGGCTTATAAATTAGATAGCTATCGAATCAATTATAAGCTGGTTATTGTAAGACCCTCAGAGAAGGGTGTATACATCTTATTCATCAAATATAGATCGGGAGTCAATATTTCTTGACATATCGAGATTACCTCGGAGGAAAATATTTAAGTAAATATTTTCCATTATTCGGGCGACGAATATTATTTGAATATTCGTTCGAGATTATTTATTTAACGAACCTTACTTCAAATAATTATTTGAAAGTAACTATTCGACGAATAATATTTTTTTTAATATTCATTCAGAGTCGAATTATTTATCGATTATTATTTCGAATATTCTTCTAAAGATGAGACTACTAAATGAATAATATTTGGATATTCATTTAAAATATTATTTTATTAAATAAATATTACTTTTGAATATTCATTTAGGATATTAATTACTTGATGAATATTATTTTAATATTCATTTGAAGCTTGATTTATTTATCGAATATTATCTCGAATATTCCTTTAAAGCTTGGATTACTAAATGAATATTACTTGATATTCATTTAGAATATTATTCATTAAATGAATATTACTTTTTGAATATTCATTTAAATTCCTAATTAATTATGAATATTGTCTTAAATATTGCTTTCAGGTCCTATTAATTAATGAATATTATTTTGAATATTCATTTAAATATTTATTTATTCAATAAATATTCTCCTGATATTTCTTCAAGGATTATTTTGAAAAATACTCTGATTAAAGATATTCTTTCATATTCCTAAATATTCTTTAAATATTTTTAATTCAATAAATATTCTTTGAATACTTATTCCATACTTAGAATAACCTCAATAAGGTTTATCTTCTTCGATTATTACGAAAAATATTTCGGAGTCATATTATTATTAATCTTATATCAAGAAAGGTTCTCAAGCATCATTCTTCTTTGAGTCTATCTCCCTAATAATAAGGGAACCTTACTTGGAAAATGTTAATTATCTTGTCGACTTCCCGGTCATAAAGTATTCTCTTCACTCGCAACTCGGGTGCTGTTGATTTATTAAGTCGTTGTTTACCTTCTCATCTTTCGAGGGGTAAGATTGTTGGAACAAGTTGATATTCGTTACCAAGCAATAGCTTGGAAGTTATTGGTGAATTTTCCTTTCCAACTAGATACGACTACTTTGTAGAGTCTTATCAACAAGTATTATACTTGGGGAAAGGGGGACGAACGTTACATTCAGAATCATGAATTCTATTTGAACTAGGAGTCGTGTAAGAGGCCGAGTAGCGCCGGTCCATCCCCTTTGGCCCAACCGTTGGCCGGGGAGAGCTAGTAAGGCGGTAGACAAGTAAAGCCGTCAGTTCTTCCTTCTACCGGTAGTAAATCGTAAATCTAATTTGAGCTGTACGATCTCGACTGATCATCAAGATTGGAACAACGGGCGCGGTGAATACTCCATCATTGGTTCATCATCCAAACTTATTTATTTCCTGCAACATGATTACTGTTGGCAGAGCTGGAAAAGTGTTCATAACTGGAATTGCAACCTTTTCATGCAAATTCCTCTTCTTAATAACAATGAGAATATCTCGTTTACTTTTGATGTAACAGATATTTCTACAAACAAATACTTTAAGTTACCTTGTAACTTCATCGTTCATATTATACTGGCATCATTTCCGTAAATGCATGGCATATGGTTTGAAAGATACTTTTGAACTGTTATATATTATCGTTCAGTTATATATTATTGTTGGTGGGCTTTCGCTCACCCTTGCTTTGTTCACATTATGTCACAACAACAACTAGGACAGATGGCTCGCGTCAGGCGCACTCGGCGCAAGCAGGTTACCCGACCCACCGGACTCCCCGCTGAGATGCTAGCCGCCATTGCTGAGGTAGCTTAGTTAGACAGCTTTTGTTTCCTGTTTAACTGTGTGTATAATTAATGTAATCAACGGCAAAACTGTTAAACTTATGATGTTATCCTTTTGGGATTGTAATAACTTTTATTCGTAACCCTTTAATGTAAGACTTACTTCAATTTCATCTCTGGGACTATAACTGTTGTGTGTGTGAGTGGAAATTATTGTGGGGTCACAGCATGTGATTTATTTATTGTGGACTCAATTCAAGAATTAGGTATAAGTTATGAGACCGTAACGACCCAATCCCTGACCCCGGATCTGGGGGTGTTACAGTGGCTCACAAATTGGTTTGGCATCATCAACTAAGTGAATCCGATGTTGGACAATGGCCGGACTAATTCCTTAAATATCCGAGATTCTCCAACCTATGGCTTCCTTATGTTCTCTAAGCACACTTACAAGCTCATCCTCTCGTGACTTGGTCAAATTAGAGGCAATTATAACGGGAAGAGACTCGTTAGGACCTAAAAAGGCGTACTTAAGAGTGTCGGGAAGAGGTTTGAGTTCTAAATCGGGCGGCTTTGACTCAACGGGTTCACTAGTTGAGACTGAGGGGGAGGAGGACCCGGAGGGGAACCAGACAGGACATGATGCTGAGTTAGTTGCTGAGGATGATGATTATTGGGTTGTATCTGAGATTAGGACCATGGCGGAGGATACTGATATGACCATTGAGCAGGTCATGGCTGCTGTTGTTGGACAGGCTGTGAATGAGGTTGAGCCAGTGGAGGATGCAGTAGGGGGTTCCGAACTACGAGTGCCACCCCTCTCTGTTGAGAGAGCCTCTACCCCACCACCACTACTTATGAGACCATTCCCCGATGAGTTTGAGGAGCTTACCCTAGAGCCCCAGCAGACAGAGAATGCCGCTCCAGCTGAGCCATCCACCCCACCTCATGCCCCGATAGGAGGAGTCCCAGTATGTGTTCACAACTTGATTGTGAACGGGCTTTATAGAGAGTTGTCTGTGGCAGATGCCAGGTTGGCAGAGTCTAGGAGGGAGTTAGCAGCAGAGAGAGCCGCCCGGATGAGGTTGCAGGGCAAGAGGACTATCTGTGACAGGGTTGGGTATAGGGCTGTGACCCGCATCGAGCTGAGGGCTCGGGTGAGGGTGCGACAGTTCCCTACTGATGGGCATGGTAGGGTAGACAGAGCAGAGGCTGAGGAGATTTTCCGCATCGCCATGTGGAGGGTTCGGAGGATGTTTCTTCGTGGCGGCTGATTTCAGATGTAGTGATGCAGTGGTCTAGTTGTCTAGTCATGTACGGACGTTGTAGTGCCGGCTTTTGTAGGGATGGTTTTCTTGTACTTGTTTTCCCTTTTTACAGACTAGACAGATAGACAGCGTATTTCACTTTTGACTTGTTGTTGTTGTTAGGATGGTTGTACTTTAAACTATTGTTGTAACTCGGATGTTGTACCTTTTCGGTACCTGGTATATATTTGTTTCCCTTTCAGTCATTTCAATTTTGTTGGGATGTGATCACGAGTTTATTAGCATATGTACTATTTTTTTTGATTAGGTTGCCATGAGATATAAAACTGTGGGATCTTAAACCCAATCATGTAAAGAATTATGCAAGGAAAAATCCTTTAAAACAGGTAAGTGAACCTAATGTAAAATTTTCCAAATTTTCAGTAAAATGCCTCCAAGACGAATGGGCACTAGGGCTAACCCCCGAGAATCTACTGACCAAGAGAGTCACAACCAACACGAGGAAAACCATGAAAGTAGTGAAGAACAAGATCAGGATTATAATGAGCAAGAAAATTCCCAGTATGGAGCAGAGGATGAACCCCTGTACTCTGAAGAATTTGAGGGGGAAATCGAGGGTGGAGAAACTGAAGTAGAACAGGAAGGGGAGAACCAGGGCGGAAACCCCATGGGCCAGTTTATGGATCTACTTAAGCAGAATTTGAACCAATACCCCCAACCACCACCAGGCAACAACACTTCAGTGGCAAATTCCTTTAGGGCCTTTAAGTCCCTTAAGCCCCCAGAGTTCCACGGGTCGGCTGATCCCGTTGAGGCGAGGGCCTGGATCAAGGAAATGGAAAAATCTTTCGAGATTCTGAGTATCAATGTGAAAGGCAGAGTGTATAAACTTGTAACACTATATCTAATGTAACTCAAACTAAAGGAAAAGATACTTAACCAGAAGACAATCAAGAACAGGAAGTCACAAGAAATCAACACTAAATGAAGACAAGGTAATTGATACAATTTAACATGCTAACTATGATCAAGCCAAGAAGAAATCATTGAGAGAAGTTCAAGTCAAAGTTGTTCATGCCTCGGTGATTTGATTAATCAAGAATCAAGATCATAACTATCAGTATCAACAAGACCAATTGATTTCAAGTGAAGAAGAAGGAAAGCAAATATTGGAAAGCCAAGTTATTCAGTGAATATGGTAATTTATTCAAGAAGCAGAAACACTATCAAGACTAGTCACTTATGAACCAGACCAGTGCATCAAGTGTCAGGACATTGATAGCAAGTTTATGTCAGTAATAAAGAACCATGTTCAAGAGCTTGTTGAAGAATAAAGAAGACATGAAGATATCACAAGTTCAAGATGTGCATTGAAGTTTCAAGTTGAAGACCGGAATATTTTCTAAGTACTAAATGTTCTGGATGGCTAAGTAGAAATTCTCAAGTAGAAGTTCTACTTAGGAATTTCGAGATAGCCAAGTAGAAGTTCCACTTAGGAATTTCGAGATAGCCAAGTAGAAATTCTCAAGTAGAAGTTCTACTTAGGTGCAGCTTCAACATGACACATGGCATCTTCTGATTGGCAGATTTCCAAGCTTTCAAGATAAGGCAAGAATTATGTGGACATCATTGGGCCACGTACATCTTAGTCTTTGAAGTCTACAGGACATAGATTACATGTAGTATAAATAGAAGTACTTGTGTAATGTCTTAGTTAGAGAGCAATTCTAGAGAAAAACACAAGAGAAAAAGAGAGAGTGCATTCACAGAGCTTAGTATCATTCACTTCTCTCTCAACTTCTGTTATACTTTGTAATGAATGTTGTAGCAACCCTTTCAAGTTATATATAAAGAAATATATTCCTTGAATCTGTGTGTTCATTTATTGCATCGTTTTTATTGCCTCTCATATTCGAAAAGTTGTATTCACCCCCCCCTCTACAACACATTTGGACCTAACAATTGGTATCAAAGCTATATGTTTAACATACAAAACATAGATCCTTGTGTTGAGTAGAAGAATCGTGAGTTTTTCATTTTTCAGATCTACTTTTCATTTTCTCGAAAAGTGTGTTTTAATTCGTTTGTATTGAAAAACTCATCTGAAAAATTATTTAAATACTCCAGGTGTGATTATTTAGCTTGGGTGTATTTTAATTAATTTTTGTGAATTTATCTGGGTTAGTTCATATTTGGTGTTCTTGAGTGTTCATCATCTGTTCTTATCAAAGAATACAACCCAACAACTTTTTGATCTCCTTTTCAATAGTAAAAGAATAAAAAGGTGGTTTTTGGACTTTTTGAATTACTTTATTCGGCCGAAAGTAAAAGACATACTCAGTACCTAGCATGTGGGTTAGGTGGGTTTGGTGAGTAAAGCATTCAAAGTCAAAAAGTGTTAAAGTGATAATATTGTTTATTCAATATTTAAAGAAATCTGCAGAAAAATTATTCTAAGGCAAAAAGTTCTACATAGAATTTCTACTTGAGAATTTCTACATAGAATTTCGACTTGGACAATTTCTACTTAGTGATTTCGACTTGAGCAAAATTTCTACTTAGAGAAATTTCGACTTAGGCAAAAGTTCTACATAAATATTCTACATAGCCTAGTCTTGGGTACTTAGAAACTTTTAGTGACCAGAATTGAGATGGCTCCTAAAAATGCATTCAAGATCCCAATGTTCAACAAAGATCACTATGAAGAATGGGTTTTCAGAATGAGACTATATCTAGAGACTGTTAACCCTGAATATCTGGAAGTCCTTGACAAGGGTAAATTTGTCCCAATGGCAGTTATTCCTTCACATACGGAAGGAGGAGTGGTTATACCACCCCGGTCTGAGCCCAAAAAAAAAGCAGCGGACTTTTCGGATGCTGATAAAGAGCAAATAGCTTTGGATACTGCTGTACGACAAACCTTGATGGAATCTCTTGATCATGAAATGTTCAACATAGTCAAAGGTCTGACTACAGCGAAGAAGATTTGGGACAAGATAGAAGTTGTCATGGAAGGATCTGCAGAGGTCAGAAGCAACAAAACACTCATACTCAAGATGGAGTATGACACCTTTAGAATAAGGAAAGGAGAAGGCATAACAGATGTCTACCTACGATTCAGTCAGTTGGTATTGGATTTGAATCTGAGAGGTGTGACTCTCCCCATGGTTGAAACAAATACGAGATATCTGAGGAACCAGCCAAAAAGCATTGAGCATAGGGTCTACGCAATCAGAGAAACCAAAGATTTGCATACAACTTCTCTGGAAGAGTATTATGGAATATTAAAGACCTATGAGCTGGAAACGCTTCAAGATCAAGCATGGGACAATGATTCAAAGTCAAAAGAAAGTGCATCAGGATTAGTTGCTGATGAGGAAGAGTCTAAGAAGGCAATGGTTGCAGCAAAGCCTAAATCATCACTTGCACCACATCAAGTTGATAATGATGACGAGTGCGCATCTGACAGTGATGATGACTACTACACCCAGGAAGAGCTGGACAACATGGACGATAGTGTCGTGGCATACATGGCAAGGAAGTTCAGCAACATGAGATTTAGAAAAAGCAACCGACCACAGAGAAAATCTTCATCTTATTATCGGGCTGCTAAGGGTGGTGGTAGTTCGTCAGGCTACAAAGGAAAAGGCAAGAATACCAGCTACAAATCTCCTTTGGATTTCAAAATGAAGTTCAAATGCTATAATTGTGGTGAAGCTGGACACTTTGCCTCGGACTGCAAAAAGCCTAAACAGACTTATCCAAAAGAAACATTTGAAGCTCTCAAAAGCAACTATGAAGCACTGTTGAAGGAAAGACATGGAAAACGAGCTTTATTGGTGACAGAAGGAAGAGCTTGGGATGATTCAGATGAGGAAGATGTTACTCAAGTAGCAAACTTTGCGCTCATGGCTGAGACATCAGAGGAACCAGAGGTACCAGTTCTGACTCTTAAAGTAGAAATGTCTATTGATGATTATAAAGAACAGAACGGGGCTCTTAGTGAAGAGATCTATATGTTGTGCAAAAGCCTAGACTCTTCTCAAAAGGAACAGAAAACACTTGTTGCTAAATGCAGAATGCTGGAGGCAAAAGTGGAAGAGCTAGAGGCTGCTTGCACTGTAGATACTTCTCTAAGAGACTTTATTAAATCTCTGGAACACAAGCTTGTCCTTAAGGAAGAAGTAGAAGCATGTCTTAGGAACAATCTAGCTGAATTAGAAACAAAATGCGAAGCTTACAAACTAGCAGCTAGTAGAGTGTATGTAGATAATGACGTATTTAAGAAGATAACTGGAGTAGGTGTAGGACTTGACTATTCTGACTTATCTAAGAAAGAAGGGAAGAGACCTATTGACCCTAGTTCCAGTGACCTTAAACAGGAAACACCTAGAATTCTTAAATCGGCTGTCAAACCTATCTACAAACATCTTGTTCCTAGAATAGAAGAAGAAGAGACTGAATTGATAGCTAGATATGAGATTGAGATGGAAGATCGCCAGAAAGAACAACCTATAACTCCTATCAAACAAGTGAAAATCAATTTCCCTAGAGATGAATCTAGACTGGGATTAGGAGCTAAGGCTGTTAAACAACAAGGAAAGAAAGAAAAAGGCATAAAAGAGGTTAAGGCTGAACGAATAAAGAAAGCATGTTATCATTGTAAATCTACTGAACATCTTTCTTATGCATGCAAAGCTAACATGAATGTTCCTGCTGCACATGCCATGCCTACCACACATACAATGAATAATCTGCATCAGAATCATGCACAGTGTGGTCAACCTAACTGTATGCCATGCACTTTTAATATCATGCAAACTTTTGTGCATTTAATGAATGCATCTAGCCAGTCATGCTCAAATACTGTTGCTAGTTCAAATATCAAGAAAAAGTATGGTAGAGCCAAGACTGTCAGTCCTCCTAAAGTTAGGAGTGACAAACCTTCTCCTAAGACTGACAAATCTGTCAAGTCTGAGAAAGGAAAGGAGATAGTCGAAAGCTCTAGTAATGTGAAGAAAAGTGCATCTCCTGTTGTTAAATCTGTTGATTCTCGATCTTATCGAAAAGCCGGGCCCAATCAAAGTTGGGTTCCGAAGAATGTCTAACCAATCTGTCAATGCAGGGCATTAAGCAGAATAGAAATAAAGTTATATGGGTGCTAGACAGTGGAGCATCGAGGCATATGACTGGAAACAAGTCCCTGCTTACAGAGTTGGTTATGAAGGCTGGCCCTTATGTTACCTTTGGAGATGACAGCATAGGTGTGACTAAGGGATATGGCAAACTGAAAACTGGCAATGTCATCATTGAAGATATTTCCTATGTTGAGGGACTAAAGCACAATCTGTTGAGTATAAGTCAATTCTGTGACAAAGGTTACGAAATTGTCTTCAACAAGAAAGGTGTCTCAATCACTCACATCAAGGAAGGCTCACTAGCTTTAAGAGGAGTTCGAAAGGCAGATCTTTTTGTTGCAGATATGGATTCAGCAAATCAGGATGAGGTCACCTGTTTCTACAGCAAAGCCTCGGATGATGAAAGCTGGTTATGGCACAAAAAGCTATCTCACTTAAACTTCAAAACGATGAATGCTCTCGCAAGGCGAGAATTGGTGAGAGATCTACCTCAAATGGAGTTCGCTCCGAAAGGACTCTGTGAAGCTTGTGAAATGGGAAAGTCGAAGCGAGCATCGCATAAAAGCAAAGAAATTTCTAGTATTACTGAGCCTCTACAACTTCTTCATATGGATTTGTTTGGCCCAGTGAATGTCCTATCTTTGTCTAGGAAAAGATATGCTTTGGTAATCGTGGATGACTTCTCCAAGTATACATGGGTATTGTTCGCAATGACGAAAGACGAAGTACCTTTCTTAATCATTGATCACATCACTCAAATTGAGAATGTTTCAACACTTACTGTGAAGACGATTAGATCAGACAATGGCACTGAATTCAAAAACGCAGTGCTAAATGACTTCTGTGTATCTAAGGGAATACGTCGTCAGTATTCAGCCCCGAGAACTCCACAGCAAAATGGAGTAGTTGAAAGGAAGAATAGAACTTTGGTTGAAGCAGCAAGAACTTTGTTGTATGATTCAAAACTTCCTTTGTATTTCTGGGCCGAAGCAGTGAGTACCGCTTGTTACACTCAAAATAGAACCTTGATCATAAAAGATAAAGAAAAGACACCATGTGAGCTAATGAACAACAGAAGACCAACAATCAAATACTTTCATGTCTTCGGAGCAAAATGCTATGTGCTTATAGATGATGAAAATCTAGGCAAGTTTGCAGCAAAAGCTCGTGAAGGAATCTTTGTTGGTTACTCTACAGACGTGGTGGCAGCTTATAGAGTGTTCTTGGTGAATGATCGAAAAGTGACTGAAAGTTACAACGTCAGATTCGACGATACCAAACTCTCATCAATTTCAAGAGATTCTAGTGAACCTGAGTCCCTAAAATTTCAGAATCTGGACCTAGAAAATCTTGAAGATGAACCTGAGTTGGTTGTTCCATTAAATGTTCCAAGCGTACATGAAGAACCTGAGTCTAGTGAACAAGCTAATTCTACAAGATCAGGAGAGACTTCTTCAGTACCAACCGGCAACAACTCAGGGGGAGTAAATAGCAGCTCAAGGACTACTGTTCAAGGCTCGAGTCGAGTTGACTCTAGTTCTGTAGGAGCTGGCACTAACTCAGGGGGAGTTAGTGAAAATATTCAAAGTAGTCAGCACCCCAACTCAGAAAGTCAAGCTGAATCATCTAGACAATTTCCAGGTGAACGGGTATGGAATAGAGACCATCCGTTTGAGTTAATTATTGGTGATCCAGATGCTGGTGTGACTACTAGAAGAACTGCAAGAGCTGACATGGCTAATATCTCCTTATATTCTGGGTTCTTATCCAAGCTTGAACCTAAAGAAATAGAAGAAGCTCTTGGCGATGCTGATTGGGTGATTGCAATGCAAGAGGAACTCAATCAGTTTGAAAGGCAGAAAGTTTGGAAACTGGTACCCCGACCAAAGAACAAATCCGTAATTGGAGCTAGGTGGGTATTCAGAAATAAACTGGATGAAAACGGACTTGTAACACGAAACAAGGCTCGTTTGGTTGCAAAAGGTTATTCTCAGCGAGAAGGAATTGATTATGATGAAACCTATGCACCAGTTGCAAGACTTGAGGCAGTCAGGATGTTCTTGGCATTTGCAGCACATAAGAACTTCAAGGTATTCCAGATGGACGTGAAAAGTGCCTTCCTGAACGGAGAGTTAGAAGAAGAAGTGTATCTGGAACAGCCGCCCGGCTTCGTTGATCCAGAACATGCAGATTTTGTGTATCTACTCTTCAAATCTGTCTATGGCCTCAGGCAATCCCCAAGGCGATGGTATGAAACCCTATCTCTATTCTTAATTGAAAATGGTTTTGTTAGGGGAGTAATTGATAAAACATTGTTCTATAAAGTTGTGAGAAATGACTTAATACTTGTTCAAGTATATGTGGACGATATTATTTTTGGGTCATCAAATGAGCGCTTGTGCGAGAAATTTGCCAAGCTAATGCAGGAAAAATATGAGATGAGCATGATGGGAGAGCTGTCCTTCTTCCTTGGATTACAGATCAGTCAGAGAAAAGATGGTATCTTTATCTGTCAATCCAAGTACGTCAGAGATTTACTCAAGAAGTATAATCTAGAAGATGCATCAGCAGCTAAGACTCCTATGGCAACAGCCACGAAGCTTGATGAAGACAAATCAGGTAAATCAGTTGACATCACAAGCTATCGAGGTATGATTGGCTCACTTCTCTATTTAACTGCAAGTAGACCAGATATAATGTTCGCAACTTGTTTATGTGCAAGGTTCCAAGCGGATTCTAGAGAATCACATCTCGTAGCCGTCAAAAGAATTTTTAGGTATCTCAAGGGCACACCAAATCTAGGGATTTGGTACCCAAGAGATACAGGTTTTAATCTTATTGGCTATTCGGATTCAGACTATGCAGGTTGCAGGATTGATAGGAAAAGCACATCTGGTGCTTGCCAATTTCTTGGCAGAAGATTGGTGTCCTGGCAAAGTAAAAAACAACATACAGTATCTACTTCTACTGCTGAAGCTGAGTACATTGCTGCTGGAAGCTGTGTAGCTCAAATACTGTGGATGAGGAACCAATTGAAGGATTATGGCATGGAGCACAAGAAAATTCCAATCATGTGTGACAACACAAGTGCCATTGCCATAACCAACAATCCTGTAGATCACTCAAGAACCAAGCATATTGACATCAGGTATCATTTCATAAGAGAACATGTCGAGGAGGGGACTGTGGAGCTACATTTTGTGCCCACAATGCAACAAATTGCAGATATATTCACCAAACCTCTTGATGAAGTAACATTCAATAGGTTGGTTGGTGAATTGGGAATGCTTAACACAAGTTAGTAAAGCCTTCTATCTGTAAAATCCATGTTTATGTTTGTATGTGCAAGCTAATCAATCATTATGTGCTTAGACTTTAATATGCCTAATTAATGATTGTTATAGGTTGCATATAGTGTGATTTTGCATGAATTCATTGTGTTTTAAGTGTCTTTTATAGCACAAATCTGTGAATTTATGCTTGTTAGATTGCATGATCATAGGGGGAGTTAAATTCATAATAGTCTAAATATTGCATGATTTATAGATGAATTTACCTGTGTTTTTCATGTAATTAGAGGCCTTAGAATTATCAAGGAATGTTTTAATTATGTCATATATTAAAATCCTTGAATTGATATTTATATTAATTTGGCAAAATTAATTGTTGAGTTTTTCAAAGAAAAATTGTCAAATTATTCTAAGTATCTTCAAAATTTCGAGTTAGTCTCTATCTCGAAACTCATGTAGAAATTCGACTTGAATTTCGACTTGAGCTTCCAGGGTGAAGTTTTGAAAATTCTAAGTCTGGGAAGAATTTCGAGTTAATACCTATCTCGAAATTCATCTCGAAATTCGACTTAGAGTTCGAGTTCGAGTTACCAGTGTGCCTAGTTCTATCTTCAAAATATTCGAGATAAAGTCTATCTCGAATTTTATCTCTAAGGTTGAGATGAGGTTTCCATTAAGGGAATATTTTGAAAAGAACTGAGAATTAACTTCGAGTTAGTCTATCTCGAACTTTATCTCGAAGTTCGACTTGATGTTCGAGATAGAGTTCTTAGTCTATCTCGAAACTCAACTCGAATTTCGACTTGGTGTTCGAGATAGAGTTCTCAGTTAAGCTAAAGGGAATTTTTCGAGTTATACTCCTAACTCGAAACATATCTTGAATTACCCTGGACTTTTTGATTCAAGGAAGTATTTTGGAAAGAATTTGAGATTAACTTCGAGTTAACTTCTATCTCGAACTTTATCTCGAAGTTCGACTTGATGTTCGAGATAGAGTACTTAGTCTATCTCGAAACTCAACTCGAATTTCGACTTAATGTTCGAGATAGACTCTAACTCGAAAAGTATCTTGAATTTTCTGTTTCTCCAAGTTTACTACAAATCAATAATGTTCAAGATAGTATTTCCCTATAGTTTCTGCTGTAATTTTGGTTAAAGTGATTCTTTGTGCATATTTGTTCGAGTTAACTTCTATCTCGAACTTTATCTCGAAGTTCGACTTGATGTTCGAGATAGAAAAGTTCGAGATAGAAAAGTTCGAGATAGAGTTCGACTTAGATGTCCCCTGTATGGACTTAATACTTTTCACACTTTTTAACAGGGACATTTTTGTCATTCCACATTAATGTCTATATATACTTCTCTAACTCGATCTATTCTTTCACTTTTACCTAATTGAGTTTTACAGCCGCCCCATATACTTACAGGCGATTTTGAATTACAACCACTGATCCTTGTTTTTGTGATTAAACTCGTACTAATCACGAATTACTGCCGATTTGTTGACTACTATTGTCTGTGATTAACCTTAATCTTTGTGTTACTGTGTTTTGTGAACATTCATACACGCACATATACATACACACGAACATATCTTGTTTGTGTAACTGTTCATAAAAGTGATTTCATATTCACCATTTATAAACACACTCGATTCCACCGGTATACACACGAAATAGTAATTGGTTGTTGAATTGAATCCCGTAGTTTGATTTCTCAGATTCCGTTTGGTATTCTTGAAAAATTAAAAGGGTTACAATTCTCTTTTGTAATTCGGAAAATTAATTGTTTTTCAAAATTAAAATAAAAATTCACATCTTTTAAAAGAAAAACATTTAATTAAAATGGCTCACCAATTTTCCCTTGCTAAAAACAATTTTTACAATATTTCTACGGAAATTGGTGATCAACTCCCGCGGTTTAAGTTTTGGATACGATTTCTCAATTTGTATTCCAAAGCTAGCCAAGCTTTTACTGCTAAACCTACACTAGTACATGATGCTTTACAGCAATTATGGACTAGTGCGGTTACTTTTGGGAGTAAATCAAGCCCCTACGGTTTCAGGTTTACCTTAGCGGGTCAAGAATATGAGGTGACAGAACAGATTGTCAACAGAGTTCTTGGATTCCCCATTAAAGATGTCTATGATCCAGAACCTACTGCTGCAGAACGCCTCAGATTCTTTGAAGAAATTGGATGTTATCCTACAAAAGGCCCAATCACGGGAAATATCCAAAAGCAATTCTTCCATGCGGAATGGAATTACTTTTTCGAGGCCATCACAAGATGTTTTCGGGCACGAGAAAAAGACTTTCATCAAATTCCGATTCCCATGCAAACCTTTGCAGTAGCCCTAGCAAGAGAACTGGATATAAACTATGGACGCATAGTTCTCTCTGAGATAGTGGCCTCAATGGGATCCCTTGCAAGCAGAGACCTCTCTACCACTGATGTCGTCTGCTGGTTTCCTCGGTTTCTTCAAATGCTAATCAATGACTTAATACCGAAGGATGCCCTTGCTATTCGACAGGGATTTGCCAGAAGCCCCACATCTGAATCACTAGGGATGGGCACTAAGTCACTTGCAACTATTGCAAATCAGGATAAACATCAAGGTAAGCCAATGTCTACTCCTGAAAATATACAAATGTGGCTTAGATATGATGCAGGAGTTACCAATTTGGAGGCATCATCACAAGTCTCATCACATGCTCAAAATCCATCTGTTCATGCTGAGGCATTTGATGAGATTCCGGATGAGGAAAGCGATGATGCACAAGGTAAGCAATCAGGTAATCTCTCTATGCATACTATTCATTCCTCCTCCTACGTTTCTGATTCCGCGACCCATGAGACTGCTAACCCGCAGGATCTATCCCAGGGTAAGAGCCATATTTCTGACTCTGAGTCTGATACACATTCCTATTCTTTATCACCCCTGTTAACGGAAGTCAGAAAACCAGCACGTATAATTATACAAGACGATGAGGAGAATGAACCCGAAGAGCAGCAACTTTTTCGCAAGAAAGCCAAACTTTTCCACGCTGCTACTTCACAACCACAGTCAAACCCTAGCGTGTCACACGCAACCACTCCACCTCACGCGAGTGGTTCACCCCTTGAACATTCTGCACATAGGGACTTTGATTTTGGTCAAGATGATGTGCCTCTTGATGATACTGTTGCTTCAAGAGGACATGAAGTATTAAGAACTTCAGCCGTACCTTCACCGGTACGTACTGATGCTGCAAAGAGGATCGGTTCTGATGTCGTACAAGGACACTTTGCAGCCTCTCAGACTGAGATTCCAACTCAGGAACAAACAGAATTTGATCCCATAACTGTCAACAACATTTCTTATCAAGCTTCTGCAGGTACTGCTTCACTTTTAGGATAAGTCATTGAAGACATACACGAGCGTGAGACAGGGAGTGTGTGTGAGAGGTTAGGGAGAGAGGGACCTTCATTTTTAAGGCCCGAAACCGAGCGCCAAATACCAACAGAACGCGTATTAGAGCGAGGTCACCTAAACCAAACACCGTCCCTTAATACAGAAAATTTTGATACTCGTATGACTTCAATGGAGAATAAAATGGAGCAGTTCGGGCAGTCGATGGGGCAGTTGGGGATTAATGTTGGAAACAATCAACGGGCTCTAGACGACTACGCAGCAAGAATGGCAAGTCAAGCTACAGCTTTTGATGATTTGACAAATAAGGTCAATGACTTGGGCCATGCTGGTGGTGTCTTGGGAAGCACTCTCAATGAGAGGATGGGGGCATTGGAGTCTACAATGCATACAATGATTGTGGAGATCAGTAGAATGATGTTCGCAGTCAGGAGTTTTGTGCCCCCGGAGTGCTTCGAGTCGGAACAACCTCCCCCCGATGCTGGAGCAGGTGGTGCAGGTGGTGCTAGTGGAGCGGGAGCCTCTGGTTCTGGTTTTGGAGGTTCCTATGCAGCTGGTGGATCTGAAGACCATGGTGGAGCTCAGGATAACTCACCTAAGGGGGAGAGTGGAAAGGAGACGAGACAGCAGGCAGTTCACATCGAAGAAATTGAAGAACCCGCTGATCTTGTTAAGGAACCAGAAATTGAGCCTGCTGTTGCTGAAGAGGCTATGAGGAGGAGAAAGGGTAAGGCAATAATGGTTGAAGAAGATGAACCAGTTATTGACCTAAGTCATCAGGACACAGTACAGGAGATACTAGACTCAGATTCTGATATGGAAGACGTACCTTTCGCACATGCTGTAAAGCGATCTTTGAAGGAACAAGGTGGAGGTGCTGGTATGTCTTTCGGAATGCCTGAAGAAGATCCTGTTGATGAAGAAACCCTGCAGTCTCAACAGTTAGCCTTGGAACAAGCTCAGTTCCATAAAATGAAGATGATGCAAGAACATGCTGCGTTCCTAGAACAGAAGGTGGAGCTACAAGGGAAGCAGTATGAGTATGAGCTTGCGAGGCTAGCTAATCCTCAAGTTGATCTGGATAAAAGAAGGATAGGGCAGAAATGGGATGAAGCAAGGAAGATTATGATGGGACCATGTGCAAAAGGAGTTCATAACAAGGATGCAGATGATCTGTTCTACAACTTGAATTTGCAGAATCCAATGACTGGGGACTATATAAATGCTTTGAAGAGATTAATTTCTAAAGTCAGGGTTGGATACAATGCAAATCTTAAGGAGTGGCAGGTTATCTTGTCTTTGGTAGAAGGAGTCCCAACATCTTTCCTATTTGTGGATGACCAATTCATAATGAGAAGATCTGCGTCAGAGTTGTTCTTGCTAGCGACTAAAATTCAGTACTCTCAATCTGAGGAGCTAAGCATTCTGTACAGGGATCAGTTAATGCAGCTAGCAGAGGACAAGGGTCCAGAATTCTCAGCATATCCAAATTTTGTCCGGATGGTGGTTCAAGGAAAGATGAAGAGGGTGAGCATGGAGGAAAAGGACTTAATGGAACTTTCAGTGGAATCTCTTAAAGCAGTATGTAGACAAATGATGGGTAAGGGATTCGCCTCTGAGCTTAAAGATAAATCCGTGAGGATCATTGAAAGAGTCATATTCTTGAAGAGCAATGAGGTGTGGAAGTGTGATGTCATTGCTCCAAACCCTCTCGACAACGTGAAGATTGAGCCGGAGCTGATAGAACAGAAATGGAATATTCTTCAAGCAATGAAGAATGTAGATGAAGCTTTGACTCTTCCTTCTGGAGAACTGGAACAAGGAGAAATAAGGGAGGCAGTTGGCGTTCCAGGGAAAGATAGTGTATACTGGATACACTCTTATGCTGATGATACAGCTGATGCCTTAGCATACATAGATGCAGACCAGAAACAAACACTCTTGCATATGAGTAGACAATGGCTGCTACAGACTCAAGATGCTGCATTTCTAGAGAAAGTGTTATATGTGTTCAAATGGGGCGAAGTGGAAGACAAGTTTGTTGAAGAAAAGCAGAGACTCGTGAGTTACCTGTCTGAAGTAGTGGTGGAAAAGAAGCAAATGGAGCGAGATGCGGCTAGTGTCCACAATACTAACCGTGTCAAGGGCTACCCCAAGATGATCTATTGTCAGTTTAAAGCTGATAAAACTCATTGGAAATCTCAGCTCATCATGAAGAACTTTGAGGATATTCCAAAGATCAGGACTACTCAGGAGGTGGACAAACTCAGAAGGCTTTTCAAACATCCTTATCCAGAGCCCAAGAACCCTCTAGAAATGGAAGCTGTAAGTCTGTTGAATGCTAGGTGGAAGCAGCTTAAAGATCCAGTATACAAGAAAGATAAGCAGCAGAAGGAGAAGCTCAAAAGGCAGAAAGAAGAAAGAGACCAAGCTGCTGAAGCTAGAAAGAGGAAACGGAATTAGGGTTAAAGGTCAGAGTGGTGTGAACTTGAAGTTGGAAAAACTTCATGTCTTTCGGTTGCTTTAACTCACTTGAGGAAAATTCACCTAAGAGTGAATCCAATAAGGTGATATAAGTTTGACTAGAAGGTATGAAATAATCCAGGTGATAGGAATCACTCAAATGATCTTTAATTCGAGGTTCGAATTCTGTTTCTAGTTTTTATGTTCATTGTATTGTTTTCAAGTTCTTTTCAATTGTATATTATTCAAGAATGTAATGTTAATTATCTTTTCTCGTCTCATTGTTTAGTTGAGTTATCCTTCATTAATTTGAATGTCATTGTTAGACAATCAAATTGGGGGAGATTGAAAGGCAGAGTGTATAAACTTGTAACACTATATCTAATGTAACTCAAACTAAAGGAAAAGATACTTAACCAGAAGACAATCAAGAACAGGAAGTCACAAGAAATCAACACTAAATGAAGACAAGGTAATTGATACAATTTAACATGCTAACTATGATCAAGCCAAGAAGAAATCATTGAGAGAAGTTCAAGTCAAAGTTGTTCATGCCTCGGTGATTTGATTAATCAAGAATCAAGATCATAACTATCAGTATCAACAAGACCAATTGATTTCAAGTGAAGAAGAAGGAAAGCAAATATTGGAAAGCCAAGTTATTCAGTGAATATGGTAATTTATTCAAGAAGCAGAAACACTATCAAGACTAGTCACTTATGAACCAGACCAGTGCATCAAGTGTCAGGACATTGATAGCAAGTTTATGTCAGTAATAAAGAACCATGTTCAAGAGCTTGTTGAAGAATAAAGAAGACATGAAGATATCACAAGTTCAAGATGTGCATTGAAGTTTCAAGTTGAAGACCAGAATATTTTCTAAGTACTAAATGTTCTGGATGGCTAAGTAGAAATTCTCAAGTAGAAGTTCTACTTAGGAATTTCGAGATAGCCAAGTAGAAGTTCCACTTAGGAATTTCGAGATAGCCAAGTAGAAATTCTCAAGTAGAAGTTCTACTTAGGTGCAGCTTCAACATGACACATGGCATCTTCTGATTGGCAGATTTCCAAGCTTTCAAGATAAGGCAAGAATTATGTGGACATCATTGGGCCACGTACATCTTAGTCTTTGAAGTCTACAGGACATAGATTACATGTAGTATAAATAGAAGTACTTGTGTAATGTCTTAGTTAGAGAGCAATTCTAGAGAAAAACACAAGAGAAAAAGAGAGAGTGCATTCACAGAGCTTAGTATCATTCACTTCTCTCTCAACTTCTGTTATACTTTGTAATGAATGTTGTAGCAACCCTTTCAAGTTATATATAAAGAAATATATTCCTTGAATCTGTGTGTTCATTTATTGCATCGTTTTTATTGCCTCTCATATTCGAAAAGTTGTATTCACCCCCCCCTCTACAACACATTTGGACCTAACACAATGAGGCTCAGAAGACTATTTTTGCTACTTACCTACTAAAGGGAGAGGCCAATTATTGGTGGGAAGCCAAGAAGAACATGGAGACTGATGCTATCATAGCCTGGGAAAGGTTCAAACAATTATTCCTGGAGAAGTACTTCCCGAAGTTCATGAAAACCCAGATGG
The DNA here is from genome assembly GCA_036435485.1 of Saposhnikovia divaricata. NCBI lineage: Eukaryota > Viridiplantae > Streptophyta > Magnoliopsida > Apiales > Apiaceae > Saposhnikovia > Saposhnikovia divaricata. The sequence continues at coordinate 160,277,319 of CM071596.1, read as the reverse complement.
AACTTAAGTTTTTGGAACTGAAACAGAACAATATGTCAGTGGCTGACTATGAGGCCAAATTTACTGAGCTATCGAGATTTGTGCCAGAGTTTGTAGACACAGAAGAAAAGAAAGTTAACAGGTTTCAACAAGGGCTGAAGCAGTGGATCCAGAATAGGGTGGCGGTTTTAGAGATTACAGATTATGCCACCTTGGTGCAGAAGGCAACCATTGTGGAGGCTGGTAGTGATCAGATGCAGAGAGAGAGAGAAAGGGGGGATAAAGAGAAAGCATGTTAGTATGGGCGGAAGATCCGCTGGAGGAAAACCCCCAACCAAGTTTAATCGAGGAGCGGTTTCCCTACCTGGGAGGAATGTAGGGTTTAAACCATCTGCAAGTGTAAGTGTGAGCCAGGGCGGCCATCAATCAGGAATGTCCCGTTCCAACCCTTCTCGACCTCCATTGCCATTGTGTGCTACTTGTGGGAAGAGGCACTCCGGGGTGTGCAACCTGAAGCAGATAAACTGTTATAAGTGTAGGCGAGCTGGGCACTATGCTACCTCTTGCACCACGGTCATCCCAGTGCGGACAGCGAGGGCACATGAGGAAGGATTGCCCAAGGAGCAAACCAGCAGCATCAGGAGCAAGCAAGGTTGCCTCAAATAGGCCACCAACTGCTAGGACTTTTAATATGTCAGTACAAGATGCCGTGAGGGACACAGATGTGATAGCAGGTACATTTTCTCTCAATTCAGTCAGTGCAAATGTCTTATTTGATTCAGGAGCAACTAAGTCTTTTATATCTAGAGATTTTGCGCATAAATTGAAATTTAAAACCCAGCAACTAAGAGATTCCTTACAAGTAGAAATAGCTAATCAGGAAATCGTACCGGTTAATCAAGTTCACCCCGATTGTAAGCTAGTAATAGGAGGATGATCCTTCTATGTCGATTTAATTCCTTTTAAGCTAGGGGAATTCGATGTCATTTTGGGTATGGATTGGTTGTCTCGCAATGATGCGCGGATAGATTGTAAAGGGAAAAAGGTTAAGTTGAAAACCCCAGGGAAGAAAGAAATAGTGTTTAAGGGGATGCGACAGACCCAGAAAATTCTGACCATGGCGCAAACCAAGAGATTGTTATGAAAAGGGAACGAGGCTTACTTAGCTTACGTTATAGACACTCAGAAGGAAGTGCCAAGATTGGAAGACATTCGGGTAGTTAATGAGTTCGAGGACGTGTTCCCACAAGATCTTCCCGGACTACCACCTGATAGGGTAATTGAGTTTGCCATCGAGTTAGCCCCGGGGACGGCGCCGGTTTCGAAGGCCCCGTACCGATTAGCCCCAGTAGAAATGAAGGAGCTAGCTAAACAATTACAGGAATTGTTGGATAAGGGCATGATAAGGCCCAGTGTGTCGCCTTGGGGCGCACCAGTGTTGTTTGTTAAGAAAAAGGATGGAAGTATGCGGTTATGCATCGACTATAAAGAATTGAGCAAGCTAACCATAAAGAATAAATATCCATTACCCAGGATAGACGATTTGTTTGACCAGCTAAGAGGCGCTGAATAATTCTCTAAGATTGATCTGAGAACGGGATATCACCAACTGAAGATCAAACCCGAAGATATCCTGAAGACTACGTTCCGTACCAGATATTGACATTATGAGTTCTTGGTTATGTCATTTGGATTGACCAACGCCCCAGCAGCCTTCATGGACATAATGAATAGAGTGTTCAAGGAATATTTGGACAAATTCGTGATAGTCTTCATTGATGATATTCTCATCTACTCAAAGACAGAGGCAGAACACGCTGAACATTTAAGGATAACCTTAGAAATACTTAGGAAGGAGCAGTTATATGCCAAGTTCTCCAAGTGTGAGTTTTGGATAAATGAGGTACAATTCTTAGGGCACGTAATCAATAGAGAAGGAGTGTTGGTTGACCCCTCCAAGATAGAAGCAGTTTCAAACTGGGAACGGCCAACTACTCCAACCGAGGTGAGGAGTTTCATTGGACTGGCCGGATATTACAGGAGATTTGTCCAAGACTTTGCGAAAATCGCAGCTCCATTAACTCGACTTACCCGTAAAACCGAGAAATTTGAATGGACTGAGAAATGCGAGAAGAGTTTCCAAGAGTTAAAGAAGAGGCTGGTGACAGCCCCAGTGCTGGCATTACCTGATGGAAAAGGAGATTTCGTGATTTATAGTGATGCTTCGCATAAAGGACTGGGATGCGTGCTTATGCAGCACGGCAAGGTAATAGCTTATGCGTCTAGGCAATTGAAGGATTATGAGGTCAGATATCCCACGCATGATCTAGAACTAGCAGCCATAGTCTTCGCTTTAAAGATTTGGAGACACTACCTGTATGGGGAAAAGTGCGAGATTTACACTGACCATAAGAGCCTCAAGTACATTTTCACTCAGAAAGGGCTTAACATGCGCCAGAGGAGATGGTTAGAGTTAATCAAGGATTACGACTGTGAAATTCGCTATCACCCGGGCAAAGCCAATGTGGTGGCCGACGCCCTTAGTAGGAAAGAGAAGCTCAAGATGATAACTTCAGAGGAAGAACTAGTGAAAGATTTTGAGAAGTTGGAAATTGAGGTTAAGTTACCTGGAGAGGGCCAAGAAAAGTTGATGGAAATTAGAATCCAACCTCCATTGTTAGAAAAAATTAGACTGTGCCAGGAACGGATGATGGAGGAAAAAGAGAACTCCACAGAAGAGTTAATGACCGCGGAAGAAATTAAGTGTGAAAGAGACAAGGAAGGGATCATGAGGTACACATACAGGATATGGATCCCAAACGTTCAGGAACTCAAGGATGAGATTTTAAATGAGGCACACAACTCAAGATACTCAGTGCACCCCGGTAGCACCAAAATGTATAGGGATTTGAAGGAATATTACTGGTGGCCCAACATGAAAAAGGACGTAGCAGAATGGGTAAGCAGATGCTTGACCTGCCAACGAGTGAAAGCAGAGCACCAGAAGCCCAGCGGACTTCTACATCCCTTAGAGATTCCAGAATGGAAATGGGAACACATAGCCATGGATTTCGTAGTAGGTTTACCAAGGACCAAAGTTAATCATGACGCCATATGGGTAATTGTAGATCGACTGACGAAGTCAGCTCACTTTCTCCCGATCAACGAAAGGTACATGGTCGACAGACTAGTGGACATCTACTTAAAAGAGATAGTGGCGCGACATGGAGTCCCAGTCGCAATAGTATCCGATCGAGATCCTAGATTTAACTCCAGGTTTTGGAGAAGTTTTCAAGAATGTGTAGGTACACGGTTGAACATGAGCACCGCCTACCATCCCCAAACAGATGGGCAAAGTGAGAGGACCATCCAAATGCTAGAGGATATGTTGAGAGTCTGCGCGATAAACTTCAAAGGAAATTGGGATGATCACTTGCCATTGATTGAGTTCTCCTACAATAACAGTTATCATTCAAGCATTGGGATGCCACCTTATGAGGCCCTTTATGGAAGAAAATGTCGATCTCCCTTGTATTGGGATGAAATTGGAGAGCGAAAGATGCTCGGGCCCGAAGTGGTCCAACGAACTAAAGATGCAGTAGATCTAATCAGAGGACGGTTGGTAGCAGCCCAGGATCGATAAAAGAAATATGCCGACTTAGCTCGGAAAGGCAAGGAATACGAAGTAGGGGACCTAGTGTTCTTGTAAGTGTCACCTTGGAAAGGTTTAATGAGATTTGGGAAGAAAGGAAAGCTGAGTCCCAGATACATTGGACCATTTGAGATCTTGAGACGGATTTGGGAACTAGCTTATGAGCTCGCATTGCCTCTGAATCTACAGCAGGTGCACAATGTGTTCCATGTTTCGATGCTGAGGAAGTATAATCCGGATGCCAAGCATATTGTAGAGTATGAGCAAGTGGACATGCAACCAGACTTGACCTATGTAGAGCAACCTGTGGAAATCATAGACCGGAAGGAACAAGTGCTCCGAAACATGGTCATTCAGCTAGTCAGAGTTTTGTGGCAGAACCACAATGTAGAAGAATCAACCTGGGAACTTGAAAGTGCAATGCAAGAGAAGTACCCCCACTTGTTTTCAAACTGATTCCGGGACGGAATTCTTTTAAGGAGGGGAGACAGTAAGAACCCAGATTTTGGGTGGAATTAAAACTTTTATGTATTTAATGATGTAAGAATGAATAGTGGTTACGGCTACAATGTAATAATTGATATTTGGAAAGAATGAATGGAATTCAACTTTATTATTTCTATGTCTTGAAGAATGCTAAAGGGTGACAACATAGGTAAGAATAATCTATCTTCTAAGGAAATAAGATATGGCAATTTCAAGCAGGAGAATATTCTCATGTCATCCAGATCGATAACGATTAATCCAGTAGTGCCGTAAAAAGGTTAAGGAACGATCGAAAGAGAATACGGACAATTGTACAACCCTAAGAGGATAGGTAAAGAATAAAGAATGAATAGTGTTTTGGTGGGAGTATAGAATAATATGAGACGACACTATATAGAAGTATTCGGAACGGATTTCCGAGTTCGTATTAGTGATCCAGGGGGAAAATAAGTGTATGTAAAAGCTGTCGGATTCTGAAAAACCGCACTTTTATTTTCTCTGAGAGTTCCCTGGACACCGATAACCTTAAGTATTTAACGAATGGATTTAAGGAATATAAATTGGAAAGTTAGGAAGAAAGATGGAGAATGATAGTATTAATATTAGAAAGATTCCTGGTAAACCCTAATTAGAAATCCGTGAAATATTCCTACGAACGATCAATCGAAACGAGCAATAACCGGACACAGAATCAAGCAGAGAAAGCAAGATGCATGTATGTGCTAGTGGATGGAATAATAGAAACCAAAGTGTGTCCCATGAAAGTCAACTACAACTAGGATGATTCTTTAGCATTTAACCAAAAATGGAGTTGTTTAATGTGATGCCAACACATGGTCCACTAAGAAACCAACACTTGGACCTATAGATGAGTGACAACACAAAAGGAGGAGATGCATCCAAGTTATATACATAATAATACTTGTATTAAGTCATAACAAAGCAAACAAAAACAAAAAAAGAAGAAAAACTCTCCATTTCTTCGTTGAAACACAACTCTCGGCCAAGGAGCTAGAAGAGGGGGTTCCCACCATTGTTTGATCTTCTAATTTTTAGGGTAAGTACTATATATCATAGCTTAGATCCCCTAGAAATTTCAGCCTCAAATTCACTTTTTTTCATTTTCAAATAAATCATCAAAGGTGATGTTGAATAGTGTTTTCAAGAACTAATCTTTGTTTTTCTTGTTTTCATGGTTGATCCTAGCTAAGTTAAGGCTATCCAAGGGCAATACCAAGCTTTGTGAGGCTAGTAAATACTACAAGGAAGGTATAGACTTGAAAACCCTAGATCTACTTTGAGTTTTAAGCATGTTCTTGATGGATTTAGCTTGGTATGATTATAGTGATAATTATAAGCATGATTATGTAATTAGTTATATGATTTAAGATGCATGATGGTTTTGATGCTAAGATCAGTAGCCTATGAACTTGTGAGATTCTTATTATGTGTATAAGTTGTTTAGATGCCCGGTGTGGCTTGGGTTGTTGATTGTGATTTTTGGAACGTTCATATTACAGCCGTTATAATGTCCGATTTTACAATACCATGTTTTGTATGACATTTTCCATGTCAAAACCCTACTGTCCAGAGACTTTATCTACCATGATAAGATAGGTAATGTTCTAAGCTTCGTTTTGATATAAAGATCACGTGAAACAGACTTACGGTTTAGGATTTATGACCGATTTACTAAAAGTAGTTCGAATCCGTAAACGAAAGTTCGTAACTTAAGTTGAACCCCGATAAAATATGTAAAGTCATGACGAATCTTGGTAAACAAATACTAGAGGTAAAAAGGAAGGTGTTAAAGAAAACCGTATGTAAAAAGGATCATTTTTCGATTTATTAAAAATATTCGAGTCGAGGTTAAACGCGAACGAACCCCTAAAAGACGACTCATTTATAACTTCGGTAAAACACTTAGAAAACGGGCGATAAAACTCGGAGTATAATATTGGTTCGTAACGATCGACCTTAGAACTTGTATGACTTAAGTATGTCCCAAGTATAAGTACAGTGACATGTCGTATTAACGAACAAATGTCGGGTCGGATCAATGATAAAAAGGAATCCACTAAAAGGGATATAACGAGATAACTCGAGAACGTGTTTCGATTTAAGTATAACTTAACTTTTAAGATGTTAAGTGATTAATCCCGAATGCCTTGGCTATTGATAGATCACCAAGCTGAACCGGGACCCGCTACCACTACCCCTTACCGTACTCGACTACCAGGCAAGTTTCAATTCCCTTCTTTTAGGCTGTTGTTGTGATTGAATATATATATATATATATATATGTTTTCTGTTATACATATGCCATAGCATGCATGCCTACTTTCAAGTTATATCATTATGCTTGTTCCCTGATTGTTATTGGCTTATAAATTAGATAGCTATCGAATCAATTATAAGCCGGTTATTGTAAGACCCTCAAAGAAGGGTGTATACATCTTATTCATCAAATATAGACCGGGAGTCAATATTTCTTGACATATCGAGATTACCTCGGAGGAAAATATTTAAGTAAATATTTTCCATTATTCGGGCGACGAATATTATTTGAATATTCGTTCGAGATTATTTATTTAACGATCCTTACTTCAAATAATTATTTGAACGTAACTATTCGACGAATAATATTTTTTTTTAATATTCATTCAGGGTCGAATTATTTATCGATTATTATTTCGAATATTCTTCTAAAGATGAGACTACTAAATGAATATTATTTGGATATTCATTTAAAATATTATTTTATTAAATAAATATTACTTTTGAATATTCATTTAGGATATTAATTACTTGATGAATATTATTTTAATATTCATCTGAAGCTTGATTTATTTATCGAATATTATCTCGAATATTCCTTTAAAGCTTGGATTACTAAATGAATATTACTTGATATTCATTTAGAATATTATTCATTAAATGAATATTACTTTTTGAATATTCATTTAAATTCCTAATTAATTATGAATATTGTCTTAAATATTCCTTTCAGGTCCTATTAATTAATGAATATTATTTTGAATATTCATTAAAATATTTATTTATTCAATAAATATTCTCCTGATATTTCTTCAAGAATTATTTTGAAAAATACTCTGATTAAAGATATTCTTTCATATTCCTAAATATTTTTAAATATTTTTAATTCAATAAATATTCTCTGAATATTTATTCCATACTTAGAATAACCTCAATAAGGTTTATCTTCTTCGATTATTACGAAAAATATTTCGGAGTCATCTTATTATTAATCTTATATCAAGAAAGGTTCACAGACATCATTCTTCTTTGAGTCTATCTCCATAATAATAAGGGAACCTTACTTGGAAAATGTTAATTATCTTGTCGACTTCCCGGTCATAAAGTATTCTCTTCACTCGCAACTCGGGTGCTGTTGACTTATTAAGTCGTTTTTTACCTTCTCATCTTTCGAGGGGTAAGATTGTTGGAACAAGTTGATATTCGTTACCAAGCAATAGCTTGGAAGTTATTGGTGAATTTTCCTTTCCAACTAGATACGACTACTTTGTAGAGTCTTATCAACAAGTATTATACTTGGGGAAAGGGGGACGAACGTTACATTCAGAATCATGAATTCTATTTGAACTAGGAGTCGTGTAAGAGGCCGAGTAGCGCCGGTCCATCCCCTTTGGCCCAACCGTTGGCCGGGGAGAGCTAGTAAGGCGGTAGACAAGTAAAGCCGTCAGTTCTTCCTTCTACCTGTAGTAAATCTAATTTGAGCTATACGATCTCGACTGATCATCAAGATTGGAACAGCAGGCGCGGTGAATACTCCATCATTGGTTCATCATCCAAACTTATTTATTTCCTGCAACATGATTACTGTTGGCAGAGCTGGAAAAGTGTTCATAACTGGAATTGCAACCTTTTCATGCAAGTTCCTCTTCTTAATAACAATGAGAATATCTCTCTTACTTTTGATGTAGCAGATATTTCTATAAACAAATACTTTAAGTTACCTTGTAACTTCATCGTTCATATTATACTGGCATCATTTCCGCAAATGCATGGCATATGGTTTGAAAGATACTTTTGAACTGTTATATATTATCGTTCAGTTATATATTATAGTTGGTGGGCTTTCGCTCACCCTTGCTTTGTTCACATTATGTCACAACAACAGCTAGGACAGATGGCTCGCGTCAGGCGCACTCGGCGCAAGCAGGTTACCCGACCCACCGGACTCCCCGCTGAGATGCTAGCCGCCATTGCTGAGGTAGCTTATTTAGACAGCTTTTGTTTCCTGTTTAACTATGTGTATAATTAATGTAATCAACGGAAAAACTGTTAAACTTATGATGTTATCCTTTTGGGATTGTAATAACTTTTATTCGTAACCCTTTAATGTAAGACTTATTTCAATTTCATCTCTGGGACTATAACTGTTGTGTGTGTGAGTGGAAATTATTTTGGGGTCACAGCATGTGATTTATTTATTGTGGACTCAAGTCAAGAATTAGGTATAAGTTATGAGACCGTAACGACCCAATCCCTGACCCCGGATCTGGGGGTGTTACAGTGGCTCATGAATTGGTTTGGCATCATCAACTAAGTGAATCCGATGTTGGACAATGGCCGGACTAATTCCTTTAATATCCGAGATACTCCAACCCATGGCTTCCTTATGTTCTCTAAGCACACTTACAAGCTCATCCTCTCGTGACTTGGTCAAATTAGAGGCAATTATAACGAGAAGAGACTCGTTAGGACCTAAAAAGGCGTACTTAAGAGTGTCGGGAAGAGGTTTGAGTTCTAAATCGGGCGGCTTTGACTCAACGGGTTCACTAGCTTCGAAAAGTGGCAAAGGAGGTGGTTCACATGCTTGGTTATTTGTAGGAATGGTGGAATCTAACATTGCATTGACCTCATTTGTATATTCAGAATCATCCCAATCTTGACCAAAGTGTTTTAAACAAAAATCAAGAGCATCATTAGGGTTGATGAATTGTTGATCAACTATATCATCAATTAAATTGACATCCAAAGGTTGATCATAGAGATCATCGGGTTGTTTCCCTATGTGAAAAATATTGAGGTCAATGGTCATGTTCCCAAATGTTAGTTTCATTAATCCATTTCTACAATTAATCAAAGCATTGGAGGTGGCTAGAAATGGCCTTCCTAGAATGATAGGAATCTGATTCTTAGGGTTCTTGACCGGTTCGGTTTCTACACTACTAGAAAAACTGGATTAGACATCGCCCCTTTAACATCGGTTTAAAAAACCACCGTTGTTAAAAAGGTTTTTGACATCGGTTTTTTTAAAAGCGATGTTAAGCTGTTTCTCAGACATCAGTAGATAAAATAACCGATGTCTTTTATGATTTTTTAAAAAATAAAAAACAAGCGGCTGATACATTTCCCCCCATTTCTAATAAAACGTTTCCCCCTTAGATTATTTCCCCCCATTTCTAATAAAACATTTCCCCCTTAAAACATTTCACTTCCCCGCCTCTGAACTTTCCCCTAAATCCCGCTCTCAACTTTCCTTTCTCTTGACCTAGCCGCATCTCTTTCGACCCTCATCGCTCTCTCTCTCTCTCTCTCTCTCACACACTCATCTCTCTCTTTCATCTCTCTCTCTCTCACTCTCTCTCTCACTCTCTCGAATCTTAAAACCCTAACTCTGAAATCTCTCAATTTGGAACATTCAATTTGTGCCCAAATACGTTGATTATCTCCAATTACTAGCTGTGTTTTCTTGCAATTAGTAAGTATTTTTCAACTTCATTTTAAAGTTTCAGTTTTTGAGTGTTAATTTATCTTTTTTTAACAGATTGAGGCGGTTTAATTTAGTGGCTCTATCTTCTTGTGGATTGATTATAAGTAACTAGTTACATATAAATGTATGTTATCGTTGTTTGTATTCTTTTGTTAGTGTTAATATTTCGATATATGAATGTTCGAATTTGTTTCTCAATGTTTGTATTTCTCTGCTTGTTATTCTCAATTTTATAGTTTGTATTATTAATAGGACTTTTAGTAGTGATATGGTTTGTAAAATATTAGTTATGTGTTTATGGGTTTGAAAAATGACCTTATTCATATATAGTCCAATTGTCGTTGAGTCATGAACTACAACTTTGTGTGTTCTGTGTTTTCTTTGTTAAGTGGGTTAAAAAATAAAAAGGAAATATGAAAACTTTGTGACCTTACAAGCACACTGATCACTAAAAGCCAACATATATGAAAACGTGTTCTAATAACTATATATATATATACATGTTTTTTTCTTATTTTTTCTAAAACAACAAAGCAATATTTATTTGTATATGCTTGTTTTTGAGTGTATTCCTCTGTTCTTATTTTTACTTTACTTGTGTTTATATTCCTCTGATCATTTTTTTTATATCTATATGTCCTGTGTTTGTGTTTGCTATTGTATAAATAAGAAAGAACTAGTTAATAAGTGAATAATGGTATGTTTACACTTGATATATTTGTTAGTTTGCTAGGTATTGCAGTATTCTTAGTTGTAGCATTTAATATTATGTATAACATGGATCTGCTATCTTTTATTTGAGTAACAATATTGAACTGGTCGTTGTTCGACCTGTAGACTTTTTACAAGTAAGTCGGGAGGGAATACTGAACAATACCACTTGTAATTGACTTGCCATAATGTTTAGTGTGACACATTTAATTGGTCTGCAAGGCCCTGGACCGAGGTGCTGCCTTGTTGAAAGTAGACAAAGTAGTTAGTGGACATAATGCAGATGATATTGCAGAAACCGTTATCCTTAGTATATTACGAGGTGACATTTCCAGGTAATATATCATATGGATTTTGGTTGCTCTGTCTTCCTTTTTTTTAATTATGTCAAATTGTTGACTTGGTTTATGCCCTGTATAATGTAGGCTGAGCAGGTGTACATCTATAACTACGGGTGAAGATGGACCAATTCCTAGATGCAAGCAAGATGATGCCCCTGATCCTTATGTTGTGGACTAAGTCTCTTGTTGCATACTTTTAAGTTTTCATTCAATGTTACAACATTGACTTTATTTTTTTCCCCGTTTTAATTCACACACGTGGAACAATGTGTAAATTTAGGATAAAGATCGTGCGGTACTTGCTTCGCATTCTTCTCCTGGCATATTAATAGAAGGTGAATCGAGGGAAAGTCTGTGCTGCCTAACGTGTTGTATATGTTGATGCATTTTATTAAATTGGTGTTATTCTTCCTATTGTATTTTAGGAAAGCTATATCGCGAAGGTGAAAAAACTGGTAAGATTCCGGTAAGTATCTATTGTTCTTAGCTCAACACATCCACAAAATTATGGTATATATGTTTTATTAAATTCTAACTCCTCTAGTAGATATGTGTTAAAATATGATATGTGCATCCTATGAAATTTTAACTGCTTTAGTATGGATGATATATGAATTGTCTGAACTAATTACAATCTCAGTTCTAACTGCTCTAGTATGTATAAGATATCAATTATATGAAATAAATACAATCGTAGTTGCATTAAAATAGACTCTCTTGCATGAAAAAAGGGAAAAGGATAAAGCAACAAGTTTATTTATCAGAAGGAGTGTAGAAATAATTAGTATGTTCCTCTGTCTCGTTTGCATGTTTGGAGCTGTTAACTCACATTTCAGACCACTATATATACCTAAATACCAAACCAGCTCTCCAAGTTCCCCTGAACTGTACAGGACAAAGTGCGCAATGAAACTTATAAGGCTGCCATTTTTCAGCATCAGGATAACTACATTAAAGACAAGGTAAGGTATTTTCTTGGCTAAATAAAGTAAGGCATTTTACTGCTTTAGTTTTCAAAATATCTCTGTAACAATGTTGTAGACAAGAATGCTTTTTCTATATCCTTGGTTTATTAATAACAACTTTGATGAGACTCGAATTGTGTGCTCTAGTATTCTACAAGAAATTAAGTACCAATTCCTACTGGCCGATGATCAATGTACCTTATTAGCCTGCATTCTTTTCTTATAGGTCCTGCCATCAATAGTTTTTGTGAAGGCAAACAATGGAGAGCCCTCCGAGAGTCTTAAGTTTCAACGGCTTGCTTGTACGGACCTCTCCGAAAAATTAAAACAGAAGAAAATGAAGGCCCTTATACGTTAGATATGTATGAAATTGTCGAATAATTGGTTTGCTTGTCGAAATACATGCTGTTGGTTTGTAAGCTAGTTAATTATGATAGCTGGACATATTATTTTGGTTATGTTGATGTAAAGATTGGATGTTTTGTGTTTGGTAAATAACAAGTGCTTGTAACTGTTTTCGTATTTTATTATTTTGGTTTGATTTCAGTTTTTTTGGTGCATATAAAAATATTGTATACTAAAACCTGAACAAGAGACATCAGTTTTTAAAAAATAAACCAATGCCCAAGAAAATCTAATACATCAAATATTTCAAAAAAATTGATGTAATATGTTAAACATTACAATGAAAATGGACAGAAACCGATGTCTGTTAGAACATATAACATCGGTTTTTACTAGTAAATCGATGTATATGTCTTCCCAGAGACATCGTAAATCTGTTAGAAACTGATGTCTAAACCCATCATAGACATCGGCTAAAAACCGATGTCTGAGTTTATGACCTTTCTCTACACTCACATAGACATCGGTCAGATTTCTTTTTTACAACGGCCAGAAACCAATGTCTAATCCACTTTTTCTAGTAGTGCTAGGACGACAAAATCAATGGGAAAGAAAAAGTCACCTACTTTAATTAGCACGTCTTCAATAATCCCCTTAGGAACTTTGACAGAACGATCGGCTAATTGAAGTGTAACATTTGTTCTTTGAAGCTCTCCTAAACCTAGGGCTTGATAGACCGAAAATGGAAGCAAGTTCACACTAGCGCCTAAGTCGAGTAATGCCTTGTCCACAAAGGTATTGCCTATGACACATGAAATTGTAGGACAACCGGGGTCCTTATATTTCACGGGAATTTGGTTCGAAAGAATTGAGCTCACTTGGACGTCAAGAAGGCTTTCTTAGGGACGTGAGTAGTTCGCTTATGTGTGCACAAATCTTTTAGACATTTCGCATACGAAGGAATTTGTTGAATCGCGTCTAAAAGAGGGATGTTGACTTTGACTTGCTTAAAAACTTCTAAGATCTTGTCCATTTGGGCCGTCTGTTTAGGAGAAATGAGTCGTTGAGGGTAAGGAGCTTTTGGCTTAAAGACTCGTTCATTAGGTTCTTCGGGGACGGGTTTTGTCCCACTCGTTGATCCTTGTTCCTTAGAACTCTCGGGTTCAAGATTAGCGTTTGGTTCAGAATTTGATTCGTCTTCTTCGGGAGACTTGTCACCGACATGATTTTCAACTTGCTTACCGGACCTTAAGGAAATGACAGCGTTCACATTGTGAGGAGGTCTTTGATTGATTGGAAATTTAGGGTTTACCTCGGTTTGATTTGGAAGTTTGTTCTTCTCTCGTTCACAAATGGCGTTGGCTAATTGGCTTACTTGAACCTCTAACTTAGATATGGCTTGAGTACTAGCATTTAAAATTTGCCTATCTTGAGTCATGGTTTGCATGAAGGTCTGTTGAGATTGAGCCAAATTAGTTGTTGATTTTAGAAGCGCATCGAGAGTCTTTTCCAAGGAATTAATTCTCTTATCTGACTCATGAAAGCCGGGTGGGTGGGCGGGTGCTTGATTTTGATAAGGAATGTGATTTTTAGTCTTGTTTGAAAAAGGAACTTGGTTTGGATAGTTCGGCTTTTGAAAAGATGGTGGAGATTGGAAATTTTGGCCTTGGTTCCACGAGAAATCCGGGTGGTTCTTCCACCCGGGATTGTAAGTCGGTGGGAACGGGTCATTCCGAAGCCTCGGTTGGAACATTGCGTTCACTTGCTCAAAATCGGGACAAGGTTGAGACTCAAAGTTCGAAGAATTAAAATTTGGGAACATAGACATAGGTGGGGGACTACTATGAGTTTCTAAAGCTTCGAGTCTCCTAGTAAGGGTGGCTAGCTTGGCATCGGTTGCAATATTGTTTCCAATTCAATGTAGACCTCTAGAAGAACTAGATGACTCGTTGGACTTGTGAGGTTCCCTAGTAGACTCCCACAACATAGTCTTCTCGGGTAATTCCTCGAAAAACTCCCACCCTTCGTCTTCATTTTTCTCCATGAATTTTCCTTGGCAAATAGACTCTAACAACACGGTTGTTGGACTATCTAGGGCCCCGTAAACAATCTTGCAAAGTCTCCATTTTTCTATTCCGTGGTGGGGGCATTGTGATAAGAGATTTTTAAAACGATCAAAATATTTCCAAAAAGACTGATTTTCCTTTTGATGAAATTGATTTATTTTGTTTGTAATCCTTGTAGTCTTATGGTTTGGAAAATACTTTTTAAGAAAAATTATCACAAATCCCTCCCACGTGGAAATCGAATTAACGGGTAGACTATACAACCATTTTTTTGCATTTTCTTTTAAGGCGAAGTTGATAAGTCTAAGCCTAATGGAGTCTTCGGTCAATTGTTGGAGTTTTTGTAGAGCACAAACCTCCTCGAATTCATGAAGGAAAATATACGGATCCTCACCATCACTCCCGGTAAACTTAGGTAACATGCTAATATGGTGAGCTTTGATCTCGAAATTATTACCATTTACGGGAGGAAGAGTGATGCACGAAGGTTGAGCGGAGCGGGTGGGGTAGCAACGGTCCTTAAGAGACATGGCCATGTTTACTACGGGTTCGGAATAATCTAAAGACTCGGAATTAAACGATGAAGAAATCTCAAATGATCTCACTAGTCTAGAAGAATTATCCCTACGCCAAGTAGATCGCATAAACCACAAAAGGAAACACGTAGCAAGAAAGTGCGATAAATTAAACACACAAAAAGAAAGGGGTGAAAAATTAAAAGAAAAAAAATTATTCTAACCCTAGGTTCCTTAATAAAATAACTAGACCTTGCTCCTAACTTTAAGGGCTACCAAAAACTAGGTAAATCAATAATTATTCGAACCGGCTTGGCCAGGTAGGTGCAAGCATTGCCAAGAAACTAAACACCAGCCTAGACACCAAAACCTTAATTGGCCAGGTCAGCTTTCGCTTTCCTAGACACCAAAATGTCGGAATAATTAAAGATTACTTCGTTTCTTAAGCACCTTCCTAAATGAGCGCGAGATTCCTAGGGGCAAACGTCTAATTAATTTTATTAAAGGCTAGGTATGCAAAATGAGGGATTAAATTGTTTTTGGGCTAAGGAAAGGGTGATGAAATCCCTTCCCTTATCTTTTGAGAGGTTTTGCCCTTAAGATTTATTTACAAAATGATGCAACAAACAAAGGAGTATAAAAAAACTATAAACATTTATTGATGCTTTAAACTACGTGTTCTAACTAAAGAAAAGAAAGAATTTAACATACCTTAGGGTCCTCAAGCGATCACCACAATTATATGGTACGAAAAATTAAAAACAAGAAATAAAAATCTAGATGATGTGCCCTAAGTGATTAAATGCATGATGCAACAATTATGTATTTACAACTAATTTTTTTATTTTTATTTTTTTTGTGATTTTTGTGATTTTCTAAATAGGGAAAAAACGAAAGAGGAGAGAGATACGGTTTACCCAAGCAAAGCTTCCAAGATTCTGAGAAAATTTCTTCCGCTTTAATCCAAGTTCCCGAATTTACCTCCAAATTCCTCGAAAAAAATGCAAACAAGAAAAAGGGTGAGAAGAGAGCTAATCTGAAAAATCAAAAACTAAGGTGCGAAAAATAATTAACTACAAAATTAAAGTTATTTTATAAAACTAATTTTTTTTATTTATTTTTAAATTAAATACGAGAATAAAGAAATTAACTACGAAATTAAAGTTACACTAAAAACGATAATTCGGAATTTAAATGGCCCACAATAAAATGGATTTTTAAAGGGGCAAAATTAAAATTAGCAACTAAGAACACGAAATTAAAGTTTCGTTACTTTCAACCCATAGTGGTTAGCTTTTCGCTACTTTGTCCACTACTTGGATTTACGAAAATAACGAAACAAGGCAACGATAACAAAAGAGCAAGACAAGAAGTAAAGAAAATAAAAATTGCATTAATTATAATAGGAGTGTTTATAAGATTTGAAACTAAGAAAAGAAATACAAGAAATAAAATCTACCCTAAAATCTAAGTTACTAAATACAAGGGGGGTGAGGGGGTATTTATAGGATAGGAATCAGGGTTAAGGGGGGTGTTGGGTAAATCCCCACCATACATTTGTGGTGTGTGGGGGTGAAATCCTAGCCATTCAAGTATTCCTTCCCCATTAAGATTTGGTGTGTTAGATCTTGGCCATACACTCATATAGTGTGTTGGGATGATCTCCACCTTCCACTTGTCTTGAAATATTCCTTTTGCTCCAAGCTCCTAATTCTTTTTCCTTCTTTCATTTTTGGTCCTTTTTCTTCCTCTTTTTCCCTTCCTTGCACTTTATTTCTTTATTTTGCCATTTCTTTATTTATTTACGAATTTCCTGAAATGCAACAAAATAATTTATTAAAATACGAGTTCAAGCAATAAATAGGTAATAAAAATATGCAAAAATATGCACTTATCAAATGCCCCCATACCTATCTTTTGCTCGTCCTCGAGGAAAATAAAAACAAAATGAAAATCTAGATGCAAAGTCCTATATTCCTTTTCGTAGGTGTGACGGTTGCATTTGGCATATGCAACAAGCCCTTTAAACCCCTAGGCAGCCCTAGTGGACGAGTGAGGTCTCGTGAGGGCCTATAGTGAATGTACCCACAAAATCCATCTAGTTTGTATAAAAGATCACATGGCAATGCACACCACACATACATGTCCTCTCATGATACATCAACTTAAGAATCAAAATGAAGTTGCAAAGTCTTGGTGTGGAAAGTGCAAGGATTCACATAGTCTACTCAAAGAACCATGCAAGATTGATCACAAGTTCATGTCAAGTGCAAAAATTATTGGAAACCATGCTAAGTCTACAAGAGCACACCTTAGAGTCAAAACTTGAGATCTCATATGCAAAACAAGCAATACCTCACATTTCACTCACAAAAGAATATTTACTCAAAAACAAGGGTAAGTGTATCACTCAATTCCAACAAAATCAAAAGCATGCTTGACACTTGGTATATAAATCCCTCTTTAAATGAATATTAAAAATAATATTCATTAAATAATTAAACTCCAATAAGTATTTAAAATAATATTCAATAAATAAGTCAAACCTTAAATGAATATTTGAGAATAATATTCATTTAATAAATAATCTTCTAAATGAATATCCAAATAATACTCATTTAATAATCAAAGCTTTAAAGGAATATTCGAAATAATATCCCTTAAGTAAATATAACTTCCAATGAATATTTTAAAATAATATTCATCAAGTACATAAAACCTTAAATGAATATTCGAAAGTAATATTCATTTAATAAATAACATTCTAATGAATATCAAAATAATATTCATTAAATAATCAACTCTAAATGAATATTCGAAACTAACATTCATTTAATATCTCTCGACTGAGATAATACTCGAATAACATTTCTCGAAATATTTCCAAGTAATTGATACTTTATGGAAATATAAATAACGTTTAATAATAACATTCCTCAATATCAATAATAATCTGCCGTTGGAATCCCTCCGGGTTTCCACGACTATCTGTATCTCAAAATACCGACTCCCGGTCTATATTTAAGAATGAATATTATATGCCCTTCGCTAAGGGTCTTACCAAAACAATCCGGCTTATAACTGATAATTCGTATCTAGTCTATAAGCCAATGGCAATTCAGGGAACAGGTATCATAATATAATTTGACAATAGGCATGCATGCTATGGCATATGTAAGATGGTAATCACATATATATATATTATCACAACAACAGGTTCAAAGTTTTGAACACTTGCCTGGTAATCGGGTGTGGGTAGAGATAGTGTGTCCTGGGTCTGTTCGATGATCTAAAAACAATCAGAACATTCAAGATTAACCACTTCACACGTTTTAAATGTCTAGGTATAAACCTCACTTAAATCGAAACACATTTTTGAATTATCTCGTTATACACCTTTTAGTGTAACTCTTTTTATTACTGATACGATCCGACATTTGTTCATTATTACGACATGTCATCATACCCACACTCGGTATATACTTAAGTCGTATAAGTTCTAAAGTTGATCGATTATGAACCGAGATTATACCTCGAGTTTTATCGTTCGTTTTCTAAGTGTTTTACCAAGCGGGTTTTTAGGGGTTCGTTCGCGTTTAACTTCGATTCAAACATTTTTATAAAATCGGAAAACGATCCGTTTGATATGTGGTTTTCTTTCATACCTTCCTTATGACCCCTAGTATTTATTTACCAAGATTCGCCACTGAGTAACATGCTTTACAAGGGTTCAATTGAAGTTACGAACTTTTACTTACGGTTCCGAACAAAATTTAGTAATTTGACCATAACTTCTAAACCGTAAGTCGGAATGTTTCGATTCTTTCGCCAAAACGGTCTATAGCTCGATATCTACAAGTACCAGTCATAATATTATCAAGGTCAGGAACCTACATTAATTGCCATGCTTGGTTTTTAAGTGTTAACAAAAATTCGGCATTACGACGGCTATAAATCGGACGTTCTAAAAATCGTAACAACACAACCAAGCCACACCGGGCATCAACACAATTTATAAACATGATTCTCATATCCACAAGTCCTAGAACCACTGATCTTAACCTCAAAATCATCAAGGACTTGAATCATGATTAAATAACTACTAAGAATAACTACATGATCATGTAAACATGCTTATACTAACATCATCACCAAATCTCATCCAAAACTCCATTAAAACTCAAAACAAAAACTTGGGTTCTTGAATTTTATACCTTCCTTGGAGTGTGTATGCAATTAGTAAGCCTTGTATAGTCCTTGTATATCCTTAACCAAGCTTAGATCATCCAAGAAATCAAGAAAAACAAAGTTAGTTTCTTGAAAGTTACTATTCACCCTAAACTTGTAAAAATCATAGAAAATCGAAAAATAAGAGTTTGGCTCTCAAATTTTTACCACATCTTGGCCTCTTCATAAGCTTTGTTTTGAGTCCTAGTTCATCAAATTTGAAGCTTCCTACGTAGGGTTTTGAGCCCCCTTTTTCCGCTGGACAGAAACTGTCAAGAACAGGGCAGTTTGGTTTCTTCAACTTGGGGAGGAGATTTGACTAGGCTATACTCATTATATTGCCATGAAATTTTGAGCGAATATTGCCCATGGAGTGAAGAGGCTGTGGTCAAAATTTGATGATTTTATAATGGATAGAAATCGAGATATGAATTTTCTTCTTTGAGGGTGTTCTGCTGGGCAGTTTGAACAAAATGGAGAGAATGGAGTTTTTGATCTTTGATTGCTTGGTACTCTTGCATAATTGATAAGTGGATTTTATATCAACTTGGAACATTCTAAATCGGCTTAAATTGATTGCTTTGGCCTCAAGTTTGTGGTAGTTTTGATGTGTTTTGTTTAATTGTGCAGGGTTAAAGGAATATCGATTAAAGGTGTAGTTTCCGTCGTTATTTGGAGTTGATTTATGATATGGAATGAAGAATGGAGGCTAATGTCAATTACCAAGAAGTATACAAGTCATTAAGGATGAAAGACGGAAGCTCATGCAAAAGGAACGGAAGAAAAAGCTTAAAAATTGAAGAAAAATCAATTTTCGCAGATCGGGACCAAGTCGGAAGCCCCAATTGGCGCCCCAGCCTTGTTTTAGGCAGATTGAGGCCGTGCTCTCAGCCCAAACCGCACTCCCGGCGCCGCAGTACGTAGTACGAGATTCTCTATCATTCTAAGGTGGTCTAGAGGTCCATTTACGTTTGGAACGTTCCAGAAAATCTGAATAAAAGTCAGCCACGAATTTTCCTTAAAAACAGAATCAATTTAGGAAACGTATCTTGCAGAAATTCTATTATAATTCTGTTTTTGTATTTTCTTGCTGGGCAAGACTTGGAGTGCCTATATAAACACATCCAACCCCTTGTAAATTGGAGATTGAGAATTAGGAATTAGACAATTATATATCTTGTACATAATATAGCTTAGATTTACTTATGGAACTTAGTATCTTGATTGCTTAAAGATCTGTGTGTGATGTATATTTGATATCCTCGTATGGTTATGCTTAATTGATAGATGCGTAGCTAACATCTAATTTGTTAATCTCTTGTGAAGTGAAAGTGGATCTTGAGATTTAGAACTTGCCATGCTAGCATAGGTTCATTATTGTTTATCAACATGATTCGTAGTATGAGATGAGAATACTTATATTGCCCTGTGTGATCTTTATGGATAACTTGCTCTTCAACCGTTATGTTTTCAAATTCTATAGACATATAGGGTCTAAGCATAATTGGTGTCTATTCATCTTCTATCTCTTTTGTGGATGTATGTTTAGTTTGGTATACGTATACTGAGAGGTAGCGTGTACTTGTTTCGTGTTGTCCGATCAGATATCAAAACCATTGCGTATAGAGATTAAAGGCGTCAGATCTAAGCGAAGTATTTAATGAAGTTAGGATTCCATGTTTTCTCGCATATAAGTAGTTAGTAATTTTTAGTTTGTTAAATTGTATCTTAGTTAATTATAGTTAGTAAAAAAACTTAATCTTGTTATTTGTCTTAGCAGTGAATAATAATCATACATTGTTGCATATGTGCATCTACTGAATTAAAACCATAATCAGATCTCTGTGGGAACGAACTTGACTTCTATCTATATTACTTGTGACCACGTACGCTTGCGTGATATTGTGTTAACAAGTTTTTGGTTCCGTTGCCGGGGATCATCGGTGTTTTATTTTTGGTTTATGTGCTTGTCAATAGTGGTCGTTAGAGTTCACTGACTAGGATTTGTTTTTCTTACCTATTTTGTAGTTTGGTGAGTTTCAGGTACTTGAGTTTTTGAAGATGGCATGCGAGGAGTTGCCATGATGGGCATATTCGAGGACATCCATGCCTTATCAATGTGAGCAGTGTTTTGGCGTTCATGATCCCTCACAATATTGTTACTACGAAGGAGTTGATCCATATGTCACTTATGAGGAACAACCATATTTTCCATATCATCCTCAACAGTACCAGCAAGATGTTCCAGACATGTCATATTTCTTTGGAAGTGAAGAGTTTCAACATCAGCAACCTACTCCTACTTTTCAGTCAGATGAGGTTGATGATTTGAAGGAGATTAGGAAGGAGATTCGGATGCTTGTAGAGGGTCATGAGAAGAATCTCAAATCTATGGAGACACTAGTTGCTCAAGTTTTGAGTGTCTTGGAACAAGAGAAACAGCAATCCATACGAGAGGCAATTCCAGAAAATAACGATGACTTGGAGCAAGGTACTACATGCATAATTGAAGAAGACAAATTCCAAGAGGAGGTGAGTGTTCACAAGCCATGTGAGGAATTTGATCAAGCTAGTGAGGTGGATAATTTGGAAAGGGCACAATTTGAGACAGACACTGATGAGCTGCACAAATTTCAAGAATTGGTAAGTGCATACCAAGAGGACACTGAAGAGCTACGCAAATTTCAAGAATTGGTAGGTGCGAACCAAGAGGATGAAGAACATGGGAAAGATTCAGGTCTTCTACTTGTCTCAGAGTTTAAAGATGAAGGGAGCGCATTAGAGCCAATGGAGGAAGTTCTCTTTGAGGAACCAAAGGCTTCAGAA
Source organism: Saposhnikovia divaricata (assembly GCA_036435485.1). NCBI lineage: Eukaryota > Viridiplantae > Streptophyta > Magnoliopsida > Apiales > Apiaceae > Saposhnikovia > Saposhnikovia divaricata. The sequence goes on along the minus strand of CM071596.1, from coordinate 160,255,445 downwards.
ACTTATATTTACCCTCCTCCATTATATTCAAGCGTAGCCCGTGAGTGTGTGTTGTTCTACAAATTGACATATTTTGGGTCAACAGAAGAAGGCAATGGAACAGGACATATTTGTTATACGAATAGCCCCCCAAGCGAGGAGAAGGGGCAGAAAGTGTGCCGCCGTGATGACGATGAAGTCTTGCGAAGAGAGGACCAGGCAAACTATTATCATCCTTAATGGAGGCTTGGAAGTAACGTCAAGCTATTGACGTTAAAGAAGCGCTTCGTGGGAGGCAACCCACGCATTAGTGTAGGAAAAAAAAAAAGAGTGTGAAAAAAATGAATGTTGTGTGAAAAAAAACTGCTGTGAAAAACCAAAAAAAAAAAAAAATACTGGTCGCGCAGGTTGCGCCTGCGTTTCTGTATGTGACGCAGGCTGTGCCTGCGTTACTGTACGTGGCGCAGTTTGCTTCTCCTTGCGCAGTTTGATGTTGTTTTATAAAAAAAAAATTCTGTTTTTCTTTCTTTTTTTTTCTTTCAACCCCAATTCTTTTCTCCTAAAAACCTATTCCTAATTCTTTTCCTATTTCAATTCCAAAACTCCCCATCTCTCTTCCAAAATTCTAAACCTATATTTATTCTAATTCTTTTTCTTTAATTCATCAAATCCTATTTCTATCTTACATCAAATTTCATACCCACCCAAAATTTTTTCCTTTCCACATTCAAATTTTTATTCACCCAATCCGTCCATTATATATACACATCCATACATACAAATCCAATTCCTCTTCTATTTATTTAAATTCAATTCTAAAGAGGAATTAATTGCAAGTTCACCTCTTTGATTCGTAATTGGTTTATCTTTTTCTCTAATCTTATTTTTATTACGAATTTGTGTTCTTGTAATTATGGGTTTTGTAGTATTCTTGTTATTTGGGAAGTGGCCAATCTATGGAGCTCGTACGCATTATCCTCCACAAGATTCATCCGAGGAGGGTTATGACTCAGCTGATTAGGTATGTTTTCTACTTTCCCTCGTATTTACTTCCATTCAATGCGGACATTGAATATTTTAAGTTTGGGGGTGGTTTGAGGGATTAGTAGTTGTTGTTGTATTATGTGTTCATGTAGGATTTCATGTTTTGCATATTAGTAGTGGTAATTCATGCATATATGTTCGTATTAATTATGTTTGTTTCATATTTGTTTCATATAGGACATTCTATTTTTTATTTTTTGTATACCATGTGAGTTCATATTAGTTGCATTTGCATAGCATGCATATTTCATGATCCCTTAAGACGAGCTAATTCTGATTGGTAGGTAGGTGTCTAATTGAGTGTGGTAATGATGAATAGAGGGTTGATTTATAGTTTCTATGAAATTGACTTATGTGTTTCGGAAACAAAACTAATTACACAGTCTCATTGGATGCTTTTGGGCTAGGTTGAGGTCATGTTTGTTTGGATGTTTTGAGATTTAATCACTTGATTATAGTTAGAATTTTCGTTATTCCCTTGATGGCCTAGAACACTTAAGTCTAAGTTTGGGGGAAAACAGGGATTTCATGCTAGTTGTTGGCTAGGCGTCAAATGGCTAGTAGCCGGCTCATATTTATATGAGTAGTCTAGGGTTGGAATTGAGAATTCTCATTCCAGATTGTATAAAAAAAACAAAAAAAAATAGAAAAAAAAAGAAAGAAAACAAAAAGAAAAAACGGAAAAAAGAAAAAAAAGAGTCAAAAGTTTCAATTGTTTATATGCAAAATTAACTAGGGTGAGCTCTTTAGTACTCGAGCTATTAAGTTCGCGGGGACTTTGTGCCTAGTGACCTAAGGCTTTTATAGTCTGGGATCCACTAACCCAACGCTCGCTACATGGGTATTATTGTATAAGCCTTTCGGGGTCTCATCCATTGCACGGTTAAATAAGCATGCTTGTATATATGTGTCGTAGTAGTTAGTAATAAAGCATGAATTTCTGTCTACCTTGAATAAGGATGGAGGTGTTCCTAGGTTATGAAGTGTCTACAGTCTACTCTATTTATAAACCTGTGATTGTCTTGACGAAGAGCATGTATGATCTTTGACCTAGTTTTGGGAGTATTTCTGATGAGCATTGCACACACGCACGTTTCTGTTCATGTATTGATACGGGAACTTGGTCGAGCTCTATTTGGATTTAGTTGCATTCTTTGAGATATTTGCTTGCTAGTTGGTTTTGGTTAGTTTGAAGGGGATCGTTGCATTTTTCATATTAGTTGCATTCATTCATTGCATTGCATTAGGTTAAATGGATTTTGTGGGTACATTCGCTATAGGCCATCACGAGACCTTACTCGTCCGCTGGGGCTGCCTAGGGGTTTAAAGGTCTTGTTGCATATGCCAAATGCAACCGTGATCACCTACGCAAGTGGTACTAGTTAGTTAGTTAGTTGTAATTGTATATGCTTGAGGACAAGCATCGGTTTAAGTTTGGGGGTGTGATAATTGGATTTTATATCTACTTGGAACATTCTAAATCGGCTTAAATTGATTGCTTTGGCCTCAAGTTTGTGGTAGTTTTGATGTGTTTTGTTTAATTGTGCAGGGTTGAAGGAATATCGATTAAAGGTGTAGTTTCCGTCGTTATTTGGAGTTGTTTTATGATATGGAATGAAGAATGGAGGCTAATGTCAATTACCAAGAAGTATACAAGTCATTAAGGATGAAAGACGGAAGCTCATGCAAAAGGAACGGAAGAAAAAGCTTAAAAATCGAAGAAAAATCAATTTTCGCAGATCGGGACCAAGCCGGGAGCCCCAATTGGCGCCCCAGCCTTGTTTTATGCAGATTGAGGCCGTGCTCTCAGCCCAAACCGCGCTCCCGGCGCCGCAGTACGTTTGGAAAAATCAGCCAGAATTTCTTATTCTTGTTTTGGCCATATCTTGAGTTCTAGAAGTCCGTTTGAGGCCCGTAAGCAGTCCACGCGAAGATAACGAGATTCTCTATCATTCTAAGGTGGTCCAGAGGTCCAATTACGTTTGTAACGTTCCAGAAAATCTGAAGAAAAGTCAACCACGAATTTTCCTTAAAAATAGAATCAATTTAGGAAACGTATCTTGCAGAAATTCTATTATAATTCTGTTTTTGTATTTTCTTGCTGGGCAAGACTTGGAGTGCCTATATAAACACATCCGACCCCTTGTAAATTGGAGATTGAGAATTAGGAATTAGACAATTATATATCTTGTACATAATACAGCTTAGATCTGCAAGGAAGAAAAGGAGAGAAGGATTCAACGCTCGTGACAAGCAACGGATCTAGATCTACTTCATCTTTTGTATCATAGATTTGTTTTCTCAACTCTTGTTTTATTAATATTATTACTTTTTTTCAAATCTTGTCTTCTATCATGGTTTCAATAGATCCCATGATGACGAGCGGTTCAATTATGAACTAATCGTTGTTATGGGATTCTAACGGATTTACTTATGGAACTTAGTATCTTGATTACTTAAAGATCTGTGTGTGATGTATATTTGATATCCTCGTATGGTTATGCTTAATTGATAGATGCGTAGCTAACATCTAATCTGTTAATCTCTTGTGAAGTGAAAGTGGATCTTGAGATTTAGAACTTGCCATGCTAGCATAGGTTCATGATTGTTTATCAACATGATTCGTGGTATGAGATGAGAATACTTATATTGCCCTGTGTGATCTTTATGGATAACTTGCTCTTCAACCGTTATGTTTTCAAATTCTATAGACAAATAGGGTCTAAGCATAATTGGTGTCTATTCATCTTCTATCTCTTTTGTGGATGTATGTTTAGTTTGGTATACGTATACTGAGAGGTAGCGTGTACTTGTTTCGTGTTGTCCGATCAGATATAAAAACCATTGCATATAGAGATTAAAGGCGTCAGATCTAAGCGAAGTATTTTGTGACGCCCCCAGATCCGGGGTCGGAGATCTAGGCGCTCACGGTCCATTTTCCATTAATAACATACCTGTTCTTGCACACAATATATAAAACACAGCCATCGACCCCACAATAAACTCACACCACACTCACACACACAGGTTAGAGCCTCAGAAACGTCACACATTGATTAAACAGTAATAAAGTTATCACAGTTATTACAGACCGAATTAAATAGTATTTATGCTACCAGCAACACTTCGATATGAAGCGAAGTTGGCGGCTTGAAAGTTTGTTACGATACACTGCCTTGCACAGGTCATGCTGATAAATAAAACGTACTAACAAAAGCTGCCAACCAATCCGGCTAATGGGGCCTACAGGTGGAATCTCAAGTGGTGGCTCGGGCCTAGTCACCTGCTTTCGAACAGTCTGCCTGGGTCTTGCCATTTCGCTTAGCTGTTGTGTTTGTAAAATTTGAAAACAAGCAAGAGTGAGCAACTATAGCTCAGCAAGAAATATATATATAAGATAGGCAATATAACATCTCATATGATTGGCAGTTGATATATTTGTTTGTATCAATCAGTTATAAAATCACTTGTCATAGTTGATAATTCTCGAAGGTGCAACAATATGTGCCCTTGTTTTCAAAATAAACTTGCAGTTCTAGATACTGCATTGAATCAACATCTTTCTCATCAAAATAGAACACTATCAGCAACTTGGCACAAAAGCCTAAGAAGCAGTGTCAAAGCATTTTTCAAAATGGAGGAATGGGACTTAAAGAAAACACAAAACCTGACAAGGATTGACGATGATCAGTCGCCACATCCAAGTCCAATAATCCGCGGGTCTTCTCTACCGGTAGAAGGATAGAAACTACATCCGTAACTATCCCTCGGGTGAAAACTACATCCGTAATCACCCTCGATGAAAACTACATCCGTAATCATCCTTCGGCAACACCTGGGCCGGAATAATAAGTGATGGACCGCCTGGCTCACGGCCGCTTACACATCCCGGGAATCGTTCGTCAACGGTTCCCACACCTGCCAGAGTCCCTTTTTCTTTTTCTTTTGAAAACTTGTGTTTGACTGAAAACAGAGTAATTGAGGTTCGACATCAGTCGACCGATGATTCTTGAAATCATGCAAGAAGCAGAACCTGACCGGGGGTTTTTCGAAAATGTTTTGAGTTCGAAAGAGTTCGAGTTTTAAAGTATTAAATGTATCTTGGATTAACTTTGTCTTTAAATAATGAACAATAATTAATAAATAATATTTTAAGATTTAATATTAATAATTAATAAAATAATTATTCGATAAAATAAACTTTTAATCCAAGATAGGGTTTCGAGTATTTACGAAAATATAACAATAATTACTTGGGTATACGATACTCCCCGAATGACCCTTCGGGTTTTCGCAAACTAGTTACGATATAATAATATACCGCTCCCCGGTCAATAGTATATACGGACCGCTACGACCTCTATTGCTAGAGTCGTTGTCCGAAGAAAACATTTCAATCTAAGTTCAAGGGGTACAAACATATATGTACTTATACAATCTCAATTGCATTAATACTTCGATAAACATAGCATTTGATATAATTGAAAACTACAAACACAACAGTGAAAGTCCTTGTATATGTATAAGTTTTGAAAAGTAAACTTGCCTTGGTTTGGTTGGGGTGGTCGAGCGTGCGGATTCGAACGATCTATACATAAACAATAATCGTTCGTTAGTACCTTAACAATTTCTCTTTAATTACGGGGTTTTAAGGGGGTACGAAATTAATTTAACGACTTCGTCTTATGACTCTCTAGCCCCACTATAGGTCCATGTCATCACTCATTTACGCTCGTCACTTACTCGACTTAATTTAGTTACCACGTTCGAATCATAACCACTAACCCTAGAATCATGTTCCATTAATCGACTTTTTCCATTGCGCGAATTTTACTCTAGCATTTTTATAAAATCCAAAAATTCATATTTTAATCCAATTCCTTTTGGGTGGTCTTCACCACTACATTACCTACATTCTCAAATTTTTCCATGATCCCAAATATATTTTAAGGTGTTTAAATAAGGTTCACAAGGGGGTCACTTAATGCAGTCCATAGTCCAGAAACAAAATTCACTCCTCCGGCCATAACTAAAAATCCACACATCAACTAGCTATGAACCTTACATTTCCAGAAACTACATTCAATTATCTTTCCAACAATATAAGGTAGGACATCAGGGGACATCATTTCGAGGTTCAAAATCGTGCTACAACACAGATAAAAGTTCCTGGACAAACTCAGCAAGCTCAAACTACTTAGATCAACCATTATTCCTACTTCCATAACATAATCACCACTTAATACACTTAGATCATGGTTCATAACACTCATGGAGATATATATATGAACCATAGTCATAAAAATCACAATCTCAACATCAAAACTCAAGATCCATGCTATCCAATACATATACATCCAAGATAAGTCCTAAAACACACGGATCTACTACCATACTATATGAACAACACATAACCAAGGGGGTTTGAGATTTTTATACCTTCTTGAGCTCCTAGAGGCCTTGAACAATCTTTACACAACTCAAAAACACCTTAGATGGCCTCCTACAACACTTACAATGCAAGATCTAAATGAAAAACAAACTTGGTTACCATTTACCAAAACTTGAATAATTTGTAACTTGAAAATGGTTGGATAGAATGGAGTGAAATAGCTAGCATACCTTGTATATGTGATGTAGATGACATAGGAATTATGGCAAGATTTATGAGTGATGGGAGAGGGGAGAAGAGGAAATTCTCTTCTCCTTCTCTTGCTTGGCCGAGAGCAACTTCAAGGGGGGGAAGAGAAAAGTTTTTGTTTTGTTTTTGGTGTTTGTGTTATGTTTGGTAAATAATTGATGGTAATAGGTTGGGTGATACATATCACATGTAAGCATAGGTGGTAGTACTAGCAAGCATGGGCTCTTGTACTATGTGTCCCCTTTTTTGAAAAAGTAACCAACTAAACACTATTCATCTTCCAATGGCCAACTAACTTGTTTGATTTCTAACTACTTGGTTGCATGGGCTTGCATGCAATACTACTCCTTGTATTAATATTCCTCCACCAATGCTTATAATTAAATCTTTAATTCATATCGTATCTTAATTATTCTCTCGTAATAATATTTCGTCGCGTAGAGATTTCCCTTATAATTCCTTAAGTACTAATTGGGTAAATTCCTCGAATGTCCATAATTCCTCGTCATAATTCTTAATAAATCCTTTAATACTCTAACCATTCTCAAATCCTAAGTTTAATAAATATTACTAACAGTAAGACTCTTGCCTTCACAATCTCTCTGTATATCTTACATAATAAATGCAACAACGCAGTTTCTCAGACAATCAATTCTATTAGTAAACAGGGATGACTAGAAAGGTTCCATAATGATAATGTCACAAGATATTAAATAAAAGGAAATATTACCAAAAATTAGGGTTCTTACAGCCTCCCCTCCTTAAAAGGATTCCGTCCCAGAATCAGGTTGAAAACAGTTGGGGGTGCTTTTCACGCATCGCGCTCTCTAGTTCCCATGTTGATTCTTCGACATTCTGATTCCTCCACAAAACTCTCACTAACTTGACAACCTTGTTCCTCAGCACCTGTTCTTTTCTATCCATGATTTCTACGGGTTGCTCGATATATGTTAAGTCTGGTTGCAGATCCACTTGATCATGTTCTATCACATGTCGGAAGTCGGTATGGTATGGTCGTAGCATGGACACATGGAACACATTATGTACTTGCTGTAAGCTCGGGGGTAAAGCCAACTCGTAGGCTAACTTCCCAACTCGTTTCAAGATCTCAAAAGGTCCAATAAACCTCGGGCTTAGTTTTCCCTTCTTACCAAATCTCATCAATCCTTTCCACGGCGATACCTTCAACATTACAAACTCTCCTACCTCATATTCTTTGTCCTTGCGGGTCTGATCCGCATACTTCTTCTGTCTGTCCTGGGCCGCTACCAGCCGCCCTCTTATGAGCTCGATAGTTTCTCTCGTCTGTTGGACCAGTTCAGGCCCTAAAATCTTCCGCTCTCCAACTTCTTCCCAACACAAGGGAGACCGACATCTTCGTCCGTATAAAGTTTCATATGGGGGCATGCCTATACTCGCATGGTAACTATTGTTGTAGGAAAATTCGATCAGCGGCAAGTGGTCATCCCAACTTCCCTTAAAATCAATGGCACATACCCTCAACATGTCCTCGATGGTCTGGATGGTTCTCTCGCTCTGTCCGTCTGTTTGGGGATGGTATGCAGTACTCACGTTTAACTTGGTCCCCACACAATCCTGAAAACTCCTCCAGAACCTGGAGTTGAATCTTGGGTCTCTATCTGATACAATGCTCACAGGAACCCCATGTCTAACCACGATCTCCTTTAAGTAAATATCTGCCAGCTTGTCGACAGTGTATCTTTCGTTGATCGGAAGAAAATGTGCTGACTTGGTCAACCTATCGATAATTACCCAAATGGCATCATGATTAGTCTTGGTCCTTGGTAATCCGACCACAAAGTCCATCGCAATCTGCTCCCATTTCCACTCGGGTATCTCTAAGGGTTGCAACAATCCACTGGGCCTCTGGTGTTCGGCCTTCACTCTTTGACATGTCAAGCATTTACTTACCCACTCTGCCACGTCCTTCTTCATATTAGGCCACCAATAATATTCTCTCAGATCTCTATACATCTTAGTGCCTCCAGGGTGAATTGAGTACCTCGAACTATGAGCCTATTGCAAAATCTCGTCTTTTAATTCTTGAACGTTCGGGATCCATATCCTAGATGCGTACCTCATAATTCCATTCCCGTCCTTCTCACACTTAATTTCCTCGCCAGTCAAAATTTTCTCCATCGAATTCTTTTCTTCTTCTATCTTCTTTTCCTGGCATAACTTAATCTTCTCCAATAACGGTGGTTGGACTTTTATTTCCATTAAAATCTCTTGTCCAATTCCTGGTAGCCTCACTTCAATCTCCAGTTTCTCAAGGTCCTTGATCAATTCGTCCACTGACGTTATCATCTTAAGCTTCTCCTTTCGGCTAAGTGCATCGGCCACCACGTTGGCCTTCCCTGGGTGATAATGAATCTCACAATCATAATCTTTGATTAGCTCTAGCCATCTCCCCTGCCTCATGTTTAACTCTTTCTGAGTGAATATGTACTTTAAGCTCTTGTGATCCGTGTAGATTTCACACTTTTCTCCGTAAAGATAATGTCTCCAGATCTTCAAAGCAAACACTATCGCTGCTAATTCCAAATCATGGGTGGGGTATCTTATCTCATATTCCTTAAGTTGTCTAGACGCATACGCAATCACCTTACCGTGCTGCATAAGCACACACCCTAAACCTTTATGGGATGCGTCGCTATAAATCACAAAATCTCCCTTATCGTCAGGTAGGGCTAGTACTGATGCTGTCACCAACCTCTTTTTCAACTCTTGAAAGCTCTCTTCGCATTTTTCAGTCCACACAAACTTCTCGGTCTTGCGAGTTAGTCGGGTCAAAGGGGCTGCTATCTTTGCAAAGTCTTGGACGAATCTCCTATAGTAGCCAGCCAGTCCTATGAAACTTCTCACCTCTGTCGGAGTGGTTGGTCTCTCCCAATTTGATACAGCCTCTATTTTGGCTGGGTCCACTAGAATACCTTGTTCGCTAATCACATGCCCTAAAAACTGAACTTCCTTCAACCAAAATTCACACTTCGAGAACTTAGCGTACAACTTTTCTTCTCTCAATGCTCCCAATACAATCCTCAAGTGCTCTGCATGTTCCTCCTTCGTCTTGGAATAAATCAAGATATCATCGATGAAGACTATAACACACTTGTCCAAATATTTCTTGAAGACTCGATTCATTAAGTCCATGAAAGCTTCAGGGGCATTCGTTAACCCAAATGACATCACTAGGAACTCATAGTGTCCATACCGGGTGCGAAAGGCCGTCTTTGGTATATCTTCTGGTTTGATCTTTAACTGGTGGTACCCGGTCCGCAAATCAATCTTAGAGAAATAAACTGCATCTTTCAATTGGTCAAACAGGTCATCTATCCTGGGCAAGGGATACTTATTCTTTATAGTCACCTTGTTCAACTCCCGGTAATCTATACATAGTCTCATGCTGCCATCCTTCTTCTTCACGAATAACACCGGGGCTCCCCACGGTGACACACTAGGTCTTATCATCCCTTTATCCAACAACTCTTGTAACTGAGTGGCCAGCTCTTTCATTTCCACTGGGGCTAGCCGATATGGGGCTTTTGAAATTGGGGCCATACCCGGAACTAAGTCTATAGCAAACTCGATGTCCCTATCGGGTGGTAGTCCTGGAAGATCATCCGGAAACACGTCCGCGAACTCATTAACGACAGGGATTTCCTGCAGGTTTGGTGCCTCCTTCTTGGTATCCTTCACATAGGCTAAATAGGATTCGCATCCTTTACGTAACAGCTTCTTAGCTTGAATCATAGTCAGGAACTTTTGGCTTTGCCGTTTCCCACTAAATACTACTTCGTCGTCCCCTGGCAGTCTCAAACTTACTTTCTTCTTGACACAATCAATCTGGGCTCCGTGGGTTGTTAACCAATCCATACCTACTATTACGTCAAACTCCCCTAGTTTAAAAGGTATTAAGTCTACCCGAAAGTGTCGCCCTTCTATTTCTAAGTCACAACCTGGACATACTTGGCTAACGGGAATAATTTCACGATTAGCTATCTCTATTTGCAATCTGTCTTTCAATGGTTCAGTCTTAAGGCCTAACCGACATAAAAAATCTAGAGATATGAAAGACTTGGTAGCTCCCGAATCAAATAAAACATTTGCTTTAACTGAGTTGAGTAATAGGGTACCTGCAATCACATCCGTGTTCCTCACGGCATCCTGCACCGTCATGTTAAAAGTTCTTGCAGTAGGGGCCTTGTTAGAAGCAGTTCCACTCACTCTTGATGCAGCTGGCCCAGAGGACATACATTCCCTCATTCGGTGCCCTGGTTTCCCACACTTGAAGCAATTACCCCCGACACTCGGGTTGTTACTAGTTCCGCGACAGGCGTTAGCATAATGCCCTGTCAGCCCACACTTGAAGCATTTCACATCTTGTAGGTTACACACACCCGCATGTTTCCTTCCACATTTATTGCATTCTAGGGGCTGGGCTCGGGATGGGGTAGAGTAAGACGATCCCTGCGGTCGGCCGCCCTGGCCCACACTCCAACTTTCAGCTCTCTTGGTTCCAAAGTTCCCACTTGGTTGGGACATCGTTCCTCGCTTAAATTTGCTCGGAAAGCTCCCACCAGCAGAGTTTCCCTTTCGGCTATCCAACTTCCTCTTCTTTCCTTCTCTCTCCTTCTACATCTATTCACTCCCAGCTTCAACAATTGACGCTTTCTGTACCAGGGTGGCATAGTCTGTCAGCTCAAGAACCGCCACACGATTCTGAATCCATTGTTTTAGCCCTAATTGAAATCTTCGGGCCCTCTTTGCCTCAGAGTTCACATACTCCGGCACAAACCTTGACAACTCGGTAAATTTGGCCTCATACTCGGCCATTGTCATGTTTCCTTGCTTCAGCTCCAAAAACTTTAGCTCCATTTGTGTCTCCATGAACCTAGGAAAGTACTTCTCCAAGAACAGCTCGCTAAATCTCTCCCAGGTTACCACACCTCTTCCTTCCAAATTCTTCTTAGCTTCCCACCAATAGTTCGCCTCACCCTTCAGAAGGAAAGTGGCGAAAACAGTCTTCTGCTCTTCAGCGACACCTAGTATCTCGAAAGATTTTTCCATTTCCTTCAGCCAGGCCCTTGCCTCGACAGGGTCGGCAGTTCCTTTAAATTCTGGGGGTTTCAGGGATTTGAAGTTCCGGAAAGCATTAGCATTAGCATTCTGGGGTGGTTGCTGAACTGGGGGTCGGTCCAAGTTCTGCCTAAGTAACTCCATGAACTGTTCCATAGGGCCTCCCCTAGGATGTTCTACCTCTCGGGTATCATCACTAGCTTCTTCTTCTTCATACTCAGAGTCGTCAAACAGGTTATGATCGTTGCCCTCATTATCACTCAGGTTGACATTCTCCCCTTCATGGTTCTGGTGGCCTCCGGCTCCATGGTGGCTACCCTGGCCCTCAGAACTGATCGAGTGAGCTCGAGTGTTCATTCTTCTGGGTGGCATGATTCTGATGATAAAACAAGAAAGGGGTTAGGGTTTTCCAATTACCTGACAGCGTTTGCATGGGTCAGGAGCGTATCGTTCCTCCTCATAAGGGTGGAAGTGCAAAAGTTTTAATAATCCGATGTTGGAGATAAAATGTCAAAACATTTTTGGGGGAAAGATCCCTTTGGGATGCGAAAACATTTACAAGAGTTTTCAAAATTTCGAAACCTCAAAAAAATATTTTTCAAAATTTCAAAACACATTTTTTTTTGAAAGATTTATTTTTAAAGATTGTAGGAACATTTTTGGAAATTGTAGAAAATAATTTGAAATCGCATATCGTAAATTTGAAATAGTATGGTTGTATTTGCGGCTTGTAGCAATTGTATAATCACAGTTGTATATCAAAACAGTAAAGCATGGCATCGGAAAGTAAAGCAGTTGAGGCAATATTAAAGAAACTGAAACTGAATAAGTACGGTACAAGGGTTATCACAAGTTTGGATGTTAGAGCCAAATACATAGTTCCGATGTCAAAGTCTAGCAAAAGTGGAACAAATACAAATACATCATCCGAATAGTCAGGCTACACAAAAGTAGGGCTACATCCATACATACTACCCGAAGTCACATCTACATATCTGTAGGTCAGTCTACTCATCCACTGGTCAGAAAGGATACCACTGCACAAGTCAACTATCCCGTAAAATCGACACACTAATGTCATCTGAACCTAGGGGACTGAGCTATCAGTAACACATCACGGGGCCGCGCCGCGACGGAGCAAGGTCCTCACTCGGGTAAATGCACGACGCACAACACGCCTAGCATCCCTAGCCTGGATCACTCCGCCCCCGCGAATCCCTAAACCAAGAATCCTATCGCGACTCCTCATCTCAATCATGTGGAGTCGAGCCCTAGTCCTCCTAGCAACAGTGGTCCTCATCTCAGCCTGGATCCTCAAGCGCGCCTCGCGCTCCTCCACTAGTGCCCGCCTCGCCTCGTTAAGTCGGGCCTCTGCAGATAGTAAGTCTCGGGTCAGGAACTGTACCACGTAAGCATGCTCAGTACCAGACACTGGGGGTAGGTCCGCCGGTGGAGGTGGTATGACAGGAACAGGCGTAGGTGCAGCAGCAGCAGTAGGGGCAGGAGCAGGGGTAGGGTCAAGCTCCTCCTCGCCCGAAGTGTCATCCTCAGAGTCACCGTCCGATGAAACAGGGCTAGATGTCTGTGGAGAAGGTGGGGGTGACACAACACGACCCTCGCCGGATCTCACACTCTCCTCATCAGTAGCTACAGGAGATGGGGTAACAGGCTCTGGCTCGGGCTCAGGCTCAAAGGGCTCCTCAACGGGGTCCTCATCATCAGTACTATCTATCACTGTAATCCAGGGGCCAAGCTCGGAGTCAGCACCCATATCCTCCTCAGGATCCTCGGTCTCTCGCATCAGTGCCTCATCATGCTCTCTCTCGAAAGCCTCAGGGTCTGGTATCTCCTCCATCTACACAAGGGAAATAAGGTGGGTCACTAACCATAAAAGAAGGGTTTAGGAGTAGTTCCCTCACGGGCCTTAAAGTCAGGGCTATATCCGATAACCCGACTACAAACTCGATGAGAGTTCTAAGTATTATTAAAGTTGTTATTAAGGTTATCGTTATTGTTATTATTATTATTAGGGTTGCTTTCTTAAATTACTATCGTTTCTGAGAACTGTAACCTCGCTCTGATACCATTTCTGTGACGCCCCTAGATCCGGGGTCGGAGATCTAGGCGCTCACGGTCCATTTTCCATTAATAACATACCTGTTCTTGCACACAATATATAAAACACAGCCATCGACCCCACAATAAACTCACACCACACTCACACACACAGGTTAGAGCCTCAGAAACGTCACACATTGATTAAACAGTAATAAAGTTATCAGAGTTATTACAGACCGAATTAAATAGTATTTATGCTACCAGCAACACTTCGATATGAAGCGAAGTTGGCGGCTTGAAAGTTTGTTACGATACACTGCCTTGCACAGGTCATGCTGATAAATAAAATGTACTAAAAAAAGCTGCCAACCAATCCGGCTAATGGGGCCTACCGGTGGAATCTCAAGTGGTGGCTCGGGCCTAGTCACCTGCTTTCGAACAGTCTGCCTGGGTCTTGCCATTTCGCTTAGCTGTTGTGTTTGTAAAATTTGAAAACAAGCAAGAGTGAGCAACTATAGCTCAGCAAGAAATATATATATAAGATAGGCAATATAACATCTCATATGATTGGCAGTTGATATATTTGCTTGTATCAATCAGTTATAAAATCACTTGTCATAGTTGATAATTCTCGAAGGTGCAACAATATGTGCCCTTGTTTTCAAAATAAACTTGCAGTTCTAGATACTGCATTGAATCAACATCTTTCTCATCAAAATAGAACACTATCAGCAACTTGGAACAAAAGCCTAAGAAGCAGTGTCAAAGCATTTTTCCAAAATGGAGGAATGGGACTTAAAGAAAACACAAAACCTGACAAGGATTGACGATGATCAGTCACCACATCCAAGTCCAATAATCCGCGGGTCTTCTCTACCGATAGAAGGATAGAAACTACATCCGTAACTATCCCTCGGGTGAAAACTACATCTGTAATCACCCTCGATGAAAACTACATCCGTAATCATCCTTCGGCAACACCTGGGCCGGAATAATAAGTGATGGACCGCCTGGCTCACGGCCGCTTACACATCCCGGGAATCGTTCGTCAACGGTTCCCACACCTGCCAGAGTCCCTTTTTCTTTTTCTTTTGAAAACTTGTGTTTGACTGAAAACAGAGTAATTGAGGTTCGACATCAGTCGACCGATGATTCTTGAAATCATGCAAGAAGCAGAACCTGACCGGGGGTTTTTCGAAAATGTTTTGAGTTCGAAAGAGTTCGAGTTTGAAAGTATTAAATGTATCTTGGATTAACTTTGTCTTTAAATAATGAACAATAATTAATAAATAATATTTTAAGATTTAATATTAATAATTAATAAAATAATTATTCGATAAAATAAACTTTTAATCCAAGATAGGGTTTCGAGTATTTACAAAAATATAACAATAATTACTTGGGTATACGATACTCCCCGAATGATCCTTCGGGTTTTCGCAAACTAGTTACGATATAATAATATACCGCTCCCCGGTCAATAGTATATACGGACCGCTACGACCTCTATTGCTAGAGTCGTTGTCCGAAGAAAACATTTCAATCTAAGTTCAAGGGGTACAAACATATATGTACTTATACAATCTCAATTGCATTAATACTTCGATAAACATAGCATTTGATATAATTGAAAACTACAAACACAATAGTGAAAGTCCTTGTATATGTATAAGTTTTGAAAAGTAAACTTGCCTTGGTTTGGTTGGGGTGGTCGAGCGTGCGGATTCGAACGATCTATACATAAACAATAATCGTTCGTTAGTACCTTAACAATTTCTCTTTAATTACGGGGTTTTAAGGGGGTACGAAATTAACTTAACGACTTCGTCTTATGACTCTCTAGCCCCACTATAGGTCCATGTCATCACTCGTTTATGCTCGTCACTTACTCGACTTAATTTAGTTACCACGTTCGAATCATAACCACTAACCCTAGATTCATGTTCCATTAATCGACTTTTTCCATTGCGCGAATTTTACTCTAGCATTTTTATAAAATCCAAAAATTCATATTTTAATCCAATTCCTTTTGGGTGGTCTTCACACTACATTACCTACATTCTCAAATTTTTCCATGATCCCAAATATATTTTAAGGTGTTTAAACAAGGTTCACAAGGGGGTCACTTAATGCAGTCCATAGTCCAGAAACAAAATTCACTCCTCCGGCCATAACTAAAAATCCACACATCACCTAGCTATGAACCTTACATTTACAGAAACTACATTCAATTATCTTTCCAACAATATAAGGTAGGACATCAGGGGACATCATTTGGAGGTTCAAAATCGTGTTACAACACAGATCAAAGTTCCTGGACAAACTCAGCAAGCTCAAACTACTTAGATCAACCATTATTCCTACTTCCATAACATAATCACCACTTAATACACTTAGATCATGGTTCATAACACTCATGGAGATATATATATGAACCATAGTCATAAAAAATCACAATCTCAACATCAAAACTCAAGATCCATGCTATCCAATACATATACATCCAAGATAAGTCCTAAAACACATGGATCTACTACCATACTATATGAACAACACATAACCAAGGGGGTTTGAGATTTTTATACCTTCTTGAGCTCCTAGAGGCCTTGAACAATCTTTATACAACTCAAAAACACCTTAGATGGCCTCCTACAACACTTACAATGCAAAATCTAAATGAAAAACAAACTTGGTTACCATTTACCAAAACTTGAATAATTTGTAACTTGAAAATGGTTGGATAGAATGGAGTGAAATTGCTAGCATACCTCATATATGTGATGTAAATGACCTAGGAATTATGGCAAGATTTATGAGTGATGGGAGAGGGGAGAAGAAGAAATTCTCTTCTCCTTCTCTTGCTTGGCCGAGAGCAACTTCAAGGGGGGGAAGAGAAAAGTTTTTGTTTTGTTTTTGGTGTTTGTGTTATGTTTGGTAAATAATTGATGGTAATAGGTTGGGTGATACATATCACATGTAAGCATAGGTGGTAGTACTAGCAAGCATGGGCTCTTGTACTATGTGTCCCCTTTTTTGAAAAAGTAACCAACTAAACACTATTCATCTTCCAATGGCCAACTAACTTGTTTGATTTCTAACTACTTGGTTGCATGGGCTTGCATGCAATACTACTCCTTGTATTAATATTCCTCCACCAATGCTTATAATTAAATCTTTAATTCGTATCGTATCTTAATTATTCTCTCGTAATAATATTTCGTCGCGTAGAGATTTCCCTTATAATTCCTTAAGTACTAATTGTGTAAATTCCTCGAATGTCCATAATTCCTCGTCATAATTCTTAATAAATCCTTTAATACTCTAACCATTCTCAAATCCTAAGTTTAATAAATATTACTAACAATAAGACTCTTGCCTTCACAATCTCTCTGTATATCTTACATAATAAATGCAACAACGCAGTTTCTCAGACAATCAATTCTATTAATCAACAGGGATGACTAGAAAGGTTCCATAATGATAATGTCACAAGATATTAAATAAAAGGAAATATTACCAAAAATTAGGGTTCTTACATATTTAATGAAGTTAGGATTCCATGTTTTCTCGCATATAAGTAGTTAGTAATTTTTAGTTTGTTAAATTGTATCTTGGTTAATTATAGTTAGTAAAAAAACTTAATCTTGTTATTTGTCTTAGCAGTGAATAATAATCATACATTGTTGCATAGGTGCATCTACTGAATTAAAACCATAACCAGATCTCTGTGGGAACGAACTTGACTTCTATCTATATTACATGTGACCACGTACGCTTGCGTGATATTGTGTTAACATGTTTTTGGCGCCGCTGCCGGGGATCATCGGTGTTTTATTTTTGATTTATGTGCTTGTCAATAGTGGTCGTTGGAGTTCACTGACTCGGATTTGTTTTTCTTACCTATTTTGTAGTTTGGTGAGTTTCAGGTACTTGAGTTTTTGAAGATGGCATGCGAGGAGTTGCCATGGTGGGCATATTCGAGGACATCCATGCCTTATCAATGTGAGTAGTGTTTTGGCGTTCATGATCCCTCACAATATTGTTACTACGAAGGAGTTCATCAATATGTCACTTATGAGGAACAACCATATTTTCCATACCATCCTCAACAGTACCAGCAAGATGTTCCAGACATGTCATATTTCTTTGGAAGTGAAGAGTTTCAACATCAGCAACCTACTCCTACTTTTCAGTCAGATGAGGTTGATGATTTGAAGGAGATTAGGAAGGAGATTCGGATGCTTGTAGAGGGTCATGAGAAGATTCTCAAATCTATGGAGACACTAGTTGCTCAAGTTTTGAGTGTCTTGGAACAAAAGAAACAGCAATCCATACGAGAGGCAATTCCAGAAAATAATGATGACTTGGAGCAAGGTACTGCATGCATAATTGAAGAAGACAAATTCCAAGAGGAGGTGAGTGTTCACAAGCCATGTGAGGAATTTGATCAAGCTAGTGAGGTGGATGATTTGGAAAGGGCAAAATTTGAGACAGACACTGATGAGCTGCACAAATTTCAAGAATTGGTAAGTGCATACCAAGAGGACACTGAAGAGCTACGCAAATTTCAAGAATTGGTAGGTGCGAACCAAGAGGATGAAGAACATGGGAAAGATTCAGGTCTTCTACTTGTCTCAGAGTTTAAAGATGGAGGGAGCGCATTAGAGCCAATGGAGGAAGTTCTCTTTGCGGAACCAAAGGCTTCAGAAACTTATATTTACCCTCCTCCATTATATTCAAGCGTAGCCCGTGAGTGTGTGTTGTTCTACAAATTGACAGATTTTGGGTCAACAGAAGAAGGCATTCGAACATGACATATTTGTTATACGAATAGCCCAAGCGAGGAGAAGGGGCAGAAAGTGTGCCGCCGTAATGACGATGAAGTCTTGCGAAGAGAGGACCAGGCAAACTATTATCATCCTTAATGGAGGCTTGGAAGTAACGTCAAGCTATTGACGTTAAAGAAGCGCTTCGTGGGAGGCAACCCACGCATTAGTGTAGAAAAAAAAAGAGTGTGAAAAAAATGAGTGTTGTGTGAAAAAAAAACTGCTGTGAAAAACCAAAAAAAAATACTGGTCGCGCAGGTTGCGCCTGCGTAACGCAGGATGCGCCTGCGTTTCTGTATGTGACACAGGCTGCGCCTGCGTTACTGTACGTGGCGCAGTTTGCTTCTCCTTGCGCAGTTTGCTGTTGTTTTATATAAAAAAAAAATTCTTTTTTTCTTTCTTTTTTTTTTCTTTCAACCCCAATTCTTTTCTCCTAAAAACCTATTCCTAATTCTTTTCCTATTTCAATTCCAAAACTCCCCATCTCTCTTCCAAAATTCTAAACCTATATTTATTCTAATTCTTTTTCTTTAATTCATCAAATCCTATTTCTATCTTACATCAAATTTCATACCCACCCAAAATTTTTTCCTTTCCACATTCAAATTTTTATTCACCCAATCCCTCCATTATATATACACATCCATACATACAAATCCAATTCCTCTTCTATTTATTTAAATTCAATTCTAAAGTGGAATTAATTGCAAGTTCACCTCTTTGATTCGTAATTGGTTTATCTTTTTCTCTAATCTTATTTTTATTACGAATTTGTGTTCTTGTAATTATGGGTTTTGTAGTATTCTTGTTATTTGGGAAGTGGCCAATCTATGGAGCTCGTACGCATTATCCTCCACCAGATTCATCCGAGGAGGGTTATGACTCAACTGATTAGGTATGTTTTCTACTTTCCCTCGTATTTACTTCCATTCAATGCGGACATTGAATATTTTAAGTTTGGGGGTGGTTTGAGGGATTAGTAGTTGTTGTATTATGTGTTCATGTAGGATTTCATGTTTTGCATATTAGTAGTGGTAATTCATGCATATATGTTCGTATTAATTATGTTTGTTTCATATTTGTTTCATATAGGACATTCTGTTTTTTATTTTTCGTATACCATGTGAGTTCATATTAGTTGCATTTGCATAGCATGCATATTTCATGATCCCTTAAGACGAGCTAATTCTGATTGGTAGGTAGGTGTCTAATTGAGTGTGGTAATGATGAATAGAGGGTTGATTTATAGTTTCTATGAAATTGACTTATGTGTTTCGGAAACAAAACTAATTACACAGTCTCATTGGATGCTTTTGGGCTAGGTTGAGGTCATGTTTGTTTGGATGTTTTGAGATTTAATCACTTGATTATAGTTAGAATTTTCGTTATTCCCTTGATGGCCTAGAACACTTAAGTCTAAGTTTGGGGGAAAACAGGGATTTCATGCTAGTTGTTGGCTAGGCGTCAAAAGGCTAGTAGCCGGCTCATATTTATATGAGTAGTCTAGGGTTGGAATTGAGAATTCTCATTCCAGATTGCATAAAAAAAACAAAAAAATAGAAAAAAAAAGAAAGAAAAAAAAAAAGAAAAAACGGAAAAAAGAAAAAAAAGAGTCAAAAGTTTCAATTGTTTATATGCAAAATTAACTAGGGTGAGCTCTTTAATACTCGAGCTATTAAGTTCGCGGGGACTTTGTGCCTAGTGACCTAAGGCTTTTATAGTCTGGGATCCACTAACCCAACGCTCGCTACATGGGTATTATTGTATAAGCCTTTCGGGGTCTCATCCATTGCACGGTTAAATAAGCATACTTGTATATATGTGTCGTAGTAGTTAGTAATAAAGCATGAATTTCTGTCTACCTTGGATAAGGATGGAGGTGTTCCTAGGTTATGATGTGTCTACAGTATTCTATTTATAAACCTGTGATTGTCTTGACGAAGAGCATGTATGATCTTTGACCTAGTTTTGGGAGTATTTCTGATGAGCATTGCACACACGCACGTTTCTGTTCATGTATTGATACGGGAACTTGGTCGAGCTCTATTTGGATTTAGTTGCATTCTTTGAGATATTTGCTTGCTAGTTGGTTTTGGTTAGTTTGAAGGGGATCGTTGCATTTTTCATATTAGTTGCATTCATGCATTGCATTGCATTAGGTTAAATGGATTTTATGGGTACATTCGCTATAGGCCATCACGAGACCTTACTCGTCCACTGGGGCTGCCTAGGGGTTTAAAGGGCTTGTTGCATATGCCAAATGCAACCGTGATCACCTACGCAAGTGGTACTAGCTAGTTAGTTAGTTGTAATTGTATATGCTTGAGGACAAGCATCGGTTTAAGTTTGGGGGTGTGATAAGTGGATTTTATATCTACTTGGAACATTCTAAATCGGCTTAAATTGATTGCTTTGGCCTCAAGTTTGTGGTAGTTTTGATGTGTTTTGTTTAATTGTGCAGGGTTGAAGGAATATCGATTAAAGGTGTAGTTTCCATCGTTATTTGGAGTTGATTTATGATATGGAATGAAGAATGGAGGCTAATGTCAATTACCAAGAAGTATACAAGTCATTAAGGATGAAAGACGGAAGCTCATGCAAAAGGAACGGAAGAAAAAGCTTAAAAATCGAAGAAAAATCAATTTTCGCAGATCGGGACCAAGCCGGGAGCCCCAATTGGCGCCCCAGCCTTGTTTTATGCAGATTGAGGCCGTGCTCTCAGCCCAAACCGCGCTCCCGGCGCCGCAGTACGCTGGGAAAAATCATCCAGAATTTCTTATTCTTGTTTTGGCCATATCTTGAGTTCTAGAAGTCCGTTTGAGGCCCGTACGCAGTCCACGCAAAGATAACGAGATTCTCTATCATTATAAGGTGGTCCAGAGGTCCAATTACGTTTGGAACGTTCCAGAAAATCTGAAGAAAAGTCAGCCACGAATTTTCCTTAAAAACAGAATTAATTTAGGAAACGTATCTTGCAGAAATTCTATTATAATTCTGTTTTTGTATTTTCTTGCTGGGCAAGACTTGGAGTGCCTATATAAACACATCCAACCCCTTGTAAATTGGAGATTGAGAATTAGGAATTAGACAATTATATATCTTGTACATAATATAGCTTAGATCTGCAAGGGAGAAAAGGAGAGAAGGATTCAACGCTCGTGACAAGCAACGGATCTAGACCTACTTCATCTTTTGTATCATAGATTTGTTTTCTCAACTCTTGTTTTATTAATATTATTACTTTCTTTCAAATCTTGTCTTCTATCATGGTTTCAATAGATCCCATGATGACGAGCGGTTCAATTATGACGAGCGGTTCAATAGATCTGTGTGTGATGTATATTTGATATCCTCGTATGGTTATGCTTAATTGATAGATGCGTAGCTAACATCTAATCTGTTAATCTCTTGTGAAGTGAAAGTGGATCTTGAGATTTAGAACTTGTCATGCTAGCATAGGTTCATGATTGTTTATCAACATGATTCGTAGTATGAGATGAGAATACTTATATTGCCCCGTGTGATCTTTATGGATAACTTGCTCTTCAACCGTTATGTTTTCAAATTCTATAGACATATAGGGTCTAAGCATAATTGGTGTCTATTCATCTTCTATCTCTTTTGTGGATGTATGTTTAGTTTGGTAGACGTATACTGAGAGGTAGCGTGTACTTGTTTCGTGTTGTCCGATCAGATATCAAAACCATTGCATATAGAGATTAAAGGCGTCAGATCTAAGCGAAGTATTTAATGAAGTTAGGATTCCATGTTTTCTCGCATATAAGTAGTTAGTAATTTTTAGTTTGTTAAATTGTATCTTGGTTAATTATAGTTAGTAAAAAAACTTAATCTTGTTATTTGTCTTAGCAGTGAATAATAATCATACATTGTTGCATAGGTGCATCTACTGAATTAAAACCATAACCAGATCTCTGTGGGAACGAACTTGACTTCTATCTATATTACTTGTGACCACGTACGCTTGCGTGATATTGTGTTAACAATAATACACCTCATATTAATAATATCTAGCTAAAGTAGCTTTATTAAAGTGATCATGTCATGCCTTGCATCATTTTATGGACAAGTGTTGGTGTTTTAGTAGTAAGATGATAAGATAAAGCTAACTAATTGGTTTAATTCTAATTGTTCTAGTTACCTAGGTAACTACTTGATTACTTGGCCTTATCCACTTGCACATGCTTGTATCTTGGCTCCCTACTTGTTTCTTTGTCCGGTTATTGCTCAATTCATTGATCGTTCGGAGGAATAACTCATTCGTTTCTAGTTAGGGGTTTACCCGAAACCGTTTTAATATTTATACTATCATCCTCCATTCTCTTTAATAATTCTTAAACCTATTTTCCTTAAATCCCTTCAATAATTCCTTAAGTCTTTCTGTGTCCAGGGAAATCTCGGGGAAAATAAAAGTGCTATTTTTCAGAATCCGACAGCTTCTACATACACTCTTTTTCCCCCTGGATCAATAATATGAACTCAGAATTTCATTCCGGGTACTTCTATATAGCGTCGTCTAATAATATTCCTACGTCCACCAAAATCACTATTCATCCTTTTTCTTTACTTATTCTCTTAGGGTTGTACAATTGTCCCTGATCTCTTTCGATCGTTCCATAACCTTTTTACGGAACCACTGGACCAATAACAGATATCGATTTGGATGACATAAGAATAATCTTCTTCTTTAGAATTATCAAATCTTAATTCCCTAGGAGATAGATAATTCTTATCTAAAGTGTCAACCAATAGTATTCTTCATGGCATATAAACATTTGAATCCAAATCTATTCCTTTCATTCATTATCTCAATCGTTACATCGTAGTCGTAATCACTATTCACCATTGCCTCAATACATAATAAAAAGTTTTAATTATATCCAAAATTTGGGTTCTTACAGTTTTAATTCTTGGAAGAACAGTTCAATAACATAAAAGATGCAGAACAAATTGAATGAGATTAGATAAACAAAGATTTTCATTAATAATAAGAAAGAGATTACATGGAAATATTACATATTTTGCTTTCTCTATCTACTAATCTATTCAACAACACAAGAAAAAGTGAAGTCTAAACCACACCATTGAGAGCAGCTATCCCAGATCCCATCTTTGCCATTGTTTGGGTGTAAATCGAAAGGGATAAGGTTATTTTTGCTGACATATTCATTAACAATGGTTGGTGGAGTTGGATGAGGATGTCTTAGGGGAAAGCCATGCAAATGTTGCTTGAAGAGCAACATCGATGTCGATCACTTTTGCAGGTCTCTCCATCTTGATCTCTTCAAGACTGGCATCCATCTGTAGCCACAAAGTTTCAAGTTGCCTTTCCCAGTCAAAGCCATCAAACTCTTCATGAGTATAACTGAAGATATCTCTCTTTTCTACAAGATGGAGATTCTTTTCTTTGATGGTAAGGTTAGACATCTTTTTATTAAGGTGTTTTCTGTGAAGGGTTTTTGTTTTCAGGAGAGAATGAAAGGTTAAAGAGTTAGTGGACATGTCTCGTTGTGTTAAATAGAGGTGGGAGACGAACGAGGACATGAAACGATTCATATTCTGGTTTTTATTGGTACCAGGTATTTTTAGATTGTGATATTTGATTTCTTTAATTAAAATCATTGCCATATTTCTCATCATTATCACAGTTGTATTTCTTAATTAAAAACACGGGCGCGTGTTTTTCACTCACAGAAACATGTAGATACACATTGTCATGGTATCACCACTCTCTCATGTCAATTAGTCCACTACTCATGTTTGCACAAATCATACACTGACACCTGTATTTAAGAAATCGTTTGCCTTGTATAAATCAATTTAGTTTTCTAAATTGTACGTTATTCTCAAAACTATCAGTATTGCCTTTTCTCTCCATCTCTTTGCGAACATAAACCCTAACTGTTCAAAAACTCTCAATTTCTCTCATAGTCTCAACTATAATGGACACTTCTTCATTCGTAAACAATAAGGTAGTTATCAATGGTATCACTTTTGCTCCTAACAATTATGTTGTTCTTGATCATCAGGAATTGTCGAACGATTTTCATATCATTCAAGATTTCTTGGCAGCAAGTCCAATTAATTATGCTTTAACCCAACCTGCAAAAGTCTCTTTCAAGTGTGTGATGCAGGTTTGGAATACTGCTATCTTTGGCAACTGTGAACCTTCAGGAAAACCAAACTTGACATTTAAATACAATGGTGTTACACATCATGTAACTCCAGAAGTTGTAGTTGAAGCGCTCAAATTACCATCTCTAAATGGTAAGTCTCCAACAAAAATTTCTGATACTGCTCTTCTGGAATATGCTACAAGTTTGGGCTACAATGGACAACCAAAGAAGTTTGGAGATCTGTTCAGAACTAAGCTAAAGAAGAAATGGAATTTCTTCTTTGACACCATCAGTAGATGCTTCTTGAACAAAGTTTCTAACTTTGATGCACAACCTTCTGCTTCAGTTCACATTGGGTATTCTCTAATCCATGAAACTTTATTTGATTATGGGTCATTCATTCTAAAAGCATTAAGTGCTAAAAGAACAGATAAATGTGGTTATGTCTGCTTTATTAGATTCTTTCAATTGATATTCTCTCACTTATGCCCCAATGTTGAGTTTGAAAATGATACAGTGTTGCCTATATTCAAAATTTCTGAGAATAACATCAAAAATTTTGAAAAATGTGATAAGGTAAACAATCTTGAAGGCAATGCTATTATTCCTAATGAGGTCATGCTTCTTTTCAAAAAGAGAAAGCCTGCTCATTATGGATCAATTACTGATGGTCTTGGACCTAATTCTGGTGCTATGAGACAGGACAACACACATTCTGTTTATGACCAAAGCACACAACCCAAACACTCATCCAAATAGTCAACCACCTCTGGTGTCTCACAAAATGCATCAGTTGTAAAATCTAAGAAATCAGCTAGATCTGATGTGTCTGGAAGGTAATCAGGATCAAAGGATTTCTCTACTCCAACCCTCACTCAAAAAAAGTCACAAGGGGGTGAACAAGGAGTCCTGGTTTTGAAGAAACCTGTTTCTAATGTTGATGAATCTTTAATTGAAATAGGAGTGTATAAAGAAACAGGAGAGAAGAGGAAATTTTCTCAGAAGTGGGATTCTGATTCTGATTCTGGTGATGCTACAGTACCATTATCAGTTATGTTGAAGAGAAAGGAAATTGCTGTTGTTGTTCCTGAAGAATTGGTTGTCTCTGAAAAGCCAAAGAAAAGAAGGAGGATAATTAACAAGAGCACATTTTTCATTTCTATGGAAAAACAGAATCTTGATGATGATATAGAGACAACTCCTGAAGTCCCTACCAATCCTGACAATTCATCAGTTCCTGACACAACTATCAATCTTGACACCTCTACTCCAGATAATTCACCTGTGAAGACTGTTGAGATTTCTGATTCTCCAGCACCTGCTTCTCCAAAAAGAAGAATCATTGAGATGTTTGTGGAAGAAGCAAATGCTATTGCTGCTCAGCTTGGTCTTGCACCATCACCACTTCTAGTGAAGAGACAGGCTGAAGCAAGAGTCTTTCAAAGACAAAAGAAACAGAGACTTACTTCATCTCTGAAAGGATCTAGCCCATAAGAACCTGAACTTCAAAGGAGTTCAGCAGCTACTGAAGATCCAGTCACACAAGAACCACTTTCTCAAAGAGAAGGTGAAGACAAGAACATTCCTGCCACACAAGAACCATCTTCTCAAAGTGAAGATGCAGGCAAAATCACATCAGCACAGAAGTTTTCTAACAATGCTCAAGGGATATCTGAAATTGAATTTGACTTAGCTCACAGTCTGGCAGATAAAGCTACTCATGATTTGCACATTGCTGAATGTGATGAACTTCTTAAAGACACTGCATTTGAGGGAAGCACAGAAGAACCTTTGACTCAAAGTGTTGAAGCAGCTTCACAACGTCAGACTACACAAGAACCATTGGTAGCAAATACTGATGCAAGTCATTCTATAGTTGCAGATGTCAATCCTGATGAAAATATTTCTGATCCAAATATTCCACTGCTCATTGAACTAATTTCTTCAAGACCAATGGAATCTCTTACTACTTCATCAGGTAACACTTCTATCTCTACTTCTTTTACTACTGACAGCATGATTACAGATAGACCTGAGAAAATGGATACCTCTATTTGTATGACTTCAGTCCACTCCTCTCAGCCACCTCTTATTTCTTTGAATTTATTGAGCCAGAACCTTTCTTGTGAGAAAGAGAGTGAAAAATTAGAGAAAAAGAAGAGTGAAGAGAGGCAGTCTACTGAACTGGCAAAAGGAGAGGTAGAACAGAGTGAGAAGTTTCAAACTTGTAGTGAGGTAGCAGTTACTATTGAAAGTAACTTAGGTGATGTTGTG
This sequence comes from Saposhnikovia divaricata, assembly GCA_036435485.1. NCBI lineage: Eukaryota > Viridiplantae > Streptophyta > Magnoliopsida > Apiales > Apiaceae > Saposhnikovia > Saposhnikovia divaricata. Next base: position 160,228,389 of record CM071596.1, on the reverse strand, counting down.
AGAAGTGATGAGATCACTTTAGAAAAACAGAGAGATATAGGAATTGTTTCTAATCTGAATGCAGGATTTCAGGATACAACAGTACAAGCTGCTATTGATTTAAAATTGAAAGGAGTTATGAATCCTGAAGACAATATGGATGATAGAATTCCTGAGGCTAATGATAGCTCAGATGATGATGATGATGATGCTGATAATGATCCTGAAGCAGCTCAGCTGAATGCTGTCATGAAAGCAAGTCTAGGATCTACTTATGGATCATCCAGCAAATTTATGGAGTCTGTGGGTAAATCTACACCTACTCAAGTTGAGATAAGAGGAGATTATAGTCATCTTCTTCCTGAACATATTCAAGCTCTAAGGAGATCTGAATGGTATACTAAGTGGAATCAGCCTACTGTTGACATAAATTTCAATAATTCTCTTTTTCACTCCAGTCATATAGCTACTAAGCTTTCTGATCCTAATCTCAAAGCTCATCTGAAGACTACTACTATTCTGGAAAAAGGTTTGAAAGATGAAATTAACTCTGTCAAGATTGATAATGAAAAGTTTCATGCTCGGTTTGTTAAGGATTCTTCTGAGATTGTTACTACTAAACATATTCAACGTTTAAGCACTGCCTTCACCACAAGGATGGATACCTTCGAAGATAATGTTGTTACTTTATCATCAAGGATGACTAATATTGAAGATTCTCTCCAATTGATCTTATACTTGTTAACTGATCCTACTGATGATGCTTCTGATGTCAAAAAGGGGGAGAAGGTAGTCAAAACAAAACGCACACCTAATCCAGTTGTAAGAAAGGATGATGACACTTCTGGAAATGATGGTGGTGCTCAGCCACATGTACCAGGAACCTTTGATGCTGCTTTGGTAACAAGGAGAAGTTTGTCTCAAACTCAAACCAAGCAGTCAACTCATGTTTCTAAATCTGGGAAGAGAACAGTAAGGACAATGGTGCAATCGACAATGGTGCAATCTCAAATTTTGACAGAAGAACAATCTCAACTACCTGGTGAAAATCAATCACTTTCAACAATTCCTGAAGAATATGAGGATTTGTTTATTACTGAGATAGAAGATGCTCCATATCTCTTTAAGAAGATTACTTCCAAGTCAGGTGAGAGTGAAATTGTATATCACAATGATATTAAAGTTCAATAGCATCATGCTAGGGAGGCACTGGCTTTGATCTCTGCAGATAATTTTGACATGAGTACTCAAGAGATCTTAAAAGAACAAAAGAAGATTCTTGAGGAAATTACTAAACAGAAAGAAGCTCCTGCTGCAAGTAGAGGGAGAGGCTAAGGAGGTAGAAGCAGAGGCAGAGGAAGAAAACTTGTTCAGACAAGTACAAGACAGACAAGGTCTAGTGGAATCACAATTGAGGAGATAACTGAAGATCCTCGGAAAATTAAAAGGAAGAAAACTCAACTACTTCTTGAAATGGCTCCAGACAACATATTTAATGAAACTGAAGATATTGTCAATGTATCTGAAGAAGTTGAAGAAGAAAATCTACTGAGAGCTAGGAAGAGTAAAGCTACTGTGAGAGCACAGAATGTTGCTGCTGGAACTACTCAACCTGCAATTCCTGATTCTGATGAAGCTGAAATCTTAAAAGATCTTGAAGTGATGATTCTTGTTGTTGTAATTGAATCTCATAATCTGGAAGTTGATGAGATGAACTTGAAGATTGATCAAGAAAGATTCAGAAAACTTGAAGAAGCAAAGGTTATCAGGGAAAAAGGAAGAACTGTTACTGATAGGGAAAGTGAAAGGTATTTGAGAAATGTTTTCAGATCTGACAAAAAGTTGTGGTATGATATCACAAAGCAATCCAATGAGGAAGAAACTAATGAATCTCATTCCAAAACGAAGGGAAATAGGTGGAAGAAGATTGATGCCATAAATTACACTGGACCAGCTGTTTTTCAATCTGGTGGTGTGATAACTGAACCTCCACAAGTTGCTAAAGAAAAACTTCTTATTCCTCCACTGAGTGTTGCAGATAAATTTTCTAGATCTGAAAAATTTTCACCAAGATCGACTAAAATGTAATCTGAATTTATGTCTTATTGGTTTTAGAGAATCAGAATTTATGTCTACAGCTCAAACAGATCAGCATATTCTAGTCAAAAGAATTGGTGATGAACTAACAGTTGATGATCTTTGGGAACTTGAAGCTGTTGCAATTGCTGCTTGCAATGTTGATTCTAAGAAGGTAGAAAAGTTGTTGTATTTCATTAAAGACAAGAGTGTCAAGAAGCTGACTATTCAGGAAGTGTTGTGCAAATCAACAAAAGAGCTGAAATACGTTTTTATCTGATCAAGAATAAAAGATTTCATGATAAGGAAGCTAATGTTTACAATAACTGGTGTACCATGATTCTCAGAACTATTAGATGCAGACATTTAGATGGAGGATCAAGGTATGATGGTAATTATACTCCCTTGTACTTGAATACAGTAGGACAAGAAGTTGAAATGCAAAGGGGTTCAGCTGTTAAAGAAGTGATATTTTATCAAGAACAATTATCTCTGAATCCTGGTGGGAAAGAACTTGCATGTCTACTGTTGGGAGATTTAGATTTACCAAGAAGCTCAATTCAAAATCTCAGGGCAGGTATTTATCAGATTAATGAGGAAGATGAAGAACTCAGGAATCTGAAGAAAAGACTAATTCAAATTATCGAAAAAAAAGAAGAAGAATTATTATAAAGTTTCTTGCAAATGAGTAATTTCTTTGTGAGAATTTCTGAGACTAAGCCTGAGAATTTCTTATAAATATTTTGTTTTGAGTTTTTGACATCATTGAATCAAGGAATTTGTGCTTTATTTCATAAAGTACAAATTGGGGGAGATTGTGAGATATTGATTCATGTGATGTCAGGATCTGGACTACTAATCAGAAACTGATGCTGACATCATCAGTAATGCAACGTCAGTATTAGGGTGTCATCAGGATTATGAGCTGATCAGGATTACATGAAGATTTTCATCAGTCCATAGATCAAGGAAGATTGATATGTCGGTTCCTAAATTATAGGAGGGTAGCTATCATGGAAGATATGCATTCAGAGTTGTATGTAATTGATTTAGAATATCTTGTAATTGATAGTGCAGCTGTGTACATTATATAAACACAGTTTAGGTTTTACATGATTGTAATCGCTTACACGAGTTATCTTGTAACCTAGTAGCTCTCAAGAACATAAGGATTTCTTGAGAGAGTTTGTAACAGTTTTATATCAGAGTTAATAAAGCTGTTATTTATTCATACTTGTGTTATCATTTCTATTTAAGTCGAAAAACTTATACAATTGTATTCAACCCCCTTCTACAATTGTTAATTACTGGGCAACACTGAGCTAAAGTACGAGGTGAAGGTGGCCACGGATCGGGCTGTTGCTGCGGAGATGGAGTCCGGCAATGTCAAGAAGCGAGCTAAAGAGTTAGAGACTCAACTTAAGGCAGTCAAGTCCGAGGCGGATGTTATTGCTGAATACAAGACTTCGGGCGAGTACACTGAAGCTGTTGCTGAGGCTACTACTCAGAAACTTCTGCGTTGTTGGTTGATTGCTGAATGACTGATTAAAACTGATCCCGAAGCTTCATGGGAAAAATTCACCAAGGGGTATGTTGCGGCCGAGGAGGCCTTTGATGCGGATGGGACTGAACCTCTGCCTTACAATTAATGGACCTAGTATGATCATTTCCCCCGTTGTCCAAACTGTCGAAGTCCAACTTACCAATGAGGGCGATCAAGGCCAAGATTAATTTCTTACTATATTCTGAAGATGTCTTTTTGTAACCTAACTATTGGCTTTTGTGAATTTATGCGTTGTAACCCTGGAATTTGCGCCTTATATGCGCTCTGAACTTGCGAATTTTTTATTTCCAATTATCTTTGCTTTTGTTCGCATATATTGTGTATACTTGTTGCCCCCCCCATCCGGATTGCTTCCAAAGGTTGGAATCCGAATTGTGGAAGTTGATGTTTTCCTCCTAAAAGAAATTTTTGAAAAATTTGCCCCCAATCCGGATTGTTTCTAAAAGATAGAATCCGAATTACGGTAATTGTTTCTGAAAGTTTTTCTCCTAAGTCCAAAGTTGAAAGCTTTGAGTAACTTAGAGAAATTTTTGTAAAATTTGCCCCCAATCCGGATTGTTTCTAAAAGATGGAATCCGGATTACGGTAATTGTTTTTGAAAGTTTTTCTCCTAAGTCCAAAGTTGAAAGCTTTGAGTAACTTAGAGAAATTTTTGTAAAATTTGCCCCCAATCTGGATTGTTTCTAAAAGATGGAATCCGGATTACGGTAATTGTTTTTGTAAGTTTTTCTCCTAAGTCCAAAGTTGAAAGCTTTGAGTAACATAGAGAAATTTTTTGTTAAATTTGCCCCCAATCCGGATTGTTTCCAAAAGATGGAATCCAGATTACGGTAGTTGCTTTTGAAAGTTTTTCTCCTAAATCCAAAGTTGAAAGCTTTGAGTAACTTAGAGAAATTTTTTGTAAAATTTGCCCCCAATCCAGATTGTTTCCAAAAGATTGAATCCGGATTACGGTGTTGACAGATGGTCTCTCTTACGCCTTCCGATATTCTTCTGTTTTTCTGTAGAATTTATTGTAGAGCTTCGTGAATTGTATTTTCTATAGTCAAACACCTTGGTCTTTGTGTTGTCACATAATATTAATTCCATATCGATTTCCCAAGAGTCAGGGGGAATTGATATCGCTTGACCTTTTTAACACTTTTCCTTTATTCCCCCTCTATAAATATTGATAGCTCTAACCTGTTTTTTCCACGCAAAACTTTTCTCCCACAAACTTGTGCTCTTTTTTCTTTTCTCAAGCATTCTCTGCATCATGGGCCCCAACCTAGTTTACGACTACGAGAAGAACAAGGTCATCATAGACGGTATGGTCTTCGATGGCCCTAAGACGAAGGCTGAATTTCCCGAGGTCCTCCGTAGGATCGAAGAGGCTTTGGCTCTGCGCAAGATGGTTGCAGGGGAGGCTAAGAAGAAGCCTGGCAGATATGGCGAGGGTTCCAGCAGCTCTGCTTTAACTTCTGGAGGAAAAGCCATCTAGATCTCAAGCTTGCTAACAAGCACGTTTCTGCTTGTAAAAATTGTACTAAAAAATGGCTTGAAAAACAGCCATGAACGTTTATTTTGTTCTTCATCTTTATTTATTTGCCTTCATAAAAAGTAGCTGTATGTTTGTATATCTTGCCCAGTCTAAAAAATATTTTAGAGGTCTCTAGGCTATTTTAGGAAACTTATTCGATTTGCCCCCCATCCGGATATTTTTCATAGGAAATAATCCGGATTAGAGTAGTTGTTTTCGAAATTTTGGCTAAGTCCTTAGTTTTAAAACTTTGGGTAACTTAGAAAATATTTTAGTGTGTTTGCCCCAATCCGGATATTTTTCGTAGAAAATAATCCGGATTAGAGTAGTTGTTTTCGAAATTCTGGCTAAGTCCAAAGTTTGAAAACTTTGGGTTACTTAGAAGATTTTTAGTGTGTTTCCCCCAATCTGGATATTTTTTGTATAAAATAATCCGGATTAGAGTAGTTGTTTTCGAAATTTTGGCTAAGTCCAAAGTTTGAAAACTTTTGGTTACTTAGAATATTTTTAGTGTGTTGGCCCCCAATCCGGATATTTTTCGTAAAAAATAATCCGGATTAGAGTAGTTGTTTTCGAAATTTTGGCTAAGTCCAAAGTTTGAAAACTTTGGGTTACTTAGAAGATTTTAGTGTGTTTGCCCCCAATCCGGATATTTTTCGTAAAAAATAATCCGGATTAGAGTAGTTATTTTTGAAATTTTGGCTAAGTCCAAAGTTTAAAAACTTTGGGTTACTTAGAAGATTTTTAGTGCGTTTCGCCCTCAATCCAGACATCTTTTTGTCGGAGATAGTCCGGATTATGGTAGTTGTTTTTGTTTTGATCCCTATGCTGCCTATGGCTCCAGATCGGGGTGATGTGTGTGCAAGTGACAAAGTACCTTTTACAACAATTGAAGAAAATACAAGGCAAGGCCCGATTTCATTAAACATATCCTTCAAACTACATAATATTTTTATTCTCGCTTCATTACAGAGACTAATCTATCTGCTAAAGACTTTTGGGCTCTGAAGCAGCTCCTTGATTATTTCTTCGGGCCTTGGCCTCCTTCTTACTGGTAAAACTTCCTGAGCCTGAGGCCATGCCAAGTGTTGGGGACATCAGAATCGTCTATATTATTGAGCTTATAAGTTCCGGGATGAAGAATTTCTTTGACCGTGTCTGGTCCTTTCCAGTTAGGCATCAGCTTCCCGGTGTTGGTCGGGTCCGAAGCTTCAGTGTCTCGAAGGACTAGGTCTCCAACTTGGAAGTTCTTGACTCTAGCCTTCTTGCCAAAATACTATCTTGTCTTCTCCTTATACTTTTCCATTCTCTTCACAGCTTCATCCCGGACTTCATTAACTAGATCTAGGTTAACCCGTAGACCTTCTTCGTTTGCCACTTCTTCGAAATTTATAGCTCGGTATGACGGAGACCCCACTTCTATAGGTAACATGGCTTCATTTTCGTAGGCCAGTTTGAATGGCGTTTCTCCGGTACTAGTCCTTGGGCTAGTCCTGTATGCCCATAACACATTTGGCAATCCTCCGGCCATTTGTTTTTGCTTTCCTGGAGTCTTTTCTCAATCCCCCTGAGTAGAATCCTGTTAGTAACTTCCACTTGGCCATTTCCCATCGGATAAGCCACTGACGATTTCTTATGCTTAATCCCTCTCTCCTTTAGATAATTTTCAAAGTCCGATCCAACGAACTGTGGGCCATTGTCGGAGACCAGTAATCGAGGGAGTCCGAACCGCAATAGTATATTGTCCATGAACCGGATGCAATCTTGCTGATTGATGGTCCCCATTGCCTTAGCCTCTCCCATTTTGTCATATAATCGATTGCTACAAGTAGATACCTCAGATCACCCTTGGCCCGGGGAAAAGGACCCATGATGTCTATTCCCTATACAACAAAGGGTATGGGAGACAGGACTGAGGAAGGCAAGACTGGACTCTGTCTTTGCACGTTGCTAAATAACTGGCAATTCTTACATTTATTGACAAACTCCACCGCAACATTGTGAATCGTTGGCCAATAATAGCCCTACCTTATTATCTTGTATTCTAGAGCCTTTACGGATAGATGAACTCCACAAATCCCTTCATTAACTTTTTGTAAATAGTACTCGACTTCGGCGGGTCCAACACATTTCAAGACCGGACTAGAGAATGTCCTACGGTAGAGTTATCCTTCTTCTAGGAAAAACTTAGCACCCTTGGCCTTAAGTCTCTGAGCTTTATTCTTATCTTCAGGTAACTCTCCTTTATCCAAGTATAAAATCAAAGGGGTCATCTAGTTGGGTTGATCTTCTATCTCCATAACCTCGTCTTTTTCAATCGCGGGCTTCTCAATTTCTTTAAAGTATACAGAACTGTCCGGCTCAGCAGCATTCTGGACCAGCCTGGATAATGAATCGGCCTCTGCATTTTCTTCTCTGTTGATCTGGATTATTTCAAACTTTGGGATCGTAGTTAGGTTACTTTTAACCAAGGTTGGGTATTGAGCTAGTCTCGTATCTTTTGCAATATACTCTCCTTTCGTTTGTTTTACTACAATCTGGGAATCACTATAGGTGTTCAAGCTCTGGACTTTCAATGATCGGGCTATCCGGAGTCCAGCAAGAAGTGCTTCGTACTCCGCTTGGTTGTTGGTAGCCAGGAACTTGAAGGTTATGGCTTATAGGATCTGGAAACCATGGGGACTTTTCAGAACTAGACCCGTGCTGAATCTCTCGCTTGTTAACGATCCATCAACATACAGGGCCCATGCTTCCGGATCAGTGCTATCCTCTACCCTTGTATCCACATGGGACTAGGTCGGGGTCTGGGAAAGGAGCATTCCATAATGAAATCAGATAGAACTTGGGCCTTGATTGTTGTCCGAGGTATGAAGGTGAGTTGGAATTGGCTTAACTCGACAGCCCAGTTCACGAGTCTCCCGGACACATCTGGTTTATGAATTATCCTTCTCAAAGGCGGATCAGTTATGACCTTGATCTCTCTCCCTTGGAAGTAGTGCCTTAGTTTTCTGGAAGCTGTTACTAGAGCAAAAGCAAATTTTTCCCAGTTGGGGTATCTGGTTTCAGCATCTTTCAACACCTGGCTAACATAGTAGACCGGTTTCTGTTGCCCGTCTTGTTCCCGGATTAAGGCTACCCCTACGGCTAGTGGTCCTGCTGATAAGTAAAGAGACAGCGTTTCTCCCGGCTCGGCTTTAGATAGGACTGGTGGAGATGACAGAAACTCTTTTATTGAATCGAAAGACTTCTGGCAATCCGGACTCCAGTCTATCTCCTTTTTGTTTTTCACCCCCTTAAGCAGATCGAAGAAAGGCAAACATCATTTGGATAGCTTGGGAATGAATCTTCTCAATGCGGCTAGTGAGCCTACCAGTTTCTGTATCTCTTTTTGAGTCCGGGGTGGTTCCATTTCCATTATCGCTTTAATCTTCTCCGGGTTGGCCTCAATTCTTCTTTGACTAATCATGAATCCTAAAAATTTTCCAGCTCCCACCCTGAAGGTGCAATTCTCCGGGTTCTATTTCATCTCATGCTTCCTTAGATTCTCGAAGCATTCCCGCAGATCCGGGACATGCTACTCGACTGTTTTTGACTTCGCTATCATATCATCCACATAAGACTCCAGGTTTCTGCCCAACTGATCTTTGAACACTTCAACCATTGCTCTTTGATATATTGACCCAGCATTCATTAATCTGAAGGGCATATATTTGTAGGCATAAACAACTCTATGGGTTATGAAGGCAGTTTTGGCTATGTCAGCCGGGTTCATCTTGATTTTGTTGTAACCAGAGAATGCGTCCATGAAGCTGAACATCAAATGATCGGCAGTGGCATCAATGAGCTGATCAATACTCGGTAGGGGATGCGGATCTTTGGGGCATGCAGCGTTTAGGTCAGTGTAGTCGACACACATTCTCCATTTTCCATTGGGTTTTTTGACTAGAACCACATTGGCCAGCCAGTCGTGGTATTTTATCTCATAGATTATTCCAGCTTTGAGAAGCTTTTCCACCTCCTCATTGATTGCTTTTTGTCTTTCCGGAGTGAAGTTTCTCCGCTTCTGCTTTACAGGCTTTCTGTTGGGATTAACGTCAAGGTTGTGCATAGCAACAGACTCTCTGAGTCTGGGCATGTCATCAGGGCTCCAAACGAAAACATCTGCGTAATTTCTGAGTAGCTGAATGAGATCTTTCTTGAACACAGGATCTAGTCCGGACCCTATCTTTATTCTCCTATCTGGATTGCTTTCTTCAAGTTCGATGGTTTCTGTCTCAACGACGGGTTCCACCTTACCCAGATCCTTTTTTGAGGTAAATTGCTGAATCCGGGCTTGTGTGTTGGATTCCAAGTAGTTATGGGCTTTAGCGATCAGTTCTCCCTTTGTTTGGGCTTCCATTCTTTCGATATTTTGGACTTCATGTCCGGGCTCCTTCTTGAAATATGCTCTATGCTTCTTTCGACTTAAGTTCTTTTGATATAGAGAGGCTTTCCTTTTATTTTTTGGATCGGTTTCAGCCATGACTAAGGCTTGGCCATAGCATCATCCGGCAATTTCTGAATCTCCTTTGACTTCCCCAATTCCAGACAGTGTGGGAAATTTGAACTTTAAGTGTGGGGTGGAGGTTATGGCTCAGAGCTTAGTTAAGGCTGGTCGGCCGAGGATCATGTTGTAAGAAGACGGGGTATTGATGACGTAAAATTTCATAGTGTGGGTAACTTGTTTTGGGAAAGTTCCGAACTGGACTGGTAAGTACAAGGTTCCCTGAATTGGGACGAGGTTGTTTCCGAAGAGAGGGTCCTCTCTGCACTCATTCATCCTCACACTGCCCAACTTCATTCTATCAAAAGTATGTTTAAAGATAATGTTGACTGAGGATCCGTTATCTATAAGAATCCTTTTAACTTCGTTTTCAGCGACGTCCAAGCTAACCACCAGGGCTTCATTGTGATTTGGATCAACTCCCTCAAAGTCCGCATTGCTGAAGGTTATTACTTGCTCATGAAAGGAATGGATCATCATGACTTCATCTCCTGAGTCCGGACTAGGGGGAGGAGAGCTGGATCCCCCCATTACGACATTGACAACGTGCTTCTTTCCTGATCCGGATCCCTCCCCTTTTTCCATGGTTTTTCGAGCTATATACTGCCCCATGTTTCCTTTTTTGATTTGACCGTCAATAAAGTACTTGAGAGACAAGCAGTTTTTGGTGTTATGACCGTGAGTGCCGTCGTAGTCACATTGTTTGTGGGTAGGCCGATTCTCGAGCGTTGTGATCATTGGTTTAAGTGGATAGAAATATGGCTCATCCCGGACTTCCTTTAAGATGTCAGATCGGGTTCGGCTGAGTGGAGTCGACTCAGGTTCTGGTTTGGGATCAGATTTTAGAGGCTTTGGAGGCCTTGAGTCCGGTTTGGCTGTTATTTCTGGTTCAGAGACTTTATCTGGGACTGAGGGCTGAGAATTTTGAATATAATTGGTCTGCCTATTTGGTTTGAATCTTTTGTCTGGCTGATAACCCCCTCGAAGGTGATCATCTTGAGTTGTTCGGGTTGAGGAATTCCCTTGATGAGTCATCCTCATTGCTTGTAGTACGTCGCTTTCTTTGATAAATTGGGCTGCCATAGAATATGCTGCTACCAGGCTCTGGGTTCTTGGTTGATTAATTCGTAAACATATTTTCATTGTGCTCCGGGTCCAGGTTCCTCCGGAAGATGCTGAGAGCTTCACGCACGTCTTGTCACGAGATTTTGTTGATCGCCTCCTGAAAATGCCTCATATAGTCTGTGAGGGGTTCATTATCAAACTATCGAATTGTCTCCATGTGGCACATATGTAATTCATGAGTTCTGTTTGCTCTGAACCTCTTCAGGAAGGTTTCACGGAATTCCTTCCAACTGTGGATGCTCCGGGAGGGGATCTGCCTGAACCATCTTTGAGCCCCTCCCTTCAGGGTTGATGCAAAGAAACGGCATTTGGTGATGTCATTGTAGTATTAGATGAGAGCAATTTGTTCAAAATAATTGACATGTTCCTCGGGGTCCCACATTCCATCGAATGAATCAAAGTTGTAATGCTTCAGGTTCTTTTGTCTTGGAATGGCTTCCAGTGAATGACTGAACGGTGTCAGAGTCCCTTCAATTTTGAGTCCGGAGTCATGCCCCACCTCTCTCTGTAGCTCATGAATCATTTGCATTAAATTATCTTCAGGTTCATCTTCGTCTGAGATAAGCTTTGGAGTAATTTCCCTGTGGACTCTTTTGGATGGACCTCCTCAAGACCCGGTCCTCCTCATATTGGATCCTCCTCTGGATTTTGAGTTCAAGTTTTGCTTCCTCCTCTGGCCTGATTTTTTCTTTGAGTTCAGCCAACTTTTTAAGTTTCCCAGCTTCATGGTTTTTGCTTTGGGCTTTGTTGGTGGTCTGCTTTTCTTTGCCTTTGTCCCCAATGCGGTCAAAGAATGACCTCCTGCACCGGTGAGAGTGTTCAGAATCTTGAGAATTTTCAGCCTGCTTCGGTTCGGGAGGTGGTGAAGTATGGGCTGTTCGGAACGCCCGAATTTCCTCCGCAAGGTCATCTCTGGTAAGATTTTCCATATGCATTACTTCCAGGGGCACATCGGTATATTTATATTGGTTGACTCTCTGGCATCTCCGGGCCCAATCCCTATCCTCTCTAGAAACGGAGCAGCAGTGTCCGGAACTAGGGGTAGGTTCGAGCCCAGTTTTGTCTCTTGTAGCTGGTCAGTGGTTGATCGTCTCTGGGTAGATTTGCTTCCATTTGGCATGATTTCAATAAAATATGGTTTCCAAAGCAAGAATATAGAGCAAGGCACAATTTTATAACAGCTCTGGGTTGATTTTTGAGAAAACAACGTATGTATGCACGTACTTTTTGGTTCAAAACAAAAGTAAGCAAGAACAAGCCAAGACTTCATGTTAAGGGGGTTTAATTGCAGTTACGAACTCACACTTACGTTTTCGAACCAGTTTTAATAAATCTCCTAAACTGTAAGTCCACTTGTCTCGATTTTCATTCCAAAACGATCTATGACTCGAGATCTACAAGGACAGGTCATATAATCATCAAGATCAGTGACCTATAGCTACTGTCACGCACGGTTTTTATGATCTAACGAAATTTCGACATTACGACGACTATAACTCGGATATTTCCAAAATTAGAATCATTCAATAATCATGGTTTGCATTCCAAATCACATATACATGTTATTTAACATTGAACTAAGGCCAACCAATGCCTTTCCGTTCATCAACCCATTTTAACACATATCAAAGCCCAATCATATCTCTAAGGTCTTATACTTACATATAATCATCAAAACTTCATAAAACTCAAGATCCATACAAGGGTTTCAAGTGTCATACCTTCATTGGAGTGTCTAAGAACTTACTAAGCCTTGTCTAGCTCTTGTATAACCTTTATATAGCTTAGATCATCCAAAGAAATCAAGAAAACCAAAGTTAGTTCTTGAGGTTACAATTCATCATCAACTTTGATGATTTTATTAACCATGCAAAACTTGGAATCTATGGCTCAAATTCATAGGATAACTTAGTTAGGAAATATAGAACTCACCTAAATTATCTTGGAATTGTTGAGTGGTTGCAAGTGGGATTTCTCTCCTTGAGAAAGAGCTTGGCCGAGAGCTTCCTTGTGAAGTTCTTGGTGTTTGTTCTTTGTTTTTGCTTTCTAAAATGACTTTTGTGTTGTCAATCATCTATTGGTCCACTTGCTACTCCTTGATTTGGCCAAGTGTTGGCTCCTCATTAAGCATACCCTTTTTGTACAATTGAATTTACACCACTCCTTTGTTAGTTGACTTATATGTAAGTCACTTGTATCTTTCTTTTTCCACCAATTGATTTCCTTTGTGTCTCGTTAATAAAATCTATACGTTACGACTTATATGTAGCATTCCATTACTTTACTGTGGCACAATTCCTTAAATCAATATTATATCCTTAGATCCTTCAGTATCTAGGGAAATCTCGGGAAAATAAAAGTGCTGTTTTCCAGAATCTGATATCATTTACATACATTTATTTTGTCCATAGATCATCAATACGAACTCAGAAATCCACTATGAATACTTCTATATAGGGTCGTCTGATAATATTCCAAAATCCACCAAAAACACTATTCATCATTTATTCTCTCTTTATTCCCTGTACTTAAAAAGTGTTCTGGTGCTTTCTCGAACATTCTCAATTTCCTTTGCGGAGCTACTTGACTTTTATTTGATATCGATTAGGATGACATGAGAATCCCTTTCTTTCTTGGAATACCATAGCTTACTCTTTGGATGATAGATTATTCTTATATAATTTTGTCGACCTATTATATCATTCATAGCATATAAACACTAGAACCCATATCCGTTAAAATATTCGTTCATTACAACCACTGATACATTCGTTCATTATTCATTCATACACCAATACATAATAAAAGTTTTAATTCTTTCAAAAATATGGGTTCTTACACAACTAGTATTCAATGGTCCTAACTTTCAGTTCAAGGATAGCCTATCCTCCAAATATATATAAATCTCTCAAACACTAGAAAAGGACTATGGAGTACCCAAGATAGTGTGAAATTGTATGGAACCTTCCTCTACGAATTTTTTTGAAGTCCAATAATATATGTGACAATTCATTGTTAACCGACCAGGGATCAGAGTATAATGTGCTCCAATATTACATTTGTAGTCTCAAAAGTGATATAGAGTTTTGATTTGCCTTCTCCTACTATTACTTAATAACCGAATACATCTATTTTGTTAAAATATTATAAAGAGTATAATGTGGTATATTTAAGTAGTATAGACGTGTCATCGGAGGAGTGGTACATGTGTAGTCATGACTAGTCTATATGTGTATGTTTGGTAATTTTGGGTAGCATGTGCTTATCGCCTTGCAAGTCCCTGTAAGATATGGGTAGCATTTGCTTTATGCTATAGAAGCCCATGCAAATTTTTGATGACTACATATTTCTGGATAACCGAAAATGTGAGACATCCTGTAAGTGTAAGATTATCTCCCATATTAGTATGTGCGTGTTTGGGATATCTTAAATTGAGTAGTTTTTAACTTACAATGAATAAGCGTATATAAGTAATAGTGAAAGAATACTTATAAGTTATATGAGTGTTTGGATAAATATACATATAAGTTAATGAAATATTTTGTTAAATTAAATTAAAAAATTTATTATTTAATAGAATAATCTCAATACATACATTTTAATTTAAAAAGATATTAAAAACACAAATTTTAAATTTTAAATTATTAAATAAGAAAAGTAACCAAACAATAAAAAATAATTTGGGAAAAAAGTATGTCGTTACTAACATTCAATTTATCAACATATAAGTTATAAGTTGAGCTGACAAACACCGCTCATAAGTTCTTATGGCTTAAAAGCCATAAGCTACTTATAACAAGGTTGCCAAAGAAGCCCTCTATAAGTTTGACTTTCCACTAAATTTTTTTGTTTTGGGTATGATTTGTAAGTACTAGATTTTAGCAAGTGCTACGCACATGGGTATTATAAAAATTATTTAATAATTTTATTAAATTAAATAATTTTATATTTAAAAAAGAATAATTAAATTTTGGGGGGAAAATTAATACATTAATTCGTTTCATTGTATATTGTAATAAAATATTAAAAATAATAATTAAATCTATTATTATATTTTTTTATATGTGATTAGATCAATTAAATTAATAATATTTTATTGTAATTATTATAGTTGCTACGAGAACATTTTCATTAATGAAGTCACCAAAATTTAAAGATTAATTCAAATCTATATTAATAAACTTACCACAGATAGTATATATTGCATTAATGATATTTAAATTGGATAAACAAACTTTCCATATTCGAAAATGGGTCAAATGATCATATGGATCTTCTACAAACCAAAAATGGATACCAAACCAAAAATATGGATAATTCATGGCTTAAAATAAACCTAAAATATTTAATTCTAACATGAATATGGATATCAAATCTAAGCAATGGGTTATGCATTAATTTATAATATATAGAAGTTGATTAGTGTATTGGAAACCACATATGTTTACATTGTGGTTTTTAGATTTCATGATATTTTCTTTATCTTTTCCAATTTTGTCATCATTTCTCCTTTCGGTATTTTGTGTTTTTTATATTGTCATCACGTCTAACTCTTATTCACTTTGTCATCATTTCTTATCAATACATGAGTTTCGCTTCCTATCAGTTTTTGTTTCTTTATTTTTCCCCGTTAGGTAAACTTAACTAGTTGGGCCACTTATGGGATGAGCGCGAGTGCGAATTTAGCAGAGCTCATTTATTTTCTTGCATTTTATTAAAATTCTAGAATTTTATTCGAATTTTAGAAAGTGTGTTTTTTGAATTTGGAGTTGGACAATTTAATTGTAAATTTTATTTTATGGATTGTAAGTTAGAGATTGGTATTGTTTGGATTGGTTATTTATCGGAGAATTGTAATTTAGTGGACTTGAAAATATTTATTATTTTGAGATAATTATAGGGATGTTAAAGTTATTTGCTCTCGAGTGAGGGGAGTCTTAAAATATAATATAAGATCCATGTAAGGCCTCTCTCTAACAACTTAACTTAAGGTTTTAGAGCGACTAGTTACTTAACATGATATCAGAACAGGCACATAGAGATGCCAAGTTTGACTCTCTATGACCCCTAGTATTCTCAATATTATCCACTTCTCGACCCAAAAATGGGCTTTCGAGTGAGGGGGAGTGTTAGAATAAAATATGAGATCCATATAAGGAGTGTTAGAATATAATATAAGATCCATATAAGGCCTCTAGGTTCCTACTCAGCTGTTCCCACGCCTGGTGAGAGGTAATGCTGGTGGTTGGGCCTCTACAAAACAACACTGGAGGGGGGTCTGAGCCCCGTGGTGCCTCCGGCGTGTTTCCCAGTAATTAACATTTGTAGAGGGGGCTCTCAAGAAATCCTTATGTTCTTGAGAGCTACTAGGTACAAGATAACTCGTGTAAGAGATTACAATCATGTAAAACCTAAACTGTGTTTATATAACGAACACAGCTGCACTATCAATTACAAGATATTCTAAATCAATTACATACAACTCTGAATGCATATCTTGCATGATAGCTGCCTTCCTATAATTTAGGAACCGACATATCAATCTACCTTGATCTATGGACTGATGAAAATCTTCATGTAATCCTGATCATCTCACAATCCTGATAACACCCTAATACTGACGTTGCATTACTGATGACGTCAGCATCAGTATCTGATCACACTATGCCATAAATGCTCATATGCAACGCTTTTAGAAAGTGTTTCACTGAAAGTGTTTCGTTAGATATGAAATTTTGGCTCTAATGAAACAGAACTTGAACTGGTGTTGCATTACATATAATTTAGTGTTGCATTTGATCCACGGTGTTTCACATAATGCAACACTAACAGCTCGTATTGCGTTAGATATTTTTTAATTTTAAAAAATGCTGACGTGGCAGAAGTGGGGCCACATGTGCTGACGTGGCATTTGATGACGTGGCAATTGTGGGGCCCACAATTACTAACGTGGTAGAAATGGGACCCACATGTGCTAATGTGGCATTTGCTGACATGGCAGAAGTGTTGCATTAGGTGAAAAAAGTGTTGCATTTGCTGTTTAAAAGCGTTGCATTAGCTAATTTTTTAAATTCAATAAATGCTAACGTGGCAGTGTGGGGCCCACAAGGGTGACGTGGTAGTGTGGGACTCACAAGGGTGACATGGCAGGATGCCCATCAATGCTGATGTGGCAATTATGGGGCCCACAATTACTGACATGGCAGAAGTGGGACCCACATGTGCTGATGTGGCATTTGCTGACGTGACAAAAGCGTTGCATTAGGTGAAAATAGTGTTGCATTTGCTCCTTTTAGAAGTGTTGCTTTAGATATTTTTAATTTTCATAAATGCTGATGTGGTAGTTGTGGGGCCCACCAAAGCTGACATGTCATTGTGGGGCCCACAAGGGTGACGTGGCAAGAGGCCCACAGATGCTGATGTGGCAAGTGTGGGGCCCACAATTGCTAATGTGGCAAAAGTGGGACCCACCTGTGCTGATGTGGCATTTGCTGACGTGGCAGAAGCGTTGCATTAGGTGACAATAGTGTGGCATTTGCTCTTTAAAGTGTTGCTTTAACTACTTCTCTTACCGGAATGATGAATCTATTTTTTTAAATTATTTTTTCCACGTTCCAATCATACAGATGTCAAGATATAACGATTTTAGTGAAGTGGTAAATTTTTAAAAAAAATTCTAGATGTATTTGGTTTGGTTTTATAACGGTCAAACTGGTCAAAGTAGAATTTCCTTTTAATAAGTCTTGTCCCGAATGATGAATCTATTTTTTTAAATTATTTTTTCGACGTTCCAATCGTACGGATGTCAAGATCTAACGATTTTAGTGATGTGGTAAATTTTTAAAAAATTTGTTAGAAGTATTTGGTTTGGTTTTATAACGGTCAAAGTAGACCTTCCTTTTAACTAATTTTGTCCCGAATAATGACTCTATTTTTTTAATTATTTTTTCGATGTTCCAAATGTACGGATGTCAAGATCTAACGATTTTAGTGATGTGGTAAATTTTTTAAAAATTTGCCAGAAGTATTTGGTTTGATTTTATAACGGTCAAACCGGTCAAAGTAGACCTTCCTTTTAACTAATTTGTCCCGAATAATGAATCTATTTTTTTAAATTAATTTTTCGATGTTCCAAACATACGGATGTCAAGATCTAACAATTTTAGTGATGTGGTAAATTTTTAAAAAATTTGCTAGAAGTATTTGGTTTGGTTTTATAACGGTCAAACCGGTCAAAGTCGACCTTTCTTTTAACTAGTCTTGTCCAGAATGATGGATCTATTTTTTTAAATTATTTTTTCGATGTTCCAAACTTATGGATCTCAAGATATAACGATTTTAGTGATGTGGTAATTTTTGAAAAATTTCATAGATGTATTTGGTTTGGTTTTGTAATGGTCAAATCAGTTAAAGTAGACATTCTTTTTAATTTGTTTTGTTCCGAATGATGAATCTATTTGTTTAATTAATCTCAAATATATTCTATATAAATATCTAGCATGCATTTTGTAAATCTAATATAAATTTAAAATTTAAAATATAAAAAAACTCTTAAAAAAAAGTTAACAGCAAATTAGTTATATTTTTTTTATTATAAAAAAAAATTAGTTATTTTTTTGGAGAAAGTAAGTACGCAGTACAGAGTCCAGCACAGGTTACTAGGTGAAAATTTTGGGCGGATATTTTCCCCCCTTAACCCAATTATATGCACTTTGCTTTCCCTCTCTATTCACTCCCTTTCTCATTTCACTCTCTTTTTCTTTTATCTCTCCCAAAAACTCTCCCCTTTTACAAACTCTATACTTACCATTGGTAGTTGAATATAAACTCGATTTACAAACTCTCTCCACTAACTCGATTTACAACTAAATTCTATTTCCGATTGGTTATCCATGACATTCAATCCTTTTTTTTTGAAATTACAAGTAATTAGGGCTTCAACATTTGGGGCTTTCTTTGTAGGTAATCTCAAACTTGATTTGGGGTTTTGCTTTGTGTGATTTAAACTTGATTTAGGACTTTGATGAAGTTCCGCTGGTTTGGGGTTTCGTCTTTTTGGAATTTCAGGTTGCAGAACCATTAAGAGCGATGGTAATGTAAGGTTTGTAGTATTGAGATGAACATTCTAGAATGCTTTATTCTTTAAATTTTATTGGGATGATTTTCAAATAATATAATTTATACTCGTAACTGTTGTGTCTTTCACCAGTACCCTGCTCCAAAAAGTCCATATTGTGTGAAAATTTCTTGGGTCAATTTTTTCTTTAAGTTTTTGTTGACCTTTACATTGTTATAAGGTTTTGTTTCTTGTTTTGTTGACCTGTGAACTGTTCTCAAATAATATGATGTAAAATATCTGGCCATCTTTACGTATCAGTTGCGCGCTGATTTGTAAAGCTTCTGACCAATCTTGCTGAATTGAAATACTATACTATCGATCTAATATAGCTAGTAGTTTGGAATCTAGTGCAACAATTAAAACTTAAAAGGGTAATAAAAGCTTACATATCAGCCTGGGCTACAACAACATTACTATTACTATTTCCATCCCCCATCAGATCAAGTAAATCTGGTATAGGTGCTACAGTAGCATTTATTTTCTCTTTTTTATTTACAGATAATGCTGGTGTCCATCTTCCCAGGAGAGATGCTGATTTGCAGCCAATGCCATTCTGTTCAGAGAGCTTGCTTTTCTTTATAAATCCATATTCTATAATCTGTTAAACATCAATTATATTCGTTGAGATGACTGCTTACATTTTTGACTCTTTTTTCCTCGCTAAATTATATTTTTTACTCTTTATTTATAATAACACAGATAGCATATTGGGCATCTTTTCTGTTAATCATCCATTTCTTACTAGCTTCTCTTTTAACCTCTTAATTGATGTTTATTTTCTCTTTGTATGGACAACTGGAGAAAGTTTTATAATTTGATCTCATCTGTTTTCGTGATTTTTCTCATAGCCATCTTTTTCTCTCTGTATATACACCCACACATGTCACAATAAAGCATTGTCGAAAAAATATGCAGTCTTGGTTCTGAATGTTTCTATATATATGTATTGCAAGATCTATGTCTCATTTACTATAACGAAACTAAAAATCTTCTAATTTAATTTTTCATTGTAGGCTTGGTCATCGAGAGCAGAAGGATGAGTGGTCTCCTCAGCATGTTGACGTTCTATGTTTTACCTCCTAATGTCGTGGTGTCAGCTGGTTCTGTTAACTCTGCTTGTACTGCTCGTATATTTATGCTTTCTTTGTACTTTTTCCTAAAAAGGCATGTCTTACCTTTTCCCTTATTGTCTCTACCTGTAGTATTTATCACTCGTTAGTTTGAGCTTAATTAAAACAATGGAGTTGCACAGAATTCTGTAGCCAGAAGTGTGACGGTGATAAGCCAACTTGCCCAGACATGTAAGTTTTAGATATTAGAGTAGTGTGCTTCAGTATAGCAACTAAAACGTTTAGGCAACTGTACTCACATAGAAAAATAGAAAGAATTTGAACGTTCTATGCTTGCTGCAGATATGCTACTGAAGGTATTAGAGCATCATGTGATAGGGCATATAAAGGTGTTCGTGAAGGTTCCGTACTCGAGAAGGTAAATGAATTATTCACAATAATTACTATAAATTTGATACAGTAAAATGATTAAAAACTTGATTTGGTTTACACTCTAAACAAGCAAGATAACATTCAACTATTGTCTGGTGGTATTGGATGTTGTTATGTGAAATTCTATCTGATGCAGTAAATGAACATGAATTATTTATATAATTATAATTGTTGAACTTTGTTCTTTTTCAAACGAACAAGAGACCTAATTTACATAATTTTTTGGATAAGTCTGAAATGGTAACTATTATGCTATCTATTCCAGGAGTTAGGATAGAATATGGTGATGACTTAGTAAATCATCTGATGCTTTTTATGCATATTTTAAAACTAGTCACATTGATTTTTTAGTACTCATTCAAATTATAAAATTTGCAGGTCTTAGTGGTTGTTGCAAAGAACCGAAAAATGAAAATTGCAGCTACCACAAAATTCTCATAACTTGTATGCATTGCACAGTTGCCGACAATGCTTCACATGGAGAACTCATTCGCCACAGCGACCAGTATTAATTTAGAATTAATCGTATGTGTTTGTTGGTTTAGTATGATGTTGTATTCCTTTTGGATGTTTTAGTAATGGTTTTATTAGGTTATTAGTATGATGTTGGTGTGGATGATTGTAACTATTTGGTGGCTGGTTGAATTTTCGGATGGCTTTGAATGCCTTTGAATGTCTTTTGATGTTTTGGATGGGTTTCTTTATGTATGAAACAAGATGTTGTAGAAATTTTTATTAAAGCGTTGCATTCGATATTTTAGTGTTGCATTTAGTAAATATACACCTTTGATAAGATACTAGTATTTTAAAAAGCAAATAAAAGCGTTGCATTACATAGCTGTGAGCCCCAGTGCTAACGTGGCACGTGGGACCCACTGCTGATGTGGCATGGTAGGCCCCATCGCTGACATGACACATGGGTCCCACATGCTGACGTGGCATGCCAGCTGTATTGTTGCTGACGTGGCATGCCAACTGGACTATTGCTGACGTGTCATGCCAACTAGACCCATTGCTGACGTGGAATGCTTGTGGGACCCACATTCGTGATGTGGAATTGGAACAATGTCTAATGTCAAATGGAACGCCTTTTTGGTGTTGCATGTGCTTTGTGTGGTGTTGCATTATATGTGAGATGCAACGCTTATTGATGTTGCTTTATATGCCAAAAAATGTTGCATTATGGGGTCTAACGCCACGGTCGCGGATGCAACGCCCCCTGGTGTTGCATTTGGTCTAACACAACGCTTTTTTGGCCTAAAGCACCAGTAAACATGGCGTTGCATATGTGCGTTTTTAGTGCAGTTTCAGTAGTCCAGATCCTGACATCACTTGAATCAATATCTAACAATCTCCCCCAATTTGTACTTTATGAAATAAAGCACAAATTCCTTGATTCAATGATGTCAAAAACTCAAACAAAATATTATAAGAAATCCTCAGGCTTAGTCTCAGAAATTCTCACAAAAAATTACTCATCTGCAAGAAATTTGATAGTAATTCTTCTTCTTTACTTTCGAGAATTTGAATCATTCTTTTCTTCAGATTCCTGAGTTCTTCATCTTCCTCATTAATCTGATAAATACCTGCCCTGAGAATTTGAATTGAGCTTCTTGGTAAATCTAAATCTCCCAACAGTAGATATGCAAGTTCTTTCCCACCAGGATTCAGAGATAATTGTTCTTGATAAAATATCACTTCTTTAACAGCTAAACCCCTTTGCATTTCAACTTCTTGTCCTACTGTATTCAAGTACATGGGAGTATAATTACCATCATACCTCGATCCTCCATCTAAATGTCTGCATCTGATAGTTCTGAGAATCATGGTACACCAGTTATTTTAAACATTAGCTTCTTTATCATGAATTCTTTTATTCTTGAGCAGATAAAGAACGTATTTCAGCTCTTTTGTTGATTTGCACAACACCTCATGAATAGTCAGCTTCTTGACACTCTTGTCTTTCATGAAATACAACAACTTTTCTACCTTCTTAGAATCAACATTGCAAGCAACAATTGCAACAGCTTCAAGTTCCCAAAGATCATCAACTGTTAGTTCATCACCAATTCATTTCGCTAGAATATGCTTATCTGTTTGAGCTGTAGACACAAATTCTGATTCCCTAGAACCAATACCTCCTCTTATGTTAGGTTATAGTCCTTTCAACTCCGATTGCATTTTAGTCCATCTTGGTAAAAGTTTATCAGACCTAGAAACTTTATCTGCAACACTCAGTGGAGGAATAAGAAGTTTTTCTTTAGCAACTTGTGATGGTTCAGTTATCACACCACCAGATTGAAAAACAGTTGGTCCAGTGTAATTTATGTCATCAATCTTCTTCCACTTATTTCCCTTCTTTTTGGAATGAGGTTCATTAGTTTCTTCCTTCTTAGCTTGCTTTATGATATCATACCACAACTCTTTGTCAGAACTGAAAACATTTCTCAAATACCTTTCACTTTCCCTGTCAGCAATAGTTCTTCCTTTTTCCCTGATAACTTTTGCTTCCTCAAGTTTTCTGAATCTTTCTTGATCAATCTTCAAGTTCATCTCATCAACTTCCAGATTATGAGATTCAACTACAACAACAAGAATCATCACTTCAAGATCTTTCAAGATTTCAGCTTCATCAAAATCAGAATTGCAGGTTGAGTAGTTCCAGCAGCAACATTCTGTGCTCTCACAGTAGCTTTACTCTTCCTAGCTCTCAGTAGATTTTCTTCTTCAACTTCTTCAGATACATTGACAATATCTTCAGTTTCATTAAATATGTTGTCTGCAGCCATTTCAAGAAGTAGTGGAGTTTTCTTCCTTTTAATTTTCTGAGGATCTTCAGTTATCTCCTCAATTGTGATTCCACTAGACCTTGTCTGTCTTGTACTTGTTTGAACAAGTTTTCTTCCTCTGCCTCTGCTTCTACCTCCTCTTCCTCTCCCTCTACTTGCAGCAGGAGCTTCTTTCTAATTAGCAATTTCCTCAAGAATCTTCTTTTTTTCTTTTAAGATCTCTTGAGTACTCATGTCAGAATTCTCTGCAGAGATCATAGCCAGTGCCTCCCTAGCATGATGTTGAACTTTAATATCATTGTGATATACAATTTCACTCTCACCTGACTTGGAAGTAATCTTCTTAAAGAGTTATGGAGCATCTTCTATCTTAGTAATTGTGACGCCCCTAGATCCGGGGTCATGTATCCAGGTCATCACGGTCCAAATTTCCATTTATTAACAATATATACTTGATAGTTGAAATATAAATACTTGCAAATACTTAGACCCCACATTATAACATTACACACCAGTCATATGCTCAGAGAACAACATCCACAATATTAAAAGTTTAGAGTTAAACAGTTATTACAAACCCAGAATCTTACTAAGTACATTGTTGAATAATACTTCTACAAGAAGCATTTCAACAACCAAAAGTTTATTACATGAGCTTACACACTTAATGTACATAAGTCTACCAGGACCCGTCTGTCTATACGCTACCTCAGGGATAGGTGCCAGCGTTCCCTCAAAAGGTCGTCTTTCCCTTACCCTCTTGCGGGGTGTAGTGCGAAGTATCGGCATGCGACCTAGTTGTTGTATAAGTAAATAGCAAGAGTGAGCTATAATAGCTCAGCAAGATAAATTTTATAAACTAGCTTCAAAAGAAACATAAATATATTTGTATAATAAACAGAAGACAAATCATAATTATTATAAAAAGAATTTATTTTTATTTGATAACTACTCCTTCCAAATATTTTTATACTAAAAGAAATATATAGCATTCTAATATCAGCTTCTCTTCTAATATAATATCAGTTTTTCTTCTAAAATAATATAATATCAGTTTTTCTTCTATAATAATTAAAAAAAATTACATCACCTCAGCATAATATTTCAAGATAATATATCATCTGTACATCATCTCTCAATACAATATTTCCATTTCCCTTTTTATACAACAATTATATAAAAATAATATAAAATCAGTTTCTCTTCTTACTGTAAAAACAATTCCATCATTTCATACCATTTTCCTTTTTTAGAATACAGATCTGAAAACCATTATCAATTCTTTCTTTTAAGTTTTGGGGAAATCTGCTAGCGCCAGATACGTAGGACGATGATCAGTCGCCTGACCGTACCTGCTCTCTGTTTACTACTAGTAGAAGGGATGATCCAACCTGGTCATCAACCCTGGAGGAAGGCTACCTGCTACATCCTCCTTCGGCAACTCTTGGGCCGTAATAAATATTGAGTGTTGGACTGTGCCGCACACAGCCTCTTACGCTTTTTGTTGCAATCCCCCCTTTTTGTCAATCAGTATTCCATTTATACCAATACCATTCCGAATTTTTCCTTTCAATTTCCATTTCCACTTTCATTCACATATGTCATCACTTTTAAAGCTTATGCCATAATACTCTGATTATGACTCAGACATCTTCTCTGTATTTAATGGAATCCAGTACACTTATATATATATATATATATATATATATATATATATATATATATATATATATATATATATAATATTCCATCTTTTAGAAATCGTAAATAATGATCAAATAATATTTATTAAATCACAATATTTAAAAAGAATATTTTTAACAAAATATTATAAATCATATAACCCTAGATAACAACTGATACCATTCTTTCATATTCTTTTAATCATAAAGCATGTCCACTTTATGCATAATCATATCTGTATATCCATATCCATCTCTCTTTAATTCCCAAAATCAGGAAGTAAATTCTCAACAATATAGTAACAATAGGATCACATATATATTCCATGAAATCATCTTTCTTTGAAGGTAAATAATTTTCCAAGTAGAGATAGAAAAATCTTGCCTGGATCTCTAAAGCGAGTAGGTATGATCCTGTGTTCGTCTCCCGTCTCCATAGAAACGAAAGGATCACCATTAGTATATATCCTACTTAATCACCTAATCTTTATACAATAACACCCTTGACACATAATATATGTTTGACATAGCTTTTACGCACCAAAAGTTCCAAGAACTTAATCATTTTTTAAACTTGATCA
Organism: Saposhnikovia divaricata; assembly: GCA_036435485.1. NCBI lineage: Eukaryota > Viridiplantae > Streptophyta > Magnoliopsida > Apiales > Apiaceae > Saposhnikovia > Saposhnikovia divaricata. The sequence continues at coordinate 160,202,910 of CM071596.1, read as the reverse complement.
AAGTTTTTGTGTATTCCACCATTTCCCTTAATAACCACTCCCGACTGTAAACATTCTCAGAAAATATCAATTCCGAATTTTAATGCAAGGTCAACTGGTAATGGTCCTCTGACCACCCTACTACAATATCCCAAAATTTTATAACTTTAAAAATGTTTAAGTATGGTAATTATAGTGTCAAAGTTTATACAATTACGTTTTCTCGGTTCTCGAACGTCTCTCACTAAAACTGACTTTTCTCCTAAACCGTTCATCAGATTTTAACGTACTTTATATCAAAACGATCTATGAACTAAGAACTATCTTATTCTGACCAGTTGGGATACCCTACTGACATGGACAGATTCGGGTTGCCCTGTTTTTTAACAAATAATCACTGTTTTAACAAAAATCGGCATTATAACGGCTATATTTTCATACTTTCCAAGATATTACTCCTCCAAATCCATCATCAACCTTATACACCATCACCTACACCATGTGGTCATCTTACCAACCATGGTTACAAGCACATACTCCTTTCATATTCAATAAAAACACTTTTAAACACATATATCATCATGAATAATCACTTATCATAACTTTAATCACTAAACTTTCTATAATCCATCATATATATTCAAAGTAATACTTAAGGGTCTTGAGATTTATACCTTCTTGAAGCTTCAATAACACTTAATGAGCCTTGGGATATGCTAAATCAACCTTATACTAGCTTGGATCAACAAAAAAAACAATAAAAAACAAAGTTAGTTTCTTAAAGTTACTATTTACTACTATTCACCATCAACTTCCATGATTTTATTACCTTATCAAATGATGCTTGATGGCTATGAAACTTTGTGTATGTCTTAGTCTATCCTCCAAGATCCTCCATGAATTATTCCTTGATTTCTTGTTGGCTAGAACTTGGGTTTTGATTTTGTTTTTCTCTTTTTTTCTTTGGAGGCCGAATGGGATGAACAAGGAAAGGGGAGAGATTTTTTCTTGATTTTTGATCTTATCCTAGCTAATCTACTTTTCGTAGATATTTTTCTATGTCATATGGATAATTATCAAGTAATTTTACTAATTAATCCTTAAGAAAAGTGAGTGGAAAATGATGTAATGGATGATGTAATTGTAGATGATCTAGAATGCTTGTTTTCTTGATTTTCTAATTAAAGTTTGAATGATTTTGGTTATTAGTAATGTAATGTATATCCTTGTAATTATATCAACCTTGGTTGTTTGGTTTCCATACTCGTCTAATTGTGATTCGTCTCAAATATACCTCTTTCTTCAAGTGGTTTCGAAATCGTTAAAAAATCCAAATTCCCTTGGCATTTCCTTGACTTAATAATCCCTTAGTTTAACCTAAATTCACTAAATCCTTTAATATTTCCATGCTCTTTAATATCTAATAAAATAGAAGCTCATTCAAACTCAAACATCCGTATTCAGGAATTTCTGAAATCCATCTTCGTTTCGAGTCACTCATTTTCATTGTACAACACTAATATGGGTTCTGTTTACTCATTTTCTGTTTCAATTATAGTGTACCTACATACCATTTCCCTAAATCCTCAAATTTTACTATTCATATGATCACTGTAGCATTTCTAAAGTTAGGGTTATTACAGTCTTCCCCCCTTAAAAGGATTCCGTCCCGGAATCACGTTGGAAATGTCCATAGGTACCTTTTTCATTCACACCTTCTAACTTTCACACTACTTCCTCTATCCTTTTCCTTTCATAATATCTCTATCTTGTTTGCGCAAAAATACACCAATATAAACTTTCTTGTCATTCATCAACATGCCATTTAGCTTATCAATAGCAGCACTTTCAGTACCTTTTTTTTTCCCCGTAAATCCCTTCCTGTATTCAGTCATTCTATATTATCTCAACTCTCCTTCCTCTTTTGACTAAGGGTATCGGCCACCACATTGGCCTCCCCTGAATGGTAGTGTATCTCACTATGGTTTGTCTATATTTTGATCTCTATCATGACATAAATATTATTACCTCAATGTTCCTATATCTCATCTCTGTAAAATTTTCCAGAAAATAAGCTCTACTAATATTTCCTTAAAACAATTGTAAGAAAATATTGTCTATAATATGTATATTCCCTATTACTCTCAAATCTCCTTTTTATTAAAATTCCCTGACTCCTAACAGATACTGATTTTCCTTATCTATATTGTCAACCTACCTACACCATTCATTGACTAAGTCAATTCCTAGCCAAACATTTACACTAAAAAAAATTTTAATTCGAAAAGTAAATACCTGTATCTGCATCCGGTTTCTTCAATGCTTCTCCTAAGGTCATATTGTACACCCTGGCAGTAGGTTTATTTGAAGCAGTCATACTTTGTCCTATCGCAGACGACCCACCAGAACGGCAATCTCTAGCTATGTGTCCTATTTTCCCACATTGATAACACTTGATATCACTCTTGTCAGTTGATGGGCACTAGTTATAATAGTGTCCTTTTTGTCCGCACTTAAAGCAAGTTATGCCCAACATTCTACACACTCCTGTATGCTTTCTACCACACGTGTTACAATCTGGTAATGGTGGTCGTGATTGATTAGACTGAAATGTTCCTGAGGATTTACCACCTTGATTTACAGTCTCACTAACAGCCCTATTAATTCCTGACTTTCCCACAACCTAAAATTTTTGTCCTTTACCGACCTTACTAAAGTAACTTCCTTCACTTGAACCTCCTTTCTGCCCCTCAAACTTCCTTTTCTTATTCTCTCGACTTATTTGAGTCTGTTCACTCTCGGCTTCTATAATAGATGCTTTTTGAACTACTGCAGCATAATCAGTTAACTCAAATGGTGCCACTCTCGTCCGTAGCCATTGTTTCAATCCTTGTTGAAACCTTTTCTCTCGTTGTTCTTCAGTACGCAAAAATTCTGGAACAAACCTAGACAGTTCAGTGAACTTGGTTTCATATTCTGCCACTGTTAGGTTATCCTGCTTTAACTCCAAAAATTTTATTTCCATTTGGTTTTCCAGGTACCTAGGGGAATATTTGTCTAGGAACACCCTAGTGAAACGTTCCCAGGTTATCACTCCCGCACCTTCTAGATTCTTCTTAACTTCCCACCAATAATTTGCCTCCCCCTTTAAGAGATAGGCTGCAAAGATTGTTTTCTGATCCTCCTCTATCCTCAATATCTCAAAAGCTTTCTACATCTCTTTTAACCAGGTTCTGGCTACTACTGGGTTAGCAGTTCCCTCAAATTCTAGGGGTTTTAATGACTTAAAGGCACGAAAGGAGTTAGCTGTCTGATTGGGGAGAATAGGTGGTTGTTGGGGATTCTGTGGATACGCTAAATTCTGCCTTAATAGATCCATGAATTGGTTAAAGGGATTACCTCCCGGATTTCCTTGTTGGCCAGTTGATTCCTCTTCTTCTTCCTCATGATCACGTTCATTATGAGCATTTTCATCCTGCCTATTTTGACATCCTTCATCTCTCTCATTTTCCCTTGCATTCGCTCTACTATTATGCTTAGGCGGCATGATTCTGTATATAACAATATTCTCCATTAATTACCCAAATTTAGGGTACAATATACATCATTTCTATATACACAATTATATCGTTAGTTAACTCATTTATTCATCACAATATTCTTATGTCCACGCGGTCTGCATCTAGTTATATTATAACTTTAGCAAGTAAGTGTATCGCCTTTGGCACGATAACCTTTTCATTAAGTCAGTCACCTTATATACATCAATATTTTTGAATCTCAACATCTAATATTAAAATACAGTAAAAATTTAGACAGAATGCACAAACTTCATTAATTTACATAAATATTTTACAGCTTGGTATAACGTCTTTTACTACTAATATTATACATCATAGAGTACAAGGTTTGAAACCCCAAAACATAACCGTACATACTAATACGCTATAACAAAAGTACTACTAGCCGTCCTCTAATCAGACTGGGATTAAGACAGTGAACAACTAAACTAATCCCCAAAATGACATCAACGAGATGACTAGTCTGATTAGTGTCTAAAACCACTACTCCGACTCACGGTAACGCCGCTCTGACAACATCCCTGATCTGCACTACCATAGAGGTGACCGTGTCTACTATCTGAGCTCTCCATGCTGGGTCCCCTCTATCTGCCAACAACCTCCTAATATCGCCGAGTGCTCGCAGCTCAATACTAACTAAGCCCAAAGACAAACCATCGGGAATAGTACCTCCCCTCCCTCTGTCCGATCTCTGTAAAAGAGTATCTATCATCCTACGGGACTCCTCTAGTTGTCCCTGTAAAACAAAGTACTCTGAAAATAGAATAGCTGGAAGTGGATCACCTGCCTGAGGGGGTATAGCAGCTGGGGGAGGTGCATCTATAGGTGGAGGTGGTGGAGGTGCAAATGCTAGTGGGGAGGGAGGAATGGACTCTGTCTCCGTATCCTCAGATGGGTCTTCCTCCAACTCATCCTCTGCAAAGATAAAGTGTCCCGATGGAGTGAACTGCTCTGCTGGGTCCTCTAAAGGATCAGGGCTCGGTAGAGGAGATGGAACTGGTGATGGCACTGGGACAGGTAGGACAGGAGTAGGAATCATGTGAATGTCGCTCCACTCAGTCTGCTCCTCAGCTATAACCGATAACCTAAGCCTCTTACGCAGTGGCATCTCCTCCTCTGGAATCTCTGACCTCAATCGGGAAGGGCCTGCCTCATCAGATCCTACAGGGGGTCTACAGGTGTATGGTACCATAGCCATAGCGTCTCTCTGTCTGCGCTCCTCTGCCTCCTCTCTCAGGCTCTGCTCATATCTCTCTCTGGCTCTCGCACGACGTCTCTCCCTGAGGTCATCGACAGCATACTCTGGAACCTCTACACCTGCTAGCTGTAAGTCTACAATATCCTGCTCTGATAGTCCTAGCCACTGGGGGTCCCAACTCGGCTCACCCATCTCCGCTCCCTATAATAAAACATAAAATTCTATTAGTAATAATATATAAAATTATAATCACTGCTTAAAATAAATGCTACATGCGATATACCATCCCTGAACTCGATAGGAGTTCAAAATTTTAAATTATTACTGATACATTTATTATTATCACTTTTGTTCCTAAGCATTATAACTCTTAGCTCTGATACCATCTGTGACGCCCCTAGATCCGGGGTCATGAATTCAGGTCATCACGGTCCAAATTTCCATTTAATAACATTATATACTTGACAGTTGAAATATAAATACTTGCTAATACTTACACAATAGACCTCACATTATAAGTTACACACCAGTCATATGCTTAGAGAACAACATCCACAATACTAAAAGTTTAGAGTTAAACAGTTATTACAAACCCAGAATCTTACTAAGTACATTGTTGAATAATACTTCTACAGGAAGCATTTCAACAACCAAAAGTTTATTACATGAGCTTACACACTTAATGTACATAAGTCTACCAGGACCCGTCTACCTATACGCTACCTTAGGGATAGGCGCCAGCGTTCCCTCAAAAGGTCGTCTTTCCCTTAGCCTCTTGCGGGGTGTAGTGCGAAGTATCGGCATGCGACCTAGCTGTTGTATAAGTAAATAGCAAGAGTGAGCTATAATAGCTCAGCAAGATAAATTTTATAAACTAGCTTCAAAAGAAACATAAATATATTTGTATAATAAACAGAAGACAAATCATAATTATTATAAAAAGAATTTATTTTTATTTGATAACTACTCCTTCCAAATATTTTTATACTAAAAGAAATATATAGCATTCTAATATCAGCTTCTCTTCTAATATAATATCAGTTTTTCTTCTAAAATAATATAATATCAGTTTTTTTTCTATAATAATTAAAAAACATTACATCACCTCAGCATAATATTTCAAGATAATATATCATCTGTACATCATCTCTCAATACAATCTTTCCATTTCCCTTTTTATACAACAATTATATAAAAATAATATAAAATCAGTTTCTCTTCTTACTGTAAAAATAATTCCATCATTTCATACCATTTTCCTTTTTCAGAATACAGATCTGAAAACCATTATCAATTCTTTCTTTTAAGTTTTGGGGATATCTGCTAGCGCTAGATACGTAGGACGATGATCAGTCGCCTGACCGTACCTGCTCTCTGTTTACTACTAGTAGAAGGGATGATCCCACCTGGTCATCAACCCTGAAGGAAGGCTACCTGCTACATCCTCCTTCGGCAACTCTTGGGCCGTAATAAATATTGAGTGCTGGACTGTGCCGCACACAGCCTCTTACGCTTTTTGTTGCAATCCACCCCTTTTTGTCAATCAGTATTCCATTTATACCAATACCATTCCACATTTTTCCTTTCAATTTCCATTTCCACTTTCATTCACATATGTCATCACTTTTGAAGCTTATGCCATAATACTCTGATTATGACTCAGACATCTTCTCTGTATTTAATGGAATCCAGTACACTTATATATATATATATATATATATATATATATATATAATATTCCATCTTTTTTTTAGAAATCGTAAGTAATGATCAAATAATATTTATTAAATCACAATATTTAAAAAGAATATTTTTAACATAATATTATAAATCATATAACCCTAGATAACAACTGATACCATTCTTTCATATTCTTTTAATCATAAAGCATGTTCACTTTATGCATAATCATATCTGTATATCCATATCCATCTCTCTTTAATTCCCAAAATCAGGAAGTAAATTCTCAACAATATAGTAACAATATGATCACATATATATTCCGTGAAATCATCTTTCTTTGAAGGTAAATAATTTTCCAAGTAGAGATAGAAAAATCTTGCCTGGATCTCTAAAGCGAGTAGGTATGATTCTGTGTTCATCTCCCGTCTCTATACAAACGAAAGGATCACCGTTAGTATATATCCTACTTAATCACCTAATCTTTATACAATAACACCCTTGACACATAATATATGTTTGACATAGCTTTTACGCACCAAAAGTTCCAAGAACTTAATCATTTTTTAAACTCGAACAAAGTTTTAGTGTATTCCACCATTTCCCTTAATAACCACTCCTGACTGTAAAAATTCTCAGAAAATATCAATTCCGAATTTTAATGCAAGGTCAACTGGTAATGGTCCTCTGACCACCCTACTACAATATCCCAAAATTTTATAACTTTTAAAAATGTTTAAGTATGGTAATTATAGCCTCAAAGTTGATACAATTACGTTTTCTCGGTTCTCGAACGTCTCTCACTAAAACTGACTTTTCTCCTAAACCGTTCATCAGATTTTAACGTACTTTATATCAAAACGATCTATGAACTAAGACCTATCTTATTCTGACCAGTTGGGATACCCTACTGACCTGGACAGATTCAGGTTGCCCTGTTTTTTAACAAATAATCACTGTTTTAAAGAAAATCGGGCATTATAACAGCTATATTTTCATACTTTCCACGATATTACTCCTTCAAATCCATCATCCACCTTATACACCATCACCTACACCATGTGGTCATATGACCAACCATGGTTACAAGCACATACTCCTTTCATATTCAATAAAAACACTTTTAAACACATATATCATCATGAATAATCACTTATCATAACCTTAATCACTAAACTTTCTATAATCCATCATATATATTCAAAGTAATTCTAAAGGGTCTTGAGATTTATACCTTCTTGAAGCTTCAATAACACTTAATAAGCCTTGGGATATGCTAAATCAACCTTATACTAGCTTGGATCAACTAAAGAAACCATAAAAAACAAAGTTAGTTTCTTAAAGTTACTATTCACTACTATTCACCATCAACTTCCATGATTTTATTACCTTATCAAATGATGCTTGATGGCTATGAAACTTTGTGTATGTCTTAGTCTATCCTCCAAGATCCTCCATGAATTATTCCTTGATTTCTTGTTGGCTAGAACTTGGGTTTTGATTTTGTTTTTCTCTTTTTTTTCTTTGGAGGCCGAATGGGATGAACAAGGAAAGGGGAGAGATTTTTTCTTGATTTTTGATCTTATCCTAGCTAATCTACTTTTGGTAGATATTTTGCTATGTCATATGGATAATTATCAAGTAATTTTACTAATTAATCCTTAAGAAAAGTGAGTGGAAAATGATGTAATGGATGATGTAATTGTAGATGATCTAGAATGCTTGTTTTCTTGATTTTCTAATTAAAGTTTTAATGATTTTGGTTATTAGTAATGTAGTGTATATCCTTGTAATTATATCAACCTTGGTTGTTTGGTTTCCATACTCGTCTAATTGTGATTCGTCTCGAATATACCTCTTTCTTCAAGTGGTTTCGAAATCGTTAAAAAATCCAAATTCCCTTGGCATTTCCTTGACTTAATAATCCCTTGGTTTAACCTAAATTCACTAAATCCTTTAATATTTCCATGCTCTTTAATATCTAATAAAATAGAAGCTCATTCAAACTCAAAATCCTCAAAAATCCTTATTGAGGAATTTCTGAAATCCGTCTTCGTTTCGAGTCACTCATTTTCATTGTACAACACTAATATGGTTTCTGTTTACTCATTTTCTGTTTCAATTATAGTGTACCTACATACCATTTCCTTAAATCCTCAAATTTTACTATTCATATGATCACTGTAGCATTTCTAAAGTTAGGGTTATTACAGTAATAAACAAATCCTCATCTTCTTCAGGAATTGTTGAAAGTGATTGATTTTGACCAGGTGGTTGAGATTGTTCTTCTGTCAGAACTTGAGATTACACCATTGTCCTTACTGTTCTCTTCCCAGATTTAGAAACATGAGTTGACTGCTTGGTTTGAGTTTGAGATAAACTTCTCCTTGTTACCCAAGCAGCATCAGAGGTTCCTGTTGCATCTGTCTGAGCACCACCATCATTTCCAGAAGTATCATCATCCTTTCTTACAACTGGATTAGGTGTGCATTTTGTTTTGACTACCTTCTATCCCTTTTTGACATCAGAAGCATGATCAGTAGGATCAGTTAACAAAGATAAGATCAATTGGAGAGAATCTTCAATATTAGTCATCCTTGAAGACAAAGTAACAACCTTATCTTCCAAAGTATCCATCCTTGTGATGAAAGCAGTGCTTAAACGTTGAAGCTGTTGAGCAGTAGCAATCTCAGAAGAATCCTTAATGAACCAAGCATGAAACTTTTCATTATCAGTCTTGACAGAGTTAATTTCATCTTTCAAACCCTTTGCCAGAATAGTAGTAGTCTTCAGATGAGCTTTGAGATTAGGATCAGAAAGCTTAGTAGCTATGTGACTGGAATGAAAAAGAGCATTATTGAAATTTATATCAGCAGTAGGCTGATTCCACTCAGTATACCATTCAGATCTCCTTAGAGCTTGAATATGTTCAGGAATAAGATGGCTATATTCTCCTCTGATCTCAACTTGAGCAGCTGTAGATTTATCCACAGACTCCATAAACTTGCTGGATAATCTATGAGCAGATCCTAGACTTGCTTTCATGACAGCATTCAGCTGAGCTACTTCAGGATCATTATCAGCATCATCATCATCTGAGCTATCATTAGCCTCAGGAATTCTATCATCCACATTGTCTTCAGGATTTATAACTCCTTTCAATTTTAAATCAACAGCAGATGGTACTGTTGTATCCTGAAATCCTGCATTCAGATTAGAAACAATTCCTATATCTCTCTATTTTTCTAAAGTGATCTCATCACTTCTCACAACATTACCTAAGTTACTTTCAATAGTAACTGCTACCTCACTAGAAGTTTGAAACTTCTCACTCTGTTCTACCACTCCTTTTGCCAGTTCAGGAGACTGACTCTCTTCACTCTTCTTTTTCTCTAATTGTTCACTCTCTTTCTCACAAGAAAGGTTCTGGCTCAACAAATTCAAAGAAATAAGAGGTGGCTGAGAGGAGTGGACTGAACTCATACAAATAGAGGTATCCCTTGTCTCAGGTCTATCTGTAATCATGCTATCAGTAATAAAAGTAGTAGAGATAGAAGTGTTACCTGATGAAGTAGTAAGATATTCCATTGGTCTTGAAGAAATTGGTTCAATGAGCAGTGGAATATTTGGATCAGAAATATTTTCATCAGGATTGACATCTGCAATTGTAGAATGACTTGCATCAGTATTTGCTACCAATGGTTCTTGTGTAGTCTGAGGTTGTGAAGCTGCTTCAACACTTTGAGTCAAAGGTTCTTGTGTGCTTCCCTCAAATGCAGTGTCTTTAAGAAGTTCATCACATTCAACAATGTGCAAATCATGAGTAGCTTTATCTGCCAGACTGTGAGCTAAGTCCAATTCAATTTCAGAAATCCCTTGAGCATTGTCAGAAAACTTCTGTGCTGATGTGATTTTGCCTGCATCTTCACTTTGAGAAGATGGTTCTTGTGTGGCAGGAATGTTCTTGTCTTCACCTTCCCATTGAGAAAATGGTTCTTGTGGGACTATTCCTTCAGAAATGTCTGCACTCACCCTTTGAGTGAGTGGTTCTTGTGGGACTGGATCTTCAGTAGCTTCTGAACTCCTTTGAAGTTCAGGTTCTTGTGGGCTAGATCATGTCAAAGGAGAAGTAATTCTCTGTTTCTTTTGTCTTTGAAAGACCCTTGCTTCAGCCTGTCTCTTCACTAGAAGTGGTGATGGTGCAAGACTAAGCTGAGTAGCAATAGCATTTGCTTCTTCCACAGACATCTCAATGATTCTTTTTTTTGGAGAAGCGGGTACTGGGGAATAAAAAATCTCAACAGTCTTCACATGTGAATTATCAGAAGTAGAGGTGTCAAGATTGACAGTTGTATCAGGAACTGATGAATTGTCAGGATTGGTAGAGATATAAGGAATGTTCTCTATATCATCATCAAGATTCTGTATTTCCATAGAAATAAAAAATTTGCTCTTGTTGATTATCCTCCTTCTTTTCTTTGGCTTTTCAGAGACAGCCAATTCTTCAGGAACAGCAGCATTTCCTTTTTCTTCAACATAACTGATAATTGTACTGTATCATCACCAGAATCAGAATTAGAATCCCCCTTCTGACAAAATTTCCTCTTCTCTCCTATTTCTTTATACACTCCTATTTCAATTAAAGATTCATCAACCTTAGAAACAGGTTTTTCCAAAACCAGGATCCCTTGTTCACCCCCTTGTGACTTCTTTTGAGTGAGGGTTGGAGTGGAGAAATCCTTTGATCCTGATTGCCTTCCAGACACATCAAATCTAGCTGATTTCTTAGATTTTACAACTGATGCCTTTTGTGAGACACCAGAGATGGTTGACTGTTTGGGTTGTGTGATTTGGTCAGAAACAGAATGTCTGTTGTCCTGTCTCAAAGCACCAGAAATATGTCCAAGACCATCAGTAATTGATCCATAATGAGTAGACTTTCTATTTTTCAAAAGAAGTATGACCACAATAGGAATAATAGCATTGCCTTCACGATTATTTACCTTATCACATTTTTCCAAATTTTTGATGTTATTCTCGGAAATCTTAAATATAGGCAACACTGTATCATTTTCAAACTCAACATTGGGGCATAAGTGAGAGAATGTCAATTGAAAGAATCTAATAAAACAAACATAACCACATTTATCTATTCTTCTGGAACTTAATGCTTTTAAAATGAAAGATCCATAATCAAATAAAGTTTCATGGATTAGAGAATACCCAATGTGAACTGAAGCAGAAGGTAGTGCATCAAAGTTCGAAACTTTGTTCAAGAAGCATCTACTAATGGTGTCAAAGAAGAAATTCCATTCCTTCTTTAGCTTGGTTCTGAACAGATCTCCAAACTTCTTTGGTTGTCCATTGTAGCCCAAACTTGTAGCATATTCTAGAAGAGCAGTATCAGAAATACCTGCTGGAGACTTATGGTAATTTGAGCGCTTCAACTACAACTTCTGGAGTTACATGATGTGTAACACCATTGTATTCAAAGGTCAAGTTTGATTTTCCTGAAGGTTCACAGTTGCCAAAGATAGCAGTATTCCAAACCTGCATAACACACTTGAAAGAGACTTTTGCAGGTTGGGTTAAAGCATAATTAATTGGACTTGTTGCCAAGAAATCATGAATGATATGAAAATCGTTCGACAGTTCCTTATGATCAAGAACAGCAACATAATTGTTAGGAGCAAAAGTGATACCACTGATAACAACCTTATTGTTTACGAATGATGAAGTGTCCACTATAGTTGAGACTGTGATAAAAATTGAGATTTTTGAACAGTTAGGGTTTATGTTCGCACGGATATGGATAGAAAAGGCAATACTTATAGTTTTGAGAATAGTGCACAGTTTAGAAAACTAAATTGATTTTAGACAAGGCAAACGATTTCTCAAATACAGGTGTCAGTGTATGATTTGTGCAAACATGAGTAGTGGACTAATTGACATGAGAGAGTGGTGATAACTACAAGCGACACGTTTTGCAATGTGTATCTATATGTTTCTGTGAGCGAAACACACGCGCCCGTATTTTTAATTAAGAAATACAACTTTGATAATGATGAGAAATATGGAAATGATTTTAATTAAAGAAATCAAATATCACAATCTAAAAATACCTTGTACCAATAAAAACAAGAATATGAATCGTTTCATGTCCTCGTTCATCTCCCACCTCTATTTAACACAACGAGACATGTCCACTAACTCTTTAACCCTTCATTCTCTCCTGAAAATCAAAACCCTTCACAGAAAACACCTTAGTAAAAAGATGTCTAACCTTACCATCAAAGAAAAGAATCTCCATCTTGTAGAGAAGAGAGATATCTTCAGTTATACTCGTGAAGAGTTTGATGCCTTTAACTGGGAAAGGCAACTTGAAACTTTGTGGTTGTAGATGGATGCCAGTCTTGAAGAGATCGAGATGGAGAGACCTGCAAAAGTGATCGACATCGATGCTGCAATCCAAACAACATTTGCATGGCTTTCCTCTAAGGCATCCTCATCCAACTCCACCAACCATTGTTAATGAATATGTCAGCAAAAATAACCTTATCCCTTTTGACTTCCACCCAAACAAAGTGGCAAAGATGGGATCTGGGATAGCTGCTCTCAATGGTGTGGTTTGGACTTCACCTTTTATTTTGCTGTTGAATATATTAGTAGATAGAGAAAGCAAAATATGTAATATTTGCATGTAATCTATTTCTAATTATTAATTAAAAGCTTTGTTTCTCTAATCTCATTCAATTTGTTCTGCATCTTTTATGTTATTGAACTTTTCTTCCAAGAATTAAAACAAAGAAGTGAATCATGAGAACTAATTAAAGTAATCACATTATTAACAAGTTCATTAACAAATAACCACAAATAAATCAGGAAAAAGAACAATAAAGAGTACTTAGATTCTGAAAGTTGTACTGATAATCGAACCATCGCATCAGGATTCGATGTTTGACTAGAGTCAGGATTCGCTATGCATTAGGATCTGATGATCATCAGTATTTGGTCTCCCTTTGTTCTCAGAAACTCTCATAGTTCACCATTCCTAATTCATTCACCAATTTTGTAAAAGTGGCTTCAGGAAGTGGTTAGGTGAATATATCAGCTAGTTGTTGATCAGTAGGAACAAAGTGTAACTCAATTGTCCATTCCATTACTTGCTCTCTTATAAAATGATATCTGATATTGATATGCTTAGTAAGAGAATGCTGTACTGAATTTCCTGTCATAGCAATAGCACTTTGGTTATCACAATAGATAGGTATTTTTGAATATGACAAACCATAGTCCATTAGCTGATTTCTCATCCATATTATCTGAGCACAACAGCTTTCAGCAGCATTGTACTCAGCTTCTGCAGTTGATGTAGAGATCGAATTTTGCTTTTTACTAAACCAAGAAACTAGTCTTCCTCCAAGAAACTGACAATTGCCTGAAGTACTTTTCCTGTCTATTTTACAGCCTGCAAAATCAGCATCTGAGTATCCACATAAACTAAAATCAGACTCTCTAGCATACTAAAGGCCAAGAGACGGAGTGCCTTTCAAGTATCTGAAAATCTTTTTGACTGCAATGAGATGTGGTTCCCTAGGATTTGCCTGAAATCTTGCACATAGACAGGTTGCATACATGATATCTGTTCTACTAGCAGTTAGATACAAAACTGAGCCAATCATACCTCTGTAGTTAGTTACATTTACCTCAATACCTTGATAAGGATCAATCTTAGTAGCTGTAGCTATGGGAGTTGAAGCAATAGCATTGTCTTGCATGTTAAACTTTTTCAATAGATTCTGTTTAACTTGCAGACCTAAGAAATATCTCATTTCCCCCATCATGCTCATTTGATATCTAGACTGCATTAGCTTTGAAAACTTCTCACACAATTTGGAGTTAGTTTACCCAAAAATGATATCATCAACATAAATTTGAACTAACAGCGAATCCTTACCATGATTCAAGTAAAACAAGGTTTTATCAATTGTACCTCTTTTGAATCCACTTACCAGTAAGAATTGAGCCAATGTTTCATACCAGGCTCTTGGAGCTTGCTTTAGTCCATAAAGTGCTTTATCCAGTCTATAGAAATAATCTGGATATTTAGGATCAATGAAGCCAGGAGGTTGTTCAACATATACCTCCTCTTCCAATTCTCCATTTAGAAAAGCACTTTTCACATCCATCTGGAAAACCTTGAATTTCTTGTGGGCTGCATATGCCAGAAAAATTCTGATGGCTTCTAGCCTTGCAACTGGAGCAAAAGTCTCATCATAGTCTATTCCTTCCTGTTGAGAATACTCCTTTGCAACTAGTCTTGCTTTATTCCTTACAATTGTGCCATCAGAATCTGTCTTGTTTCTGAACACCCGTTTTGTGCCCACAATTGACCTACCCTTTGGCCTTGGTACTAGTTTCCAGACTTCATTTCTTTTAAATTCATTTAATTCTTCTTGCATAGCTGTAACCCAATCAGCATCCTTAAGTGCATCTTCAACTTTATTAGGCTCCTCCTTTGATAGAAAGTTGTGATAAAGACATTCATTCTGAGTGGCACTTCTGGTTTTAACACCTGCATCTAGATTCCAAATAATTAAATCAGGATATGGCTTTTAGTCCATTTCCTTGCTGGTGGTAAGTCATTCCTTGAGCTGGATGCTCCCCCTGGATTGGTGTTATCTTCGAAACAACTAGAATTGCTAGAAGCTCCCCCTGAGATAGTGCTATCTCTTTCTGATCTGCTGTCAGAATTATCACTTGAATCTGTTTCTGATGAATCTCATCCTGATGTTTGAGTTGTTTCTGAGTTGATGGTCTCTTGATGTTGCTCCCCCTCAACATTTGCATCACCATCAATAATTTGTGTTTCATCAGGAATGAGAGAATTGTCAGGATCTGATGGTGTATCAGTATCTGACATAATTTCATTAGAATTCTTTGTAGCTTCATTTGCAAAAACCAGACTGTCAAGTGAGTCTTAAGCTATTCCTGTTATCTTCTTATCATCTAAAGATACATTGATAGACTCCATGACTGTCTTTGTTCTTAGATTGTAGACTTTAAAGGCTCTTGTTGTTGGGTAGCCGATAAATATGCCCTCATCAGCTTTAGTCTCAAACTTTCCTAGCTGTTCAGGATGAGGTCTTAGAACAAAGCACTTGCAGCCAAATACATGTAAATGCTTCAGACTTGGCTTCTTTTCCTTAATCATTTGATAAGGGGTTACACCATGTCTGTTGATCAGTGTAATGTTCTGAGTGTAACATGCTGTGTTGACTGCTTCTGTCCAGAAATATGTAGGTAGTTTAGCTTCCTCCAACATAGTTCTGCCAGTTTCAATAAGAGTTCTGTTCTTTCTTTCAACCACTCCATTTTGCTGGGGTGTGCCAGGAGCAGAGAATTGTTGAACTATTCCTTTGTACTTGCAGAACTCTTCCATTGCTAAATTCTTGAATTCAGTTCCATTATCACTTCTTAGAATCTTGACTTTGTACTTTGTGCCAGTTTCAATGAGTCTCACATGATCCAAAAGTATCTCAGCTGTTTCATCTTTTCTGTGCAGAAAATACACCCAGGTAAATCTAGTATATTCATCAACAATGACTAGAGTATACCTTTTCTTACTATTGGACATTATGTTGACTGGTCCAAACAAGTCAAGATGAAGCATGTGATATAGTTCATCAATTGAGGATTCTGTTTTACTCTTGAATGATGTCCTTCTTTGTTTAGCCTTCTGACAGGCATCACAGAGTCCATCAGGAGTATACAATGCCTTTGGTAATCCTCTCACCAAATCTTTCTTAACCAACTCATTGATGTTGTTGAAGTTGAGATGAAAAAGCTTCTTGTGCCAATTCCTGTTGGTGTATACTGAAAATATTTATTTAAAGTATATACATTTGTTTCTGGCAAGTTTAATTGAGAATCATTTAAATGTTTACATGCTTTCTAATATTATATATTATGGACAATCTAGTATCAAATGGGATACAAAATATTAGATTGTTAAATACGGTTTATATAATATAATAAGGTTCGCAGCACAGGTGGTATTGGACAATCCACTGGTATGGCTGTAGTATTATTTAGATTAGTTTATATTGACTATTAAATAATACTAGTATACATTTTGTATATTGAACAGGATCAAATTTAGAATTGTTCCCTTATACTGATTAAGAAGGTGAACTAAGATTCTATGTTATTGTTAATGCTTAGGTTCTTAATTCGGATATAGTAATTGACACGTGTATATTATTTGCACGCTTTGATTTATATATGAAATAATTCTTTTGAATTATATTAATATATTTTGGGTGATGGAATTATATACATGGTGAATATTATATATAGAAGGAATCCATGTCCTGATAATATTCGGGTTAATGATGTCCCCTTGAAAGCTCAAAAAGATTTAATTATGTGAAACCCTGCAGGTCGATTTATTATGGCATAATTAAATAAAGGTTGAGTGGATAATCAAGGATAAAAGATATTAATTAAATGAATTATCAGTAATTTATTTAATTAATGGACATGCGATATTTTAAACATGTGGAATTTAATAATCAAATAATAAAGGAGCCGATTTAATTAATTAAATAAATTACTGGAATTAGGTAGGTGGTGCAATATTAATTATTTAGTGGAATTAATTAATATTAATGATAGTGGGCTTAGCCCAAGTTATCATTAGAAGGCCTGACCTAATTTACTCCTTGATCCCTATTGTAGCCTATAAATACTCATTATGTCTCCAAGAATACGGGTTCTGAATTCTAGAGCTTGGAGGCTAAACCTTGGAGGATCGAAGGCCACACTTCGTTCAAGGGAGTAAGGGAATACAATAGAAGATCGTGGATTTGAATCGCTTGCGCCGTAGCGATTAAGGTAAATCTTATAACCCCCTTTGTAATCATTAAACGGGTTCAAAACAAATCACTATGATCCAAAGGGACCAACAATTGGCATCAAGAGCCTGAGGTTTAGTGGACTTGTGTTTGTGTTTGATGACGTCCATGTCGTAATTGAAATTGGTTATGTATATATGGTGGTGTGCTTGGATAATAATCTTTTTGCAGGTTGTTTAGTATCCACCATTATGGCCATGTATATTTTAATTATGTTTTTGGATCCCACGTGGTTTAATCGTGGTTAATTTTTGTTTTGGTTTCCACGTGGTTTATCGTGGTTGTAAATCACGAGGGTTGATCGTGTTAGAATAGATTTTACAAAATTAGTTTTGTATTAGATCTATTTTTTATGTAATTGTTTGATGGATTTTTTAAAAATTCGGGTATTTTGTAATAATTACGTGCGATCGGAAATCAAAATGGAGAAAAGAATTTCTTCCGCTGCGAAATTTTGATGGGACTGCTGTTGCTTTTGTTGGAGAGCCGAAGAAGAAAGAGAACAGTGATTGATTAGGGCATCAGAAGAAGCAGAGAAGAAAGAGGCGCGTGAAAAATCTGGTGAAAGGCTGTAACGCAGGTCTGTCCTGCGTTACAAGTTCAAACAGGGGTGTAACGCAGGATACAAATGCGCAACAGTGGCATCCTGGTGTGTACGAATGCGTCGCCTGCGCAACAGAGCTTCCAGGGCTGTAACGCTACTACAAGTTGCGCAACAGCAGTTTTTGGCAGAAAAATGTTTTTTTCAGCAGAACACAGGGCTGGAATTTTTTTTTTCAAGGGGCCATAATAGTGGAAAATTTTATTTTAATTTTTTCCACTGATTTTTGATTATTGATTTAATTAATTAATTATGTGTGTTGTTAATTATGTGTGTAATTATTTTTTAATTGCATGTTTAACATAATTAGGACGACATTGACATACTATTTATTTATTATGCTTTAACCATGAATAGCATGCTGTTATGTTATGTGTTTTGTGTATTTTGATACATGTAGACTGCGATTAAATAACATAAGGCGATGCATGCTAGATAAAATTCCTCAATTTTAAATAAAAATACTAAGTGGGTGAGGGAATTAATTAGGAATTAAATCCCACGGTCTCCATTATTGTTTGTATGTAAATTTAACACTAAGACGAATATAAATTATATATAGTCCACCCTAACGTGGCATATGATTTATGGTGTCAGGTAGTGTTATGGATATTACTAGGACAAACTTCCTAAATTAATTACGAATATTGAAAGGTATACATGCCACCCAACGTGGCGTACCAAGTTTCATAGAATTCGATTAATTAGAAGGGTGCCACTGATGGAATATAGATTTTTGATATTGAGAGAAAGGATGATTCTGTCTAGAAAGGGGTCTTAAGTGACGCCTCTTGACAATGCTCCCCCCGATCTGGGAATTATCTTATTATCGATTTGAAATATTTAATGGTGGCATCCGGTCTTATTGCTATTAATTTAAGATTTGATAATGGTATACACTTAGCTATGAAAGGTAATATATAGTCCACCCAAACGTGGCGTATTATTTAGTAATAGGACCGAAGTAATATTTAAACGAATTAAGTGATATATATGTCACCCATCGTGGCGTACCAGATACTTATGGTGTTTAAATATTAGTTCATTAATTTTAATTAATTGTTAGAGGAAATCAATAGGTTTTAAGATTTGTGCAACCCTCTGATTTTGTGTTACATGTATGATTCTAAGGATTAGATCATTATGGGCTTTAATCCATTATTCACCATACTTAAGGATAACAAACTTACTGGACCAAACTATATTGAATGGAAACGTAATTTGGACATAGTGTTGACTGCTGAGGAGTATAAATTTTGCACTTATGAACCCAAGCCAGATCAGCCTGCTGAAGATACTCCTGAAAGTGAGAAGGAGTATTATAAGCGGTGGGTTAAGGTTGATGAGATGTCGCGATGTTACATTCTGGCAGCAATGACTGGTCCAAACAAGTCAAGATGAAGCATGTGATATAGTTCATCAATTGAGGATTATGTTTTACTCTTGAATGATGTCCTTCTTTGTTTATCCTTCTGACAGGCATCACAGAGTCCATCAGGAGTATACAATGCCGTTGGTAATCCTCTCACCAAATCTTTCTTAACCAACTCATTGATGTTGTTAAAGTTGAGATGAAAAAGCTTCTTGTGCCAATTCCTGTTGGTGTATACTGAAAATATTTATTTAAAGTATATACATTTATTTCTGGCCAGTTTAATTGAGAATCGTTTAAATGTTTACATGTTGTCTAATATTATATATTGTGGACAATCTAGTATCAAATGGGATATAGAATATTGGATTGTTAAATACGGTTTATATAATATAATAAGGTTCACAGCACAGGTGGTATTGAACAATCCACTGGTATGGCTGTAGTATTATTTAGATTAGTTTATATTGACTATTAAATAGTACTAGTATACATTGTGTATATTGAACAGGATCAAATTTAGAATTGTTCCCTTATACTGATTAAGAAGGTGAACTAAGATTCTATGTTATTATTAATGCTTAGGTTCTTAATCCGAATATAGTAATTGACACGTGTATATTATTTACATGCTTTGATTTATATATGAAATAATTCTTTTGAATTATATCAATATATTTTGGGTGATGGAATTATATACATGGTGAATATTATTTATAGAAGGAATCCATGTCCTGATAATATTCGGGTTAATGATGTCCCCTTGAAAGCTCAAAAAGATTTAATTATGTGAAACCCTGCAGGTGGATTTATTATGGAATAATTCAATAAATATTGAGTGGATAATCAAGGATAAAAGATAATAATTAAATGAATTATCAGTAATTTATTTAATTAATGGACATGCGATATTTTAAACATGGGGAATTTAATAATCAAATAATAAAGGAGCCGATTTAATTAATTAAATAAATTACCGGAATTAGGTGGGTGGTGCAATATTAATTATTTAGTGGAATTAATTAATATTAATGATAGTGGGCTTGGCCCAAGTTATCATTAGAAGGCCCGACCTAATTTACTCTTTGATCCCTATTGTAGCCTATAAATACTCATTATGTCTCCAAGAATACGGGTTCTGAAGGCCACACTTCGTTCAAGGGAGTAAGGGAATACAATAGAAGATCGTGGATTTGAATCTCTTGCGCCGTAGCGATTAAGGTAAATCTTCTAACCCCCATTGTAATCATTAAACGGGTTAAACACAAATCACTATGATCCAAAGGGACCAACAATTCCAACTATCCTCTACAGAAGCTTTACTGATGAGACATGTAGATGGACCATCAGTATTGGTGTAGATGTTGGCTTCATATATGTTACCACGCCTTTGACCAGTTAATGCAACCTTTCCTGATGCCTTGCTGATCACTTCAAAATGAGTATCATAGAAGTTGACATGATAACCTCTGTCTGTGATTTGACTAACACTTAGTAGATTGTGTTTGAGTCCCTTCACTAGAGCTACTTTTTCAATGATGACATTCCAATGATTATATTGCCATATCCCAAAGTTTGTCCAATGTTTCCATCTCCATAAGACACAGTTGGGCCAGCCTTCTCTTCAAATCCTGACAGCAAGGTTTTGTTTCCTGTCATGTGTACAAAGCATCCAAAGAACTCAGTTAGAATTTTTAAGAACCCACACTTGTTGGGTTCTTTTTGCATGCAATTTAACATTTTTAGCAGCAGAAGACTTCTTAACAAAAACGTTTTCTTTAGGATTGACTCCATCAGAATTTGCCTTGTAATTATCAGATTTAACAGATGCATGCTTAAAATTCACATTCTTAGTTTTACCAGAATTTGCACTTTTATTAAACTTTGGCAATGGATCATAAATATTGTAGTACAAACTATGGTATTTTTCACATGTATAAATAGAATGTCATTTACTACCACAGTGAAAACAGGGATTCTGTGGTTTATAAAATACTGATCTATTCCTAATGTCAGAAGTAGGAATTACAATACCCTTCTTTTTACTCCTCCTGCAATCAATAGCAAGATGATTAGAGTTACCACAGTTAAAACATACTTTCCTTGGTGCATTTGGAATATACTTATAATTATTCTCTTTGTTTATTCCAACTTTACCATTCCTGTTTCTTTTAGCAGTAGAAACTTTGTTTTTATCTGTTACTTCACAGATTCTGTCTCTCGGTTGTTTCTTAGACAAAAGACCTACATTTTTGTTTTTGACAGTTCTAGACTCAGAATTTTTTGTAGAAGTAGATCCGTTTTCTGAAGTAGATTTGGGATTTTCTGGATACACATAATTAACAGGTTTTAATTCAATTTTTGTTCTTTCTGTAACATATATGTAGGTTTTTGGATTTGTTGACTCATTTACAACAACTCTTCCTGGTTCTGCTGTTTCAGCAGTAACAACTTTACCTTTATCATTTTTCTCATTCTCTAGCTTATAACCTAGACACTCTTTCCAATTTTTGTCAGTGATAATTCCATGAGTTTTCTTTCCAGAGTGTGTCCAGGTTCTAAGTTTCTCTTTAGCATCCTCAAGTTCTTTTTCAAGTTCAGTACATCTAAACTCTATTTCTAGTTTCATGTGCTTAGCATTATCACATTCTGTTTGTACCTCTTGCAAGAAAAGTAACTCAGCTTCTAGATGATCATTTCTCTTAGCCACCTCTGTCATTTCAGATTTTATTCTAGCATTTTCAAGAGATTGACTTCTAAAGATAATATGCAGAGATTTTAGAAATGATCTTAACTCAGAGAAATTATTAGTATCAAAATCAAACAAAGTTTCAGATATTATCAGCAGCAGCAGTCTCATCAGTATTAGCCATCAATGCATAATTCACCTTCTCTTCTTCAGATTCAGAGGAAGAGTCCATCCTATCCTTGCTTGATGAAATGAGAGCTCTAGCTTTGGCCTTCTTGCACTCAGTTGCAAAGTGACCCATTCCATCACAATTGTAGTATCTGACTTTTGACTTGTCAAATTTGCTGCTTTTGTCTTCTTTCTTCTTGTACCTGTCCTTGTCAGCATTGAAGGTTTTCTTTTGAAACTTTCCTTGCTTCCTAGCCTTTATGAACTTGATCTTCTTGAAGCCCTTGACTATCATAGCAACCATCTCCATCATGTCAGAATCAGTAGAGTCATCATCAGTATCAGAATCAGACCTAGCATCAGTATCTGATGATGAGTCATCAGGAATTGACTCTACAACTCTACTCTTCTTACTAGAAACCTCCTCAGCTTTTCCCTTTGATTTTGATTCCACATTCAAAGCAACAGACTTTGCCTTAACATTCTTCTTGTTCTTTCTTTGTTGAACCTCTAGATTATAGGTTCTCAGCATTCCATAGACTTCATCAAGAGACAACATTTTCAAATCATACTGATGCCTAATGATTGAGGCTTGAGTATCCCACTCCTCAGGCAGGGCTCTTAGAAACTTGGTATTTGAATCCACTGGATCATACTCTTTGCCAACAAGAGATAGATTGTTCAGTAGTGTCAGAAATCTATCATACATATAAGTAAGGCTTTCATCAGATTTAGCATCAAACTGTTCATACTCCTGAATCAACAGAGCCCTTCTATTTTTTTTGATAGATTCAGTGCCTTGGCATTGAGTTTCCAAGGTATCCCAGATTTCTTTAGCAGTTTTGCATGCTATTACCCTGTTTGACATGACAACATCAAGACAGTTATGCAAAATATTCTTTACCTTTGCATCTTTGAGTACTTGAGCGTTTTCCTCTGGAGTCCATTCACTTTTTGCCTTGACGACATAGTGTTCAGGAACAGTCACTGTTCTTCCAACAATTCTCTTTGGAAGAAATGGTCCATCATTAATCCTATCGAGATAGTCTGGATCAGTTGCTTCCAGATACATCAACATTTTCACTTTCCATGTTGGATACTCAGTTTTCCTTAGAATAGGAATCTTAATGCTTTCATACTTGCTCGTCGACATCTTAAGATCGTTTCTGATTATAATTAATCAGTTTGCCTTAATACCAATTATTGCCCAGTAATTAACAATTGTAGAAGGGGGTTGCATACAATTGTATAAGATTTTTGACTTAAACAGAAATGATATGTTAACTCGAAAAACTTGTAGAAAGGGGGGTTGAATACAAGTTATATAATCGTGTCTGATTTTTGCTTAATTAGATGAACAAGAACAAACGAATGAATCAAACTTTGTTTGTATTAAATAAATCAAATACAAACTCTACCAAAGGTGTACAATACCTTTAGCAGCTGCTGACAATACAAATCTCTCTCTCTCTCTCTGTTTGTTTCGAACTCTCGAATACAAACCTTATGCAGAGCTTCACATGATATGCACTCTAAAATTCACAATTCCGCTCTTTTTACAATGATATTGAAAGAGTATTTATAATGCTACCTATCAACTAATAACAGAATTATAATCTATCTATGACAATGTTCTGTCGTCCAGTTTATAGTTTCCATCAATAGAGAATTCGTTTCCTTCATGATATCTTCTTGCTTGTTCTCCAAAACAAAGATCATGTTTTATAGCACTTGCCAGTTTCTGTAGCATCCATAATGACATCATCAGTAACATGACTGATATCAGGATTTCCAATTGCATCAGGATCTGATCATCCCATCAGTATTTGATCAGGATCTGACTTGCTGTATCAGGATCTGCTCTTAGTTCCTGAAATGTAGTCTTTGACGCACTGTTCCTGACTAAACTCTATAGATTACTGTCTAACACATATATCCTATACAAAGTGCTAAATCCTTTATAAGATCTGGATATAAAAGAAGTATTAGCAAAATTCTATTCTCAACATTACAACTTATGAATTATTCCTAACAATCTCCCCCTATTTATGCTTTAGAATCTGAAGCATAAATCTAAGTTGTAGATGTCAAAACATATAACAATACAACCAGAATAGAATTTATGAATTTAAGATCATGAAGTTAAGTACCTCCTTCTTCAGATGTAGATATGTATCTAGTACTTAGAAGAAAGAATTCAACTATTTGATGCTTCTTTTCCTTTACCACTTCCATGATGAAATTTACCAATTCTGTCACCCTTAGTTCTGCTCCCAGTCTGTTTATCTCTCCCAGTCTGTTGTTGTTGTTGTTTCTGAATTGTCTTTATCTTTATCTCCCCCTTTTTGACATCAGAAACATTAAGTCCAAGAGATTCAGTAACAGAACAAATAAGATTCATCAGAACTGCTTGATTGTCCATAATAGTGACTTGGTTATCTTCAACCAACCTCTGACTAGATGGTTCTTGTGTTTCAGTGACTATGATCTGATCTATCCTACTATTCACCACTTGTGCAATAGTATCTTCTGTTGACTGCTTCTCTCTATCAACTACCTCCTCTTGTTCATCTGGAGCTGAAGCATCTTCAACAATGACATCCTTGTCAAATAGATATGCATGAAGTGATTGAAGTGCAACATTCTTAGGAAGTCCAAATTTCTTGTGCAACTCCTTTATGACTGATACATAGAAATACATCTTTATTAAATCAAGTCTTTGATGTAACAGTCCATATTCTCCAGAAAATGAAAGTTTGGGAACTCTTTCAATCAGAAAATCTAGAACAGGCCTGGAAAGTTTCACTTTTAGAGAAATAAGTTCCATAGCCAGTCTATATGTCAATGTTGTTTCCCATAAAGAATCAAGATCCAGATCTCTCTTGTCAGATACTGACGTGGATATAGCCTTATTTGTAGAGACCTGCATAATGTTAGTTGGACTTGACACTGTGTGTGTAGGTGACAAATGAATCTTTCTCCTTGTTCTCCTAGTATAGTGAGCAATAGATTTATCTTGAGAAGACTCAAGAGGTGTAGACACAGAAGTGATCTTGGGATGAGATCCTTTTTCAATAGACATGGTCTTTTAAGAGACAGTATCCAGTAACTGTTTTTCCTTTATAAGAACTACAGCCTTTTGGCAGACTATAGCCTGGCTGTGACTAGGTATTCCATCTCTTTGTCCTAGCTTAGAAAGTTGAATTGCAGCCTTCAATTCTGCTCTCTCAGCAAGAGATATATTATCATCATCTTCACTAGAACTACTACTTGAAATAACAAATCTTCTCTTCCTTCCAACTGATGTCTTTTGAGAAACACCAGAGGTTGGCTTCTTTGAAACAATAGGCTGTGGATCAAAATTTGGTTCTTGAATTGTTTCAGAGACTATAATGTTTTTGGCTACTTGGATAGACACAGGGGGGTTCTCCTCCAATTGAGATTCCTGAGTCATTTCAGCACCAAAGAAAGAAGAATTATAGATAGTAGGAAGATGAGTTCTTAGAAGTACCTGAACATGATTTGGATAGTGTAATGCAGGTATTTCATCTAGATCCTTTTCACTGTCCTTCTTTGTAATGTCAGAGAAAATTCTCTTTTGCTGAACATAAGAAGAAACACAATATTCTCTTCCAAATCTAGCTTCAACATCAGGAATGAAATGGTTAATAAACAGTTGCATGAATCAATGGTAATAAACCATATTCCTGTCATGATCTCTTGACCCAAGTTTAATACACATCTGACTTAAGATAATGTGACCAAAATTAATTACTCTGTTATAAAGCAAACCATATGCAATATGTGATGTAACAGCAGTAATTTGTTGAAAAGAACTGCATTTACCAGTAAAACATTTAGCAAGTTGGTCAAAGAAGAAAGACCATTCTTTCCTAAGAAAGGATCTATTTAACTGGCTCATGTTATCTAGAGGTCCATTATAACCTAATTAAGATAACATAGTTCTCACATCATCATCAGATGGTACATTCTCAAAATTCGTACTAACAGGTAAGTGAAGTACTGAATTAACAACCGATTCAGTAATATCAAATGAGTCTTGTCCTAAGTGTAGAACAATCTTACCTAATTGACTCTGAGTAGAATCAATTACCTCAGCTGTAAGAACCCCAAATTTTGGATATAATTAAAACTTTTTATTAAGTACTGATAAAATGAGGAACAATGATTCCGACAACAAGGTCACCAGCTCTAATGAATGAATGGAATAGATATGGGTTCAAATACTAATATGTCATGAAGAATGCTAATGGTTGACAACTTAGGTAAGAATAATCTATCTCCTAGGGGGATAAGATATGGAAATTCCAAGCAGAAGATTATTCTTATGTCATCCAAATCGATATCTGTTATTGGTCCAGTGGGTCCGTAAAAAGGTTAAGGAACGATCGAAAGAGATCAGGTACAATTGTACAACCCTAAGAGGATAAGTAAAGAAAAATGGATGAATAGTGATTTTGGGTGGACATAGGAATATTATTAGACGACGCGATATATAAGTATCCGGAACGAAATTCTGAGTTTGTATTAATGATCCAGGGAGAAAAAGAGTGTATGTAAATGCTGTCGAATTCTAAAAATAGCACTTTTATTTTCTCCGAGATTTTCCTGGACACTGAAAGACTTAAAGAATTATTGAAGGGATTTAAGGAATTTAAATTCGAGAAGTATTAAGAAAGGTGGAGAATAGTATTATAAATATTAAGAAGGTTTTCGGTAAAACCCTAACTAGAAACGGTTGAGTTATTCCTCCGAACAATCAATGAATTGAGCAATAACCGGACAAAGAAACAAGCTGAGAACCAAGAGACAACCATGTGCAAGTGGATGAGATCACCACCATGGCATCATCACTTTATTAAGGTAGCTTTATGAAGATATTATCTAAGCTAAGTTAGCTTCTTCAAGAAGCTTGTTTTTCTACCAAACTAGAGGGGGCAACTTGCATTTGTGTCAAACAAATATCTTCCTAAATAATTCGCTCATCCTTATTCCTTCTTCATCACAAGAATGCAAGGAACCAAGCAAGTTTCATACATACAAGTATCATTGGAGACAAACTAAACTAGTTAGCATGAGGGTGTAACATAAGGCACCAATACATGTCCACATGGAAGCAAATCCTTAACCAAGCCTTAACCCATCAACTAGACTATAGTTACCCAAACAAATATCTTGTCTTATTGATCACTTTATGCAATCAACCAAGCAAAACAACTCCACTTCTCTCATCCATGGAGCATTCGACTTTTTCAAGAAATTCAAAGGAAGAAATCAAGCTTCCACTCCTTGTTTGATCTCCAAATTTTTATCCTAGATCCTATATTTCATAAAAATGATACCCTAGAAATCTTAGCCTCAAAATCCAATGTTTCCATTTTCAATAAAATCATCAAAGTAGAGGGTGAATAGTAACCTCAAGAACAAAACTCTTGGATCTTGATTTTGGTGGATGATTCAAGCTACATGGAGGCTATACAAGGACCATACAAGGATTATTAGGGCTTGTACACTCTCTAAGGAAGGTTTAACTCTTAAGAACCATGGATCTCATTTTGAGTTTTTAGCATGTTCTTGATGATTTGGCTTAGTTATGATTATAGTAACATTATAAGCATGCTTGGTTAATGATTTAGTGATTTAAGTAGCATAATGATTATTATGGTAAAGCATGATGTTCTTGGGCTTGTTGAGATGAGAATCATGTATAAATGATGTATGGATGCCCGGTGTGGCTTGGCTTGATTGTTGTGAATTTTAGAACGTCCGATTTATAGCCGTCGTAATGCCCGATTTTTGTTAACCTTAAGAAATCGTGTTTGACAGTAGCCATAAGTCACTGTCCAGTTTCATGTTCTGCCATGGCAAGATAGATCATGTTATAAGCTTCGTTTTGATATAAAGATCATGTGAAACAGACTTACGGTTTAGGAATTATGGCCGATTCACTAAAAGTCGTTCGAAACCGTAAGTACGAGTTCGTTATTAAAATTGAACCCTCGTAAAATACGTAAGTCGGTGGCAAATCTTGGTAATTAAATACTAGAGGTAAAAAGGAAGGTTTGAGAGAAAACCTTATGTGAAACGGATCGTTTTCCGATTTTATAAAAATGTTCGAATCAAAGTTAAACGCGAACGAACCCCTAAAAACCCGCTTGATTATAACTTCGGTAAAATACTTAGAAAACGGGCGATAAAACTCGAGATATAATATTGATTCATAAACGATCGACCCTAGCACTTTTGTGGCATAAGTACCTACCTAGTGTAAGTGTCATGACATACCGTAATAACGAACAAGTGTTGGATCGAGTCGATAGTAAAAAGAGTTACACTAAAGGGGGTATAACGAGATAACTCGAGAACGTGTTTCGATTTAAGTATAACTTAACTTTTAAGATGTTAAGTGATTAATCCCGAATGCCTTGGCTATTTATAGATCACCAAGCTGACCCGGGACCCGCTACCACTACCTCTTACCGTACTCGACTACCAGGAAAGTTTCAATTCCTTTCTTTTAGGCTGTTGTTGTGATTGAATATATATATATATATGTTTTCTGTTATACATATGCCATAGCATGCATGCCTACTTTCAAGTTATATCATTATGCTTGTTCCCTGATTGTTATTGGCATATAAATTAGATAGCTATCGTATCAATTATAAGCCGGTTATTGTAAGACCCTCAAAGAAGGGTGTATACATCTTATTCATCAAATATAGACCGGGAATCAATATTTCTTGACATATCGAGATTACCTCGGAGGAAAATATTTAAGTAAATATTTTCTATTATTTGGGCGACGAATATTATTTGATCATTCGTTCCAGATTATTTATTTAAAGATCCTTACTTCAAATAATTATTTGAACGTAACCATTCGATGAATAATATTTCTCAATATTCATTCAGAGTCGAATTGATTATCGATTATTATTTCGAATATTCTTCTAAAGATGAGACTACTAAATGAATATTATTTGGATATTCATTTAGAATATTTTTTTATTAAATAAATATTACTTTTGAAAATTCATTTAAGATATTAATTACTTAATGAATATTATTTTTAAATATTCATCTGAAGCCTGATTTATTTATCGAATATTATCTCGAATATTCCTTTCAGGGATTGGATTACTAAATGAATATTACCTGATATTCATTTAGAATATTATTCATTAAATGAATATTACTTTTTGAAGATTCATTTAAAATTCCTAATTAATTATGAATATTATCTTAAGTATTCCTTTCAGGCATTATTAATTAATGAATATTATTTTGAATATTCATTTGAATATTTATTTATTCAATAAATATTCTCCTGATATTTCTTCAGGGATTATTTTGAAAAATACTCTGATTAAAGATATTCTTTCATATTCCTAAATATTCTTTAAATATTCTTAATTCAATAAATATTCTCTGAATATTTATTCCATACTTAGAATAACCTCAATAAGTTTTATCTTCTTCGATTACTACGAAAAATATTTCGGAGACATATTATTATTAATCTTATATCAAGAAAGGTTCTCAGACATCATTCTTCTTGAGTCTATCTCCCTAAAAAACTCCCTAAAAATAAGGGAACCTTACTTGGAAAATGTTATTTATCTTGTCGACTTCCCGGTCATAAAGTATTCTCTTCACTCGCAACTCGGGTGCTATTGACTTATTAAGTCGTTGTTTACCTTCTCATCTTTCGAGGGGTAAGATGGTTGGAACAAGTTGATATTCGTTACCAAGCAATAGCTACGACTACTTTGTGGAGTCTTATCAACAAGTATTATACTTGGGGAAAGGGGGACGAACGTTACATTCAGAATCATGAATTCTATTTGAACTAGGAGTCGTGTAAGAGGCGGAGTAGCGCCGGTCCATCCCCTTTGGCCCAACCGTTGGCCGGGGAGAGCTAGTAAGGCGGTATACAAGTAAAGCCGTCAGTTCTTCCTTCTACCGGTAGTAAATCTAATTTGAGATGTACGATCTCGACTGATCATCAAGATTGGAACAGCGGGCGCGGTGAATACTCCATCATTGGTTCATCATCCAAACTTATTTATTTCCTGCAACATAATTACTGTTGGCAGAGCTGGAAAAGTGTTCATAACTGGAATTGCAATCTTTTCATGCAAGTTCCTCTTTTTAATGACAATGAGAATATCTCGCTTACTTCTGATGTAGCAGATATTTCTACAAACAAATACTTTAAGTTACCTTGTAACTTCATCATTCATATTATACTGGCATCATTTCCGTAAATGCATGGCATATGGTTTGAAAGATACTTTTGAACTGTTATATATTATCGTTCAGTTATATATTATTGTTGGTGGGCTATCGCTCACCCTTGCTTTATTAGTATATCACAACAACAGCTAGACCAGATGACTCGCACAAGGCGCACTCGACGCGGGCGAGGACGATGAGATTACCAGAGCTGAAGAAGAAGCTATTGGTATTATAGATTTATTCTTTCAGTACCAAGTATATGGTCTAGTATGACTTATGTAAATGGATGGCAAAGAGTATGTATTTATATTGAAATTCTTTTGGATTGTAAGAACTTATAATGTGATTAATAAAAATGTGATTGTTACTCTGATTTCATCTCTGGGACTATAACGGGTGTGTTTTACATTGTTGTGTTGGGTCATAGAGATGTAATTTATTTTATGTTAAGGAAAGTTCAAGTGTTATGGACAGAATTGGAAACCGTAACGACCAGATCCCGGACCCCAGATCTGGGGGTGTTACATCAGCATTCTCCCAAGCTTGTGAAACTTCTACTTGATTAATTTGTGGAGATGCTGTCAAGGCTTAACTTAATGGTCCTTTCGCCATAAAGTCCATAATTGGGTGAAAATCAGTTGACACCCTTTCCTTGTTGGTGATAGCTGCAACATGATTGTTCATCATAAAATCAAAGTCACCAAACTTGAAAGCTACTGATTTGGGTAGTCTTCTTTGAGTTGCCATTTTGATCTAAAAAAAACTTAAGAAATCTTTGAAATTTATTAGTGATTTTGAGAACTCGAGAGTGTTTTTGCTTTAGAGAATGAAATTAGAGAAAGCAATTACACGATTAGAGTGTCAAAATAATTATATTTCAAAAATCCTTCAGACCCATTATCCCACGTTGGCACGTAGGTTGACAGGTGTCAGTCCCTGAAAAATAAAGTTACCCACGACTCTTGGAAAAAAAAATCTAAAATTAATTTCAAGTAAATAAATCATGGTAAAATCAAGATAAAAGTCAATACTGATCAGCTTCCTTTTCCTAATGTGATCTTCTCATCAAGATAATCACACGATTCAATGTGATTTCTAAATAGAAAGAATTACTATTTCTGATGTGAACACACTTGTATTCCTGATCAATATTATCCTGATTCCAGAGACTAAATGGAGTTTCCACATGGCATTTTCTTTTACCTGTAAAAGAAATAAATAAAATATGAACAAAATCAATTGGTTAAATTAATTCAATATTTCTTGAAAATACAAGAAATACAGTCACACATAATTATGACTGATTGCATTGATATTCCCCAAAAGACGGTTCAGCTTCTCACGTCTTTCTATAAAAGAAACCGACGTCTTATGCCATTCTTCAAAACCTTTTCATTCTTTTCTCTTTCTATCATGGCTTTCAACCCAAATCTTCATATGAACCCTAGCTTTTGGTTCATTACTACTGAGAAGTTCTTTACTCTTGATGATCAGGAGCAAGTAAACTATCTCTTAGAAGAGATGACTTTTCTCATCAAGTCAGATATGATTGGTCTTAACCCAGATGATTTCCACGAATCTCCTCTAAAACATCTACCAGTTGGATACAATCCTCCTCTAATCTCTTCACACTTTGAGGATAAAGAATTAGGCGAAGAGTCTGAGGTTGATCCTGATGGAGATGCCATTCACCTTCTTCAATAAGCATGAAGATGAGTCAGTTGCTTTCATTCAAGTCGCCCAGACAAGGAATCCAATCTTGAGATGCTCCTTGTTCTGAAGTCGATTGTTGAGGATTGAAGCAGTAACTGCTTTAGACAAGAATAGAATTATCAGTAGTAGTTAGACAAAAAGAAGAATTATATTTCATTTCCATGTATGTAATGCTTTTGATTAATGAAAATACTAGTTTTCTTATTATCTACTTGTCTATCGTTGTTTATTGACTAATCTGAATAATGATATAAATTATCAGTATGCATGTGGTAAAACTTGCTAACATAGACTTAACAAAACTCAGAATTGAACCACTACATAAAATGATCTTCAGGATTTGAACCAGTAAGACACACAAATTTCACAATCTTGATACTGACGATACAATCTTGATGTCAATACTGACGACGTCAGCATACTGATAGCAATCCTAATCCTGATGTTTATTAATAAGTCTATCATACTGAAATTTATTAAGATAAAATATTACAGCTTAAGCATTTAGCAATCAAGTATAGATCCTGACAAAAATATCAAGTCTATAAGCTGAAACAACATACCTTGCTACTTGTGCAGATGTTAAAGATCTAAAAATTTAACATTCCTAACTCACTAACCAATCTAATGAATGTAGCCTCATCAAGTGATTTAGTTAGAATATCTACAAGTGATTTAGGAACAAAATGGAGCACAACAAATGCCTGCTGCAATGTATTCAGGTTCCGTAGTTGAGGTTGAAACTGATTGCTGCTTCTTGCTTGCCCAATAAATCAATCTGTTTCCCAAGAATTGACATGTACCTGTAGTGCTTTTCCTGTTTATTTTACACCCTGTATAATCAGAGTCTGAATAACCAATTAGGGAGAAATCAGATTCTCTTGGATACCACAAACCAAGATTTGTGGTTCCCTTGAGATATCTAAAAATTCTCTTCACAGCAATTAAATGAGATTCCTTAGGATCACTTTGAAATATAGCACATAAATAGGTAGAGAACATTATATCTGGTCTACTTGCAGTTAAATATAACAGTGAACCTATCATGCCTCTATAGCTAGTGTTATCAACACTCTTTCCCTTAGAATCAGAGTCTAGCTTAGTGGCTGTTGCCATGGGTGTCTTTGCAATTGCACAATTTTGAAAGTTAAACCTTTTTAAAAGATCTTTAATATACTTTGACTGATTAATGAAAATACCAGTCTCAGTCTGTTTGACCTGCAAGCCTAAAAAGTAATTTAGTTCACCCACCATGCTCATCTGATACTTAGACTGCATAAGCATGCTAAACTTAGCACATAACTTTTCATTAGTAGAACCAAATATAATATCATCAACATAAACTTGAACTAAAAGGAAATCACCTTTTATCTTTCTAAAGAATAGAGTTTTGTCAATTGTACCTCTTGTGAAGCCATTTTCAAGAAGAAATTTAGACAAATTCTCATACCATGGTGCCTGGTTTAGTCCATAGAGTGCCTTGTCAAGTTTTTAGGCATGATTTGGAAACTTTGGATGAACAAAACCAGGTGGTTGTTCCACATACACTTCCTCATCAAGCTTGCCATTAAGAAAAGCACTCTTTACATCCATCTGGTATACCTTGAATTTTGAATGAGCTGCAAATGCAAGAAACATTCTGATTTCTTCCAATTTTTCTATAGGTGCAAAGGTTTTATCATAGTTAATTCCTTCTTCCTGAGAATAACCCTTGGCCACCAATCTTGCTTTGTTTCTTACAATCATACCAGATTCATCTAGCTTGTTTCTGAAAACCCATTTAGCACCAACAATAGATCTATCTTTAGGTCTTGGTACCAGTTTCCAAACTTTGTTCCTCTCAAACTCATTCAATTCTTCCTGCATTGCTATTACCCAATCAGGATCCTGTAAGGCTTCTTCAACCTTCTTAGGTTCATTCTTTGAGAGAAAACAACTATACAAGCATTCATTTTGAATTGATCTTCTAGTTCGAACACCACTATTTGGATCACCAATAATCAAATCTTCAGTATGATCCCTTGTCCATTTTCTAACAGGTGGTAGATTGCTCCTGCTAGACTCTCCCCCTAAGTTAATGGTATCTCTTGTAGAAGAACTTTCTCTGCCTTCAAAAGCTCCACCTTGATCAGTAGAATCAGTTGATTCAATACTACTGCTTGATTCTGATCTTCCTTCATTAGACTCTGAAGGATCAGTTCCTGATGAAGTAGACTCTGAAAGACTAGTCTGATCCTGACCAGTACTATGTTCTCCTTGATTGAATTGCCCCCCCCTCAATAGTAGCATTCCTTTGAGAAGCAATAGAGATTTCCTCTGGTGAACCTTCATCATCACTGGAGAGAATCTCAGAATACTTAAGATTTTCAAATTCCAGATTGTCATGGCTTTCATCAGTTTTCAAAATTCCAAACTTCTTATCATCAAATGCAACATGAATTGATTCCATAACAATGTGAGTTCTGAGATTGTATACTTTGAAGGCCTTTGATGCTGAATATCCTAGAAAGATTGCTTCATCCGATTTGGCTTCAAATTTTCTAAGTTGTTCTGGATGAACTTTCAGAACATAGCATTTGCATCCAAAGATGTGAAAGTATTTCACACTTGGTTTCTTTCCTTTAATCATCTCATAGGGAGTCTTACCATGAGCATTTACCAAGGTACAGGTTTTGAGTGAAACATGCAGTGTTTATAGCTTCTACCCAGAAATAGGTTGGAAGCTTTGCATCTGCAAGCATGGTTCTTGCTGCCTCTATAAGAGTTCTATTCTTTCTTTCTACTACACCATTCTGCTGAGGTGTTCCAGGTGCAGAAAACTGTTGAGTAATTCCATTTTCTGCACAATACTCCTCCATTGTAGAATTCTTAAATTCTGTACCATTGTCACTTCTGAGCACTTTGACCTTGTACTCAGAGCTGTTTTAAATGTTCTTGACAAGTTCAATGATTTGATGAGGAGCTTCATCCTTGTTGTGTAGAAAGAATACCCATGTGAACCTTGTGTAATCATCCACTATAACTAGAGAAAATCTTTTCTTGTTGATAGACATAATGTTTACTGGACCAAATAAATCAAGATGCAGCATGTGAAATGGTTCAGTAATTGAATTTTCTGTCTTGCTCTTTGATAAGTGGATTTTATATCCACTATTTACCTTCCGTTTGAACTTTAATCGTTTTCAAGTTCTCGAGTTTCGTTGTCAATTGATACGTTTTTGTGTAATTTGTGTAGGTTGTATTGTTGAAGGCATTATGGTGCTAAAATGACGTTATGGTGGTGTGAATTTAATCTAAAGCTTGTGGAAGAAAATCAGAGCAAGACAGCATGTCAAGTAGTAGAAGCTTGTTAGCAAGTCCAGGGAGGTGGAGGCGCTCCTGCGCGGTGTGCGCGCAATAGCGCGGTCCTGTGCCTCGATGAGGCACTCCAGCGTGCCAACTTAGAGCAATAGCGCACACATCAGTGCAGCAGCGCTCGAAAGGAGAGGCTTCCAGGGACAGCCAAGCGCAGCTGCGCGTTGTGGAGCGCTAGTGCGCGGGCTAGAGCACCAACAGGCGCAACAGCGCAGGCAATGGGGCGCAACAGCGCGGCTTTCCTCCTGTATAAAGCGAAGCTGCGTACCTTTTTTTTAAGTCATTTTTTTTCTTCGGGTCAAAACACTTTGGGCCTAGACAATTTTAGGGCATCTATATATCATTGTAAACCTAAAAAAACAGAACATGATCTATCGTTGTTTTAGTTTCTTCTTAGCATCTATCAACATTCTACAACTTAGAAACAATTTCAAGAGAGATCTCCAAGCTAGTGACAAGCAAGGAGTAATCTTTGGATCTTTTGTACTCTTCTACTTTGGGGATTTTTTTCTAACCTTATTTTTCTCTTCTATTATTAATTGTTTGTTTTAGAATTATGTTATCAATTGAACCCATGATGGTGCTAAGCTCAATTATGAACTAAACACTTTCATGGGGTTCTAATGCAGTGTTTTGTGGATTCTAGTAGTTGATAGTCTTGATAATATATGCTTGTGGTTTATACTAAGGTTACCTAGCATGGTTACGTTAATTAATATAGATGCGTAGCTATCATCTATTTTGTCAATCTCTAATGAATGCGAAAGTGGATTTAGAGATTAGGGCTTGCCATTTAGCATAGGTTTATGACGGCTTCTCCGCATATTGGTAGTATATATTCGAAAGAACATTACTCCCCTATGTAGTCAATAATGGAACTTGTGATTAAATCGATTGTGTCACCCAATCTCATAGACATATAGTGATTTGGATATAATTGATGTCCGTAAAACTTCTATCTTAATTGTGGATGTTTTTATGGTTTGGTGTGAGTTTATTGAAAGATAGCTCTTACTACCTTAGTATTCCTACTAGTTTTCTTAATAACCACATTGCATTGAATCTTGACGGTTAATCTAGATGAAACAATTCATGAAATTAGAACCCTGTGTTCCTTTCATATACGTAAAATCATCTTAGTAAGTTTTTAGTAGTATAATCTAGATAAAGCAACCCAGTTTGATAATTGTTCAAGCATTAAGAAGTAACCATACACTGTTGCATACGCACTAAAATTGGCATTACACCTAGTCTCTGTGGAACGAATCTTATTTATCACTTGCTATTTGTGATCGCGTATACTTGCGTGTTTACGAGTCAACAAGTTTTTGGCGCCACTGCTGGGGACTTCGGTGTTATTTGTAGTTTAAGTGCTTGTCATCAGTGGTCATTATAGATTACTGACTTGAACTATTTTTTTTTATTTGATGGATTATTGGGAGCAGGACTTCGTAATTGTGTGTGAGCTGTGTGCAGGTGGACATTACATTCATCAATGTGAGTATAACAGAAACCGGCCGAATTTCAGCTGGGACTACAATCAGAGTGGTATGGAGCAATCCCAATATCCATCCCACCCGCTCCAAAATCAGCAGTTTGGAGATGAGCCACACAGTCCAGGGGGAACTCAGCAGCAACAGGGGCAACAATTTCAGTTGCAGTATGCCCCAGTGCATCAACACTTTCAACCTCCTGAATTTCAGCAGCAGCAATTTCAGACTTGGTCTAACCAACAGTCGACCGAAGAAGCTGAATTAGAAGAATTGAGGTTGATGGTTAAAAGCAATGCATTGTCTCTCCAGACAATAAGAGATCAGATTGGTCAAATTGCAAATGCATTAAAAACATTGAATCAAATTGCAAGTGACACTGAAGGCCT
Source organism: Saposhnikovia divaricata (assembly GCA_036435485.1). Taxonomy (NCBI): domain Eukaryota; kingdom Viridiplantae; phylum Streptophyta; class Magnoliopsida; order Apiales; family Apiaceae; genus Saposhnikovia; species Saposhnikovia divaricata. The sequence goes on along the minus strand of CM071596.1, from coordinate 160,165,518 downwards.
AGCTGTAGAGGAAGAGGAACAGAACCTTCCTATCATTCTTGAATGGCCTTTCTTGGCCACGGGTGAGACCTTGATCAAAGTTCAGGAAGGAGAGTCTGAGGGCAAAGATGAGGAAGAAGCAGAACATGAAGCTGATAAGGAAGAAGAACCGGAGGCAAACCAATCAGAAAATTTAGAATGTCCAGAAAATTCGGTTTTGAATAATCAGCCGCAACCACTTCCTTTGCAATCTGAAAATTCTGGAGAATTAGCCCAAGATCGAGAAAACTCCAAGGCTCAAGTGGTTATGCTATTTCCTTCGAAGGATGAAGAGGGTCTCAGTGTGGTAATGGTTGATACTGAACACCGTAAGAAGGTTGATCAGCCGTTAAAGTCAAAGTCTGTAGAGAGTGCTTTTCAAGGAAAGTTTGACATTGAAGATGATGAATTAGAAGAGCATGTTCAGTTGTTGAATGCTGCTCTGTTGAAATCTGACTTCGACCAGTTGGAGGCCGAAGAGGAAAAGAGCATCACTCCTGCTGACAAATCTACTCCGGAGAAGACTACAGAGATCATCCAAATCGATTTTCCTCCTCCATATCCACAGAGGCTTCAGAATCAAACTCTAGCCATGAATTTGCCGGCAGAGTATGAGGAGTGTTTTAGCTTGAAATTGGTTGATGCAGGGCAGAGTAAAAAGTATGACACGGAGAAGGAGAAGGCAAAGCATGGCCAGCTGAGGATTACAGTGCCTTGGTTAATGGGGCTACCTATTCCACATAAGTTGCTTGGAGTGGAAGATCTCTGGAATTCTCAGGTGCGCCTTAAGCCATCATTTGAAGGAGCTCCCGAACTCGAGCTCAAACCATTGTTAGTTCACCTAGGGTATGTTTCTTGTAATTCATCTCCTTTGCTTGCTATTGTTATTGCTGCTAACTTTTCAGGTAGGCGGGAGAATGTTGTTAAGAGATCTTGTGAGGAGCGAATACGGGTAAAACTTGTCGTTGAAGATGTCGCACCAGAAAAGATCATTAAATGGGCTTATAGAGATGCGGTGCAGAAAATTTTCAAGAGGAAAATCGTGGCCAAGTCTAGCTAAAGACGTTAAAGAAAGGCGCTTCGTGGGAGGCAACCAATGGTTTCTTGCTTTCGAATAAAACAACAGTTGTGTTGGAGCCACCATGTTATCCACCACCAGACACACCACCCGAGGAGGGTGACGATGCCGACGACTAGGGGAGTATCTCTTGTACCCTTTAATTTTACCTTCAATGAGGACATTGTAATTTTTAAGTTTGGGGGTGATTTTAGGGTATCAAGAATCTTTGCATTGCATATTCATGCTAGTTCATGTTAGTAATTGTGCATTTAGTTTTGCCATGCCATTTAGAGTGCATTTAGGATGCCATGTCATATATATTTATTTAGGAGTGTAATATCATTTTGTTCATGCATATCACATGATTCCACATGAGTGTCTGTTTCTGGCTCGATAGGTCGACGTTAATTTGAGTGTGATGACAATGGATAGAGGGTTGATTTAAGTACTTATGAAATTGACTTGCGTGTGTCGGGAACAAAATTTTTTCAGGGTCTCACTGTTTGCTCTTGGGCTAGATCGAGTCATACCTTGTTTGGCTGTTGAGATTTAATCACCTATTTATATCTAGAATTTTCGTTATTCCCTTGATGGCGTAGAAGCACTTAAGTATAAGTTTGGGGGAAAACAGAGATTTCATGCTAGTTGTATTAATTGTTAAATAATGGCTAGGTGTCAAATGGCTAGTAGCCGGCTCATATTTATATGAGTAGTCTAGGGTTGGAAATGAGAAAGGCTCATTCCAGATCGCATAAAAAAAACATAAAAAAAAAGAAAGAAAAAAAAAGAGTCATATAATTAGCTTAAATGCATAATTAACCACGAGTGAGCTCTTTAATACTCGAGTTATTAAGTCTGAGGGGACTTAGTCCTAGTGACCTAAGGCTTTTATAGTCTGGGATCCACTGACCTAACGCTCGCTACATGGGTATTATTGTATAAGCCTTTTGGGGTCTCACTCATTGCACGGTTAAATAAGCATGCATATTGTATATAGCGTCGTAGTAATAAAGCATGAATCCTTGTCTACCTTGAATGATGATAGCGGTGTCTTTGAGTCATGGAGTGTTTAAAGGTCATTGTGTTTATAAACATGTGATTGTTTTGGCGAAGGATGAGTTATGCCTTGTATCTAGTTTCGAGAGTATATCTAGTGAGAAATGCACACACCACGTTTCCGATCATGTATTGTTAGTATACGGGGCCTTAGTCGAGCTCTGTTTGAAGCTGTTGCATTCTTTGAGATGTTTGCTTGTTGAGTTGGTTTCGGATAATTGTGTGGGATCATTGCATTAGGACACGTTCGCATTATCATAACATTTAGTTATTAGCTGCATTCATTCATCATTTTAGGTTGAGTTTGCATTGCTTGAGGACAAGCAACGGTTTAAGTTTGGGGGTTTGATAAGTGGATTTTAGATCCACTATTTACCTTCCGTTTGAACTTTAATCGTTTGCAAGTTCTCGAGTTTCGTTGTCATTTGATACGTTTTTGTGTAATTTGTGTAGGTTGTATTGTTGAAGGCATTATGGTGCTAAAATGACATTATGGTGGTGTGAATTTAATCTAAAGCTTGTGGAAGAAAATCAGAGCAAGACAGCATGTCAAGTAGTAGAAGCTTGTGAGCAAGTCCAGGGAGGTTGAGGCGCTCCTGTGCGGTGTGCGCGCAATAGCGCGGTCTTGTGCCTCGATGAGGCACTCCAGTGTGCCAACTTAGAGCAACAGCGCACACATCAGTGCAGCAGTGCTCGAAAGGAGAGGCTTCCAGGGACATCCAAGCGCAGCTACGCGTTGTGGAGCGCTAGTGCGCGAGCTAGAGCACCAACAGGTGCAACAACGCAGGCAATCGGGCGCAACAGAGCGGCTTTCCTCCTGTATAAAGTGAAGCTGCGTACCTTTGTTTTAAGTCATTTTTTTTCTCCGGGTCAAAACACTTTGGGCCTAGACAATTTTAGGGCATCTATATATCATTGTAAACCTAAAAAAACAGAACATGATCTATCGTTGTTTTAGTTTCTTCTTAGCATCTATCAACATTCTACAACTTAGAAACAATTTCAAGAGAGATCTCCAAGCTAGTGACAAGCAAGGAGTAATCTTTGGATCTTTTGTACTCTTCTACTTTGGGGATTTATTTCTAACCTTATTTTTCTCTTCTATTATTAATTGTTTGTTTTAGAATTATGTTATGAATTGAACCCATGATGGTGCTAAGCTCAATTATGAACTAAACACTTTCATGGGGTTCTAATGGAGTGTTTTGTGGATTCTAGTAGTTGATAGTCTTGATAATATATGCTTGTGGTTTATACTAAGGTTACCTAGCATGGTTGCGTTAATTAATATAGATGCGTAGCTATCATCTATTTTATCAATCTTTAATGAATGCGAAAGTGGATTTAGAGATTAGGGCTTGCCATGTTAGCATAGGTTTATGATGGCTTCTCCGCATATTGGTAGATAGATTCGAAAGAACATTACTCCCCTATGTAGTCAATAATGGAACTTGTGATTAAATCGATTGTGTCACCCAATCTCATAGACATATAGTGATTTGGATATAATTGATGTCCGTAAAACTTCTATCTTAATTGTGGATGTTTTTATGGTTTGGTGTGAGTTTATTGAAAGATAGCTCTTACTACCTTAGTATTCCTACTAGTTTTCTTAATAACCTCATTGTATTGAATCTTGACGGTTAATCTAGATGAAACAATTCATGAAATTAGAACCCTGTGTTCCTTTCATATACGTAAAATCATCTTAGTAAGTTTTTAGTAGTATAATCTAGATAAAACAACCCAGTTTGATAATTGTTCAAGCATTAAGAAGTAACCATACACTGTTGCATACGCACTAAAATTGGCATTACACCTAGTCTCTGCGGAACGAATCTTATTTATCACTTGCTATTTGTGATCGTGTATACTTGTGTGTTTTCGAGTCAACACTCTTGAAAGTGGTTCTTCTTTGTTTTCCAAGCTGACAAGGATCAAAAAGTCCATCTTGCACATAATTTGCCTGAGGTAGGCCTCTCACCAGATGGTGTTTAACAAGTTGATAAAGCTTCTTGAAGTTGAGATGTGAGAGCTTCTTATGCCAGTTCCAGCTTTCATCATTTGATGCCTTGCTGTAAAGACATCTGACAGTTCCTTTAGATGTGTCACTCAAGCTAGCTTCATATATGTTACCATGTCTTTGACCAGTCAGAACAATGTCTCCATTCTTCATACTCAAGATTTTGCATCCTTCACTGTCAAAGATTGATCGGTAACCCTTATCACCCAGTTGACTTATGCTTAAAAGTGTGTGTTTCAAGACTTCAACCAGTGCTACGTTTTCTATGATGACATTCCCCAAAATAATTGAGCCATATCCCAGAGTTTTTCCTTTGTTGCCATCTCCAAAGGATATTACTGGGCCAGCTTTCCTCTCAAACTTTTTAAGCAGGGACTTCTTTCCAGTCATATGTCCAGAGCATCCACTGTCCAAGATAATTGAATGCTTCTTTCCAGTGCCCTGCAAACAAAAAGTAGCTAGTTAGAATTTTTTTAGGACCCAACTTTGATTGGATCCTTTTTTACTAACTTTTGAACCAATAGGCTTTGAAGATTTTGCTTTTGATTTACCTGTTGCAGAGTCAACCTTAGACTCTGATTTCACAAACTGTTTGTGACTAGGAGTTTCAGATTTCAGAGAATAATAATCATAATACAGTTCATTATATTCCTTACACATATAAATGGAATGAAGTAAACTACCACAATGATAACAGGGTTCTTGTGGTTGGTAATGAATTCTCTAAGTCTTGGGGAATCTGGACTCAGTTTTCCAAGAAGGTTTTTGATTGCAGTCTAGGGCCAAATGATTATGATTTCCACATTTATAGCATTTCTTCCTAGGTGCATCAGGTATATTCTTGTATTTATTCTCTTTGTTAATACCTTCTTTTCCATTCCTATTTCTTCTGATCTTGCTAGACTCTGAAATACCTTCTAGTCTCTGTTTCAACTGAGACTTAGACAGAAAACCTATGTTGACATTCTTAGGTTTCTCTAACACTCTCTCATCTGAATTGCTATTGTTAATTCTTTTGTGCACAACTGGGGTACCTTTAGAATCAACAAATTAACATGTTTAGGTTCAGAATCTATCTTCTTACCTTCAGACTTAGATGTGCTAGCTTCAATTTTACTATCATCATTGACAATAGCTACAGTATCTTCTTGCCTAGCCTTATCAAAACCTAAACCATTAACTTTATCAAGAATTTGATTTTCAATGATTTCTGGAGTCTTTTTACCAGAATTGTTAATGGTTTTAATCACGTCTCTCTCTTCCTCTAGTTCTTTTCTGACATAGTCATAAGCCTCAAGAATAACACTATAATCATGCTTAGCTTTATCAGAACTTAATCTATATTCTTCCATTTGAATTAACTCAGATTCAAGAAAATTATTTCTACTAACTAATTCATCATTCTTAGCCTTGAGTTCATCTTTTTCACTAGCAAGAATTTTGAAATTAGTCATAAAATTCTTAAACTCAACATGAATAGATCTAATATCATCAGAATCTAAGCTATCAAATGAATCAATAGAGTGAAGTGATACCTTAACCGAAGATGAAGAAGTTTTCGTTGGAGATCCAGGCTTGTCTGAAGCACTTGCCATCAATGCAATGTTGTCATAATCCAATTCATCTTCAGAATCACTAGAGTCTGCCCAATCCTTCTATGTGACCATGAGTGCATTACCCTTCCCTGAATTCCTAGGCTTCTTGCACTTACTAGCAAAGTGTCCAAGCTCACTGCATTTAAAGCACTTGATCTTGGCCTTATCAAGCTTGATAATTGTACTTTTGCCTTTGTCACTCTTCTTCTCCTCTTTCTTCTGAAAAGATCCTTTGCTAAATCTTCTCCTGTTGAGTCTTCCTTTCTTGAAAGCTTTAGCAAACATAGCAAAGAGTTCTTGCATCTCTGATTCAGAATCATTATCTTCAGAGTCTATATTTGCAGTCTCTAACTCAGAACTTTCTTTGCTCTTTTTCTTCCTCAAGTCTCTTTCAGTAGATTCAGACATTTCTTCTGGAAGCTTCTTTGATTCAGACTGAGTAGTGAGTGCAACAGTTTTCATCTTTCCTTCAATCCTGCTCTTTTTCTGCTGCCTGTCAAGTTCATAAGCTCTAAATTTTCCATAAACTGCTTCTAATGATATTTCATCCAGATCATTAGCTTCCTCAATTGCAGATATCTTCTCATTGTAGAAATCAGGAAGAGCTTTCATGAACTTAGTATTCATATCCTCCAAGTCATAATATTTACCATGCATGGCCATCTCATTGATGAGTTTAGTAAACCTATCAAAGATATCAGTAAGTGACTCACCAGACATGGATTCAAAGTACTCATACTGTTGTATGAGAAGTGTCCTCATATTCTTCCTAATAGGTTTTGTTCCTTCACAGTGAACCTTTAGATTGTCCCATATCTCCTTAGCAGTTTTACAAGAGAGAACATAGTTAGTGAGAACAGAATCAAGACTGTTGAATAGTATGTTTCTCACTTTAGCATCCTTAAGAACGTTCTCATTTTCCTTATCTGTCCATTCAGATTTAGGCTTCTCTGCTGTATATTCTGGAACAACTTTTCCTTCGACAATTGCCTGAGGAACAAGCCTTGTTGGAACAAAAGGCCCATCTCTGATTCTGTCAAGATAATCAGGATCTGTTGCTTCCAGGTGATGCAACATCTTCACTTCCCATAAAGTATATTCGTTTCTCTTGAGCATAGGGATCTTAGTATTACCATCCTTATAACTAGACTTGATTGCAGATCTTTTTGATTATTCGAAATCAACCTGCTCTGATACCAATTGTTAACTCGAATAACTTGTAGAAGGAGGGGTTGAATACAAGTTATATAATCGTGTCTGATTTTTGCTTAATTAGATGAACAAGAACAAACGAATGAATCAAACTTTGTTTGTATTAAATAAATCAAATACAAACTCTACCAAAGGTGTACAATACCTTTAGCAGCTGCTGACAATACAAATCTCTCTCTCTCTGTTTGTTTCGAACTCTCGAATACAAACCTTATACAGAGCTTCACACGATATGTACTCTAAAATTCACAATTCCGCTCTTTTTACAATGATATTGAGAGAGTATTTATAATGATACCTATCAACTAATAACAAAATTATAATCTATCTATGATAATGTTCTGTCGTCCAGTTGATAGTTTCCATCAATAGAGAATTCGTTTCCTTCATGATATCTTCTTGCTTGTTCTCCAAAACAAAGATCCTGTTTTATAGCACTTACCAGTTTCTGTAGCATCCATAATGACATCATCAGTAACATGACTGATATCAGGATTTCCCATTGCATCAGGATCTGATCATCCCATCAGTATTTGATCAGGATCTGACTTGCTGTATCAGGATCTGCTCTTAGTTCCTGAAATGTAGTCTTTGACGCACTGTTCCTGACTAAACTCTACAGATTACTGTCTAACACATATATCCTATACAAAGTGCTAAATCCTTTATAAGATCAGGATATACAAGAAGTATTAGCAAAATTCTATTCTCGACATTACAACTTATGAATTATTCCTAACATGATAACACAAGTATGAATAAATAACAGCTTTATTAATTCTGATAAAAAACTGTTACAAACTCTCTCAAGAAATCCTTATGTTCTTAGGAGCTGCTAGATTACAAGATAACTGGTCACACAAAATCACGCAAGCGTACGTGGTCACAAGTAATATATATATATATATATATATATATATATATATATATATATATATATATATATATATATATATATATATATAAATCAAGTTCATTCCCACAGACATCTGGTTTAGGTTTTAATTCAGTTAATGTACCTATGCAACAATGTATGGTTTTTACTCACTGCTAAGACAATTAACAAGATTGGGTTTTGATTAGCTAAATTTAACTAAGAAGCAATTTAACAAAACTAAGAATTACTTAACTAAGGAGAATTAAACTCAAGTTACTTATATAAGAATAACATGGGATCCTAACTTCATTAAATACTTCGCTTAGAAGTGATGCCTTTAATCAAAGTATGTGACGGTTATGATATCTGATCGGATAACACGAAACAAGTATCCGTTACTTCTCAGTATACGAATACCAACCTAAACATACATCCACAAAAGAGATAGAAGATGGGTTGACACCAATTATGTTTAGACCCTATATATCTATAAGATTTGAAAACATAACGGTTGAAGCACAAGTTATCCATATTGATCACATAGGGCAGCATAATATATCTCTATTTACGCTACAAGTCATGATTTCAAAACATACATAATCCTATGCTAGCATGGCAAGTTCTAAATCTCAAGATCCACTCTCGCTTCACAAGAGATTAACAATTTAGATGTTAGCTACTCATCTAAAACGTTAAGCACAACCATACAAGGATATCAATAATTCATCACACACAAATCTTTAAAGCAAACAAACTACTAAACTACACAAATAAATCTGTTAGAATCCCATGACAACGATTAGTTCATAATAAAACCGCTCGTCATCATGGGATTTGATGAAACCATGATGTTAAACAAAGTATGAATAAACACAATAATACTAGAATAAAGAGTTAAGAAAACAATCCCAAAATCCAAATTTGAATCTCTATCTCTGGCTCTCTCTGTGTTTTTCCAAGTACTGGCACGAAATACAATGATAAGATGTGTTTAAATAGGCTCTAGAAGACTTTTCCAGCAAGAAAATACCCTAATTACATCTTAAATTCGAAATAGGATAGAAAATAGGATTTTCCAGCATCACGCGCGCTGCCTGCGCGCTCCAGGCGCTGCCTGCGCCAAACCTTCTGCCGCACGCGCTGCCTGCGAGCTCCCACGTGCTGCCTGCACGCAGCCTTCTATCAGCCTGATTTTTCTGCTAGTTTCTTCGTTCTTGCTCCATTTACTTCCATTTCTTTTGCACTAGCTTCCCTCCTTCAATTCTAAGACACATGAAACTCTATGGTAGCATAAGAAATCACTCATTTCTTCATTCCAAACTAATAATCCACTCCAAAATCAACGAAAAACGCCAACCCTAGCCGAAATAGCTAAACCTACACAATTAACGAAAACATATCAAACACACCACATACTTGAGTCCAAGTCAATCAATTTAAGCCGAAATGAAGCGATCCAAGTGGATATAAAATCCACTTATCACACCCCCAAACTTAAACCGATGCTTGTCCTCAAGCATAAACAACTAAACATTAACTAAATAGTACCACTTCCGTAGGTGATCACGGTTGCATTTGGCATATGCAACAAGCCCTTTAAACCCTTAGGCAGCCCTAGTGGACGAGTAAGGTCTCGTAAGGGCCTATAGCGAATGTACCCACAAAATCCAGCTAACTAAACAATGCAAAAACAATGCAATGCATGAATGCAATATGAAAATGCAACGATCCGCTCGAACTAACCAAAACCAACTAGTAAGCAAATATCTCAAAGAATTCAACTAAATCCAAATAAAGCTCGACTAAGTCCCCGTATACTAACAATACATGAACAGAAACGTGCATATGTGTGATGCTCATCAGATATACTCCTAAAACTAGATCGAAATCATACCCATTCTTCGCCAAGACAATCACAAGTTTATAAATAGAATAGACGATAAACACTTCATAACCTAGGAACACCTCCATCTTCACTCGAGTTAGATAGGAATTCATGCTTTATTACTACAACTATAACACATACTACTATATACAATAACGCATGCTTATTTAACCATGCAATGGATGAGACCCCAAAAGGCTTATACAATAATACCCATGTAGCGAGCGTTAGGTTAGTGGATCCCAGACCATAAAAGCCTTAGGTAACTAGGCACAAAGTCCCCTAAAACTTAATTGATCGAGTATTAAAGAGCTCAACCTGGTTAATTTTGCATATAAACATCCACATAACTTTTTTCCTTCTTTTTTTCTGTTTTTTTTATATATGCAATCTGGAATGAGAATTCTCAATTCCAACCCTAGACAACTCATATAAATATGAGCCGGCTACTAGCCATTTGACGCCTAGCCATTAATAACAACTGGCATAAAATTCCTGTTTTCCCCCAAACTTAGACTTTAGTGTGCCTACTCTATCAAGGGAATAACGAAAATTCTAAATATAAACAAGTGCTTAAATCTCAAAACAACCAAACAAGCATGACTTCAACCTAGCCCAAAAGCAAACGACGAGACTGTGTAAAAATTTTGTTTGTAAAAATTTTGTTTCTGAGACATGCAAGTCAATTCCTAGGAACTATAAATCAACCCTCTACTCATCATTACCATAATCAATTAGACATCAACCTACCAATCAGAATTATCTCATCCTAAAGGATCATGAAATATGCATGCCATGCAAATGCAACTAGAATGGACTCACATGATATAAAAACTAAATAACAGAATGTCCTACATGAAACAAACATATATAATACACACGAACATGCATGAATTACTACTAATATGCAAAATATGATATCTTTATGAACACAATGACACATAAATAACTACATATACACTACTTATCCCCCAAACCACCCCCAAACTTAAAATATTCAATGTCCCCATTGAATGGAAGGTAATACAAGGGATAACAATAACGTACCTAATCATCGGCAGGATCACCCTCCTCGGGTGGGGAATCTGGTGGCGGGTACATAGCATGAGCTCCAAAAACATGCCAAGTTACCTCTACACCCTCCGCACGAAAATAGTAATCCAGAATTATGAAGAATTGGGGAAAATGCTCTTTTATTTGAAAGCAGGAAATCCATGGGTTGCCTCCCAGGAAGCGCTTTTGTTTAAATTCTTTAGCTAGACATGGCAATGGCTTTTTCTCTTGAAAATTTCTACACTGTATATCTATATGGCCATTTAATTATCTTTTCTGGGGCTACATCCTTGATGACAAGTTTCAGCCTTCTTTGCTCCTAAAAAGTGTCAGTAACATTGTTCTTTTCACTACCTGACAAGTTAGCAACAATAATAATAAGCAAAGTAGATGATTGACCCAAATATGCATACCTCAGGTGATCTGGTGGTTTAAGCTCAAGTTTGGAAGCTTCTTCAACATGATGGTTTTCATTATTAACTACCAAAGACTGATCAAGAATGGAAATAGACAAATTAGGAACGGAAGTGGGTGGTTCACCAACAGAAGTCTTAACAATAGACTTAGGATCAAAAGAAATATCTTCAAGTTGAATTTCATGCTTAGAACAAATAGCATTCAATTCCTCTAACATCTCATCAAAAGTAAAATTCCTATACAACTCATGAAGATCTTTATTACCCTCATACTTTAACAAAACATCTTTCTCAAGAAAAGACTCAATTGCATTATCCTCAATTTTTAACCATGTAAGAAACTCATCAATCATCACTTGAGAATCCCAAAGATCAGCCACACCTAATTCCTCATCTTCAGTATCAAACTTTCCTTGTAAAGCAACGTCTAATGTGTAACACCCCCAAATCCGGGGTCAGGGATCTGGTGGTTACGGTCTTACATCCATTCATAATACTTGACTTGAGTCCACAATAAATAAATCACATGCTGTGACCCCACAATAATTACCACTCACACACACAACAGTTATAGTCCCAGAGATGAAATTGAAATAAGTCTTACATTAAAGGGGTTTACGAATAAAAGTTATTACAATCCCAAAAGGATAACTTCATAGGTTTAAAAGTTTTGCCGTTGATTACATTAATTATACATATAGTTAAACAGGAAACAAAAGCTGTCTAACTATGCTACCTCAGCAATGGCGGCTAGCATCTCAGCGGGTAGTCCGGTGGGTCGGGTAACCTGCTTGCGCCGAGTGCGCCTGACGCGAGCCATCTGTCCTAGCTGTTGTTGTGACATAATATAAACAAAGCAAGGGTGAGCGAAAGCCCACCAACAAATATATAACTGAACGATAATTTAAAACAGTTCAAAGCTATCTTTTAAACCATATGCCATGCATTTACGGAAATGATGCCAGTATAATATGAACGATGAAGTTACAAGGTAACTGAAAGTATTTGTTTGAAGAAATATCTGCTACATCAAAGTAAGCGAGATATTCTTATTGTTATTAAGAAGAGGAACTTGCAAGAAAAGGTTGCAATTCCAGTTATGACACTTTTCCAACTCTGCCAACAGTAATCATGTTGCAGGAAATAAATAAATTTGGATGATGAACCAATGATGGAGTATTCACCGCGCCCGCTGTTCCAATCTTGATGATCAGTCGAGATCGTACAGCTCAATTTAGATTTACTACCGGTAGAAGGAAGAACTGACGGCTTTACTTGTATACCGCCTTGCTAGCTCTCCCCGGCCAACGGTTGGGCCAAGGGGATGGACCGGCGCTACTCGGCCTCTTACACGACTCCTAGTTCAAATAGAATTCATGATTCTGAATGTAACGTTCGTCCCCCTTTCCCCAAGTATAAGACTTGTTGATAAGACTCCACAAAGTTGTCGTATCTAGTTGGAAAGGAAAATTTACCAATATCTCCCAAGCTATTACTTGGTAACGGATATCAACTTGTTCCAGTAATCTTACCCCTCGAAAGATGAGAAGGTAAGCAACGACTTAATAAGTCAACAGCACCCGAGTTGCGGGTGAAGGGAATACTTTATGACCGGGAAGTCGACAAGATAAATAACATTTTCCAAGTAAGGTTCCATTATTATTAAGGAGATAGACTCAAAGAAGAATGATGTCTGAGAACCTTTCTTGATATAAGATTAATAATAATATGACTTCGAAATATTTTCTGTAATAATCGAAGAAGATAAACCTTATCGAGATTATTCTAAGTATGGAATAAATATTCAGAGAATATTTAATGAGTTAAAATATTTAACGAATATTTGGGAATATGAAAGAATATCTTTAATCAGAGTATTTCTCAAAATAATCCCTGAAGAAATATCAGGGGAATATTTATTGAATAAATAAATATTTAAATGAATATTCAAAACAATATTCATTAATTAATAAGACCTGAAAAGAATATTTAAGGTAATATTCATAATTAATTAGGAATTTAAATGAATATTCAAAAGTAATATTCATTTAATGAATAATATCCTAAATGAATATCAAGTAATATTCATTTAGTAATCCAAGCCTTAAGGAATATTCGAGATAATATTCGATAATTAAATCAAGCTTCAGATGAATATTAAAATAATATTCATCAAGTATTTAATATCTTAAATGAATATTCAAAAGTAATATTTATTTAATAAAATAATAATCTAAAAGAATATCCAAATAATATTCATTTAACAGTCTCATCTTTAGAAGAATATTTGAAATAACAGTCGATAATCAATTCGACTCTGAATGAATATTGAGAAGTATTATTCGTTGAATAGTTAAATTCAAATAATTATTTGAAGTAAGGATCGTTAAAATAATCAGTCTCGAACGAATATTCAAATAATATTCGTCGCCCAAATAATAGAAAATATTTACTTAAATATTTTCTCCCGAGGTAATCTCGATATATCAAGAAATATTGACTCCCGGTCTATATTTGACAAATAAAGATGTATACGCCCTTCTATGAGGGTCTTATAATAACCGGCTTATAACTATCTAGCTTATAAGCCAACAATAACATTCAGGGAACAAGTATATCAATTCAACTTGAAAGTAGGCATGCATGCAATGGCATATGTATAACAGCAATCATATATATATATTTATTCAATCACAACAACAGCCTAAAAGAAGGGAATTGAAACTTGCCTGGTAGTCGAGTACGGTAAGGGGTAGTGGTAGCGGGTCCCGGTTCAGCCTGGTGATCTATAAATAGCCAAGGCATTCGGGATTAATCACTTAACATATTAAAAGTTAAGTTATACTTAAATCGAAACACGTTCTCGAGTTATCTCGTTATACCCCTTTTAGTGGACTACTTATTATCGCTGATCCGACCCGACATTCGTTCGTTAATACGACATGTCACTGCACTTATACTTGGGACATACTTAAGTCATATGAGTTCTAAGGTCGATCGTTACGAACCAATATTTTACTCCGAGTTTTATCGCCCGTTTTCTAAGTGTTTTACCAAAGTTATAAAAGAGTCGTCTTTTAGGGGTTCGTTCGCGTTTAACCTTGACTCGAACATTTTTAATAAATCGAAAAATGCTCATTTTGACATACGGTTTTCTTTCACACCTTCCTTCTTACCCCTAGTATTTATTTACCAAGATTCGCCATGACGTTACATAGCTTACGAGGGTTCAATTTCAGTTACGAACTTTCATTTACGGATTCGAACTACTTTTAGTAATTTGGTCATAAATCCTAAACCGTAAGTCCGTTTCACGTGATCTTTATATCAAAACAAAGCTTAGAACATTACCTATCCTATCATGGCAGATAAGGTCTCTGGACAGTAGGGGTTTGACATGGAAAATGGCATAAAAAACATGGTATTGTAAAATCGGGCATTATAACGGCTGTAAATCGAATATCTATCAATTTCGAATCTTCCCATAAACATAGCATCCAACCCAAACAACATATACATGACTTATACACATGAACTGAGGCCAAGCAATGCCTTTCCGTTCATCTAGCTATTTACATCATTAATCCAAAATCCATACATAATCATGCTTATAACTTTAACATAACCATAACTAAGTTATAACTATCAAAAACATGCTTAAATCTCAAACAAGGGTTAGGGTTTCAAGAGCTTTATACCTTCCTTAGATAGTGATATAGCCTTACTAAGCCTTTTATTGTCCTTAGGTGTGGTTATGCTTGCTATATCAACCATGAAAAATCAAGAAAACCAAGTTAGTTCAAGAAGAACACTATTCATGCTCCTCTTGAATGATTTATTTGAAAATGGAAATGGATGAGTTTGAAGCTAAGATTTTGAGGAGATAAGTTTTATGAAATGTAAGACTCGCCTTAATTATTTCAAGAACAAACAATGGTGGGAAGGTTGAGTTTGGATTTGGAATTAATGGAAAGGGCCGAATGGTTGTTTATGGGGGGGGGGAAGAGAGTTGCTTGGTTTCTTTTGATTTTGTGTTTTAATCTCCTTTACTCTCATCCACTTACAACATAATATCTTGCAAAAGTCACTTTAATAAAGTGGTGAGGTGTTGGATGCTCAAATGGCAAGACATGTGTTGGTTTTGTGGTGGTTAATGCTTAACTAGGTAGTTACTTGCTAAGTACTTGGTTCTTCCTCTAAGGTGCTAGTTCCTTGCTTCTAGTTTAGTTACTAGATATTTATACTAGTAGCTTGCACAAGACTCTTGCTTCCTCTGCTTGTTTCTGTGTCCGGTTATTACCCGTTTCGATTTATCGTTCGTGAGAATATTTCACGGATTTCTAATTAGGGTTTACCGGGAATCCTCTTTAATATTAATACTTTCATTCTCCATCTTTCATTCTAACTTTCCATTTTATATTCCTTTAATCCATTCGTTAATTACTTAAGGCTATCAGTGTCCAGGGAACTCTCGGAGAAAATAAAAGTGCGGTTTTTCAGAATCCGACAGCTTTTACATACACTTATTTTCCCCCTGGATCACTAATACGAACTCGGAAATCCGTTCCGAATACTTCTATATAGTGTCGTCTCATATTATTATATACTCCCACCAAAACACTATTCATTCTGTATTCTTTACTTGTTCTCTTAGGGTTGTATAATTGTCCGTATTCTCTTTCGATCGTTCCTTAACCTTTTTACGGAGCTACTGGATTAATCGTTATCGATCTGGATGACATGAGAGTATTCTCTTGCTTGAAGTTGCCATATCTTATTCCCTTAGAAGATAGATTATTCTTACCTATGTTGTCACCCTTTAGCATTCTTCAAGACATAAACATAATAAAGTCGAATTCCATTCATTCTTTCCCAAATATCAATTATTACATTGTAGCCATATCCACTATTCATTCTTACATCATTAAATACATAAAAGTTTTAATTCCACCCAAAATCTGGGTTCTTACAGTCTCCCCTCCTTAAAAGGATTCCGTCCCGGAATCAGTTTGAAAACAAGTGGGGGTACTTCTCTTGCATTGCGCTTTCAAGTTCCCAGGTGGATTCTTCTACATTGTGGTTCTGCCACAAAACTCTGACTAGCTGAATGACCTTGTTTCGGAGCACTTGTTCTTTCCGGTCTATGATTTCCACAGGTTGCTCTACATAGGTCAGGTCTGGTTGCATGTCCACTTGCTCATACTCTACAATATGCTTTGCATCCGGATTATACTTCCTCAGCATCGAAACATGGAACACATTGTGCACCTGCTGTAGATTCGGGGGCAATGCGAGTTCATAAGCTAGTTCCCCAATCCGTCTCAAGATCTCAAATGGTCCAATGTATCTGGGACTCAGCTTTCCTTTCTTCCCAAATCTCATTAAACCTTTCCAAGGTGACACTTTCAAGAACACTAGGTCCCCTACCTCGTATTCCTTGCCTTTCCGAGCTAAGTCGGCATATTTCTTTTGTCGATCCTGGGCTGCTACCAACCGTCCTCTGATTAGATCTACTGCATCTTTAGTTCGTTGGACCACTTCGGGCCCGAGCATCTTTCGCTCTCCAACTTCATCCCAATACAAGGGAGATCGACATTTTCTTCCATAAAGGGCCTCATAAGGTGGCATCCCAATGCTTGAATGATAACTGTTATTATAGGAGAACTCAACCAATGGCAAGTGATCATCCCAACTTCCTTTGAAGTCTATCGCGCAGACTCTCAACATATCCTCTAGCGTTTGGATGGTCCTTTCACTTTGCCCATCTGTCTGGGGGTGGTAGGCTGTGCTCATGTTCAGCCGGGTCCCTACACATTCTTGAAAACTTCTCCAAAACCTGGAGTTAAATCTAGGATCTCGATCGGATACTATTGCGACTGGGACTCCATGTCGCGCCACTATCTCTTTTAAGTAGATGTCCACTAGTCTATCGACCGTGTACCTTTCGTTGATCGGGAGGAAGTGAGCCGATTTCGTCAGTCGATCTACAACTACCCATATGGTGTCATGATTAGCCTTGGTCCTGGGTAAACCTACTACGAAATCCATGGCTATATGTTCCCATTTCCATTCTGGAATCTCTAAGGGATGTAGAAGTCCGCTGGGTTTCTGGTGCTCTGCCTTCACTCGTTGGCAGGTCAAGCATCTGCTTACCCACTCGGCTACGTCCTTTTTCATATTGGGCCACCAGTAATACTCCTTCAAATCCCTATACATTTTAGTGCTACCGGGGTGCACTGAGTATCTTGAGCTGTGTGCCTCATTTAAAATCTCATCCTTGAGCTCCTGAACATTTGGGATCCATATCCTGTATGTGTACCTCATGATCCCTTCCTTGTCTCTTTCGCACTTAATTTCCTCCCTGGTCATTAGCTCTTCTGTGGAGTTCTTTTCTTCCTCCATCATCCGTTCCTGGCACAGTCTAATCTTTTCTAGCAATGGAGGTTGGATTCTAATTTCCATCAACTTTTCTTGGCCCTCTCCAGGTAACTTAACCTCGATTTCCAACTTCTCAAAATCCTTCACTAGCTCTTTCTCTGAAGTTATCATCTTGAGCTTCTCTTTCCGACTAAGGGCGTCAGCCACCACATTGGCTTTGCCCGGGTGATAGCGAATTTCACAGTCGTAATCCTTGATTAACTCTAACCACCTCCTCTGGCGCATGTTAAGCTCTTTCTGAGTGAAAATGTATTTGAGGCTCTTATGGTCTGTGTAAATCTCGCATTTTTCCCCATACAGGTAGTGTCTCCAAATCTTTAAAGCGAAGACTATGGCTGCTAGTTCTAGATCATGCGTGGGATATCTGACTTCATAATCCTTCAATTGCCTAGACGCATACGCTATTACCTTGCCGTGCTGCATAAGCACGCATCCCAGTCCTTTATGCGAAGCATCACTGTAAATCACGAAATCTCCTTTTCCATCAGGTAATGCCAGCACTGGGGCTGTCACCAGCCTCTTCTTTAACTCTTGGAAACTCTTCTCGCAATTCTCAGTCCATTCAAATTTCTCGATTTTACGGGTAAGTCGAGTTAATGGAGCTGCGAGTTTCGTAAAGTCTTGGACAAATCTCCTGTAATATCCGGCCAGTCCAATGAAACTCCTCACCTCGGTTGGAGTAGTTGGCCGTTCCCAGTTTGAAACTGCTTCTATCTTGGAGGGGTCAACCAACACTCCTTCTCTATTGATCACGTGCCCTAAGAATTGTACCTTATTTTTCCAAAACTCACACTTGGAGAACTTGGCATATAACTGCTCCTTCCTCAGTATTTCTAAGGTTATCCTTAAATGTTCAGCGTGTTCTGCCTCTGTCTTTGAGTAGATGAGAATATCATCAATGAAAACTATCACGAATTTGTCCAAATATTCCTTGAACACCCTATTCATTAGGTCCATGAAGGCTGCTGGGGCGTTGGTCAATCCAAATGACATAACTAGGAACTCATAATGTCCATATCTGGTGCGGAATGCAGTCTTCGGGATATCCCCAGGTTTGATTTTCAGTTGGTGATATCCCGTTCTCAAATCAATCTTAGAGAAGTATTCAGCTCCTCTTAGCTGGTCAAACAAATCGTCTATCCTGGGCAATGGATACTTATTCTTTATGGTTAGCTTGTTCAATTCTCTGTAGTCGATGCATAACCTCATACTTCCATCTTTTTTCTTAACAAACAACACTGGTGCGCCCCAAGGTGACACACTGGGCCTTATCATGCCCTTATCCAACAATTCCTGTAATTGTTCAGCTAGCTCCTTCATTTCTACGGGGGCTAATCGGTACGGGGCCTTCGAAACTGGCGCCGTCCCCGGGGCTAACTCGATGGCAAACTCAATTACCCTATCAGGTGGTAGTCCGGGAAGATCTTGTGGGAACACGTCCTCGAACTCATTAACTACCAGAATGTCTTGTAATCTTGGCACTTCCTTCTGAGTATCTATAACGTAGGCTAAATAAGCCTCGTTCCCTTTTCGTAACAATCTCTTGGTTTGCGCCATGGTCAGAATTTTCTGGGCCTGTCGCATCCCCTTAAACACTATTTCTTTCTTCCCTGGGGTTTTCAACTTAACCTTTTTCCCTTTACAATCTATCTGCGCATCATTGCGAGACAACCAATCCATACCCAAAATGACATCGAATTCCCCTAGCTTAAAAGGAATTAAATCGACATAGAAGGATCGTCCTCCTATTTCTAGCTTACAATCGGGGTGAATTTGATTAACCGGTACGATTACCTGATTAGCTATTTCTACTAGTAAGGAATCTCTTAGTTGCTGGGTTTTAAGTTTCAACTTATGCGCAAAATCTCTAGATATAAAAGACTTAGTTGCTCCTGAATCAAATAAGACATTTGCACTGACTGAATTGAGAGAAAAAGTACCTGCTATCACATCTGTGTCCCTCACGGCATCTTGTACTGACATATTGAAAGTCCTAGCAGTTGGTGGCCTATTTGAGGCAACCTTGCTTGCTCCTGATGCTGCTGGTTTGTTCTTTGGGCAATCCTTCCTCATGTGCCCTCGCTGTCCACACTGGAAACAGGTTGTGCTGTTAGGGATGACCGTGGTGCAAGCGGTAGCATAATGCCCAGCTCGCCCACACTTATAACAGTTTATCTGCTTCAGGTTGCACACCCCGGAGTGCCTCTTCCCACAAGTGGCACACAATGGCAATGGAGGTCGAGAAGGGTTGGAACGGGACATTCCTGATTGGTGGCCGCCCTGGCTCACACTCACACTCGCAGATGATTTAAACCCTACACTCCTCCCTGGTAGGGAAACCGCTCCTCGATTAAACTTGGTTGGGGGTTTTCCTCCAGCGGATCTTCCGCCCATACTAACATGCTTTCTCTTTATCCCCCCTTTCTCTCTCTCTCTCTCTGCATCTGATCACTACCAGCCTCCACAATGGTTGCCTTCTGCACCAAGGTGGCATAATCTGTAATCTCTAAAATAGCCACCCTATTCTGGATCCACTGTTTCAGCCCTTGTTGAAACCTGTTAGCTTTCTTCTCTTCTGTGTCTACAAACTCTGGCACAAATCTTGATAGCTCAGTAAATTTAGCCTCATAGTCAGCCACTGACATATTGTTCTGTTTCAGTTCCAAGAACTTAAGTTCCATCTGGGTTTTCATGAACTTCGGGAAGTACTTCTCCAGGAATAATTGTTTGAACCTTTCCCAGGCTATGACAGCATCAGTCTCCATGTTTTTCTTGGCTTCCCACCAATAATTGGCCTCTCCCTTTAGTAGGTAAGTAGCAAAAACAGTCTTCTGAGCCTCATTGATACTCAGAATCTCAAAAGACTTTTCCATTTCTTTGATCCAGGCCCTCGCCTCAACGGGATCAGCCGATCCGTGGAACTCTGGGGGCTTAAGGGACTTAAAGGCCCTAAAGGAATTTGCCACTGAAGCGTTGTTGCTTGGTGGTGGTTGGGGGTATTGGTTCAAATTCTGCCTAAGTAGATCCATAAACTGGCCCATGGGGTTTCCGCCCTGGTTCTCCCCTTCCTGTTCTACTTCAGTTTCTCCACCCTCTATTTCCCTTTCAAATTCTTCAGAGTACAGGGGTTCATCCTCTGCTCCATACTGGGAATCTTCTTGCTCATTATAGTCCTGATCTTGTTCCTCACTACTTTCACGGTTTTCCTCGTGTTGGTTGTGACTCTCTTGGTCAGTAGATTCGCGGGGGTTAGCCCTAGTGCCCATTCGTCTTGGAGGCATTTTACTGAAAATTTGGAAAGTTATACATTAGGTTCACTGATCTGTTTTAAAGGATTTTTTTTTCCTTGCACAATTCTTTACATGATTGGGTTTAAAATCCCACAGTTTTATATCTCATGGCAACTTAATCGAAAAGTAATACATATGCTAATAAACTCGTGATCACTTCCCAACAAAATTGTAATGACTGAAATGGAAACAAATATATACCAGGTACCGAAAAGGTACAACATCCGAGTTACAACGATAGTTTAAAGTACAGCCATCCTAACAACAACAACAAGTCAAAAGTGAAATATGCTGTCTATCTGTCTAGTCTGCAAAAAGGGAAAACAAGTACAAGAAAACCATCCCTACAAAAGCCGGCACTACTATGTCCGTACATGACTAGACAACTAGACCACTGCATCACTACATCTGAAATCAGCCGCCACGACGAAACATCCTCCGAACCCTCCCCATGGCGATGCGGAAAACCTCCTCAGCCTCTGCTCTGTCTA
The DNA here is from genome assembly GCA_036435485.1 of Saposhnikovia divaricata. Taxonomy (NCBI): domain Eukaryota; kingdom Viridiplantae; phylum Streptophyta; class Magnoliopsida; order Apiales; family Apiaceae; genus Saposhnikovia; species Saposhnikovia divaricata. The sequence goes on along the minus strand of CM071596.1, from coordinate 160,144,104 downwards.
CCCTACCATGCCCATCAGTAGGCAACTGTCGCACCCTCACCCGAGCCCTCAGCTCGATGCGGGTCACAGCCCTATACCCAACTCTGTCACTGATAGTCCTCCTGCCCTGCACCCTCATCCGGGCGGCTCTCTCTGCTGCTAACTCACTCCTAGACTCTGCCAACCTGGCATCTGCCACAGACAACTCTCTATAAAGCCCGTTCACATTCAAGTTGTGAACACATACTGGGACTCCTCCTATCGGGGCATGAGGTGGGGTGGATGGCTCAGCTGGAGCGGCAGTCTCTGTCTGCTGGGGCTCTGGGGTAAGCTCCTCAAACTCGTCTGGGTAGGGGCTCACAGGTAGTGGTGGTGGGGTAGGGGCTCTCTCAACAGGGAGGAGTGGCACAAAAAGTCCAGAACTCCCTACAGCACCAACTACTGGCTCATCTATATCTCCCTCAACACCCTCATATACCGGCACCACCTGATCCGTGGTCATGTCAGTGTCATCTCCCATAGTCCTGAACTCAGTCACAACCCAATAATCATCATCCTCAACCACTAACTCAGCATCCTGTCCTGTCTGGATCCCCTCCGGGTCCTCCTCCCCCTCAGTCTCAACAACATCTGTGTCAGCATCATCCTGGACCTCCTCAGGGTCCTCCTCCTCAGACTCGATCACATCAGTATCAGCCTCAACCTGGACCTCCTCAGCGTCCTCCTCCTCAGGCTCAGTATCCTCCTCAGGCAAGTGCTCATAGTATGGGTCCCTAGTCCGGAACATGTCCTCATCATGCTGTCTCGCAGCTGCCTCCTGGGCCGACAAGTCGCTCGCCTACACAAGACGAACTATGTTACTATCATGATACTTAAAAAGTTCCCGTAAGGGTTTTAGGTGAACCTGGCAAGGGTTCTTATTATATTATTGAATTTATTATTATATAACGTCGTATCATCTCTTGGGATATATAACTCTCGCTTTGATACCATCTCTGTAACACCCCCAGATCCGGGGTCAGGGATCTGGTGGTTACGGTCTTACATCCATTCATAATACTTGACTTGAGTCCACAATAAATAAATCACATGCTGTGACCCCACAATAATTACCACTCACACACACAACAGTTATTGTCCCAGAGATGAAATTGAAATAAGTCTTACATTAAAGGGGTTTACGAATAAAAGTTATTACAATCCCAAAAGGATAACATCATAGGTTTAAAAGTTTTGCCGTTGATTACATTAATTATACATATAGTTAAACAGGAAACAAAAGCTGTCTAACTATGCTACCTCAGCAATGGCGGCTAGCATCTCAGCGGGTAGTCCGGTGGGTCGGGTAACCTGCTTGCGCCGAGTGCGCCTGACGCGAGCCATCTGTCCTAGCTGTTGTTGTGACATAATATAAACAAAGCAAGGGTGAGCGAAAGCCCACCAACAAATATATAACTGAACGATAATTTAAAACAGTTCAAAGCTATCTTTTAAACCATATGCCATGCATTTACGGAAATGATGCCAGTATAATATGAACGATGAAGTTACAAGGTAACTGAAAGTATTTGTTTGAAGAAATATCTGCTACATCAAAGTAAGCGAGATATTCCTATTGTTATTAAGAAGAGGAACTTGCAAGAAAAGGTTGCAATTCCAGTTATGACACTTTTCCAACTCTGCCAACAGTAATCATGTTGCAGGAAATAAATAAATTTGGATGATGAACCAATGATGGAGTATTCACCGCGCCCGCTGTTCCAATCTTGATGATCAGTCGAGATCGTACAGCTCAATTTAGATTTACTACCGGTAGAAGGAAGAACTGACGGCTTTACTTGTATACCGCCTTGCTAGCTCTCCCCGACCAACGGTTGGGCCAAGGGGATGGACCGGCGCTACTCGGCCTCTTACACGACTCCTAGTTCAAATAGAATTCATGATTCTGAATGTAACGTTCGTCCCCCTTTCCCCAAGTATAAGACTTGTTGATAAGACTCCACAAAGTAGTCGTATCTAGTTGGAAAGGAAAATTTACCAATATCTCCCAAGCTATTACTTGGTAACGGATATCAACTTGTTCCAGTAATCTTACCCCTCGAAAGATGAGAAGGTAAGCAACGACTTAATAAGTCAACAGCACCCGAGTTGTGGGTGAAGGGAATACTTTATGACCGGGAAGTCGACAAGATAAATAACATTTTCCAAGTAAGGTTCCCTTATTATTAAGGAGATAGACTCAAAGAAGAATGATGTCTGAGAACCTTTCTTGATATAAGATTAATAATAATATGACTTCGAAATATTTTCTGTAATAATCGAAGAAGATAAACCTTATCGAGATTATTCTAAGTATGGAATAAATATTCAGAGAATATTTAATGAGTTAAAATATTTAACGAATATTTGGGAATATGAAAGAATATCTTTAATCAGAGTATTTCTCAAAATAATCCCTGAAGAAATATCAGGGGAATATTTATTGAATAAATAAATATTTAAATGAATATTCAAAACAATATTCATTAATTAATAAGACCTGAAAAGAATATTTAAGGTAATATTCATAATTAATTAGGAATTTAAATGAATATTCAAAAGTAATATTCATTTAATGAATAATATCCTAAATGAATATCAAGTAATATTCATTTAATAATCCAAGCCTTAAGGAATATTCGAGATAATATTCGATAATTAAATCAAGCTTCAGATGAATATTAAAATAATATTCATCAAGTATTTAATATCTTAAATGAATATTCAAAAGTAATATTTATTTAATAAAATAATAATCTAAAAGAATATCCAAATAATATTCATTTAACAGTCTCATCTTTAGAAGAATATTTGAAATAACAGTCGATAATCAATTCGACTCTGAATGAATATTGAGAAGTATTATTCGTTGAATAGTTAAATTCAAATAATTATTTGAAGTAAGGATCGTTAAAATAATCAGTCTCGAACGAATATTCAAATAATATTCGTCGCCCAAATAATAGAAAATATTTACTTAAATATTTTCTCCCGAGGTAATCTCGATATATCAAGAAATATTGACTCCCGGTCTATATTTGACAAATAAAGATGTATACGCCCTTCTATGAGGGTCTTATAATAACCGGCTTATAACTGATATATAACTATCTAGCTTATAAGCCAACAATAACATTCAGGGAACAAGTATATCAATTCAACTTGAAAGTAGGCATGCATGCAATGGCATATGTATAACAGCAATCATATATATATATTTATTCAATCACAACAACAGCCTAAAAGAAGGGAATTGAAACTTGCCTGGTAGTCGAGTACGGTAAGGGGTAGTGGTAGCGGGTCCCGGTTCAGCCTGGTGATCTATAAATAGCCAAGGCATTCGGGATTAATCACTTAACATATTAAAAGTTAAGTTATACTTAAATCGAAACACGTTCTCGAGTTATCTCGTTATACCCGTTTTAGTGGACTACTTATTATCGCTGATCCGACCCGACATTCGTTCGTTAATACGACATGTCACTGCACTTATACTTGGGACATACTTAAGTCATATGAGTTCTAAGGTCGATCGTTACGAACCAATATTTTACTCCGAGTTTTATCGCCCGTTTTCTAAGTGTTTTACCAAAGTTATAAAAGAGTCGTCTTTTAAGGGTTCGTTCGCGTTTAACCTTGACTCGAACATTTTTAATAAATCGAAAAATGCTCATTTTGACATACGGTTTTCTTTCACACCTTCCTTCTTACCCCTAGTATTTATTTACCAAGATTCGCCATGACGTTACATAGCTTACGAGGGTTCAATTTCAGTTACGAACTTTCGTTTACGGATTCGAACTACTTTTAGTAATTTGGTCATAAATCCTAAACCGTAAGTCCGTTTCACGTGATCTTTATATCAAAACAAAGCTTAGAACATTACCTATCCTATCATGGCAGATAAGGTCTCTGGACAGTAGGGTTTTGACATGGAAAATGGCATACAAAACATGGTATTGTAAAATCGGGCATTATAACGGCTGTAAATCGAATATCTATCAATTTCGAATCTTCCCATAAATATAGCATCCAACCCAAACAACATATACATGACTTATACACATGAACTGAGGCCAAGCAATGCCTTTCCGTTCATCTAGCTATTTACATCATTAATCCAAAATCCATACATAATCATGCTTATAACTTTAACATAACCATAACTAAGTTATAACTATCAAAAACATGCTTAAATCTCAAACAAGGGTTAGGGTTTCAAGAGCTTTATACCTTCCTTAGATAGTGATATAGCCTTACTAAGCCTTGTATGGTCCTTAGGAGTGGTTATGCTTGCTATATCAACCATGAAAAATCAAGAAAACCAAGTTAGTTCAAGAAGAACACTATTCATGCTCCTCTTGAATGATTTATTTGAAAATGGAAATGGATGAGTTTGAAGCTAAGATTTTGAGGAGATAAGTTTTATGAAATGTAAGACTCACCTTAATTATTTCAAGAACAAACAATGGTGGGAAGGTTGAGTTTGGATTTGGAATTAATGGAAAGGGCCGAATGGTTGTTTATGGGGGGGGGGGGAAGAGAGTTGCTTGGTTTCTTTTGATTTTGTGTTTTAATCTCCTTTACTCTCATCCACTTACAACATAATATCTTGCAAAAGTCACTTTAATAAAGTGGTGAGGTGTTGGATGCTCAAATGGCAAGACATGTGTTGGTTTTGTGGTGGTTAATGCTTAACTAGGTAGTTACTTGCTAAGTACTTGGTTCTTCCTCTAAGGTGCTAGTTCCTTGCTTCTAGTTTAGTTACTAGATATTTATACTAGTAGCTTGCACAAGACTCTTGCTTCCTCTGCTTGTTTCTGTGTCCGGTTATTACCCGTTTCGATTTATCGTTCGTGAGAATATTTCACGGATTTCTAATTAGGGTTTACCGGGAATCCTCTTTAATATTAATACTTTCATTCTCCATCTTTCATTCTAACTTTCCATTTTATATTCCTTTAATCCATTCGTTAATTACTTAAGGCTATCAGTGTCCAGGGAACTCTCGGAGAAAATAAAAGTGCGGTTTTTCAGAATCCGACAGCTTTTACATACACTTATTTTCCCCCTGGATCACTAATACGAACTCGGAAATCCGTTCCGAATACTTCTATATAGTGTCGTCTCATATTATTATATACTCCCACCAAAACACTATTCATTCTGTATTCTTTACTTGTTCTCTTAGGGTTGTATAATTGTCCGTATTCTCTTTCGATCGTTCCTTAACCTTTTTACGGAGCTACTGGATTAATCGTTATCGATCTGGATGACATGAGAGTATTCTCTTGCTTGAAGTTGCCATATCTTATTCCCTTAGAAGATAGATTATTCTTACCTATGTTGTCACCCTTTAGCATTCTTCAAGACATAAACATAATAAAGTCGAATTCCATTCATTCTTTCCCAAATATCAATTATTACATTGTAGCCATATCCACTATTCATTCTTACATCATTAAATACATAAAAGTTTTAATTCCACCCAAAATCTGGGTTCTTACATAATGGATTCGACTTCAACATCTGATCAAACGCTTTATTCTGGCCAGTATCAACCCCTTCCACTCTAAATCACTCTTCATTCTCCGCAGGAAATTTCATGGCCTTGAACACATTAAAAGAGACAGTCTGATCTTGCACTCTCATTGTGATCTCTCCTTTCTGAACATCTATCAAAGTACGGCCAGTAGCGAGAAAAGGCCTTCCCAAGATGATGGGAATCTTCTTATCTTCTTCAAAATCAAGAATCACGAAATCTGTAGGGAATATGAGCTTATCAACTTTTACCAAAACATCTTCCATAATACCTCTAGGATATGTGATCGACCGATCAGCCAGCTGTAAAGAGATATTTATAGGTTTAGGATCAGGTAGACCAAGTTGCATGAAAACAGACAGAGGCGTTAGATTGATACTAGCTCCCAAGTCACACAAACAATTATTGAAGGATAAGTTGCCAATAGTGCACGGGATGGTGAAACTTCCCAGATCCTTAAGCTTCGGTGGCAATTTCTGCTGCAGAACCGCACTACACTCCTCTATCAAAGCAACAGTTTCCAATTCCTCGAGTTTCAGCTTCCATGATAGAATACCCTTCATGAACTTTGCATAGCTCGGCATCTGTTCAAGAGCTTCCGCAAAAGGTATGTTGATGTGCAATTTCTTGAAGACGTCCAAAAATTTCTGAAATTGCTTTTCTTGACTTTTTTGCAAGCATTGAGGATATGGAGGAGAAGGATAGATCTGATTGTTCTTTGAATTCTGCTCCAGAGTAATCTTTTCAGCAGACTTCTTACTCTTTTCCACTTCACCGTTCAACTAATCAGCCACCAAGTCAGATTTCTCAATTTCCGACGCTGCAGATTTTTCAATCTGCTGATTCTTAATTTCTTCTTCTTCCTTAGCTGCTGATTTAGGATCTGTTGTAACCTTCCCAGATCTTAAAGTAACTACCTTCACCTGATCTTTGACTTCTCTCTTGCCTGGATTAGCCTCCGTATCACTAGGAAGAGATCCCCGTGGTCTGTTAAGTAAGGCACTTGCAATTTGCCCTATCTGATTATTCAACCTCTTTAAAGATACTGCCTGGCTTTTAACCATTAACCTCAATTCATCCAATTCAGATTTTTCAGAAGGTGACTGCCCTGTACCTGCATGAGGCTGCTATTGAAATCCCGGAGGTTGGAATTGTTGCCTTGGAGCATACTTCTGCTGATAACCTTGATTGAATGGCCTCGGTTGCTAACACTGAAACTGCTGATAAGGCTGCTGTGATTGTTGAGCACCTTGATTGTTGCTCCAGCTGAAATTAGGATGATTCCGGTTGTTCGAATGATAGGTAGCTGGAGCTGGTTGCGAAGGACGCTGAAAGTTGCTTACAAACTGTGCCGATTCAAAAGAGATAGCACACTGATTTGTATCATGTGTACCAGCACAAAGCTCACACACACTAGCCACCTGCTGAACTCCATAGTTGGTCAAAGAATCCACCTTCATAATTAGAGCCTTCAACTGAGCTGCAATAGCTGTAGCTGCATCCACTTCAAGAATTCCTACTACTTTGCCTTGAGATAGTCTCTGAGTTGGATTCTAATATTCATTAGTAGCCATCGTCTCAATTAGCTCATACGCTTCCGCATAGCTTTTTTCCTATAAAGCTCAACCTGATGCTGCATCTAGCAAAGGTCTAGATTGTGCTCCCAACCCATTGTAGAAACCATTAATTACCATCCAGTCAGGCATACCATGATGAGGACACTTTCTAAGCATCTCCTTGTAGCATTCCCAAGCTTCACATAAAGATTCACCAGATTGCTGTGCAAATTGAGTAAGAGCGTTCCTTATTGCTGTTGTTTTAGCCATAGGGAAGAATTTAGTAAGAAACTTCTAAGCAAGATCCTCCCATGTAGTAATGGAACCGGCTGGTAGATAGTGTAACCAACCCTTAGCTTTATCCCTTAACGAGGATGGGAAAAGTCTCAATTTGATAGCATATTCCGACATACCGTTGAACTTATAAGTGTCGCAAATCTCAATGAAATCCTGGATGTGCATATTAGGATCTTCCGTAGGAGCACCCCCAAACTGAACTGAATTCTGCACCATCTGAATCGTGCTAGGCTTGATTTCAAAGGTATTAGCTGCAATAGCTGGCCTGACAATACTAGATTGGATGTCATTGATTTTCGGCTGAGAATAGTCCTTCAAAGCCTTAGTTTTTGCTGCTGCTCGATCACCCATCTCTACTATTGTTTCAAGTTCCTCTTCTCTTTTATTTGTGACTAGATCTACGTCTTCCAGTTTACTAGTTTGAGAACGTGTTCGCATACACGCTCAAGTACCTGAAAAACACAGAACAAACAAGATAAGTAAGTAGACAATCCGAGTCAACGAACTTTAACGAACACTGATGACAAGCACATAAACTAAAAATAAAACACCGATGATCCCCGGCAGCGGCGCCAAAAACTTGGTCACACAAAATCATGCAAGCGTACATGGTCACAAGTAATATAGATATAAGTCAAGTTCGTTCCCACAGAGATCTGGTTTAGGTATTAATTCAATTAATGTACCTATGTAAAAATGTATGGTTTTTACTCACTGCTAAGACAATTAACAAGATTGGGTTTTGATTAGATAAATTTAACTAAGAAGCAATTTAACAAAACTAAGAATTACTTAACTAAGGAGAATTAAACTCAAGTTAATTATATGAGAATAACATTGGATCCTAACTTCATTAAATACTTCGCTTAGAGTTCACGCCTTTAATCAAAGTATGTGACGGTTATGATATATGATCGGACAACACGAAACAAGTATCCGTTACTTCTCAGTATACGAATACCAAACTAAACATACATCCACAAAAGAGATAGAAGATGGGTAGACACCAATTATGTTTAGACCATATATCTCTATAAGATTTGAAAATATAACGGATGAAGCACAAGTTATCCATATTGATCACATAGGGTAGCATAATATATCTCTATTTACGGTACAAGTCATGATGTCAAAACATACATAATCCTATGAAAGCATGGCAAGTTCTAAATCTCAAGATCCACTCTCGCTTCACAAGAGATTAACAATTTAGATGTTAGCTACTCATCTAAAACATTAAGCACAACCATACAAGGATATCAATAATTCATCACACATAAATCTTTAAAGCAAACAAACTACTAAACTACATAAATAAATCCGTTAGAATCCCATGACAATGATTAGTTCATAATCGAACCGCTCGTCATCATGGGATTTGATGAAACCATGATGTTAAACAAAGTATGAATAAACACAATAATACTAGAATAAAGAGTTAAGAAAACAATCCCAAAATCCAGAGTATCGCCTAATTTAGAAGAATACAAAAGTAGATCTAGATTTCCGATTGCTGTCACGATCTTCGAAATCCATCTCCAAGTCTGAATCTCTATCTCTGGCTCTCTCTGTGTTTTTCTAAGTACTGGCACGAATTACAATGATAAGATGTGTTTAAATAGGCCCTAGAAGACTTTTCCACCAAGAAAATACCATAATTACATCTTAAATTTGAAACAAGATAGAAAATAAGATTTTTCAACATCACGGGCGCTGCCTGCGCGCTCCAGGCGCTGCCTGCGCCCAACCTTCTGCCACACGCGCTGCCTGCGCGCTCCCACGCGCTGCCTGCGCGCAGCCTTCTGTCAGCCTGATTTTTCTGCTAGTTTCTTCGTTCTTGCTCCATTTACTTCCATTTCTTTTGTACTAGCTTCCCTCCTTCAATTCTAAGACACATGAAACTCCATGGTAGCATAAGAAATCACTCCTTTCTTCATTCCAAACTAATAATCCACTCCAAAATCAATGAAAAACGCCAATCCTAGCCGAAATAGCTAAACCTGCACAATTAACGAAAACATATCAAACACACCACATACTTGAGTCCAAGTCAATCAATTTAAGCCAAAATGAAGCGATCCAAGTGGATATAAAATCCACTTATCAATAACTCATGTAAGCGATTACAATCATGTAAAACCTAAATTGTGTTTATATAACGTACACAGCTGCACTATCAATTACAAGATATTCTAAATCAATTACATACAACTCTGAATGCATATCTTGCATGATAGCTGCCTTCCTATAATTTAGGAAATGACATATCAATCTTCCTTGATCTCTGGACTGATGAAAATCTTAATGTAATCCTGATCAGCTCACAATCCTGATAACACCCTAATACAGACGTTGCATTACTGAGGACGTCAGCATCAGTATCTGATCAGTAGTCCTGATCCTGACATCACTTGAATCAATATCTAACACGGTGTGAGCATAAGTGTCGGCTTTGGAAGGTAAAAGATAAGGACTAGAGTATCGAAATATGGAGGGTGTGTGTATGAGAGTGTGTAAAAGAACGTAACCCCTACACCTTTTTCTCCTGGTCTATTTATAGGCCAAGGATTAGGGTTTAGGGGTTGGTACCTGCAATCATGAGCGTTGGATCCTAGGTGTGGCGCCCCCAAATCCGAGGTCAAAGATTCAGGTCATCACATCACCATCCAACCATATCATACCTGTATTAACTTACAACTCAACAATACATCCATCCAGACCTCAATCTTACGCACAAATAAGTTAGAGCCTCAGAAACGATAATCAAAAGTAATACTAAATATTACAATTCATCTGTATAATTCAGAGTCTTACGCACTTCCACTTATACACTACACTTGAAGACAAGTCTTACTATTACAGTTGAAAACCTATCAGACTTACTCTGTAGTATTTGTCAGGAACTAAATCATCTCCGGGGTAAATCTTCTACTCCTCTTCTGCAGGTGCGGAGTGAACCGACCAAATTCTTCTCTTTCTGAAAAGTTTTTATAAAGCAAGAATGAGCTACATAATGCTCAGCAAGTTCACCATTTTGAAAAATAATAATGTAGTTTATTTCGAAAACATTCCCAACTATACGGGTATGTATCTCAGATTTCAAAACATAATTGGACAATATATATGTCCGAGTTTGAATAAAACATCTATACTCAGTAAGGAGCTTTAAGAATAACATATGAACCCTTCATAAGGTTCCCATTTCAATATATCTCACGTTTGAAAATATATATACATATGAGTATATCATTTCGGCAAAACACTCTACGGTTAACATATTGTACAGGGAATACATCATTGCAAACCTCTTTCCATCCATTAGCTTAGAAGGTTTCTCATTCAAAAACATTTCATTCTTTGAAATAATTGCGAGAGTACACTAACACGTGCCAATCTTTATAGAAAATCTTGCAGTTCTAGATACTGCACGATGTCAATATTTTTCTTATCAAAAACCACACTATCGGCAACTTGGCACTTAGGCCCAAGAAGCAGTGTATGAGTATTTTTCCAAAGTGGAGGATGGGATTTGAAGAAAACATAAAACCTGACAAGGATTGACGATGATCAGTCGCCACATCCAAGTCCAATAATCCGCGGGTCTTCTCTACCGGTAGAAGGATAGAAACTACATCCGTAACTATCCCCGGGTGAAAACTACATCCGTAATCACCCCCGATGAAAACTACATCCGTAATCATCCTTCGGCAACACCTGGGCCGGAATAATAATTGATGGATCGCCTGGCTCACAGCCGCTTACACATCCCGGGAATCGTTCGTCAACGATTCCCACACCTGCCAGAGTCCCCTTCTTCTTTTTCTTTTAAAAACTTTATTTTGATTGAAAACTGAGTAATTGAGGTCCGACATCAGTCGACCGTTAATTCTTGAAATCGTACAAGAAGCAAAACCTGACCGGGGGTTTTCGAAAATGTTTTGGTTTCGAAAGAGTTCGAGTTTGAAAACGATGAAGGTATCTTGGATTAGCTTTGTCTTTAAAATAATGAACAATAATTAATAAATGATATTTTGGGATTTAATATAAACAATTAATAAAATAATTATTTAATTAAAATAAACTTTTGATCCAAGATAGATATTCTTGAGTATTTATAATATTGTAAAAATAATAAATACTTAAGTATACGATACTTCCCGAATGGCTCTTCGGGTTTTCACAATTTAATCACGATATAATAATATACCGCTCCCCAGTCAATAGTATATTTGGACCGCTACGACCTCTATTGCTAGAGTCATTGTCCGAAGGAAACACTTTCATTCTAAGTTCAAGGGTGTACAACACATATGCATAAATCTCAAACTTCAACATAATCTCGTAAAGCTTAAGCATATAATACCTTTGAAAGCCACAAACAATACAGTGAAAATCCTTATATATAAGTTTTGAAAAGTAAACTTGCCTTGGTACGGTTGGGGTGGTCGAGCTTGCGGAGTGGAATGATGATCTATACATAACCAATAGTCGTTCGTTAGTACCTTAACAATACCCTCTTTAATTGCAAGGTTTTAGGGGACACAAAATTAACTTAATGACTTCGTCTTATGACTCTCTAGCCCCACTATAGGTCCATGTCATCACTCGATTATGCTCGTCACTTATTCGACTTAATTTGGTTACCATATTCGAAGCGTATCAATCCCCCCTTAAATTCATACTCCACTAACTCCTCGTACGACTTTTTCACTTGCACGAATTTTACTCTAACATTTTTATAAAATTGAAAAATACATATTTTAATCCAATTCTTTTTGGGTAGCCTTCAGCACTGCAATTACTAGCTTCCCTAATTTTTCCATGATCCTACATAAATTTTTAGGGGTTTAAAAAGGGCTCACAAGTGGACCATTTAGTGCAGTTCGGATTCCAGAACCACTCTTCACTTCTCAGGCCATAACTCAAAATCTACACATCACCTAGTCATGAACCTTATATTTCTGGAAACTACATTCAAATACCTTTCCAACCATATGAATTAGGACCTCAGGGGACAAAATTTAGGGGTTCAAACCCCTCCTACAAGACAGTACATGTTCCCAGAAAATTCACACAGCTTGTTATCATGCTTAACCATTCAAGAATCCTATGTATACATCACAACCATCATCTAAACCACCAAGATCATACTCTATAGCACACATGGAGTTACATACACTAACTACAAGCTTAAAAATCACATCAACAACATTTAAACTCAAGATCTTAACCATCCATAAATCTTATAACCAAGATATGCACCAATACTCTTAGATCTAACACTATAAACCATAAACACTTCATGACTAAGAGTGGTTAGAGTTTTATACCTACCTTGATGTGTATAATAGCTTTCTAAACCTTGTATAATCCTTGTATAGCCTTGGGTAAGCTTGAACGATCAAAAGAAATGAAGAAAACAAGGTTAGTAATTCGGAGTTATTAGAACCCGACTGAAAGATCATGGAAAACGAGGCCCTTACCGAGCTTTTCTGATTGAGGCTTCTAAATGAGAGTTGTAGATCATCTTCACAGCTTTCTAACCATATAAAGAACACGAAATTCCATTGAGTAATGAAGGAGATACGTCCGATTGAAAATCGTCCCAGAAACTGTCAAGCACCAGGACAGTTTGCTTCTTCAAATTGGGGAGGAGATTTAACTAGGCTACACTCATTATAATGCCATGAAATTTTGAGCGAATATTGCCCATGGAGTGGAGATGTTGTGGTTAAAATTTGATGATTTTATCATGAATAGAAATGGAGATATATATTTTTCTTTGAGGGTTGGTTCTGCTGGACAGCTTGTGGAGAAATGGAGAGATGGAGTTTTCTTTGTGTTTTGTTATGTGTAATGACTTAATACATGTAATATCTATCTATATTTGGATGCATCTTCTTAAAAGGGGTTGAGTTGGCACAGTGGTTAAGTGCCCAATCCATGAACCGAGAGGTCATGGATTCGACTCCTGCCGGGGGTCAAAAAAAACCGGAAACAGCCTCTCTACCCTTGGGTAGAGGCATGGCTGCGTACAACCTACCCCCCTCAGACCCTGCTCATGCGGGATATACTGAGTACGTTGAGTTGAGTTTTTTTATTTGGATGCATCTTCTTGTAATGTGTTGTCAACACCTCATTGGCTCACTTTGATTTCCTTATCCACAACAATTGCAACAAAGTCCTCATCTTTTGTTTCTTTCATATTAGTCCCTTGGTTTGTTTCCTTTTCCAACAATTTGATTTCCTTGTTGTCTCGTGAATAAAATTAATACGTTACAACTTATACTTTGCATATTATTGCTCTAATATGGCACAATACCTCGAATGAATATTAATTCCAACATCCCTTGTTTATTTCTCTTTATCTCAGAAAACGTTCTCCCGATTTCTCAAGCATTCTCTATTTCTCAATTCTAGGAGTTTATTCTCAATCCTCTTTCTTTCTCATAATATATCCTTCCTTGGACTCTTAATATACCATATCCTTAATCCATGCTTCATTTGCTCAATCGCTTAATCTCATTGTAAAGTTTTAGCGGTTTCTAGAACGTTTGTTTCACTTCCTCAGTGGTTTTCGTTCCAAATTCTCAAATCACTTATAATAAAATTCCAAAATATTAACTCCTCAATTCCTCAAATTAAATATCTCATTTCTTGATATTACTGATATATAATTCACTGCTCGGTCAAATATTACACGAAAATAGAATTTGGAATTTCTGAATTCCGATCGCATTTACATACACTTATTTACTCCGTAGATTACTAGTATAACTTCGGAATATCCACACTACGTCTCGTACATAGGTGGCATGAAAAATTTTCTTAATCCTCAAAATCACTATTCATCCACCAAATCACTATTCATTGATGCACTTCATCATAATAGGAAAAGTTTTAATTCTACCGAAATTTTGGGTTCTTACAGTCTCCCCTCCTTAAAAGGATTCCGTCCCGGAATCAGTTTAGGAATCACTGGGGTTACTCCTTCTTTGTTTCACTCTTTCAACTTCCAGGTGGATTCTTCCACATCTTGATTTTCTCACAATTCCTTATTAGTTTGAAAACCTTGTTCCTCAGCGCTTGTTCTTCTCTATCCATGATTTCCACGGGTTGCTCCACATAGGTCAAGCCGGGTCATAGGTCCACTTGGTTGTACTCTATCACATGTTGATAGTCGGTGTGGTAGGGTCGTAACATAGACATATGAAACACATTATGAATTTGCTGCAAGCTTGGGGCAAAGCTAACTCGTAGGCTAACTTCCCAATACGCCTCAAAATCTCAAAAGGTCCAATAAACCTCAGACTTAGCTTCTCTTTCTTAACAAACCACATCAATCCTTTCCAGGGGATACCTTTAGCATCACGAATTTTCTCACCTCATACTCCTTTGATATCTCATAAAATTTGACCATTCGAAATAATGGGTTTCGTAAAAAAAAAACTAATGACTTTTACATACACTCGTCTATACCGTAAGGACGTAATATCAATTCGAAATCTTCATTTAATAATTCGTACATATCGTGATTGCAAAAATTTCTCATCTACCCATAAAATTACTATTCATCCAGGTTTCGAATATTCACGAAGATTAGGGTTATTGCAGTCTCCTCTCCTTAAAAGGATTCTATCTTAAGAACCTAGGGAAAATAGTTGTTGATACAATTCCAACTTTACCCTTTCCAACTCTCAGGTTGACACTTCAACCCTTTTGTTCTCTCACCTTGGTCTCACCATCGCTTTAATGTTGTTTCTCAACGCATGCTCTCCTCGACCTGTATTCCTTATCGGTTGTTCTACGAATGAAAATTTCTATCCCACTACTTATACGTTTCTCTTCTACCTTGTTTATAGTATCCGTGTTGAGTCCTTGTATCGTTGGCCCGTGAATACTTTGTGGTCGTGTTTTATAAGCTGAGACAACGTCAATACGCCTAGTATTCCTCATATTCCTTGGCTTGATTAGCACGCATGTGTTGCCTCCCGTCAGCCGTTACCACTTGCTATGGATACTGTATAGTCTTCGGTATACGTCGAACCAGTTCAGCTACTATATCCCTCGTTCATTGACTTCTTCGTAACGCAAGAAAAGTGAAACTTCTTCTTTCGTAGTACGCTTTACAAGAGACGTCCTTACGTTCGTATGGTGACGATCGTGATAACAACATTCATTTCATGGATAAGTTTTTATTCTCGACTGCCCCGTGAAATCTAAGGCACGACACTAAATATAAATTCGATCGTCTGGATAATTCTTCTTCCCTGTCCGTCAGCCACAGATCAAATTAGTACATACGCTCAATATCTTTATTAATTATACTTGAAAGCACCTTCAATATTCGAAGTTTATCCTTAAGTCTCTATCTGACGTAATCACTGCAGAAGTTTTATATTGCCCCACCATCTCTTCCGTATATAAATCGATAATCTTCTAAATGGAAAGTCTCTCGTAGGTAAATCACTTGGTCCAGCATTTATAAATCAACTAGGGCCATCTCTTGGCTCGGTCTTCGGCGACCTACTCATGAAGTTCATTATAATTCTGTCCACGTTCAAGATTTTCTACAGGCGGAATTAATCCACTAGATCTCTATCATTTTGTTTTTGACATGTTGCGTTCGTACTTAATAGTTTGCCAATACCATTCTTCATATCCGTTTGCCAAACATTCTCTTAATTCTCTGTACATCTTTGTCCTTCCCCATAATTTAGTCATTTTCCTCTAACATTATTCTTTATTGTATATACTCTATTTTCTTGGTCAATACTGACTGAATTCCAATTTCAAATAATCCATTCTATAGGTATCGGCCACCACTACACTGGCCTTTCCTGGGTAATGACAGATTTCTCCATTATACTCCCTGCTCCCTTTCGTCACCTTCTCTTTCTTATGTTTAGTTCTAATATGAAGATATACTTATGGCACTTGTGGAAAAATTTTCACACTTTTCTCATAAAGTTAACGTCTCAGTTTTATGCGTGAACGCCATCATGACTAATCCCAGACTCACGGTTAGTATATCCTATCCCGTAACCTTTATGTTGTTTAGAAGTATAGACTATCATCCCCTTTCTACTGCATCAGCACACCTCTTAAACTCTTGAAAGACGCATCATCGTGACTCTCAAAGTCCTCTTTTTATCATCAAGTATAGCTAACAACGAGGTTGTTGCTAATATCTCATTTCATTCCAAAACTTTGTTCATTAATCCATAAAGGCTTCTGACTCATTAGTCCACTCAAATGATACTACCATAATTTTATAACGTTTATATTAATGTGAAATTCCAACTTTGGCACAGTACAGAGGTCGATCTTGAGTTGGTGAAACCCGCTTTTCAACCTTATCTTTGAAAGACAACTACGCGTTTTAACTAGTCAACAATTCCTACATCTCCAGTTAGGGGTATCGATTCTCGATGGTATATGTAAGATGTCATACGCTCGTCATCTTTCACAACTGGCACCAATCAGCCTGAGGCCTGCATGCTGCTGCGATTCCCAATAAACTTGATTAGGTGGTAATCTTGAAGGATCATTGGGATATATCCCAGCATCCATTTGCTATTAGGGGCCTTTTAAACTTTACGTCTCTCTATGTGCATCAATCCCTTTAAGCAAAGTAAAGCTTCACATTCTTGCCACAAAATTTCTTCCTTTCTTGTCCATCTCACTTCCATGTTAGTTTCCTCTAAGGATATGTTTTACATCGCAATCGATTTGCATTTCCTGGATCAGGAAAAGGCTTGGTAACTCCAGAATTCGTTAATATAACATCCTGACAACGGTTGGTAGGAGCGTACTCCCAACCACCTCATCATTTCTTATAACTTTCCTCACACTAATATTAAAGGTCTTGTGGTATGCCCCAACATGTTATTTCTACTTTAATAATTACTTGGCAAAACGCTCTGGCTGCACAATTACAACATTTGATTTTTGATCTCATATTGGTGTAACGGTTCATAATTGTACCTCCCGTTCACCTTAGAGTCATCACTTTGAAAGGAATGGTTTCAAAATAACAAGGTCCAATAGATAATTTCAATAAGAATTCCACATTGGATGTTCCAAGAATGTTGATGGTTCCAAATACTAGGAGTCTCGATTTTCGGAGATGTAAGAATAGACAGAGAGAGTACAACAAGGTTTATTTCTTTAGGTTCTGATAATTCTGCAATATGATATCATAGAGAATGTTGCACGAGGGCAATGATTATTGGATACAAAAGTCATAAAGACGGTCTTTATACAATTCTTACATCGGATGGTTACTTTTCCTCCTGAATAATAAGAGGAAATCTAAAGTCGCATTGATGAAGGTCAGCCAATAGAAAGCAATTCTACTCCATGACAATTAAAGAATGAAGTAGTTTGTCATTCAAGTAATCAATGGTTTCAAATGAATTCTCATTGTATGAATGAAAGAGTAAAATATTCGATATAAAGTCTGATGCGAAGATGGGTAAGAGTTCAAGTCGAGTGGGCGACCTCACTAGGTCTCAATCAAGTTATTCATCGAACTTTCATCATCATGTTTTACCGTAGGCAAAATGCATGGCAGAATTGCTGAATAAATTAAATTGGGAGTTGGACCAGTGAAACAATAACTAGTCCTTTTCAAGAAACACTAGCAACTAGCTAGACAAAATTGGCTAGTTCACCTGTTTGAGACATCACCACTAGCTAGGACAATTAGCTAGGTGTTCTTCACAACATTACAATTTTGACTAGTTAGAACAATCAACTAGTCATTCATATTGACATATCGACTAGCCAGTTTCAATTAGCTGGAACGGAATTTCAACATCGTAGCCACTGAAGAAACTTTAGGCTACTCGGACCATGAATTGAAATAAGAGGTTAATAAATTTGAAAAAGGAAAATACAGACTTTGAAGGGAATGTTCTAGGTATCGGAACAATCGATGACCTCTCATCAAATATTACTTATCAGTGAAACGGTCCACCCAAGGGTGCCTCCGTACACATGCTCTATCAGATCCTACAATAGAATTAAATTCGGAATACCAATATCAAAATGATATCCTTACTATGATTTCAATGTACGATGTACAATCTTATCTTGAATAGAAGAAAAGAATTCATGAGGGATGTCTGGCCATTAGATCATCCGTGTCCTCAGTAATTTGTTAAATATTTATGAGCTCAACTGAAGAGTGCAAGTATGAAAGAAGCAATTAAATATCAGTATTAGTTAAGTAATATTCATCGATTAATTAAGGAAATATTTGTTGAACCTTCCTTAGATAATTGAAAGAAAGTGTAAATAGGCCTGAGCCGAACAAGATCATCATAAATTTTTGAATAGAATGTTCATGGATCAAATAAAATTACTTCGGATAAGTCCTGCTTTAGGGAAAGTATCTCACTGGTTGTTATTCCACAAGTTTGAAGTAGAAAGCTAGAAGGGTTACCTGATATAAACTAATCGAGGTAACAGGGTTAGTGAACAGTTTAAAATGAAGTAGTGCACCTGCCGGTAGTTACCAAAATAAATTATTAATCATTCGTGCATCTCATTATCACCATTATGAGGGTAACTCCATCTCTTCGTCTTCGTAATACAAGGCACCAACTAGTGCGTCTCTCAATCATCATCTTAAAATCATTTATCGAGTTGGGGTATCACAAATATATCTGTCATTTCCGTGCTTTATCTTGAAGACAAAGCTTCACATCATTCCGGGGACACCTGCTAAGTCCATAGGGTCCTACTTCATGCCTTCCGACATGAATCACAAGTGGCCAGTTCCCCCTGGGAACAGATCAAAGAGATCTCTCAGGGATCTCAGTGCAGTCCATAGGTTTAGTGGCGGGTGTGTGTATGTGAACATATACCAAAAATATTGAGGTCTACAATACATATACACGTAATCCCTGATAACATCTCTATCAAAGGATCCCACTCTAGACCCACTGGTCTTTCTTTTGGTAGACCCTGAGATCACTGTATCGCTCGTTGCAACCATATTCAACTTCTCTTGAGTCCCTTTGTTAATCCCACTTGTTTGTTCTCTAAGTTGAACTACCATGCTCTAGCGTCCGAATCATGCGTGGAATTATCTAGCACGCTCGTCTTATGATAACATTCTCGTATAACAAATTTAAAATTTGCCATCAAGGGTAATGAAATCCATAACGACATAGTGACCAACTTTCAGGTAAACCCGCTACTTATCGAAAATCGGATCTTGTAGCCAAAGAAAAAGGCTTTCATTATTCCAAGTACTAAGTACCCTTAATTATGTAGGGAAGTCTAAACTCCTTGATTCTTAAAATGCCGCCTCCTAAACTGTGGAGGGCTATGGGCCACAAAATTTATGCCAGCCTAGTCACCCGATCATATTGGCAATATCGCCTCTACCTCAGCTGCTCTTGAGGTTTCGCTCTGCTCCCTATATCATTACCGATAGGTCATGTACGACTCTCAAACCTCTATTCATCATTCTGAAGGTCTCTAAGGATTCTATCGACCCTAGTATAATACCTCCAGTAAACACTCCAGTCCCTTCTACTCACCGGTACCTCTTCCGGTAGTCCAATAAATAGTTTACTACGATCTCTTATGTCATTCTCCTACTTAGACTTAACTCTCAACACTCTCGTTTCTGAGTACTGTAACTTATCGCTCTGATACCATTTCTGTGGCGCCCCCAAATCCGAGGTCAAAGATTCAGGTCATCACATCACCATCCAACCATATCATACCTGTATTAACTTACAACTCAACAATACATCCATCCAGACCTCAATCTTACGCACAAACAAGTTAGAGCCTCAGAAACGATAATCAAAAGTAATACTAAATATTACAATTCATTTGTATAATTCAGAGTCTTACGCACTTCCACTTATACACTACACTTGAAGAAAAGTCTTACTATTACAGTTGAAAACCTATCAGACTTACTCTGTAGTATTTGTCAGGAACTAAATCATCTCCGGGGTAAATCTTCTACTCCTCTTCTGCTGGTGCGGAGTGAACCGACCAAATTCTTCTCTTTCTGAAAAGTTTTTATAAAGCAAGAATGAGCTACATAATGCTCAGCAAGTTCACCATTTTGAAAAATAATAATGTGGTTTATTTCGAAAACATTCCCAACTATACGGGTATGTATCTCAGATTTCAAAACATAATTGGACAATATATATGTCCGAGTTTGAATAAAACATCTATACTCACTAAGGAGCTTTAAGAATAACATATGAACCCTTCATAAGGTTCCCATTTCAATATATCTCAAGTTTGAAAATATATATATACATATGAGTATATCATTTCGGCAAAACACTCTACTGTTAACATATTGTACAGGGAATACATCATTGCAAACCTCTTTCCATCCATTATCTTAGAAGGTTTCTCATTCAAAAACATTTCATTCTTTGAAATAATTGCGAGAGTGCACTAACACGTGCCAATCTTTATAGAAAATCTTGCAGTTCTAGATACTGCACGATGTCAATATTTTTCTTATCAAAAACCACACTATCGGCAACTTGGCACTTAGGCCCAAGAAGCAGTGTATGAGTATTTTTCCAAAGTGGAGGATGTGATTTGAAGAAAACATAAAACCTGACAAGGATTGACGATGATCAGTCGCCACATCCAAGTCCAATAATCCGCGGGTCTTCTCTACCGGTAGAAGGATAGAAACTACATCCGTAATTATCCCCGGGTTAAAACTACATCCGTAATCACCCCCGATGAAAACTACATCTGTAATCATCCTTCGGCAACACCTGGGCCGGAATAATAATTGATGGACCGCCTGGCTCACGGCCGCTTACACATCCCGGGAATCGTTCGTCAACGATTCCCACACCTGCCAGAGTCCCCTTCTTCTTTTTCTTTTAAAAACTTTATTTTGATTGAAAATTGAGTAATTGAGGTCCGACATCAGTCGACCGTTAATTCTTGAAATCGTACAAGAAGCAAAACCTGACCGGGGGTTTTCGAAAATGTTTTGGGTTCGAAAGAGTTCGAGTTTGAAAACGATGAAGGTATCTTGGATTAGCTTTGTCTTTAAAATAATGAACAATAATTAATAAATGATATTTTGGGATTTAATATAAACAATTAATAAAATAATTATTTAATTAAAATAAACTTTTGATCCAAGATAGATATTCTTGAGTATTTATAATAATGTAAAAATAATAAATACTTAAGTATACGATACTTCCCGAATGGCTCTTCGGGTTTTCGCAATTTAATCACGATATAATAATATACCGCTCCCCGGTCAATAGTATATTTGGACCGCTACGACCTCTATTGCTAGAGTCGTTGTCCGAAGGAAACACTTTCATTCTAAGTTCAAGGGTGTACAACACATATGCATAAATCTCAAACTTCAACATAATCTCGTAAAGCATAAGCATATAATACCTTTGAAAGCCACAAACAATACAGTGAAAATCCTTATATATAAGTTTTGAAAAGTAAACTTGCCTTGGTACGGTTGGGGTGGTCGAGCTTGCGGAGTGGAATGATGATCTATACATAACCAATAGTCGTTCGTTAGTACCTTAACAATACCCTCTTTAATTGCAAGGTTTTAGGGGACACAAAATTAACTTAATGACTTCGTCTTATGACTCTCTAGCCCCACTATAGGTCCATGTCATCACTCGATTATGCTCGTCACTTATTCGACTTAATTTGGTTACCATATTCGAAGCGTATCAATCCCCCCTTAAATTCATACTCCACTAACTCCTCGTACGACATTTTCACTTGCGCGAATTTTACTCTAACATTTTTATAAAATTGAAAAATACATATTTTAATCCAATTCTTTTTGGGTAGCCTTCAGCACTGCAATTACTAGCTTCCCTCATTTTTCCATGATCCTACATAAATTTTTAGGGGTTTAAAAAGGGCTCACAAGTGGACCATTTAGTGCAGTTCGGATTCCAGAACCACTCTTCACTTCTCAGGCCATAACTCAAAATCTACACATCACCTAGTCATGAACCTTATATTTCTGGAAACTACATTCAAATACCTTTCCAACCATATGCATTAGGACCTCAGGGGACAAAATTTAGGGTTCAAAACCCTCCTACAAGACAGTACATGTTCCCAGCAAATTCACACAGCTTGTTATCATGCTTAACCATTCAAGAATCCTATGTATACATCACAACCATCATCTAAACCACCAATATCATACTCTATAGCACACATGGAGTTACATACACTAACTACAAGCTTAAAAATCACATCAACAACATTTAAACTCAAGATCTTCACCATCCATAAATCTTATAACCAAGATATGCACCAATACTCTTAGATCTAACACTATAAACCATAAACACTTCATGACTAAGAGTGGTTAGAGTTTTATACCTTCCTTGATGTGTATAATAGCTTTCTAAACCTTGTATAATCCTTGTATAGCCTTGGGTAAGCTTGAACGATCAAAAGAAATGAAGAAAACAAAGTTAGTAATTCAGAGTTATTAGAACCCGACTGAAAGATCATGGAAAACGAGGCCCTTACCGAGCTTTTCTGATTGAGGCTTCTAAATGAGAGTTGTAGATCATCTTCACAGCTTTCTAACCATATAAAGAACACGAAATTCCATTGAGTAATGAAGGAGATACGTCCGATTGAAAATCGTCCCAGAAACTGTCAAGCACCAGGACAGTTTGCTTCTTCAAATTGGGGAGGAGATTTAACTAGGCTACACTCATTAGAATGCCATGAAATTTTGAGCGAATATTGCCCACGGAGTGTAGAGGTTGTGGTTATAATTTGATGATTTTATCATGAATAGAAATGGAGATATATATTTTTCTTTGAGGGTTGGTTCTGCTGGACAGCTTGTGGAGAAATGGAGAGATAGAGTTTTCTTTGTGTTTTGTTATGTGTAATGACTTAATACATGTAATATCTATCTATATTTGGATGCATCTTCTTGTAATGTGTTGTCAACACCTCATTGGCACACTTGGATTTCCTTATCCACAACAATTGCAACAAAGTCCTCATCTTTTGTTTCTTTCATATTAGTCCCTTGGTTTGTTTCCTTTTCCAACAATTTGATTTCCTTGTTGTCTCGTGAATAAAATTAATACGTTACAACTTATACTTTGCATATTATTGCTCTAATATGGCACAATGCCTCGAATGAATATTAATTCCAATATCCCTTGTTTATTTCTCTTTATCTCAGAAAACGTTCTCCCAATTTCTCAAGCATTCTCTATTTCTCAATTCTAGGAGTTTATTCTCAATCCTCTTTCTTTCTCATAATATATCCTTCCTTGGACTCTTAATATACCATATCCTTAATCCATGCTTCGTTTGCTCAATCGCTTAATCTCATTGTAAAGTTTCAGCGGTTTCTAGAACGTTTCTTTCACTTCCTCAGTGGTTTTCGCTCCAAATTCTCAAATCACTTATAATAAAATTCCAAAATATTAACTCCTCAATTCCTCAAATTAAATATCTCATTTCTTGATATTACTGATATATAATTCACTGCTCGGTCAAATATTACACGAAAATAGAATTTGGAATTTCTGAATTCCGATCGCATTTACATACACTTATTTACTCCGTAGATTACTAGTATAACTTCGGAATATCCACACTACGTCTCGTACATAGGTGGCATGAAAAATTTTCTTAATCCTCAAAATCACTATTCATCCATAAATCACTATTCATTGATGCACTTCATCATAATAGGAAAAGTTTTAATTCTACCGAAATTTTGGGTTCTTACATTAGGTAGGCGGGACACTTGTCTGCTGCTGATAATCCATACCTGTCCAGGTGATAATTGTAGTGGCGTGTGCCAATGGCATGTCAGCACGTGGATTGATAAGGACGTGATTGTGCCAATCCTAGGATTCCCTTACCTGTCACTGTTATGTGGGACCATAGTCATGACTCGTGTCTATCACATTCGGTAGTATTATCTCACGCATCTTGGGTCTGGGCTGTAGGTCCATTAGCTTTGGCCCAATCCAGACTAGAAGTTGCCAGGTATAAGGTAAACCTAGGTCGAGCCCAGTCCTGACCGAATATAGCCTATCAATATCAACTCCGGCCATAGTTAAGCCCAGGCAAGTTTCGAATGTTTGCAAGAGTGACATTGAAGCCGAACGGGTTGTCTCGGGTGTTACCTGGCTTGGATAAAGTAGACGTTGTAAAATATGAAGCTTTTGCTTGGGCAGGATCAATGCATGGTGCCCCAATGTAGAAGAAAGTTTTTGGAGTCTTTGTATCTGCAATGCAGTAATCTTGAAGCGGATCAGGATTGGGTTTAACGAATCCTAATACAAACAACAGGCAGAAAAATAGTGAACATTTTCTCATGATAGACATTAATGCAACGAAATATCAGAGAGTTTGCCTAAAAAATTTAATTTTAATGGAGAAGCAGCATTGTGCATGCAAGTTTATATATACTTCCACTTTAGAGAAAGTGGATTGAGTAGCTTAAGAGCAATTACATGAATATGAGTACTATGAATATGACTACTGAAGACATTTTTCTCTTCTAAGTTAATCCTGGCCCGGATAATAATCTTAGAAGTTAATCTTACCCAGAGGCCCACATCAAATAATGGCCTAGACAATTACAAAAGGAAGAGAAGTAGTAATAAAACGACTTAAACAAGAAAATAATAATACCAAAAAAAGTACATAGCAAAAAAGTATAACTGTTGACAAGTGCAGCTTTCCACCAAGACATGTCAAATTTTGTTGATGTAACACTGTGTTATAGGGAGAATATTGTATAACAATATTTTGGAGGTTGCTGGAATCACGGAGCAAAATATGGATATTCTGCTAAGAACACGAAGAACACAAAGGAGATTTGTAACTGTTTGTGGCTGATCTTGTTGGTTGATTTTCAGGGTTAACTATCTCTCAATCCCTTACAAGATGCCTACGTACCCTATTTATAGGGATCAAGCCATACGTAGTTCTGTTGGAGAAGAAGTTACCTAGACGGGCAAGGGTTTCTATGGGCTCGACTTGGCCCAAATCCACTAGACGTCTCTTTGGGTTAATATATTTTACCCATTCATTCTGCTCATGACCCATGGCCCATAAAAGGTTACTCATGGCTAGCATGATGCTTAAATTAACTAGCCTCACTGACGAGACAAATGGAGGAACTGCGCGACCTCGCATGCGACCTCGTTGGGTTGGCCATGCGAGGTGGTCCACGCTGTACGGAGATAATTCCACTTATGCGACCTCGCCGGGTCTGACGGTAGATCTTCACAATAAACATTCCCTAGGCCTCGCTGGACCTCTAGGCCTCACTAGACCTCGTAGACTGCAATCCCGTTTTGGGCTCGCTGGCGAACTCAGATAGTAGCTTGGTAACTCATTAAATTGACCCATAGTGATGGACTTCAGTAACCCATCTTTCATTCTCAGGCCCATTATATGCGATGTATCATTATTCTATCCTATTAGACCTGTTTAGGGCTTACGCCAAATCTGTGCATAACACACTGTTTTGTGCTAAAGGTGAAGATCAATAACCTTCTAATCACTGGGTCCTGGACTATATCCCGATCTAGCCATGATCTCTAGTTATTGATGCTGCAATCCTTTGTTTGTGAAAATATTTTATGAATAGATTTAATATGAAAAACTGTTGTGGATATAGATGATCTAGTTACTCTATTTACTTTATTCACGTATAATTTTGTATTTTATAAAAAAAAAATTTGTATAAATTTTTTGCGAAAGATGGTTTGTCCCGTGTGGACCGGCGCCCCTTATTCTCGATGTGATTTAACATATTCTAATGGTTGCAGATCTCATTTATCAGAGATTCAGGGATTCAGAGTTCGTCAGGCTACTGTATTCCTCTATTCTTTTGTTCATATAATTTGTAAATTTTTTTAAAAATATCCAAGTTACAAAATATATTTTCTAAAAATATGGTGGAATCTAATTTGCAATCTCAAATGCAATTTTTGTAATCTCATTTGAAATTGCTTGCGCAACCTTATTTAAAAGTTAAAATGTATTTTTGAAAAAACAAAAATCAAAAATTGAATATGATAATTTCATAATTTATAGTACTAGTGACTCACTTATTACCAGTGTTGTGAAAGCGACTGCTTAAGCGGAATCGGGGGTAAAACGACTAGCTTATAGCAAAATCGGGGTTTTAAGCATTTTTTGGGTTTAAGCGGGTTAAAGACGGATTAAGCGGATTAAAGACGGATTAAGCGGGTCAAAGACCGATTAAGCGGATGAATTAAAAAAAAATTATAAAAATTATAAAAAAATTATAAAAATTATAAAGGATGGTGAAAGAATGCATATGTTTCCGTCTTTCTGAAAGAATGCTACAATCTGTCTTTCTGTCTTTTGGATCTCGTATTATGATAAATATTATATTTGTATTTTCTAAGTTCATCATGACTAAGTATGACTTTGTGAATGTAGAGATTACTAGATTTAATTTTTATCATAATATGTTATATCATATGTGAATGTTATTTTTTTTTTTAAAAAAATATTATTATATTAATTCTATAAATATATAATTATTTATAATCCGATTAATGATCCTCTTTTGAAACCGCTTAAGCATCCGCTTAACCGCTTAAGCGCTAGAAGGTCATTCCGCCGCTTAGGTCCGATTTACGCTTTTCACAACACTGCTTATTACTAGTACTACAAATATAAATGAAATTATCGTAGTAGAAAATGAATATAAATTCTCAAGTATCGTTATTTTAAATATTAAATTTTGTACAATAAAAATGCATGTGAAATCTTAAAATAAGTATAGTAATTTCTAAATTTTTGACATCATCGAACCCAAACCAACATATTTTCAGTGTAAAACTAGTACTGTTTCATTCATTTTTATATGTTTTTTTAGAGTGTCTAACACGCATTAGACCCCCATTAGACCTGTTTAGGGCTTATGCCAAATCTGGGCATAATAATTACCCCCCGAGTCCATATTGTCATTGCAAATACGATGTGGACTCAAAGGCCATCTTTCTAAGAATTCTAATGCGAGGCCAAGGCCCACTATCAATTGCTTTTGGGCTCTCTTCGCAGGCCCAATGAATCCGAATAGTTCTTAACAGCTGGCACGTCTTGAGATCCATTCCGGGCTGCTAAGATGATGACACGTGTAGCATACCTTTCTCTCTCCTGACTACTATATAAACTCAGATTTTCAAATCATTTGTCACTTTCCATATTAACATCATACTGAAATGCTGCCAATTTGCTCCCGGATCAAACAAAGCACCGGCTCGCGTTTACTCAAGGACGACCCCAAACTTTTCAAGATCTTCACTTCATCTTCATCAAAAAGTAAGATTTCTTCTTTTGTTCTTTTCTTTCAAATGCATATATAGCTTTAAATTCTTTCTTTCCAGTCTTGTAAATACTTGTGATGCGGGCCTGACTAACTGCGACCCCACACATTTAACTTCACGTTGCGATCTCCACCTCGCTATATATCGAGTAGCGAGCCTTCTTTAGTCAATTAGTATGCGACCCCAAAGTAGAGTAGAAATGCGATGCCTCGTGTGTGATGTGAGGACACTTAGAGCCTTCTATTTATTAACTCTTTCCTCCTCATACTCCTTTGATATTCAGTAAGTGCCCACACTGATATCCCACTTTTTTCAAATGGCTAACGACGACAGTTCGAGGACTCCTTCGCCCCTTCCACATATATCTATTAGCGAGCAGGCGGCTACAAATATCGCTAGAGCTGCAAGTGCGAGCGACAGCTCATTCAAATTGTACATGGACCCCGTATAGTCGCAAGAGGAATTCACCAGAGAGACCCCCTTAAGCTCCTGGAGAACGAAGCGACCTTCCAGCTCACAGAGCCAATCTATTGACATTCCCACAGGCCCTCAGAACCAACCAATCACAACTATACCCTCTTCTTCCGTTCAAGGCGAAATTAACAAATTACTGAAGAGAGGGGAAGAATTCTTCTCTGGCATCCCCAAACTCCTTTCTCCTCTTAACAATCATCTTCTTCCCATGAGCCCCATACTCCTTACTAGCAGATCCTCGACAAACTCCCTTGGCAACACCTACTATGAGCGCGAGGGTGGAGATGACAACGAGGCCAATTCTGATGATTCTGATTATGAAGAGCCTTCCTTGATGAAGTAACCAAGGTCGTTAATTTTGAAGACTATGATTACATACCTGAAGCTTCTCCCCAACCTTACATACCAACTCCTCAGCCCGAGCTGGAAGGAACTATTTATGTTGGGGGACCTCGTCCAGAAGATATCGAGGAGGGCTCAAAAGTGAAACCTGGCCAGCCTCGCACCCTGGCCTGCAGGGATCTATCAACGACCCTAGATACAGAATCTTTTGCTAAGTCCGTTGACATATTTAGGCCAGAAGGCAAAATTATTCTTCCCAAATCTACAATGCGGTGCTATCGCCTTAATCACAAAGAAAACAGTGGCAGAGTGCCTCGAATGGTCTTGACATCTGCAATGATGAAAATAGACATCTCCTCTCCCCTCCATCCTTTTATTAGGGATGTCAGTGAAACGTACCACCTAGCCCCGATCCAAATAAACCCCAATGGCTATAGAGCCATGATTGCCCTCTACGTTCTTTACCATAAACTTGGATATCCCAAGTTAGATGCGAGAACCATGGGCTACTTTCTACAACTGAGGCGATGCGGGGCCTCAGACTTCGGATATGTCTATTTCTCAGTCTGGCCAGAATTTACCAAAAAAAAACTTTATCATAGTGCTCCAAGCAACGCGGGCTCGTGGAAAGGACATTACTTCTATGTCCATGAGGTGCCTAGAGTAAAGACTTCCTTTAACTATCTCCTAGGTATGAAGCTATCCTTTTAACTTCACCCTCATTTTATTCAATCCATACCCTAATTCATCCTTCATGAGATCGCAATTGGTCAAGTGCGAACCGTCCTAAAGGGTGAGGAGAAGAAACGCGCTGATGATGTGCTGAAAACTCCACGAGAGGACCGTAACATTCGAACCCTCCTTTCTCTTGAGAACCTGATTGAATGTGGCTTCCTGAAAGAAGGAGTTGGTTTTCCTTCGGAGACAGGGCCTTCAAGTGCGACGAAGGCTTCACGAAAAAGAAAAGCACGTGAAGAGGCCTCGTCCTCTCGAGTTGCAGTTATCGCCAGCGAGGGTACTCTCCTTATCGCAATGCGACCATTACTCCAACCTTGCCAGCCTTCTAGCTCCTTTACATGGTTGCATCTTTGCTGTCCTCGCATTTACATAACTTGCATTATTATGATTTGTTTATAACTTCTAATTGTATTTTACTCCCATTTCTCGGGTATGTCAAGCAAAGGTGGTCGCAAACCTCCATTCCTAGCGAAGAGCGGAGCTGTACCGATGACAAAGCCCATTACTACTCCCCAGCAACAAAAGTCTACTAAACTCTTGCCTCCTCCACCACCAGCAACGCATACTGAGACTCCTCGTCAACCAGCTCAAGGGAACCCCGAAGAACACATTTGAAAGAAGCCAAAGAAAGATGGGCCCGTGCTCCCGGTCCCTAAGCCTCCGGCCTCAGCAACACCTGTTCACCATCTTTATGCGAAGTATGGGTATACTCATGCGACCGAGGAGGAATGCACTAACTGGGTAGGTGTTGAGCTGGTGGAAAATTCTGAATCTGTCTCCAAGTGTCTAGATGAAGCGTTTATCCGTCAAGCCTCTCATCTCAAAGAATTGAAGAGCGTGGTATCCGCTAATGCTAAGCTGGAAAAAGAGGTGAAAGTCCTCAGATTCAAGCTCGAAGAAGATAAGCGGTCGCTAATGGAGACCTATAAGCGGTCCTTGAAAACTGAGACCTCTAGTCTTCGCTCTGAACTTAAAAATGTCAACAATCAGAAGACTGCTCTTGACAAATCATTAAAGGAGGCGGAGGAGCACGAGGTGGAGCTAAAGAAGAAGCATGGGGAGGAGCTGGATAAACTGAAGAAGGAGCTCGCTGCCGCTAAAGTTGACCATTACACTATCTCTGGGGCTGCTCAATCTGAATTTATGAAGGAATTCATAAGAAAGATCCCTGACTTTGACTGGTCAAGACTTGGACCTGGCAATGTTGAATTCACCGAAGATCTTTGCAAGGAGATTGAGGAGGAGGACGCTGCGGCAGCTCGGCTCGCTGATGATGCCAACAAGACCAATCCTAATGACGATGCTGCATAATTAATCTTTTTTCTTTGATGTTAATTAACGAACTGGGGATGCGGACACCCCTTGAATGTCTCGCGGTTTGTAATATTTTTTTTGATAACTGTCTTTATAACTTTACCGGTTCTTGGGCTCGCATGGCGACCCAATGAATGTTGAATTTTTTATAATTGCCGTAACATCTTGCTCAATTACTTGTCTTCGTTTCTTCATTCAATATCTTGGGCTTGCTTTATCTTCATAGAATTATTGCTTTCATTCCTTATGTATTTGAAATATTATCAAGTAGATTAGCCTCGCAGCTACGAAGCTTCCCTTGTTGAATTTGTAGCTTTCCTTTTTCTTGTTACTTTTAGATTTGCTTATAAAGTTCAAGGTGTGCCTCATCTCTTTGGAGTCATGACATGCGATGCCTTCCTTGCGAGGTCGCAAACACGATCTCTGAGATTGAGGTTGCACCTCGACTTCTTTTACTTTGAACTTTCTTTTTGAGTAGATATGCTTCTTATCCACTAAACTTTGAGGACATTCCCTCAGGTCGCAGTAAATGCACGCTCGCTACCTCATTGACCTAAGGGAGGTTCGGCCTCGCATATGCTTTGCTGTCCTAATCCTGAAAAATTTAAAATGCTAATAGAAGGAGAATAAAATTGCACTACTTTTTTGGAGAACACATTTCATATATAAATACTAGGGGCGAGGCCCAACTTTCATTACATCATAAAGAGGCGGTGTCTATATGATCACTACCCCCCAGTACTTTGTATGAATTTAGTCATGCTAAGTAGTAATAGATAGAGACTACCAGGGGTGAGGCCTCTACTGATAGTATTTCCTTAAATGTTCTGCATTCCAAGCTCGTGGTACGACCTTATCATCCATATCTGTTAGATAATAAGTCCCTTCATTAATGACAACATAGATTTTATAGGGCCCTTCCTAATTGGCTCCAAAGACTCCATGAGCTGAGACCTTGGTGTTAGGCATCATTCTCCTAAGCACCAAGGCCCCCCACGAGAAGATGCGGCACACGAAACTTCCCATTATAGTACCTCACAGCTCTTCTTTGATAAGCTGCGAGCCTTAACTGAGCCTCCTCCCTTGACTTCTGAATTATGTCTAAATACAGCCTGTGATTGACCTCGTTTGCTTCGGGGTCGTAATGTTCTCTCCTGAACGAGCCCGAGCCCACCTCAACGGGCACCATGGCCTCGCATCCATAAGTCAAAGAAAATGGGGTCTCTCCGGTGGTAGACCTTGGGGTCGTGTTGTATGACCACAAGACCTTTGGTAACTCCCCGGGCCAACTGCTCTTGCTCTTCTCCAATTTAGCCTTTAGGGTATGTTTGATTATCTTGTTAATGGCCTCGGTTTGACCATTTGTTTGAGGATGGCTCATAGAAGA
The DNA here is from genome assembly GCA_036435485.1 of Saposhnikovia divaricata. Classification (NCBI taxonomy): domain Eukaryota; kingdom Viridiplantae; phylum Streptophyta; class Magnoliopsida; order Apiales; family Apiaceae; genus Saposhnikovia; species Saposhnikovia divaricata. The sequence continues at coordinate 160,112,067 of CM071596.1, read as the reverse complement.
GAAACTTTTCTTGATCCCAAAATTTTCACAAAACTCCTTCATCTCCTTACTGTCAAATTGCTTCCCATTATCTGATATGAACTGATATGGGATTCCATAGCGACATATAATAGCTCTGTACACAAAATCCTTTAATTTTTTGGCCGTGATAGTAGCGAGGGGCTCAGCTTCGGCCCACTTGGTGAAGTAGTCCACGACCACGACTACATATTTGACTCCTCCCTTGGCTTTGGGGAGTTCACCAATAAGATCTATCCCCCACATAGCGAAGGGCCAGGGGCTCGTCAGCGAAGTGAGGTGCGCAACTGGAGCATTACTGAAGTTGGCATTTCTCTGACATTTATCACATCTTCTAGCGAACTCAACAGCATTTCTTTTCAATGTAGGCCAGAAATACCCTTGTCGTAGAATTTTTTGAGCTAGGGAACTACCCCCTGAGTGATTACCACATATTCCTTCATGGACCTCCCTTAGGATGTAATTGCACTCTTCTCCATCTACCCACCTCAAAAGTGGTGTATTGAACCTTCTTCGGTACAGTACCTCATCATAAATCACATATCGAGCTGCCTGATATTTGACTTTCCTCGCTTCTTTCTTTTCTTGAGGGAGAACTCCATTCTTGACATACTCCCATATAGGGGTCATCCATGTCGACCTCTAGCTCGATATCTCCATACCAAATTCTTCCGAAACACTAGGCTTACTTTGAACCTCCAACGGAGTGATCCCAAGTAGGGTGGCCTCGCGACGCGAGCGTAATTTAGCAAGGGCATCTGCTCCCTAATTCTTCTCCCTTTGTATATGAACCACTCTAACTTCGTTAAACTTCTTAATCAGCCTCTGTGCACATCGCAGATATAACTCAATATGCTCACCTCTAGCTTGCCAGCCACAATAAAGTTGGTATGTCACCAACATAGAATCGCTATAGGCTGTAAGGTTCTCCACCTTCATTTCCAATGCAAGTTTAAAACCAATGATTATGGCCTCGTATTCTGCTGCATTGTTGGAAGCTTCAAATGTGAAGTGAACGGCACTGCTTAATCTGCGAATTTCAGGGGTAACGAGCTCGACCCCGGTCCTAGCTCCTTCTTTATTAGACGCCCCATCAACATATAGCTCCCACCACGAGGCCAAATTCTAATTATTGACCTCGGGGCCTACTACCTCTGGGATCGCTATTAAAGCCCAGGCATCTTCCTCAGATTGGAAAGGGAATTCCAATATAAAATCTGCTAAGGCTTGTCCCTTTATTGCACCTCGAGGCTTGTACTCAATATCGAACTGACTCAGCTCTATTGTCCACTTTAATAGTCTCCCTGAGGCCCCGAGCTTATGCATCACTTGCCTTAAAGGATAGGCAGTGCGAACCTAAATGCTGTGTGCCTAAAAATAGGGCCTCAATTTCCTTGAAGCCAATATCAAAGCATAGGCTAGCTTCTTCATGTTGGTGTAACGAGTCTCCGCATCTAACAACCTCTTACTGACATAATAAACAGGGTATTGAACCCTCTCCTCCTCGCAAACGAGGACAACACTGACAGCATGCTCTGAGACAGCCAGGTAAACAATGAGGACCTCTCCTTCTTTAGGTTTAGAAAGCAGAGGTGGCGAGCCTAAATGCTCCTTTATCCTTTGGAAAGCCTTCTCGCATTCGGGGGTCCATTCAAAATTTTTGCCCACCTTCTTGATTGCTTTGAAGAAGTCATGACACTTGTCTGATGATTTAGAAACAAATCGATTGAGGGTTGCTATCCTTCCAGTTAGACTTTGAACCTCCTTGACGTTTTTAGGTGACCTCATTTCCATTAGGGACTTTATCTTGGCTGGATTGGTCTCAATTCCTCTGTGGTTTACAATGAACCCCAAGAATTTCCCCGATTTAACCCCAAAAACAGACTTCTGGGGGTTAAGCTTCATTCTGTACTTTCTCAGTATGTCAAACATTTCTGCGAGGTGGGATGTATGATCCCCGGCTTCCTTAGACTTCACAAGCATGTCATCAACATAGACCTCCATTGTCTTCCCAATTTACTTCTCAAACATCATGTTGACGAGCCTTTGATAGGTGGCCCCGACATTGAGGAGATCGAAGGGCATCCCAATGTAGGAATAGAGGCCTCTATCTGTGATAAATGAGGTGTGCTCCTGATCGAGCCCATACATAGGTATTTGATTATACCCAGAATAAGCATCCATGAAGCTTAGGAGCGCATGCCCCGCTGTCGCATCCACCAACTGATCAATCCTTAGGAGTGGGAAACTATCCTTGGGACAGTGCTTGTTGAGATCAGTGAAATCTACACAGGTCCTCCACTTTCCATTTGGTTTCTTCACTAGGACAGGGTTCGCTAGCCAATCAGGGTAGAATGATTTCCTAACGAGCCCGACCTCGAGGAGCCTGTCCACTTCTTCTTTGAGAGCCTCGGCTCGTTCTCCACTTATAGGTCTCCTCTTCTGCCTCACCCCTTTTTTACTTGGGTCCATATTAAGCCTGTGGCACATTACATTAGGATCTATGCCAATCATATCTTCATGAGACCATGCAAATACATCCAAATTAGCTTTAATAAATTCCACGAGCCTCCCCCTAAGATCAGGGTTTAGCTGCGACCCGACCTTTAACACTTTAGTGGAATCCTTAGCATTGACAAGAACAGAAATTGTGTCTTCTGCGGCTCCAGCTCGGTCCACATGCTCAGGGATGCGAGGATCTAGATCAATTTCAAAATCGCAAGCCTTGCTCGACTCTGCTTCCTCCTGCCTTATGCCTCCCATCACAGGGGTCACCCCGACACGACCATACTCAGTCACAACTATTGTTTCTCGAGTAATTCCATTAGGCAAATCTACCAATGTTGATCTCTCCTTGCGAACCCATTTCTCCTCACGGGCTCGCACAGCTGCATATTCTGGGCTCTCCTCGTCATCACTAGCCTCTTCAACAATTCCTTCTTGAAGAACCAATACTGACTGCGAGGCCTCCATCATAATAGCCCCTGGTACTGGCTCTACTTGTATTCCCAAGTCATCAAAATAATCATCTGGCAACTCCTCAATAGATATCATATTACAACAAGTTGAAGGTCACGAGACCTCTTTGCGAGCCCTTTCTTCCTCTTCGCATTCCATCTTATCTGACATAGAGCTACTTCCCCTTTCAGTTGATTTAAGGGCCTTGTTGTAGCACTCCCTAGATTCATGCTGAATTCCTCTAACACGGCCCACACCCTGCGGGGTAGGGAACTTCATTGAGAGGTGGTAGATGGAGGTCACAACCCTCATTTCCTTCAAGATCGGCCTCCCCACAATAGAATTGTAGGCCGATGGTTGATCAACGACCATAAAATCTGCAACTTGAGTGGTATTGCAGGGCTCGTCCCCTAAAGTGATGGGAAGCTTGATGAGGCCTTTCACACTTACTGATGCTCCAGTGAACCCATACAGATGTCCCACTGTAGGAATAAGGTCCTTGTCCACATATCCCATCCTCTTGTACACATCCCACATTAACACATTCAAAGCACTTCCATTGTCCACCAGAACTCTATAGATATTCAGAGATCCAATGCGAACTCGAACCACTAGAGCATCTGAATGAGGGTGGTGTACCCACTTCGCATCCTCCTCGGTAAACATGATATTTGTGTCTTCCCCCTTAAAGAGCTTCGGAAGTCTCTCCTGCAAATGATGTATATTGGTAAGAGGTCGCTCTCTAGCCTCGCGAGCGTACCTTTCCCTAGCCTTGTTACTATCTCCTCCAATATGTGGCCCTCCAATGATCACATGGATGCTATTGCCTTGTTCTTCCCTCTCCTTTCGAGGCTTTGCATTATATTCCATAGGGGGCACAACATTATACCCCAAACCTGATTTGCCAGAGTTTCCTTGATGTTTCTTCACCTCTCGAACCACCCACTCAGTCAATTTCCCTTCTCGAATTAAACGAACAATTTGATCTTTAAGGTGTCAATAATCCGCGGTATCATGCCCCCTTTGTTCATGAAAATCACAATATTTCTTGGTATTCCAGGTTCCTTGTGCGCCCATGGCAGGAGATTTGGTGAACATCCCTTTATTAGCATTGACAGCATAAATATGATCGACCGAAGCCACCAAGGGGGCGAACTTGTCTTCATCTCTAGCTGGACGAGCCCGAGGTGGGGATCGTCTTGGGGGGTCGCAATCCCTTCTCTTTAGTCTCGAATTGCGATCTTGCCTTCGCCTGGGACTTCGAGAGCCCTTCCTCTTCACTCCCTTATTTTTTCTTCCACTACTTTCTCCTTTGCTCTTTCTTAACTCTTCCATTGATTTCTCGACCCGTTGAACAGGTTCGGCATCTTTATACAGTTCAGCCAGTGTGCTAGGTGTAGATGCTTGTAATTTCCTTCAGAATTTTGTTCCTTCCCTCAGCCCTGCTTTAGTCTCGGATTGCGATCTTGCCTTCGCCTGGGACTTCGAGAGCCCTTCCTCTTCACTCCCTTATTTTTTCTTCCACTACTTTCTCCTTTGCTCTTTCTTAACTCTTCCATTGATTTCTCGACCCGTTGAACAGGTTCGGCATCTTTATACAGTTCAGCCAGTGTGCTAGGTGTAGATGCTTGTAATTTCCTTCAGAATTTTGTTCCTTCCCTCAGCCCTGCTATGGGGAAATTTTTAACAGCCTCGTCATTTGCACCTCGTACTTTAGGGACTTTGGCATTAAACCTTTTAAAATACTCCTGCAGGCTCTCTCCCTCCTTCTGCTTAATATTAGCCAAAGTAGATACTGGGGGTGCATAAAGCATCGAGGATTGGAACTATTTGATGAATATGTCTACAAACTGTTCCCAGGAATCAATGACGACCAGAGCCGCGAGTTTGGAAAACTACCGTTGAGCACTTCCTCTCAGCGAGGCCGCAAACAGCCTACACCTCGCTAGCTGCGAGACCTAGTAAACATCCATCTCATTATTGAATCGAATTACAAACTCTGCTGGATCAGTATCTCCATTATAGGTCATATCTGAATGATGGCCTCGAAACACTACAGGAAGTGGAGCAGTTCGAATTTTATGGGTGAAGGGCGAAGACGAGCCCATAGTACTAAAAATCCCTTTCTCATTATTCATCGCATCCAAGGCCTTTTTTAGCTCTTCCAACTTATAGTCCCCAATTTTGGCCTCCTTGTCTTCTTTTTCTTCTCTCCAGTACTTCCATGATGAGATTGAGTCTTTTTAGGAGCACTAGAGGGGGGTCTATCATCGCTACGATATGACCGCTCACGATCTTAAAGTGGAGATAATGGTCGATGGGAGCCCTTGCTTTTGTTTTTAGATCCTTCATCCTTACCATCATTAATCTTTTCTAACTTGAGGAGAAGATCGTGCGCAGTCAACTTCTTTCCAAGGCGGTCAAAGACACTTACTGATCGTCCTTCAGATGAGGCGGGCTTATCATGCGAGCCCCCTTTTTCCTCCATAGTAGCTTCCTTTTCGTTCCAATCAGGGTTCGTTTGATCTGTTACCACATCGTTAAAGTCTTCTATTATCTTCTTGGTAGGGCCTTTACTACTTTCTGCTTGATGAGTTCGGTCCCCTGTCCTTGCATTCCTCTTCCAACCTCTAGAGCTATGTCGCTTCTCCATCTTAGCCATCCTCTCCTTTATCGCAATCATTTGATCACCGAGGCCCTTTATAAATGACATGACTTCACCAGTCAAAGCCACCTGTTGGACAGGGGGTGTTTGCTCCTTCTTCAATTCATCCTTGGTCCCATCTTCTAGTGCCTCGCTCTCTGGTGGATCCTTCATCTGGGGGTCGTCTTTTTTCTTATGCGACCCCGGGGTCTCCCCCACTCCATTTTTCTTCTTGTTCGATTTAGTCATTGCTCTCCCAATTCAATGACTAGTGTAAGATCCCTGATTATTTTAGGATTTATTTTATTATTATTTAATTATGTTAATTAGTATTTAAATGATGGAATTGGATTTGAGAATATCGTTGTGGAATTCAACGATATTTAGTATTGAGTTTATATGAGTATATATGGATTTATGTGTGCCAATGTGTGCCCCAATTTTTTTATTGTATTTTAGTGATTTAAAAGTATTTAAATCAAGTATTATTGATCTTCGAAAATCTTTATTTATTTATCGGAGTTGGATAAAATCATGAAATCTTTTGTAATATTATCTTTATATATTTACTGAGTTTTTAAAATTTTTGGGTGGATTATTTTGGGTGTTTTAGTATTTTAAAATGATTTTAAGAGTTTTATTGTATTTAAAGGATCAAAACTTTGAAAATTCATATTTAATTCATTTTTGATCCGAAAAATATTTCGAAAATATGTGGGAGTTCATAATTTTATATTCTTTATTTTTAAAAATGAAAAGTTTAATTTTCCGAAAGTTTTATTTAATTGTGATTTATATAAGTCGTTTATTAAATTGTAATTGGGCCCAAATGTATTAAAATAGTATTTGTTAGTGGGCCCAGCCCAACAAGAAGAACACGGTAGAACTCTCCAGAAAACAACGGGAGAAGAAGAGAAAATAAAGAGAGAAAGAGGAGAAGAAAAGAAGGAGAGAAAAGAGAAGAGAGATTGGGAGAGATTGAAAGAGATTAAAGAGAGAAATCAATTGGGAGTGTATATATATATATATATATATATATATATATATATATATATATATATATATATATAAAAGTGCGTGTATACGCGTGTGTGTGCTGGTGTATTGCGGGAAAAGGAGCTGGGCAGTGGTGGAGCGCGATGGCGCAGCCACAGTCGGGTGTTGCAGCAACGACGCCGTGCTTGGCGGAGGGGAGACGCCGGTGATGGGCGAGGAAGACAAACTGATGGAGGATGGTGGGGACGAGGACTGCATCGTAACAGTAGCAAAGAGAGAGAGAGAGAGAGAGAGAGAGAGAGAGTGGGGGGAGAGAGACCAGTGGTGAGAGAGATTGTCCGAGAGAGGTGGGGCGGTGGTGATTCCGAGGTGGCTCTCCGGAGAATTAAAATGGTATCCTCTTTTCCTTTCCGGATATTAATAATTAATTGTTATAATTAAATTGGTTTTAAATTGTGAGATTATTTCTAATTTCGTGATTAAATTTAAATTGTGAGTTAATTGTTAATTTTAGTGAATTAATTTGGAGTTGATGGATTAACGTTAGAATTGATTAATAATTGATTAAAATATGATTTTTGGAGTTTAAATTGTGAGATTACTATTTTATTTTCCGTAAATTTAATTCGGAGAGTATAATTTTTTAATTATAATGATTGGGATTAGTTGTGGGCCCGAGTATATGTTCGGGTTAGTGATTGTTAATGGTTATATGCTAAATGTCAGAAGCTGAGTTATAAGTAATTGTGGAATGTATAATTGTAAAGTACTTGGTGTTGGATTATATATGGTTAAATGGTTATTGGTCATGTATATCGGTTTTACTTATGTAAGTCGAATTATGGATATTGGTGGATGGTGATGATGGTATTATTTGTGGTGATTAAATTGGAATTAATTTGTGAATTTATGTGTTAATTTAGTGATTTAATTCGGAGATTTTAGTGGTTAATTATAAGTTAATTAGGAGAGACTATATTTGTTGATTATATTTATCGGGGTTTTAAATTCGGGAACCGATAAATGTTTGAGTTTAATGGTCTTAAAGGTTGTTGATTATTAGTGGTGGTTTGTATGTGCTAAGTGCAAACTGTTATGGTCATATAATTTGTAGTTATAAGAGTGGCTAATTGTTATGTGCTAAATGATGTAGATCAAGTCGTAGTATCTATTAAATGTGTAAATGTCAAGTACTCGGTGGTAATGTATATGAGGTTAAATGGTAAGTATGGGAATACGTGATACATGTTAAATGTTAGAATATTATAATAATTAGAATTGTGCTAGGGGTTATGAGAAGATCACAAGTTTTTAAATGTCAATACTTAAAGATTTGTGTAATTCTTTTCGACTAATCCCTAGGGCTTACGAAATCCTTGATTAACTATCACGAGTATAATTAATATACTTAAGTGATGTGATCATTGATATGGCGTAAGTAATAGTTAGTGCTAGGGGTTGTTCCCTAGGGCTTACGAACATCAATGATTGGTTGTCACGTGTGTCAGTAAATGCGTGAGAAATACGATCATTGGTGTAGCGTAAGTAGTAGTGTAAATCCTTATGTGCTAGGTGCCGCATGTCTGGGCGGGTACTTTTCTTTATTTGTTTACTTTTATGTTGCTGCCAGAGAAGCAGCTATGTTTTAAATGGTTTGAGTTAAAATGTTGAGTTGAAAAACAGGCTTGAATTGTAATTGAGGGCTGTGCCCATAGTCCGATAAACGGATACTTCATGCCAAAATTTTCTGAAAATCCCCTGTATCTAAAGTTATTTAAATTATTTGATTTAAAGATTTAAAGGCATGTATTTGTATGAGTGTTTAAGTACATATGTGATGATTATGAGGTGTGGATATATATTTATGTATGTATTGCTTTGTGAGTTATAAGTAATTAGTTATCGATTGGGTTCTTTAAGTACTAAATAGTACTTTACTATTATTTCGAGTATAATTAGGGATTTGATATGGACCCAGCGAGCGTGTGGACGGGACAATTGAAGGAAAATGAATGCGTGATCGAGTACAGACCGAAGTACAGTAAGTAGTAAATCGACGCATTGGAATCGAGGCAAGTGTACTAACCCTCGCTTATCGTTCAAGCGAGATAAACATGTTTCTATTAAATATAAGTATTTCCCTTCAAATCTTTATTGTTAGTATCCTCTCCTTCAAATTACTGATAAGAATGTATTTTGTTCCGTATATCGAATGCTTCTATGTTTCTAAATCTTTTAGTATTGCTTCCTAAAATGGTTATTAATTAAAGATGTTTTTAAAATTTCCTTATACTGGGCTGGTCTTTTGCCAGTGAGTATAAAGGACTGAAAGTGAAATGTTTTAAAGTATTAATAAGATGGTTTATAAGTTGGATAAGCGTAAGAGGCTAGGGTGGTCCTAGTCCAGCACTTTTGTTAAGCGTAAGAGGCTAGGGTGGTCCTAGTCCAGCACCTTTGTTTAGCGTAAGAGGCTAGGGTGGTCCTAGTCCAGCATTAAAGGCCAATGTGTTGCCTAATTGAGAACCTAATTTCAAAGAAAGGAAGACTTTACGTGGCTGATCACCCGTATTGTCCGTAATCAGAAGAATAATAAAATCAATTTAAATGTTTCAAAAAGTTTTACGGAAAGTGTGTTTTATTTGTGGAATGGTTTTAAAGAGATGAATGTTTTGATGTTTTTTTTTGATGGAATAGTTTTAATGAGAGGAATGTTTTGATAAGATATACCTGTTTTACTGTAAATGATTATCGGTTTAGAAATTGTGTATTTCAGATTAAATTGTTGTCTATATGATAAAAGTTGAAACCTCAGTAAAATAATGAGATTAAGGATAGATAGAAGTTTTTCAGTTATTCCCTTCGCAAGTAACATTGTACGTGAAAGTGGAGTAAGAATGATTGGAAAATTCTTGATATTCTTTCTCTCAAAGTTTTATCTGGGGCAGAGATGGTTAGTAGTAAATAGAAGAGTGTTATGTTAGAATATTAAAGGGTGGTGTTTATGTTATGAGAAAGAGTATGAGTGCAGAAAATAGGTAGTGGTATTTTGTAAGAGTAGGTTTATATTTTGCTTGGTGAAAACTAATTCACGGTTATTACGGTCACTGTGGCATGTGTTGTGCAGTGATAGTGAGAACCGAGAATGATTTGAGATCTTCTTATTTATTCAAACTCATGATTGTCAGGCCGGTTAGGCAGCTAGGTGTGCGAACGCTTAGTGACATGAATGAAATTGGAGTAAATGAGAATTTCTTGGAGATTTTGTTAAAGCGATAGTTAAAGTATTTTGCCAGTATTAAAAGTATTGAATCTAGTTTTTCGAACCTTTGCAGTTATTAAATTCTGATTTCGAGTTATAAATGTTTTAAGTGTTATTAATCTTCTGTTAAAGTTAAGAATCCAGTTTTCAAGTATAGTATTGATTATAATTTAGTGAGCATTCCTTCGCTCATATTTATTGTTACTATTTCTTGAATTGTGATTATTGCATTCTTATTTCATCCAGTTCAGTTCTATAAATATCACTTGCTGAGCATTCTTTGGCTCACGCTTGTTGTTTTTAAAATCTTACTTTTCAGTAAACTAGTTGGCGAGACTTAGCCTGCGCAGTTCAGAAGTGGAAAGCAGAAGCAGAACGCTGTTATCAAGCTGACGTGGATCAAGGTGTTTAGATTTAAAGTTTGATTTGTTGTATGTAAATATAGTTTAGTAGTTATAGTATGTATTTGAGTAGTTAGCCTGGTATACTTCCATTCGAAGTTATACCAGTGATTTAAGTTTGTATAAGTTTTGTAAATAGAGTTGTATTTAAGTTGGTTTTGGGTTTTCTTGTTTCTAGAACTGTAACCTAAGATCCTGAGTTGGGAGTTGGGGTCAAAGAGCTTTTGATTGAGTTTTATTTTTAGTTCAGTTTTATTTTAATTTCAGATTTTTAGTTTAGTATTCAGCAGGTTTATGTTGTATTTACGAATACATCATGGCCGATTTTTGTTAGAACTTTTGAGTTTGTTAGCGTGACGCCCTAATCTACTGACCCCGGATTTGGGGGCGTTACAACTAGGCCCCTCCTTCTAGCGCCAAATGTCACGGAGCAAAATACAGATATTCTGCTAAGAACACGAAGGACACGGAGGAGATTTGTAATTGTTTGTGGCTGATCTTGTTGGTTGATTTTCAGGGTTAACTGTCTCTCAATCCCTTACAAGATGCCTACGTACCCTATTTATAGGGATCAAGCCATACGTAGTTCTCTTGGAGAAGAAGTTACTTAGACGGGCTAGGGTTTCTATGGGCTCGACTTGGCCCAAATCCACTAGACGTCTCTTTGGGCTAATATATTTTACCCATTCATTCTGCTCATGACCCATGGCCCATAAAAGGTTACTCATGGCTAGCATGATGCTTAAATTAACTAGCCTCACTGACGAGACAAATGGAGGAACTGCGCGACCTCGCATGCGACCTCGTTGGGTTGGCCATGCGAGGTGGTCCACGCTGTACGGAGATAATTCCACTTATGCGACCTCGCCGGGTCTGACGGTAGATCTTCACAATAAACATTCCCTAGGCCTCGCTGGACCTCTAGGCCTCACTGGACCTCGTAGACTGCGACCCCGTTTTGGGCTCGCTGGCTAACTCAGATAGTAGCTTGGTAACTCATTGAATTGACCCATAGTGATGGACTTCAGTAACCCATCTTTCATTCTCAGGCCCATTATATGCGATGTATCATTATTCTAGCCCATTAGACTTGTTTAGGGCTTATGCCAAATCTGTGCATAACACACTGTTTTGTGCTAAAGGTGAAGATCAATAACCTTCTAATCACTGGGTCCGGGACTATATCCCGATCTAGCCATGATATCTAGTTATTGATGCTGCAATCCTTTGTTTGTGAAAATATTTTATGAATAGATTTAATATGAAAAACTGTTGTGGATATAGATGATCTAGTTACTCTATTTACTTTATTCACGTATAATTTTGTATTTTATAAAAAAAAATTTGTAGAAATTTTTTGCGAAAGATGGTTTGTCCCGTGTGGACCGGCGCCCCTTATTCTCGATGTGATTTAACATATTCTAATGGTTGCAGATCTCATTTAGAGATTCAGGGATTCAGAGTTCTTCAGGCTACTGTATTCCTCTATTCTTTTGTTCATATAATTTGTAAATTTTTTAAAAAAATATCCAAGTTACAAAATATATTTTCTAAAAATATGGTGGAATCTAATTTGCAATCTCAAATGCAATTTTTGTAATCTCATTTGCAATTGCTTGCGCAACCTTATTTGAAAGTTAAAATGTATTTTTGAAAAAACAAAAATCAAAAATTGAATATGATAATTTCATAATTTATAGTACTAGTGACTCACTTATTACCAGTGTTGTGAAAGCGACTGCTTAAGCGGAATCGGGGGTAAAACGACTAGTAGCAAAATCGGGGTTTTAAGCATTTTTTGGGTTTAAGCGGGTTAAAGACGGATTAAGCGGATCAAAGACGGATTAAGCGGGTCAAAGACCGATTAAGCGGATGAATTAAAAAAAATTATAAAAATTATAAAAAATTATAAAGGATGGTGAAAGAAAGCATATGTTTCCGTCTTTCTGAAAGAATGCTACAATCTGTCTTTCTGTCTTTTGGATCTCGTATTATGATAAATATTATGTTTGTATTTTCTAAGTTCATCATGACTAAGTATGACTTTGTGAATGTAGGTATTACTAGTTTTAATTTTTATCATAATATGTTATATCATATGTGAATGTTATCTTTTTTTAAAAAATATTATTATATTAATTCTATAAATATATAATTATTTATAATCCGATTAATGATCCGCTTTTGAAACCGCTTAAGCGTCCGCTTAACCGCTTAAGCGCTAGAAGGTCATTCCGCCGCTTAGGTCCGATTTATGCTTTTCACAACACTGCTTATTACTAGTACTACAAATATAAATGAAATTATCGTAGTAGAAAATGAATATAAATTCTCAAGTATCGTTATTTTATAGTACTACAAATCACGTGAAATATTAAGTTTTGTACAATAAAAATGCATGTGAAATCTTAAAATAAGTATAGTAATTTCTAAATTTTTGACATCTTCGAACCCAAACCAACATATTTTCAGTCTAAAATTAGTACTGTTTCATTCATTTTTATATGTTTTTTTAGAGTGTCTGACACGCATTTTAAGGTGCATAACAAGTATAGTTCCATAACTTATTTTTAAAATTTTCTTTTTTTATATTAAAGTAGGATTGTTTTATTTTTGTACAAAAAAAATTGTAAAAATAAGTTATATATAAATAGTAGTTAAGAGTTATAAAATATGTGTTACGTTCCCATCACAATGTATATAATTCATTCGGACGGAGGGAGTGGCGGTTTCAGAAATGAATTACTTAAATTTCATAGGGTCAAAATTTAGAGAATCAATAATGGAGGCAGCATGTTCAAAGAATGGACCATGGTTGCTAAATGCAAATCAACCTTACTTTTTACAGACTAGTATATTACTCTTATATCATTCATCTATATTAAATGAATGCAAACCTAATAAATGCTTCAGCGTGAAATCTTAGTAGATGTTTATTGATTTTATGCGGGTAACAAACCTAATAAATGTTTCAGCTTGAAATTCTAGTAGATGTTTATTGATTTCATGTGAGTAACACTGTAACACATAAGAATACAAACTATATATATCATATATATCATACAGACTAGTGTTATTATAATTTTTATTTTTGAAAAATATTAATTCATTTATGAGTAATTATAAGATGTGTTGTACTTAAACTTTTAAAAATAAATTTATATATTTTAAAATACAAATTATATATGTTTTGTTATTTAGAATTCTTATTTTTAAATAGTTTAATACAATTATGAGTAATTATTTTAAAATTAATTTTTTATATTTTAAAATTCAAATTACCTTTATCATTTTAGTATTTTAGAACAAAATTTTTATATTTTAAAATTCAAACTACATACATCATTTTTAGTATTTTAGAAACAAAATTTTATATTTAAATATTCAAATTATATATATCATGTTATTAATAAATTTTATTTTTAAATAGATTATTACAATTATGAGTCATTATAAGATATAATACTTATTTTAATATTCTTGAAACAAACTTTTATATTTTAAAATTCAACCTATATATATCATGTTATTAATAATTTTTATTTTAAATGAGTAATTACATATATTAAACACATGACAAGAACATTTAATATACACACAATAAAAAACATTAATAATTATCTTCCAATGAAAATGATTTTGGGTGTATCATATTCTCCAATTGAGAATATGAAAATGGTTAGTGACAAAAAATGATGCAATGCTCTATTTATATACATATATTGGAATATGAAAATTTTAAATATTTATTTTAATAATTTTGATAATATAAATTAAATGTGTTCATACATGAATATGAATGTAATATTAAGTACAATGTATATTTTAAATGAAAATATAAATGTATAATGTATATTTTAAATGAAATATGATTTTGATAAAATAAAATATAAATGATGAGAAATAAGTTAAATGTATATTAATAAATACAATTTAAAGAAATGAATGATGAGAGAAATAAAGTAACTGTACAATGCACAGAAAACTAGGTATACATGCACATAAAACTAGGTTATACATACACTTTATTCAAAAAACTAGAAAGGACATTAGAGTAATTTTTGCAAATTGCATTAAGTAATTTGATTTGCATTTAGCAACACCCTAAATTTTTGACATCTTGAACCCAAACCAACATATTTTCAGTCTAAAACTAGTAGCGGTTTCAGAAATGAATTAGTTAAAATAATTAAATTTCATAGAGTCCATTCTTTGAACATGCTGCCTCCATTATTGATCCACAAATCTCTCTCTCTCTCTCTCTCTCATTGTCAACACTTCGAAAATTCTAGTGTACTAGTTGCTGTTTTAGTGGCCTCAACTTCACCATCTCTATCCTCCTATTTTCTACTGCCCGCACCCCTCAATCATTATTTTACTGGGTCACCTCTTAATCCCCTTTCTTTCACAAAATCTTTAGGTAAATTTAGCAATAATTCACCAACAAGATCTTGTTTTTTGAGTTTTTTATGTAAATATAAGGCAGCCCATTATGTTTTCTCTCTTACCCACTAATTATTTGCTATAAAGTTTCTTGCTTTTATACTTTTTATGCTCTCGTAGTACATCATTTGTGTTAGAGGTGAGACATTTTTGAGTAATGATTATGAAAGTTAGATTTTTTTTTTCTCCTTTTTCTTCATGTGTGATGTGATTGTTTTGATTTGACAATGGGGTTATCTTTATATTTATATTTATATTTTTATAGTTAAAATGTTGTGTGTATAGTTAACACACCACAGTAGAAAACATTGCACATGTTTAGGCTTTGTTTGTTTTCCATTTTTTAAGTTTTCTTTTTGTCCTCATCTTGATCTGCTGATATAATTTTTTACATTTTGGTGTATATAATTTGTGCATGCTTGTCTCAGGGAGTGATGTGCATCTTTCGTATTAAAGTCTTCAAGATTTGAGATAATATAACTGTTGTCGTCAAAAGAATCAATGGGTGAATCTGTGGTGAATGCACCAGATGTCCAAAATAAGGTACACTTTCTTGTCCTGAGATATGTTGAGTTTTGTCAATTATTAATTTTGTTCAGAAGTGGTATATCTGGAGTTTTCTTGATTGTTTAAGGTTCTTGTTAATTACGAATAGGAGTCCGGAAATTCGTTGAATTATTGGTTTTATTTGGGATTTTGTAATTTAAACAGAAAAAAGGCTTGTTAAAATTTTGATTTAGTTTACAAGTGTTAAAAGCTAAATTTGTCATGGTTGTTTAAGTTTCTTGTTGATTTACAATAAGAGTGTGGGAATTCATGATGTTTTGTCATACTGTATTTTGGTTGGATTATGGTGTTCTATTCAAAAGCTTGTTAAATTTATCAGATGGGAGCCTCAGTTAGCCCTCATGGTGCTTTAGAAGTATCAATTTCATTTGGTAGATTTGAAAATGATTCGCTTTCATGGGAGAAATGGTCAACATTCTCGCCAAATAAGTACTTGGAAGAAGTAGAAAAATGTTCAACCCCTGGATCTGTTGCTCAGAAGAAGGCATATTTTGAAGCCCACTATAAGAAGATTGCTGCTAGGAAGGCTGAAATATTAGAGCAGGAGAACATGATGAGAACTGATTCTTCGAGATCGAATGAAATGAACTGCACAGATTATTCCACAAGCACTTCTGGGACCGAAGCTGAACACGGTACATTAAATGATCAGAGCCTTGCTGAAGACGTTGAGCTAGACACAAATTCGCTTAGTGAGGTGAGTAGCAGCCTTGTTAATGAGTCAGCAGAAGTGGATGGGATTGGGAATGCTTTAGAATGTCAAAAATCACTGGTTCAGAGTGCTGATTTAGAAATAAATGAGAAATTACAGTTTAAAGAAGTAAATTATCCAGAAAAGTCTGATTTGATTATGGATGATATTTTAAAAATATCAGAGGAAGTTCAGGTCACAGATGAGAAGCCTCTGAAAGTGGGTAAGGAGACGGTAAGCATGGTGGAGGGTCAAGAGGAAAAATCTGAATTCCATGCACACAATACAGATGAACAGGTGATTCTGCACTTTTTTACCATACTACTTCTAGTTGATCAGTTGTACTAAACCTTTAATTAAATGTCATATTTATGAACATTGGTTTATTTGGTTTTATATGTCTTCTCAAGTTAATTAAGTATCTGGTCATTAGGTACCACAAACCAAAATGGAGCAGAATTCGGCTTTAATTTTGAAGAAGAAACCAGTTTTACCTACAACTAAATCAACAGGGCTGTCAAGTCCTACAAACCCTAGATTGCCCAAGTCCGGGTCAACCTCCAGCCCAAGATCGTCTAAGACGGTATCAGCCTCCACCCCTAGATCGTCCAAGCCGGTACCAACCTCCACCCCTAGATCGTCCAAGCCGGTACCAACCTCCACCCCTAGATCGTCCAAGCCGGTACCAACCTCCACCCCGAAATCGTCCAAGCCGGTACCAACCTCCACTCCAAGATTGTCCAAGCCGGTATCAACCTCCACTCCAAGATTGTCTAAGCCGATATCTACCTCCGCTCCTAGATCATCTAAGACAGGGTCAACAGCCACCTCCGGATTGCATAAGCCACTTTCGACATCTAGTCCCACATTTTCCAAGTCGATATCAACATCTGCTCCAAGATTGTCAAGGCCGGCATCAGCTTCCACTTCTAGATTATCAAAGCCAATATCAAACCCCATAGCAAGGCCTGTATCTCAGTCTTCAACAAGAAAGCCAAATGTATCATCATCACCAAAGAACAAAATTTTTTCTAGAGCAGATATTAAAATAGCAGCTCCAACAGCACTTAATAAGTCCCTTGATACGGCTTCTTTTACTCCGTCTAGACAGTCTTTAATTATGGAGCATATGGGGGACAAAGACATTGTGAAACGAGCTTTTAAGTCATTCCAGAACAATTTAAACCAGTTACAGCCATCTCGTGTTGAAAATCCATGTGGCCCAAGGCCGGTTAGTCATTTTGCATATTGTTTTTCTTGTTTAGATACCTAAAATGATATTATAGATTTTCACCCTTCCTAATTTGCTGACTATGAGTTTTTCTTTTCCTTCTTTGACAATCTGAATTGAGAGGTGCTGTGATTTTACCATTTTGGACAGATATCAGCAAGGGGATCATCAGAGAATCAAGTTTCAAGTTCTGTAACTTCTCAAAAAGAGAATGAGAGGTAGTCTTAGAGTCTCTTATATCTAATAATGTCCTATTAATTTCTGCTTCCAAATTCTTTTACCTTTTAAACAAGATTGTCAAAGCCCTTGATGTATCCGTAAAGTTTTATGTTTAGCCTTCTCAGTTATTGCTGCTTAGCCTGCTAGTTTTCTGCTTTTAAGTTTGCTTGTTGTCTCAACTCCCAAAATTACACAACCCTCTTCCCCAACACTCACATTTATAAGAGTTCCTTAACAAATGGGTAATTACAGGAGTACTGTGGAGAATAGGACTTCAGACCCCCATACATTGGCTTAATACTGGTTTTCTGCAAAAAATTTGAGCATCAGACTACAGTTTATGCATCAAAACTGCATATGTACTTGTACATTTGATTTACCTGTAGACAATTTTATATTATGTAAAACTTGTGTTACTTGTCACCAACTATACATTTCAACCTCTGTGATACCCTTTCTATCAAACTGCAATTCACTGCATGAATGTATTCAAATGGAGTTCCTTGCCTGGCAAGTAACTTTGTTTTTTCCTATGGCGAGTTGGCTACATATTTTTAATCATATCTGATCTGAAAATAGTTGTATTAAAATATACTCCTGAAGGCTGTAGCATTGGTTGATGAACCATGTGAGGCCATGATATCATATATTCTTACCTATACTAGCTTAATTTACTAAACCAATAATAATTGCTTATCTGTAGAACAAGGAAGGAAACAGGGAAGATGAATACTCAAAAAATCCATGTTGGAACTAAATGGAGTACTGCATCATCAAGGTAAATATGTGATTTGTTACTAAATCATCAAAAGAAAGATGTTACTCTCAAAGTCATAGAGGAATCATCATTGTTCAAGCGCTCTGCAATTCTTGTGCTGGGTTTTTTTTTCTTTCTAAATCTAACTATTAAGTACTCTTGTTTGTATGTGTAAAACTCTATTTAACTTATTAGTTGCTTGTTTCTTTGTAAGGTCTGCGTACGTTGACAAGATTCCAAAAATACATGTACAATGTACTTGCAAACAAACCTTGAATGTCACAGGCCTATCATACTCATCAAATCCTGTAAATCTATAGAAATATGTGAAGAAACATTGATGCTTATTTGTTATCCACACATATAATCGGTATGATAATTATTATATGTACCGAATGATTTTGGTAAAATCATAATGTGTCTGGAAATCATTTACATTAATAAAGTAGACCTTTGTTTTTTTGAACTTTTTTAAACTTGCATCCCTATCATTTTTTAAATAGAATATATTTCTATGAAACGATTGGTATATTATTTATTACTTGTTACATTTTATGCATTATCTTACATGCTCATTTTGAATCATTTGAAGCAGGTCGCTTGTAGAAACCGGGGAGAGAATATATATGAAGCCATATTCATCTTCTCCTAGCCCAATAAGTGAAGTGAGAGCTGAAAAGCGGAAAGCGGTTACACCCCTGACCCTTTCATTAATTGTCTTCTTTGCTATTTTCTATTAGCTGGCATGCACCTATCTATATCTTTTTCGTTTCTTTCTTGTACAGTTTCTCAAGAATCTGAAGGAGAAGTCGTATGCCAGGGAAGAAGAAAAGAGACGTCTTAGCTCAAAACCAAAGGTCTGATATGCTTCCAAACAAATGTAGCTAAGGTTCTTTATATTTATCATTAACTATTCATGTTCAGGCAACAAACTGCATGTCCTAAAAAAAGAATTTTCTTTAGAGGAGAAAGATGCCGAGATTGAGAGAGATGCTCAGGCTGAACCTCAACCTCAAATGTAAATTATTTGGAGGGCCACCCAACTTGCCAGTAGTCCTTGTAAATTTACTAGGGTTTTCCTTTTCCTCTTCTTCCCCTCTCTGACATTAGTATGCATGCCTTGACTAAAGTAAAAATTTAAAAATATACAGGGACCCATATGTAATAAATACCAAGAAACTTTGAAAGCTTTTTGCAATTAGCATATTTAGTTTGTGTTTTCATTTGGCGTTTTTACCAGAAAAGGAAAAAGAAAAAAGAAAGCAGATGCTTCAGATTGTGTTCTTACTCAAAGTATTTATCTTCTACTAATCCATTGCCATATAGAAAGCCAGTGTGATTGAATGGCATCATCATGTGATAATTTATCAATCATTTATTTCAGTTTGATTTAGTGTTGTGGAGAAAAGAGGATATTATGACCTATCTGTTTCAAGTTAGCTAAAATTTTGAATAGATAGGTCTTAGGTATATAAATCATGTCCCTGACTAATGCAATCTGTATCCAACTTTGCGCGCTAATTATCTGTTGAAAGAGGAAAGACCTTGTTTTTGTTGTACTAGGAGCTAAAAGACCGGGGGGGGGGGGGGGGTATGCAATAAAAAAATCAAGTATCTGTTTTCTGAAGCTAATGGAGTTCAAGGAACTTACATGCCTGGGTGGCTTAGAATCTTTCTTTCAATAAATGAACCTTGTTCTCTGGACCTAATGGTGTTTTTGATTCAGAGACAGACACTATTGTCATGATAACTGATAACTCCTAGACTCCTAGTAGTTTCTTGTTAAGTAGAGTTTCTTTAGGCATCCCATGTTTCTGTCAGTTAACCATTGAACTGCTTTGCCCGTTGGTGTCTTGTAGTCGAAGATTTTGGCCCTCGATACCAACCTAGGCTAAGGTATTGAGTGTCTTGGTATGAAAACAGAAAACGTCACTTATTTTATGTTGTTACTTTCTTGTAATTTAGTTATACATGAATGATGAAACACCATAAAATTTCATTTTTCATAGAAAGTGATATCAGTTGTTATATCATGTTATCCACTGTTTATTTAAGATGTGGCATTCATGTCTTTGTTATTATTTTTTATTTACTGGACAGCGCATCCTACTTTTTACCTTTTAATTATGTCCATAACTCTGTGGCCATTGCATATGACGGTGCAGGAGGCAGTCGAGAACAATATTGGTCAATAAACCTTAATGACATGCATAATAGTTGATATACATAAATCCAAGCCTTTGTGAGATAAGTACTGTACATGTGAAGTAACATGTGAAGTAGTCGGAAATTGCCCGGAGAAAGAACCCATTTGACAGAAGAAGATGCACGTATGCAGGAAATTGCTTTCACCGAGGATGTACACTACCGCATTATTACATACATGGCAAGATGATCAAGTAACATGAACTACCTGAATACTGACAATGTCCAACTGATTGTTTCGTCAATGGGCCGGGTCTTTCATAATATCAGCATATAATGGAAGGGGGCTGCTAGGGTCTCCAGACTTCTGAGTTCACATTTCAGAATCATAGAAATTCATCTTCAGTATGTTTGAAGCTTTACACTTCATTACATCATTGCAATAATAGTGCTAGTATAGACATTTTGTAAGGATTGGATATGAACTATTTTTTTGTGCAAATATAAAAACATAGTTTTCTTAAAACATTGTAATTCCTAAAATAGATAGTACTGAAAGTCTTTTTCTTTCTTGCATAATCATATTTCATACGGAATTTAAGTTTATTGTTTTTCTTTTTGTGCTGAAAGGATAGATTAGGAAGATGCAACAAAACTGTGGTAAGTTCACTTAGAACATAATTCATTATAAATAAAATAGTTAGGATTTGGAAAATGTTCTTTTTCTTGATTGCTTGGAGCCTGAGTAAACAATTTTATTAATATACATAAAGGAACTATGCTGACATATATAAGTTCAGAAAAATTCGTTAAAAAGTAAGCCTTTGGTGTAGTTGGCATTCTTATAATCGTCAAGAGCAAATAAATGTCCATATCCAGAGAAAATACTTCATTTCCCAAACTGCTAGCATAAACACTACTTTGTTGTATATATGCCAAATGCAGAAATTTAAATATGATATGCAATGAGATTCGAACAATCAAGAAAAATGGATATCATCTACGGTGAAATGACTATAGAATGTTGGAATCTTGCATGTTCCATGATACTCGAGCTAAACTCTGTTCTTAAATGAACCAAGAGAACCAAAAGGGGTCTGAAATCAACAAATTCATTATGGAGAATTGCTAACAGATACATTTAGAATCAAAGAATAGAAAAAGGCTGAGGTGTGATTTAACATTTTTCTCATAGAAATTTGAAAGTAAGAATCATTAAGTGACAACGCTTATATGCAAAAAAAGATAGAATGGAAAAGAATTAACACTTGAATAATAAAATCCTAAGATTGCATTCTTTTTGTATCTGCTAGCCGTGACCCTTTTCACCTATGCAGTATGTACAATCTTATCTTTCCCTGCGGTAGAGCTTGAGTAAAAGAACACGCATAAGGCTCCCACATCCGCAGCGTCAGGAAAGCGCCCAAACCGAAGATCCAACTTATGTAGCCGTATACTTATACCGGAAGTATGCAACAACAAAGAATAATGTACGTAGCACAACATTTCCACCGAGTATTACACAAGATTTTAATCATCATCTGAATCACTAGAACTGCTCTTCGACTTATCTGACAAGAAGTTTGGTGGCAATAAAGGGAACTTTACAGAATTTTTATAAGCAGGTGAATTTGATGTCAATGCAGTTTTCCTCTTCTGCATATTTCTGGTTATGTCAATACAGACTTGATCAACCATTCCAAGAAAATCTTTAACTACTACAAATAGTTGAAGAGGTTGTGCCCCTTTGTCCTTCGATGCTCCTGCTTGGTAATATTCTGTTGTTCTCTTCACAAGCTCCGTTATAGTTGTGAACTCCTTCTTTACTATTCTCAATTCTCCTTCTGCTGAATCTAGGAAGATTTTCATTTCTTTAATAAAACCTTCTCCTCCACCACTAATTGCAGATTCACCCACAAGTTTTCGTATTTCTGCAACATCATCGGATAAAGTTGAACAAGCTTTGTGCAAGGCATCATAGTCTAGCGTCGCACCTTTCTTTACATCAGAGAACTGAGAACTAATTCCACCGACAATTGGCAAGCCAAGCATTATGTACTCATTTTCTTTATTTTCCTTTTCATCTTTTGTATTAGAATTGTCCATCATTTGGCCATCAGAATTTCGGCTGTTTCTGCTTCTGCTGTTCAAGCTGGAATTTCTATTGATCACACAACGTTTGCCTTCTGCTCGGACTACTTCTTCCACAACAAAATGAAGCAGTGTAGTTTTCCCATCCGTGCTCTTGACATCAGAGAGTTTTCTGAGAGAAGTTAAATTAAAAGCTTGTGCATTCCCTCTTGAAGTTCCTGCATTCATTCGATTTCCAGCCTTTAGAACAGCTTCAAGAAGTTTCAGTAATAGCCCACGAGTTCTCAGCTCCTTGCAACCAGATTCAAGTGTTTGTAAAGATTGTTTAAGGTGGAGAATCTCAGAAGCGTAATTTGATCTGAACAACATTGCATTAAATCGAGTGAATGCAGATGGAACAGCCTTAAGGACATGGTAGAGAAATGACTCCGCATCAGCAAGTCTTGTGTGATCGTCATCAAATGCAAGAATATCTGACTCTTCTTCTTTAGTAGGGGCAATTCTGTTGAGCTTTTCAAGAATTTCTATGTCTAAATCTTGGCCTTCAATGAGAGCATCAACTATTTCTTTACGCGAAACAGATAGAGATCGAAGTATAATAGATATGTTTTGAGACTTTCTGGCATCAAGAATGAAAATTTGGGAGGGTGGACCTGTTCTTTCCCCTTTCGGACTTGATATATTGCTACCTTTTTTAGGACAATTCCGGCTTGTTGCCACTGATCCAAAAAGTGCTTCCATAAGATCACCATCAACCCTGAGTTTAGTTAAGAAAATGTAAGAAACCTGTTAGATGAAATAGATAACAAAGTTCATATATATAACCTCAGATAAAGAAAATTATTAGTACCTAAAAGAACCACCCTTGACTTTGTCCCAGACCATTGAATGCTCAACATTAGGATTCACCTTGTCCCAGTGCAAGGGCTTGAATTTCATCTGACCTTTTTCATTATCTGTAACTTTCAACTGTGAAGATGGAACGGGAGGGGGTGGCTTTAATGTTGTAGTCAAGCCACCTGTTTTAGGGGGTGGAGGTGGTGGTGCGGACGGAGTCTTCTTTGGCAGTGGTGGAGCTGGTGGTAGTGGTAATGTTGATGATGAAACAACGGCAGGAGGTGGCGGTGGAGGAGTAGGAGGAGGGGAAGCTGCTGGTGGAGATCGCGATGTTAGTTGAACTGATGACTCTTGTTTCACCACAGTTTTGATTTGACTTTTTTCTACATTTGCAGGCCAAATATGAGAAGAGGAAGACTTGCCTCTAAGCAAAGGAGTTTCTTGAATTACAGGCTTTGAGCTCTTGTTTTTTTCTGCTCTGCTACTAATCACATTTTTCTCCTCTTCTGTATCATAAAACTCATTTTTATCGAACACTTGCTTTTCCTTGTTATTTTCCCCTTCCAATTTCCTCCAATACAACACATCCAGCCCTTCCTCATCAACAATCACTCCCTTCAAATTACCATTAACTCTCACAAATTCGTCACCTCTACGCGTCGCAATAGAATTAGCATTCTTGAAACTAGTATTAGCAGTAACGCGATTATTCTTTCGATGCATGTATCTCTGCACCATGAAGAAAAACAATCCAGATATAACGATAGTACTTGCTGCTGTTGCAACAACTGCTTTAACAACAGCCTTTTTCGACGAAGACTTTGATGCTGGTGGTGGCACGTGAGGTTGCTCTGCTCTCGTATCCGGAGAAGAAGTAGATGGTGGCTGATTGTTAGTAAAATTAGGTGTTGAGAAAACAGGAGGAAGCCCAAATGGAAAAAATGTCTCAATATTTTGAGAATTGGATTGGCAAGAACATTGAGGTATAGTAGAAATATTGTAAGAAAGAATGAAAATGTAAAGAATAAATGTACATGATTGAAGCTTGATCATATTTTCATGCAACTTTGAATAGTATAGAGAGATTTTGATATGAATGTGTTGTATCTAACAAAATTTTGAGCATGGTTGATTAGATTACTCTATTGGTAACAGCTGTTGTGGTTTGGTTTTTTGTGCTGACAAAATCAAGAAAAGCAGGTAAAAAAGTTAGTTATTTCTGGTTGCTTTGAGCCTTCCCGGGCGGGCACTTCATATCTTCTTGTTAAAATGACTAAGAAAACCCTTGTACTACCGAACAATAGGTTGGGTAATAAGGTAATTTAGCATCTATATTTGAATTAGATTCATATTTTTTTCTTTTTTTTCCTTTAAATAGAACTAGTTGATAAAGCCGCGCTTCGCGGCGGCGTTACAATATTTTTAAAAAAATTCAATACATTTACGTTATATTATAATATTAATATTAAATTTTTATAATTAAATAATCTTCTCTAATGAATCAATTTCTTGTAAAATACTATTCTTTCGATTGAGCCGCTCTCTCGTTAAAACGGAAATCCCAACTTTTTAACATATATTATAAAGACTTATATAATATTTTTTATCTATAAAATCAAACCGTAAAAATAAAAAAAAAATTATGACTTCAGTATCAAATTCTTAAAGCTAATACAATCTTTTCTAGCGAGCCGTCTTCCCCTTAAATACGTTTCGAGCCGCTCTTATTTGAAACCGAAATTCTAACTTCATTATATAAAGAGAGTAAATTCCAATTTTTATATTCTTTAAACTTTCTAATATTTATGTAGTTTTAAAAGATGAAAATACATCTTATATTTTCTGTATATTATAGATATTCTTTTATTTATTTACAGTTTTCGCATGGGAATGTCTTTCTGTTATGTTAACATATCAAAAAAAAAAAAAGTTAAAATGCTAAGACTTTTCGTTACGGGAATAATATTACATTTATGGATATATTTTTGTAATGCAAGTATAATTAAATTGTATAAAAAAGTTAAAATAAAGGATTTCTAGGAAAAAAGATGTATAGTTTTAAAAAATCGTATAAGACGTCTCCACCGTCCTCGTATTCTACTTCCAATAAAACATTTTATTTTTTGTATAAATTATATATTTAAACATCTTTTATACGGTCTTATCTAATTAACCGTTTTCTTGTTAAACACAGTTATTACTATTGATTCGCTCTCTCGTTAAGACCAAAAACCTAACTTTTACACATATTACTTGTATGATAATGTTTATCCATAAAAATCAAATCCTAAAAATAAAATATAATTTATAACATCATAAGATATTTTAATAGCTAGTAAAATTTTTTATAGTGAGCCGTCTTCCCGTTAAACACGTTTCGAGCCGCTCTCGTTTGGGATCTAAATTCTAACTTCATTACATATTATTGATGATACTTATCTTACACAACAATTTTTTTCCTTGAAATCAAAACCTAAAAAATAGAGTGAATTCCAATTTATACTTTTTTCTAGATTTTCTAAAAATTTTGGAGTTTTAGAAAATGAAAACACATTTTATTTTCTCTTTATTTTATAGTTACTCCTGTATTTATTTAGGATTGCTGCATGAGATTGTTCTTTTACTCATTGTTCTTTTATTATGTTAACACATCAATTCTTTTCTTTTTAAATACGGTGACTTTTTTCATGACAATAGTATTGGATTTTTTCCTAATATAAATATAATTAACTTATATAAAAAATATATTTTAAGAAGATCGTACTTTCTATAAAATATTTAATTATATGTCTGCTCTATATATTCAAACACCTATTCTAGTTCTAGTAGAACTTTTATTTATATATTTTTTTCTATAAATTCGAACTCTTATTCTCTATAAATTTGAACTCCTATTCTACTTCCAATAGAACTTTTAATCGTATGCCTTATAAATACTTATTATTATACTTCCAATAAAACTTCTAATCATATGTCTTTCCTATAAATTCGAACTCTTCTCCTTTATAAATTAGAACACCTATTAGTTCTAGTAGAACTTTTATTTATATATCTTTTCTATAAATTTAAACTCTTATTCTCTATAAATTCGAACTCCTATTCTACTTCCAATAGAATTTTTAATCGTATGCCTTATAAATACTTATTATACTTCCAATAAAACTTCTAATCATATGTTTTCCCTATAAATTCGAACTTTTCTCCTATATAAATTCGAACACCTATTCTACTTCTAATATGCTAATTGATATTTTTATATTTATTAGTATTTAAAATTCTAGAAAATTAAAAAAATCGATTGAGA
Source organism: Saposhnikovia divaricata (assembly GCA_036435485.1). NCBI lineage: Eukaryota > Viridiplantae > Streptophyta > Magnoliopsida > Apiales > Apiaceae > Saposhnikovia > Saposhnikovia divaricata. The sequence goes on along the minus strand of CM071596.1, from coordinate 160,085,506 downwards.
CGATATTAGAGCGCCACCAAAACTCCCGCTATCCTCCTTTATATATATACTAGTTGATAAAGCCGCGCTTCGCGACGGCTTTACAATATTTTAAAAAAATTCATTACATTTATGTTATATTATAATATTAATATTAAATTTTAATAATTAAATAATATTCTCTAATGAATCAATTTCTTGTTAAATACGATTCTTTCGATTGAGCCGCTCTCTCGTTAAAACCGAAATCCCAACTTTTTAACAACTTATATAATATTTTTTATCTATAAAATCGAACTGTAAAAATAAAATGAAATTTATGACTTCAGTATCAAATTCTAATAGCTAATACAATATTTTCTAGCGAGCCGTCTTCCCGTTAAATACGTTTCGAGCCGCTCTTATTTGAAACCGAAATTCTAACTTCATTATATAAATAGAGTAAATTCCAATTTTTATATTCATTAAACTTTCTAATATTTATGGAGTTTTAAAAGATGAAAATACATCTTATATTTTCTGTATATTATAGATATTCTTGTATTTATTTATAATTTCCGCATGGGAATGTCTTTCTATTATGTTAACATATCAAAAAAAAAAAATACGAAGACTTTTCGTTACGGGAATAATATTACATTTATGGATATATTTTTGTAATGCAAGTGTAATTAACTTGCATAAAAAAGTTAAAATAAAAGATTTCTAGGAAAAAAGATGTATAGTTTTAAAAAATCGTATAAGATGTCTTCACCGTCCTTGTATTCTACTTCCAATAAAACATTTTATTTTATGTATTAATTATATATTTAAACATTTTTTGTACGGTCTTATCTAATGAATCCAATAAAAGATTTAGGATTCCTGCATGACATTGTTCTTTTATTATGTTAAGACATCAATTCTTTTCTTTTTAAATACGGTGACTTTTTTCATGACAATACTATTGGATTTATGAATAAATTTTCCTAATATAAGTATAATTACATTATATAAAAAATATATAATTTAAGAAGATCGTACTTTCTATAAAATATTTAATTATATGTCTGCTCTATATATTCAAACACCTATTCTAGTTCTAGTAGAACTTTTATTTATATATTTTTTCTACAAATTCGAACTCTTATTCTCTATAAATTCGAATTCCTATTCTACTTCCAATAGAACTTTTAATTGTATGTCTTATAAATACTTATTATACTTCCAATAGAACTTCTAATCATATGTCTTTCCTATAAATTTGAACTCTTCCCCTTTATAAATTCGAACACCTATTCTACTTCTAATATGCTAATTTATATTTTTATATTTTTTAGTGTTTAAAATTCTAGAAAATTAGAAAAATCGATTGACACGATATTAGAGCGCCACCTAAACTCATGCTATCCTCCTTTATATATATATATTGATGGTGCTAAGGTGGTTGCGGTTGTTTTATCTGAATTCCAACTATTTGAATCTTTCTTGCAAGTTACATGGTTGATTTGGTAACATTTGAGATTTTTAAAAAATTGGTAATGAATATTAATTTAACATATTATACTACAATTACCATATTTAATGTTTTATGTGACATCATAACTAAAAAAGTACGTAAATTATCAATAAAAACGGCCGGCTACAACAACAAACGTTTCGTACAATACAAAGTCAAATGGTTGATTTGGTCAACAAGGATACGGCATTTTTGTTTGGATGGATTTAGGTCAGCTCCCTTCCAACGTAGTTATCCAACTCTCTTTTGTAATCAATCTATCTATTATATAAAGGAGAACCCGCAGTAGCTCTAGAATCGCTCGAATCATATTTATCTATTTTTCTAGAGCTCCTCTATATTAGAGCTCCAATATATATATATATTGGAGGATAGCGGGAGTTTAGGTGGTGCTCTAATATCATCTCAATCGATTTTTCTAATTTTCTAGAATTTTAAACACTAATAAATATAAAAATATCAATTAGCATATTTGAAATAGAATAGGTGTTCGAATTTATAAAGGAGAAGAGTTCGAATTTATAGGGAAGACATATGATTAGAAGTTCTATTGGAAGTATAATAAGTATTTATAAAGCATACGATTAAAAGTTCTATTGGAAGTAGAATAAGAGTTCGAATTTATAGAGAATAAGAGTTTGAATTTATAAATAAAAGTTCTACTAGAACTAGAGTAGGTGTTTAAATATATAGAGCAGCCATATAATTAAATATTTTATAGAAAGTACGATCTACTAAATTATATATTTTTTATATAAGTTAATTATACTTATATTAGGAAAATTTATTCATAAATCCAATACTATTGTCATGAAAAAAGTCATCGTATTTAAAAAGAAAAGAATTAATGTATTAACATAATAAAAGAACAATGAGTAAAAGAACAATCTCATGCAATCCAATACTATTGTCATGAAAAAAGTCATCATATTTAAAAAGAAAAGAATTAATGTATTAAAATAATAAAAGAACAATGAGTAAAAGAACAATCACATGCAGGAATCCTAAATAAATACATGAATATCTATAATATAAAGAGAAAATAATATGTGTTTTCATTATCTAAAAACTCCAAAAAATTTAGAAAATCTAGAAAAAGTATAAATTGGAATTCACTCTATTTTTTAGGTTTTGATTTCAAGAAAAAAAATTGTTGTGTAAGATAAGTATCATCAATAATATGTAATGAAGTTAGAATTTCGATCTCAAACGAGAGCGGCTCGAAATGTATTTAACATGAAGACGGCTCACTATAAAAGATTGTACTAGCTATTAAAATATCATATGATGTTATAAATTTTATTTTATTTTTAGGATTTGATTTTTATGGATAAACATTATCATACAAGTAATATATGTAAAAGTTAGGTTTTTTGTCTTAACGAGAGAGCGAATCAATAGTAAAAACTGTGTTTAACAAGAAAGCGGTTCATTAGATAAGACCGTATAAAAGATGTTTAAATATATAATTATTACATAAAATAAAATGTTTTATTTGAAGTAGAATACGAGGACGGTGGAGACGTCTTATACGATTTTTTAAAACTGTACATCTTTTTTCCTAGAAATCCTTTATTTTAACTTTTTTATACAAGTTAATTATACTTGCATTACAAAAATATATCCATAAATGCAATATTATTTCCATAACGAAAAGTCTTCGTATTTTAATTTTTTTTGATATGTTAACATAACAGAAAGACATGCCAATGCGGAAACTGTAAATAAATACAAGAATATCTATAATATACAGAAAATATAACATGTATTTTCATCTTTTAAAACTCCATAAATATTAGAAAGTTTAAAGAATATAAGAATTGAAATTTACTCTCTTTATATAATGAAGTTAGAATTTCAGTTTCAAATAAGAGTGGCTCGAAACGTATTTAACGGGAAGACGGCTCGCTAGAAAAGATTGTATTAGCTATTAGAATTTGATACTGAAGTCATAATTTTTTTTTATTTTTACGGTTCGATTTTATAGATAATAAATATTATATAAGTATTTATAATATATGTTAAAAAGTTGGGATTTCAGTTTTAACGAGAGAGCGGCTCAATCGAAAGAATCGTATTTAACAAGAAATTGATTCATTAGAGAAGATTATTTAATTACTAAAATTTAATATTGATATTATAATATAACGTAAATGTATTGAATTTTTTTTAAAAATATTGTAACGCCGCCGCGAAACATCAATATCAATATATCTATCTATCTATCTATCTATCTATCAATATATAAATAAAGGAGGATAGCGGGAGTTTAGGTGGCGCTCTAATATCGTCTCAATCGATTTTTTTAATTTTCTAGAATTTTAAACACTAATAAATATAAAAATATCAATTAGCATATTAGAAGTAGAATAGGTGTTCGAATTTATAAAGGAGAAGAGTTCGAATTTATAGGGAAGACATATGATTAGAAGTTTTATTGGAAGTATAATAAGTATTTATAAGGCATACGATTAAAAATTCTATTGGAAGTAGAATAGGAGTTCGAATTTATAGAGAATAAGAGTTCAAATTTATAGAAAAGATATATAAATAAAAGTTCTACTAGAACTAATAGGTGTTCTAATTTATAAAGGAGAAGAGTTCGAATTTATAGGAAAGACATATGATTACAAGTTCTATTGGAAGTATAATAAGTATTTATAAGGCATACGATTAAAAATTCTATTGGAAGTAGAATAGGAGTTCGAATTTATAGAGAATAAGAGTTCGAATTTATAGAAAAAATATATAAATAAAAGTTCTACTAGAACTAGAATAGGTGTTTGAATATAGAGAGCAGACATATAATTAAATATTTTATAGAAAGTACGATCTTCTTAAAATATATTTTTTATATAAGTTAATTATATTTATATTAGGAAAATTTATTCATAAATCCAATACTAGTGTCATGAAAAAAGTCACCGTATTTAAAAAAGAAAAGAATTGAAGTGTTAACATAATAAAAGAACAATGAGTAAAAGAACAATCTCATGCAGCAATCCTAAATAAATACAGGAGTAACTATAAAATAAAGAGAAAATAAAATGTATTTTCATTTTCTAAAACTCCAAAAAATTTAGAAAATCTAGAGAAAGTATAAATTGGAATTCACTCTATTTTTTAGGTTTTGATTTCAAGGAAAAAAATTGTTGTGTAAGATAAGTATCATCAATAATATGTAATGAAGTTAGAATTTAGATCCCAAACGAGGGCGGCTCGAAACGTGTTTAACGGGAAGACGGCTCACTATAAAAAATTGTACTAGCTATTAAAATATCATATGATGTTATAAATTATATTTTATTTTTAGGATTTGATTTTTATGGATAAACATTATCATACAGGTAATATGTGTAAAAGTTAGGTTTTTGGTCTTAACGAGAGAGCGAATCAATAGTAATAACTGTGTTTAACAAGAAAACGGTTCATTAGATAAGACCGTATAAAAGATGTTTAAATATATAATTAATACAAAAAATAAAATGTTTTATTGGAAGTAGAATACGAGGACGGTGGAGACGTCTTATACGATTTTTTAAAACTATACATCTTTTTTCCTAGAAATCCTTTATTTTAACTTTTTTATACAATTTAATTATACTTGCATTACAAAAATATATCCATAAATGTAATATTATTCCCGTAACGAAAAGTCTTAGTATTTTAACTTTTTTTTAATATGTTAACATAACAGAAAGACATTCTCATGCGAAAACTGTAAATAAATACAAGAATATCTATAATATACAGAAAATATAAGATGTATTTTCATCTTTTAAAACTTCATAAATATTAGAAAGTTTAAAGAATATAAAAATTGGAATTTACTCTCTTTATATAATGAAGTTAGAAATTCGGTTTCAAATAAGAGCGGCTCGAAACGTATTTAACGGGAAGACGGCTCGCTAGAAAAGATTGTATTAGCTTTAAGAATTTGATACTGAAGTCATAATTTTTTTTTTTATTTTTACGGTTTGATTTTATAGATAAAAAATATTATATAAGTCTTTATAATATATGTTAAAAATTGGGATTTCCGTTTTAACGAGAGAGCGGCTCAATCGAAAGAATCGTATATAACAAGAAATTGATTCATTAGAGAAGATTATTTAATTATAAAAATTTAATATTAATATAATAATATAACGTAAATGTATTGAACTTTTTTAAAAATATTGTAACGCCGTCGCGAAGCGCGGCTTTATCAACTAGTTATATATATAAAGGAAAACCCCAAGGAGTTTGATGGAGCTCTAGAATCGCTCGATTCATATTTATCTATTTTTCTAGAGCTCCTCTATTTTAAATAATAAAATCAAAACTTCCTTCTTTAGGTCCTACTTTTTAGAAAAGAAATCAAAACTTCCTTTTTTTAACGTCAGCATTAACATCTTCAAAATAGAAAAGGTTTTCGAATTCGTAGGGTAGAAGAAGTCAAATTTATATCTTCAAAATAGAAAAGGTTTTCGAATTTGTAGGGGAGAAGAATTCAAATTTACATATTCAAAATAGAAAAAGAAATTTTATTTTCTTATATATATACAATCGTCATTGCTTCTAACGATCGAATTTTCGAATTTTATCATAATGTTTGTAATCTTTTTCTTGCTTCTGTTTACTTTTGCCTTCCTCTATTTTCTTTTAGCTTTAATATTCATTCTTATTTTGTTTAATTCTCAATTCTGTTTAGTGATTTTCAGGTTACTTTTGTTGTAATCATGTTTGTAAGGTAAAGAAATTTTATTTTCTTATATATATACAATCATCATTGCTTCTAACGATCGAATTTTCGAATTTTATCATAATGTTTGTAATCTTTTTTTTGCTTCTGTTTACTTTTGCCTTCCTCTATTTTCTTTTAGCTTTAATATTCATTCTTATTTTGTTTAATTCTCAATTCTGTTTAGTGATTTTCAGGTTACTTTTGTTGTAATCATGTTTGTAAGGTTTGCTTTTATCTATTGATTTGATTTATTTAATTATAAATTTAATATCTTTCGGTACACGGTTATATTGATCCATTGATCAACTATTTTGGCATTATTTATGTTGATCTAATGATTCAAGTGTATGATTTTATTGTTTACAGGGTTTGGGAAAGAATAGAATGTGCATATCCCGTCCTTGCACCACTCTTTCCGGGCAAGTGGTGTGAATTGTTACAAAGGTTTGAAACTTTAACTTTTTTTCTTTTACAACTGCACTTTATATCATGTTTAGCCTTTACATATTTTAAAAATTATAACCCTAATGCTGATTCATGTAATACACACACAAAGAAATCTAGATAACAAGAGGCATTGATATTTATACTCGAAAGATAAATACGTCACTGACATATATTCTCAGGAGTTATGTATTGACATAATTTTACAATTTAGCGAATTATATAAACCCAGAAGCTCTAACTCCTTACATAATTCTACATTCTAACTACTGATAGAATTACGTAAACACATCAATCAATATCTTTATCTTTTATCTTTTATTTTAGAGAAAAAGGATCCTGAGATTGATCTCGGGGAACTTTTACTGAGATACTTAAAAATATATTATAAATATAATTGGGCCCGCAGGGCTAATTAAAAAATTGTGATTTTACAGAAATAGTCATCCTATGTTTGCATACAATATTCTATGTATCTCAGGCCATGAGATAACCTTTCTAGAGCTCCTCTATTTTAAATAATTAAAATTAAACTTTTTTCTTTAGTTCCTATTTTTTAGAAAAGAAATTAAAACTTAATTTTTTAACTTTAATATTAACATTTTCGAAATAGAAAAGGTTTTAAATTTGTAGGGAAGAAAAATTCAAATTTATATATTCGAAATAGAAAAGAAATTTTTTATTTTTATATATACAATCATTACTCCTAACGATTAAATTTATCACCATGTTTGTAACCCTTTTATTGCTTTTGTTTACTTTTGTCTTCGTCGATTTTCTTTTAGTTTTTTTTATTCATTCTTATTTTGTTTAATTCTCAATGTACATGGCTTGTGTTTAGTGATTTTCATGTTGTATTTTTTTTTTTTAAGACTTGAATTTACTGATTTAATATTTACTTTCTTCGTTTTATTTTAAATTTATGATTTGCTATAATTTTAGTTATAATTATGGATTATTTAGTAACCATTGTTTGTTCTTTACTTTGACTTTTGTTTTTTTGTTGTTAATGATCTCGATACAGAAACGCCTGATCGTGTAATTAAGAATTAGGAGATCGTTCTCTGTTTGAGAAATAGAAGCACTTGAGAAACTTGGCACAAAAGATTTGAACTTTTATCATTCTCTCTTTATTTATTTACTGTTAATTGTTAATTTATCGTTTTTATCTTCTCATTGTTCTTGATCATAATATTTCAACGTCTTCTTTTAATTAATTCAATCAAATTTTCTTTTTTGTGTATTTATTACAACGGATGTCGGCCTAAGAAAACGTGACATAAAATCGACGTAAAAAATAAGTTTAAAGTTTATATATATATATATATATATATATATATATATATATATATTAAAATTTGTATAATATTGTGTTCATTAATTTTTTTTACAGATATTTTCCTTTTGATTTCTTTCTTAAATAGTCTACATTTTGAAAAAAAATTACAAGGCCACCGCTACACACGGCTTATATGTATTTATTACAACGGGTGTCGGCCAAAGTAAATGTGACACAAAATTTATATAAAAAATAAGTATATAGTTTATTTAGTTGTCTATATATATTAAAATTTATCCAATGTTTTGTTCAATAATTTATTTATAAATATTTTTTCTTTTCGATTTTTTTTCTTAAATTTATCTTTTGAATCTTTTTTAAAAAATTTACAAGGCCGCTGCGAAGCGCGGCTTAGTTAACTAGTATATATATAAAGGAGGATAGCGGGAGTTTAGGTGGCGCTCTAATATCGTCTCAATCGATTTTTCTAATTTTCCAGAATTTTAAACACTAATAAATATGAAAATATCAATTAGCATATTAGAAGTAGAATAGGTGTTCGAATTTATAAAGGAGAAGAGCTTGAATTTATAGGGAAGACATATGATTAGAAGTTCTATTGGAAGTATAATAAGTATTTATAAGGCATACGATTAAAAATTCTATTGGAACCAGAATAGGAGTTCGAATTTATAGAGAATAAGAGTTTGAATTTATAGAAAAAATATATATAAATAAAAGTTTTACTAGAACTAGAATAGATGTTTGAATATATAGAGCAGACATATAATTAAATATTTTATAGAAAGTGCGATCTTCTTAAATTATATATTTTTTATATAAGTTAATTATATTTATATTAGGAAAATTTATTCATAAATCAAATACTATTGTCATGAAAAAAGTCACCGTATTTAAAAAGAAAAGAATTGATGTGTTAACATAATAGAAGAACAATGAGTAAAAGAACAATCTCATGTAGTCTTTATAATATATGTTAAAAAGTTGGGATTTCGATTTTAACGAGAGAGCGGCTCAATCGAAAGAATCGTATTTAACAAGAAATTGATTCATTAGAGAAGATCATTTAATTATTAAAATTTAATATTAATATTATAATATAACGTAAATTGATGTATTGAATTTTTTTTAAAATATTATAACGCCGTCGCGATTTGTATTTAATTAAAAATATGTTAAAATATACTAAATCGTAATTAAATCATAAGTAGTGTACTGAAACGATGAGATGGTGCATTGTTGCTGAACCAGAAGAAGTAGTTGACCTAAACATAACTGCATGTATCTAATATAGTATCTATAATTCATAATTGGTGCAATTCATTATTCTTTTTTAATATTTATAATTATTTAAATTATAATATCAAATAATTTTTTTAAAATATTTATATTTATTAAGATTTATTCATATTAAATTTGATTTTTATTAGATAAATTTATATATTTTATTGAATAAAATAAATAACTCTTAAATTTGAAAGATTCAGAGAAAAAAATAATTAGAGCTAAGTATAAATATATCAAAATTTATTATTTTTTAGATTTCACATGTTAGTTTTTACTATTTTTACTTTATCTTAAGTTCTAAAATTCATATTTAGACGATTTTACAAGCCGAACAAAATTGAAGAAATTATGGGTAATTTAATGTTGATTAAACAATTATTGTTGAATATGAACTACTTGCAAATTGAAGTGAAGAAGAAAGTTACGAATTTTACATGGATAATTATATTCAATTTAGAAAAGCTACTTATATTTGGTTTAAATTATTAAAATTTACTTTTTCGTATTTGAATATAATTCTACTATCAATTAAATAAATTTACTTTCTTATATTAGATATAATTCTATTCAATTTAGAAAATATGTTTATATTTGGTTTAAATGATTAAATTAACTTCTTGGTATTTGAATATAATCCTAATATCAATCAAATAAACTTTTAAATTATATACTTATTATATTCTATTATATCCTATTATATCGTATTATAATAGATCTCATTGGAGTTGTGGAGGACTATGAACATCTTAACGATATCAAGACTGTCTATAGACAAAAGAAGATTGTTAAGTTCAGAATCACTGATGGAAGGTAAAAACCGAGTTTTTATTATTTTTGCTTATATTCTTTTTTGTAGTTTGCTTATATTGATGCATTCAATATCTCCATATAACTTTGCATTTCAGCAATTTAATTCTAATCTCTGAAATACCAATATACCTTTATGTAATTACAATTTACAGGAATAGCCATAAAATTACTGTTTGGGGTGATATTGCTGTGAAAACTGAAACTTCTCATAAAAATGCTACTGAACGTCCAATCATTGCGATTGTCACAAGTACAAAGCTCAAGATTTATAAAAGTAAGGCTGCTGTTTTTACTAACATAAGAAGCCTGTGTTTTAACTTAGATTATAAGTTGCATTTAACAATTGCATGGATTTTAATAATTTCTAATTTATTGGTTGTATTCGCAATTTAAGATTCAGTGCAAATAAGTACACTACCATCTTCAAAGGTGTACCTAAATTTGGACAGTAACTATGTAATTGCAATGCGACAACGGTAAATATTCTACATTTCATGTCTGATACATAATTACTGCATACAATACTTCCTATACTTGATTTATGAATAGAAGTCGACATTTATATTGTTGCAGACTAGAAGAAGAAGGGTATACAGTCAGCCAGCAGCCAGATGTTGTAACTCCATCAGAAATTGATGCAAGTCCAATTATAGAAACATTGACATTGAAACAACTTACTGAAAATCAAGGCACAGAGTATATCAAGGTTCTAAATTAGTTTAAGCACTTTGTACAATCAGAGTTTTTAACTTAAACAAAACTCTTTATATATGTAGATGTATGTTAATCGAGATATAATGATACTTTGTAATCTGCAGGGAGAATTTTTCTGCATTGTAAAGATTCAAAATGTTGAAGAAACAGATTGGTGGTATAACAGTTGCAGTGACTGTGAAGCAGAAGTAAGGAAACAAGATGGAATGTTTAAGTGTTCCAACTGCATTGATAAGACTATTCCAGTTCCTGAAAAAAGGTAAATAACATCAACTGATAATATGCATAAGATATCATCTCATTTTTTTACACTATCTGTTCCAAACATTTAGTGAATTTGATGAATATTTGTCAAACAGATATAGGATTGTTATCCTTGCCGACGATGAAACTGAGGCTTATAATTTCATTCTAATGGATCGTGCTGGCAGAAGGATGTTTGGTATGTCTGCAACCAAAATGATGTTACAAGTGGAGAAGGTATTGATCCTATTAATAGTGTTTTAATACAATAACTACATCATTTTTCCTACTTTGATTTCACATGATCTACACCTTGATCAACATGTCAGAAATAAACAAAATTACTACACTTTGATACATTCACATCATCCTAAACATTATATTGAACTATCAGGCAAAAGCTGTGTTTCCACATAAGGTTAAAGATATCAAAGGAAAAGAACTTAAGTTGAAGATCAAAATTACTGATGAAAATATGAAATCAAACAGTAATCTCTACTACGCTGTTGATGCATATGACATTTGCAAACCTTCTTCTTCAAATTCTGATGCAATAATGGCTACATTCCCAACTTCAACATCTGGAGAAGTGAGTTTTAAACCCATGAAATAATTCTTATGTTCAACATTTACTACTACTTCCATCTATGTACAATAACAATTCTAATGCTATACCAATTCATTATATACAAAACAATTTCGTAGCTTTGTCGGACTTTACTCCAGAATCTGCCAAATCAACAAACAAGAAAATTAAGATGGTATTTACTTTTTAAGATTATGATCTATGATCTATATGAAGTATTAAATTGTTCATGAGTTAAACTTTCATCCACTTATTCCTACAATTTTTATTTCGTTTTTTGCTTATAAACAGGAGAAGTAATTCATCTTGGTATTTGGAACTATCTTGGAGTATTACTGCTTTGAATACATGACATCACAGTTGTTGGAATTGTTGCTTCCAGTCTAGGATTAATTACATGTTTAATAAGAGATTTGCCTTGCATGGGTTTTGCTATTCTCATTTCATCTCAATGTTTTGGATTATGATTTTTGCATATTTGGTTTTAACATGTTAATTTGCATTGGTTTTGCTATTGATATTACATTTCAATCTTTTGGTTTTAAGATGTTTTTAAACTTCATAATGGCTTATGGTTTTAAGATGTTAATTTAAACTTTTCTGGCAATAAGCGTGACACTTGGTTTATGTTAATTTATTATTGTTAAAAAGTAGTATTATTTGTTCATTCGATGCACTCAAAGGACTTTGTTGAAAAACACTTCATTGGTAACATGTAAATTAGACAAAATAAAAAACGAATAATATATTTTACTAAATTTAAAGCCGGTGCGTAGCACAGGCAATATTGCTAGTAGAATTTAATGATCCAATCTGTGTTCGAATTCATCTCGAAGTCTAACTAAAGAATTATAGGTATTTAAAACATTCAGACTATAAGAGATAGATTATAAGAGATGTAATGTAAATAATATATTTTATATGTTGTATAAATATTTTATTTTATAAATTGTATGGAAGAATCGAATTTTGGACATTAGTTCTTTATTAATATCTTTCCTATTCATAGTATATAATAGGTAATACTTAAATATTTTTTGATATTGCATCGAAAAATTCTTAACTATTATATTCTTATTTATATTTTATTGTATAATAAGAGTAAGAGTAATATTAAGATAGTCTAACCATGGGTCAAATGATCGATTCTCAATAATAACATATTATTTAATATGTTTTTAGCGTTGTAACATAATGTCAGATTTATATAGTAAACCTAAGAGTAGTACGAAAAAAGGCCCCAAATATCACAATTTGAAACTAAATGGTCTCAAATATCACATCTCAAAATCTTGGCCCTAAATATCACTCCAAAACATTGTCTCGTCTATCGTTTTCTGATTTATTTTCTTTTTTAAAACAAACGCTAATGCGTTTTGCGCCTTTCATATAATTTTCTTTTTATAAACACGCTGTATAGTCTAGTGTTTGGGGGGGGGAACGTGACTTTATGTGGTGTTTTTGGGGGGAAACGCCACTTAATGTGGTGTTTTTGGGTGTTTTTCTAATTTTTTTTTCTTCTAAATATATATTTGCAAACAATATTAAAAAACTTATAACTAAATGGTCAATTAAAATTGTGTTTTTCTATTAAGTTGGGCGGCCTGATTTTGTATTTCCTTAGGGGTTCAATAATTAACTTTTGGGGTTAAACGTTTCCATTTTGGGTTTAGAAATATTCGGAACGACGAATAAATCGTATAAGAACTTAGGGTTGTTTACAACCCTAAAGCTTAGACCCTAAATCCTAAATTATCCTGATTTTTAAACACGTTAGCGTTTAAAAATCAGGCTGTCAGATTCAATTTTTTATTTAAAATTTTTAAATTTTATCTGTATTCCCTCGGGGTTTTAACGGCTAACCTTTGGGGTTCAATAGTTCCATTTTTGGTTTAGTAATATTCGAAAAGACGAATAAACCGTATACGAACAACCCAAAACCCTAGACCGTAAACCCTAACTTATCCTAATTTTTAAACGCGTTAGCGTTTAAAAATTAGGTCGTCGGATTCAATTTTTTAATTAAAATTTTTAAATTTTATCTGTATTCCCCCGGGGTTTCAACGGTTAACCTTTGGGGTATCAGTTCCATTTTGGGTTTTAGAAATATTCGGAACAACGAATAAACCGTATATATTTAGGAGAAAAAAAAACAAAAAAAAAAGTTATATAAAATAACATTTTTATTTGGGGTTCAACGGGTTCCATTTAGGATTATTTTTTAGAGCCCCGCCAGGGGCATACATAATTAAAATGCACTGTCACTTACTATATAAAAAAAAGAAAAAGAAAAAAGCACCAAAACGCCACATAAAGTGGCGTTTGAACTAAAAACACTGTATGAACTAGCGTTTCAACACAACAAAACAAAAAAAGAAAAAAAGAAATCCCCATTAACGTTAAACGCATTAGCATTTTAGAAAAAAAAAAAAGAAAAATATAGAAACGCTATATTATAATATGTTTTATAGTGATATTTGAGACCAAGTTTTTGTGCTGTGATATTTGGAGCCATTTTCTTTCAAATTGTGATAGATAGGGCCAACACCCGAGTAGTACTTGGTTTTTTACTTTTCGAAGGAAGCACTTCTATTCTTTTTCGAAGTAAAAACATTAGTCCAGTAATCACTAACCAAATAACCAGCCCCATTCAAATTGTAACATATGTTCGAGAAAGATTAAGATCAAATTAAAATATGAAAAGGCACGCATTGTATTTTTCTCGAGTTATAGGAATAAATTAGCTTTACTTGTATATAATTAATATCTATATTATTATATAAAAGCCGAAACATTAAAAGTTTGGCCGATCGGTCGATCGGTACGGTACTTGTTGATTTTACTTATTTATCCTTACTCAATTATAGATAAAATCAATCCTACTAATCAAAAGGTAAAGTACAATACTTTTTATCTTATATCTAACTAAAATTTCTCATTTAGCAAAAAAAAAAAAAAAATTCTCGTTTATTAATCAATTTCCTTTTTCAGGTTAAACATATTAAATTTTCTGTTTTTCAATAACAAATAATCTCCTTTTTAAGTAAAATACAATATTTTTTAAATTTTATCTAACTAAAATTTCTCCTTTTTTAAAAATACTACGAGCAATTTTGTATAATAAAATAACATAATTATATTATAATTACTATTAACTAATCAATACATTTTTTCAGCTAAAATACGTTACCTTTTCTCTTTTCTCTAACTAAATTTTCTCTTTGTCCAATTATATCTTGGACGGTTACCTTTTTGATAAGTGGATGTTATGTCCAAGTATGTGGTGTTTTTGATGTGTTTTTAGTGAATTTGTGCAGGAATAAGAGTCGGATGTGGGATGATGTTTTCCATGCTTAAATGGTGGGTTTTGAGCTTAAAGAATAATAGTACATCAAATTGCGAGAGAGCCGGAAGAAACGGAATGAAAATCGGAGTTAAAACGAAGAAAATAGAGCAAAATCAGCAAATGAACAGTAAGTCGGGCGCGGCCGCGCCTAATTTGTACTAATTTCGGAATGAACAGTAGCGCGGTCGCGCGCGATGCGGGTGAAAAATCAGCCAGAAACTCTGATTTTGTTTTGGCCATATCTTGAGTTCTACAAGTCCGTTTTGGGCGATCTTACAGTCCACGCGAAGCTAACGAGATTTTCTATCATTCTAAGGTGGTCCGGAGTCCAGAATTATTGAAGAGAATTTTCAATCAAAACAGAAACTTCCAGAAGTTGCAGAATTCTATTCCAACAAGGAAATTGCCACAATTCCTACTTCTATTAAGTATGGTAATTGCTTTGGGCGGCTAGAACATTCCAGAATCAGATCTACATATGGAATTTACAATTCTATTCTCATTCAAGAACGGAAATTGCCAATCTTCTATTCCAACTCTAAAAAGGCAATTGCTTGATGGACAAGACTTCTAGAGCCTATATAAACACATCCTACCATTGTAATTTAACACACCATTACATATCTATTACTTAGTTTTATTTGTATCTTTTCATACTTTGTTTTTATCATGGTTTCATCAGATCCCATGATGACGAGAGGTTCGATTATGAACTAATCGTTGTCATGGGATTCTAACGGATTTACTTATGGAATTTAGATGTTGATTGCTTAACTTGATATATGTGTGGTGAATTTGCGATATCCTTGCAGGGTTGTATTTAATTCATATAGATGCGTAGCTAACATCTATCTTGTTAATCTTTAGTGAAGCGACAGTGGATCTTTAGATTTAGAACTTGCCATGCTAGCATAAGTCCATGAATGTTATTCATGTTTGTGGTGTGTTTCTAACCGTCTCATACTACCTTATGTAATCTTATGGATACTTGATCTTCAACCATTATGTTTTCAAATTCTATAGACATATAGGGTCTAAGCATAATTGGTGCCTGCATGATTTCTATCTTATGTGGATATTGTGTAGATTGGTGTGCGTGTACTGAAAGGTAACGTATACTTATTTCGTGTTGTCCGATTAGTTATCGTAACACTACATGTATTGATAAAAGGGCATGATCTCTAAAGGAAGTTTGTATTAAAGTTAGGATTCCATGGTTCATATTGCGTAAGTAATTTGATTTTAATTATCGTTAGTTAGTTAATTCTTAGTTGATAATTTGCATCTTAGTTAGTTTAGTTAATTAAAACTCAAATTTGTTATTTGTCTTAGCAGTGAGTAATAACCATACATTGTTGCATAGGTACAATAACTGAATTAAAACCATAACCAGATCTCTGTGGGAACGAACTCGACTTATTCATATATTACTTGTGACCACGTACGCTTGCGTGATTTAGTGCAAACAAGTTTTGGCGCCGCTGCCGGGGATCATCGGTGTTTTATTTTTGGTTTATGTGCTTGTCAATAGTGGTCGTTAGAGTTCACTGACTCGGATTTTTGTTTTTCTTAACTATTTTGTTTAGTTCGATGTGTTTCAGGTACTTGAGTTTTTGAAGATGGCATGCGAGGAGTTGCCATGGTGGGCATATTCGAGGACATCCATGCCTTATCAATGTGAGCGGTGTTTGGGCGTTCATGATCCCTCACAATATTGTTACTACGAAGAAGTTGATCCATATGTCACTTATGAGGAACAACCATATTTTTCCATACCATCCTCAACAGTACCAGCAAGATGTTCCAGATATGACATATTTCTTTGGAAGTGAAGAGTTTCAACATCAGCAACCTACTCCTACTTTTCAGTCAGATGAGGTTCCTACTATGGAGGAGCTTAGGATGCTTGTAAAGAGTAGTGAGAAGTCTATCAAATCTTTGGAGATTCTAGTTGCTCGAGCTGTGAGTGCTGTGAAACAAGAGAAACAACAATTCATACAAGAGGCAATTCCAGAAAGTAACTATGACTTGGAGCAAGGTGTTGCATGCTTAATTGAGAAAGACAAATTCCAAGGTGAGGTGAGCATTCCCAAGCCATGTGAGGAATTTGATCATGTTAGGATGGTGGATGATTTGGAAAGGGCACTATTTGGGACAGACACTGATGAGCTGCACAAATTTCAAAATTTGGTATGTGCGTTCCAAGAGGCTGAAGAACATAGGAAAGATGCAGGTCTTCTACTTGACTCAGATTTTAAAGATGGAGGTAGCGCATTAGAGCCAATGGCGGAAGTTCTCTTTGAGGAACCAAAGGCTTCAGCAACTTACATTTACCCTCCTCCATTATATTCAAGCGAAGCCCGCGAGTGTGTGTTATTCTACAAATTGACAGATTTTGGGTCAACCGATGAAGGCATTGGAATAGGACATAGTTGTTATACGAATAGGCCAAGCGAGGAGAAGGGGCAGAAAGTGTGCCGCCGTGATGACGATGAAGTCTCAAGAAGAGAGGACCAAGCAAACTATTATCATCCTTAATGGAGGCTTGAAAGTAACGTCAAGCTATTGACGTTAAAGAAGCGCTTCTTGGGAGGCAACCCAAGCATTGTTGTATACTGGTATGTTTTCTACTTTCCCTCGTATTTACTTCCATTCAATGCGGACATTGAATATTTTAAGTTTGGGGGTGATGGTTTGGGGGATTAGTAGTTGTTGTTGTATTATGTGTTCATGTAGGATTTCATGCTTTGCATATTAGTAGTAGTAAATTATGCATTTATGTTTGTGATATCTACGTTTGTTTCATATAGGACATTCTGTTTTTGTATATCATGTGAGTTCATAATAGTTTGCATTTGCACCCATGCTTGATAGGAATTTTGTGTTGTTGACGCTTTTTGATTGAGAAGTGATATGCTTTGTTCTTGTGCACACACATACACTAGTAAGTTGAAGCTAGTAGACTTATTGAATGTTGTGAGTAATTAGAAGGACATGAATATGTGAAAGTTGATTTAGTTTGCATGCTTTGAATACAAGTAGGGGCATTAGAGAGATTTTTGCTTGGGATTGAGTATGTTTTCCTACCAAGTGAGCTTTTGAGCCATATTACATTTGCTGCAATTTTATTCGTTTGCTTGAGTGTCCACGGATTGTTTGCATTGCTAGCAGTTGTTTGAGGTCTTTCTTGAAACGCATGACATTATTTGACGATTAAAATGATAAAGGCATTTAGGAATAACCGCATATTTTCCCATATTACCACACCATGTTTACATGATCAATTAGTTAACCCGTTGAGCTTAATCCTATTTTTTCGGTGACATACCACATTACTTGCCTAGACTTTTTCTTGTATTGGCCTTACATTAATTTGAACCCACATTGTCAAAGGCTAGTAGAGTGCTTAAGGGAATAATAAGGTGTGCAAAGAGAGGTTTATTGTTGGTCATAATTTTGGGGGAAATATTGAAAATTGGGTTTGTTTACTTGATAGTTGGCATGTGTAATAAAATCGTGGGATCATTGTTATTGTCTATATTATTATTTCTTTAGCTCTCGAGAAAAAAGAAAAAAAAATGAAAAAAAATGAAAAAAAAATGAAAAAAAAAGAAGAAAAGAGAAATATATTATGAGAGCATGTTTGTGTTTGTTGTGATCCTATTTTAGTCGACTAGTTGAGTGTTTGTTTCTAGATAAATTATGTGGGGAGGAAAATAGGGTGTTGTTGTGTATGATTCATCATGGTACTTACTAGCTTTTGGCACTTCACCTATTTTGGCTTATTTGACATACCTTGTCCCTAGCCCCGTTACAACCCAAATAAAGACCTCTTGATTATTGTCATTGATGTATGTTGTGTTAATAGTTAGATTGATACCAAATGTCATGCTTATGATTTTGTTGGAATTGAGTGATACACTTACCCTTGTTCTTGAGTGAATATTCTTTTGAGAGTGGATTGTGAGTGTTTGCTTGTTTTTGCGTATGAGATCCCGAGTTTTGTCTCAAAGATGTACTCTTGTAGGCTTAGCATGTTTACTAACTCATTCTTACACTTGACATGGACTTTTGAGAGCTTATGCATGTTCATTGAGTAGACTATGTGAATACTTGCACTTTCGACACCAAGACATTGCGTATTTACTTTGATTCTTAAGTTGATATGGCATGAGAGGATTTGAAGGTATGGTAGGATATTAGTACTAGATTAATTGCATTTTCATATTAGTTGCATTCATGCATTGCATTGCATTGGATTTTGTGGGTACATTCGCTATAGGCCCTCACGAGACCTTACTCGTCCACTGGGGCTGCCTAGGGGTTTAAAGGGCTTGTTGCATATGCCAAATGCAACCGTGATCACTTACGGAAGTGGTACTAGTTAGTTGTATATAGTTATAATTGTTATGCTTGAGGACAAGCATCGGTTTAAGTTTGGGGGTGTGATAAGTGGATGTTATATCCACTTGGAATGCTTCGTACCGGCTTGAATTGATGACTTGAACTCAAGTATGTGGTGTTTTTGATGTGTTTTTAGTGAATTTGTGCAGGAATAAGATTCGGATGTGGGATGATGTTTTCCATGCTTAAATGGTGGGTTTTGAGCTTAAAGAATAATAGTACATCAAATTGTGAGAGAGCCGGAAGAAACGGAATGAAAATCGGAGTTAAAACGAAGAAAATAGAGCAAAATCAGCAAAATCAGCAAATGAACAGTAAGTCGGACGTGGCCGCGCCTAATTTGTAGTAATTTCGGGCGCTGGCGCGCAGAAATGAACAGTAGCGCGGGCGTGAACAGTAGCGCGGTCGCGCGCGGTGCGGGTGAAAAATCAGCCAGAAACTCTGATTTTGTTTTAGCCATATCTTTAGTTCTACAAGTCCGTTTTGGGCGATCTTACAGTCCACGCGAAGCTAACGAGATTTTCTATCATTCTAAGGTGGTCCGGAGTCCAGAATTATTGAAGAGAATTTTCAATCAAAACAGAAACTTCCAGAAGTTGCAGAATTCTATTCCAACAAGGAAATTGCCACAATTCCTACTTCTATTAAGTATGGTAATTGCTTTGGGCGGCTAGAACATTCCAGAATCAGATCTACACATGGAATTTACAATTCTATTCTCATTCAAGAACGGAAATTGCCAATCTTCTATTCCAACTCTAAAAAGGCAATTGCTTGATGGACAAGACTTCTAGAGCCTATATAAACACATCCTACCGTTGTAATTTATCACACCATTACATATCTATTACTTAGTTTTATTTGTATCTTTTCATACTTTGTTTTTATCATGGTTTCATCAGATCCCATGATGACGAGAGGTTCGATTATGAACTAATCGTTGTCATGGGATTCTAACGGATTTACTTATGGAATTTAGATGTTGATTGCTTAACTTGATATATGTGTGGTGAATTTACGATATCCTTGCAGGGTTGTATTTAATTCATATAGATGCGTAGCTAACATCTATCTTGTTAATCTTTAGTGAAGCGACAGTGGATCTTTAGATTTAGAACTTGCCATGCTAGCATAAGTCCATGAATGTTATTCATGTTTGTGGTGTGTTTCTAACCGTCTCATACTACCTTATGTAATCTTATGGATACTTGATCTTCAACCATTATGTTTTCAAATTCTATAGACATATAGGGTCTAAGCATAATTGGTGCCTGCATGATTTCTATCTTATGTGGATATTGTGTAGATTGGTGTGCGTGTACTGAAAGGTAACGTATACTTATTTCGTGTTGTCCGATTAGTTATCGTAACCACTACATGTATTGATAAAAGGGCATGATCTCTAAAGGAAGTTTGTATTGAAGTTAGGATTCCATGGTTCATATTGCGTAAGTAATTTGATTTCAATTATCGTTAGTTAGTTAATTCTTAGTTGATAATTTGCATCTTAGTTAGTTTAGTTAATTAAAACTCAAATTTGTTATTTGTCTTAGCAGTGAGTAATAACCATACATTGTTGCATAGGTACAATAACTGAATTAAAACCATAACCAGATCTCTGTGGGAACGAACTCGACTTATTCATATATTACTTGTGACCACGTACGCTTGCGTGATTTAGTGCAAACACTTTTTCAGCCAAAACACTTTAGCTTTTTTCTTTTCTCTTACTAAAACCTCTCTTTTTCCAATTATATAACGGACGTTTCTATTTAATAAAACTAAAATAATAATATTATAATACTAATAATTAACCGATTAGCTTTTCAGTTAAAACGTCATCTTTTCCATTTTTTCTAATTAAATTCTCTTTTTTTCCAGAAATATCAAGGGCAACATAATTTCTCATTTTCTAAAAACTATGAGCAATTTAATTTAGTAAATTAACATAATTAAATTATAATTAATATAAACTAATCAATTACCTTTTTGGCATAAATCATGTCAACTTTTTTATATTCACGTTACCTTTCTATTTTCTCTAACTAAAATTTCTCTTTTCCAATTATATCACGGGCGGTTCTATTTAATACAATAAAATAATAATATTATTATATTAATAATTAACCGATTACCTTTTTTTATCTAAAACGTATCATCTTTTCTATATTTTCTAACTAAAATCCCTCTTCTAATAGAAATACCTTTCTGAAAATAACAAGTTAAAAAATTAAAAAAAAACGTGTTAAAAATTCTTTAAAAACCGAAACATTAAAAGTTTGGTTGGTCGGTCGGTACGGTACCGATTGATTTTATTTATTTACCCATATTCAATTATATATGAAATCCAACCTACTAACTAATAAATTTCCTTTTTCAGGTTAAACATATTATCTTTCTATTTTTCAATAACTAAATAATTTCTTTTTTCAGGTAAAATACAATATCTTTTATATTTTATCTAACTAAAATTTCTTCTTTATTAATCAATTTTCTTTTTCAGGTTAAACATATTACCTTTTCTATTTTTCAATAACTAAATAATTTCCTTTTTTAGTTAAAATACAATATCTTTTAAATTTTATCTAACTAAAATTTCTCCGTTTTTAAAAACACGAGCAATTTTGTATAATAAAATAACATAATTATATTATAATTACTATTAACTAATCAATACATTTTTCAGCTAAAATACGTTACCTTTTCTCTTTTCTCTAACTAAAATCTCTCTTTTCCAAATATATCTTGGACGGTTACATTTTTCAGCCAAAACACGTTAGCTCTTTTCTTTTCTCTTACTAAAATCTCTCTTTTTCCAATTATATCATGGACGTTTCTATTTAATAAAAATAAAATAATAATATTATAATACTAATAATTAACCGATTACCTTTTCAGCTAAAACGTATCATCTTTAATATTTTTTATAATTAAATTCCTTTTTTTTTTAGAAATATCAAGGGCAATGTTAAATTCTCATTTTCTAAAAACTATGAACAATTTAATTTAGTAAATTAACATAATTAAATTATAATTACTATAAACTAATCAATTACCCTTTCGCATAAATCATGTCATCTTTTTAATTTTCACGTTACCTTTCTACTTTCTCTAACTAAAATTTCTCTTTTTCATATATATCACGGGCGGTTCTATTTAATACAATAAAATAATAATATTTTAATATTAATAATTAACCGATTACATTTTTTATCTAAAACGTATCATCTTTTCTATATTTTCTGACTAAAATTCCTCTTCTAATAGAAATACCTTTCTAAAAATAACAAGTTAAAAAAATGAAAAAACGTGTTAAAAATTCTAAAAATAGTTAAAAAATAGTTAACACCATTCTAAAAATAACAAGTTAAAAAAATTATATGAAATATATTAATTGATTTATTATAAACAACAAAATTTACCAATAAGGCACCGAAGTACAATTTTAAAAAATTAAAAAAATGTGTTAAAAATTCTAAATTTAGTTAAATTATACTCCCTCCCGTTTATATTGGTCATCAATTAAATAACACGTATTGAGGAGTCAGGTGAAAACTGTCAAACTTGCTCTCAATTGTTTACATATTTAGAAAAACTTAACATATTTAATCCTTAATTTTGTTTCATTAAGGAAACATGACCAATAGTTTTGGAACATACAAAAAAGGAATTGTGGCCAATATCTATACTTCTATATTATACTATTATAAGCAAAACAAGGTATATTTGGTTAGTTGGTTGGTTAACACCTTCCAAAAAAAATTGTTAATACCTTCCTAAAAATAACAAGTTAAAAATTATATTAAAAATATTAATTTATTTATTATATACTACAAAATTTACCAATAAGGCACAAAAGTACATTTTAAAAAAAATTAAAAAAACGTGTTAAAAATTCCAAATTCAGTTAAATTATACTCCCTCCCTCCCGTTTATATTGGTCATCAATCAAATAACACGTATTGAGAAATCAAGTGAAAACGGTCAAACTTTCTCTCAATGGTTTACATATTTAGAAAAATTTAACATATTTAACCCATAATTTTGTTTCATTAAGGAAACATGACAAATACTTTTGGAACATACAAGAAAGGAATTGTGGCCAATATAAACGGGACGGAAGGAGTATATAAATTTTTAAAAATAACAAACCACATCTTTTATAGAATTATAAACGTTTTCAATTATCTCCCGATTAGAATCATCGCCCGCACACACTTCTTCCTATGATTCTTTCTTCTACGATTTTAGGTTACACTAAATAATTTTTTAAAAATATCTATTGCATTCTTAAGATATTTAAAAATAACGTTAAATTATTGATATTTATTTATGTCATAAAATTAAGTACGTAACATATGTAAATTTAAAATTAATAATAAAATTTATTAAAATAAATTAAAATTTTATATTAAATCAAATAATTAATATATTAAATAATAATAATAATAATAATAATAATAATAATAATAATAATAATAATAATAATAATAATAATAATAATATATGGACTCTATCTTGAAATCTAGAAATCAGATTGGAATGATATTATAATGCACGCGAAACTCATAAGATTATCTTTAATTTAGTGATGATTTAATAAATATTATTCAAATTGAAACACTCGGAATCTTAAGAGAAAACCGCGTAAATGAAGTAGTTGGAAAATACGCTGACATTCTGACCCTCAAACAAAAACGGAAGAGGGTATTCATGACTTTTGAAGATTTAATCGGCCAACTATAGAATCTTCTCACTTGCTCAACCCACATTTTGATTGTATTCGCCTTTCTTTTCTCGCAGTGGATCATCCAACATTGAAATTTGTTACAGCATTGAAATTTATGTTACGATATTGATAACTTACGGGTTGATTTGTGATTCTAACAAAGAAAACGCCTATTTTTTTACATCCTATTTTCTAATGCAATCGATTGATTTTTGTATATGTTTAAAATAACTGTGTGGAGTAAATAATGGTTTTGCTAAAAAAATTTAGAGAAATTATCAAAAATATTGTATTTTCTAGTTTGTTTTGCAAATATATTATTTGTTTAAATTTATTGCAAACATACTATCTTAATTACAAATATATTGGACTCCCTTAACTTTTACATACTATCTTAATTACAAATATATTGGACTCCCTTAACTTTTATTGCAATAATACATCCTTCCCCCTTCCATCCCACCACCACCACCGCCACTGCCTTCTTCGACTCCAAATCCGACAGCTCCATCACCATCATCACCCACCACACCCACCACTATCACCTTCTTCGATTCCAACTTTACCACCCACCACCACCACCACCATCATTTCCGACTTCGATATATATACTCTCCATCCCCGCCCCACTTCCCCTCGCCCTCCCCAATTCATTTTTCCCCAGTCCATTTATAGTTCATTTATTAAGTTTCGGCCCCATAGAGGCGTGTATGTTTATCGGAAAACATGTATGTGTTGTTTGACATTTTGGAAAATGATTTCCAAAATTTCCTGTGTTTGTTTGATGTTTAGGAAAATAAAACATTTTTCAATAGAGGAATTTTTTTTAACAAAAGTGTTGACTTTTTGGAAAATGACTTTTCCTTCTCAATTTGGGAAAACATTTTTCGAAATAAAAGAAATTTTTTTTCTGATAAATTTTTCGAAAATTTTCTCGGGGAAATTTTTCCTGAGAAATTTTTTTTGAGAAATTTTTCGGAGAATATTTTCCCGATAAATTATTATCGGGAAAAATTTTCCCGAAATAATTTTCCTCCGAGAATTTTTTTCCCGAGAAAATTTTTCTAAAATTTTTTTTTGGAGAAATTGTTTTTTAAAAAAAAATTTTTCGGGAAAAATTTTGCGAGAATTTTTGAAAAAAATATTTCGAGAAATTTTTTTCTGAAACCTTTTTCTCGAGAAAATTTTTGAGAAATTCTTTTCCAGAGAAATTTTTTTCGAGAAATTTTTTTTCGATAAAACTTTTCCTAGAAATTTTTTCCTGAAATTTTTTTTGCAAAATTTTTTTGGACAAAAAATTTTCGTGAATTTTTTTCCCTAGCAATTTTTTTCAAGAAATTTTTTTCGAGAAATTTTTTTAGAATATTCTCCCCCTAGATATTTTTTCCCCGAGAAACTTTTAGTATGAACTTTTATAGAATTAGACATTATTTTTATGAAAAGCATTTTCTGGGAAATTTTTTTCAGAAAAATATCTTATAAAGAAAATATTTTCCTAAACAACATTTTTCAAAGAAAATATTTTTTGGAAAAACATCTTTCAGGAAAATGTTTTCCAAAATTAAGTTATTTTTCAGCAAACAATCGGAGCGTTAGTATCTCAACATTTTACAAATATATTAATTTATCTTAAATTTAAAAAGCAATTACTTGATTGCTTAAAATATATGCACACCCTATTTCATTTTTGGACCAAATTATTCCTGTTTTTTACCCGTGCTTTATTATCATATTTTTTATTGATCACAATACTTATCCTTTAGTATCCCCTTTCGTGTTAAACCCTAGCATCAATGGAGGCTCATGACCAAGAAATTTTCCAACTAGATATTGATGATAGAGAATTGTTGGAACTAAATCAAGTAATTGATTTAATCAAATCAAATAGTGTTGAGAATCTTTTAGAATTGTTTAAGCCTTTCAACGCTAACTCTGGACCTTCTGGCAACTCGAATGACAAAGGTATTTTTGTTTTCATCCTTCCTTTTGGATTGTGCTTGATTTAAATTGAACTTGTACAACACTAGAAAAGCTTACTCTATACATTCGATTACTATATTTATATGTATTATTTCTTTGACAAATTGTAGAGTATCGAACTAACTTTGTTGGAGTGATATTTGTAATCTCTACTGGACTTGTATATAAACTTACTACATTGAAACGAAATGCAACCTAAATGTTTAAATCATAGTTTGCTTGGACTTGTATTCCGAATCATTTTTTTTTCTAATTTCTTGTGTGTTGTACTCTTACCTAATTCTAACTTACATACATTAATCTCCTAGCTAAGGCTAAAACAAACAACTTGTATTTAGTGTTTTGGCTCTGTACTGGTTACTATATATGCACAGTTTGTAAATCATCTGAACCAAATTATAAGTCGAGGTTGAACCAAATTATTGTATGTTAGCTATTTGATAAGCTGCCATTACATTAGATAATGTGTATGTTCTACTGATTAATCATATATGTAGAAATGCAAGGAGAAACCTTATGCCCAGGTGTTAAGGGGGCATTATTAATAAAGATTGTTATCTATTACAAGTAAAAGACCTTGCATGTTTATGTTTCTGAAACTTTTTCTTTTACCTTTTCTGCAAGTTTAAGAGATGGTAAGCCTGTGAACGTTGTCCGTGTAGTGTTTAAAGTGTAACAGACTATGAGATATGATCAAAACAAATCATTTTACAAATACAAATTCTTTGACATGATAAATCCAGGTCCTTTAGTCATATCAACTAATTTTTTTCCGTATACTAAAAAAATTATCACAGTCCGAGCATATATTATATCTGCATATTGTTAGTTAACTCTCCAGAACCTGTAAACTATGAGCTAATGATATATGGTTTCAAACTAATAATATTCCAATTAATGATTAACAGGTTCCAGTACGGTGTCTGGACAAGAAGATGATGCACAACATTTTGGAAGAAATAAATTTTTATCTATATCGACAACGCGTTACTCAGAACGTGAAAAGATCCTGTCTTCCATATGATAAGTTACTTTGGCACTTGGATACGCAACCGTCATCAAAAAAGGATCGTTATGTGAGAGTTGGTTGTGATCGAGGAGGTGAAAACCGCATAAATAAATTGCCAATAAAGCAACAAGATACTGTAATTAAAAGAACAACAGGAACTCGATCAATTTAATGTCCATTTGAAATTTGGGGATGATGTAAAAGTGATGGATTTTGGGAAATGAAAATTAAGAATCTGACACATAATCATGATCCTTCCAGTGACATGTCAAGGCATCCAACTCATCGACGATTTTCAGAAGATGAACTTATTCACATTCGAGAGATGACATTATCTGGAGTTGCCCCGAGACAAATCCTTACTTCCCTACGTCAGGGCAATACAAATCTTTGATCAATTTCCATAAGAATCTATAATGCAAGGGCGAAAATTCGAAAAGATAGCTTGCATGGATGTACAATGATTCAAGCACTCTTTCAAGAACTTGGATAAGGTGAGTTTCAGTATAATGTGAAGCATGATTATGATGGACATCTGACTCATTTATTCATCGCACATCCTTCATCGATTCCATTGACAAAAAGCTATTCTTCTATTTTTCTTATGGATTGCACTTATAAAACAAATAAATATTGGATGCCTCTTCTCAATATTGTCGGAGTTACTAGTTTTAACACTACATTTTTTCTGCGGTAGTATTTTTATAAAAGGAAGAAGTTACAGATTATGAGTGGGCACTTGATAGTTTGCAAAAAATGCTAGGACTTGAGAGGCAACCCTTGGCTATTGTAACTGATCGTGAGTTGGAACTAATGAATGCTATTAAAGTGATTTTTGCTAATAGCACTCATCTTTTGTGTGTATGGCACATTGAAAAGAATATAATGGCAAAATGCAAGAAAATTTTCAGACCTAAAGATGAATTGGAGGAATTTATTACAACTTGGATAGATGTGATAAGGTATCTTCAAGTTTCTACTGGTGACCTTCGCGGGGTAAAAGATAAAATTTGTCTTGTCATAGATAATGAATTTCATGAAATCAAGGCCCGACTTTCATCCGAGAAGATACGCATTGCACACAAATTTCAGATTCCTTTGTTTAAGCAACTCATTGGTCATGTCTCTGCTTATGCACTTGGAGAGCTTTTGAAGCAATATGAATTGGCAAGATCTAATATTCTGCCACCATATAGAGGTAACTTTACGAGTTCGATGGGGCTTCCTTGTGCTCACATTATTAGAGCTCAAGTTCAGCCCTTGCAACTTGATGACATACATCCTCAATAGAGGCTTAAAAAAGGTGCCTTGTGAGGGGTGATAACGAGAATGAACAGATAGAAGGTCTACTTGAGAAAGTTTATGATAACTATCAAAGATTGCCTATGACACAAAAGAAAGATGTGAGGGAACAAGTTGCCAAGATTTCTAATCTATCCGTTCCGCCGACTCTTGAACCTAGGACTTACCCTCATAAAGGAAGGCCAACTGGTTCGCTAAAACGAAGAAATGAGAGTTCTACAACTCGCGACCCTTCACTTTTTGAAATTGTTGAGAATGCTCAAAACATACGGAAAAAATTATAGTAAGTTATTGTTTATTGTAGTTGTTTTCTTACTCAATTTCAGATTTGCTATATTTTATATGTTTAATGCAGATGACATTTAATCAAATTTATTATATTTTTTTGTTTGATGCAGATGAAAGGATCAATTTTGAATGGTAGTGTTGCTTTATCCAGTGACATTACTGATATTGTTAGTGCCCTAGAGACAATGTAGTTGTGCTTCTAGGAAAGACTATTTTGTTATTTGAAGATTACGTTCTATGGATTATTCTACATTAATTTATTATGCCTTAATTTACTACGATATAAATGTTAGAGTAATAAATGTCCATGGAATATAGAACATGTATTCTATATCTTTAAGTATGTGACTTAAAAATGAGATTATATGAATAGTGTTTATTGTTAGTCACAGAGGCATGCCTGTATACATCTAATAACAAGCCTAATTGTTTGTAATGCTCTGCATTACCTACATGACCTCTTAACTGAGGGAACCTCTGGTTGTAGAGTTTTTACTTGCTGTAGTACTTATAACAGGCATCAAATTCTACCCGTGTAACTGTAATTAAAGTCAGAGATTAATGCTTGAAAGAAGTTCCAAGGATCATGTCTCAAGCTTGAAGATCAAGACTGTCAAAATAAACACAGTTGGAATTTGGAGAATGAAGATTTGCCTAATTACCAATTCAAGAAGTATGTTTGTCATATTCAAGAAGTCTAGCATTCGAGAAGTCAAGGATTCGATATCTCAAAAGACACTGTTCGATATCTCTGGAGGTCAACTAGTCAAAGCCTCATTCGAGAACTCAGAGATTCGACATGTCTAATACTCTATTCGAGAACTCAAGAAGTCAACAAGTCAAAGCATCATTCGAGTTCTCTAAGAGTCAACAAGTCAATGCTCTATTCGATATCTCAAGGACTAAAGAAGCTATTCAATATCTCAGGGATTCGATAAGTAAAATGCTCTATTCGATATCTCAAGGATTCCTGAAGAAACGACTTATTTGAGAAGTGATTCGATATGTCAGTTCAACAGTATTCGAGAACTCAGAGTTATCGATTAAGACAAGTCTAGTTCTCGAATCACCAGCAGAGTTACTTCTCGAATACAATCATGGAGACAAAATACTGAAGATTTGTACAAGTCAGAGACCTGCAACAAGCCAAGACGCTTTATGGACCACATACTGTAAAGCACGTTGGAAAGCCTACAAAGAAGCTTGGAGAGATAGTACAAGAGACAAAGAGCTAAAGAAGTGGATCTGGACAGAGTTCTAAGAAGTCAAATCTGTAACAGTTTGAATGTTTACTCAAATAGGATAGACACATCAAAAAGCAAATTTGTTTTGCTACCTTATTTGTTATAAGCAACTTATTCACGTGATATAAGTGAACAACCCTACTTCTTTAGCAAGTATCAAACATAGTGATTTAGAGTTTTTACAAGTAATATCTCTCTGAGAAAGAAGTTGAGAATACTAACATTTGTATTCACAGATTGTAGCAGATCTTTTATCTAATACAATATTATATTAAAGTGATATCGTGTTCTTGTGTTTATATTCCGCACTTACACAATCTGTTAAACACAAACACACACTCTGTTACACAACCAGATTCAAACCAAGTTAAAACAAACTTCACCTAAAATACTTATGAGAAAAAGAAAAGGTTGAGAATCCATTCACCCCCCCTCTGTATTCTCGTGTGTGTTCAATACTCAACAAGTGGTATCAGAGAAGGCTGTTTATTTAAAAACAGAAAAAGATCATGAATACACCAAAGACTACAGGAACAGTGAAGGTCCCTAAGTTCGACAAAGAGAATTACAACCTCTGGAAGATTAAAATGTTGTTGTTCATCAAAGCTGCTAACCCTCTATATCTTGAGATACTCAAGAATGGTCCCTTTGTTCCACAACAAGAGATCCCTGAAAAGACTGTTGGAACTATAACCATTCCAAGATCTTATGTGGCTAAAGAACCATCTAAATGGACAGAGACAGAAAAGGAGATGGTTGCTCTCGACAGTCATCTCATGTTATTAATCATAGATTCTATGGAACTGTCAATGTTTGCTAACATAGCCTCTTGCAAAACAGCAAAGGAGGTGTGGGATCATATTGAGGTGTTATGTGAAGGAACAGAGGAGGTTAGAGAAAACATGAAACAGATACTAGTCACACAGTATGAAGCTTTCATGGCTCAGACCAAGGAAAGCATTACTGACATGTTTGAAAGGTTTCACAAGCTGGTGACTGAGCTACAAATGAATGGGAAGGTGTACAGCACCAAGGAGTTGAACATGAAGTTTCTATTGTCTTCACCAAACCACCTAGAGCAAAGGGTCATTTCTCTAAGAGAAAGAGATTTGAATAAAGTCACATATGATGTGCTCTATGGGGTTTTAAAAACTCATGAGCTTGAGTTGCTTCAGAAGAGGGCTATCCAAGCCAAACAAGGCAGAATGGTAAACATATCATGTGCTTTGATGGTCAACAAATCTGTTCAAGACCTAGAAGCATCTACAAGTCAGCTGAGGATAGAAGAGATAGTAGATGATAAAGAAAATGAAGGTGAAGTGACTGAACCTGTTGAGGAGAAGGAAGAAGAAGAATTCTATACTCTTGAAGAGCTAGATGGCATGGAAAACACTTCATATGCTTTCATGGCCAGAAAGTTTCCAAACATCAGATTCAAGAGAAACCAACCCTTCAAACCTAGACCCCAAAACCATTCATTCAACAAGAACAAGGCACCTGTGAAAGCGAACAAGAATAAATTCAAAACCAGCCATGTGGATAGGTCATCTGTAAGGTGTTATAGATGCAATGACCTAGGGCATTTTGCCAGTGAATGCAAGAAGCCTAAAAAGAAGGATAAGGAGTTTCTAGAGCTTGAAGCCAAGTATGAGGCCCTTCTGAAAAAGCAAACACAAGGTAAGGCCTACACAGCTGAAGGGAATTGTTGGGATGACTCTGATAGTGATGGAGAGGAGCAAGAATTCTGCAACTATGCCTTGATGGCTGATTCCAAGGATGAAAAATCTCTATCTGACTCTCAGGACAAAGAAAGTGAAAAGAAGGTCATGTGGATTTTGGACAGTGGATGCTCAAATCACATGACTGGTGATATGGCCCTGCTATCATAATATGAGGAGAAGGTTGGCCCAATTGTTGCTTTTGGAGATGACAGCATGGGTAACACATTGGGATATGGCAAGTTAAAAGTTGGTAATGTCATCATTAAAGATGTAGCACTAGTCAAGGGTCTCAAGCATAATCTGCTAAGTGTTGGTCAGTTTACTGATAGAGGATTCAAGGTAAATTTTGACAAAGATGAATGTTTGATCACCCACAAGAAGACTGGTGATTTTGCTCTATCTGGAGTAAGAAAAGGAAGCCTGTTTGTAGCCAATATGGACACTGCAAACAAGGACAAAGTTTGTTGTTTCTACTCAAAAGCATCAAATGAAGATTGTTGGCTATGGCACAAAAAGTTATCACACCTGAACTTCAAGGCCATTAATTCTCTAGTCAAAAGAGAGTTAGTGAGAGGCATGCCCACACTTGAATTCTGTCAAGAAGGAGTGTGTGAGGCTTGCCAAAAACTAAAGATGAAAAGGTCAAGCCACAAGTCAAAGACAGTGACATCAATCACCAAGCCCCTGCAATTAATTCATATGGATTTGTCCGGGCCTGCCAATATTATGTCACTCTCAAGAAAGAAGTATGCCCTAGTGATGGTTGATGACTACACAAGGTATACATGGGTGGAATTTCTAGCATTAAAGGATGAGGCTCCACAAGTAATCATTGAGCACATAAAGAAAGTTGATAAGAAAGGAAAAGCCAACAATAGAAGTGTAATTGCATTGAGAAGTGATAATGGAACAGAGTTCAGAAATGCCTTACTTGAAGCATTTTGCAAAGACAATGGCATTTCTCAACAATTCTCAGCTCCAAGGACTCCACAACAGAATGGAATAGTTGAGAGAAAGAACAGAACTCTAATTGAGGCTGCTAGAACAATGTTGCTTGATGCAAAGATGCCTACATGTTTTTGGGCTGAGGCTGTGAGCATTACATGCTACATCCAGAACAGGACCCTCATCAAAAAAACACTGGAAAAACACCGAAAAAACACCTTACAATTTGATGACTGGAAAGAAGCCAACTCTAAAGTATGTTCATACTTTTGGAAGCAAATGCTTTGTGTTGAAAGACAATTCAGAATATGTTGGGAAGTTTGATACAAAGGCATTTGAAGGAATTTTTCTTAGCTATTCTATGGAGAGAATTGCATACATGGTTTATGTCATCAGTCAAAAGAAAGTTATGGAAAGCACAGATGTGACATTTGATGACAGCAAACTACCTGGATTAGAAGAAGCTAATGATGAAGATAGAGATCCACTAAAGTTTGATAATATAGATGATTCTGATGAAGAGATGAAACTGAAGTTGAAACTCTAGTTCAACTAACTCAAGTGAATGATGAAGCAAGAGAAGAATCTAATCCAACCAACAGTGAAGATACTAGCATCCAAGACATACCTGTGAATAGTAACAACTTCACAGGGGGAGGAAATGAAAATGATCATGTCTTGGATGATGAAGCAACATCAAGGGTGAGAAATCAAACTGAGCACTCAAGGAAATGGGATAGGTCACACAATGCAGACCAAATTATTGGAGATCCAAATGCAGGAGTGAGAACTAGGAGAGCAACTCAAAATGAGTGTCTTTATGGTTGCTTTCTACCTCAGATTGAGCCTAAGAAACTTGATGATGCACTTTTGGATCCAGATTGGATTATTGCTATGCAAGAGGAGCTGAATCAATTTGAAAGAAACATAGTATGGGAACTTGTGCCTGCACCAAAGAACAGAGCCATTGTTGGAACAAAATGGGTTCTGAAGAATAAGATGGATGAAGATGGTGTAATAGTAAGAAATAAAGCAAGGTTGGTTGCAAAAGGATACTCTCAACAGGAAGGGATTGACTATGATGAGACATTTGCTCCTGTTGCTAGATTGGAAGCCATCAGAATCTTCTTGGCATTTGCTGCTCATTCAAACTTTAAAGTCTATCAAATGGATGTCAAGAGTATATTTCTGAATGGGGAGTTGGAAGAAGAAGTTTATGTGCAATAACCACCTGGCTTTGAGGATCCACATTTCCTAGAATTTGTCTACAGATTGCTTAAGGCATTGTATGGACTTAAGCAGGCTCCAAAGGCATGGTATGACACTTTATCACAGTTCCTTCTTGAAAATCAATTCACTAGAGGCACATTAGACAAGACACTGTTTTACAAGAAGCATGGTAATGATATTATCCTAGTTCAAATCTATGTGGATGATATCATATTTGGCTCTACAAATGAGAAGCTGTGTGAGAAATTCTCTAAGCTCATGCAAAGTAGATATGAGATGAGTATGATGGGAGAGTTAACATTCTCTCTTGGATTGCAAGTTAGTCAGAGGAAGGATGGTATCTTCATCAGTCAAACCAAGTACATCAAGGATTTATTAAAGAAGTTTGACTTAGAAGACTGCTCACCTGAAAAGACACCCATGGCCACTGCCACCAAATTGGATGAAGATGTCAAAGGCAAGAGAGTAGATATCTCAGTCTACAGAGGCATGGTTGGTTCTCTACTCTATCTCACTGCAAGTAGGCCAGACATCATGTTTGTTACATGTCTGTGTGCAAGGTTTCAATCAAATCCAAAGGAGTCACATTTGATTGCTATAAAAAGGATATTTAGATATCTGAAGGGCACTCCAAACTTGGGTTTATGGTATCCTAAGGACACAGGGTTCAATCTGGTTGGTTATTCTGATGCTGATTATGCTGGATGCAGAGTGGATAGGAAAAGCACCTCAGGTAGCTGCCAGTTTCTTGGACAAAGGTTAGACTCTTGGTACAGCAAGAAACAACAATCTGTGTCAACTTCCACAGCTGAGGTTGAATACATAGCTGCTGGAAGTTGCTGTGCTCAAGTGCTTTGGATTAGAAATCAGCTTAGAGATTATGGACTTGTGTTGGAAAGAATTCCAATCATGTGTGACAACACAAGTGCAATCTCTATAGTTGCCAATCCTGTAAATCATTCTAGGACAAAGCACATTGACATCAGATATCATTTCATTAGGGAGCATGCAAATAATGGAACCATTGAGTTGCATTATGTTTCTACAGATAAACAATTAGCTGATATATTCACTAAGCCATTGGATGAAGCCACCTTCACAAGGTTGGTTAGTGAGATTGGAATGCTGAATTCTTCAGAATCTTGCTAAGTGAAAATATCAACTAGATTGTTGCAGTAGTAAACACTTACTTTATCTAAATTCTCAATATTTTTGAAGTAAGTGTTGGTTGAAATATGATTTATAAATATTTCAAATCTGTTGCATATGTTGAAAATCATATTTGAATTAGCTTGAAATTTCTATGAAATTTTAAGACTATCACTATTTAATTTGTTAGAATATTCTTCATTTGAATAATGCTGGTGAATTTTGAAAAGATAGTGAAAATTAACTTTTATGAGTGGAAAGTGTAGCTCGATAAGTCAGACTTTTCGAACGACTTTCATGTCTATGGTCGACTTCTCTAACAAGTCTATTTGGAACACTCTTGAGTTCTCGAATAGTGCGTTTTGGAGAAATCGAACAGAGACTTGCTTGACTTCTCGAATAGAACATTTGAGTTCTCTAATGACTGAGTTCTCGAATAGAACATTTGAGTTGTCGAATCATTTGAAAAGGCTGAATTTTCGCTGAATCTTAACCGTTTTTGGATTTTTATTCAGAATTTTAAATCACTCATAAAAACATATTTTATTTAATTTGGAATTATTTCTAAGTTAGATAATAGACAGCAGTGAGTTACAAACTGCTTGAGATATCGATTAAGCCTTTCTTGACTTATCGAATAGTTGATTTCTACTTCTCGAATGACTGACTTGTCGATACAAAACATATATCTAATCGACAATTCAAGTACTTCATACTTATACAGCTTTACATCTATTCGTTTCATTTAACTCGATTTCTCAAGCATTTAAAGTTCCAAAACCTCTGAAAACCCTAACCTCAAAAGTTAAATTTCTTCTTCAACCTTCATTCTCTTCTCTCGTCTCTCTGTGTAACAATGGCAAATACCCAACTCACAATTCCTACCCACACCAACTTCATTGCTATTACTAGTGATGTGGAAGCACCCAATGCTAATTTCAAGTGCTTTGTTCATTGGATGTCTGAGTCCTACATCAAGGATGCACTTTCAGCCAACCCAACACTGTATCTAGATTTGCTAGAACAATTCTGGAGGACTGCTACTGTGGAGGTCATTGCTCTTGAGAATGCTATAACCTCATACATAGTCTACTGCAAGATTCAGGACAAGGAGATCACCATCACTACTACAGACATGAATCAAGCACTGGGGCTACAACAAGGAGTGTATGACCCACTAGCCACTAATGCTGAATTGGAAGACTTCTTTGATTTTATCAAATACTCAGATAAAATCAAACTTGAAAATTTGAATAGGAAGTTCTTGAGAAAAGAATGGAGCTATGTCTTTGCCACTCTACTCCAAGTCTTCACAGCAAGGAAGTCTAGCTTTGACCAAATCAGTACACCTGTTCAACAAATAGGCTATGCCCTAGCGTATGGGAAAAGGATTGATGTTGGACTAATCATAATGCAGGAGCTGTATGGGAGACTTGGTAAGAACTAAACCAAGAGAGGTAATGACATCTTCTTCCCTTGTTTTATTCAATCTGCTCTTAATTTTGTAGATAATAAACTGATTGAGTTGCCTGGGATGAATAGAAATAGAATAGGCTATCCGAAATCCATGACCAAACTCATATTTGGTAGCATAGAGACTAGGAATGATGTGGATGTAAGACTTAAAATAACTCCCCATATGGAGAGTTTATTTAGGACTTACCCCCACAACATGCCAATATTTGCCTCTAAATCTGAGTTAGCTAGGCCTAGGCAAGTAGAACAAGATGCTAACACAGGGCCTGCTAACCAACCCCATCAAACAAACACTCTACCAAACACAGAGCCACCTACATCATCCTCTCAACAGGGTGGTGTTAATAAAAAGGAGAAGAAGAGAAAACAGGTTGCTTCTGAACCTCTAAAAATCTTAACTGAAGCAGCCTTGGCTATGGAACTAGGCTTAGAAAGTGAAGCACCTGAGTCACCTTTACACAGACCAAAAAAGAAGAAAGTTAAGCAAACCACCTCTTCAGTCACACAAATGGCTGAAGTTATAAAATCAGGGGCACACAGTTCACTAGATGTATCCTCTCAACAGGATGCATCTATAGAATCAAGCATCCTCCCCAATGCAAAATCCTGTAATGAGTCAGCACATTGGAGTGATAAGGCTGGCACAACACAGAGTGGAGAGCACATCAATACTGAAACTCCTTCTATTTCTCAGGGGGAGTTGCCAAAATCCATTCTAAAAGACACTACTCTTCCAGAATCTCACACTCAAATTTCTTTGGAGCCTGCAACTCAAGCAATTGAGGAGCAAGGCATTGATTACCAAGAATTTTCCTCTCTTGGTGAGCCAATGGACTCAAGTAACTTAGTGCATGACACTTTGCTCACCACCCAGGAACCACATTTAGATGGTGAGGGAATGCTAGCTGGGGCATATCCTAATGACACCATAAAAAACACAGAGGATTCACTAGTTTTCACTAGAGACTCTATGCATGTGCCAACTATTGGTGTAACTCATCCCACTTCTGTGGAGACACCAGTAGTAGAGTCATTCCATCCGGTTGCAGAAGTTGCATCTGTAACTGAGGAGTCTAACTTGCCTAGCTCTAGCTTTGACTTTATGTCACAATGGCTGAAGCCTGTG
Organism: Saposhnikovia divaricata; assembly: GCA_036435485.1. NCBI lineage: Eukaryota > Viridiplantae > Streptophyta > Magnoliopsida > Apiales > Apiaceae > Saposhnikovia > Saposhnikovia divaricata. The sequence goes on along the minus strand of CM071596.1, from coordinate 160,047,970 downwards.
CAACATGACAGTGCTTCAGGATCAGGGTCTGTTCCACCACAATTGATGGTTGAAGCACTTTAAAGCTTAGTTGTGGATCAGATTCCTGAGTTTGTAAAAATAGCCCAACACCTTGTCACCTCCAACATTTCAAATTCTGATTATGAAGCCATTCTGCTATTCCACAAGGAAGATGTGGAGCTGCAAAAGGAGAAACTAGCAGATGAGGCTGAGAGAGATGGGAATGTAGATGCCTGGCTGCAAGTGAAGTATGATATTACTCTCAATGAAGCCCTCAAATATCTAAGAGAGGAATATCTCACCTCACTAGGTTCAAATGCTTAATTTCTTACTCCTGGTGAGGTGTATAAAACCATGAATGATTATTACAAGGGATTCCTCAAGGCTGCACACTATCTTGGCAAGGGTGTTAAGACAGAAGTCAACAAAGTATGTGATGAAACAACCAAGACAGTGGGAGAAATCAAGAGAGAATTTGCTGCCCAGTTTCCAACTATAGATCCTGTTCTCAAAACCATAAAAGCCTGCAACTCTACCTGCATCAAGATGGACAATGGCTTAGCTTTGCTTCATGGTACTGTCAGCAATCTAGCAACTCAAGTTCAAAATCTCTCTGGTCAGACTACTGATGCCAATGCTATGATGAGAACCCTCTTTGCAAATCAGTATGGAGATAAGTTTGTGACTGAAGTCCCTGTGCACAATATGTCCAAGTTTGAAGTGATGAGGCTCAAGGAACAATCTCTCTCTGATTTTAAAGCTACTGAGCTATTCACTAAGGTGGATACTCTAGAAAAGGAAGTGAGATCACTCAAACAATCAAATGCTCAACTCACAGGCACTGTTGCACTCCTCCATGAAAAGTTGGACAATCAAGCTACCTCTACAGCTGAGGTTCTTCTTTATCAACAACAGATGATGTCTGTGGCGCCCCCAAATCCGAGGTCAAAGATTCAGGTCGTCACATCACCATTCAACCATATCATACCTGTATTAACTTTACAACTCAACAATACATCCATCCAGACCTCAATCTTACGCACAAATAAGTTAGAGCCTCAGAAACGATAATCAAAAGTAACACTAAATATTACAATTCATCTGTACAATCCAGAATCTTACGAACTTCCACTTGTACAACTACACTTGAAGACAAGTCTTACTATTACAGTTGAAAACCTATCAGACTTACTCTGTAGTATTTATCAGGAACTAAATCATCTCCGGGGTAAATCTTCTACTCCTCTTCTGCTGGTACGGAGTTAACCGACCAAATTCTTCTCTTTCTGAAAAGCTTTTATAAAGCAAGAATGAGCTACATAATGCTTAACAAGTTCACCATTTTGAAAAATAATAATGGGGTTTATTTCGAAAACATTCCCAACTGTATGAGTATATATCTCAGATTATAAAACATAATTGGACAATATATATGTCCGAGTTTGAATAAAACATTTATACTCACTAAGGAGCTTTAAGAATAACATATGGACCCTTTATAAGGTTCCCATTTCAATATATCTCAAGTTTGAAAATATATATACATATGAGTATATCATTTTCGGCAAAACACTCTACGGTTAACGTACTGTACAGGGAATACATCATTGCAAACCTCTTTCCTTCCATTAGCTTAGAAGGTTTCTCATTCAAAAACATTTCAGTTTTGAAATAATTGCAAGAGTGCACTAACACGTGCCAATCTTTATAGATAATCTTGCAGTTCTAGATACTGCACGATGTCAATATTTTTCTTATCGAAAACCACACTATCGGCAACTTGGCACTTAGGCCCAAGAAGCAGTGTTTGAGTATTCTTCCAAAGTGGAGGATGGGACTGGAAGAAAACATAAAAACCTGACAATGATTGACGATGATCAGTCGCCACAACCAAGTCCAACAATCCGCGGGTCTTCTCTACTAGTAGAAGGATAGAAACTACATCCGTAACTACCCTCGGGTGAAAACTACATCCATAATCACCCTCGATGAAAACTACATCCGTAATCATCCTTCGGCAACACCTGGGCCGGAATAATTGATGGACCACCTGGCTCACGGCCGCTTACACATCCCGGGAATCATTCGTCAACGATTCCCACACATGCCAGAGTCCCCTTTTTCTTTTCTTTTCAAAAATCATTTTGATAGAAAATTCGAGTAGTTGAAGTTCGGCCTCAGTCGACCGATAATTCTTGAAAAACGTACAAGAAGCAAAACCTGATCGGGGGTTTTCGAAAATGTTTTGGGTTCGAAAGAGTTCGAGTTTGAAAACGCTAAAGGTATCTTGGATTAGTTTTGTCTTTAAAATGATGAACAATAATTAAGAAATGATATTTTGAGTTTTAATATAACAATTAATAAAACAATTATTTAATTAAAATAAACTTTTAATCCAAGATAGATATTTTTGAGTATTTTTAACAACGTAAAATAATAAATACTTAAGTATACGATACTTCCCGAATGACTCTTCAGGTTCTCGTAATTTAATCATGATACAATAATATACTGCTCCCCGGTCAATAGTATATTTGGACCGCTACGACCTCTATTGCTAGAGTCGTTGTCCGAAGGAAACACTTTCAATCTAAGTTCAACGGTGTACAAACACATATGCATCAATCTCAAACTTCAACATAATCTCGTAAAGCATAAGCATATAATATGTTTGGAAGCTACAAACACAACAGTGAAAATCCTTTATATAAGTTTTGAAAGGTAAACTTGCCTTGGTTAGGGTGGGGTGGTCGAGCTTGCGACGTGGAACGAAGATCTATACATAATCAATATTCGTACATTAGTACCTTAACAACACTACTTAATCGTAAGGTTTTAAAGGATGTTAGACCAACTTAACGACTCCAATTTGTGACAACTAACCCTCCTATATGACCATGTCATCACTTTATCACATTCATTACCCATTCGACTCGAATCCATCCCTCAAACTTGAAACACAAGTGAGTACTCTTAAAACTACGTTAAACTAAGCTCCTAGGTATTTTTCACTCGCGCGCACTTCGCTTTAACATTTTTAGAAAATTGAAAAATACAAATTTTATTCCAATTCTTTTTGGACAGCCTTCACAACTGTATAATCTGACTACCCTCAAATTTTCATAACACTAGCATAATTTTAAGGGGTCCTAACTTAGTTCCCAAGTGGACAACACAGTGCAGTCCGAATTCCAGAACCACACTGCACTAATCCAACCATAACTCAAGATCTACACATCTCCTGGGTATGAACCTTATATTTCTAGAAACTACATTCAATTATCTTTCCAACCATATAAATTAGGTCCTCGGGTGACAAGATTTAGGGGTTCAAAACCCTCTTACAAGACAGTACATGCTCCCAGGATTTAACACAGCACACATCTTTTCTTAAACATTCAAGAACCCACTTTATACATCACATCTACCATCAAAACCACCAAGATTTGTCTCTATAGCATACATGGGGTTATATACACTAAGTACAAGCTTTAAAATCACATCAACAACATATAACCTCAAGATTTTCATCATCCATAACTCCTATAACCAAGATATGCACTAAAACTCTTAGATCTAACATTATAAACCATAAACAATCCATGACTAAGAGTGGTTAGAGTTTTATACCTTACTTGATGTGTGTAATAGCTTTCTAAACCTTGTATAATCCTTGTATAGCCTTGGGTAAGCTTGAATGATCAAAAGAAATGAAGAAAACAAAGCTAGTAATTCAGCGTTATTAGAACCCGACTGAAAGATCATGGAAAACGAGGCCCTTACCGAGCTTTTATGTTTGAGGCTTCTAAAGGAGAGTTGTAGAGAATCTTAACAGCTTTGCAACAAGCTAAAGAACACCAAATTTCATTGAGTAATGAAGGAGATATGGCCGTTTGAAAATCAGTACAGAAGCTGTCTAGTATTCTGGGCAGCTCGGTTCTTCAACTTTGGGAGGAGATTTGACTAGGCTATACTCATCATCTTGACATGAACTTTTGAGCGAATGTTCGTCATAGTATGAGGGAGCTGTGGTTAAAATATGGTGATTTTATCATGGATATAAATGGAGATATGAATTTTCTTCTTGAGAGTGTTTCTGCTAGCAGCTGGGAAAGAATGGAGAGAAATGGAGTGTTTTGCTTGCTTCTTGGTTACTTGAAAGGTCAAGTGACAAAATAATGTGATATCTAGATATTAGTAGAGATGTATGGCTGATCTTATCACCTTGGGGTTTGTGCAAGGAGTATTGGACAATCTTGCTAATTGTTTTGTTTCTTGTTTGATGTGTGGTTTGAATTATGGGATGTATTATTGATATGTATTGATATGTATATCATTCACATGTCTCCACCCTAGTCTAGTAGCCTAGGTTCAAGCCATACCTCCTTGTCCCCTAAAGTATGGTGCACATTCTTTACACTATTCATCTAGTTACTTTTTGCTTTCTAGTTTACTCTCCTAATTATCTAGTTACATGATACTTGCATGTAATATCCTTCCTTGTATTTTTATTTCTCCACCAATGGTTGTCACTTAATCCTTAATTCCTCAAAATTAATATCTCATTTCTTGAATATAATAATATATAATTCACTTCCCGGTCAAATATTACACCAGAATACAAATTGGAATTTCTGAATTCCGATCGTCTTTACATACACATATTTGCTCCGTGAATCACTAATATGAATTCGAAATATCCATACCATGTCTTGTACATAGGGTGGCGTGAAAATTTTCTTGGTCCTCAAAATCACTATTCATCCATAAATTACTATTCGCGCATATCAAACACTATTCACGTATATACTTATTCTTAATAAGAAAAGTTTTAATTCTACCGAAAATCTGGGTTCTTACAGTCTTCCCTCCTTAAAAAGATTCCGTCCCGGAATCAGTTTAGGAATCACTGGGGTTACCCCTTCTTTATTTCACTCTTTTAACTTCTCGGTGGATTCTTCCACATCTTGATTTTCTCACAATTCCTTATTAGTTTGAAAACCTTGTTCCTCAGTACTTGTTCTTTTCTATCCATGATTTCCATGGGTTGCTCCACATAGGTCAAGTCTGGTTGTAGGTCCACTTGGTCGTACTCTATCACATGCCGATAGTCGGTATGGTTGGGTCGTAACATAGACACATGAAACACATTATGAATTTGCTGCAAGCTTGGGGCAAGGTTAACTCGTAGGCTAACTTCCCAATACGCCTCAAAATCTAAAAAGGTCCAATAAACCTCAGACTCAGCTTCCCTTTCTTACCAAACCGCATCAATCCTTTCCAGAGGGATACCTTTAGCATCACGAAGTCTCCCACCTCATACTCCTTTGATATCTCATAAAATTTGACCATTCGAAATAATGGGTTTAAAAAAAAATAATGACTTTTACATACACTCGTCTGTACCGTAAAGACGTAATATCAATTCGAAATCTTCCTTTAATAATTCATACATATCGTGATTGCAAAATTTTCTCATCCACCCATAAAATTACTATTCATCCAGGTTTCAAATATTCACGAAAATTAGGGCTATTGCAGTCTCATCTCCTTAAAAGGATTCTATCTTAAGAACCTAAGGAAAATAGTTGTGGATACAATTCCAACTTTACCCTTTCCAACTCTCAGGTTGACACTTCAACCCTTTTGTTCTCTCACCTTGGTCTCTCCAACGCTTTAAAGTTGTTTCTCAACGCATACTCTCCTCGACCTGTATTCCTTATCGGTTGTTCTATGCATGAAAATTTCTATCCTAATACTTATACATTCCTCTACTACCTTGTTCATAGTATCCGTGTTGAGTCCTTGTATTGTTGGCTCGTGAATACTTTGTGGTCGTGTTTTATAATCTGAGACAACGTCAATACGCATGGTATTCCTCATATTCCTTGGCCTGATTTGCACGCATGTGTTGCCTCCCGTCAGCCGTTACCACTTGCTATGGATACTGTATAGTCTTCGGTATACGTGAAACCAGTTCAGCTACTATGTCCCTCGTTCATTGACTTCTTCGTAACGCAAGAAAAGCGAAACTTCTTCTTTCGCAGTACGCTTTACAAGAGACGTCCTTACGTTCGCATGGTGACGATCGTGATAACAACATTCATTTCATGGATAAGTTTTTATTCTCGACTGCCCCGTGAAACCTAAGGCACGACACTAAATATAAATTCGATCATCTGGACAATTCTTCTTCCCTCTCCGTCAGCCACAGATCAAATTAGTACATACGCTCAATCTCTTTGTTAAATATACTTGAAAGAACCTTCAATATTCGAAGTTTAACCTTAAGTCTTTATCTGACGTAATCGCTACAGAAGTTTTATATTGCACCACCATCTCTTCCGTATATAATTCGATAATCTTCTAAATGGAAAGTCTCTCGTAGGTAAATCACTTGGTCCAACAATTATAAATCAACTAGGGCCATCTCTTGGCTCGGTCTTCGGCGACCTGCTTATGAAATTCATTATAATTCTGTCCACGTTCAAGAGTTTCTACAGGCGGAATTAATCCACTAGATCTCTATCATTCTACTTTTGACATGTCGCATTTGTATTTAATAGTTTGCCAATACCATTCTTCATATCCGTTTGCCAAACATTCTCTTAATTCTCTATACATCTTTGTCCTTCCCCATAATTTAGTCACTTTCCTCTAACATTATTCTTTATTGTATATACTCTATTTTCTTGGTCAATACTGACTGAATTCCAATTTCGAATAATCCCTTCTATAGGTATCGGCCACCACACTGGCCTTTCCTGGGAAATAACAAATTTCTCCATTATACTCCCTGCTCCCTTTCGTCACCTTCTCTTTCTTATGTTTAGTTCTAATATGAAGATATACTTATGGCACTTGTGGAAAACTTTCACACTTTTCTCATAAAGTTAACGTCTCAGTTTTATGCGTGAACGCCATCATGACTAATCCCAGACTCACGGTTAGTATATCCTATCCCGTAACCTTTATGTTGTTTAGAAGTATAGGCTATCATCCCCTTTCTACTGCATCAACACACCTCTTAAACTCTTGAAAGACGCATCATAGTGACTCTCAAAGTCCTCTTTTTATCATCAATTATAGCTAAGAACGAGGTTGTTGCTAATATCTCATTTCATTCCAAAACTTTGTTCATTAATCCATAAAGGCTTCTGACTCATTAGTCCACTCAAATGATACTACCATAATTTTATAACATTTATATTAGTGTGAAATGCCAACTTTGGCACAGTACAGAGGTCGATCTTTAGTTGGTGAAACTCGCTTTTCAACCTTATCTTTGAAAAACAACTACGCGTTTTAACTGGTCAACAATTCCTACATCTCCAGTTAGGGGTATCGATTCTCGATGGTATATGTAAGATGTCAAACGCTCGTCCTCTTTCACAACTGGCGCCAATCAGTCTGAGGCCTGCATGCTGCTGCGATTCCCAATAAACTTGATTAGGTGGTAATCTCGAAGGATCATTGGGATATATCCATGCATCCATTTGCTATTAGGGGCCTTTTAAACTTTATGTCTCTCTATGTGCATCAATCCCTTTAAGCTAAGTAAAGCTTCACATTCTTGCCACGATATTTCTTCCTTTCTTGTCCATATCACTTCCATGTTAGTTTCCTCTAAGGATATGTCTTACATCGCAATCGATTTGAATTTCTTGGATCAGGAAAAGGCTTGGTAACTCCAGAATTCATTAATATAACATCCTGATAACGGTTGGTAGGAGCGTACTCCAAACCACCTCATCATTTCTTATAACCTTCCTCACACTAATATTAAAGGTCCTTGTGGTATGCCCCGACATGTTATTCCTACTTTAAATAATTACTCGGCATAACGCTCTGGCTGCACAATTACAACATTTGGTTTTTTTTTGATCTCATATTGGTGCAACGGTTCACAATTGTACCTCCTGTTCACCTTAGAGTAATCACTTTTGAAAGGAATGGTTTCAAAATAACAAGGTCCAATAGATAATTTCAATAAGAATTCCACATTAGATGTTCCAAGAATGTTGATGGTTCCAAATACTAGGAGTCTCGATTTTCGGAGATGTAAGGATGGACAGAAAGAGTACAACAAGGTTTATTCCTTCAAGTCCTGATAATTCTGTAATATGATATCATAGAGAATGTTGCACGAGGGCAATGATTGTTGGATACAAAAGTCATAAAGACGGTCTTTATACAATTCTTACATCGGGTGGATACTTTTCCTCCTGAATAATAAGAGGAAATCTAAAGTCGCATTGATGAAGGTCAGCCAATAGAAAGCAATTCTACTCCATGACAATTAAAGAATGAAGTAGTTTGTCATTCAAGTAATCAATGGTTTCAAATGAATTCTCATTGTATGAATGAAAGAATAAAATATTCAAGTGATATAAAGTCTGATACGAAGATGGGTAAGAGTTCAAGTTGAGTGGGCGACCTCACTAGGTCTCAATCAAGTTATTCATCGAACTTTCATCATCCTGCTTTATCGTAGGCAAAATGCATGGCAGAATTGTTGAATAAATTAAATTGGGAGTTGGACCAGTGAAACAATAACTAGTCCTTTTCAAGAAACACTAGCAACTAGCTAGACAAAATTTGCTAGTCCACCTATTTGAGACATCACCACTAGCAAGGACAATTAGATAAATGTTCTTCATAATGACACATTGGTGACTAGTCAGAACAATCAACTAGTCATTCATATTGACATATCAACTAGCCGGTTTCGATTGGCTAGAACGAAATCTCAACATCGTAGCCACTAAAGAAACTTTAGGCTACTCGGACCATGAATTGAAATAAGAGGTTAATAAATTTGAAAAAGGAAAATAAAGAATTTGAAGGGAATGTTCTAGGTATCGGAACAATCGATAACCTCTCATCAAATATTACTTATCAGTGAAACGGTCCACCCAAGGGTGCCTCCGTACACATGCTTTATCAGATCCTACAATAGAATTAAATTCGGAATACCAATATCAAAATGATATCCTTACTATGATTTCAATGTACGATGTACAATCTCATCTTGAATAGAAGAAAAGAATTCATGAAGGATGTCTGGACATTAGATCATCCATGTCTTCAGTAATTTGTTAAATATTTATGAGCTCAACTGAAGAGTGCAAGTATGAAAGAAGCAATCAAATATCAATATCCGTTAGGTAATATTCATCGATTAATTAAGGAAATATTTGTTGAACCTTCCTTGGATAATTGAAAGAAAGTGTGAATAGGCCTGAGCCGAACAAGATCATCATAAATTTTTGAATAGAATGTTCATGGATCAAATAAAATTACTTCGGATAAGTCCTGCTTTAGGGAAAGTATCTCACTGGTTGTTATTCCACAAGTTTGAAGTAGAAAGCTAGAAGGGTTACCTGATATAAACTAATCGAGGTAACAGGGTTAGTGAACAGTTTAAAATGAAGTAGTGCACCTGCCGGTAGTTACCAAAATAAGTTAATAATCATTCGTGCATCTCATTATCACCATTATGAGGGTAACTCCATCTCTTCGTCTTCATAATACAAGACACCAACTAGTGCGTCTCTCAAACATCATCTTAAATTCATTTATCGAGTTGGGGTTTCACAAATATATCTGTCATTTCCGTGCTTTATCTTGAAGACCAAGCTTCACATCATTCCGGGGACACCTGCTAAGTCCATGGGGTCCTACTTCATGCCTTCCGACATGAATCACAAGTGGCCAGTTCCCCCTGGGAACAGATCAAAGAGATCTCTCAGGGATCTCAGTGCAGTCCATAGGTTCAGTGGCGGGTGTGTGTATGTGAACATATACCAAAAATATTGAGGTCTACAATACATATATACATAGTCCCTGATAACATCTCTATCAAAGGATCCCACTCTAGACCCACTGGTCTTTTCTTTTGGTAGACTCTGAGATCACTGTATCGCTCGTTGCAACCATATTCAACTTCTCTTGAGTCCCTTTGTTAATTCTACTTGTTTGTTCTCTAAGTTAAACTACCATGCTCTAGCGTCCGAATCATGCGTGGGATTATCTAGCACGCTCGTCTTATGATAACATTCTCGTATAACACATGTAAAATTCGCCATCAAGGGTAATGAAATCCACAACGGCATAGTACCCACCTTTCAGGTAAACCCGTTACTTATCGAAAATCGTATCTTCTAGCCAAAGTAAAAGACTTTCATTATTCCAAGTACTAAGCACCCTTAATTATATAGGGAAGTCTAAACTTCTTGATTCTTAAAATGCCGCCTCCTAAACTGTGGAGGACTATGGGCCACGAAATTTATGCCAGCCTAGTCATCCGATCATATTAGTAATATCGCCTCTACCTCAGTTGCTCTTGAGATTTCGCTCTGCTTCCTATATCATTACCTATGATAGGTCATGTACAACTCTCAAACCTCTATTCATCATTCTGAAGGTCTCTAAGGATTCTATCGACCCTAGTATAATACCTCCAGTAAACACTCCGGTCCATTCTACTCACCGGTACCTCTTCCGGTAGTCCATAATAAGTTTACTACGATCTCGTATGTCATTCTCCTACTTAGACTTAACTCTCAACACTCTCGTTTCTGAGTACTGTAACTTATCGCTATGATACCATTTTTGTGGCGCCCCCAAATCCGAAGTCAAAGATTCAGGTCGTCACATCACCATCCAACCATATCATACCTGTATTAACTTTACAACTCAACAATACATCCATCCAGACCTCAATCTTACGCACAAACAAGTTAGAGCCTCAGAAACGATAATCAAAAGTAACACTAAATATTACAATTCATCTGTACAATCCAGAGTCTTACGCACTTCCACTTGTACAACTACACTTGAAGACAAGTCTTACTATTACAGTTGAAAACCTATCAGACTTACTATGTAGTATTTATCAGGAACTAAATCATCTCCGGGGTAAATCTTCTACTCCTCTTCTGCTGGTACGGAGTTAACCGACCAAATTCTTCTCTTTCTGAAAAGTTTTTATAAAGCAAGAATGAGCTACATAATGCTTAGCAAGTTCACCATTTTGAAAAATAATAATGGGGTTTATTTCGAAAACATTCCCAACTGTATGAGTATATATCTCAGATTATAAAACATAATTGGACAATATATATGTCCGAGTTTGAATAAAACATTTATACTCACTAAGGAGCTTTAAGAATAACATATGGACCCTTTATAAGGTTCCCATTTCAATATATCTCAAGTTTGAAAATATATATACATATGAGTATATCATTTTCGGCAAAACACTCTACGGTTAACGTACTGTACAGGGAATACATCATTGCAAACCTCTTTCCTTCCATTAGCTTGGAAGGTTTCTCATTCAAAAACATTTCAGTTTTGAAATAATTGCAAGAGTGCACTAACACGTGCCAATCTTTATAGAAAATCTTGCAGTTCTAGATACTGCACGATGTCAATATTTTTCTTATCAAAAACCACACTATCTTGCAGTGTTTGAGTATTTTTCCAAAGTGGAGGATGGGACTGGAAGAAAACATAAAAATCTGACAAGGATTGACGATGATCAGTCACCACAACCAAGTCCAACAATCCGCGGATCTTCTCTACTAGTAGAAGGATAGAAACTACATCTGTAACTACCCTCGGGTGAAAACTACATCCGTAATCACCCTCGATGAAAACTACATCCGTAATCATCCTTCGACAACACCTGGGCCGGAATAATTGATGGACCGCCTGGCTCACGGCCGCTTACACATCCCGGGAATCATTCGTCAACGATTCCCACACCGGCCAGAGTCCCCTTTTTCTTTTCTTTTCAAAAATCATTTTGATAGAAAATTCGAGTAGTTGAAGTTCGACCTCAGTCGACCGATAATTCTTGAAAAACGTACAAGAAGCAAAACCTGATCGGGGGTTTTCGAAAATGTTTTGGGTTCGAAAGAGTTCGAGTTTGAAAACGCTAAAGGTATCTTGGATTAGTTTTGTCTTTAAAATGATGAACAATAATTAATAAATGATATTTTGAGTTTTAATATAACAATTAATAAAACAATTATTTAATTAAAATAAGCTTTTAATCCAAGATAGATATTTTTTAGTATTTTTAACAACGTAAAATAATAAATACTTAAGTATACGATACTTCCCGAATGACTCTTCAGGTTTTCGTAATTTAATCATGATACAATAATATACCGCTCCCCAGTCAATAGTATATTCGGACCGCTACGACCTCTATTGCTAGAGTCGTTGTCCGAAGGAAACACTTTCATTCTAAGTTCAAGGGTGTACAAACACATATACATAAATCTCAAACTTCAACAGAATCTCGTAAAGCATAAGCATATAATATGTTTAGAAGCTACAAACACAACAGTGAAAATCCTTTATATAAGTTTTGAAAAGTAAACTTGCCTTGGTTAGGGTGGGGTGGTCGAGCTTGCGACATGGAACAAAGATCTATACATAATCAATATTCGTACGTTAGTACCTTAACAACACTACTTAATCGTAAGGTTTTAAAGGATGTTAGACCAACTTAACGACTCCAATTTATGACAACTAACCCTCCTATATGACCATGTCATCACTTTATCACATTGATTACCCATTCGACTCGAATCCATCCCTCAAACTTGAAACACAAGTGAGTACTCTTAAAACTACATTAAACTAAGCTCCTAGGTGATTTTTCCCTCGCGCGCACTTCGCTTTAACATTTTTAGAAAATTGAAAAATACAAATTTATTCCAATTCTTTTTGGACAGCCTTCACAACTGTATAATCTGACTACCCTCAAATTTTCATAACACTAGCATAATTTTAAGGGGTCCTAACTCAGTTCACAAGTGGACAACACAGTGCAGTCCGAATTCCAGAACCACACTGCACTAATCCGGCCATAACTCAAGATCTGCACATCTCCTGGGTATGAACCTTATATTTCTAGAAACTACATTCAATTATCTTTCCAACCATATAAATTAGGTAATCGGGTGACAAGATTTAGGGGTTCAAAACCCTCTTACAAGATAGTACATGCTCCCAGGATTTAACACAGCACACATCTTTTCTTAAACATTCAAGAACCCACTTTATACATCACATCTACCATCAAAACCACCAAGATTTGTCTCTATAGCATACATGGGGTTATATACACTAAGTAAAAGCTTTAAAATCACATCAACAACATATAACCTCAAGAATTTCATCATCCATAACTCCTATAACCAAGATATGCACTAAAACTCTTATATCTAACATTATAAACAATAAACAATCCATGACTAAGAGTGGTTAGAGTTTTATACCTTCCTTGATGTGTGTAATAGCTTTCTAAACCTTGTATAATCCTTGTATAGCCTTGGGTAAGCTTGAATGATCAAAAGAAATGAAGAAAACAAAGTTAGTAATTCGGAGTTATTAGAACCCGACTAAAAGATCATGGAAAACGAGGCCCTTACCGAACTTTTCTGTTTGAGGCTTCTAAAGGAGAGTTGTAGAGCATCTTAACAGATTTCCAACAAGATAAATAACACCAAATTTCATTGAGTAATGAAGGAGATATGGCCGTTTGAAAATCAGTACAGAAGCTGTCTAGGATTCTGGGCAGCTCGGTTCTTCAACTTTGGGAGGAGATTTAACTAGGCTATACTCATCATCTTGACATGAAATTTTGAGCGAATGTTCTTCATAATATGAGGGAGCTGTGGTTAAAATATGGTGATTTTATCATGGATATAAATGGAGATATGAATTTTCTTCTTGAGAGTGTTTCTGCTAGCAGCTTGGAAAGAATGGAGAGAAATGGATTGTTTTGCTTGCTTCTTGGTTACTTGAAAGGTCAAGTGACAAAATGATGTGATATCTAGATATTATTAGAGATGTATGGATGATCTTATCACCTTGGGGTTTGGGCAAGGAGTATTGGACAAACTTGCTAATTGTTTTGTTTCTTGTTTGATGTGTGGTTTGAATTATGGGATGTATTATTGATATGTATTGATATGTATATCATTCACATGTCTCCATCCTAGTCTAGTAGCCTAGGTTCAAGCCATACCTCCTTGTCCCCTAAAGTATGGTGCACATTCTTTACACTATTCATCTAGTTACTTTTTGCTTTCTAGTTTACTCTCCTAATTATCTAGTTACATGATACTTGCATGTAATATCTTTCCTTGTATTTTTATTTCTCCACCAATGGTTGTCACTTAATCCTTAATTCCTCAAAATTAATATCTCATTTCTTGAATATAATAATATATAATTCACTGTCTGGTCAAATATTACACCAGAATACAAATTGGAATTTCTGAATTCCGATCGTCTTTACATACACTTATTTGCTCCGTGAATCACTAATATGACTTCGAAATATCCATACCATGTCTTGTACATAAGGTGGCGTGAAAATTTTCTTGGTCCTCAAAATCACTATTCATCCATAAATTACTATTCACGCATGACAAACACTATTCACGTATATACTTATTCTTAATAAGAAAATTTTTAATTCTACCGAAAATCTGGGTTCTTACAATGTCTGCTATGATGCAGCATATGGGACTCCCTCTACCTGGAGATTATATCAACCCTACCTTCTCTCATCCAAAGGCCCTTGCTAAAGCCTCTATGCCTGACAACAACCCTAAGGGGGAGAGGAGGACTGTAAGGAGCTCAAAATCACAGGGGGAGAAGCCTAGAGAGGAAAGACCTAAGGAGAAAGGCATAATTATTAAGGATGGTGGTCAACCAAAAACAAGGACTACACCTCATGTTCAAGGAAAAGGGAAAGCCAAGATTGATGAACCTCCATCCTCTCTGCCAGTGGTTACTTTACCAACTGTGCATGTCACTACTCCAGGTGGCCAGAAGCAATCCATCACTACTACTATAGTTGCAGGGAGTATGCCATCTGACAAGCGTCAAATCTCCAAAATGGAAAGTGCCAAGCCTGTAGAAGTGAAGCTGATTACTGAGGCCAAGCTACAAGAAATTGCTAACTAAAATGTCTATCATGATGAAGCATTATTGGAGTTTCTGAAAGCCCTAAAGGAATAGGCTGGTGACACTCTACTCTATCTGAGGAGTTTGAAGGATCAGATTGAGTATTTCATTGTGATACCCAAGAAGGTCAACAGCTCATGGCTCAAGGAAATACTGATGATTTCAAAATCTAAGATATGGCATCTAAACTACAAAACTCTACAAGCTCTAAAGTTCACAGAGGTAGATGCCCTAATCAAACTGATTGAGAGGAGAGATGTCAATGAGAGTAACAGGAGTCTGTACAATGACTTAAGGAATGAGCAACAGGCTAGACTACTTGAAGTGTGCACTAATCCAAGAACCATTCTTTTTCAGTCTGGTACCAAAATTCAAGATGTCAAGTAGCTGGTCATTCCTAGTCATCTTACTCTTCAAAACCACAGACTCATCATTGATATCGTTGATCAACTGCAGAAGAAGAAGGGGATAAGAACTGCTGAAGAAATAGAGGCACTGCATATTCTCAGAACATTCATTGCTACTAGTGCAATTCCAGAAATGGCCAAAAATAGGAGGGATAAGGATGATGAGAATGAAGACAAAGGTGATGGAAGAAGAAGTCATCACAGGAGTGATAAGGGTGGTGAGGACAAAAAGAAGAAGAAGGATAGCAAGGATAAGAAAGGAGATGATGACCAAGGCAAAGTCTATGAGAGGAAGAATGGAAAACAGCAAGGTATAAGCATTTCTAGCAGTATCACCACAACACAAGACTCCAAGTCTAGGGTGAATACTGTTAGTAATGACCTATCTAAATCTACATATATGGCCTCTGCAACTGTTTTCCCACCTCAAGAAGAGAAGAAGATACAAATCAAGAAACCATCTGTATGTTTCCAAAAGCACACTGCTAATGATATACTACAGTGGTCTACAAGCAAAGGTTATAAGTTTCTGCCAAGTATTGAAGTGAAAAAGATTAAATTCAAGCATGCTGCAAGAAGAGTGAAGCCATCTAAATCAAGGGCCCTAACTATCATTCCAGGATTAAAACTCCAACCACTAGATGAAGACTTTGATGAAGACCAACTACAATTCCTATGGGCTCAAAGAATCTACCATGTTGCCATTGTTGATAACTGCCTTGAAGTTAAAAACACTGATGGAAGATAGAAGAAATTCAAGCAAAGGACATGTCAGCATTGGGGCAAGCTAGATGATATAGAAAGAATTATTGCTATGTTGGATTCTAAAGATAGAGTGGAAATAGTATGGAAGCTGGAGTTGATTGACTTTGTAAAGATGAAGAGAGATCACCAGGCAGAACGGAAAAAGAAAAGTGAGGAGCTGTTAAAGAAAAGAGAGGAGGAGTTTGCTGCTATGGAAGCTAAGGCTGATGAGTTAAGAGCCATGGGTCTGTGTAGAGTCAAGTATAATCCTTACATTATTGAATACAAGAAATATGGAAGAACTGTGAAGATTAGAATGGACTACATCAGTTCCTACTCTGAGAAATAGCTGAATGAAGTTCGTAAAGATCTATCAGGCTCTCCTCTAATTGAGGAACTCACTGCTATAGAAGACATTGTTGTTGCTATGGAAGAAAATGCAAAGAAGAAAGATAAAGAAGCTGAAGAAAAGAAGAAAAAGGAGAATCTGCAAGCCAAAGCTCAAGAGATTAATCCAAAAGGATATGTCTAGTAATTTTTCATAACTTGTAAGGATGCCTCTTTGTATTTTCAATCAAGTTACATAATTGTACTTTTCAAGTTTTATCTTTATGTATGCTAGGCTTGTTATCAGACATGAAATTGTGACTAAGGGTCTTACTCACAATTTGGGGGAGATTGTTAGTCAGAGAGGCATGCCTGTATATATCTAATAATAAGCCTAATTGTTTTTAATGCTCTGCATTACCTACATGACCTCTTAACTGAGGGAACCTCTAGTTGTAGAGTTTCTACTTGCTGTAGTACTTATAACAGGCATCAAATTCTACCTGTGTAACTGTAATTAAAGTCAGAGAATAATGCTTGAAAGAAGTTCCAAGGATCATGCCTCAAGCTTGAAGATCAAGATTGTCAAAATAAACACAGTTGTAATTTGGAGAATGAAGATTTGCCTAATTACCAATTCGAGAAGTATGTTTGTCATATTCGAGAAGTCTAGCATTCGAGAATTCAGGGATTCGATATCTCAAAAGACACTGTTCGATATCTCTGGAGGTCAACTAGTCAAAGCCTCATTCGAGAACTCATAGATTCGACATGTCTAATACTCTATTCGAGAACTCAAAAAGTCAACAAGTCAAAGCATTATTCGAGTTCTCTCAGAGTCAACAAGTCAATGCTCTATTCGATATCCCAAGGACTAAAGAAGCTATTCAATATCTCAGGGATTCAATAAGTAAAATGCTCTATTCGATATCTCAAGGATTCTTGAAGAAAAGACTTATTAGAGAAGTGATTCGATATGTCAGTTCAATAATATTCGAGAACTCAGAGTTATCGATTAAGCCAAGTCTAGTTCTCGAATCACCAACAAAGTTACTTCTTGAATACAATCTTGGAGACAAAATACTGAAGAATTGTACAAGTCAGAGACCTGCAACAAGCCAAGACGTGTTAACTCGAATAACTTGTAGAAGGGGGGGATTGAATACAAGTTATATAATCGTGTCTTATTTTTGCTTGATTAGATGAACAAGAACAAACGAATGAATCAAACTTTGTTTGTATTAAATAAATCAAATACAAACTCTACCAAAGGTGTACTATACCTTTAGCAGCTGCTGACAATACAAATCTCTCTCTCTCTGTTTGTTTCGAACTCTCGAATACAAACCTAATACAGAGCTCCTAATTTTTCTTACTTGCATTCGCTCTTTTTACAATGATACAGAGAGAGTATTTATAATGCTACCTATCAACTAATAACAGAATTATAATCTATCTATGACAATGTTCTGCCGTCTAGTTCATAGTTTCCATCAATAGAAAATTCTATCTTTCATTATATCTTCTTGCTTGTTCTTCAAAACAACGATCTTGTTTTATAGCACTTGCCAGTTTCTGTAGCATCCATAATGACATCATCAGTTACACGACTGATATCAGGATTCCACCTTGCATCAGGATTCGACATCCATCAGTATTTGACTTGGCATATCAGGATTTAATCTCAGTTCCTGACATGTTGTCCTTGATGCACTGCTGTTCCTGATTAAACTCTACAAATTACTGTCTAACACATATATCCTATAAAAAGTGCTAAATTGTAAGAACCCAGTTTTCGGTAGAATTAAAACTTTTCTTATTAAGAATAAGTATATACGTGAATAGTGTTTGTCATGCGTGAATAGTAATTTATGGATGAATAGTGATTTTGAGGACCAAGAAAATTTTCACGCCACCCTATGTACAAGACATGGTATGGATATTTCGAAGTCATATTAGTGATTCACGGAGCAAATAAGTGTATGTAAAGACGATCAGAATTCAAAAATTCTAATTTGTATTCTGGTGTAATATTTGACCGGGCAGTGAATTATATATTATTATATTCAAGAAATGAGATATTAATTTTGAGGAATTAAGGATTTAATATGTTAGGATTTTATTCGAGGATTTAGAACGAAAACACTGAGACTTTACAACGAGATTAAGCGATTGAGCGAACGGAGCATGGATTAAGGATAGGGTATATTAAGAGTCCAAGGAAGGATATATTATGAGAAAGAAAGAGGATTGAGAATAAACGCCTAGAATTGAGAAATAGAGAATGCTTGAGAAATCGGGAGAACGTTTTCTGAGATAAAAAGAGAAATAAACAAGGGATGTTGGAATTAATATTCGTTCGAGGTATTGTGCCATATTTGGGCAATAATATGCAAAGTATAAGTTGTAACATATTAATATTATTCACGAGACAACAAGGGAATCCAATTCGTGGGAAAGAAAACAAAGCCAAGGGAGTTAAGTGCAAGAAACAAGAGATAAGGACTTAGGTGCAAAAGGAGGAAGGACTTGGTTGCATTTAAGTGGATAAGAATCCAAGGGAGCCAATGGGAGTATGACACCTAGCAAGGATTACATGTGTAAGCATTATTGGAGATAAAGAACAAAAAGCAAAAACGAAGAACCTCTATTTTCTCTCCATTCTGCCCAGCAGAACATCCTCTCAGTAAAACGGGCCTAGAGCCTTCATTACTCAATGAAATTTCGTGTTCTTTATATGATTAGAAAGCCGTTAAGATGCTCTACAACTCTCATTTAGAAGCCTCGATCAAAAAAGCTCGGTAAGGGCCTCGTTTTCCATGATCTTTCAGTTGGGTTCTAATAACTCCGAATTACTAACTTTGTTTTCTTCATTTCTTTTGATCATCCAAGCTTACCCAAGGCTATACAAGGATTATACAAGGTTTAGAAAGCTATTACACGCATCAAGGAAGGTATAAAATTCTAACCACTCTTAGTCATGGATTGTTTATGGTTTATAATGTTAGATCTAAGGGTTTTAGTGCATATTTTTGTAGTATGAGTTGTAGAAGATGAAATCTTGAAGTTATGTGCTTTTTATGATGGTTGTAAGGCTTGTACTTAGAGTATGTAACCCCATGTATGCTATAGAAACAAGTCTTGGTGGTTTTGATGGTAGATGTGATGTATAAAGTGAGTTCTTGAATGTTTAAGAAAAGATTTGTGCTGTGTTAAGTCCTAGGAGCATGTACTGTCTTGTCAGAGGGTTTTGAACCCCTAAATCTTGTGACCCGAGGACCTAATTTATATGGTTGGAAAGATAATTGAATGTAGTTTCTAGAAATATAAGGTTCATACCTAGGAGATGTGTAGGTCTTGAGTTATGGCCGGACTAGTGCAGTGTGGTTCTGGAATTCGGACTGCACTGTGTTGTCCACTTGTGAACTGAGTTAGGACCCCTTAAAATTATGCTAGTGTTATGAACATTTAAGGGTAGTCATATTATACAGTTGTGAAGGCTGTCCAAAAAGAATTGGAGTAAAATTTTTATTTTTCAATTTTATAAAAATGTTAAAGCGAAGTGCGCGCGAGTTAAAAATCACCTAGGAGGTTAGTTTAATGTAGTTTTAAGAGTACTCACTTGTGTTTCAAGTTTGAGGAATGGATTCGAGTCGAATGGGTAACGAATGTGATAAAGTGATGACATGGTCATATGGGAGGGTTAGTTGTCACAAATTGGAGTCGTTAAGTTGGTCTAACATCCTTTAAAACCTTACGATTAAGTAGTGTTGTTAAGGTACTAACGTACGAATATTGATTATGTATAGATCTTCGTTCCACGTCGCAAGCTCGACCACCCCACCCTAACCAAGGCAAGTTTACTTTTCAAAACTTATATATAAGGATTTTCACTGTTGTGTTTGTAGCTTCCAAACGTATTATATGCTTATGCTTTACGAGATTATGTTGAAGTTTGAGATTTATGCATATGTGTTTGTACCCCCTTGAACTTAGAATGAAAGTGTTTCCTTCGGACAACGACTCTAGCAATAGAGGTCGTAGCGGTCCAAATATACCATTGACCGGGGAGCGGTATATTATTGTATCGTGATTAAATTGCGAAAACCCGAAGGGTCATTCGGGAAGTATCGTATACTTAAGTATTTATTATTTTTTATATTATCATAAATACTCAAAAATATCTATCTTGGATTAAAAGCTTATTTAATTATTTAATTATTTTATTAATTATTTATATTAAATCTTAAAATATCATTTATTAATTATTGTTCATTATTTTAAGGACAAAACTAATCCAAGATACCTTTAGCGTTTTGAAACTCTTACCCTTTCGAACCCAAAACATTTTCGAAAACCCCCGGTCAGGTTTTGCTTCGTGTACGATTTCAAGAATTATCGGTCGACTGATGTCGGACCTCAATTACTCAGTTTTCAATCAAAATAAAGTTTTTAAAAGAAAAGGAAAAAGGGGACTCTGGCAGGCGGGTGTGGGAATTGTTCCGGCCCAGGTGTTGCCGAAGGATGATTACGGATGTATTTTTCATCGAGGGTGATTACGGATGTAGTTTTCACCCGAGGATAGTTACGGATGTAGTTTCTATCCTTCTACCGGTAGAGAAGACCCGCGGATTGTTGGACTTGGTTGTGGCGACTGATCATCGTCAATCCTTGTCAGGTTTTTATGTTTTCTTCCAGTCCCATCCTCCACTTTGAAAAAATACTCAAACACTGCTTCTTGGGCCTAAGTGCCAAGTTGCCGATAGTGTGGTTTTTGATAAGAAAAATATTGACATCGTGTAGTATCTAGAACTGCAAGATTTTCTATAAAGATTGGCACGTGTTAGTGCACTCTGCAATTATTTCAAAGAATGAAATGTTTTCGAATGAGAAACCTTCTAAGCTAATGGAAGGAAAAAGGTTTTGCAATAATGTATTCCCTGTGCAGCATGTTAACCGTAGAGTGTTTTGCCGAAAATGATATACTCATATGTATATATTTTCAAAATTGAGATATCTTGAAATGGGAACCTTATAAAGGATTCATATGTTATTCTTAAAGCTCCTTAGTGAGTATAATGTTTTATTCCAACTCGGACATATATATTGTCGAATTATGTTTTCAAATCTGAGATATATACCCATACAGTTGGGAACGTTTTCGAAATAAACCACATTATTATTTTTCAAAATGGTGAACTTGCTGAGCATTATGTAGCTCATTCTTGCTTTATAAAAACTTTTCAGAAAGAGAAGAATTTGGTCGGTTAACTCCGCACCAGAAGAAGAGGAGTAGAAGATTTACCCCGGAGATGATTTAGTTCCTGATAAATACTACAGAGTAAGTCTGATAGGTTTTCAACTGTAATAGTAAGACTTGTCTTCAAGTGTAGTTGTATAAGTGGAAGTGCGTAAGATTCTAGATTGTACAGATGAATTGTAATATTTAGTGTTACTTTTGATTATCGTTTCTGAGGCTCTAACTTGTTTGTGCGTAAGATTGAGGTCTGGATGGATGTATTGTTGAGTTGTAAAGTTAATACAGGTATGATATGGTTGGATGGTGATGTGACGACCTGAATCTTTGTCCTTGGATTTGGGGGCGCCACAGAAATGGTATCAGAACGATAGGTTACAGTACTCAGAAACGAGAGTGTTGAGAGTTAAGTCTAAGAAGGAGAATGACATAAGAGATCGTAGTAAACTTATTATTGGACTACCGGAAGAGGTACCGGTGAGTAGAATGGACTGGAGTGTTTCCTGGAGGTATTATACTTGGGTCGATAGAATCCTTAGAGACCTTCAGAATGATGAATAGAGGTTTGAGAGTCGTACATGACCTATCATAGGTAATGATATAGGAAGCAGAGCGAAATCTCAAGAGCAGCTGAGGTAGAGGCGATATTGCCAATATGATCGGATGACTAGCCTGGCATAAATTTCGTGGTCCATAGTCCTCCACAATTTAGGAGGCGGCATTTTAAGAATCAAGAAGTTTAGACTTCCCTATATAATTAAGGGTGCTTAGTACTTG
Source organism: Saposhnikovia divaricata (assembly GCA_036435485.1). NCBI lineage: Eukaryota > Viridiplantae > Streptophyta > Magnoliopsida > Apiales > Apiaceae > Saposhnikovia > Saposhnikovia divaricata. Next base: position 160,025,461 of record CM071596.1, on the reverse strand, counting down.
GGATAATGAAAGTCTTTTACTTTGGCTAGAAGATACGATTTTCGATAAGTAACGGGTTTACCTGAAAGGTGGGTACTATGCCGTTGTGGATTTCATTACCCTTGATGGCGAATTTTACATGTGTTATACGAGAATGTTATCATAAGACGAGAGTGCTAGATAATCCCACGCATGATTCGGACGCTAGAGCATGGTAGTTTAACTTAGAGAACAAACAAGTAGAATTAACAAAGGGACTCAAGAGAAGTTGAATATGGTTGCAACGAGCGATACAGTGATCTCAGAGTCTACCAAAAGAAAAGACCAGTGGGTCTAGAGTGGGATCCTTTGATAGAGATGTTATCAAGGACTATGTATATATGTATTGTAGACCTCAATATTTTTGGTATATGTTCACATACACACACCCGCCACTGAACCTATGGACTGCATTGAGATCCCTGAGAGATCTCTTTGATCTGTTCCCAGGGGGAACTGGCCACTTGTGATTCATGTCGGAAGGCATGAAGTAGGACCCCATGGACTTATCAGGTGTCCCCGGAATGATGTGAAGCTTGGTCTTCAAGATAAAGCACGGAAATGACAGATATATTTGTGAAACCCCAACTCGATAAATGAATTTAAGATGATGATTGAGAGACGCACTAGTTGGTGTCTTGTATTATGAAGACGAAGAGATGGAGTTACCCTCATAATGGTGATAATGAGATGCACGAATGATTATTAACTTATTTTGGTAACTACCGGCAGGTGCACTACTTCATTTTAAACTGTTCACTAACCCTGTTACCTCGATTAGTTTATATCAGGTAACCCTTCTAGCTTTCTACTTCAAACTTGTGGAATAACAACCAGTGAGATACTTTCCCTAAAGCAGGACTTATCCGAAGTAATTTTATTTGATCCATGAACATTCTATTCAAAAATTTATGATGATCTTGTTCGGCTCAGGCGTATTTACACTTTCTTTCAATTATCCAAGGAATATTCAACAAATATTTCCTTAATTAATCGACGAATATTACCTAACGAATATGGATATTTGATTGCTTCTTTCATACTTGCACTCTTCAGTTGAGCTCATAAATATTTAACAAATTACTGAGGACATGGATGATCTAATGTCCAGACATCCCTCATGAATTCTTTTCTTCTATTCAAGATGAGATTGTACATCGTACATTGAAATCATAGTAAGGATATCATTTTGATATTGGTATTCCGAATTTAATTCTATTGTAGGATCTGATAAAGCATGTGTACGGAGGCACCCTTAGGTGGACCGTTTCACTGATAAGTAATATTTGATGAGAGGTTATCGATTGTTCCGATACCTTGAACATTATCTTTAGATTTTATAGTTTTCTTTTTCAAACTTAATAACTTCTTATTTCTATTCGTTGTCCGAGTAGCCTAAAGTTTCTTCAGTGGCTACGATGTTGAGATTTCGTTCTAGCCAATCGAAACCGGCTAGTTGATATGTCAATATGAATGACTAGTTGATTGTTCTGACTAGTCACCAATGTGTCATTATGAAGAACATTTAGCTAATTGTCCTAGCTAGTGGTGATGTCTCAAACAGGTGGACTAGCAAATTTTGTCTGGCTAGTTGCTAGTGTTTCTTGAAAAGGACTAGTTATTGTTTCACTGGTCCAACTCCCAATTGAATTCATTCATCAATTCCGCAATGCATTTTGCATGTGGTAAAGTATGATGATGAAAGTTTTGACGAATAACTTGATTGAGACCTAGTGAGGTCGCCCACTCAACTTGAATTCTACCCATCTTCGTATCAGACTTTATGTCACTTGAATATTCTGTTCTTTCATTCATATAATGAAGATTCATTTGAAACCATAGATTACTTGAATGATAAAAAACTTCATTTTTTTTATCGTCATAGAGTAGAATTGCTTTTGATCGGTTGACCTTTATCAATGGGACTTTTTAGATCCTCTATTTTTCAAGAGAGAAAGTATTCACCAGATGTAAGAATTGTATAAAGACCGTCCTTATGAGTTTTGTATCCAACAATCATTGCCCTCGTGCAACATTCTCTATGATATCACATTACAAAATTATCAGGACTTGAAGGAATAAACCTTGTTGTATTCTTTCTGTCCATCCTTACATCTCCAAAAATCGAGACTCCTAGTATTTGGAACCATCAACATTCTTGGAACATCCAATGTGGAATTCTCATTGAAATTATCTATTGGACCTTGTTATTTTGAAACCATTCCTTTCAAAAGTGATTACTCTAAGGTGAACAGGAGGTACAATTGTGAACCGTTGCACCAATATGAGATCAAAAAACCAAATGTTGTAATTGTGCTGCCAGAGCTTTATGCCGAGTAATTATTTAAAGTAGGAATAACATGTCGGGGCATACCACAAGGACCTTTAATATTAGTGTGAGGAAGGTTATATGAAATGATGAGGTGGTTGGGAGTACGCTCCTACCAACCGTTGTCAGGATGTTATATTAATGAATTCTGGAGTTAACAAGCCTTTTCCTGATCCAAGAAATTCAAATCAATTGCGATGTAAGACATATCCTTAGAGGAAACTAACATGGAAGTGAGATGGACAAGAAAGGAAGAAATATCGTGGCAAGAATGTGAAGCTTTACTTAGCTTAAAGGGATTGATGCACATAGAGAGACATAAAGTTTAAAAGGCCCCTAATAGCAAATGGATGCATGGATATATCCCAATGATCCTTCGAGATTACCACCTAATCAAGTTTATTGGGAATCGCAGCAGCATGCAGGCCTCAGGCTGATTGGCGCCAGTTGTGAAGGAGGACGAGCGTATGACATCTTACATATACCATCGAGAACTGATACCCTTATCGGAAATGGAGGAATTGTTGACTAGTTAAAACGCGTAGTTGTTTTTCAAAGATAAGGTTGAAGAAAAGGTTTCACCAACTCAAGATCGACCTCTGTACTGCACCAAAGTCGGTATTTCACATTAATATAAACATTATAAATTTTGGTAGTATCATGTGGATTGACTAGTGAGTCAGAAGCCCATGTGGGTTAATAAATAAAGTTTTAAGAATGATATGATAGATTAGTAACAACCTCGTTGTTAGCTATACTTTATAATGAGAAGAGGACTTTGAGGGTCACGATGATGCGTCTTTCAAGAGTTTAAGAGGTGTGCTGATGCAGTAGAAAGGGGATGATAGCCTATACTTCTAAACAACATAAAGGTTACGGGATATGATATACTAACCGTGATTCGGGGATTAGTCATGATAGCGTTCACGCATAAAACTGAGACGTTAACCTTATGAGAAAAGTGTGAAATTTTTTCACAATTGCCATAAGTATATCTTCATATTAGAACTAAACATAAGAAAGAGAAGGTGACGAAAGGGAGCAGGGAGTATAATGGAGAAATTTGTTATTACCCAGGAAAGGCCAGTGTGGTGGCCGATACCTATAGAATGGATTATTCGAAATTGGAATTCAGTCAGTATTGACCAAGAAAATAGAGTATATACAATAAAGAATAATGTTAGAGGAAAATGACTAAATTATGGGGAAGGACAAAGATGTATAGAGAATTAAGAGAATGTTTAGCAAACGGATATGAAGAATGGTATTGGCAAACTATTAAGTACAAACGTGACATGTCAAAAGCATTATGATAGAGATCTAGTGGATTAATTCCGCCTGTAGAAAATCTTGAACGTGGACAAAATTATAAAAATTTCATAAGTAGGTCGCCAAAGACCGAGCCAAGAGATGGCCCTAGTTGATTTATAATTGTTGGACCAAGTGATTTACCTACGAGAGACTTTCCATTTAGAAGATTATCGATTTATATACGGAAGAGATGGTGGTGCAATATAAACTCTGCAACGATTACGTCAGATAAAGACTTAAGGTTAAACTTCGAATATTGAAGGTGCTTTCAAGTATATTTAACAAAGAGATTGAGCGTATGTACTAATTTGATCTGTGGCTGACGGACAGGGAAGAAGAATTATCCAGACGATCGAATTTATATTTAGTGTCGTGCCTTAGATTTCAAGGGGCAGTCGAGAATAAAAACTTATCAATGAAATGAATGTTGTTATCACGATCGTCACCATGCGAACGTAAGGACGTCTCTTGTAAAGCGTACTGCGAAAGAAGAAGTTTCGCTTTTCTTGCGTTTCGAAGAAGTCAATGAACGAGGGACATAGTAGCTTAACTGGTTTGACGTATACCGAAGACTATACAGTGTCCATAGCTAGTGGTAACGGCTGACGGGAGGCAACATATGCGTGCTAATCAGGCCAAGGAATATGAGGAATACCATGCGGATTGACGTTGTCTCAGATTATAAAACACAACCACAAAGTATTCACGGGCCAACAATACAAGGACTCAACACGGATACTATGAACAAGGTAGTAGAGGAATGTATAAGTATTACGATAGAAATTTTCATGCATAGAACAACCGATAAAGAATACAGGTCGAGGAGAGTATGCGTTGAGAAACAACATTAAAGCGTTGGTGAGACCAAGATGAGAGAACAAAAGGGTTGAAGTGTCAACCTGAGAGTTGGAAAGGGTAAAGTTGGAATTGTATCCACAACTATTTTCCTTAGGTTCTTAAGATAGAATCCTTTTAAGGAGATGAGACTACAATAGCCCTAATTTTTGTGAATATTCGAGACCTTGATGAATAGTAATTTTATGGGTGGATGAGAAAATTCTGCAATCACGATATGTACGAATTATTAAATGAAGATTCGAATTGATATTACGTCTTTACGGTACAGACGAGTGTATGTAAAAGTCATTAGTTTTTTTTTACGCAACCCATTATTTTGAATGGTCAAATTTTATGAGATATCAAAGGAGTATGAGGTGGGAGACTTCGTGATGCTAAAGGTATCCCCTGGAAAGGATTGATGCGGTTTGTTAAGAAAGAGAAGCTAAGTCTGATGTTTATTGGACCTTTTGAGATTTTGAGGCATATTGGGAAGTTAGCCTACGAGTTAGCCTCGCCCCAAGCTTGCAGCATATTCATAATGTGTTTCATATGTCTATGTCACGACCCTACCACACCGACTATCGGCATGTGATAGAGTACGACCAAGTGGACCTACAACCAGACTTGACCTATGTGGAGCAACTCGTGGAAATCATGGATAGAAAAGAACAAGTGCTGAGGAACAAGGTTTTCAAACTAATAAGGAATTGTGAGAAAATCAAGATGTGGAAGAATCCACCTGGAAGTTGAAAGAGTGAAACAAAGAAGGAGTAACCCCAGTGATTCCTAAACTAATTCCGGGACGGAATCCTTTTAAGGAGGGGAGACTGTAAGAACCAAATTTTCGGTAGAATTAAAACTTTTCTTATTAAGAATAAGTATATACGTGAATAGTGTTTGTCTTGCATGAATAGTAATTTATGGATGAATAGTGATTTTGAGGACCAAGAAAATTTTCACGCCACCCTATGTAGAAGACATGGTATGGATATTTCGAAGTCATATTAGTGATTCACGGAGCAAATAAGTGTATGTAAAGACGATCAAAATTCAAAAATTCCAATTTGTATTCTGGTGTAATATTTGACCGGGCAGTGAATTATATATTATTATATTCAAGAAATGAGATATTAATTTTGAGGAATTAAGGATTTAATATGTTAGGATTTTATTCGAGGATTTAGAACGAAAACACTGAGACTTTACAACGAGATTAAACGATTGAGCGAACGGAGCATGGATTAAGGATAGGGTATATTAAGAGTCCAAGGAAGGATATATTATGAGAAAGAAAGAGGATTGAGAATAAACGCCTAGAATTGAGAAATAGAGAATGCTTGAGAAATCGGGAGAACGTTTTCTGAGATAAAAAGAGAAATAAACAAGGGATGTTGGAATTAATATTCGTTCGAGGTATTGTGCCATATTAGGGCAATAATATGCAAAGTATAAGTTGTAACGTATTAATTTTATTCACGAGACAACAAGGGAATCCAATTGGTGGGAAAGAAAACAAAGCCAAGGGACTTAAGTGCAAGAAACAAGAGATAAGGACTTAGGTGCAAAAAGAGGAAGGACTTGGTTGCATTTTAAGTGGATAAGAATCCAAGGGAGCCAATGGGAGTATGACACCTAGCAAGGATAAGGATGCATCCAAAATATCTAGATATATATTACATGTGTAAGCATTATTGGAGATAAAGAACAAAAAGGAAAAACCAAGAACCTCCATTTTCTCTCCATTCTGCCCAGCAGAACATCCTCTCAGTAAAACGGGCGTAGAGCCTTCATTACTCAATGAAATATCGTGTTCTTTATATGGTTAGAAAGCCGTTAAGATGCTCTACAACTCTCATTTAGAAGCCTCGATCAAAAAAGCTCGGTAAGGGCCTCATTTTCCATGATCTTTCAGTCGGGTTCTAATAACTCCGAATTACTAACTTTGTTTTATTCATTTCTTTTGATCATCCAAGCTTACCCAAGGCTATAAAAGGATTATACAAGGTTTAGAAAGCTATTACACACATCAAGGAAGGTATAAAACTCTAACCACTCTTAGTCATGGATTGTAATGTTAGATCTAAGAGTTTTAGTGCATATTTTGGTAGTATGAGTTGTAGATGATGAAATCTTGAAGTTATGTTCTTGTTATGATGGGTGTAAGGCTTTTATTTAGAGTATGTAACCCCATGTATGCTATAGAAACAAGTCTTGGTGGTTTTGATGGTAGATGTGATGTATAAAGTGAGTTCTTGAATGTTTAAGAAAAGATGTGTGCTGTGTTAAATCCTGGGAGCATGTACTGTCTTGTCAGAGAGTTTTGAACCCCTAATTCATCTCACCCGAGGACTAAATTTATATGGTTGGAAAGATAATTGAATGTAGTTTCTAGAAATATAAGGTTCATACCCAGGAGATGTGTAGGTCTTGAGTTATGGCCGGATTAGTGCAGTGTGGTTCTGGAATTCGGACTGCACTGTTTTGTCCCATTGTGAACTGAGTTAGGACCCCTTAAAATTATGCTAGTGTTATGAAAATTTGAGGGTAGTCAGATTATACAGTTGTGAAGGCTGTCCAAGAAGAATTGGAGTAAAATTTAAATTTTTCAATTTTATAAAAATATTAAAGCGAAGTGCGCGCGAGTGAAAAATCACCTAGGAGGTTAGTTTAACGTAGTTTTAAGAATACTCACTTGTGTTTCAAGTTTGAGGAATGGATTCGAGTCGAATGGGTAACGAATGTGATATAGTGAGTGTCACAAATTGGAGTCGTTAAGTTGGTCTAACATCCTTTAAAACCTTACGATTAAGTAGTGTTGTTAAGGTACTAACGTACGAATATTGATTATGTATAGATCTTCGTTCCACGTCGCGAGCTCGACCACCCCACCCTAACCAAGGCAAGTTTACTTTTCAAAACTTTTATATAAGGATTTTCACTGTTGTGTTTGTAGCTTCCAAACATATTATATGCTTGTGCTTTACGAGATTATGTTGAAGTTTGAGATTTATGCATATGTGTTTGTACCCCCTTGAACTTAGAATGAAAGTGTTTCCTTCGGACAACGACTCTAGCAATAGAGGTCCTAGCGGTCCAAATATACCATTGACCGGGGAGCGGTATATTATTGTATCGTGATTAAATTGCGAAAACCCGAAGGGTCATTCGGGAAGTATCATATACTTAAGTATTTATTATTTTTTTTTATTATCATAAATACTCAAAAATATCTATCTTGGATTAAAAGCTTATTTAATTAATTAATTATTTTACTAATTATTTATATTAAATCTTAAAATATCATTTATTAATTATTGTTCATTATTTTAAAGACAAAACTAATCCAAGATACCTTTAGCGTTTTCAAACTCGAACCCTTTCGAACCCAAAACATTTTCGAAAACCCCTGGTCAGGTTTTGCTTCTTGTACGATTTCAAGAATTATCGGTCGACTGATGTCGGACCTCAACTACTCAGTTTTCAATCAAAATAAAGTTTTTAAAAGAAAAGGAAAAAGGGGACTCTGGCAGGTGTGGGAATCGTTGACGAATGATTCCCGGGATGTGTAAGCGGCCGTGAGCCAGGCGGTCCATCAATTATTGTTCCGGCCCAGGTGTTGCCGAAGGATGATTACGGATGTATTTTTCATCGAGGGTGATTACGGATGTAGTTTTCACCCGAGGATAGTTACGGATGTAGTTTCTATCCTTCTACCGGTAGAGAAGACTTGCGGATTGTTGGACTTGGTTGTGGCGACTGATCATCGTCAATCCTTGTCAGGTTTTTATGTTTTCTTCTAGTCCCATCCTCCACTTTGAAAAAATACTCACACACTGCTTCTTGGGCCTAAGTGCCAAGTTGCCGATAGTGTTGTTTTTGATAAGAAAAATATTGACATCGTGTAGTATCTAGAACTGCAAGATTTTCTATAAAGATTGGCACGTGTTAGTGCACTCTGCAATTATTTCAAAGAATGAAATGTTTTCGAATGAGAAACCTTCTAAGCTAATGGAAGGAAAGAGGTTTTGCAATAATGTATTCCCTGTGCAGCATGTTAACCGTAGAGCGTTTTGCCGAAAATGATATACTCATATGTATATATTTTCAAACTTGAGATATCTTGAAATGGGAACCTTATAAAGGATTCATATGTTATTCTTAAAGCTCCTTAGTGAGTATAAATGTTTTATTCCAACTCGGACATATATATAGTCGAATTATGTTTTGAAATCTGAGATATATACCCATACAGTTGGGAATGTTTTCGAAATAAACCACATTATTATTTTTCAAAATGGTGAACTTGCTGAGCATTATGTAGCTCATTCTTGTATAAAAACTTTTCAGAAAGAGAAGAATTTGGTCGGTTAACTCCGCACCAGCAGAAGAGGAGTAGAAGATTTACCCCGGAGATGATTTAGTTCCTGATAAATACTACAGAGTAAGTCTGATAGGTTTTCAACTGTAATAGTAAGACTTGTCTTCAAGTGTAGTTGTATAAGTGGAAGTGCGTAAGATTCTAGATTGTACAGATGAATTGTAATATTTAGTGTTACTTTTGATTATCGTTTCTGAGGCTCTAACTTGTTTGTGCGTAAGATTGAGGTCTGGATGGATGTATTGTTGAGTTGTAAAGTTAATACAGGTATGATATGGTTGGATGGTGATGTGACGACCTGAATCTTTGACCTCGAATTTGGGGGCGCCACATAAATCCTTTATAAGATCAGGATTTACAAGAAGTATAAGCAAAATTCTATTCTCAACATCACAACTTATGAATTATTCCTAACAATCCCCCTATTTATGCTTTAGAATCTGAAGCATAAATCTAAGTTGTAGAAGTCAAAACATATGACAATTCAACTAGAATAGAATTTATGAATTTAGAATCATGAAGTTAAGTACCTCCTTCTTCAGCTGTAGACATAGGATTTAGTACTTAGAAGAAAGAATTCAACTATTTGATGCTTCCACTTCCTTGTTGAGATTCACCTCTGTCACTCTTAGTTCTTCCTTTATCTCCAGTCTGTTCATCTTCCCCAGTCTGTTGCCTCTGAATTGTTTTTATCTCCCCCTTTTTGATATCCGCAACTTTAATTTTGAGAAATTCAGTAACAGAAGAAATAAGATTCATCAGAACTGCTTGATTTTCCATAATATTGACTTGGTTATCTTCAAGTGTTTGAAGTCTCGATTGAATAGTAATTTGAGATTTCTGAATATCCTTTAGAATTCCAGAATTAACTTCAAAGTTGGAAGGGCTCGTTGTATCTTCAGACTCAGATGCAGAAATAACCTTATCTTCAATCCTTGTAGAAGAAGTTGTCTGTGTAGCATGCTCTACTGGAGTAGAATGATATTCAAGTAATAATACTTTAGTAGAAGTACACACATATTCACTTTTCTACTCTGAAACTGAAACATGATTATACTATCCTTCACCAGTATTCTGTGTACTAACATTTACAAATCCTGACTCCTCTTTAGATTGATCAGATACTGTTGATGTCTCAATTCTAGATGAAATTGGATGTACATACAAAGGAATACTAGGATCATTAGGAATATCTTCTGGTACATGTGGAGTAAGAGATTGTCTTAGCTTTTCACCTCTTCTGTTGATGATTTCTGCAAGCCTCTCTTTCTGTTTCTGAGCTTTAACTTTTGGCTTTGCATTATGCTTTGCTAAGTCATTCTTCTCATACATCGTGATAAAGGAATAAGTACCAGCATCCATACCAAGATTTTCAGACCAAGATTCAGGAAAAACCTGATCCCAGAAATCAAACGATGGTGGTTTCCTAACTTTCTTTCCCTCACTATGGAGTTGATCATCCATACCCTCATTCTCACTTTGACTACCTAAAGTCAACACTTTTTCTACCTCTCCTTTTGCCTGGTCAGGAGCCAGCCTCTCTATGTGTGGATCTATGTCCATCTTTTCAAGTGTATCACTCAAATTTCGATAAGTGCTCTCATGACCTACAAAAAAATAGGGGTTAGAAAAAGTTTTTATACCTGAACTCACGTGGAGAGAGGGTTCCTCATATGGCATGGGGCTTGAGGTTTTCTCCAAGGAGTGAGCTACTATAGTCTCTGAACCCTTACTAACATCTACTTTCTTTCCAGAGACTACAGGCTCCAGTATACCACTTTCAGGATCTACACTAGACTCTGATGTCTTCAGTAATACTTTATTAGACACCATAGCTAGTATATCACCATCTTTAAGTGTTGGTTGCTGAGACACACCCTCAAGATGGATAGACTCTGAAAGAACAATATTGGTTTGATCTTCAGGAAAATCAATCAAAGTCATTCCTCCCATATCATAGGGTTTCTCACTTTCAATTTCAGTCATCACAGATGACCTTCCAGCATCAGTAATCACAGTTCCTGAGTCATCCAACCTCTGACTAGATGGTTCTTGTGTTGTAGTGACTGTGATTTGATCTATCCTACTATTCACCACTGGTGCAATAGTATCTTCTATTGACTGCTTCCCTCTATCAACTACCTCCTCTTGTTCACCTTGAGCTGAAACATCTTGAACAATGACATCCTTGTCAAATAAATATGCATGAAGTGATTGAAGTGCAACATGCTTAGGAAGTCCAAATTTCTTGTGCAATTCCTTTCTGACTGATACATAGAAGTACATCTTCATTAAGTCAAGTCTTTGATGTAGCAGTCCATATTCTCCAGAAAATGAAAGTTTGGGAACTCTTCCAATCAGAAAGTCTAGAACAGGCCTGGAAAGCTTCACTTTTAGAGAAATAAGTTCCATAGCCAGTCTGTATGTCAATGTAGTTTCCCATGAAGAATCAAGATCCAGATCTCTCTTATCAGATACTGACGTGGATATAGCCTTATTTGTAGAGACCCGCATAATGTTAGTTGGACTAGACACTGTATGTATAGGTGACAAATGAATCTTCACTAGAACTACTACTATAAACAACAAATTTCCTCTTCTTTACAACTGATGTCTTTTGAGAAACACCAGAGGTTGGCTTCTTTGAAACAATAGGCTGTGAATCAAAATTTGGTTCTAGAATTGTTTCAGAGACTGTAATGTTTTTGGCTACTTGGGTAGACACAGGGGGGTTCTCTTCCAATTGAGATTTCTGAGTACCAAAGAAAGAAGAATTATAGATAGTAGAAAGATGAGTTCTTAGAAGTACCTGAACATGATTTGGATAGTGTAATGCAGGTATTTCATCTAGATTCTTTTCACTGTCCTTCTTTGTAATGTCGGAGAAAATTCTCTTTTGCTGTACATAAGAAGAAACACAATATTCTCTACCAAATCTAGCTTCAACATCAGGAATGAAATGGTTAATAAACAGCTGCATGAATCTATGATAATAAACCATATTCCTGTCATGATCTCTTAACCCATTAATTACTCTGTTATAAAGCAAGCTATATGCAATGTAAGATGTAACAGAAGTAATTTGTTGAAAAGAACTACATTTACCAGTAAAACATTTAGCAAGTTGGTCAAAGAAGAAAGACCATTCTTTCCTAAAATAGGATCTATTTAACTGGCTCATGTTATCTAGAGGTCCATTATAACCTAATGCAAATAACATAGTTCTAACATTATCATCAGATGGTACATTCTCAAAATTCGTACTAACAGGTAAGTGAAGTATTGAATTAACAACAGATTCAGTAATTTCAAATGAGTCTTGTCCTAAGTGTAGAACAATCTTACCTGATTGACTCTGAGTAGAATCAATTTGTGGAGATGCTGTCAAGGCATAGCTTAATGGTCCTTTCTCCATAAAGTCCATAATCGGGAGAAAATCAGTTGACACCCCTTCTTTGTTGGTGATAGCTGCAACATGATTGTTCATCATAAAATCAAAGTCACCAAACTTGAAAGCTATTGATTTGGGTAGTCTTCTTTGAGTTGCCATTTTGATCTGAAAAGAACTTAAGAAACCTTTGAAATTGATTAGTGATTTTGAGAACTCAAGAGTGTTTTTTTGCTTTAAAAAATGAAATTAGAGAAAGCAATTACACGATTAGAGTTTCAAAATAATTATATTTCAAAAATCCTTCAGACCCATTATCCCACGTTGACACGTAGGTTGACAGGTGTCAGTCCCTGAAAAATACAGTTACCCACAATTTTTGGAAAATAAAATCCAAAATTAGTTTCAGGTAAATAAATCAAGGTAAAATCAAGATAAAAGTTAATACTGATCAGCTTCCTTTTCCTGATGTGATCTTCTCACCAAGATAATCACAAGATTCAATGTGATTTCTGAATAAAAAGAATTACTAATCCTGATGTGAACACACTTGTATTTCTGATCAATATCATCCTGATTCCAGAGACTAAATGGAGTTTCCACGTGGCATTTTCTTTTACCTGTAAAAGAAATAAATAAAATCTGTACAAAATCAATTGGTTAGATACGTTCAACATTTCTTGAAAATACAAGAAATACAGTCATAGATAATTATGACTGACTGCATTGATAACCCCCAAACAACTGTTCAGCTTCCCACGTCTTTCTATAAAAGAAACCGACGTCTTATGCCATACTCCAAAACCTTTTCATTCTTTTCTCTTTAGACCATGGCTTTCAACCCAAATCTTCATATGAACCCTTGCTTATGGTTCATTACCACTGAGAAGTTCTTTACTCTTGATAATTAGGAGCAAGTAAACTATCTCTTAGAAGAGATGACTTTTCTTACCAAGTTAGATAAGGTTGGTCTTAGCCCAGATGCTTTCCACCAATCTCCTCTAAAACATCTACCAGTTGGATACAATCCTCCTCTAATCTCTTCACACCTTGAGGATGAAGAATTTGGCAAAGAGTCTGAGGTTGATCTTGATGGAGATGCTATTCATTTTCTTCAACAAGCATGAAAATGAGTTAGCTGCTCTCATTCAAGTCGCCCAGACAAGGAATCCAATCTTGAGATGCTCCTTGTCCTGAAGTCGATCGTTGAAGATTGAAGCAGCAACAACTTTAGACAAGAATAGGATTATCAGTAGTAGTTAGACGAAAAGAAGAATTGTATTTCATTTCCATGTATGTAATGCTTTTGATTAATGAAAATACAAGTTTTCCTATTATCTACTTGTCTATTGTTATTTATTGACTGATCTGAATAATGATATAAATTATCAGTATGCATGTGGTAAAATTTGCTAACATAGACTTAACAAAACTCAGAATTGAACCACTGTATAGAATGATCTTCAGAATTTGAAATAGTAAGACACACAAATTTCATAATCCTGATACTAACGATACAATCCTGATGTCAATACTGATGATGTCAGCATCCTGATAGCAATCCTGATCCTGATGTTTATTAATAAGTCTATCATTCTGTAATTTATCAAAGTAAAGTGTTATAGCTTAAGCATTTAACAATCAAGTATAGATCCTGATAAAGATATTAAGTCTATAAGCTGAAACAACATACCTTGCTACTTGTGCAGATGTTAAAGATCTAAAAGTTTAACATTCCTAACTCACTAACCAATCTAATGAATGTAGCCTCATCAAGTGGTTTAGTTAGAATATCTGCAAGCTGTTTGTTAGTAGGAACAAAATGAAGTTCCACAGTACCATTTTCAATATGTTCTCTAATAAAATGATACCTGACATCAATGTGCTTAGTCCTTGAATGTTGAACTGGATTTTTTGCAATTTTGATAGAACTAGTATTATCACAAAACATAGGAATATTACTAAGTGTCATACCATAATCCATCAACTGATTTCTTATCCAAAGGACTTTAGCACAACAACTGCCTGCTGCAATGTATTCAGCTTCTGCAGTTGAGGTTGAAACTGATTGTTGCTTCTTGCTAGCCCAAGAAATCAATCTGTTTCCCAAGAATTGACATGTACCTGTAGTGCTTTTCCTGTCTATTTTACACCCTGCATAATCAGAGTCTGAATAGCCAATTAGGGAGAAATCAAATTCTCTTGGATACCACAAACCAAGATTTGGAGTTCCCTTGAGATATCTAAAAATTCTCTTCACAGCAATTAAATAAGATTCATTAGGATCACTTTGGAATCTAGCACATAAATAGGTAGAGAACATTATATCTGGTCTACTTGCAATTAAATATAACAATGAACCTATCATGCCTCTATAGCTAGTGTTATCAACACTCTTTCCCTTAGGATCAGAGCCTAGCTTAGTGGTTGTTGCCATGGGTGTCTTTGCAACTGCACAATCTTGAAAGTCAAACCTTTTTAAAAGATCTTTGATATACTTTCACTGATTAATGAAAATACCAGTCTCAGTCTATTTGACTTGCAAGCCTAAAAAGTAATTTAGTTCACCCATCATGCTCATCTGATACTTAGACTGCATAAGCTTGCTAAACTTAGCACATAACTTTTCATTAGTAGAACCAAATATAATATCATCAACATAAACTTGAACTAAAAGCAAATCACCTTTTATCTTTCTAAAGAATAGAGTTTTGTCAATTGTACCTCTTGTGAAGCCATTTTCAAGAAGAAATTTAGACAAAGTCTCATACCATGCTCTTGGTGCCTGCTTTAGTCCATAGAGTGCCTTGTCAAGTTTGTAGACATGATTTGGAAACTTTGGATCAACAAAACCAGGTGGTTGCTCCACATACACTTCCTCATCATGCTTGCCATTTAGAAAAGCACTCTTTACATCCATCTGGTATACCTTGAATTTTGAATGAGCTGCAAATGCAAGAAACATTCTGATTGCTTTCAATCTTGCTACAGGTGCAAAGGTTTCATCATAATCAATTCCTTTTTCCTGAGAATAACCCTTGGCCACTAACCTTGCCTTGTTTCTTACAATCATACAAGATTCATCTAGCTTGTTTCTGAAAACCCATTTAGCACCAACAATAGATCTATCTTTAGGTCTTTGTTCCTCTCAAACTTATTCAATTCTTCCTGCATTGCTATTACCCAATCAGGATCCTGTAAGGCTTCTTCAACCTTCTTAGGTTCATTCTTTGAGAGAAAACAACTGTACAAGCATTCATTTTGAATTGATCTTCTAGTCGAACACCACTATTAGTCAAATCTTCAGTATGATCCCTTGTCCATTTTCTAACAGGTGGTAGATTACTCCTACTAGACTCTCCCCCTAATTTAGTGGTATCTCTTGTAGAAGAACTTTCTCTGCCTTCAAAAGCTCCACCTTGATCAGTAGAATCAGTAGATTCCATACTGCTGCTAGTTTCTGATCTTCCTTCATTAGACTCTGAAGGATCAGTTCCTGATGAAGTAGACTCTGAATGATTAGTCTGCTCCTGATGATCACTGTGTTCTCCTTGATTGAATTGCTCCCCCTCAACAGTAGCATTCCTTTGAGAAGCAATACAGATTTCTTCTCGAGAACCTTCATCATCACTGGAGAGAATCTCAGAATACTTAAGATTTTCAAATTCCAGATTGTCATGGCTTTCATCAGTTTGCAAAATTCCAAAATTCTTGTCATCAAATGCAACATGAATTGATTCCATAACAATGTGAGTTCTGAGATTGTATACTTTGAAGGCCTTTGATGTGACGCCCCCAAATCCGAGGTCAAAGATTCAGGTCGTCACATCACCATCCAACCATATCATACCTGTGTTAACTTTACAACTCAACAATACACCCATCCAGACCTCAATCTTATGCACAAACAAGTTAGAGCCTCAGAAACGATAATCAAAAGTAACACTAAATGTTACATTTCATCTGTACAATCCAGAATCTTACGCACTTCCACTTATACAACTACACTTGAAGACAAGTCTTACTATTAAAGTTGAAAACCTATCCGACTTACTCTGTAGTATTTATCAGGAACTAAATCATCTCCGGGGTAAATCTTCTACTCCTCTTCTGCTGGTGCGGAGTGAACCGACCAAATTCTTCTCTTTCTAAAAAGTTTTTATAAAGCAAGAATGAGCTACATAATGCTCAACAAGTTCACCATTTTGAAAAATAATTATGTGGTTTATTTCGAAAACATTCCCAACTATACGGGTATGTATCTCAGATTTCAAAACATAATTGGACAATATATATGTCCGAGTTTGAATAAAACATCTATACTCACTAAGGAGCTTTAAGAATAACATATGAACCCTTCATAAGGTTCCCATTTCAATATATCTCAAGTTTGAATATATATATACATATGAGTATATCATTTTCGGCAAAACACTATACGGTTAACATACTGTACAGGGAATACATCATTGCAAACCTCTTTCCTTCCATTAGCTTAGAAGGTTTCTCATTCAAAAACATTTCATTTTTTTGAAATAATTGCGAGAGTGCACTAACACGTGCCAATCTTTATAGAAAATCTTGCAGTTCTAGATACTACACGATGTCAATATTTCTTATCAAAAACCACACTATCGGCAACTTGGCACTTAGGCCCAAGAAGCAGTGTCTGAGTATTTTTCCAAAGTGGAGGATGGGACTTGAAGAAAACATAAAACCTGACAGGGATTGACGATGATCAGTCGCCACATCCAAGTCCAATCATCCGCGGGTCTTCTCTACCGGTAGAAGGATAAAAACTACATCCGTAACTATCCCCGGGTGAAAACTACATCCGTAATCACCCCCGATGAAAACTACATCCGTAATCATCCTTCGGCAACACCTGGGCCGGAATAATAATTGATGGACCGCCTGGCTCACGGCCGCTTACACATCCCGGGAATCGTTCGTCAACGATTCCCACACCTGCCAGAGTCCCCTTTTTCTTTTAAAAACTTTATTTTGATTGAAAACTGAGTAATTGAGGTCCGACATCAGTCGACCGTTAATTCTTGAAATCGTACAAGAAGCAAAACCTGACCGGGGGTTTTCGAAAATATTTTGGGTTCGAAAGAGTTCGAGTTTGAAAACGATGAAGGTATCTTGGATTAGCTTTGTCTTTAAAATAATGAACAATAATTAATAAATGATATTTTGGGATTTAATATAAACATTTAATAAAATAATTATTTAATTAAAATAAACTTTTGATCCAAGATAGATATTCTTGAGTATTTATAATAATGTAAAAATAATAAATACTTAAGTATACGATACTTCCCGAATGGCTCTTCGGGTTTTCACAATTTAATCACGATATAATAATATACCGCTCCCCGGTCAATAGTATATTTGGACGGCTACGACCTCTATTGCTAGAGTCGTTGTTCGAAGGAAACACTTTCATTCTAAGTTCAAGGGTGTACAACACATATGCATAAATCTCAAACTTCAACATAATCTCGTAAAGCATAAGCATATAATACCTTTGAAAGCCACAAACAATACAGTAAAAATCCTTATATATAAGTTTTGAAAAGTAAACTTGCCTTGGTACGGTTGGGGTGGTCGAGCTTGCGGAGTGGAATGATGATCTATACATAACCAATAGTCGTTCGTTAGTACCTTAACAATACCCTCTTTAATTGCAAGGTTTTAGGGGACACAAAATTAACTTAATGACTTCGTCTTATGACTCTCTAGCCCCACTATAGGTCCATGTCATCACTCGATTATGCTCGTCACTTATTCGACTTAATTTGGTTACCATATTCGAAGCGTATCAATCCCCCCTTAAATTCATACTCCACTAACTCCTCGTACGACTTTTTCACTTGCGCGAATTTTACTCTAACATTTTTATAAAATTGAAAAATACATATTTTAATCCAATTCTTTTTGGGTAGCCTTCACCACTGCAATTACTAGCTCCCCTAATTTTCCATGATTCTACATAAATGTTTAGGGGTTTAAAGAGGGCTCACAAATGGACCATTTAGTGCAGTTCGGATTCCAGAACCACTCTTCACTTCTCAGGCCATAACTCAAAATCTACACATCACCTAGTCATGAACCTTATATTTCTGGAAACTACATTCAAATATCTTTCCAACAATATGCATTAGGACCTCAGGGGACAAGATTTAGGGGTTCAAAACCCTCCTACAAGACAGTACATGTTCCCAGAAAATTCACACAGCTTGTTATCATGCTTAACCATTCAAGAATCTTATGTATACATCACAACCATCATCTAAACCACCAAGATCATAGTCTATAGCACACATGGAGTTACATACACTAACTATAAGCTTAAAAATCACATCAACAACATTTAAACTCAAGATCTTCACCATCCATAACTCTTATAACCAAGATATGCACCGATACTCTTAGATCTAACACTATAAACTATAAACACTTCATGACTAAGAGTGGTTAGAGTTTTATACCTTCCTTGATGTGTATAATAGCTTTCTAAACCTTGTATAATCCTTGTATAGCCTTGGGTAAGCTTGAATGATCAAAAGAAATGAAGAACACAAAGTTAGTAATTCGGAGTTATTAGAACCCGACTTAAAGATCATGGAAAACGAGGCCCTTACCGAGCTTTTCTGATCGAGGCTTCTAAATGAGAGTTGTAGAGAATCTTCACAGCTTTCTAACCATATAAAGAACACGAAATTCCATTGAGTAATGAAGGAGATGCGTCCGATTGAAAATCATCCCAGAAACTGTCAAGCACGAGGACAGTTTGCTTCTTCAAATTGGGGAGGAGATTTAACTAGGCTACACTCATTAGAATGCCATGAAATTTTGAGCGAATATTGCCCATGGAGTGGAGAGTTTGTGGTTAAAATTTGATGATTTTATCATGGATAGAAATGGAGATATATATTTTTCTTTGAGGGTTGGTTCTGCTGGACAGCTTGTGGAGAAATGGAGAGATGGAGTTTTCTTTGTGTTTTGTTATGTGTAATGACTTAATACATGTAATATCTATCTATATTTGGATGCATCTTCTTGTAATGTGTTGTCAACACCTCATTGGCTCACTTGGATTTCCTTATCCACAACAATTGCAACAAAGTCCTCATCTTTTGTTTCTTTCATATTAGTCCCTTGGTTTGTTTCCTTTTCCAACAATTTGATTTCCTTGTTGTCTCGTGAATAAAATTTATACGTTACAATTTATACTTTGCATATTATTGCTCTAATATGGCACAATACCTCGAATGAATATTAATTTCAACATCCCTTGTTTATTTATCTTTATCTCAGAAAACGTTCTCCCGATTTCTCAAGCATTCTCTATTTCTCAATTCTAGGAGTTTATTCTCAATCCTCTTTCTTTCTCATAATATATCCTTCCTTGGACTCTTAATATACCATATCCTTAATCCATGCTTCGTTCGCTCAATTGCTTAATCTCATTGTAAAGTTTCAGCGGTTTCTAGAACGTTTGTTTCACTTCCTCAGTGGTTTTCGTTCCAAATTCTCAAATCACTTATAATAAAATTCCAAAATATTAACTCCTCAATTCCTCAAATTAAATATCTCATTTATTGATATTACTGATATATAATTCACTGCTCGGTCAAATATTACACGAAAATAGAATTTGGAATTTCTAAATTTCGATCGCATTTACATACACTTATTTACTCCGTAGATTACTAGTATAACTTCGGAATATCCACACTACGTCACGTACATAGGTGGCATGAAAAATTTTCTTAATCCTCAAAATCACTATTCATCCACCAAATCACTATTCATTGTTGCACTTCATCATAATAGGAAAAGTTTTAATTCTACCGAAATTTTGGGTTCTTACATTTGATGCTGAATATCCTAGAAAGATTGCTTCATCCGATTTGGCTTCAAATTTTCCAAGTTGTTCTGGATAAAATTTTAGGACATAGCATTTGCATCCAAATATGTGAAAGTATTTCACACTTGGTTTCTTTCCTTTGATCATCTCATAGGGAGTCTTTCCATGGCCATTTACCAAGGTACAATTTTGAGTGAAACATGCAGTGTTAATAGCTTCTGCCCAAAAATAGGTTGGAAGCTTTACATCTGCAAGCATGGTTCTTGCTTCCTCTATGAGTGTTCTGTTCTTTCTTTCTACTACACCATTCTACTGAGGTGTTCCAGGTGCAGAAAACTGTTGAGTAATTCCATTGTCTGCACAATACTCCTCCATTGTAGAATTCTTAAATTCTGTACCATTGTCACTTCTGAGCACTTTGACCTTGTACTTAGAGCTATTTTGAATATTCTTGACAAGTTCAATGATTTGCTGAGGAGCTTCATCCTTTTTGTATAGAAAGAATACCCATGTAAATCTTGTGTGATCATCCACTATAACTAGAGCATACCTTCTCTTTCTGATAGACATAATGTTTACTGGACCAAATAAATCAAGATGCAGCATATGAAATGGTTCAGTAATTGAATTTTCTGTCTTGCTCTTGAAAGTGGTTCTTCTTTGTTTTCCAAGCTGACAAGCATCACAAAGTCCATCTTGCACATAATTTGCCTGAGGTAGGCCTCTCACCAAATGGTGCTTAACAAGTTGATTAAGCTTCTTGAAATTGAGATGTGAGAGCTTCTTGTGCCAGTTCCAGCTTTCATCATTTGATGCCTTGTTGTAAAGACATCTGACAATTCCTTTAGATTTGTCACTCAAGCTGGCTTCATATATGTTACCATGTCTCTGACCAGTCAGAACAATATCTCCATTCTTCATATTCAAAATTTTGCATCCTTCACTATCAAAGATTGATTGGTAACCCTTATCACCCAGTTGACTTATGCTTAAAAGTGTGTGTTTCAAGCCTTCAACCAGTGCTACATATTCTATGATGACATTCCCCAAAATGATTGAGCCAAATCCCAGAGTTTCTCCTTTGTTACCATCTCCAAAGGATATTACTGGGCCAGCTTTCCTCTCAAACTTTGTAAGCAAGGACTTCTTTCCAGTCATATGTCCAGAGCATCCACTGTCCAAGATAATTGAATGCTTCTTTCCAGTGCCCTGCAAACAAAAAGTAGCTAGTTAGAATTTTTTAGGACCCAACTTTGACTGGATCCTTTCTTACTAACTTTTGAAATAACAAGCTTTGAAGATTTTGCTTTTGATTTACCTGTTACAGAGTCAACCTTAGACTCTGATTTCACAAACTGTTTGTGACTAGGAGTTTCAGATTTCAGAGAATAATAGTCATAATACAGTTCATGATATTCCTTACATATATAAATGGAATGAAGTAAACTACCACAATGATAACAGGGTTCTTGTGGTTGATATTGAATTCTCTGAGTCTTGGGGAATCTGGACTCAGTTTTCCAAGAAGGTTTTTGATTGCAGTCTAGGGCCAAATGATTATGATTTCCACATTTATAGCATTTCTTCCTAGGTGCATCAGGCAGATTCTTGTAATTATTCTCTTTGTTAATACCTTCTTTTCCATTCCTATTTCTTCTGATCTTGCTAGACTCTGAAATACCTTCTAGTCTCTATTTAAACTGAGACTTAGACAGAAAGCCTATGTTGACATTCTTAGGTTTTTCTAACACTCTCATATCTGAATTGCTGTTGTTAATTCTTTTGTGCACAACTGGAGTACCTTTAGAATCAACAAATTTAACATGTTTAGGTTCAGAAACTATCTTCTTACCTTCAGATTTGGATATGCTAGCTTCTTCTTTCCTATCATCCAAGACAATAGCTATAGAATTTTCACTTTTGTTCTTTCCAAAACCTAAACCATAGACTTTACCAAGAATTTGATTGTCAATGATTTCTTGAGTCTTTTTACCAGAAGTGTTAATGGTTTTCATCATATCTCTCTCTTCCTCTAGTTCTTTTCTGACATAGTCATAAGCCTCAAGGATAACACCATAATCATGCTTAGCTTTATCAGAACTTAACCTATATTCTTCCATTTGAATTAACTCAGATTCAAGAAAATTATTTCTACTAACTAATTCATCATTCTTAGCCTTAAGTTCATCTTTTTCACTAGCAAGAATTTTGAAATTAGTCATAAGATTCTTAAACTCAACATGAATAGATCTATTATCATCAGAATCTAAGCTATCAAATGAATCAATAGAGTGAAGTGATACCTTAATAGAAGATGAAGAAATTTTCTTTGGATATCCAGGCTTGTCTGAAGCACTTGTCATCAATGCAATGTTGTCATAATCCAATTCATCTTCAGAATCACTGGAGTCTGCCCAATCCTTCTGTGTGACCATGAGTGCATTACCCTTCCCTGAATTCCTAGGCTTCTTGCACTCACTAGCAAAGTGTCCAAGCTCACTGCAGTTAAAGCACTTGATCTTGGCCTTATCAAGCTTGATAATTATACTCTTGCCTTTGTCACTCTTCTTCTCCTCTTTCTTCTGAAAAGATCCTTTGCTAAATCTTCTCCTGTTGAATCTTCCTTTCTTGAAAGTTTTAGCAAACATAGCAAAGAGTTCTTGCATCTCTGATTCAGAATCATTATCTTCAGAGTCTATATCTGCATTCTCTGACTCAGAACTTTCTTTGCTCTTCTTCTTCCTCAAGTCTCTTTCAGTAGATTCAGACTTTTCTTCTAGAAGCTTCTTTGATTAAGATTGAGCAGTGAGTGCAACAGTTTTCAACTTTCCTTCACTCCTACTTTTTTTTTGCTGCTTGTCAAGTTCATAAGCTCTCAATTTTCCATAAACTGCTTCTAATGATATTTCATCCAGATCATTAGTTTCCTCAATTGTAGATATCTTCTCATTGTAGAAATCAGGAAGAGCTTTCATGAACTTAGTATTCATATCCTCCAAGTCATAATATTTACCATGCATGGCCATCTCATTGATGAGTTTAGTAAACCTATCAAAGGTATCAGTAAGTGACTCAACAGACTTGGATTCAAAGTACTCATACTGTTGTATGAGAAGTTTCCTCATATTCTTCCTGACAGGTTTTGTTCCTTCACAGTGAATCTTTAGATTGTCCCATATCTCCTTAGCAGTTTTACAAGAGAGAACATAGTTAGTGAGAACAGAATCAAGACTGTTGAATTGTATGTTTCTCACTTTAGCATCCTTAAGAACGTTCTCCTTTTCCTTATCTGACCATTCAGATTTGGGCTTCTCTGCTGTATGTTCTGGAACAATTTTTCTTCGACAGTTGCTTGAGGAACAAGCCTTGTTGGAACAAAAGGCCCATCTCTAATTCTGTCAAGATAATCAGGATCTGTTGCTTCCAGGTGATGCAACATCTTCACTTCCCATAGAGTATATTCGTTTCTCTTGAGCATAGGGATCTTAGTATTACCATCCTTGTAACCAGACATGATTGCAGATCTTTATGATTATTCGAAATCAAACTGCTCTGATACCAATTGTTAACTCGAATAACTTGTAGAAGGGGGGTTGAATACAAGTTATATAATCGTGTCTGATTTTTGCTTGATTAGATGAACAAGAACAAACGAATGAATCAAACTTTGTTTGTATTAAGTAAATCAAATACAGACTCTACCAAAGGTGTACTATACCTTTAGCAACTGCTGACAATACAAATCTCTCTCTCTGTTTGTTTCGAAGTCTCGAATACAAACCTAATATAGAGCTCCTAATTTTTCTTACTTGCATTCGCTCTTTTTACAATGATATAGAGAGAGTATTTATAATGCTACCTATCAATTAATAACAGAATTATAATCTATCTATGACAATGTTCTGCCATCCAGTTGATAGTTTCCATCAATAGAAAATTCTTTCCTTCATGATATCTTCTTGCTTGTTCTTCAAAACAACGATCCTGTTTTATAGCACTTGCCAGTTTCTGTAGCATCTATAATGACATCATCAGTAGCACGACTGATATCAGGATTCCACCTTGCATCAGGATTCGACATCCATCAGTATTTGACTTGGCGTATCAGAATTTAATCTCAGTTCCTGACATGTAGTCCTTGATGCACTACTGTTCCTGACTAAACTCTACAGATTACTGTCTAACACATATATCCTATAAAAAGTGCTAAATCCTTTATAAGATCAGGATTTACAAGAAGTATAAGCAAAATTCTATTCTCGACATCACAACTTATGAATTATTCCTAACAAGACGTTTTATGGACCACATACTTTAAAGCACGTTGGAAAGCCTACAAAGAAGCTTGGAGAGATAGTACAGTAGATAAAGAGCTTAAGAAGTGGATCTGGACAGAGTTCTAAGAAGTCAAATCCGTAACAGTTTGGATGTTTACTCAAATAGGATAGACACATCAGAAAGCAAATTTGTTTTGCTACCTTATTTGTTGTAAGCAAGTTGTTCACGTGATATAAGTGAACAACCCTACTTCTTTAGCAAGTATCAAACATAGTGATCTAGAGTTTTTACAAGTAATATCTCTCTGAGAAAGAAGTTGAGAATACTAACATTTGTATTCACAGATTGTAGCAGATCTTTATCTAATACAATATTATATTAAAGTGATATCGTGTTCTTGTGTTTATATTCCGCACTTACACAATCTGTTAAACACAAACACACACTCTGTTACACAACTAGACTCAAACCAAGTTAAAACAACCTTCACCTAAAATACTTATCAGAAAAAAGAAAAGGTTGAGAATCCATTCACCCCCCCTTTGTATTCTCATGTGTGTTCAATACTCAACATTTATATTCCTAAATATCCCTAATGTAAGAACCCAGATTTTCGGTAGAATTAAAAAATTTCTTATTAAGAATAAGTATATACGTGAATAGTGTTTGTCATGCGTGAATTGTAATTTATGGATGAAAAGTGATTTTGAGGACAATTTGTATTCTGGTGTAATATTTGACCGGGTAGTGAATTATATATTATTATATTCAAGAAATGAGATATTAATTTTGAGGAATTAAGGATTTAATATGTTAGGATTTTATTCGAGGATTTAGAACGAAAACCACTGAGACTTTACAACGAGATTAAGAGATTGAGCGAATGGAGCATGGATTAAGGATAGGGTAAATTAAGAGTCCAAGGAAGGATATATTATGAGAAAGAACGAGGATTGAGAATAAACTCCTAGAATTGAGAAATAGAGAATGCCTGAGAAATCGGGAGAACGTTTTTTGAGATAAAGAGAAATAAACAAGGGATGTTGGAATTAATATTCGTTCGAGGTATTGTGCCATATTAGAGCAATAATATGCAAAGTATAAGTTGTAACGTATTAATTTTATTCACGAGACAACAAGGGAATCCAATTGGTGGGAAGGACTTGGTTGCATTTTAAGTGGATAAGAATCCAAGGGAGCCAATGGGAGTGTGACACCTAGCAAGGATAAGGATACATCCAAAATATCTAGATATATATTACGTGTGTAAGCATTATTGTAGATAAAGAACAAAAAGCAAAAACCAAGAAACTCCAATTTCTCTCCATTCTGCCCAGCAGAACGTCCTCTCAGTAAAACGGACCTAGAGCCTTCATTACTCAATGAAATTTCGTTTTCTTTATATGGTTAGAAAGCTGTTAAGATGCTCTACAACTCTCCTTTAGAAGCCTCGATCAGAAAAGCTCGGTAAGGGCCTCGTTTTCCATGGTCTTTCAGTCGGGTTCTAATAACTCCGAATTACTAACTTTGTTTTCTTCATTTCTTTTGATCATCCAAGCTTACCCAAGGCTATACAAGGATTATACAAGGTTTAGAAAGCTATTACACACATCAAGGAAGGTATAAACTCTCTCAACCCTTAGCATGACTTGTTTATAGTTTATATTGTTAGATCTATAAGTTTTGGAGTGAATCTTGGTGATTTGAGTTGTAGATGATGAAATCTTGAAGTTATGTGCTTGTTATGATGGTTGTAAGGCTTGTACTTAGAGTATGTAACCCCATTTATGTTATAGAGACAAGTCTTGGTGGTTTTTATGGTAGATGCGATGTATAAAGTGAGTTCTTGAATGTTTAAGAAAAGATGTGTGCTGTGTTAAATCACTACACCATAAACAGCCTACTGTAACACCAAAAAAATGTTACAACAGGTACATTATATGTTACCTTAGGCCCATGAAGTAGCTAAGGTAACATTTTTCTGGTGATAGCTCTCAGCATGTTGCCTTAGGTGTCTAAGGTAACATCTTTGATCCCTAAGATAACATGCAGTTTTATGTTACCGTAGCTTGCTATAGCAACAAAAGTGAGTTCTACGGCAACTTAATATATGTGTTACCTTAGAGATTTAATTTTTTTTTAAATATTGGGGCCCACAGTGGGACCCACAAAGAGGCCCACATTGGGGTCCACTCTGACCCCACTGTGGGCCCCACTATTGGAGCCACATTTGTTGGCAACATTATTTGACCTAGTGCAACATTTTTTTGTTACATTAGCTTTTATTTAGCAACATTTCCATTAGCTAATGCAACATCATTTCAAGAAAAAATTGAAAAAAAATTGCACATACAAATTATGCATCCCAAAATAAATATTATGTTCATCCGAAAATGGTAATCTTCCAATGTCATAAGTATTACCCTAATATCATCACATTGGACAAAAATAAATAGTTTCTAAGTACAAAAAAGATGGTAAAGAAATATCCTAATGCTCATTTCTTCTTTTCCACCCTTGGCAGCATCTCCGGCCTTGGTCTGCAATAAAAATAAAGAAGAGCAATATATGTTAATTATAGGAGAGAACAATGTTCAGGGAAACAGGCAACAGAAAAGGCCAGCGGATGCAATTGTCTTCCCTTTAATTTTTGATATTGTGCACAGAAGAAATAATTCCAAGCTCATCAGAAAAAAGAAAATTCTAGATGTTAGAGAATCAGTTGAAAACAATTGCTCACCACTCTTCGTGTAGTTGATTAATTGCACCGTAATTTCTATTCTTTGATTGCGTCTCTTATCCTTTGTACAGTTTCTTGATCTGTTTCAGGTCCTTGAAGAAATCTGCATGATACAGAAAGCTTGCTTCAGTCCAAAAAGCCTATTGGCCTTGCCTCCTGATAATACCTATTTAATGCTGGATTCTTTCAGGTTTATGAACAATCTGATCAAAATCTTTTTCTAAATGTTCCATCTCACAGTTCTTTCCTGCGGACAGAACTCCTGATGAACAATCGAGGAAAATTGCTGGTGGCTAAACAGAACATACCAGGCGAAGAGGAGATAGCTTCACTGTCTAATCCTTATTTGCTGACCTCATATTCGAGAGTTCCTTATTCCTTACTGGATTGACCTGAGAAAGTACATAAGGTCAGTCGCCTTGACAATACACAGTGATATGAGGAAAACAAATGTGCTCCTTACATCAAGATCAGTATCTCGTGAATGCTCGCCTACAATAATTCCATCGTAGGCCTGCACAAGGTCAAAAGCTTAATGAATAGAAGTCTTTAATAGTATTTACTTCATCTGCTAAATATGCACATATTCTATTGTCCTGTCATAAACAATGTACTTTAGTTTATCCAAAAATCCAATATTATATGCCTGCCGCTTCGGTTCTGGACAAGCCTTTAGTTTGCACATAAATTAGCAATTGTAACTTATATACAGCTTTTCATGTCAAAACTAATAACAGTACTCATGTAACGGAATTAGTTGTACAGCCTGTACTGCTAAATGAACATTTATGTCATGCATGTAGGTCTATATTTGTTCAATGAGAGTTACGATTTCTAGCAGTACATGTACCAAGATGACATTTTGCAAGTCACCTAGGCATCCAGGTGGCAAACTACTGAGAAACGACTCATTGCCATATGGGTGCCTAGGTAGTTGCCTACTTCCAAGGTGGGCACTATTTCAGGGATTCTAAAGACGGAGCTCATTAAGGTAAAAACTAATAATGAGGTACAGAAGTTGGAATTCTGGACAACTTGACATGATCAATAAGAAAGTAGTAAAACTTGGTAGTAACTGTCAACCTCCATTCCAGGAGTCACAAAGAGAGTTCCACGAGGCTCTAAACTGAGCAATGCATAGGCTGTTATAGGTCCACAGCCCACAGACACCTGTCCAACCAAGTAACTCAGATAAATGAGATCCATACAATTACAAAAATGAAATTTTAAATTGGCAGTTAGTCAAGTCTCCGTCATTGTAGAGTAAACATAATATATTTTAAATTTAGGTCAACATGGGCATGCCCAGCATGGAGGGATAACTAAATGAGCGGGTGCAAAGATGCCAACCGGTGTTTTTCCCACAACGGCTAGGGATGCTAAGATCCAAGATAATATAATATGCAGGGCAGAGCAATGCTTTTAAGGCATTTTTTAAATCAAGCTATAAAAAAGCGAAATAATTTATCTCTTTATTGGTCCAAACACATCCTCCAAGAAACAAAATGCAATATTAGTCTCTAGCCTCAGACATACAGGTTAGCACTCACTTAGTCGCCTAAACAAACTCATCAAAATCGCTTTCTATGTTGCAACTGTCAATTTCATACATTAAATGGACTTCTTGCCTATCCCAACTGGTTCTTCAATAATTAATTTTTCATTAGAGAAATATCCGCGTGCCTACTTATACCATCATAGCTGATACATGTCACTTGCACTATGCTTTACAAACAGGAGATGATTAAATTAAGTATCACTAATTTGCATTCTCATCCAAAAATCTTTAACCCCGGAAAGGGAAAAGGAGATGGTGAATTAAAAAAATGTCAACTATCTTTAGCCTCTTACCCTGCTGCTTTACAAACAGGAGATGGTTAAATTAAGTATCACTAATTTGCATTCTCAACCGAAAATCTTTAACACTAGAAAGGAAAAAGGAGACGGTGAATCAAAGAAATATCAACTATCTTTAACCTCTAATGTTAATTTATTTAGTACTTTTGCTTACCTGTAAATTACAAATGGCTGACTTTTCATTATAGGACAAACAAAATAAGATGTACCTCGGCTTCCTTGTAGAACTTGTACATATCCTCAACATAATCAATTGCTGACAATTCATTAGTGGCAACTACAGCATCAATATCAACAATCTGCTCCTTGGGTTTATTGTTCAAACCGCAAACAGTTTGTAACGTAAAAATAAATTAGAAACATCAGAGAATTTAAAAACAGTAAACAACCATATGAAAATGAACAACTAATATTACACAGACTAAAGTCACATACTTTGCTTCGGGCGGTAAGAGTGGAGGTAAGAGTCTGGCCTTTCTTCGTAGACGATGAAGCTTCAATGGCTTTTTTCCTGTTAGGCTTCTCTCTCTTAACCTATTCTATTTTGGTAGAACTAATCACAATAACAGCTTCAGGTAATGCAACCTCTTTACCAAAACCCCTTCCGATGGAATATCCATTTGTTTCTGCATATCAAACACAACGACAATTAAGCAACGAAACAATATTAAGAACCAATTCAAATAATTGAGAATCCCCAATTTGAATAATTCTCAAATCAAAGAATCCAATTGAAGCATCCAATCAATTGAAAAGCCCGAATTTGAATGCAAAAACAAGATACATATTAGATTCTTATGAATTTGGAAGATAAAGACAGAGAGTTTAGGAGAATGAGAGATAGAGTGGGAGACCGAGAGAGTGAGATCCCCAATTTCTGTTTTAAGCAAATTTTTTTTACTAAGGGCGGGACATTTGCCGCTCCCCAATTCTTCTATGTCCCTTGGGAAAATTCAGAACCCGCTCTTTTAAGTTTTAATCGTGTTTGTGCCTTTGTTCTATTAAAATTAATTAATTAAAAGTCAAATAACCATTCAATTTTTTAACACTGTATAAAAATAATTTTTCCAAAATATTAAATTAATATTCCAAATTTTTTAACTCTATATTAAATATAATGAATAAATACTTTAATTAATAATCCAGAATATTTATAAATTTTTATTTTTAAAAAAATGTACCTTTAAAATTTAATAATAAATATAAATTGAAAAATTTAATAAATAAACACTCTTAATATTTAAAAATAATAACTCATTTATATGAAAAATAAAAATGAATTAATTTAAAGGTAAATGTGATTTTTAAATAATTAACAATTTTTTGGTTAAAAAATTCAAAATTGAGTTTATTAATGATCTAAGGTAACATACCATGTATGTTGCTAACATCCAACACTTTAAAGCTAAAGTAACATCACGTTTGTGGCTAAGGTAACACAAAAAATAAAATGTTATAGTAGGTCCAAAGTAATATGCTAAGGTAACATATTCTAGCAACATCCATGAAAAAGATGTTGCGATAGCCCATATATGGCGTAGTGAATCCTGGGAGCATGTACTGTCTTGTGAGAGGGTTTTGAACCCCTAAATCTTGTCACCCGAGGACCTAATTTATATGATTGGAAAGATAATTGAATGTAGTTTCTAGAAATATAAGGTTCATACCCAGGAGATGTGTAGGTCTTGAGTTATGGCCGGATTAGTGCAGTGTGGTTCTGGAATTCGGACTGCACTGTGTTGTCAACTTGTGAACTGAGTTAGGACCCCTTAAAATTATGCTAGTGTTATGAAAATTTGAGGGTAGTCAGATTATACAGTTGTGAAGGCTGTCCAAAAAGAATTGGAGTAAAATTTGTAATTTTCAATTTTTTAAAAATGTTAAAGCGAAGTGCGCGCGAGTGAAAAGTCACGTAGGAGGTTAGTTTAACGTAGTTTTAAGAGTACTCACTTGTGATTCAAGTTTGAGGAATGGATTCGAGTCGAATGGGTAACGAATGTGATAAAGTGATGACATGGTCATATGGGAGGGTTAGTTGTCACAAATTGGAGTCGTTAAGTTGGTCTAACATCCTTTAAAACCTTACGATTAAGTAGTGTTGTTAAGGTACTAACGTACGAATATTGATTATGTATAGATCTTCGTTCCACGTCGCAAGCTCGACCACCCCACCCTAACCAAGGCAAGTTTACTTTTCAAAACTTATATATAAGGATTTTCACTGTTGTGTTTGTAGCTTCCAAACGTATTATAAGCTTATGCTTTACGAGATTATGTTGAAGTTTGAGATTTATGCATATGTGTTTGTACACCCTTGAACTTAGAATGAAAGTGTTTCCTTCGGACAACGACTCTAGCAATAGAGGTCGTAGCGGTCCAAATATACTATTGACCGGGGAGCGGTATATTATTATATCGTGATTAAATTGCGAAAACCTGAAGAGTCATTCGGGAAGTATCGTATACTTAAGTATTTATTATTTTTACGTTGTTAAAAATACTCAAAAATATCTATCTTTGATTAAAAGCTTATTTTAATTAAATAATTATTTTATTAATTGTTTATATAAAATATCAAGATATCATTTATTAATTATTAATTATTGTTCATCATTTTAAACACAAAACTAATCCAAGACACCTTTAGCATTTTCAAACTCGAACTCTTTCGAACCCAAAACATTTTTGAAAGCCCCCGATCAGGTTTTACTTCCTGTACGTATTTCAAGAATTATCGGTCAATTGAGGTCGAACTTCAACTACTCGAATTTTCTATCAAAATGATTTTTGAAAAGAAAAGAAAAAGGGGACTCTAGCTGGTGTGGGAATCCTTGACGAATGATTCCCGGGATGTGTAAGCGGCCATGAGCCAGGCGGTCCATCAATTATTCCAGCCTAGGTGTTGCCGAAGGATGATTACGGATGTAGTTTTCATCGAGGGTGATTACGGATGTAGTTTTCACCCGAGGGTAGTTACGGATGTAGTTTCTATCCTTCTACTAGTAGAGAAGACCTGCGGATTGTTGGACTTGGTTATGGCGACTGATCATCGTCAATCCTTGTCAGGTTTTTATGTTTTCTTCCAGTCCCATCCTCCACTCTGGAAAAATACTCAAACACTGCTTCTTGGCCCTAAGTGCCAAGTTGCCGATAATGTGGTTTTTGATAAGAAAAATATTGACATCGTGCAGTATCTAGAACTACAAGATTTTTTATAAATATTGGCACGTGTTAGTGCACTCTTGCAATTATTTCAAAGAATGAAGTGTTTTTGAATGAGAAACCTTCTAAGCTAATGGAAGGAAAGAGGTTTGCAATGATCTATTCCCTGTACAGTATGTTAACCGTAGAGTGTTTTGTCGAAAATGATATACTCATATGTATATATTTTCAAACTTGAGATATATTGAAATGGGAACCTTGTAAAGGGTTCATATGTTATTTTGAAAGCTCCTTAGTGAGTATAAATGTTTTATTCAAACTAGGACATATATATTGTCCAATTATGTTTTGAAATCTGAGATATATACCCATTTAGTTGGGAATGTTTTCGAAATAAACCACATTATTATTTTTCAAAATGGTGAACTTGCTGAGCATTATGTAGCTTATTCTTGCTTTATAAAAACTTTTCAGAAAGATTAGAATTTGGTCGGTTAACTCCGCACCAGCAGAAGAGGAGTAGAAGATTTACCCCGGAGATGATTTAGTTCCTGATAAATACTACAGAATAAGTCTGATAGGTTTTCAACTGTAATAGTAAGACTTGTCTTCAAGTGTAGTTGTATAAGTGGAAGTGCGTAAGATTCTGGATTGTACAGATGAATTGTAATATTTAGGGTTACTTTTGATTATCGTTTCAGAGGCTCTAACTTGCTTGTGCGTAAGATTGAGGTCTGGATGGATGTATTGTTGAGTTGTAAAGTTAATACAGGTATGATATGGTTGGATGGTGATGTGACGACCTGAATCTTTGACCTCGGATTTGGGGGCGCCACAGAAATGGTATCAGAGCGGTAAGTTACAGTACTCAGAAATGAGAGTGTTGAGAGTTATGTCTAAGTAGGAGAATGACATAAGAGATCGTAGTAAACTATTTATTGGACTAACGGAAGAGGTACCGGTGAGTAGAATGGACTGGAGTGTTTACTGGAGGTATTACTAGGGTCGATAGAATCCCTAGAGACCTTCAGAATGATGAATAGAGGTTTGGGAGTTGTACATGACCTATCATAGGTAATGATATAGGAAGCAGAGCGAAATCTCAAGAGCAGCTGAGGTAGAGGCGATATTTCCAATATGATCGGATGACTAGGCTGGCATAAATTTTGTGGCCCATAGTCCTCCACAGTTTAGTAGGCGGCATTTTAAGAATTAAGAAGTTTAGACTTCGCTACATAATTAAGGGTACTTAGTACTTGGAATAATGAAAGTCTTTTACTTTGGCTATAAGATCCGATTTTCGATAAGTAACGGGTTTACCTGAAAGTTGGTCACTATGTCGTTGTGGATTTCATTACCCTTGATGGTGAATTTTACATGTGTTATACGAGAATGTTATCATAAGATGAGTGTTCTAGATAATTCCACGCATGATTCGGACGCTAGAGCATGGTAGTTTAACTTAGAGAACAAACAAGTAGAATTAACAAAGGGACTCAAGAGAAGTTGAATATGGTTGCAACGAGCGATACAGTGATCTCAGAGTCTACCAAAAGAAAAGACAAGTGGGTCTAGAGTGGGATCCTTTGATAGATATGTTATTAAGGACTACGTATATATGTTTTGTAAACCTCAATATTTTTGGTATATGTTCACATACACACACCCGCCACTGAACCTATGGACTGCATTGAGATCCCTAAGAGATCTCTTTGATCTGTTCCAATGGGGAACTGGCCACTTGTGATTCATGTCGGAAGGCATGAATTAGGACCCAATGGACTTAGCAGGTGCCCTCGGAATGATGTGAAGCTTGGTCTTCAAGATAAAGCACGGAAATGACAGATATATTTGTGAAACCCCAACTCGATAAATGACTTTAAGATGATGATTGAGAGACGCACTAGTTGGTGTCTTGTATTACGAAGATGAAGAGATGGAGTACCCGCATAATGGTGATAATGAGATGCACGAATGATTATTAACTTATTTTGGTAACTACCGGCAGGTGCACTACTTCATTTTAAATTGTTCACTAACCCTGTTACCTCGATTAGTTTATATCAGGTAACCCTTCTAGCTTTCTACTTCAAACTTGTGGAATAACAACCAGTGAGATACTTTCCCTAAAGCAGGACTTATCCGAAGTAATTTTATTTGATCCATGAACATTCTATTCAAAAATTTATGATGATCTTGTTCGGCTCAGGCCTATTTACACTTTCTTTCAATTATCCAAGGAATGTTCAACAAATATTTCCTTAATTAATCGACGAATATTACTTAACGAATATTGATATTTGATTGCTTCTTTCATACTTGCACTCTTCAGTTGAGCTCATAAATATTTAACAAATTACTGAGGACACGGTTGATCTAATGCCCAGACATCCCTCATGAATTCTTTTCTTCTATTCAAGATGAGATTGTACATCGTACATTGAAATCATAGTAAGGATATCAATTTGATATTGGTATTCTGAATTTAATTCTTTTGTAGGATCTGATAAAGCATGTGTACGGAGGCACCCTTGGGTGGACCGTTTCACTGGTAAGTAATATTTGATGAGAGGTTATCGATTATTCCGATACCTAGAACATTCTCTTCAGATTTTATAGTTTTCTTTTTCAAACTTAATAACTTCTTATTTCCATTCGTTGTCCGAGTAGCCTAAAGTTTCTTCAGTGGCTACGATGTCGAAATTCCGTTCTATCCAATTGAAACTGGCTAGTCGATATGTCAATATGAATGACTAGTTGATTGTTCTAACTAGTTAAAATTGTAATTTTGTGAAGAACACCTAGCTAATTGTCCTAGCTAGTGGTGATGTCTCAAACAGGTGAACTAGCAAATTTTGTCTAGCTAGTTGCTAGTGTTTCTTGAAAAGGACTAGTTATTGTTTCACTGGTCCAAATCCCAATTTAATTCATTCATCAATTCCGCAATGCATTTTGCATGTGGTAAAGTATGATGATGAAAGTTTTGACGAATAACTTGATTTAGACCTAGTGAGGTTGCCCACTCAACTTGAATTCTACCCATCTTCGTATCAGACTTTATGTCACTTGAATATTCTGTTCTTTCATTCATATAATGAAGAGTCATTTGAAATCATAGATTACTTGAATGATAAACTGCTTCATTTTTTTATTGTCATAGAGTAGAATTACTTTCGATCGGTTGACCTTTATCAATGGGACTTTTTAGATCCCCTATTTTTTGAGGAAAAGTATTCACCAGATGTAAGAATGGTATAAAGACCGTCTTTATGACTTTTGTATCCAACAATCATTGCCCTCGTGCAACACTCTCTATGATATCATCAACATTCTTGGAACATCCAATGTGGAATTCTTATTGAAATTATCTATTGGACCTTGTTATTTTGAAACCATCCCTTTCAAAAGTGATTACTCTAAGAGGAACAGGAGGTACAATTGTCAACCGTTGCACCAATATGAGATCAAAAACCAAATGTTGTAATTGTGCAACCAGAGCGTTATGCCGAGTAATTATTTAAAGTTGGAATAACATGTCGAGGCATACCACAAGGACCTTTAATATTAGTGTGAGGATGGTTATAAGAAATGATGAGGTGGTTGGGAGTACGCTCCTACCAACCGTTGTCAGGATGTTATATTAATGAATTCTGGAGTTACCAAGCCTTTTCCTGATCCAAGAAATGCAAATCGATTGCGATGAAAGACATATCCTTAGAGGAAACTAACATGGAAGTCAGATGGACAAGAAAGGAAGAAATATCGTGGCAAGAATGTGAAGCTTTACTTAGCTTAAAGGGATTGATGCACATAGAGAGACATAAAGTTTAAAAGGCCCCTAATAGCAAATGGATGCATGGATATATCCCAATGATCCTTCGAGATTACCACCTAATCAAGTTTATTGGGAATCGCAGCAGCATGCAGGCCTCAGGCTGATTGGCGCCAGTTGTGAAACAGGACGAGCGTATGACATCTTACATATACCATCGAGAACTGATACCCTTATCGAAAATGGAGGAATTGTTGACTAGTTAAAATGCGTAGTTGTTTTTCAAAGATAAGGTTGAAGAGAAGGTTTCACCAACTCAAGATCGACCTCTGTACTGCACCAAAGTCGGCATTTCACATTAATATAAACATTATAAATTTTGGTAGTATCATGTGGATTGACTAGTGAGTCAGAAGCCCTTGTGGGTTAATAAATAAAGTTTTAAGAATGATATGAGATATTAGTAACAACCTCGTTGTTAGCTATAATTTATGATGAGAAGAGGACTTTGAGGGTCACGATGATGCGTCTTTCAAGAGTTTAAGAGGTGTGGTGATGCAGTAGAAAGGGGATGATAGCCTATACTTCTAAACAACATAAAGGTTACGGGATAGGATATACAAACCGTGAGTCGGGGATTAGTCATGATAGCGTTCACGCATAAAACTGAGACGTTAAACTTATGAGAAAAGTGTGAAATTTTTCCACAAGTGCCATAAGTATATCTTCATATTAGAACTAAACATAAGAAAGAGAAGGTGACGAAAGGGAGCAGGGAGTATAATGGAGAAATATGTTATTACCCAGGAAAGGCCAGTGTGGTGGCCGATACCTATAGAAGGGATTATTCGAAATTGGAATTCAGTCAGTACTGACCAAGAAAATAGAGTATATAGAATAAAGAATAATGTTAGTGGAAAATGACTAAATTATGGGGAAGAACAAAGATGTATAGAGAATTAAGAGAATGTTTGGAAAACGGATATGAAGAATGGTATTAGCAAACTATTAAGTACAAACGCGACATGTCAAAAGCATAATGATAGAGATCTAGTGGATTAATTCCGCCTGTAGAAAATCTTGAACGTGGACAGAATTATAATGAATTTCATAAGTAGGTCACCGAAGACCGAGCCAAGAGATGGCCCTAGTTGATTTATAATTGTTGGACCAACTGATTTACCTACGAGAGACTTTCCATTTAGAAGATTATCGAATTATATACGGAAGAGATGGTGGTGCAATATGAAACTTCTGCAGCGATTACGTCAGATAAAGACTTAAGGTTAAACTTCGAATATTGAAGGTGCTTTCAGGTATATTTACCAAAGAAATTGAGCGTATGTACAAATTTGATCTGTGGCTGACAGACAGGGAAGAAGAATTGTCCAGACGATTGAATTTATATTTTGTGTCGTGCCTTAGGTTTCACGGGGCAGTCGAGAATAAAAACTTATCCATGAAATGAATGTTGTTATCACGATCGTCACCATGCGAACGTAAGGACGTCTCTTGTAAAGCGTACTGCGAAAGAAGAAGTTTCACTTTTCTTGCGTTACGAAGAAGTCAATGAACGAGGGACATAGTAACTGAACTGGTTCGACGTATACCGAAGACTATACAGTATCCATAGCAAGTGGTAACGGCTGACGGGAGGCAACACATGCGTGCTAATCAAGCCAAGGAATATGAGGAATACCATGCGTATTGATGTTGTCTCAGATTATAAAACACGACCACAAAGTATTCACGGGCCAAAGATACAAGGACTCAATACGGATACTATGAACAAGGTAGTAGAGGAATGTATAAGTATTGGGATAGAAATTTTCATTCATAGAACAACCGATAAGGAATACAGGTCGAGGAGAGTATGCATTGAGAAACAACATTAAAGCGTTGGTGATACCAAGGTGAGAGAACAAAAGGGTTGAAGTGTCAACCTGAGAGTTGGAAAGGGTAAAGTTGGAATTGTATCCACAACTATTTTCCTTAGGTTCTTAAGATAGAATCCTTTTGAGGAGATGAGACTGCAATAGCCCTAATTTTCGTGAATATTCGAAACCTGGATGAATAGTAATTTTATGGGTGGATGAGAAAATTTTGCAATCACGATATGTACGAATTATTAAATCAAGATTTCGAATTGATATTACGTCTTTACGGTACAGACGAGTGTATGTAAAAGTCATTAGTTTTTTTATTTTACGAAACCCATTATTTCGAATGGTCAAATTTTATGAGATATCAAAGGAGTATGAGGTGGGAGACTTCGTGATGCTAAAGGTATCCCCTGGAAAGGATTGATGCGGTTTGTTAAGAAAGAGAAGCTAAGTCTGAGGTTTATTGGACCTTTTGAGATTTTGAGGCGTATTGGGAAGTTAGCCTATGAGTTAGCCTCGCCCCAAGCTTGCAGCAAATTCATAATGTGTTTCATATGTCTATGTTACGACACTACCACACCGACTATCGACATGTGATAGAGTACGACCAAGTGGACCTACAACCAGACTTGACCTATATGGAGCAACCCGTGGAAATCATGGATAGAAATGAACAAGTGCTGAGGAACAAGGTTTTCAAACTAATAAGGAATTGTGAGAAAATCAA
Organism: Saposhnikovia divaricata; assembly: GCA_036435485.1. NCBI lineage: Eukaryota > Viridiplantae > Streptophyta > Magnoliopsida > Apiales > Apiaceae > Saposhnikovia > Saposhnikovia divaricata. Next base: position 159,986,902 of record CM071596.1, on the reverse strand, counting down.
GATGTGGAAGAATCCACCTGGAAGTTATAAGAGTGAAACAAAGAAGGAGTAACCCCAGTGATTCCTAAACTGATTGCGGGACGGAATCCTTTTAAGGAGGGGAGACTGTAAGAACCCAGATTTTCGGTACAATTAAAACTTTTCTTATTAAGAATAAGTATATACGTGAATAGTGTTTGTCATGCGTGAATAGTAATTTATAGATGAATAGTGATTTTGTGGACCAAGAAAATTTTCACGCCACCCTATGTACAAGACATGGTATGGATATTTCGAAGTCATATTAGTGATTCACGGAGCAAATAAGTGTATGTAAAGATGATCGGAATTCAGAAATTCCAATTTGTATTCCGGTGTAATATTTGACCGGGCAGTGAATTATATATTATTATATTCAAGAAATGAGATATTAATTTTGAGGAATTAAGGATTTAATATGTTAGGATTTTATTCGAGGATTTAGAACGAAAACCACTGAGACTTTACAACGAGATTAAGCGATTGAGCGAACGGAGCATGGATTAAGGATATGGTATATTAATAGTCCAAGGATGGATATATTATGAGAAAGAAAGAGGATTGAGAATAAACTCCTAGAATTGAGAAATAGAGAATGCTTGAGAAATCGGGACAACGTTTTCTGAGATAAAAAGAGAAATAAACAAGGGATGTTGGAATTAATATTCGTTCGAGGTATTGTGCCATATTAGAGCAATAATATGCAAAGTATAAGTTGTAACGTATTAATTTTATTCACGAGACAACAATGGAATACAATTGGTGGGAAAGAAAACAAAGCCAAGGGACTTAATTGCAAGAAACAAGAGATAAGGACTTAGGTGCAAAACGAGGAAGGACTTGGTTGCATTTTAATTGGATAAGAATCCAAGGGAGCCAATGGGAGTGTGACACCTAGCAAGGATAAGGATGCATCCAAAATATCTAGATATATATTACATGTGTAAGCATTATTGGAGATAAAGAACAAAAAGCAAAAACCAAGAAACTCCATTTAGAACGTCCTCTCAGTAAAACGGGCCTAGAACCTTCATTACTCAATGAAATTTTGTGTTATTTATATGATTAGAAAGCTATTAAGATGATCTACAACTCTCCTTTAGAAGTGTCGATCAGAAAAGCTCGGTAAGGGCCTCGTTTTCCATGATCTTTCATTCGGGTTCTAATAACTCCGAATTACTAACTTTGTTTTCTTCATTTGTTTTGATCATCCAAGATTACCCAAGGTTATACAAGGATTATACAAGATTTAGAAAGCTATTACACACATTAAGGAAGGTATAAACTCTCTCAACCCTTAGCATGACTTGTTTATAGTTTATATTGTTAGATCTATAAGTTTTGGAGTGAATCTTGGTGATTTGAGTTGTAGATGATGAAATCTTGAAGTTATGTGCTTGTTATGATGGTTGTATGGCTTGTACTTAGAGTATGTAACCCCATGTATGCTATAGAGATAAGTCTTGGTGGTTTTGATGGTAGATGCGATGTATAAAGTGAGTTCTTGAATGTTTAAGAAAAGATGTGTGCTGTGTTAAATCCTGGGAGCATGTACTGTTTTGTGAGAGGGTTTTGAACCCCTAAATCTTGTCACCCGAGGACCTAATTTATATGGTTGGAAAGATAATTGAATGTAGTTTCTAGAAATATAAGGTTCATACCCAGGAGATGTCTAGGTCTTGAGTTATGGCCGGATTAGTGCAGTGTGGTTCTGGAATTCGGACTGCACTGTGTTGTCAACTTGTGAACTGAGTTAGGACCCCTTACAATTATGCTAGTGTTATGAAAATTTGAGGGTAGTCAGATTATACAGTTGTGAAGGCTGTCCAAAAAGAATTGGAGTAAAATTTGTAATTTTCAATTTTTTAAAAATGTTAAAGCGAAGTGCGCGCGAGTGAAAAATCACGTAGGAGGTTAGTTTAACGTAGTTTTAAGAGTACTCACTTGTGATTCAAGTTTGAGGAATGGATTCGAGTCGAATGGGTAACGAATGTGATAAAGTGATGACATGGTCATATGGGAGGGTTAGTTGTCACAAATTGGAGTCGTTAAGTTGGTCTAACATCCTTTAAAACCTTACGATTAAGTAGTGTTGTTAAGGTACTAACGTACGAATATTGATTATGTATAGATCTTCGTTCCACGTCGCAAGCTCGACCACCCCACCCTAACCAAGGCAAGTTTACTTTTCAAAACTTATATATAAGGATTTTCACTGTTGTGTTTGTAGCTTCCAAACGTATTATAAGCTTATGCTTTACGAGATTATGTTGAAGTTTGAGATTTATGCATATGTGTTTGTACACCCTTGAACTTAGAATGAAAGTGTTTCCTTCGGACAACGACTCTAGCAATAGAGGTCGTAGCGGTCCAAATATACTATTGATCGAGGAGCGGTATATTATTGTATCATGATTAAATTGCGAAAACCCGAAGAGTCATTCGGGAAGTATCGTATACTTAAGTATTTATTATTTTTACGTTGTTAAAAATACTCAAAAATATCTATCTTGGATTAAAAGCTTATTTTAATTAAATAATTATTTTATTAATTGTTTATATTAAATCTCAATATTTCATTTATTAATTATTGTTCATCATTTTAACGACAAAACTAATCCAAGATACCTTTAGCGTTTTCAAACTAGAACTCTTTCGAACCAAAAACATTTTCGAAAACCCCCGATCAGGTTTTACTTCATGTACGTATTTCAAGAATTATCGATCGACTAAGGTCGAACTTCAACTACTCGAATTTTCTATCAAAATGATTGTTGAAAAGAAAAGAAAAAGGGGACTCTGGCTGGTGTGGGAATCGTTGACGAACGATTCCCGGGATGTGTAAGCGGCCGTGAGCCAGGCGGTCCATCAATTATTCCGGCCCAGGTGTTGCCGAAGGATGATTACGGATGTAGTTTTCATCGAGGGTGATTACGGATGTAGTTTTCACTCGAGGGTAGTTACGGATGTAGTTTATATCCTTCTACTAGTAGAGAAGACCCGCGGATTATTGGACTTGGTTGTGGCGACTGATCATCGTCAATCCTTGTCAGGTTTTTATGTGTTCTTCTAGTCCCATCCTCCACTCTGGAAAAATACTCAAACACCGCTTCTTGGGCCTAAGTGCCAAGTTGCCGATAGTGTGGTTTTTTATAAGAAAAATATTGACATCGTGCAGTATCTAGAACTGCAAGATTTTCTATAAAGATTGGCACGTGTTAGTGCACTCTTGCAATTATTTCAAAGAATGAAGTGTTTTTGAATGACAAACCTTCTAAGCTAATGGAAGGAAAGAGGTTTGCAATGATGTATTCCCTGTACAGTATGTTAACCGTAGAGTGTTTTGCCGATAATGATATACTCATATGTATATATTTTCAAACTTGAGATATATTGAAATGGGAACCTTGTAAAGGGTTCATATGTTATTCTTAAAGCTCCTTAGTGAGTATAAATGTTTTATTCAAACTCGGACATATATATTGTCCAATTATGTTTTTAAATCTGAGATATATACCCATTCAGTTGGGAGTGTTTTCGAAATAAACCACATTATTATTTTTCAAAATGGTGAACTTGCTGAGCATTATGTAGCTCATTCTTGCTTTATAAAAACTTTTCAGAAAGAGAAGAATTTGGTCGGTTAACTCCGCACCAGCAGAAGAAGAGTAAAAGATTTACCCCGGAGATGATTTAGTTCCTGATAAATACTACAGAGTAAGTATGATATGTTTTCAACTGTAATAGTAAGACTTGTCTTCAAGTGTAGTTGTATAAGTGGAAGTGTGTAAGATTCTGGATTGTACAGATGAATTGTAATATTTAGTGTTATTTTTTATTATCATTTCTGAGGCTCTAACTTGCTTGTGCGTAAGATTGAGGTCTGAATGGATGTATTGTTGAGTTGTAAAGTTAATACAGGTATGATATGGTTGGATGGTGATGTGACGACCTGAATCTTTAACCTCGGATTTGGGGGCGCCATACCTAATCGAGCATTATTATTAGGGGACAATTATAATGCATAAAGATTTGTATGTTTGTTGACAGATGACCACATCTCATTGGTCATAGGTATAGTGATACTAAAGTCAAGAAAATAGGTGCATGTAATAATATACATGGCACTGGATTAACCCACCGTGAGAATCTACATGTTAATAAAGTCATTAGAAAGACTCACAGTGATAATAGTGTAATGATCCTTAGACTTGAGATCATTATATTTCTATACGAGGATTAATATACTTTGACTACATTAAAAGTTACCTTTGATCGGGTAATGATAAAAGTGGACATCGGGTATATTATGAGTCGTATGAGAAATATGAATGATAGATATAGGATTTAACCCTCCTAATATTATGAGAGATATTATTGGCCTCTTGATTGAGTGAGACTATGAAAATGCATGGCCATGCTCAAATATTGATTTGTTTTAATAGTCTACTCATTGATCAAGGAAACCTGGATTAAACGTTGAAGAGGATGACTAATTACATGCCTCGAGTTTAATCTATAATATTTGGTTAAAGGGATTATATTACACGGGGACATTATATCACAAAAGGTTTAATTTGATTACTAATTATTATTATTACTTGGGTAGCAATGATGTATTACTAGATGCCGCTCATTGTTTATAATTTTATTATTGGATATAAAATTATTGCCAAAGTAATAATAACCTAACGGGTTACACAATAAGAACGTTTAAAAGGAGTTTTAATTTAAATTACGAATTTAAATTAAATTATTAAATTTGAAATTAGATATTTAATTAATTGAGCTGGTCTTAATTAAAATTAAACAGAATTTGAATTTAATAGTAAAACCAAATCAGAATGGGTTTGGAGAAGCCCAATTCGATTTAAGGTTTTAGCCCAACCTCTTTTCCCTATAAATACATTATGATGTATTGTTTAGGGTTATACTTTGTGATGAGGAATAGAAGTGGAAGGAAAATAGAGTTATTATATACTTTATTCCTATCTAGTATTCAGAAAATATATTATAGGTATTAGTTAAACGAATTCTATTTATTTAGTTTATTAACAATAAGTCCAACTGTTTATGGACTTTATTGATAAAGTAGATATTTGGTTGCAAGTTTTTACCTTTCACTTGAAAGGGTTTTTCTTGTTTTAAGCACTTAGGATTTTATTTATCAAGTTGGATCAGGATTTTGATGGGTTTCCTAGTTGGGTTCAAGTATTAGCTAAATTCCTAGCTGATATTGAATTTCTTTTAGATTCCTATCTGAATAAGGTTATTTATGTAGCCTATAAATACTCTTATTTTGTAATCTTTTGGAGACAGATATTGATAATAAAATTTTGGCTATTCGGTAGCTTTGAGAATTGAATTCAGGAGTGAATTCAGAGTTTGAGTTTTGTTTCTCCATTCGGAGATTCAGAGTTAGAGTTTTGTTTCTCCATCTTTGGAGATTCAGAGTTTACTTTATATTTGTCTTTACTACATATTATTACGAGAACATCACGTTCGGTATCAATTTGGTATCCAGAGCCAAGGTTTCTCCATCAATTTCTTAATTGTTGGGAGATCTAGAGTTTTCGCAAAAAAAAAAAGTTACTGTTCACAGGTACTGTTCACGGTACTGTTCATCGGCACTGTTCATGGGTACTGTTCACGCGATTATTCATCGGCACTTTTCACGGTACTTTTCATCGGCACTGTTCACGTCAAGTCTTTGAATTTGGTATATACTCTTGGGTTTGTATAGTTGCACGTTAATGGCAGGGGAAGGATCAGATGGAGATTTCTTGAAGTTGACTCTTAAAAATATTACTGAGCATATTGCTTATATGGCAGAGCAGCAAGCAGAGATCAAGGCAAGTTTACGAGCTACAAATGATAAGATTGAGGATTTACGAGCTACAAACGAGAGGATTGAGAGGGTTTTTACAGCGGTGGAAAATACAACTCTTCGCGGTAGCTTTATAAGAAACCCTCGACCAACTACTAATGATTATGATGATACAAGTTTGAAGTGGTATGTACGAGAATTTAGTGGGGCTGGTAATGCCGATGATTTCTTAGAATGGGTGGATCACATGGAATTTTTTTTTGATTACAAAGGCTACGATGATCAAAAGTCTTATAAAATTGCAAACATGAAGCTAACAAGATATGCATCTGCATGGTTTGACAATTTGAAGTTCAAGCTCATGAGGGAAGAGGCTCCTAGGATCACAACTTGGACTGAGATGAAAAGGCAATTGAATAATCGTTTAGGTCCAAAAGAATACACACAAGATAAAGTGGTCAAGAGTAATGAAGTTGAAAGGGATATTGTTCAAGTTGAAGATACACATGTAAAAAATCAATCAGATATCGATAATGTGATCATACCACAATCATTAAGTTGTGTAGAGCACGAGAGTAGAGGGATTCTTGATGTTGATAAAGTTGAAGAATCTATTGTGGAGAAAGTTTTCCTTGTTCGAGAAAAACAAATTGATGATTTCATCGAGGTCGAACATATTGACTTTATAATTCCAGAATCCTTGATTAAGCCGCCTTCACCTAAATGCATGTTTTCACAGTTCTTTGCACCTCCGTCATTTTTGAAGATGTGCGAATTTTATTTTCTGGATCCATCTAAGTCGTGCATGGTAATCATTGCGTTCTACAAAACTCGTGGGCGAGTTTTTTCCAACAAAGGGAGAATGATGAGGAATAGAAGTGTAAGTAAAATAGAGTTATTATATACTTTATTCCTATCTAGTATTCAGAAAATATATTATAGGTATTAGTTAAACGAATTCTATTTATTTGGTTTATTAACAATAAGTCCAACTGTTTATGGACTTTATTGATAAAGTAGATATTTGGCTTGCAAGTTTTTATGGACTTTATTACGAGAACATCACGTTCCGTTCGTAATAATATGTAGTAAAGACAAATATCTACTTTATCAATAAAGTCCATAAACAGTTGGACTTATTGTTAATAAACTAAATAAATAGAATTCGTTTAACTAATACCTATAATATATTTTCTGAATACTAGATAGGAATAAAGTATATAATAACTCTATTTTACTTCCACTTCTATTCCTCATCAAAAATTCTCCAGGAAGACTAACTAATCACTACTTCTTATTCATAAGGAATACTTCCTGAACTTGGTGTAGATCTTAATGAAGCAGATAAAATTGCAGAAGAGCTTCTAAGGTATGTAATATGCTTAAGACGCCATCATGAATCGAATCTTTACTTAAACTATTATTACCGTCGATTCTTGCACAATCATCAGAAGGAATGTAAGTTCCTCCACTCCGATATGACCTTCAAGGTCCTTCCAAATATCATTCTGTTTCTTCGGTATGAACACTTGTAATTATTCCTCTATACTTAGAGTGTCGGCCACCTCATTGACCTTTCCTGATAATAATAATTTCTTGTAATCAATGTTCTCTGGATCTATTCCAACTCAAATTTTTCTACCTCATTACCATTACTGTTGGGTGAAAGAATTCTCCCTTAAGCTCTGCTGAAGGAGAAAAATATATCTATCAATTGTTTTCCAAAAGTCACTGCTTCCACCTTCCTGTGGGAACTTTATCAAAGTTACGCTCAATCATACCTAGGATATTTGTTCTCTTAGTTCTTTCTTATTCTAGGATAATCTCAACCTTTTTTTGGTTTCATCCATACCTCATCATGGTTTCTTACATGTCTCATCTGGCATTATTGTTATTGTGTCTTACATTCCCTACCAAACTTCTATTTTGAAACTCAGTATATTACTTTTTCCTTGTAAGGTTTCATAGGTCGTCCTCATCATTCCTCCTGTATTTTCTAGGTACAGGGTATAGCAAAACGTCATTGATCAATACTCTAATAATTCTATCTATGTTCTTTCCAGAACTCTTTTTAATAATCCTTACAGGTCATTGTTGCCTTAGCAAATCCAACTCATATCATCTGAATTCACAATGTCTTTATTAGGGTTAATGCCATCCCTTGTGCATTCCCCAGGGTTTGTCTTAATTTGTGAATATCCTATCCTTAATTCAACTTCCAAGGAATTCTTGCATCCTATAATTGGCAATCAAATTATGTATCCTTAATAAGGGTCTCTTTTCAATTGCTCTCATTTGATAATCGATCGGTAGCTTAATGCTAACCTCTTCTTTCAAATAGTTGCCAGCCTATTTGACCTTTCAAAAGACAACGTATGTCTATCTGCTCCCTTGCAGAACTTGGTAATGGTAGCAAGGATGTTCTGGAAGATATTGGTCGAGTTCAACGTGAATCTCTTAGTACTTATCGTTCTTCGCAAAGGTACTTGCCTCAGACAAAATTTCGACAGCATATTGATCAATCTCTGACCATTTCTATACTCTCTTCATAAACCGTCATTGTTTACTTTCCTTAGTCATAACATATTTATGGTATTTATAATACCTTAACATCATACATCTCAAGTCACTATACTTCTTTTTTTTTACTCGTAATCTTGGACAATCATATACACATGAATCACTTTAGTATGGGTGACCCCATTCCAAAAAAAAAAAGTCTAGTAAATTCCCAATCAAAACATGGGTTGCAAAGGGTTCAGTAGGAGATTCCTACAATCTCATTAATGTTTCCTTTATATCAGAAGCCCTTGCAGTCGGTGCATACTTAGAAGCAACCCTGCTTTATCCTTTCATTGTTGGTCTAGTCACTTGATAATTCTTTGTGACTTGGCCTCATTTGGCCACACTAAAATAAAAAAAAATATGATTTTACGGGTTGGCTAATAGCATTACTTTTCTAGCAATTGCCGGCATAGTGCCTTCTTCTTTGATACCTTTCTACCTTTCCAAAACTTTACTCCATATAAGTCTTAATCGACTACTCGGCACCGTCTCCGGTCACCTTTCCTCTACTTTTATCTTTCAACTATTCTTATCAATCCCACGTGCCACACAAGCTTATCATTCCTGGCATAACAGTCTTTTCCCATTGTTTCGGGTTTTCCTCTCATCTAAGTCAATCCCGAAATTTCTCAGTCCGGCTAATTTCTTACTTACATTTCCTGTTTTCATCCAATATCACTTCATCATTTTATCTCTACCATTGAATGTAATACTCAGGGTCCGTCTACTAACCCATATGACGGCAACCTTACCCAATCCACAGGGATCGCTCCAGTTTCCATTCTCTTCAATGATGTTCTCTGATAATCAGAAAGAAAAGGTTTGCCAAAATTCGCCGAATTCCTTTCCAGAATCAGGGAAATTTTGGTCAATCTACCCACCTACTGGTAACATTAAGGAGACCAGTTTTGAAACCTGAAGAATAGTTCTATGAACCTCCAATCAGGTAGAACCATAAGCAGTCATAGTTAACGAAATAATCGTCATCAGATTGGAAGTTTAACCACTGGAAAGGAACCAATTATATACATCCCTTAGAAGGGAATCAACAGTTTCAAACTGAAACCTGTCACAACGTCCTGATACCTATACGGCCTGATATTCAATATTACCAAATGTCAGTCTACCTAACCACTAGTCTCAGAAGGAACATTACCGTCGGAGTTGGTTGTTCCACAAAATTGGCACTACCAAGGCTATCCGAACCAGATGAATCGTGTTGTCCGAATGCATCCACAATTACTCTACCATGCTGCATATGCACACCGCCTAAACCTATATGAGATGCATCATATTATATCACAAGTCTTCCTTCTTCCATTAGGCAACGCCAACGCTGGGTCACCACCAATTTCATCTTTTAGCTCCAGGAAGATTTTCTCACATTTTTCTCTTTAACTGCTGATCGTATTACGTGATCCATTATAATTCGACGTCGGAGTAAACTTAAGGTAACTACTATAATCCATTCAAAGAAAGAATTTAATATTCCTCTGAATCACATGCATCTAACATTTCTTGTTCATCATTTCACTGAGTTGAGATAACCCTATACTCAGTCTCTGACAGTAGTCTCATTACGAGTTCATCTTGACTCACTGGTCTTATCTTCCGATAGGTTCTGAGATCATTGTCTTGCTTACTACTTCTTTATATAACTTTATCCAATCATGCTGTCACTTCCCAATGTCTTTACTTTCTAACTGATTCATTTATAAAATGAACATTTCCCTGAATAAAACCACCTCTTTAACCTCAATTTGGTTCCATAAATTATAACCTATGACAACTACCTTCTGATGGCGAATTATTACTGACAATATTCATACTAATTCATTTATCAAATGATATGGCACTTACTGCCTCCTTCTCAACTATTCCTAGGGACTCTGCTCCTCGTCCTATATCGATGTCTTTGATAATCATACATCCCTCTAGCTCTTTCTTCGTTAATATGAAAGTATCTAAGGATTCTTATCTATTCCCGTATAAGATCTCAAGTGATTCTTCCAATCCGTCTTACTTGCTGGTACTACATCCAGTAGTCCGGCTACAAATCCAACATGAATCTTTAGTTCTCTTGCTAATAGCTCAGTTCTTTATGCTCACTTTTCTGAGCACTATACCTTAATCATCACAGTCTTTCTGCCTGCAGCCCTCATTCCTCAAGGGTAAGCTCCTTATCCTAACAGGATTTTCCTTATCTACTGGAACCTCTTCCGGGTCTCCAGTAGGGTACTCTATCGAATTTACCCGCTGATCTTCAACATATAAAGCATCATCGCGCTGCTGCTCGTATGTCTCAAGGTCTATCGCCTTACTCATCGATACGATATCGAGCTAAGTTATTATCACGATACTTAAGAGTTCCCATAAGGGTTTTATATGTCAGCACTACATTATGTAGTCCAACTATGAACTTGGCAAGAGTTCTTATTATCTTATTGAATTTATTATTTTAACGTCGCCTCATCTCTGGGGTTTATAATGTACGCTCTGATACCATTTTTGTAACACCCCCAGATCAGGGATCCGGTCGTTACGGTCTCCATTTCTGTCCACAATACTTGAACTTACTTCAACATAAAATAAATTACATCTTTATGACCCAACACAATAATATACAACACACCCGTTATAGTCCCAGAGATGAAATCAGAGTAACAATCAAATTTTATTAATCACATTTTGAGTTCTTACAACCCAAAAGAATTTCAATATAAATATATACTCTTTGCCATCCATTTACATAAGTCGTACTAGCCCATATACTTGTTACTGAAAGAATGAATCTATCCTACCAATAGCTTCCTCTTCAGCTCTAGTAGCCTCATCATCCTCGTCAGCGTCGAGTGCGCCTGTGCGAGTTATCTGGTCTAGCTGTTGTTGTGATATAATAATAACGCAAGGGAGAGCAATAGCCCACCAATAATAATGTATAACTGAATGATAATATATAACAGTTCAAAAGTATCTTTCAAACCATATGCCATGCATTTACGGAAATGACGCCAGTATAACATAAACAATAAAGTTATAGGGTAACTCAAAATGTATATATAAGTGGGAATATCTGCTATGTCAAAGATAAGTAAGATATTATCATTTATCATAAAAGAGGAACTTGCAGAAAAAACAATACAATTCCAATTATGAACACTTTACCGATACTGCCAACAATGATAATGTTGCAGAAAATAAATGAATTTGAATGATGAACTAATACTGGAGTATTCACCGCGCCCGCTGTTCCAATCCTTACGATGATCAGTCGCAGATTGTACAGCTCAATTTAGATTTACTACCGGTAGAAGGAAGAGCTGACGGATTTACTTGTCTACCGCCCTGTTAGATCTCCCCGGCCAACGGTTGGGCCAATGGGATGGACCGGCGCTACTCGGCCTCTTACACGACTCCAAGTTCGAAAAGAAGTTCCTGGCTCTGAACGTACAGTTCATCCCCCTTTTCCCAAGTATAATACTTGTTGATAAGACTCCACAGAGTAGTCGTATCTAGTTGGAAAGGAAAATTCAACATCATATCTCCCAAGCTGCTGCTTGTTAGAGGATACCATCTTGTTCCAATAATCTTACCCCTCGAATGATGAGAAGGTTACTCAAAGATTCAATTGATAAACAGCAACCAAGTTGCGAGTGAAAAGAATCGTTTTAAAAGATTTATGACCGGGAAGTCAACTAGATAAATAACATTTCTTAAGTAAGGTTCCCCTATAATATGGAAGTTTAAGCGAGCATTTAAATCCTTTTAAGAAAGATTTAAATGAAAAATGAAGAGTTGGGAACCTTTCCTTGATAAAATAGTCGTAAAAAAAGTCTGAAATATTTTACATAATATCTGAAGGTGAAAGATAATCTTCAAATAATATAAATCAATTTAAAAAGAATTTAAAAGAACTAAATAAATATTTCGAGAATATTTATTAAATCAATAATAATTACGAAATATTATTAAATCATAATATTGCTCGTAAGTAATCCTCGAATGAATATATAGAATTATTTACTAAATAAATCCTTCCTTAAATGAATATTAAAAATAATATTAATTAAATAATTAAACTCCAATAAATATTTAAAATAATATTCAATAAATAAGTCAAACCTTAAATGAATATTTGAAAATAATATTCATTTAGTAAATAATCTTCTAAATGAATATCCAAATAATATTCATTTAGTAATCAAAACTTTAAAGGAATATTCGAAATAATATTCCTTAAGTAAATAGAACTTCAAATGAATATTTTAAAATAATATTCATCAAATACATAAAACCTTAAATGAATATTCGAAGGTAATATTCATTTAATAAATAAAATTCTAATGAATAACAGAGAAATTATTCATTAAATATTCAAACTCTAAATGAATATTCAAAGATAATATTCACCTCATATTTCTCGACTGAGATAATACTCAAATAACATTCTTCGAGAGATTTCCAAGTAATTGATACTTTATGGAAATATAAATAAGGTTTAATAATAACATTCCACAAAATAAATAATAATCTGCCGTTGGAATCCCTCCAGGTTTCCGCGACTATCTATATATCTCAAAATACCGACTCCCGGTCTATATTTAAGAATGAATACCATATGCCTTCGCTAAGGGTTTTACCAAAACAATCCGGCTTATAGCTGATAATTCGTATCTAGTCTATAAGCCAATATCAATTCAGGGAACAAGTATCATAATATAATTTGACAATAGGCATGCATGCTATGGCATATGTATCAGAAACAACAGATATACATATTATCACAACAACAGTTCCAAGGTATTGGAAACTTGCCTGGTAATCGAGTACGAGTAAGGGTAGTGGTAGTGTGTCCCGGGTCAGCTCGGCGGTCTATAAATAGTCAGAATATTCGAGATTAATCATTTAACACTTTTTAAAAGGCTAAGTATCAACTTAAGTCGAAACATGTTTTCGAATTATCTCGTTATACACCTTTTAGTGTAACTCTTTTTATTACCGATACGATCCGACATTTGTTCGTCATTAAGACATGTCATCATACTCACACTTAGTATATACTTAAGTCGTATAAGTTCTAAAGTCGGTCGATTACGAACCAAGATTATACCTTGAGTTTTATCGCTCGTTTTCTAAGTTATAACCAAGGTTATACTTTTAAGGGGTTCGTTCGCGTTTAACCTTAATTCAAATATTTTTATAAAATCGAAAAATGATCCGTTTCACATGAGGTTTTCTCTCACACCTTCCTTTTTACCTCTAGTATTTAATTACCATGATTCGCCACTGATTTACGTATTTTATGAGGGTTCAATTTCAGTTACGAATTCTCGTTTATGGTTTCGAACTACTTTTAGTAATTCGGCCGTAAATCCTAAACCGTAAGTCCATTTCACACGATCTTTATATCAAAACGAAGCTTGGAACATTATCTATCTTATCATGGCAAAATACGAAACTGGACAGTGAGTTCAAGCTACTGTGATGCATGGTTTTTAATGATTAACGAAAATTCAGCATTACGACGGCTATGTTTACGCGATTTCCAAAGTTTTCACATCATCGTGAATCAATCAAGCACTACACCCCATCAATTCTAACACATGATAACATCATGACTAGTCTAACAACATCTCATCTCATGGATCATAATCCAAACAACAACCATAATCAACTAATAACATAGATCTAAGCATAACATAGCAAACTAACACTAAATTACCCATAAAACTCATAAAACTCAAAATGATACTAAGGGTTTTTGAGCTTGTTACCTTCCTTAGAGAGTGATGTATCCTTACTAAGCCTTGGTCTATCCTTAAGAGTGCTTAGGCTTGCTAGATCAACCATGAAAAACAAGAAAATTTAAAGTTAGTTCATAAGAAACACTATTCACCCTCATCTTTCTTGATTTCTTTGAAAATGGAAACCATGGAATTTGGACTTGAAATTTCTAGGAGATTAGATTTATGAAATATAGGACTCACCATTAAAATTACAAGATCAAATGATGGTTGGAAGTGGGATTTCTCCCTTGGAATTAAGCAAAAGTCGAATGGTGCTTTGCTTGGGAGAGAGTTTAGTGTTTCTTTACTTTCTTTTGTCAATAATGCATAAAGTGAGATGAGATGGAATAATATCTCATCTTGTCTTGCTTTATTAAAGTGAAAATGAAATGGATGGTGAGATTGGAAGACATATGTTGCACTTGGATTCAATCTTGCTAACTAGTAGTTAGTTTGGCTAAGCACTAGTTCCATTCCTAAGTGTGTTGGTTACTAGATATTTTCTAATACCACATGCATGTGTCTTGATCTCTGCTTGCTCTTTTGTTCGGTTATTGCTCATTTCATTGATCGTTCGGAGGAATAACTCATTCGTTTCTAGTTAGGGTTTTACCGGAAACCGTCTTAATATTTATACTATCATCCTCCATTCTCTTTAATAATTCTTGAACCTATTTTCCTTAAATCCCTTCAATAATTCCTTAAGTCTTTCAGTGTCCAGGGAAATCTCGGGGAAAATAAAAGTTCTATTTTTCAGAATCTGACAGCTTTTACATACACTCTTTTTCCCCCTAGATCACTAATACGAACTCAGAATTTCGTTCCGGGTACTTCTATATAGCGTCGTCTAATAATATTCCTAAATCCACCAAAATAACTATTCACCACTTATTTTTTACTTATTCTTTTAGGGTTATATAGATGTCCTGGTTCTCTTTCGATCGTTCCTTAACCCTTTTACGGAACCACTGGACTGATAACAGATATCGATTTGGATGACATAAGAATAACCTTCCCCCTTGGAATTATCAAATCTTAATTTCCTAGGAGATAGGTAATTCTTATATAAATTGTCAACCCATACCATTCTTCATGACATATAAGTATTGAATCCAAATCCATTCAATTCATTCATTAGAGCTGGTGACCTTGTTGTCGGAATCATTGTTCCTCATTTTAACAATACTTAATAAAAAATTTAATTCTACCAAAAATTTGGGTTCTTACAGTCTCCCCTCTTTAAAAGGATTCCGTCCCAGAATCAGGTAGAAAACCAGAGTCATTTGTCTATCGTTTCACCTTTCAGCTTCCCGGTCAATTCTTAGTCGTTCTACCCTTTCTCAGCACATCTACTGGTGCTACAATACGTATTTTATCCTTTTTCCATCAACTTTGCTACTTTTCGTACAACACATTATCCGGGTTATGCTCTTACTCAGTCCTATACTATTATCCTTATTGATATCCGCAGTGGTTTTGGTATCACTATCAAATGTTTAAACCACTGCGGATAACAATAAGGATAATAGTATAGGACTGAGTAAGAGCATAACCCGGATAATGTGTTGTACGAAAAGTAGCAAAGTTGATGGAAAAAGGATAAAGTACATATTGTAGCACCAGTAGATGGGTTGAGAAAGGGTAGAACGACTAAGAATTGACCGAGAAGCTGAAAGGTGAAACGATAGACAAATGACTCTGGTTTTCTACCTGATTCCGGGACAGAATCCTTTTAAGGAGGGGAGACTGTAAGAACCCAAATTTTCGGTAGAATTAAAACTTTTATTAAGTATTGATAAAATGAGGAACCATGATTTCGACAACAAGGTCACCAGCTCTAATGAATGAATTGAATGGATTTGGATTCAATACTTATATGTCATGAAGAATGCTATGGGTTGACAATTTAGATAAGAATTACCTATCTCCTTGGAAATTAAGATTTGATAATTCCAAGGGGGAAGGTTATTCTTATGTCATCCAAATCGATATCTGTTATCAGTCCAGTGGTTCCGTAAAAGGGTTAAGAAACGATCGAAAGAGACCAGGACATCTGTATAACCCTAAAAGAATAAGTAAAGAATAAGTGGTGAATAGTGATTTTGGTGGATTTAGGAATATTATTAGACGACGCTATATAGAAGTACCCGGAACGAAATTCTGAGTTCGTATTAGTGATCCAAGGGAAAAAGAGTGTATGTAAAACCTGTCGGATTCTGTAAAATAGCACTTTTATTTTCCCCGAGATTTTCCTGGACACTGAAAGACTTAAGGAATTATTGAAGGGATTTATGGAAAATAGGTGCAAAAATTATTAAAGAGAATGGAGGATGATAGTATAAATATTAAGAATGTTTCCGGCAAAACCCTAACTAGAAACGAATGAGTTATTCCTCCGAACGATCAATGAAATGAGCAATAACCGGACAAAAGAGCAAGCAGAGATCAAGACACATGCATGTGGTATTAGAAAATATCTAGTAACCAACATACTTAGGAATGGAACTAGTGCTTAGCCAAACTAACTACTAGTTAGCAAGATTGAATCCAAGTGCAACATATGTCTTCCAATCTCACCATCCATTTCATTTCCACTTTAATAAAGCAATACAAGATGAGATATTATTCCATCTCATCTCACTTTATGGATTATTGACAAAAGAAAGCAAAGAAACACCAAACTCTCTCCCAAGCAAAGCACCATTCGATTTTTGCTTAATTCCAAGGGAGAAATCCCACTTCCAACCATCATTTGATCTTGTAATTTTTATGGTGAGTCCTATATTTCATAAAACTAATCTCCTAGAAATTTCAAGTCCAAATTCCATGGTTTCCATTTTCAAAGAAATCAAGAAAGATGAGGGTGAATAGTGTTTCTTATGAACTAACTATGAATTTTCTTGTTTTTCATGGTTGATCTAGCAAGCCTAAGCACTCTTAAGGATAGATCAAGGCTTATTAAGGATACATCACTCTCTAAGGAAGGTAACAAGCTCAAAAACCCTTAGTATCATTTTGAGTTTTCTGGGTAATTTAGTGTTAGTATGCTATGTTATGCTTAGATCTATGTTATTAGTTGATTATGGTTGTTGTTTGGATTATGATCCATGAGATGGTTGAGATGAGATATTGTTAGACTAGTCATGATTTTATCATGTGTTAAAATTGATGGGGTGTAGTGCTTGATTGATTCACGGTGATGTGAAAACTTTGGAAATCGCGTAAACATAGCCATCGTAATGCCGAATTTTCGTTAATCATTAAACACCGTGCATCACAGTAGGTTGAAATCACTGTCCAGTTTCGTATTTTGCAATGATAAGATAAATAATGTTCCAAGCTTCGTTTTGATATAAAGATCGTGAGAAATAGACTTACGGTTTAGGATTTACGGCAGAATTACTAAAAGTAGTTCGAAACCATAAACGAGAATTCGTAACTGAAAGTGAACCCTCATAAAATTAGTACATCAGTGGCGAATCATGGTAATTAAATACTAGAGGTAAATAGGAAGGTGTGAGAGAATACCTCATATGAAACGGATCGTTTTTCGATTTTATAAAAATATTTGAATCAAGGTTAAATGCGAACGAACCCCTTAAAAGTATAACCTTGGTTATAACTTAGAAAACGAGCGATAAAACTCGAGGTATAATCTTGGTTCGTAATCGACCGACTTTAGAACTTATACGACTTAAGTATATACTAAGTGTGAGTATGATGATATGTCTTAATGATGAACAAATGTCGGATCGTATCGGTAATAAAAAGAGTTACACTAAAAGGTGTATAACGAGATAATTCGAAAACATGTTTCGACTTAAGTTGATACTTAGCCTTTTAAAAAGTGTTAAGTGATTAATCTCGAATATTCTGACTATTTATAGATCGCCGAGCTGACCCAGGAAACACTACCACTACCCCTACTTGTACTCGATTACCAGGAAAGTTTCCAATACCTTCGAACTGTTGTTGTGATAATATGTATATCTGTTGTTTCTGATACATATGCCATAGCATGCATGCCTATTGTCAAATTATATTATGATACTTGTTCCCTGAATTGATATTGGCTTATAGACTAGATACGAATTATCAGCTATAAGCCGGATTGTTTTGGTAAGACCCTTAGCGAAGGGCATATGATATTCATTCTTAAATATAGACCGGGAGTCGGTATTTTGAGATATATAGGTAGTCGCGGAAACCTGGAGGGATTCCAACGGCAGATTATTATTTATTTTGAGGAATGTTATTATTAAACCTTATTTATATTTCCATAAAGTATCAATTATTTGGAAATCTCTCGAAGAATGTTATTTGAGTATTATCTCAGTCGAGAAATATGAGGTGAATATTATCTTTGAATATTCATTTAGAGTTTGAATATTTAATGAATAATTTCTCTTTTATTCATTAGAATATTATTTATTAAATGAATATTACTTTCGAATATTCATTTAAGGTTTTATGTACTTGATGAATATTATTTTAAAATATTCATTGGAAGTTCTATTTACTTAAGGAATATTATTTCGAATATTCCTTTAAAGTTTTGATTACTAAATGAATATTATTTGGATATTTATTTAGAAGATTATTTACTAAATGGATATTATTTTCAAATATTCATTTAAGGTTTGACTTATTTATTGAATATTATTATAAATATTTATTGGAGTTTAATTATTTAATGAATATTATTTTGAATATTCATTTAAGGAAGGATTTATTTAGTAAATAATTCTATATATTCATTCGAGGATTACTTACGAGCAATATTATGATTTAATAATATTCCGTAATTATTATTGATTTAATAAATATTCTCGGAATATTTATTTAGTTCTTTTAAATTCTTTTTAAAATGATTTATATTATTTGAAAATTATCTTTCACCTTCAGATATTATGTAAAATATTTCGGAGTTTTTTACGACTATTTTATCAAGGAAAGGTTCCCAACTCTTCATTTTTCATTTAAATCTATCTTAAAAGGATTTAAATGCTCGCTCAAACTTCCATATTATAGGGAAACCTTACCTAAGAACTGTTATTTATCTTGTTGACTTCCCGGTCATAAATCTTTTAAAACTATTCTTTTCACTCGCAACTTGGTTACTGTTTATCAATTGAATCTTTGAGTAACCTTCTCATCATTCGAGGGGTAAGATTATTGGAACAAGATGGTATCCTCTAAAAAGCAGCAGCTTGGGAGATATGATGTTGAATTTTCCTTTCCAACTAGATACGACTACTGTGTGGAGTATTATCAACAAGTATTATACTTGGGGAAAGGGGGACGAACTGTACGTTCAGAGCCAGGAACTTCTTTTCGAACTTGGAGTCGTGTAAGAGGCCGAGTAGCGCCGGTCCATCCCATTGGCCCAACCGTTGGCCGGGGAGACCTAACAGGGCGGTAGACAAGTAAATCCATCAGCTCTTCCTTCTACCGGTAATAAATCTAAATTGAGCTGTACAATCTGCGACTGATCATCATAAGGATTGGAACAGCGGGCGTGGTGAATACTCCAGCATTAGTTCATCATTCAAATTCATTTATTTTCTGCAACATTATTATTGTTGGCAGTATCGGTAAAGTGTTCATAATTGGAATTGTAATGTTTTTCCTGCAAGTTCCTCTTTTATGATAAATGATAATATCTTTCTTAATTTTGACATAGCGGATATTCCCACCTATATATACATTTTGAGTTACCCTGTAACTTTATTGTTTATGTTATACTGGCATCATTTCCGTAAATGCATGGCATATGGTTTGAAAGATACTTTTGAACGGTTATATATTATCGTTCAGTTATACATTATTGTTGGTGGGCTATTGCTCACCCTTCCGTTATTATTATATCACAACAACAGCTAGACCAGATGACTCACACAGGCGCACTCGACGGTGACGAGGACGAGGGCTATTGGTAGGATAGATTCATTCTTTCAGTACCAAGTATATGGGCTAGTACGACTTATGTAAATGGATGGCAAAGAGTATGTATTTATATTGAAATTCTTTTGGGTTGTAAGAACTCAAAATGTGATTAATAAAATTTGATTGTTACTTTGATTTCATCTCTGGGACTATAACGGGTGTGTTGTATATTGTTGTGTTGGGTCATAAAGATGTAATTTATTTTATGTTGAAGTAAGTTCATGTATTGTGGACAGAAATGGAGACCGTAACGACCGGATCCCGGACCCCGGATCTGGGGGTGTTACAAGTTATAATTGAAAATATGGTATCATCTAATTTACATTTGGATGTTTGCTATAATTGAATGCTTGGAGGATTACTCAACTAAGGGGGAGAGATATATTGAAGAAGATATACTCAAAGATTACCTTAGTAAGAGAACCTCAACTAAGAGGGAGAAGATTAACCTCAACTAAGAGGGAGAGATATTCAAGAAAAAGCTTACCTTAGTAAGGGGGAGATTTTCTATCTAAGGGGAAGAGATATGAAAAAGGATATACCTTAGAAAGGGGGAGTATTCACCTTGTCAGGGGGGATAGAAATATTCGCCTTGTCAGGGGAGATGAAAAGTATTCACCGTTATAAGGAGGAGACATATCACCTTAGGTAGGGAGACATAAGGAAGGAGAGAAGTATGAAACGACAAAAAAGAATTATTCAGTATGTGGTTGACAAGTCATATTCTTTACCACTGAAGAATTCCCAAGTATCTGCTGATAATGTTTAGTGTTAGATGTAAAGGGTTATCAGGCAGATATGTCAAGAAATGAAGATGAGTTACTTAATGAAGATCAGTTCTGTGTCAGAGGAATAATCATCTATCATTTCATCTACTGAGATTCTGGAAATGTTATATCTAAACCAGAATTTTTTTTTAATGTATTATTTACTATAGTTCTTTAATGCTTTATCTTCTTCTTGTTTTTAGTTGAGTTATCCTCTAGGAATTTGTATGTTACTGTATAACAAACAAATAGGGGAGATTGAAAGTAATATGTTTACCCTATTTGTAAACATCGAGGATTCAACTCAACTTAAACAAGAATGTAATAGTAAATAGAATATCTACTGTCACAGGGATCTCAAAAGTTCAACTGTCAAGAGAAAGAAGACAAAGTCAATCTACCATTTTGAATTATACTACACTTGAAGAAGTTCATTCAGTTGATCAAGCGTCAGTGGAGTAATCAAGACAGTGGGTTCTATTTATAGTGACAAGAGGTTCCTACAGTGGCAGAATACAGATTAGAAAGGTTTGAATAAAGAGTGAAGAAATGGATGACAGGAACCACAGCTTTAAAGTCAATATATGAAAAACAGTCATTGCAGTTAGTCACTCATGAACCAGACCGTGCATCGAGTGTCAATAATAAACAGTGGTTGTTCGTCATTAACTTCAGTGGTTCAAGCTATCATGACTGGTATGAGAGAAAATCATTGTGCAAGCAACAGAAGTGCTTAACTAATTAACCACAATGATTTTACTATCAAGTGGACTGGCTACGAGGAAAAAGAATTATCATAAAGAAATTCTAAGTGATATATTCTTAATGCTGAAACCCCAGTTAGAATTGTTGTATTTTTTTCTAAGCAAAAGGAGTCCGGTTTCAGATCCTCAAGAGACCGTAGCTTACACCTGGACGGGTTATGAGAAAATAGAATTATCACAATAGAATGGAAAGTGATATATTCTTAAAACTGGAATCCCGGTTGGAATTGATATAT
This sequence comes from Saposhnikovia divaricata, assembly GCA_036435485.1. Classification (NCBI taxonomy): domain Eukaryota; kingdom Viridiplantae; phylum Streptophyta; class Magnoliopsida; order Apiales; family Apiaceae; genus Saposhnikovia; species Saposhnikovia divaricata. The sequence goes on along the minus strand of CM071596.1, from coordinate 159,964,993 downwards.
TTTTTGTTAAGTAAAAGGAGTCCGGTTCCAGACCCTCAGATAACCGCAGATTAGAGCTTAAGGATTTATTTATATTAATAAATATTTTATTTAATTAAAAAAAAAATATTTATAAATATCTAATAATATTAGATATTTATTTTTATAATTTTTGAATTAAATTAATTATTTATTAATTAAAGATTAGAAGTTGTGCGGATTAAAAGCATTTCTACGGAGACTGTCTAAATAAAAAAAAAAGTCTGACAGGTGGCGCATGTGATGTTAAAGGAATTTAGAAGAATTGGCCAGGTTTATAAACTTAATTCAATAGTCTGGCCAAGTTCTTTTAATTCTTTATATTAATTCGATAGTCTGTATAAGCCTTGGATAGTCTATAAAAGATAGTCCTGTAGTTCAAGAGTTAGTACTACAAGTCTATGGATAGTCTGTATAGAGATAGTCTGTAAACAGTTAGTCTATAAAGGATAGTCTGTATAGAGATGAACTATTGTATGACTATCAGTCTTATAGTCATACCGATTGTCATACTGTTTAGTTGATAGTCTGTAAACTCATAGTCATACCAATTGTCCTGCAGTGCAAAGTGATAGTCTGTATAAGTGTTAAAAAAAGCATCAAAAAATATTTTCTTTCTTGTATTATAAATAGAAAGAAGACAGGAGAAAGAGACAACACACGAACAGACGCACAACTTCACTACCTCTCCAAAAACAAGACAGACCCGGGAGAGAAAAGAGAGACCAAAAGAAAATGGTTCTGAGCTTCTAATTTAATTCTTGTAAATTATTTCTAGCTTGTATCGTTAAATCTAAACCACTAGAAATAATTTATATGTACTATTGGAACTATCTAGCGGATTAAGTTCCCTAGAACTTATCTCTCGAATTGCTTTTAGCATTCGATCTTTTTATTACAAATATAGAAAAGTTCATGTCGAATTTCCTATAGAATTTGTAATAATTAGTTTGGTCATCAAACCTTGTAATTTGTACCCGTGTATTTAGACACACCCCATCAAGTTTAATATAATTTTATATTCAACTTGAAATATTGGTATTCGTTTTATTCCGCATCGAATTGTTTAAAAATTAATATACACACAAAGAACAATTTCGATAAAATGGTATAGTTTGTATTCAACCCCCCTTCTACAAACTATTTTAGACCTAACAAATCTGTCATCTCCTAAAGTAGTAAGGCAACTTGAGTTCTCTTCACCCACTAGAATTGAGTCAAAAGAATTAGAAGTTCAACCCGTAGTCATGGCTGTTTCACTCAAAGACCGTTGTTACCCCGCTCGTATTGCTCAACCCTCATGCATAGTCCTACGCGCAGTAACCACGAATAATTTTGAAATCAAACATCACTACATTAGCATGTTACCTAGGTTTGCTGGGGTAGAGGGAGAGGATCCATATCTTTTCAATCGAGAGTTTGAGGAAGTGTGTGCATTGCAAAAACTTCAACAACTAAGTGAGGATTTTATTAGGCTCAGACTTATTAACTTTGCTTTAAAAGAAGATGCTAAACAGTGGTTGTATAGTCTACCCGTTAATTCTATTTCCACATGGGAGGGACTTGTTGCTATCTTTCTTAAAAAATATTTTCCAAACCATAAGGCAAACAGACTTAGGAATGAAATCAACCAATTTTAACAAAATCGGAATGAGTCCTTTTGGAAATATTTTGATAGATTTAAAAAGCTATTGTCTAAGTGTCCTCAACATGGTATAGAAAAATGGAGACTTTGTAAAATTCTTTATGAAGCCTTAGATAGCCAAACCACTGCTTTGTTAGAGTCTATGTGCAATGGTAAGTTTATGGATAAAGATGAAGATGATGCTTGGCAATTTTTTTAGGAGTTTGCTGAAAGAACAATGTTGTGGGATACAACTAGGGAACCTAATCAGGAAGCTAAAAATTCTAACTCATCTAAGGGCTTACACGCAATTGGTAATTCTATTGCAACTGAAGCTAAGTTAGCTACACTCACTAGACGTCTAGAAGCCTTAGAAACCAACAATGTTTCATCTCAAATGTCTCTCTGTGCAAATTGTAGTTTTCCTAATCATGTGATAGAGAATTGCCCTGAAATTGAACAAGTCAATGCCATGTTTCAACCTAGAGTTAGGAATGATCCTTATGCACCCACATACAATCCTGGTTGGAAGAGTCATCCCAATTTCTCATGGAATCAAGGTCAGTACAATCAGTACAATCAAAATCCTCAACCTGCTTTTCAAAAGCCCAATCCTGGTCCATACCCAACTCAAAATCCTAATTCATACCCACCTCAAAATCTTGGTCATTATCCAAACTCAGTCCCAATGAATCCTCCTGGTTTTGCTGAATCTGATAAGAGATTCAATTAATTAGAGAAGGTATTGAGGCGTTATTGAAATCTCAAGCTAATTTAACTCAATCTCAACAATCTTTCATGCAAGTTATAACCCAAGATAGGCAGATACTAAATTCCAACACTTAAGCCATATCTAAGCTGGAGGTCCAAGTTAGTCAATTGGTAAACACAATTAGTGAGAGAGAGAAAAATTGATTTCCTAGTCAACCTGAGACTAATCCTAAATTTCATCAAAATCAAGTGTCTCATGAAAATGTGAAATCTATTATCTCTCTAAGATCTGGTAATCAATTCAATAATCATGCTGGTGTCAATACTCAAGAAGAAGATAAGCTAACATCTGAACCAAATCCTTTGCTCATGAATCGTAGTCTTAAACAATCTTCAAATCCCGAGAGTTCTGAAGTAGATAAAGCTGATGAGTCACATCATCCGATGAACCACCTTCGAAACCCCACTCTGATGTGTCTAATGAAAAAGTCTTTAAACCGAAAGCCCCGTTTCCTCAAAGACTCACTTCAAACAAACAATCTGCTCAATTAGATAAGATTCAAGTCAAGATTAACATTCCTCTTTTAGATGTGATTCAACAAGTTCCTCTTATGCTAAGTGTCTAAAAGATTTATGTACTCATAAAAGAACCACTCATGTTCCTAAGAAAGTTTTTCTAACATCTCATGTTAGTTCTATTTTGTCAAATCAAATCCCTGTGAAGTATAAGGATCCCGATTGTCCTACCATCTCTTGTGTCATAGGTGATACTTTCATTGATAAAGCTTTACTCGATCTAGGAGCTAGTGTGAACCTTCTTCCATTATCTGTTTATCAAGCCTTGGGTTTAGGTGAACTTAAGAAGACTAGTGTCACTCTTCAGTTAGCTGATCGTTCTGTTAAAACTCCAACAGGTATAGTGGAAGATGTGTTGATTAAGGTTGGTGATTTTGTATTCCCCGTTGATTTTGTTGTCTTAAAAACCGAACCAGTCAAATTCCTATCATTTTAGGAAGGCCTTTTCTTGCTACCTCTAATGCTTTGATTAACTATAGGAATGGTTCGATGAAACTCACTTTTGAAAACATGACGATAGATCTCAATGTCTTTAATGTAGGAAGTCAACATAATGAGCTTTTTGAATAACCTATAGGAGTTAATTTGATAGATGAGGTTGTTTTGTGGTTGAATCTTCAGGATAGTGCAATTGAGTCTTTTCTTGAGGAAGATGTTTTGTTAGAGTATGAGAGTAATAAAGAACTTCATGAGCTTTATAGTAATTTTACTTGTGATGAGATGTTAGATTAATTGAATGCCATTTGTTTAAAGCATGAAACCCAACTTGAGGATAGTTCTTTTTATCCTAAGTCAGTTATTAAGACTTCTATAAGTGAGCCACCCACATTCGTTCATAATTCATCTTTTTCCACTCTTGATCAGTCTTTGGTAGTTGATAATGAAACTCATCATATTCTTTCTAGTAACTTAGTTCATAACCAAGAATTTCAAGTGATTAATTTGCTTAAAAAACATAAAGATTCGTCTAATTGGTCTATGAATGATGTTAGTGGTATGAGTTTTATTTTGGTGTGTGATCATACTTCTCTAGTGGACAATGTTATTTTTGTGGGTGTGTTTCACATGTTTGATGATTGTGTTACATGTGTTGTTTTTCCTCGATCTGGTATTGGTTAATATTATTTGTTTTGTAATGTGTCTCCCATAGCCAAGTTTAGGTATGGGGGAGTTTGTGTATGTGTGTGTGTGTGTTTTGTGTCTGTGTGTGTATGTTCTAGGTAATAATATCTCCTCTGCCATGCTCTTATCAGGTATTCTCATCCTTTTACTTTGTAATTTTTTCTTTCATTTGCATACATTAAGGACAATGCATGATTTAGGTATGGGGGAGGGATTTAGTAGTATTATTAAAAAAAACCCAAAAAAATTGAAAAAAAAAATCAAAAAATAATTCCAGCCTTGTGAATTGATTACTTGTTAAAAGTTGGCTTGATGCACCCTTACATGCTATAGTACTCTTGTGTTTCTGATGCTTTTGATTGAGAAGTGATATGCTAAGTTCTTGTGCACACACATACACTAACGAGTTGAAACTAGTAGACTTATTGAATGTTGTAAGTAATTAAAAGGACATGAATATGTGCAAAATGATTTGGTTTGCATGCTTTGAGTACAAGTAGGTGCATTAAAGAGATTTTTGCTTGGGATTGATTATGTTTTACCACCAAGTGAGATTTTGAGCCTATATGCATATCTTTTGCATTTTATATTCGTTTTCTTGAGTGTCCACATATTGTTTGCATTGCTAGCACTTGTTTGAGACCTTTCTTAAAATGCATGGCATTATTTGATGATAAGATGATAAAGGCATTTAGGAAAAACCAATTATTATCCAAATTACCACACCCTTTATATATAAACAATTAGTTACCCCTTTGAGCTTTATCCTATTTTTTCGGTGACACACCACATTACTTGCCTAGACCTTTTTCTTGTGTAGCCTTACGTATACTTGATCCCAATTTGTCAAAGGCTAGTAGGAAGTTGAGGGAGTAATAAGGTGTGTGAGATGGGGTTTACTTTTGTTCATTACATTTTGGGAAATATTGGGTTTTGTTGCTTACTTGTCGGTCGTTGATAAGTGCATATTTTTGCATATTTTTATTACCTATTTGCTACTTGAACTCGTATTTTAATAAACTAATTTTGTTGCATTTCAGGAAATTCGAGAAAAATGTAGAAATGGCAAAATAAAGAAATAAAGTGCAAAGAAGGGAAAAAGAGTAAGAGAAATGACTAAAGTGAAAAAAGGAAAAAGAGTAAGAGAAATGACTAAAGTGAATAAAGTGAATAAAGTGCTAGGATTTTGGAGCAATTAGGGAAATTGCAAACACACCCCCAAAACCCTAATTTTTACCGATAAATACCCCCCCACTTCATTTGTAAACATCCTACACATCATACACCAAAAACCTACATCTTAGTTTTTCTTTCCTTACCCTAAATTTTGTAGCCTCCACATTTTGTAGCTTTAATTTTGTAATTGTTCCTTGTAAACATTTCTCTCATTTTAATATAAGCTTCATTTTCGTTATTTTCGTAAATCCGATTATTGAACAAAGTAGCGAAAGCTAACCACTTGGGGTTGAAATTAACGATCTTTAAATTCTTGTTCTTAATTTTAATTGTAGTTGTGCCCCTTTAAATTTCCATTTTATTGTGGGTTTTATATTATGTTAATTGTAGATTTAATATTTTTATGCTTTAAATATTAGTGTAATTTAAATAAAAAAAATCATAAAAATATTAGCTTTTAATTTTCAGTACGTAATTTAACTGCTTTTATTGTGTTAATTCGAAGCTTAATACCCAGTCCCCTGTTCTTCTCTTTCTCGTATGTAAACCCAAAATTTCCCCTGTTTTTGTTCAAACACCCAGCTCTTATTTTTCTTAACTTCGACTTCTTCAAAACCATAAACAAAGTCTTCTCCTTCCTTTCCTCTATTCATTTTCTGTATACAAATAAAACAAGTCCTCTCCCCTCTCTCTCTAATCCCTTTCCCACAAAATCACACGTAAAACTCTCCCAGCCCTTTTACCATTCCATCGAAAGAACCAACCGGCCATTCCCTTCCCTTCTTTTTCTTTTCCGCCCAAACAACACATATTTCTACTTTGTTTTACCGTTGATTTAGTCCGAATGTTGCATTTTTTTTAACCGAATTGACCCAGTTGTGCTATAATAATAATATCAATGCAGTTTTTGTTTGTTCCTGTTGTTGCTGCGTTTGAATCTCTGTTTTATTTCGGTTAATTGCCGAGATGACTCGTGAGTATTGTTTGAAATGTTTTCTGGGTTTATTGATTTCGCTGTTTGTTAATCGTGTGGCGATGTTGTGTTCACTGGGTATGCTGCGAGTTGGTTTTCTGGGTTTCGTAGTTTTACTGAGTTCGCGATTGATCTTGTCTTACCGAGTTTAAATTAGTGTTTAGATTGTAATTGCTGTGAGTTTTGGTCGAAGTTTGCGAGTGTCGAGTCTTCTGTGTTTCCGAGTTGCTGCAATTGTGAAATTTCGAGCTTCTTTTTGTTGTGAGATTGATGGGTTTAATGGTTGTTTTTCGGTTTTTTTGTTCGAGTTCATTGTCGAGTTTGCAGTGTATAATTGTGTCGAGTTCTTGTTTATGTCATTGTTTGTTTTGCGAGTTTAGAGAGTCGTTCGCTGAGTTCTTATTTGTTCACTGAGTTTCTGAGTATAAATTGTTGTTTCGATTTCTTCCATGTTTTTGTAGCTGAATTTCTATTGTTTGCTGCGAGTTTTGTATGCGTTTTTTTGTAAATTTCTGGTGTTGTTGGTTGAATCGTTCTCCACAACTGCGTTTTGTTTCGTGAGACTGTTTAAGTTCAAGTTCATAACTCTTTTCGGCTTTGTGGAGTTTTTGTGAAATAGGAGTAAATTGTGTTGGCTTTGGTTTACAATATTTGTATTCATTCTGATCCTATTTTATTCTAAGTGTTTAGCTGAGTTGTAGGTTCCGGTTCATCTGTTAATCAAGTTGCTTTCTTTCAAGTGCTATGTGGAGTTGAATTTTCATTTCTGATTATAATGAGTTCACAGGGTCCTGTTTTGAGTTATTGTTCGAATTAATCTTGCTAATTTTGAAGTTTTGACTGCTGCGTTTGTTCGTTGTTGTCCATGTCTTGCTTTTGGGACTCGAAGGTTATGTGCCTGTGAATTCTGAATAATGTAGAGAATTGTTGTTTGGATTTTTAATGAATTAGAGAGGGTTAAATACACGGAAACAGCCTCCCCGCTCAAATAGTGGGGGTATGGTCTGCGTACATCCTACCCTCCCCAGACCCTGCTCTGAGCGGGATATACTGGGTATGTTTGGTTTGGTTTGGTTTTAGAGAGGGTTAAATAACAAATCCATCATGTCCAATTTGTTTTTTTTAATTTTCTGTAAATAACTTTTAATCAATAAAAAAAATGTTTGAGAATAAAATTTAGTTTTAATTTAGTTTAATTTTAGAAAAATTTAGAATTTTTAGAATTAAAAATAAAATAGTATAAAATTGAACTTTTTCAAAACCCAATTTTAATTCGATTTTAAAATTTTTTAGAATGATTTATTTTTCTTCACTTTTAATTAAATTAATTTAGAAATAGAAAAATTATTAAATTTTCTTTTGAAAATAGTTTAAATTTTCTTATAGGAAATAAATCCAAATTCTCAAATTCACAATTGTTCTAATTTGATTAAATTAAAAGTTAAGGATCGCGAAATAAATATTATTCCCTGTGGATCGAATCATAAATACTAAAACGAGATCATGCGCTTGCGATTTTAATTGTCATATTTTTAGCACATCAAGTTTTTGGCGCCGCTGCCGGGGAACAAATATTTTTCACGCCTTAATTGTTAATTCTTCAGATTAGTTTTACTTGTCTCATTTTTATCTCGTTTTGTTTTTAGGAAAGTTGAAATTTCGGGAATCACCGTGGAGGAAAATTGGAATTTTTGGAAGCGTGCTTCGGTAACCCGTATTTCACTCTTTTTTGCCTTTTTATTTTTAGAAAATCACAAAAAAATAAAAAATCAAAAAATTCACAAAAAATTGAAAATTTAAAATCCAAAAAAATTAGCTAGTAAATACATAATTGTTGCATCATGCATTTAATCACTTAGGGCACATCATCTAGATTTTTATTTTCTTGTTTTCAATTTTTCGTACCTTATAAATTTTGGTGATTGATGGAGGACCCAAAGGTACGTTAAATTTCTTCTTTATTTTAGTTAAAACACGTAGTGTAGAGCATCCATAATTGTTTATAGCCTTTTTATATCTCGTTGTGTGTTGCATCATTTTAATAAATTCTAAGGGCAAAACCACATCACAAGATAAGGGGAGGGATTTCATCACTCTTTCCTTGGTCCAAAAACAATTTAATTCATCATTTTCCATACCAAGCCTTTAATAAAATTAATTAGACGTTGGCCCCTTGGAATTTCGCGCTCAATTAGGAAGGTACCTAAGAAATGAAGTAATCATTAATTATTCCGACTCTTTGGTGTCTAGGCAAGCGAAAGCTTACCTGGCCAATTAGGATTTGGTGTCTAGGCCAGTGTTTAGCCTCTTGGCAATGCTTGCACTTACCTGGCCAAATCGGTCCGAATAAATTTTGATTTACCGAGTTTTTGGTGGTCCTTAAAGTTAGGAGCAAGGTCTAGTTTATTAAGGAACCCTAGGTATAGAATTTTTCTTTTGATTTTTCACCCTTTCTTTTGTGTGTTTAAATCTTTCTCCGCACTTACTTGCTACGCGTTTCCTTTCGTGGTTTATGCGAACTACTTGGTTTAGGGATAATTCTGCGAGACTAGTGAGATCATTTGCGATTTCTTCCTCGTCTTATTCCGAATCTTTAGAAATTACCGAACCAATAGTAACCATGGCCATGTCTCTTAAGGACCGTTGCTATCCCACCCGTTCTGCTCAACCCTCATGTATCACTCTTCCCCCGGTTAATGGTAATAATTTCGAAATCAAAGGTCATCAAATTAGCATGTTACCTAATTTTCGCGGGAGTGACGGTGAGGATCCTTATCTTTTTCTACATGAATTCGAGGAGGTTTGCGCTTTGCAAAAACTCCAACAACTTTCCGAGGACTCCATACGGCTTAGACTAATCAACTTCGCTCTAAAAGATAATGCTAAAAAATGGTTGTATAGTCTACCTGTCAATTCGATTTCCACGTGGGAAGGTTTCGTAGTCATCTTTCTAAAAAAATTCTTTCCAAGCCATAAGACTACGAAACTCACTAATGAGATTAATCAATTTCGTCAAAAACTCAACGAACCATTTTGGACGTGTTTTGACCGCTTTAAAAATCTTTTATCCCAATATCCTCACCACGGAATCGAAAAAAGGAGGCTCTGTAAGATTGTGTACGAGGCCTTAGATGGTTCAACAACCGCATTGTTGGAATCTATGTGCCAAGGGAAATTCATGGAGAAAGACGAGGACGAGGGATGGGAGTTTTTCGAAGAGTTCGCGGAAAAGACTATGTTATAGGAATCAACTAGGGAGCCCACTCGAGAACCCGAGAAATAAAACGATTCAATAGCTACCATGCATCAAAGAGGGCTACATCAAGTTGGTAACTCTATCGCGACCGAGGCTAAATTAGCCACTCTTACTCGACGTTTAGAAGCCTTAGAAACCAACGGGTCCCCCTCCCAAGTATCCATGTGCTCAAATTTTAACTCAACCAATCAAGGGATACAAAATCCTCAAGATTTTTAACAAGTCAATCCGATGTTCCAATCGGGTCCTCGAAATGATCCTTATGCTCCTACTTATAACCCCGGTTAAAAAAATCACCCGAACTTTTCTTGGAATCAAGGTCAACAATCTCACCCCGCACAATTCCAAAATCAACCTCCTTCGTTCCAAAACATCCAATCTCAACCGTCGGTTTTTCATAAACCTCACGCGAATTCTTTTTCCCCTCAAAATCATGCTCCTTATTCGACTCAAGCTCCTTCCCACCCTCCCGGTTTTTCTGAGTCGGATAAGCGACTTACATCGTTGGAGAAAAGTCTCGATGCGCTTCTCAAATCCACCACTAATTTGGCTCAATTGCAACAAACTTTCATGCAAACCATGACTCAATATAGGCAGATCATAAATGCTAGCACCCAAGCCATATCTAAGTTAGAGGTTCAAGTGAGCCAATTAGCTAATGTCATCCATGAGCGTGAGAAGAATAAGTTTCCAAGTCAGCCCGAGGTCAACCCTAAGTTTCCTATTAATCAAAGACCTCCTGACAATGTGCATGTTGTTATTTCCCTAAGATCCGGAAAGCATGTTGATAATAGAGTAGGAGTCGAGTCCCCCAAAGAGGAAGAAGAAGAATCAAACATTGCACCAACACCTATTCTCGATCCTTCTGATCAAACTCCGATTCCTGTCTCTTCACCTCTTTCTAGTCAGCCGTCTTCTTCGAGTGGAACAACCTCGGAGCCCGTTCCCGAAGAACAAGTCTATAAACCAAAGGCTCCTTACCCACAACGCCTCATCTCTAATAAGCAAACCGCTCAATTAGACAAAATCTTAGAGGTTTTTAAGCAAGTTAAAGTGAACATTCCTCTTTTAGACGCGATTCAACAAATTCCCTCTTATGCGAAATGTCTAAAAGATTTGTGCACTCATAAGCGAACCACCCAAGTCCCTAAGAAAGCCTTTTTGACTTCTCAAGTGAGCTCAATTCTTTATAACCAGATTCCCGTGAAATATAAGGACCCCGGTTGTCCCACAATTTCATGTGTCATAGGTAATTCTTTTGTGGACAAGGCGTTACTCGATTTAGGTGCTAGTGTGAACTTGCTTCCATTTTCTGTCTACCAAACCCTAGGGTTAAGAGAACTGCAAAAGACGAATGTTACCCTTCAATTAGCAGATAGATCAATCAAAATTCCTAAGGGGATCATCGAGGACGTGATAATTAAAGTTGGTGATTTCGTCTTTCCTGTTGACTTTGTGGTACTAGAAACTGAACCGGTTAAGAATCCGACATACCAAATTCCCGTCATTTTAGAGCGTCCTTTTCTAGCCACTTCGAATGCTTTGATTAATTGTAGAAATGGATTAATGAAACTAACGTTTAGGAACATGACCATTGACCTTAATATTTTTCATGTTGGGAAACAACCCGATGATTTTCATGATCAACCTATGGATGCCAATTTAATTGATGAAATAGTTGATCAAAATTTCATGACTTCTAACGAGGCCCTCGACTTTTGTTTAAAACACTTTGACCATGATTGGGATGTTCCCGAATATACAAATGAGGTCAACCAAATGTTAGAATCCACCATTCCTACAAATAATCGAGATGATGAACCATCTCCCTTGTCTCTTCTCGAAACTAGTGAACCCGTTGAGTCAATGCCGCTCGATTTAGAACTAAAACCTCTTCCCGACACTATTAAGTACGCCTTTTTAGGTCCTAACGAGTCTCTTCCCGTTATTATCGCCTCTGATTTGACCGAATTACAAGAGGACGAGCTTGTTAGGGTACTTAGAGAACATAAGGAGGCCATAGGTTGGAGTATCTCTGATATTAAAGGAATTAGTCCGGCCATTGTCCAACATCGAATTCACTTAGTTGATGATGCAAAACCCGTTCGAGATCCTCAACGACGTTTGAACCCCACCATTATGGAAGTCGTTCGAAAAGAAATTCTTAAGTGTCTCAATAATGGGATCATTTATCCCATTTCTGATAGCTCTTGGGTCAGCCCCATTCAAGTAGTTCCTAAGAAATCTGGTATTACCGTTGTCACCAACGAGAATGATGAGCAAGTGCCCACCCGTGTTCAATCCGGGTGGAGGGTGTGCATAGACTATAGGAAACTCAATTCTGCCACTAGAAAAGACCACTTCCTTTTGCCTTTTATCGATCAAATGTTAGAAAAGTTAGCTGGTCATTCGTTCTATTGTTTTCTAGATGGTTATTCTGGGTATTTTCAAATTCCCATTGCTCCCGAAGACCAAGAAAAGACCACTTTCACATGTCCCTTTGGAACTTTTGCCTATCGACGTCTAGCCTTTGGTCTAACCACTGCTCCAGCCACTTTCCAAAGGTGCATGATGAGCATCTTTTCTGACATGGTAGGGGATTTTCTCGAGATCTTTATCGATGACTTTTCCATCTTTGGTTTGTCTTTTCACCAATGCCTAAACAATCTTGAGTTAGTTTTAAAAAGGTGTAAAGAAACCAACCTCGTTCTCAACTGGGATAAATGTCATTTCATGGTTAAGGAAGGGATCATTCTTGGTCATAAAATTTCTGAAAAGGGGATAGAAGTCGATAAAGCCAAAGTTGACCTCATTACAAAACTACCCCCACCCAAATCAGTCAAAGCCATTCGTTCCTTCCTAGGCCATGCAGGTTTTTATAGGCGTTTCATTAAGGATTTTAGCAAGAAGGCTAGACCCTTAACCAATCTTCTCGGGAAAGATGTCAAATTCGATTTCAATAGCGATTGTTTACAATCTTTTGAGCATCTTAAGAAAGAATTGACTTCTGCCCCAATCATTCGATCTCCCGATTGGAATCTCCCCTTCGAGTTGATGTGTGACGCTTCTGATTATACGGTAGGAGCCGTTTTAGGGCAACAAAACGATAAAATGCCCCATGTCATTTACTACGCTAGCAAGACTTTGAATGATTCCCAACTTAACTATTCTACCACCAAAAAAGAACTTCTAGCAGTAGTCTTTGGTCTCGACAAGTTTTGGTCTTATCTTATCGGTTCAAAAATCATTGTCTACACCGATCATGCCGCCCTTCATTATCTATTATCTAAGAAAGACTCTAAAGCCCGATTGATTAGGTGGATTCTCTTGCTTCAAGAGTTTGACCTAAAAATTAGGGATAAGAATGGTTTTGAGAATGTTGTCACCGATCATCTTTCTCGCTTGATAGTGGAGTCCACTATCGACTCTCCTGTAAATGAATCTTTTCCGGACGAGCAACTTCTATCCATCTCTACTCCCCTTGGTTCGCCGATATTGTCAACTATCATGCAACCGGCGACATTCCCTCTCATTGGTCCTCTCAAGATAAATCCAAATTCTTTTCACAAGTCAAACACTTCTTTTGGGATGACCCGTATCTATTTAAATACTGTCCCGACCAAATCATTCGGAGGTGCATCCCAAATCATGAATTCAAGAATATCCTTTCTTTCTGCCATGACCAAGCCTGTGGAGGGCATTTTAGTGCTAAGAAAACAGCTGCTAAAATCCTCCAAAGCGGTTTTTATTGGCCTACTTTGTTCAAGGATGCTGCTGAATACTGTGCTGCGTGTAATAGGTGTCAATACTTAGGAAAGATCACTAGGAGAAACATGATGCCAATGAAACCCATCTTAATCATTGAGATTTTCGATGTTTGGGGTATCGATTTTATGGGCCCCTTTCCTAGTTCCATTGGCAACCTCTACATTCTGTTAGCGGTCGATTACGTGTCTAAATGGGTGGAATCCATTGCTACTAAGTCCAATGATAACAAGGTCGTTATTAAATTCCTCAAAGAGAATATCTTTTCTCGTTTTGGTACTCCTAGGGCTATCATTAGTGACCAAGGCAAGCACTTCAAGAATCGTCAATTTGAGTCTCTTTTGAAAAAGTACTCAATAACTCATAGGCTAGCCACCCCTTACCATCCTCAAACTAGTGGTCAAGTTGAAGTCTCGAATCGTCAAATTAAGCAAATTTTAGAAAAGACTGTCAACTCGAATAGGAAGGATTGGTCAACTAAGTTGATGGATGCCTTGTGGGCCTATCAGACCGCTTTTAAAATCATTTTAGGCATGTCGCCTTATCGGATTGTCTTTGGCAAGGCCTGTCACTTACCCGTGGAGCTTGAACATAGGGCCATGTGGGCCATTCGTGAGTTAAATTTTGACTTACCAATCGCCGATAGTCATAGGAAGTTGCAATTGTCTCAACTCGAAGAGTTGAGAAATGAAGCCTACGAGAACGCTAAAATCTATAAACAAAGAACTAAGCTTTTTCATGATAAATCTATTTTAAGAAAATCTTTTTCTCCCGGTCAAAAAGGTCTTTCGTATAATTCTAGGCTTCATTTATTTCTCGGGAAATTGAGATCTAGGTGGGAAGGTCCTTACAATGTTAGGATTGTTTTTCCTCACGGTGCTGTTGAAATTGAAAATCCTAAAAATGGTGATATGTTTAAAGTTAATGGACAAAAACTCAAACCATTTTTAGAGCTGCCAATTGATCCCGAGGAAGAGGTTATCCACCTCATCGATCCATGATTCCAGTAAGTTTCTCCAGTAGGTAGTGGTTAACTCTCTTTCATCCTTATCAGGTATTTTCTCACCATTCTCCTTTGTCATTTATCTTGCTTTTACATACATTGAGGACAATGCATGATTTAGGTATGGGGGAGTATTTTAGTGTAAATACATAAAATTGAAAAAAATACAAAAAAATTTGAAAAATTCAAAAATAGAGTTATTTTAGCTTAGTTGTCCTTCCCACTCTTTAAATTCTAGAACTAGTTGGTGTTGACTATTTTTCGAAAATTATATGTATAATGCCTTTAGATAATTTGAACGTAGTCAGGTAAGGTTTTCCACATGAAACTTGTGTCGAACAAATTTTTGCTTAAAAGACCAAGACGACACATTTGCACAAGACCTTTGATGGAAAAATTGTATAGGAATGTTATTCGATACCTGAGAGAGAACCCACATGTTAGAACAATGTCGAATCAAACATTTGCGAAATCTTGCTCCTATAGTGTCATATATATATATATATATATATATATATATATATATATATATATATATATATATATATATATATATATATATATAAAAGAGAAGAAAAGAAGAGTCAATAAATGTTTGTAATTGTAAAGTGCTAGTATAATTTTGTAATAATAAATTCTTAGTAGGGAAATCGGCTAGGTTGGGCTCATTGATAACTCGAGTAAGTAAGTCCGAGGGGACTTTGTGCCTAGCAACCTAAGTTCCTTAGTATCTGGGATTGTTGACCTAAAACTCGCTAAATGGGTATCGATGCAAAAGTCTTTTGGGACCTCAACCATTTCACAGTCGGTCTAACTGCTAAGAACGTGAAGTTTGGCTAGATACTTGTTTTGATAGAGATTGGGTCAGTTCAATATTGGTTAAAAGAGAAAATGTTTGTATGCACTTTATCCTTCAAGGGCCTTAAATTCACTACACACCTTGGGATTTTTTGTAAATTTTTAGAGTCTAATCTTGTGGATTGTGGGAACCTATAACTTGGCTATTATTAGAATAATCTTTAAGGCATATATTTTCCTACAAAATTGTTTTGTTGACACCAATGAAAGCTAGAGTAAAAGAGGAAAGTTGGATACTTGCTGATTTATCTCAAAGATTTTATGGGTATATCTTCTGTAAACCCTTAGGAGACAACACTCCTCTTGTAGAGATCGTCTATGAGTTTAACGGGTTGGTAAACCTAAAATTACCCGTGATTCCTACGACAGTGAGTACAGGTTTTTCATTCTGTATTTTTCTTTGTGTTTTACTCAAGGACGAGCAAAAGATAGGTATGGGGGCATTTGATAAGTGCATATTTTTGCATATTTTTATTACCTATTTGCTACTTGAACTCGTATTTTAATAAACTTATTTTGTTGCATTTCAGGAAATTCGAGAAAAATGAAGAAATAGCAAAATAAAGAAATAAAGTGCAAAGAAGGGCAAAAGAGTAAGAAAAATGACTAAAGTGAAAAAAGAAAAAAGAGCTAGGATTTTGGAGCGATTAGGGAAATTGCAAACACACCCCCAAAACCCTAATTTTTACCTATAAATACCCCCCCCTTCATTTGTAAACATCCTACACATCATACACCAAAAACCTACATCTTAGTTTTTCTTTCCTTACCCTAAATTTTGTAGCCTCCACATTTTGTAGCTTTAATTTTGTAATTGTTCCTTGTAAACATTTCTCTCATTTTAATATAAGCTTCATTTTCGTTATTTTCGTAAATCCGATTAGTGGACAAAGTAGCGAAAGCTAACCACTTGGGGTTGAAATTAACGATCTTTAAATTCTTGTTCTTAATTTTAATTGTAGTTGTGCCCCTTTAAATTTCCATTTTATTGTGGGTTTTATATTATGTTAATTGTTAATTGTAGATTTAATATTTTTATGCTTTAAATATTAGTGTAATTTAAATAAAAGAAATCATAAAAATATTAGCTTTTAATTTTCAGTACGTAATTTAACTGCTTTTAGTGTGTTAATTCGAAGCTTAATACCCAGCCCCCTGTTCTTCTCTTTCTCGTATGTAAACCCAACATTTCCCCTGTTTTTGTTCAAACACCCAGCTCTTATTTTTCTTAACTTCGACTTCTTCAAAACCATAAACAAAGTCTTCTCCTTCCTTTCCTCTATTCATTTTCTGTATACAAATAAAACAAGTCCTCTCATCTCTCTCTCTCTCTCTCTCTCTCTCTTTCTCTCTCTCTAATCCCTTTCCCACAAAATCACACGTAAAACTCTCCCTGCCCTTTTACCATTCCATCGAAAGAACCAACCGGCCCTTCCTGTAAGAACCCCGATTTTTGGTAGGAATTAAAACTTTTATTATGGAATGGATATGGATTCAAATACTTATATGTCATGAAGAATACAATTGGTTGACAACATAGATAAGAATAATCTATCTCCTAGGAAGGTAAGATATGGAAATCCCAAATAGCAGAATAATTCTCATGCCATCCAGATCGATATCTGTCATTAGTCCAGTGGCTCCGTAAAAGAGTTAAGGAACGCCCAAAGGAGAACAAGGACATTTTTTTTAATATAAGGAATAATAAGAGAATAAAGAGTGAATAGTGTTTTTAGTGGAAATGAGAATATTATTAGACGACGCTATGTAGAAGTATTCAGAACGGATTTCTAAGTTCGTATTAGTGATCCAGGGGGAAAATAAGTGTATGTAAAAGCTATCGGATTCTGGAAAATAGCACTTTTATTTTTCCCGAGATTTCCCTGGACACTGAAAGACTTAAGGAATTATTTTAGGGATTTAAGTAAAATAGGTTCAAGAATTATTAAAGAGCATGGAGGGTGATAGTATAAATATTAAGAAGGTTTCCGGTAAAACCCTAACTAGAAATCCTTGAGATATTCCTCCGAACGATCAGTCAAATTGAGCAATAACCGGACAAAGAAACAAGCAAAGATCCAAGAGGTATGATGAGCTAGTGGAAGGTGACATAATCACTTTATGCAAGATAAGATCAAAGAAACCAAGCTAGTTACAAAGCTAACTAGTAATCTTAGCAATCAAACCAAGTACTTAGCATCCTTTCTCATCCTACCACACCAAAATCAACACTTGTCCACCAAGATGATGTATGCCATGACCTAGTACCTTTAATAAAGCAACTTTATGTTAGATATTTTTATAATAATGCAAGAAACCAAGGCAAAGAACACAAAACTCTCTCCATTTGTACAAACTGCCCAGCAAGAACACTCATGAGGAGGAAATTCATATCTCCATTTCTATCCATGATAAAATCACCAACTTTTTAACAAAGCCTCTCCACTCCATGGGAAATATTCACTCCAAATTTCATAGCAATCTAAGTAGTATAGCCTAGTCAAATGACCTCCCCAAGTTGAAGAAGCAAACTGTCCTGATGCTTGGCAGTTTCTGGACTGATTTTCAAACGGCCATATCTCCTTGGTTTCTCAATGAAATTTGGTGTTCTTTAGCTTGTTGGAAATCTGGTTAGATGCTCCACAACTCTCCTTTAGGAGCCTCGTCCAAGAAAGCATGGTAAGGGCCTCGTTTTTGCAGATCTTTGAACTGATGAATAGTAATTTTTAAGAACTAACTTTAGTTTTATTGTTTCTTTGGATGATCTAAGCTTGTTTAAGGTGTTCTAAGGGCTATACAAGGTTTTATAAGGCTAGTAACTACTCCAAGGAAGGTATATCTCACCTAAACCCTAGATCTTACTTTGAGTTTTATGAAGTTTTGATGAGATCTTAAGTGGGTTGCAAGATGAGTTCTTGATTGTTGTGTTAATAGTTGTTTAAGACTTGATTTGTTATGTTTATGTTGTGTGGTGGTCATGAGACCTTACCACTGGCCTTAGAGCCTCTTGACAGTAGTAAATGATGTTGTTAAGCCATGAGTTGCTTTGATGATGTGCTTGAGGCATGTACGAATTTGGATCATTCGAGTTATAGCCGTCGTAATGCCCGATTTTCGATAACCTTAAAGAATTCGTG
The DNA here is from genome assembly GCA_036435485.1 of Saposhnikovia divaricata. NCBI lineage: Eukaryota > Viridiplantae > Streptophyta > Magnoliopsida > Apiales > Apiaceae > Saposhnikovia > Saposhnikovia divaricata. The sequence continues at coordinate 159,946,774 of CM071596.1, read as the reverse complement.
CATCACAGTAGGGTTAATTGTCTTAACTGGTTATGAACATGACATTTCCTCGTAGATCTCGAGTCATAGATCGTTTTGGCGAAAGAATCGAAATATTCCGACTTACGGTTTAGGAGTTATGGTCAAATTACTAAAATTAGTTCAAAACCATAAGTAAAAGTTCGTAACTTCAATTGAACCCTCGTAAAGCATGTTACTCAGTGGCGAATCTTGGTAAATAAATACTAGAGGTCATAAGGAAGTTATGAAAGAAAACCACATATCAAACGGATCGTTTTCCAATTTTATAAAAATGTTTGAATCGAAGTTAAACGCGAACGAACCCCTAAAAACCCGCTTGGTTATAACTTTGGTAAAACACTTAGAAAATGCACGATAAAACTCGAGGTATAATCTCGGTTCGTAATTGATCGACTTTAGAACTTATACGACTTAAGTATATACCGAGTGTGGGTATGATGACATGTCTTAATAACGAACAAATGTTGGATCGTAACAGTGATAAAAAGAGTTACACTAAAAGGTGTATAACGAGATAATTCAAAAAAGTGTTTCGATTTAAGTGAAGTTATACTTAGACTTTTAAAAGGTGCCAAGTGGTTAATCTTGAATGTTCTGATTGTTTATAGATCATCGAGCAGACCCAGGACACGCTATCTCCACCCACACCCGATTACCAGGCAAGTGTTCAAAACTTTGAACCTGTTGTTGTGATAATATATATATGTGATTGCCATTTTACATATGCCATAGCATGCATGCCTATTGTCAAATTATATTATGATACATGTTCCCGGAATTGATATTTGCTTATAGACTAGATACGAATTATCAGTTATAAGCCGGATTGTTTTGATAAGACCCTTAGCGAAGGGCATATGATATTCATTCTTAAATATAGACCGGGAGTCGGTATTTTGAGATATAGATAGTCGTGGAAACCCGGAGGGATTCCAACGGTAGATTATTATTTATTTTAAGGAATGTTATTATTAAACGTTATTTATATTTCCATAAAGTATCAATTACTTGGAAATATTTCGAGGAATGTTATTCGAGTATTATCTCAGTCGAGAAATATTAAATGAATGTTAGTTTCGAACATTCATTTAGAATTGATTATTTAATGAATATTATTTTGATATTCATTAGAATGTTATTTATTAAATGAATATTACTTTCGAATATTCATTCACTACACCGTATATGGCATGTTGCAACACCGACATGTATAAGTGTTACACAAAGTGTTACAATAGACACAAAACTTGGTAGCCTATTGCAATATTTTTTATAGTGTTGCAAGAAATACCAAAAGTGTTGCAAGCAAAATGATAATTTTGAAATTTTATAACAATTGCAACACTTTTCGCACTTTACAAAAAGTGTTACAATACACCACCGAAAAATTCTAATTTTTTGTTAGCGGGCTTGCCACAATAAGCGGGACATTCTAATTTTGGGTTCCCGGACTTGCCAAATTTATTTCGTGCCAAAGACTAATATTACACATAATTAATGTTTTATTACATAAAACAAACAGATCTCATCTCTCTCTCACTCCTCTCTCCTTCACTCTCGCGACCTCACTCATCTCTCTCGACCTCACTCTCGACCTTACTCGATCTCGACCACCAGCCTCTTTCTCCCTCTCTCATCTCTCTCACTCATCTCTCTCACTTATCTCTTACACCTATCTCAAGCTCCTAATTCAAACCGTAAAACCCAAAATCGATTACATCAGTGGACTGTGGAGATTCAATTAGAACTTTAATTCAAGGTAAATTACCCATATTTTTTCGATTATGTTAGATTATACATGGATATATGTGTATGCATGTGAAAATCTTTGGATTATATGTTTAATTTTATATGTTCATAATTTTTGTGCGATTATAGAATTACGTTCGTATTCTAGTGCTTGCTGCTGCTGGACTAGTATCAACCTTTGTCAACTTCATTCATCAAAAAGATGCCATCCTTTGAAGAAAGCGTAATAGCTCACTGGTCTTGCCAGTTTTCGCCTGCGACCCGACCGGGAGGGGAACACACAAGCCCGTCCCCTCGGGACTACCAGTCAGTAGCTTCGTCCAATCTCGTCGGGTAAATATAAATAATGGGCTTGGTTTACAGCTGACCAACGAAAAAAGACTCCAATTCATTCCGTTGGTCAACAACCAACCAGCGGCGGGATTGAATACCCGGATCGAATTAGAGTTCACGCCGCCCGCCCTGAACAAATAGGGCCCAAACGAAAGTAAAAAGACTTCTAGCTCATAGTTCAATTGGACGATGTCTTAAGAAGCCTTCTGTCTAGCTCTTTTCTTCGTGGTCGTAACAATCACTTCAAGCAGTGGTATTGAATCCACATACTGAGCCAACAAAGGAGCCCGAAGGGCAGCGGCAGCAGTGTGGTTCCAGGTGCCGGCCTGATGAGCGCAGATGAGGAAGCGGGAGCAAGAGAGAAGAATGCGCCATAAGGAAGGTCAGTGGTAGTATTATATGTTGATTATTTGTTCAATTTGTGTATGTGAGCTAGTAGTCTTCTTTATATGTTAATTAACACCATTCAGTTTTTATATGTTAAATTTTTTGTAATTGTTTGTTAATTTTGACATGATTTTATGTCAATTTTTGTATGTTGCATCCTTTGTCAGTTTTATATGCTTATAATTTCTGATTTGACTGTTTGATTTTTATCTTCTTTGTCGTATTTTGTTACCAGAAGAGTAATTCATACTAGATAATGCTTATTGAATACAGAGTATGCTTATAATCTTTGGTTTTTATGAGATTGGTTTAATGGCAGAACTAATTTTAAACATATATTGATAGATTTATTTTTTAAGGGGTCAAAATACATGTGGAATTGGTAAAAATTAGTGCTTTGTTCAGTAGAGAGTGCGATTTTACTGAGATTTCATAGGTATGTTATTTTTTGATGTACTGTGCTTTTTGTTTGAAAACATATATGTAGATAATGGATCTTGAAGGAGAGAAATGGATATCACTTCCGAAATATAGTGATAAATATAGGAAGGGGGTGGAAGATTTTGTTACGAACGCATTCGCCAGATATGCCGTCGGCAATGAGTTGATGTGCCCCTGTAAAATATGTACTAACGTATTCTGGAGTGGTGCCAAGGGTATAATTGAGCATCTCATATGCAATGGCCCTTGTGGCCATTCCGCTGAATGGATTTACGAGGTGTCAAACCTTAAGATAGACAGCGTTATAGATGAGATGGATATTGATATAGGTATGGGTTTAGGAGATGATTTCGAGGCGATGAAATCTGATGCATACGGGGTAATGATGCTACTGAATTTGGAGGTAGAAAGGGAATGAATGATGATGCAAGGAATTTTTTTGGGAAAGTTAAGGGGGGTGGGCAGCCTTTATATCCCGAGTGTAAAAATTTTACTCGACTAAGTTTCATAATTAAGCTTTACCAGCTAAAGTGCATCCATAAATTTAGCGAGTCGGCATTTAGCGATTTGCTTGAGTTGATAAAGGAGGTTTTTCCCAATGTAAATCTCCTGTCATCTTTTAATGTAGCCAAGGCTACGGTTAAAGAATTAGGTTAAGATTACCAAAAGATACATGCATGTCCAAATGACTGCATGTTATTTTGGGCTGAAAATGAGGGCCTGGATACTTGTAAAAAGTGTGGAACCTCAAGATGGAAAGTAGTTGAAGATAAGAATAAGCCTAATGCAAACACAAACTTGTCGAACGAAACTAAATTCCCATCAAAAGTGATGAGATATTTTCCTTTAAAGCCAAGGCTGCAAAGAATGTTCTTGACTTCTGATTTCTCGAAGTTAATGACCTGGCATGCTTTAGCACGAAAGAAGGATGGCAAGCTGAGGCATCCGGCAGATGGGCAGGGTTGGAAGTCAATGGATACAAAGTATCCTGAATTCGCGGGGGAAATTAGAAATGTTAGACTAGGTTTAGCTGCGGACGGATTCAATCCTTATCGAGCAATGAATATTTCTCACAGCACCTGGCCAGTTGTGTTAGTAAATTATAATCTGCCCCCCTGGATAATCATGAAACAGGAAAACCTACTTGTTTCAACTTTAATCCCTGGCCCTATTTATCCGGGTAACGAAATCGACGTGTATATGCAACCATTAATTAGGGAGTTGAAGGAATTATGGGATGTTGGGATAGAAACTTATGATGCAAGGGTGGACAACACATTTAAGCTACACGCTAGCCTCTTATGGACGATAAGTGACTTTCCGGGATATGCACTTTTATCGGGTTGGAGCACGAAAGGTAAACTTGCCTGCCCTTCATGCCACTACGAGACCTCATCAACATATTTGAAACATAGTAAAAAGGTTGTCTATTTAAACCACTGAAAATTTCTTCCTCCTGATCATAAGTGGAGGTCTGATACGCGGAGATTTAATGGAGATGTGGAACTACTAACGAGTCCAGAAATGTTAACCGGAATGGAGGTTGAGGAACTGTTGTCTCGTTATGAAAATGATTTTGGGAAGCAACAGACGAAGCATAGGGGTTCTTCATCAGATTGTCCTTGGAAGAAAAAGTCCATTTTTTTCGAGTTACCATATTAGAGTAGTAATATGGTTAGGCATAACCTTGATGTTATGCATATTGAGAAGAACATTTTTGATAAAATATTGGGGACTTTGTTAAATATCGGGGGCAAGACAAAAGATCATCTTAATGCTCGTCACGATTTGGAAGAAATGGGGATTAGAAAAAGTCTTCATCCTGTCAAATGTGCTGATAACACGCATGTTGAAATTAGAGCAGCTAGTTTTGATATGACGAAAGAAGAGAAAGAAATTTTTCTCTCAGTTCTGATGAATGCTAAGTTACCATACGGAACTGCTTCTAATATCAGCCGGTGCGTTCAAATGAAGGAGCGAAAGCTATCGGGTTATAAGAGTCATGACGCGCATTTTGTTCTTCAAATTCTATTACAATTTGCTGTGTTTAAAACTCTGAAACCTGAGGTAGCAATACCTTTGATGAGGTTGGGGGTATTCTTCAGGGGTATATGTGGCAAAGTCATTGAATTAGAAGACATTGAGAAGTTACAAAATGAAATTATCGAGATACTTTGTGAACTTGAAATGATCTTTCCACCTGCATTTTTCGACATCATGGTTCGCTTACCAATTCACTTGTGCAAGGAAATTGAATTCGGTGGACCGGTGCACTTAAGGTGGATGTTTGGAGTTGAAAGGTATTTGTGAAAACTGAAATCATATGTTCGAAATCGGAGTAAGCCAGAAGGGAGCATAGCATAAGGCTACTTGGTTGAAGAATGTTTGACATTTTGTTCCAGATTGTTCAATGAGCAATGTGCAAACAGAACTGATCCAAAGGACTGTGACAAAAATGCTGGACATCCTATTGGGTCTGGTAAAAATGGAGAAGGGAAGTCTATACATCTGGACGAAAAAACATGGACCAAGGCTCATCGTTACATATTATTCAATTGCGACAACCTGGAAATTGAGAAGTTAAAAGAGTAAGCTTTTTTATATACGAAAAATTTTGATTCAAATTTTAGAAGTTTATGAAGCATTATAAGTAAGCTAATTTATGCATATATATTATAAATGTAGTGAACACCGTACCTTGGTTGAAAAAGATGCAAAGTCAAAGAAGTTTAAAAGGGCAAGAACACATATGACTGAATTTCACAAGTGGCTGAAAGAGGCAGTTCAACACAGAGATGATGTTTCAGAAGAATTGTCCAGCTTGGCAAAGGGGCCTCATCGTGCAGCAAAGATATTCTCTGGTTAGGTTGTGAATGGATATAGATTTCACACGAAGCTTAGAGATAGTAGGTGTACGACACAAAATAGTGGTGTCTTTCTCACTGCATTAACCACCAGTTTCGCGAGTGCAAAAGACCGAAATCCAATAGTTGGATATGTAGGTTACTATGGTGCAATTGAGGATATCATTGAAGTCGACTACTGGGGAGCATTGACTGTTGTTGTATTTAAATGTTGTTGGTATAAAAAAGATAAGGATTGCTATGGGCTAACAAGAGTGAACTTCAACAGGGTATGTCAAAAGGAGGATCCCTTCGTTCTCGCTACACAAGTACAACAGGTCTTTTATATTCAAGATCCTGTTGAGAAGAATTTGCATTTTGTTATCAAGAAATCTCCGAAGGATCAGTATTCTGAAGTAGAAGACGAGATGAATCCAGTTGAAGATGTTAGTGACACAGGTCTTGTGTATCCTGCACCAATACATGATGATATCATCAATTGGTGCAGAGATGACGTTCCGATGAAACAAATCCCTGTTACACCTGAAGAACAGAATGACACCTGAAGAATAGCCAACGTATTTGTTTTCCTTAGTTGTGCTAGTTTCTATTTCTGTTGTATTCGTTAACTATGGTCGTTAACTTTTATGTAATTGGTACTGAAATTCAATTAGTTTCTTGTATTAGTTCATTGTGGTTCATTGTTAGTGCTTTTTTTTCGTAGTTCATATTTAATGCTTTCGTAATTTTCTGTTCAGTACTTAATTGCATATTTCTTGAATTAGTTCATTATGCTTTAACTGCATATTTGCTTCATTATTAATGCTTTTTTTTATTTAATTCGTTATCAGGGCCTTTCTTTAATTCGTTAACTGTATATGAATATTTCCATTGCTAATTATTTTTCTTATTTGCTTGTTTTCAGGATGGCAAGTAAAGATTACATTCTGAGGTTCTTTCACAAGGGACATTTCTCAAAAACTGAATATCTAGGCGGCCGATGTAATGAGATTCCGGAGTATGTAGAGTCTGACAGATTCTCGTACACGGTTGTGATGAAGCACGTGAAAGATGATCTGAAATACACGGAAATTGGCGTTGTTTATGTGAAGAACGTGGGGAGTGGCTGGAAGCTTATTGACAACGATCGTGATTTACAGGATTTCGTAAGCACAGTTGAAGGAGAGAGGTTGGACTTTTATGTTGATCATATAATTGACAATAATGTTGAGCCAAAGTCACAAATGCAGCCACATGTAATTGTGCAACCAAGAACAAAATATTTTGAAGGTAACATAACATCCATTATTTTCTGTTATTACTTAACATATAGGCAGTGATGTTAATATGTTTTTACATCCAATTTCACCAACATCTTTACAAGCAAAGCGTAAATATGTGACAATCAGTGGGCTGAAGAAGGAGAGGGGCAATCGTCGATCTACTCGTGGAAAGGCAGCTACTGATCAACCTGAAACTGAGGCTGGACAAGTTCGTCCAAAGGTTAAATAATATCTACTGTTTAGTTGCTCAATTAAATATGCCTTGGGTCAAATTTAATATTTTTGTACATAATCTTTACAAATTTTAGGTAACGGATTATGAAAAGGGTAGGATGTTGAACGTTGCTGATAATCAAAGAAAAGTTGATGAGTTGGGATTAAAACATCTTGCTTCCGGTTTAAATTTGAACAATGTTGAGGAAAAGGTTGAAGCGGACGATGAGCCAGAACTTGATAGAGAGTACGTTCCTGGACATGACAGTTTGTCCGAGGCTGAAAAAGAAGACGAAGAGATCGTGGCGAAACAAGTTGCTCAAAAGCAAAAGGGGAAGAAGGTGACCAATCATATCTCAAGGCCGAACACACGTTCAAAGACCACAGCTCCTTTATCTACACAGGTACATGATGCTAAGTTCATATATATTAATAACTGTTCAGCAATTCATATGTTGGTTTAGCAATTCTTTGTTGCATTAGGATGATAAAGCTTATGCCAAACTACAACTTCTTGTGTAAATGCAGGCCTCGAGTATGCAGTCTGAACCACCTAAACATTCATCCCCTGTCATTTCTGAGAATTTACCACCTCCCCCTCCATTGCCTAAAGATTTACCACCAGGCTTACCATTATTGCAACCGGCGCCTGCAAAAAGATATAACAATCAAGGAATTGGTTCAATGGAAGCTTACATGTCGATGAAAGATCGTCAAAAGACCATTGAAAAAGAAAAAAACAAAGTGGATGATGGTGGTCAGACATCTCATTCAGAAACTCATGTAGAAATAGTTGAAACCTCAAAAGGTAATTGTAGGTTTTCTCGATATATTCTTGAATCAGATTTTGTGTTGAATTAGTACTTAAGTGTTTTGTACCACTTTTAGGAGGCAACAAGCGTTGTGGACCAAACCGAATGAATAATGTTTACACAAGGAGGCCTGATGAGAAGAAGGTTATTAAGTTGAATTGCGAGTTCGAGGCTGTGGCTGACACTGACAAAGACTTGTCTGAATATAAAAACTTTTTGGGGACATTGGCTAGGCAGTCTGTCCCACTTGATCTCGTCAATTGGCACAAATTTCCAAAACAACAGAAGGAGGAACTATGGAATGTTGTTAAGGTAACCTCAAAATATTGTAGACCTTTTTTATGATCTCTATTCTTTTTATTGTATTTAGGATTAAGTAAGAGTAATTAATAGGTCAGTAGTATGTCAGTCACATGTAAATGCCACTAATAATTTTAACTAATTTTATTAGACAAAATATGATATTCCCGAGGAAGGAAGAACCTATACTTTGCGCACTATTGGTGCTTTGTGGAGGCTGCACAAGAGCCGGATTAAGAAAGACCATTATCTCAAATATGATAATGATGAAGACAGGCTAAAAAATAGGCCCCCTGTCATTTCGAACGAAGAATTCAAGGTTCTTCTCAAGTATTGGGCGGATGAAGACGTTAAGGTATATCGACTAATATATCAATCCGTTAGCTAGTACTTTTTCACAATTTATTTTTTTCAAAATTGTTGTAAGTTATTTTATATTATGTGCACTGTATTTAATGGCCAGGATCTAGCTAAGAGAAATGCAGAGAATCGTGAGTTGGTAGAAGCGCACACTGCTGGTCGTAAAAGTTTTGCGCAGATTGGAGAGGGCATAGTATGTCCAGCTTTTATTTAAAAGATGCTTTCATTTTCTAATGTGTTTATTACCACTTCTATACTTGCTTTAATTTTATAATTATGTCACTCTGCATAATTTTGGCAGAAAGCAGAAAAGAAGATAGATCCTAAAATGCTGAAAGACGATATTTATGACAAAACTCGTAAACGGAAGCCATGACGCGTATATCAGGTAAGATGCAAGTATTTCATTTTTTTAGTCCTTTTCATCTATTCAATTTTTTCCTTTAAAGGTAGACTTTCTTTTCAGTTTTAATGTCTTTTATTTTTGTTTAATCATGCTTTTTCGTAGACTGCAACGGTTGAAGCTGGTAGTGGGGGCGAACAAGTCAAAAAACCAAAACATGGACCAAATTGGCTTTTAGGAAGATCTGGAAAATGCAGAAAAATGATGACAGCTCAGCAGCCAAAATTTTGTACTTCCAGTAGTACTCCTGATATTGATGATCTGAAAAAGTCTTTAAGGGAGGAAATCATGGTTGAAATGCAGGAGATGGTAGATAAAAGGGTGTGTGAGAAAATGTCAAAGGTAGTAGCAAAATTGGGAGAAATCAATCCAGATTTTAAGTACCTTGATGTCGAAGAGTTATGTCTTGCATCTGGTGACGAAAGTGAGGAAGGCAGTGATCATGAGCAGCAGGATGATCGCGCTGATGACAATGCTCACGAGGCTAACGACGAAAATGATGATTGACGATCAGTGCATAAGTATTTCTTTCTATATGCGTGTGAAAGGCATATGATGTAGCCTATTTGTATTTCGAGGATACAACTCAACTAAAACAAGATTGTAATAGTAAATAGTATATAGACTGTCACAAGGAATCTCAGATTGTATTATCTGTCAGAAGAAAAAGATCAAGGTCAATCTACAGACTTGAGGAATTACTACATTGAAAGAAGTTCAGACATCTGATCAAGCCTCAGTGAAGTATTCGTTAAAGAAGTGGATTCATTTAAAGTGACAGAGATTTCGACAGTGACAGAGACAGTACAGAAGAATTAATAGAGAGAGAAGAGAAGAGAAAAGAAAAGGAACCAGATTTTAAAGTCAAATATGAAGAACAGTCATTGCGGTTAGTCACTCATGAACCAGACAGTACATCGAGTGTCAACATTAAACAGTGGTTGTTTATCATTAACTTCAGTGGTTCAAGCTGTCAAGACTGGTATGTTGAGAGAAGAAATAAACCAAATCATAGAGTCAAAAATAAAGAAAAGCCGTTGGAGTTAGTCGCTCATGAACCAGACCGTGCATCGAGCGTCAACAAAAATTCAGTGGTAATTCTTTATTACTTTCAGTGGTTCAAGAAAAAGATTTCGGTCGTAAAAAGATTTTTATATTAATTCTTAGTTAATTAATATAATTATGTAATTGGTTTGATTTAATAAATTAATTCATATCGAATTAATTTATTTATTAAATTAATTATCATGTTAATTAATTTTGAATTAATGTATTAATCTGAATTGATTTAATTAATTAATTAATTAATCATTATTTATTTTAATGATTAATTGATTAAGTATTTAATTAAATTAAATTTAAAAAGAAAAAAAGGAAGGAAACAAAAAAAAAAGAAATCGGCAGGTGGTCGGTTTCTTTGTTGCTGTGAATTATAGTAAAAGAAGTCGACAGAACTGATTAAATAAATAAACACGCATGCATGTATAAAGAATTAAAGAAGAAGTCACATGCACAGAAACAGATACTGTCGGCAATGCAAGAACGCGCTCTGAAGCGCGTGCGCTACACGCGCCGGACACAAACACTGAAACAGCGGGCGCGTGCCTTTCAAACAGTTCTCATATGACTGGTTCTCAGCAGGTTGGTAAAAGTTATTGTTAACAAAACAATTCATTTCAGTCAGGCCAGTGTTAAATTTCTTAAGTTATACCGAAAGTCATATCCAGGCAAAATAAATTTGGATTGTCATATTCAGTTAAAAAGAATTGTCATATCTCAACTGGATAGTCATATCTGGTTCAAAGTGATAGTCATACCGAATGTTATATTATGGTTAACTGATTGTTATATCAGTTAAAACAAAGCAATATGACTATGGTGTGATATAAGAGGCAGAAGACAGCAGCAAGAAGATATACACGCACATAACATTTCATCCAGAAAATACAGCAGCCTCCATTTCTCTCTCTCTCAAGCAAGAACAAATTAATCCTAGAAAATCAAGTTCATCTCCTTTGTAATATTTTATCCGGTGGAACTTGGTTATTTGTGATTCTTGTACTACTAGCGAATTAAGTTTCCTAGTTCTTATCTTGATTTTTATTAACTAAATTAGAAAAGTTCATGTCGAATTTTCTAATTAGTTTTTATCAACTTGATAATTAATCTGTACTGAAATTGTAACACCCATCAAGTTAATATATTGTTATATTCAACTTGAAATTTGTGTTATACTATTCCGCACAAAATATTCGTTTAAGTGAAAATTGTTTAACGAATAAATTTCGAGAAAATGGTATAGATTGTATTCAACCCCCCTTCTACAATCTTATCGGACCTAACAATTGGTATCAGAGCCTATTGATTGATACACAAATCAAGATCCTATTTTTATTCAGTCAAAAATCCATTTCGAATTTTTAACTCACTTAAAAATTCATCATGACTTCAAAAATTGGAATTGTTAAGATACCCATATTTGACAAGGAGAATTATGAACTATGGAAAAAGAAAATGGTCTTTTTTCTACAAGTGGCCAATCCTAAATATTTAGGAATATTAAAAACCGGGCCAATAGTTCCTATGATTACTGAAGAGGAAATAATCGTGGAAGGAGTTGTTGTAGTTCCCGCAAGGACATATCCAAAGGACATTAGTGTTTATACAAATGATGACAAAGTGGATATTGCCCTTGATCTTAATGTACAATTAATTTTGGTGGAATCCATAGATGCGATCATGTGCAACCATGTTGTTAACTGTAAAGATGCCAAGCATATCTGGGACACCATTATAACAATAAATGAGGGAACTAAGAAAGTCAGGGAAAATAGATTGGAAGCTAAGATTGTTCAACCTTACAGCTCTGAAGAGGAAGTGATTGTAGCAGAGTATGGGAAGACAGCTACAAGTCAGGGTTGTAGAGAATTTTATTCATCAGAGGAGCTGGAGCAGTTGGAGGATCAATCAATGGCACTAGTTGTAAGACAGTTTAATCATTTCAGATTTAGAAGAAATCCTAATTTCAGACTCAGGTCTACTGAGAACAGATTCCAGCAAGGAGGTTCATCCTCAAGTAGCACAAGGGTTGGCTACGAGACTGGAATAGTAGACAGAAGCAAGATCAGGTGCTTCAACTGTAATGAAATGGGACATTTTGCAACTGAGTGTCATCGACCTGAACAAGATGCAAGGAGAGAGTATGCATCTGGTAAGAAGAACACAGACACGGCCTATGTGGTACAAGGCAAAAGCTGGGATGACACAGACAGTGAAGATGAAAAAATTGGAAACTTTGCACTGGTGGCAAATGCTGAATCATCAACTTATTACACTACACCAGTAATTCTTACTGATGCTGAGTTAATTGATAGTTTACGTAGTTGCTTGAATAATGCACAAAAAGGGTACGAGAGAATAAGTCTTGTTAACACTAACCTTGAAAATGAAATGTTAGATTTAAAAAAGGTGCAGGTTAATCAAGATAAGAATATAGAAGAAATAGCTCGACTTAACTACAGAGAAAAGGGTCTAGGAGAATACATGGTAAAACAAGTTGAGAGGATTGCTGAACAAGAAACCAGGATTAAAGAACTTGAAACACAGATTAGAGCTTGTTATAATTCTGTCAAAGTTTCTAAAGAGTTCTTCAATAAACAAGTAGTAGAACGAACTGTAGGAATAGGATTTGATTACAGTCAAGTTGTTGGTTCTTTGAGTAATCATTCTCCTAATCCTATCTCAGCTAAAGAAAGAGGTATACCACATATTCTCAAGAATGTTGAAAAACCAATGTTTACTAAATCTGATGCTGGCCCACCAGATATTCTTTCTATGGTTATACAAGAAGAAATGAGAAATGAGGATAGTGCAAATGGCACAGTCCTTGTTAAGGATAAATGTGTTAAGGATAAAACTGTTAAGAACGCTAATCCAAAGAATGTTTCATCCAAGAAAGATGTCACAGTCTTTGTTAAGGCTAAATCTGTTGAGGACACTAATCCAGAAAATGTTTCATCCAAGAAAGATATATCTAAAGTGCCAGTCAAGGTTGTTGAAACAGCTAGTTCTTCTAAGACTGAATTAGAAGGTAATAAGTTGAAACAGAACAATAACATGTCTAACATGAATAACATGCCTATCATTTATTCTAATCATAAAGCATGTGGTGTTGTCAACTGTATGTCTTGTGCTTTTAATGTTATGACTGCTTACTTCAACGGTAATCATGCATGTGTTGATAAGACTACCTAGACAACATATGAACAGAAATAAAAATGTTAGATCAAAGACTGCTAGTCCTCCTCATGTTAGGAGAGAGACATTTGTACCAAAGCCTAAACAAAGTTTTACTAAGGCTGTTTACAAGGTCAAATGTCCAGTCAGTGAAACAAATGTTATTGCTGCTAAAAAGACATGGATACCCAAGATGAAATCAAAGATTGTCAAAGCTGTTTATAGGGTTAAATGTCCAGTCCCCTTGAAAAATGTTGTTATGAAGATTAAGAATGTTGTTTTGCCTGACAAAGGCCAATACTTCAAGTATTCCGGACCCAATCAAATTTGGGTCCCAAAAAGGGTTTAACTGTTTTGGTATTGCAGGGTGTGTAACAGGTACATCGTGTTATGTGGATTCTGGACAGTGGATGTTCAAGGCATATGACCGAAGATAGAGCCCTGCTATCAAAAGTGGTGACGGTATCTGGCCAAGTAGTTTATCCCTTGGAGACAACAGCAAGGGTATGACCTAGGGTCAAGGCTATTCAATAGTCAAGGAATGTTGTCAGTAATAAAGCATCTTTTACAAGATGAAGAGCCTACTGTTCGAGGATTAAGGAAAGAGAACTTATCTGTAGCTGACATGGAATCTCAGTCAAAGGTGAAGTCAACAAGGTCAAATATAAAGCTTCATCAGACAGGAGTTCAGCTATGACATAAGGAGCTCTCTCACCTGAATGTCATATCAAGAGATTCTTTCCTGGAAATCGAATCAGTAAAGGAGACTACCTCATCTGGAATTAAAGTAAAATAAAATTATGAGGCATGTCATAAAGGGAAGTCAAAACGAATCACACAGAAGTTCTACATCAAAGAAAAATATACTTAAGTGGTGATGACTGATGACTTCTCTCCACAAACAAGTTGTTGTTCAAACAATCTGAAGACAAGACACCACTGATGGTTATTGATCATATCTAGAAGTGTGTCAGGAAGCAAAATTGACTATGACAACTTGGAGACCAGATTACAGGACCTATCAATTAGTGTTCTGGATGATTCTGCATCTTCAAGAGTATTAATGGTGAAGCAGTCAATAGTTTGCTACTGACATGATTAAACCCTGATCAGTAAGAAATATAGGAAGACCCCACAAGTTATGAAGAAAATTGTTTTGCAATGATAAATGAAAGTGAGCATCCTAGCAATCTGCTAATGCTCAATAGGATAATTTCCTTGGTTACTTGGTGGAGTCAACAGCCTACAGGGTGATTGTTATTAATCAACAGAAGGTGATTGAAAGTCTTAGTGATGTTCAATGACTTCTAGCTCCCAGCTGTCAATGGTAATGATGATTCAGGTCCAAGCAATGTCAACATTGAGAATCTTCATGTAAACCCAGCAACAGCTTAGGGGGAGCAAAAGAAGGATCATCTAGTCAACTCAACACCACACTGAAAGTCAAAGGACACTATGAGAACATGTCTGCCAAGACAAAGAGTGTTGACTCAATTAACTCTTTGTTCTAGTTCTTAGTGTTTCTAATGGTGGAAGTAAAAGACTAACAGAGCTTCAAGTAATAATGATTATTTCTTTAGTCTTCTTTTAGAAGAAACTAAGAAAGCTACAAAAGTTCTGAAAGATCCAGGTTGAGTGATTGCAATGCAAGATGATCTCAATCAGTACAAAAGGCAGATTGAAGGGAAGCTGGTATCTAGACCAAACAACAAGGCTGTATTTGGTACAAGGATAACCAGAAGTCTACCTGGATGATGTCAAGGCATTGTTATGAGGGACAAAGCCAAAATGGATGCTAGGTTACAATTTGATCAAACAATATATTTGATAAGAAGCACCAGTGACATGACTTGAGGATATCAGGCACCTGCTGCACATTCAAGATTATAATGGACATCTAGACCTACTGAATCTGGATACTAGAGGAATGTGAACAAGTGCACTCCTGGTTGGTGAGATAATTGAAGATCTCTACAGGTTAGTATAAACTGGTATCATCACTCAAGCAAGCATGGAAGACATGGTATGACACCCTAACTATAATTTAATATTTGGTATCAATCTTTAACAGTTGGTATCTTTTAATAATTGGTGTCATATTTATAGAACTCTTTACATCTTTAGGCACAAACATAAATGATATATATGTGCAATGATATCTTGATTATATTATATGTTGGTCTACTAGCTATAAATTGGTATCAAGATATTTGCTGTTTTGATGTTGGTAAAGTTGTAATTCTTTTGATTTGCTTTAGTAAGCCAAAAGAATGATGACAATAAAAATAAGTCAAGGATCTTTTGTTTCTATTCAGAAGATTCTAGACCTGTCAAGACTACATGCCAACACCTCACTATAGCTGGCTTTTGACCTGTTAGTTTTGATCTAACAAGTTGGTTATCAAAAATCTTAAGATGGACCCGGATATGAGGAAATGGTACTCTAGAGATATTTGACCCAACAAGTTCAGGATCTACTAATTAGGACCTAATCAGGCTATAGAGGAATCATCAGTTCATTATCTTATTCAATTGCTAATAGATTACTTACACACATATTTTATTCTCAATTATGCAAATGTGCATGGTCCCAAGTGGATTCTTGAGAATCTATTCTTGTAGTTATTACACATGATTTTCAGATGTCTTAAGTTGGACCCAAATCTACGGAGATGGTACCCTAGAGACATCAGTACTGACATGCTTTGCTACATAGAGACAGATCAAATGAGTTGTACAAAAGCAGGAGAACACAAGGAATCAATTTCATCTCCAACAACTTTGTGGAACACTCAAGGACTAAACAACTTGCATAAGGTATCAATTCTTTTGAGAGCATATCTTTAATTAAGAACAACTTGCAGACACGTTTGTTGAATCACTTGATGAAATTAATTTTTCAAGATTAGTTTGTAAACTTGGGATTTTATTAATGCTATATGATTGTAAATCCCATATGTTAAGAAATTCTTAAGTAAGCTCACAAGTATTCAATTGTCTATATTGAAAGGACATGTGAACTTATTTACATCCAGACCTCACACTGAAAATTATCTGTTGAATGATTGCCATGTGTATAATTGCAATATATTTTAGTGGTGATTATTTAAGGATAATTTAAATACTTAAATGCTAAAATCTAACTCATAGAGATTTAGTATTTAATTATTTAATTATTTATTTTGATTTATATGGGTTACGGACTTGAAGCAATTCAATTTAGTATTTGCTCTGTACCTTATATTTATTAAAATAAATAAACAACATAACTAATTTGGACCTAATCTGTATTGGTCTTCAATTAGTTGTGAGATGTTAATTCTAGTGAATTTTATCAATGCTCCATTTTCAGAAATTCACTATAATTAATATCATGGTTCTAACAATTGGTTGTATTGAAATTTTGACTTATATCAGTTAATGATATTTAGTTAGAATTCTATTTACTAACTAATTGTGAAATATATTGGTATGTGTGAAATTACTTAGAACTCCTCTAAGTAATCATTGTTATATCTTTTACAATTCACTCATATTATTATACATGGTATAAAAATTCTCTAAGTAGAACTATGGATATTGAAATATCTAAAGTTACCATAGTTCAATTACTTGGAATAATTTTTCTGCTTATTTGCAAGCATCAAATCACTTTTATAATAAATATTTTATACTATTAATCAAGGCGTATTGGACTTAGAAAATTATTTCTAAGATTGCATACAAGTCAGTCTTGGTAATCAAGTTTTATTTTTAAGAACAAGATTGTCTATCAACAAACAGTTGTTAGGAGTTAACAATTGTTGTTATCGAGAAGTTGTCTTGAAGTCATAAGTTTAAAATGTTAATGATGATAATTATCCAAGTGATAGTGGTAGAAACAATTTTGTTAATTGGCAATACCAATGTCACTGGAAAATAATCATCAAGTCATTCTCGCAATAACTCGAGGAAAGTAAACAAAGGATTCACTAGTCAAACACAACATCACAATGAAGAACAAGGTGATTCATCAAGATCCAACATTCTCAAACAGTCTGTTTGGAATAGAGCTGATCATTGGTGATCCAGATGTTGGAGTAAGAACAAAAAGGGCCTCTCAAAATCAAGGTATAGAATCTAAGGAATCTGAGAAAGCAATTGTGAATCTGGAACAACAAGAAACGTGGAAGTTGGTGCCAAGGGTTGAGCGCCAAGTAACTGGTATGACATTCTTTTCGAATTCTATCTTATCATCTTTCTAAAAAGAATTGTCATAATCATTCTAATGTGTTAATCCATGTTTCTTTATTTTAGAATAATAATTTTCTCTAAAAATATTTTTCTCTAATTCTCTAGTTAGAATTTTTGAGGAAGCTATTTTTGTTGAAAATTTCATTATTTTAAAATAGCTGACATATTTATGATAGTTTATTAAATCATATTTTCTCTCTAAATAATTTTCTAGTAGAAAGTTGTTTTGTCAGAAAATATATGGATTTGCTAACCTATTATAAATACTCTTGTATATACTTAATGTTTTTGTACATGTATTGTAATTTTTAAATGTTAATCTTATTTAACATGTTTTGTAGTGTTTGTCTTTTTATTTTAGTCTTATGTCTGTTTATAGGTTAAGCTATGAATATTATTAATTTATATATATTTTTATTTTATTCGAATTTTTCTTTTCTTTTCAATTTTTAGTTTATATAATTATTATGTATATTATTTCTTATTTTTGTATATTCTGTTTCATGTGTATATAAATAGTTTGTATAGTTTTTACAGTTTAGTCACTATACTTGTAAAACTTACAAATAGGTCACTGTACTTGGTTCTTTTGTTGTTCTTCTTCTTAACACACACAAAATATGCAGTTTAAGTATAAATCTTTGTTTTGTGATTGCTGTTAACAGATCTTCGTGTTAAGGACTTAACAATTGACCAATGTTGGTATCAAATTGGTATGTGTCTATACAATTGGTTAGGAACTAATGTTTGATTTTCAGGATCTAACAATTGGAAGACAAGACCCATCATGTGCTAACAATTTCTAATAGTTGGTATCTATCTTACAGGACCTGAAACATGATAAAATAGTTTTGTTTGTATTGGTTTAAACATTAACATACATTGATTCGATTAATATTTATTAATTGGATTTTTGCCTATGTTATTGTTTTGTAAAACCAGCTCAGGATCTTTATCTTCCTAACTCAAAATCTCTTTCTACAGCTGTGATTGCTTACATTGTAAATCTTTTAAAATCACAACTATACATCATTTCTCTTAAGATAAAATGCAATATTTTCTTAGAAAATTTTTCAAATGTTAAAAAATGCATTCTATCTCTATATTGCTCATATTCTGTGATGCAGGTTCATCTACATGGAATTTTGTATTCTCACATGTTTAGTCATAAGGTTGTAAACCCAACAACTTTTATCCCAGACTACAATCAAACTCAAACACATTCTATCTTACCCCCTAAATGGAAGTAACCTATCAGACTAGAGGTCACCAGGGAGTAACTGCTTGATGCAGCAAACAAGGATGTGTGGGATATTCAGTTGGAGAGTCACTACCTTATACACTATCCAAAATATTTCATATGCACAAAGTGAGATTGCACACACCAAGGATGAATTGACGGAAACCTGTAATCCAACCATTTTACGGTTAGGATTATAAGTTAAAGGTTCTTTAATGAATCAAGAGTCTTCACAGACCTCGAGAGAAGGTATTGATCTCAAATGCAAAATTCAACAAGATCATTATCTAACTCCCCAGAGGGAACATCTCTGGATCCTACGGGTAACGGATCCGACATAGGTGCGGATCGGCAACTTGTGAAGTATGATTCAGATTTTACCTGATGAGTTTAACAAGGTGATGTCTTCACATACATTAGAAGGGAATCTTGATCTCAATGCTAAATTTATAGATTATTTTTTACCTTCTCAGAATTCAAATCTGAAAACCCTAAAAGGGAAATTAGCAACTTGTAGATTATGACTCAGATTTGTCTGATGAGTCCAACGAGGATTTGGGATTTTCGAACTCCCATTGCACCACCAGTGACCTCTCTAGAAGGGGATATGGTGATTTTTCCTTGCAGGTACACTAAAGGATGTTGGAGCAATGAGTGAAACACTAGTGAGCAAGAGTGCAAACACAGAGAGAAGTGAGACACTCAACACAAATGAGTGGAGAGAAGAGTGAAACACTTGTGAGGTACACTAAACACTATCACACACTCACAATGAGGAAGAAAATGAAACTTCCTTTCTAACAAAGCTTTATCAATTGATTTCAATGTACTCTAACGATTGGTATAAATTGGTAACAATTTGGTATCAACTACTTTGTCAATTAGTTGAATGGAGGATTCCTCAACTAAGGGGGAGAGATATATTGAAAAAGATATATTCAAGCTTAAATCTTACCTTAGTAGGATATACTCAACTAAGGGGGAGAAGTATTGGGGTACAAGTAAAAGAAGAGTGAGTTAGAAAGGGGGAGCAGTAAATGAGAAGCAAGTCTAGTAACTAAGGGGGAGCCTTAGATGAAGAAGCAAAAGAACTTTCATTTGTTATGAAAGTGGAGATATAAGGAGAATTACATCACAATACTATTCTATTAGTCTTTCAATGTACTATGTATAAAGGCTAAGTGGAAGAGTAGTAAATTCACCAGAAGTTAGAGAAATGGTATTGATTCACCATTGTCTATATAGTAGGAACAGCTGTTTTTCTTTAGTGAGAAAAGCTGTGTCAGAAATGGGAAGTGGTTGTAAATCAAGAACTGCTGATAATCACCAATGTAAGATGTGAAGGATTATCAGGCAGAGATATGAAGAATCAGAAATGAAGATGAGTTATCTATTGAAGATCAGTTCAGTGCTAGAGAAACAATCATCTATCATTTCATCAACTGAAGATTCTGGAATTGTTAAATCTAAACCAGAGAAATTTTTTTATTATTTACTTTATTCTTAAAAGTTTTATCTTTTTCTTGTTTAAGTGAGTTAGTTGAGTTATCCTCTAGGTATTTGCTTGTTATTGTCTAACAAACAAATAGGGGGAGATTGAAAGGCATATGATGTAGCCTATTTGTATTTCGAGGATACAACTCAACTTAAACAAGATTGTAATAGTAAATAGTATATAGACTGTCACAAGGAATCTCAGATTGTATTATCTGTCAGAAGAAAAAGATCAAGGTCAATCTACAGACTTGAGAAATTACTACATTGAAAGAAGTTCAGACATCTGATCAAGCCTCAGTGAAGTATTCGTTAAAGAAGTGGATTCATTTAAAGTGACAGAGATTTCGACAGTGACAGAGACAGTACAGAAGAATTAATAGAGAGAGAAGAGAAGAGAAAAGAAAAGGAACCAGATTTTAAAGTCAATATATGAAGAACAGTCATTGCGGTTAGTCACTCATGAACCAGACAGTACATCGAGTGTCAACATTAAACAGTGGTTGTTTATCATTAACTTCAGTGGTTCAAGCTGTCAAGACTGGTATGTTGAGAGAAGAAATAAACCAAATCATAGAGTCAAAAATAAAGAAAAGCCGTTGGAGTTAGTCGCTCATGAACCAGACCGTGCATCGAGCGTCAACAAAAATTCAGTGGTAATTCTTTATTACTTTTAGTGGTTCAAGAAAAAGATTTCGGTCGTAAAAAGATTTTTATATTAATTCTTAGTTAATTAATATAATTATGTAATTGGTTTGATTTAATAAATTAATTCATATCGAATTAATTTATTTATTAAATTAATTATCATGTTAATTAATATTGAATTAATGTATTAATCTGAATTGATTTAATTAATTAATTAATTAATCATTATTTATTTTAATGATTAATTGATTAAGTATTTAATTAAATTAAATTTAAAAAGAAAAAAAAGGAAGGAAACAAAAAAAAGAAATCGGCAGGTGGTTGGTTTCTTTGTTGCTGTGAATTATAGTAAAAGAAGTCGACAGAACTGATTAAATAAATAAACACGCATGCATGTATAAAGAATTAAAGAGGAAGTCACATGCACAGAAACAGATACTGTCGGCAATGCAAGAACGCGCTCTGAAGCGCGTGCGCTACACGCGCCGGACACAAACACTGAAACAGCGGGCGCGTGCCTTTCAAACAGTTCTCATGCGACTGGTTCTCAGCAGGTTGGTCAAAGTAATTGTTAACAAAACAATTCATTTCAGTCAGGCCAGTGTTAAATTTCTTAAGTTATACCGAAAGTCATGTCCAGGCAAAATAAATTTGGATTGTCATATTCAGTTAAAAAGAATTGTCATATCTCAACTGGATAGTCATATCTCGTTCAAAGTGATAGTCATACCGAATGTTATATTATGGTTAACTGATTGTTATATTAGTTAAAACAAAGCAATATGACTATGGTGTGATATAAGAGGCAGAAGACAGCAGCAAGAAGATATACACGCACATAACATTTCATCCAGAAAATACAGCAGCCTCCATTTCTCTCTCTCTCAAGCAAGAACAAATTAATTCCTAGAAAATCAAGTTCATCTCCTTTGTAATATTTTATCCGGTGGAACTCTGTTATTTGTGATTCTTGTACTACTAGCGAATTAAGTTTCCTAGTTCTTATCTTGATTTTTATTAACTAAATTAGAAAAGTTCATGTCGAATTTTCTAATTAGTTTTTATCAACTTGATAATTAATCTGTACTGAAATTGTAACACCCATCAAGTTAATATATTGTTATATTCAACTTGAAATTTGTGTTAGACTATTCCGCACAAAATATTCGTTTAAGTGAAAATTGTTTAACGAATAAATTTCGAGAAAATGGTATAGATTGTATTCAACCCCCCCTTCTACAATCTTATCGGACCTAACAGCGTGCTTTTGGTGTAGTAACATTAACTATTTAGACTACGCAGAGTGACGTACTTTTGGTACGTGTAAGTCAACTTGTGTGTGTTTCGACTTTAGACTATGCGTTTAATGTTTGGCCTTCTTTATTGACGTGTTTGTTGGACATTAATGAAATGTCATTTCTGGTTTGGTTGGACATTAATGAAATGTCATTTCTGGTTTGGTATATGCTTTCATGCATGGATATTGAAATTTCAAACAGGACATTGCAATGTGAACTAATAAAAATGTTGCAAAAAAGCGTTGCCAATAAAATTTAAAAGTATTACAATAGTAATTAAAATGTTGAAGAGAAATGTTGCAAAAATATCAAAAAGTATTGCAAAAGGTTCCAAAATGTTGCATATAAATGTTGCAAAAAAAAACCAAAAGTATTGCAAAATGCATAATAATGTTGCAAAAATATGTTGCAATAAACTCACTTTGTAACATTTTTAAGTCAATTAATGTTGCAAAAAAGTGTTGCATTCGTCTGTTGTAACATATTTAAAATGTTGCTAAAACATGCAAAAGTGTTACAACAAACTACACCAAACTCTTTTTGTAATACAATGAAAAGCGTTGCAATAAACACAAAAAACGTTGCTACAGAAGGTTGTTGCCACGCCGACAAATGCAACACTGACTTTTAGCAAAATTGTTGCATAAACAGGTATTGTAACACTTTTGGAGCCTAATGATACACTTTTTCGGTGTTGCAACAGGCCATATTCCTTGTAGTGATTTAAGGTTTTATGTACTTGATGAATATTATTTTAAAATATTCATTGGAAGTTCTATTTACTTAAGGAATATTATTTCGATTATTCATTTAAAGTTTTGATTACTAAATGAATATTATTTGGATATTCATTTAGAAGATTATTTATTAAATGAATATTATTTTCAAATATTCATTTAAGGTTTGACTTATTTATTGAATATTATTTTAAATATTTATTGGAGTTTAATTATTTAATGAATATTATTTCGAATATTCATTTAAGGAGGGATTTATTTAGTAAATAATTTCATATATTCATTCGAGGATTACTTACGAGCAATATTATGATTTAATAATATTCCGTAATTATTATTGAGTTAATAAATATTCTTGGAATATTTATTTAATTCTTTTAAATTCTTTTTAAAATGATTCATATTATTCGGAGATTATCTTTCACCTTCAGATATTATGTAAAATATTTCGGAGTCTTTTTACGACTATTTTATCAAGGAAAGGTTCCCAACTCTTTATTTTTCATTTAAATCTATCTTAAAAGGATTTAAATGCTCGCTCAAACTTCCATATTATAGGGGAACCTACTTGAGCAATGTTATTTATCTTGTTGACTTCCCGGTCATAAATCTTGTAAAACTATTCTTTTCACTCGCAACTTGGTTGCTGTTTATCAATTGAATCTTTGAGTAACCTTCTCATCATTCGAGGGGTGAGATTATTGGAACAAGATGGTATCCTCTAACAAGCAGCAGCTTGGGAGATATGATGTGAATTTTCCTTTCCAACTAGATATGACTACTTTGTGGAGTCTTATCAACAAGTATCGTACTTGGGGAAAGGGGGACGAACTTTACATTCAGAGTCGTGAACTTCTTATAGAACTTGGAGTCGTGTAAGAGGCCGAGTTGCGCCGGTCCATCCCAATTGGCCCAACCGTTGGCCGGGGAGATCTAACAGGGCGGTAGACAAGTAAATCTGTCAGCTCTTCCTTCTACCGGTAGTAAATCTTAATTGAGCTGTACAATCTGCGACTGCTCATCGTAAGGATTGGAACAGTGGGCGCGGTGAGTACTCCAGCAAAAGTTCATCATTTAAATTCATTTATTTTCTGCAACATTATCATTGTTGGCAGTATCGGAAAGTATTCATAATTGGAATTGCAATATTTTCCTGCAAGTTCCTCTTTTATGATAAATGATAATATCTTGCTTATCTTTGACATAGCAGATATTCCCACCTATATTTGCATTTTGAGTTACCTTGTAACTTCATCGTTCATATTATACTAGCATCATTTCCGTAAATGCATGGCATATGGTTTGAAAGATACTTTTGAACTGTTATATATTATCGTTCAGTTAAATATTATTGTTGGTGGGCTATTGCTCACCCTTGCTTTATTATTATATCACAACAACAGCTAGACCAGATGACTCGCACAAGGCGCACTCGACTCAAGCGAGGATGATGAGACTACCAGAGCCGAAGAGAAAACTATTGGTAGGATAGATTCATTCTTTCAGTACCAAATATATGGACTAGTATGACTTATGTAAATGGATGGCAAAGAGTATGTATTCATATTGTAACTCTTTTGGGTTGTAAGAACTCATAATGTGTTTAATAAAATTTGGTTGTCACTCTGATTTCATCTCTGGGACTATAACGGGTGTGTTTTATATTGTTGTGTTGGGTCATAAAGATGTAATTTATTTTATGTTGAGGTAAGTTCAAGTATTTTGGACAGAATTGGAGACCGTAACGATCGGATCCCGGACCTCGGATCTGGGGGTGTTACACTTCCCTTCTCTTCTTTTTCTTTTCCGTCCAAACAACACATTTTTCTGCTTTGTTTTACCGTTGATTTAGTCCGAATGTTGCGTTTTTTTTTTACCGAATTGACCTAGTTGTGCTATAATAATAATATCAATGCAGTTTTTGTTTGTTCCTGTTGTTGCTGCATTTGAATCTCTATTTCGTTTTGGTTAATTGCCGAGTTGACTCGCGAGTATTGTTTGAAATGTTTTCTGGGTTTATTGATTTCGCTGTTTGTTAATCGTGTGGCGCTGTTGTGTTCACTGGGTATGCTGCGAGTTGGTTTTCTGGGTTTCGTAGTTTTACTGAGTTCGTGATTGATCTTGTCTTACCGAGTTTAAATTAGTGTTTAGATTGTAATTGCTGCGAGTTTTGGTCGAAGTTTGCGAGTGTCGAGTCTTCTGTGTTTCCGAGTTGCTGCAATTGTGAAATTTGGAGCTTCTTTTTGCTGCGAGATTGATGGGTTTGATGGTTGTTTTCGGTTTTTTTGTTCGAGTTCATTATCGAGTTTGCAGTGTATAATTGTGTCGAGTTCTTGTTTATGTCATTGTTTGTTTTGCAAGTTTAGAGAGTCGTTCGCTGAGTTCTTATTTGTTCACTAAGTTTCTGAGTATAAATTGTTGTTTCGATTTCTTCCATGTTTTAGTAGCTGAATTTCTATTGTTTGCTGCGAGTTTTGTATGCGTTTTGATTGTAAATTTCTGGCGTTGTTGGTTGAATCGTTCTCCACAACTGCGGTTTGTTTCGTGAGACTGTTTAAGTTCAAGTTCTTAACTCTTTTCAGCATTGTGGAGTTTTTGTGAAATAGCAGTAAATTGTGCTGGCTTTGGTTTACAGTATTTGTATTCGTTCTGATCCTGTTTTGTTCTAAGTGTTTAGCTGAGTTGTAGGTTCCAGTTCATCTGTTAATCAAGTTGCTTTCTATCAAGTGCTATGTAGAGTTGAATTTTCATTTCTGATTATAATGAGTTCACAGGGTCCTGTTTTGAGTTATTGTTCGAATTAATCTTGCTAATTTTGAAGTTTTGACTGCTGCGTTTGTTCGTTGTTGTCCATGTCTTGCTTTTGGGACTCGAAGGTTATGTGCCTGTGAATTCTGAATAGTGTATAGAATTGTTGTTTGGATTTTTAATGAATTAGAGAGGGTTAAATAACAAATCCATCATGTCCAATTTGTTTTTTTAATTTTCTGTAAATAACTTTTAATCAATAAAAAAAATGTTTGAGAATAAAATTTAGTTTTAATTTATTTAATTTTAGAAAAATTTAGAATTTTTAGAATTAAAAATTAAATAGTATAAAATTGAACTTTTCAAAACCCAATTTTAATTCGATTTTAAAATTTTTTAGAATGATTTATTTTTCTTCACTTTTAATTAAATTAATTTAGAAATAGAAAAATTATTAAATTTTCTTTTGAAAATAGTTTAAATTTTCTTATAGGAAATAAATCCAAATTCTCAAATTCATAATTGTTCTAATTTGATTAAATTAAAAGTTAAGGATCGTGAAATAAATATTATTCCCTGTGGATCGAATCATAAATACTAAAACGAGATCGTGCGCTTGCGATTTTAATTGTCATATTTTTAGCACATCAGTCGTTGTTCAAGAAATTTTTGAAAAAGGATTGTGGTTGTGTATATATCTATATTATATATCTTAGCTCTCCAAAGGAAAAACAAAAAAACAAAAAAAACAAAAACAAAAAAAAAACAAAAAAAAAAGAGAGAAAAAAGCATATGAGAGCATACTTATGTTTATGTGTTTTTGTGATCCTTCTTCATTCGACTAGTCAAGCATTTTATTGAAAGAAAATTAGAAATCCATGTATGGGGAGAAAGTATGGTGTTGTGTATGATATATTATGGATCCTATTAGCTTTTGACACTTTACCTTATTTGGCCTTACTTGACATACCTTGCCCCTAGCCCCATTACAACCCAACTAAAAGACCTTTTGATTATCGTCATTAATGTATGTTGTGTTAAAGTTAGATTGATACCAAATGTCAAGCATGCTTATGATTTTGTTGGAATTGAGTGATACACTTACCCTTTTTCTTGAGTGAATATTCTTTTGTGAGTGAAAGGTGAGTTATATATTGCTTGTTTTGTGCATATGAGATCCCAAGTTTTGACTCTAAGATGTACTCTTGTGGGCTTAGCATGGTTACCAACTTATTTTTACACTTGACATGGACTTTTGAGGACCTATGCATATTTCTTTGAGTAGACTATGTGAATACTTGCACTTTCCACACCAAGACATTGCAAATTCACTTTGATTTCTTAAGTTGATGTAACATGAGATGACTTGTATGAGTGGTGTTGCATTGAGAAATCTTTTACATGAGCTAGATGGATTTTGTGGGTACATTCACTATAGGCCCTCACGAGACCTCACTCGTCCACTAGGGCTGCCTAGGGGTTTAAAGGGCTTGTTGCATATACCAAATTCAACCGTGATCACCTACGAAAGTGGTATTATTTATTAGATAGTATTTTATGTTATAGTTTTCTCGAGGACGAGCAAAAGATAGGTATGGGGGCATTTGATAGTCCGTAATTCATCATATTTTTAATACATATTTTATGTCTGTTTTCGTAATTTTATTAATTAATAAATTGTTTTATTTTGTTTTGCAGGAAAATAAATAAAAACAGAATTCGAGCAGGAAAAGGTGCAAAAATGGAAGGAGGTGGAAATTACTTGAAGTTAAAGAAATTGGAGAAAAAATTGAATACTTATCGGAGAAGAAAAAGGAAATTGAAGAAATTATATTCAAGATTGGATTGTAATCATAGGGCCCAAGTCCATTATTTTTCCCTATATATATGGCATTCTCTCTTGTAATTTAGACAACACTTTAGACACCACTATAAATATCAATTTAGACACCAATTTAGACCTGATAATTAGGAGTAGGAATAGATTTAATTGTCTTTTCATTACAAACGGTTTTTTTTAATTGTTTAAACACTTTTTGCATTATTAAATTCAGTAATTTTATTCCGTTAATTAATTTTCCGGCAAGTCTTCTCTGTTCTCGGCTACAGCTTGGCACGGCTAGTCCAGGAAGTTTCTTGTGCTTATAATAGTTTATTAATTGTTTTAATACGTTCACGCAAGTATTCATACATGTATGATTGTTTTAATATATTAAATATATATACTTGTCTGTTACCTATTTTTAATTCTTAATTCTAGTGTAACTTGTTTAATGCTTTCGAATGTTTTAAAGGGTGTTGGGCTACAACTACTTAAAGGAGTTTTCAACTTTAAGGAGATTTTGGTGTGTTTGGCAACATGGGCTTTAAGCCTGCTTTAAGTTAAAAAATTGCTTTAAGTCATAAGTTCCATTTAGGTACTTTTGACTTATGACTTATGGAGTTTTTTTTAATTTTTTTTTTTTCACGATTCTTGTAAAGTTTAAATATTATGAATTTAAAAATTTTTTAAGTCAAATTTCACTTTAAGTCAAAATTATTAAACCCCCATTTAACTTTAATTAAAATTATCCAAACACATTCATTCAACTTAAAGTAAACAACTTTACTTTCTCCTTTAAGTTAAAAGAGTAAAGTGCACTTTGTGTGCGTGCAGTTTACCTATCAGACCACTTTGGATACTGGATTTTAGAAAGTACCACGTGCTATACTGCACTTCACTTTTCGTTATATAATGTGTATCGCCGTCAAATCTGTTTAACTCCGTTAGAAAATGCAGGGGTAAAATTGTCTTTTTATCACCATCTTTTTCATCAACACCCTTTCCACTATTAGCAATTTATTTAGAACTTGGAGCTTGTATATCTAATTCATTTCCTAACCAAATCAGCTCATTTAAATTGCATTAAGATCGTCTCTTTCTCCTCTACAATATGATATCAATTTTGAATAATAAAGAAACCTCTGGATTCTCGTCAATGACCACCGACTCAACTCCTCCGCCACCACTCACCTCCGACGACCACCCATAAACCACCGTACTCACCCCACCCCCGCCTAATTACACAACCTCAATTTCAAATCTCCGTAGCCTCGCCACCGCCCTCACCACATTCCAACGCTTCTACGATGAGTTACAACAACACCTCGATTTTATTGAAACCACTATCCATTCCTAGTTACCCGACCCGTCCATCATTCCTCCTTTTTTCCACCCACTACATCATCTCCAATTACAATAAACCTGGATAAAACCCATAAATTATCGCCAGGAGTTTCCGTTAAGTTAAATGATGATGACCTGGAACCTAAGATTAAAATTGAAACTCATATTTCGTCTACAGCTGTAACAACGATTTTCGAGAAATCGAAAGTTGTAGTTGTAGTTTCCGAATTATCCGAATCCAAGGAAGATGTTAAAAAGCTGTGATGGAATTGTGATTGAAAATAGGGTGAAAGACGATGCATGTAATGCGGCAACAGATTGGAGGAAAAGGCTACGGTCTGAAGGGGGATTGCATAAGGCGTGTGAGACTGATGCCAAGGGTTTGCTTCTTTTAATTGGTTGTTATGGCATTCCAAAGGCGTTTGAGAATGAAGATATCAAAGATTTGATTAGGTCTAGTAATTTAAAGGATATATCTGGTGCTCTTCGTCGTTCACGCTATCTACTTGCAAGATATCAACAATACAATTAGCTTTGTAAAAAAGAAGAAATACAGATACATTGTCATCCCGTCTACAGTTGACAACAAGCCAGGTTTCTTTAAAAAAGAAGAAGATGATGATAAAAAGACGATTTTATCCCTGCATTTTCTAACGGAGTTAAACAGATTTAACGGCGATACACATTATGTAACGAAAAATGAAGTGCAGTATAGCCCGTGGTACTTTCTAAAATCCAGTATCCAAAGTGGTCTGACAGGTAAACTGCACGTACACAAAGTGCACTTTACTCAAGTTAAAAATACATCCATTAAGTCAAAAGTAACTTATTTTAAGCAATGCCAAACACCCTCTTAGTTAATATAACTATTATGTCTAGCTAATTTTCTTGTCCTAGGATGAAGATGAAGTTAATAAAATTGTTCTTGATTTCTTCTCGTTCCTATTAATTGATTCTCATTATTTTTCTTTGGTGCTTAATTGTTCAATTGACAAAGTGATTTTGATATATTATTGTTACCGGATTTATTTTTCATAGCATATGCTTGCTCTTTGAAGTTTTGATAGGTTATTGTCAGATAACAAGTTTCATAGTATATGCTTGTCTCGTTAATTGATATATCTTATTTATGAAGAAAAGAGAATTGATTTTAGGTCGAGTTGATATTAATTGTGATTGATTGACGGATTCGAATTCCTAGGTTTTCCATATTATTTGATAATCTTTGCTAATTAGGTTAATTAGGTTAATTAAATCTCATTTCAAACCTATTTGTCTAGTTCGCCTGAGTTAATTATTAGGGTTTTGAAAATTCATAGTCTCTGAGGATCGATCTGTATTTGCTACAACTAAACACAGTGCGCTTGCAGTTATTTTACACATCATGGCACCAATGTGGTTTTGGCATTTATATATGGTACCATCATATTATTGACTTCTATCCATGATACCCTCGTAAATTTGGTTTTTCATATATGATACCCTTCTCTTAAGTAAAAAGTAATAGAATTGATTTCAGATTGTAAAACAAATTGTATATTTGAAATCTTTGTGAAAAAATACATGAAATAGAATGTTGAATCATGTAAAACGGAATTAAAATGAGTGAGATATATTCAAACTCCATAACCAAACTTTGACAATTAATATCTCACTCATTTTGACTCCATTTTACATGATGTAAGGGTCTATTTTATGTAACTTTTCGCAAAGATTTCAAATATACAATTTGTTTTACGATGTTAAATCAATTCTATTACTTTTTACTTAACAGAATGGTATTATATATGAAAAACAAAATGTACGAGAATCCATGAAGTCAATAATGTGATGGTACCATATAGAAAAGTCAAAACCACATTGGTACCATATAGAATTTCCCGTTTTCTTTTGAAGTGATTACTCTGAGTAAACGGTAAAAAGCCTATTTATCAAGTGAGTTTTGTTATTTTCTATTTTAAATTTACTAGCTTAAAATTCGTGAAATGCACTGATTTTTTAATATTATATAATTTTTCATTAATTTGTATTAATAATTTTAAGATATGAATTTTAAAGTTTTAAAATTTTTAAATGATAATTTAATCATAATAATTATATATATGGTTCCCGTTAAATTTTTAGAAAAAGAGGGATTTTATTAGAAAATATAGAAAAGATAATACGCTTTATCTGAAAAGGTTAATCGATTATTTATTAATAATTACAATTTTTTATTAAATAGAAAAGGTAATGTGTTTTAGTTAAAAAAAATTAGTTTGGTCTTATTATTTATAATATTATTATTGCATGTTATTAAAAAGAAGACCCAATTACATATTGCATTCCTTTGATTTTGGATTATTGCACTTTGGGTTAAGTTCTTTGACATAAATCAATTTGCATCCCCATACTTTAAATCCTACTACAATTTCCACCCCTTTGACGTTTTTCAGTTAAATTTGATTGTTTCCGTTAGTCAAATTGAGGGTATTTTGGTCATAATCAATAATAATTTTAAAAAAATAAATAATTTGAATTTACTATTATTTTAAGATTTTTATATTTATCAAAATTATGTCTGTAATTTACAGATTTTTCAAAATATAATTTATAATATTTAGATTTTTCAGAAAAATTAAAATATAAATTACTAAAATTTTCGTAAATTATTAATTGAAATATAAACTATTACTATTATAATTTTTAAAGTATTCACTATAAATTATATTACAAATTTAAGATATTTTTAAAATCTGTTTCATATTTTTTTTTGTTTTTTTCCAATTTTAAATTTTATTCTTTTTCTCTTTTAAAAACTTTTTGTTTTATCTAATAATAAATGATTAAAATGCCCTCATTTTGATTTACGATAATGGTCAAAAAATCAGCAAAGGGATGAAAATTGCGAGGGACTCAAAATCAGGGAATACAAAGTGCATAAAATAAAACAAATGAACTGTAAGTGCAATAACGTTAAAACAAAGGGATGCAAAATCATTTTAGTCTAAATAGAATTACTCATACTGTTTCTAAAAATAAGAAAAAATTTAGTTAGAAAAAAATATAGAAGAAAATGTGTTTTACTTGAAAAAGAAAATTGGTTAATTATTGAAAAAATATAAAAGTTAACATGTTTTACATGTAAAAGGAAATTGATTAATTATTGACTTAATTGCACGAGAATGACCTCAACTATTTTTTTTTGCACAAAAATGACCCAAGTATAAAAATAGACAGTGTGATGGCCAAACTATTTTTTTTGAACAGATGAGTGTATTCAATTTGTGACTTAATTGCAGCAAGATGGCCGAACAATGTTTTTTTTAACACAAAAATGGCCCAAAAATAAAAATAAACAACATTTTTTAGATTAATTTAGATGGAATGCAATCATCTGCTTAAAATAATACTTGGGCCATTTTTGTGCAAAAAAGAAATAGTTGAGGCCATCTTCCTGCAATTAAGTCTTAATTATTTATAGTTATATTTTTTTGTTTTACGTCTTTCAATATATTGATTTAATATAATAATAAAGATAGATATGAGTAAGGATATTTTTGTAAAAACGTACTGTTATATAGGTAAGGTTAATTAAGTAAAAATACGAAACACAAAAAATTTTAATATTTTGATAAATATAATATAGAATAGATGTATATAAAGGTCATTGCTCCATGAATAACACTCTTATATAAAGAATAATAAAAAAACATAATTGAATCTTACATAAAATCCTATTTAGATTCTAATTTTCATATCCAAAATGATGTTTTATGAATAAATATAGGTTCTAACAAAAAATTAGGATTAAATGTAACATGATTACACATAATTTTATTGTTAAAAATATATATGTAAGATGAGATTCTATGTTAGATTCAATATGTTAAGTTTTATTGTTGTTAAAATTTGTGATTATTATCATAACAAATCATTTTAATAAAAAGTAAAGTTTTATAATGATGTTCTTTATTATTTTTTATATAAGTTGTTATTCATACAGTGAAATTCATAAAATATGTCTAGAGCTCCTTTAACCCTAAAAACTGTGTATCGTAAGTTTTTTTTTTTTTTTCTTTTTTTGGAGGAAATACCAGCTCATTACGAGCAAGATATATCAAATATATTTCTTTACATTCGTTTTATTATTATTATTATTATGATCTTACTTATAGCTAGGTAGTTTACACATGGTCTATATTTCATATTTAAAATGGTCCAAACGAAAATTAAATTTTACATTTTCTTGATCTAACCTTTGTCCATCTTTTGTTTAAAAAAGGAAAAATATTAGGGGATCAAAAAATTTTACCAAAATTTTTACAGATATCACTTATCTTTTTAATATTGATTGATTGAATAATTAATATGATGGATACTCATATATTCATATGAATTATTCGATTAAAAATTCCCATTTGTTCAACTTAACACCTATCACATTATTTTAGTAACATTTTTAAAGAGTATTTTTTGATTGCTTGATGTAGAAAAGTTAGTAACCGTTAAAACATTAAATAAAACTTGTTCTCCTAGAAGAATATATATATGTTTGACACTCAAAACACCATCCGACATCAAAATCATTACTTTAATAAGAAACAGATTTGTCAATAGTGGATTCCAGATGACGATAAATGAGTAGAAAGCTCCATTGAACATGCACTTTCAATTGTCTAGAAATGTGGATTAGGAGAACATGGCTACAACATTAGAGCATTCATATCCCATCCCCTCCCCAATCTCAAAAACTTATTAAAAATAGTAAATTCCCAAATAAAAATAATAAATTCCCAAAATTATTTAAAAGTTTCTACATCCAATTCCCCATTTTCCATCCTCATATCCCTATATTCTTTTTTATATTACTTCTTTCTCTCTCTTTCACTTACAATTTTAACTATAACTACAATTAAATATATTAAAAGAGGAAAGAGAAAGATTTGGGGACTTAAACAGTTGAACCCCATATTTGGGAACTCATTTCTTGCCTCTAAAATTAAACCCTATTTTAGGGAATGGGATGGAGTAAGAAATTAGATCAAAAATGACAAATTTCCCTAGATAATAGGGATGAGGATGGGATGTGAGTGCTCTTAACACATTAACTCTGGCCCTAGAGTTGTGGCTTATGTACAAGGAACATTGTGGGATCTTATCACTTATTGCCTAGCCTACCTTGCGGTCACCATCCACAATTTTCCATAGCTTTGGGACAGATCATGCCACTATTAATTCCAACACCACAAGAGTATAGACAGGACCAACACTAGTATTTTTGTAGCACTCAGGGTCGATTACAGTATGTTTGTCGTATTCTTGAGTTATCAACTTCAAGCAATTTTAAATACAAAGTTTCTAACTTCAGTTTATGTGGTCACTTGTATGTTTAATATGTTTACATGGGAAATGTGTTGCGTGAACTTTCCTGGCCTCTTACAATCGTCTAATTATCGTGCTATGTTTGAGAACGCGCAAATACGTGATTGTAATCTCACTCACACCACTTTGTATA
Organism: Saposhnikovia divaricata; assembly: GCA_036435485.1. NCBI lineage: Eukaryota > Viridiplantae > Streptophyta > Magnoliopsida > Apiales > Apiaceae > Saposhnikovia > Saposhnikovia divaricata. The sequence continues at coordinate 159,912,332 of CM071596.1, read as the reverse complement.
ATCCTTTTTATGTAGTCGTTTAAGAGCATCTCCAACGACATTAGCTAAAAATGATTGGCTAAATTACATAAAATATTGATTATGTAAAATTTATCGAACCTGCAAGACATTGTGTTCCGAGGGTATTGGCTATAACGATTGGCTATATTTTAAAAATGGTATGTTATTAATATTTCAAGTTGTTATTAATGGAAGGGAAATTCTCAATGGTACCACTGTACTTTTGGCTTTTGCCAGTGGTACCATTACATTTTTGACTCCTCTTAACGGTACCCTTAACAAATTGACTTCTTAACAGAAATACCATTCCATTTGAAAAACGTTATAGAAACGTTAACTAGGGTTTGGGGCCAATATTCAACCTATTTTCTTATTGCATACTGTAGCGTATGGCCAAGATTGTTCTTATATTTTTTCAACAGATTTGGGGCCAACCAGTATTCTTCAAATATATTTTAAGGAAATTCTCAATGGTACCACCGTGCTTTTGGTTTTTGCTAGTGGTACCATGTTCTTTTTACCCTACTTAACGTTTCTATAACGTTTTTCTAACAGAATGGTATTTCTGGTAGAAAGTCAATTTGTTAAGGGTACCGTTAAGAGGAGTCAAAAATGTAATGGTACCACTGGCAAAAGCCAAAAGTACAGTGGTACCATTAATGGAATATATAATTTTAATATAGAAATAAGTGATGTGGCAATTCACTACAGGTCTCTAGAGGTTCGACAAATATAGCCAACATCAAGAGATTATCTATAATTATAGATAACAGTTTTGTCCCATTGGAGTGTAAATTTTTTTACACATTCTTTATAATTCTTATTTATGGTAATTAATTTTAAAATTTACCTAAGGGATCTCTCCCATTGGAGATGCTCTAATAGATAACTAGTCTCACTGAGAGAGTTAAATTAGTCCCATATTTAGATTGATTCGTTATTTTTTTTACTCCTGTCTCTAAATATTATTATTTCCATTCGGAATGTTGGTTCTGTTAATTACATAAGATAAATTATTAATTTACACCTAATTTATAAGATCAAATATAGTCAGGAACGATCTTGTTGGATTCGTATTTGTTAATACTTTAATACAGTGAAATTTTTATATTTAATAATAATACGAAATTAAAAACATTAACGATTAAAAGTGTATGTTAGCAAACGTGTACAGTCTAAACAAGATAAGTAATAGATAAGTAATAAGAGACTGAGGAAGTAGCAAACGTAGATGCTTGTTCAAGCTGGAACCTATATTTTAATTTGAATCTAGTCGGTTTGTTCCAGACTTTGCAGCTCTACCGCCGGCTTGGGCAAGCAGGAGAACCTGCTCTCGTAGTGCTCCACTTATTCGCCCAAACCTGGATCATTTCTCGTATTGCATAGGTATCTAAACAATTTTTTTTTTTTTTAATAATTAGAGTTATAGTCTCGAATCAGATTCTGGGACAAGAGAATAAATCCTTACTACTTGAACTATTCAATCATACTCACTAATCCATTTGGGTTATCTAAGCAAATCTTACTTGCACACTAATTAACTTTTAATTTACTCAACAAATTGCAAATGGCCTAATTAATGTAGTATCAAAATTCACCGAAACCCACTCAAAGACGACAAAGGAGAATATAAACATGTTAACCTCTTTCAAATCTAATATTCCTTTTTCAGCCGACACGATCTTCTATTAAATCAAAGCGTATCCGAATCATATCATTTTGGGACCCCATTTTTTGTTCAACTCCTTGCAACAGTCCAGCCTATTTCCAACCCCATTCTTATCACCAACGCCAAATTCCAACCACACCCTTTCATAGTTGGCTCAATATCATAAATGCCCCGACGGTTTTTCGATATTTTAGAGGACAAATAACTTTGTACGCTACATTTGCTTAAACTTTTATAAATTGTGTTGCTAACGAACAACACAATTTTATTATTGCGTCATACAAGCACAACTCCTTCCTATTAATCGCAGCTATAAACAAAAACACTTATTAACAGTTACAGTACAGCTAAACCGAAAAAGAAACTTTGAAATTTTGTTAATGGTAACTTTGTACACGGTGCCTAGATGTTTAATGTGCATCAAAGAAAAATCTAGTAACTAAGAAGCCGTCCAAACAATTGAAGTCTGGTTTGAGAAACAGGAACCTTATATTGTAATTTGTGGTAATAGATCAAATTGATATAAACAAAAAAGAATGGTAACTATAAATTTATAATCTTAATCTACTTCTAAGTTGGTCATTTTAAGCCGTCTAGTGGGAGATGTTAGAATGATGGTGAACAAGGTGGAGACGATGGTGTTGATGATTGTGGCGATGCTGGAGAAGATAACGTTGTAGAAGAATCCAGGTAGGGCGACGACGATAGAGATTCTGTGGAGGAATCTGAGACTGATGTTGGTGGTGATGTTGAGGCTGAGAAATCTGGTTCTGAAATCTCCGATTCTGATGATATTTCTGATAATTTTCTCTTGTTCGATTCCTGTTTTTGGTTTGCTATTTTATCTTCACCAAACATGTAATCTTTCAATCGTCTCACATCAGACAATTTAACAGGTTTTACAATGAAATCCTCAGCACCTTCTTCCAAACATCTGCATTTCATGTAAGGGTTGAATTTAGTTTATATTGGATCAAAAGTATTTATTCATCTCAATTAAAAAATACAAATTTCCCATTCAGGATTCACAATTTTCTCTTTAAAGTAGGATTTTCTACCTAACGTTGGATCTTCTTAAAGGGCCTTGGCAAACTAGAACTCATCTCATTAAATTTATTCTAGCTTGTATCTTTGTTTACCTTCTAATAATCTAATCACCTACCTAATAGTTATAAGAGTATCCTGGGCCTGAGGACATCCTTAGGTAACAATAGGTAACAATCCTGAGGTTAAGACATAATACACGTAAGTTACCGTTATTTTGGTAAATCCACAAGAATGAATTCAATAATTACAAAATGCCATTTATCATTTGTATTAGAAATGAACGTAACCTCAGGGCCACTTTTTATACTTGCAGTAATTCACCAGTGTAATTCACCGACAATCTTAATTAAACTAATCAAGGACAACTAAAGATCGTAAGTTGTATGGATCGGATCGGTACCTGTCGATTCTTGCCAAGACATTTTCCGATGACATGATCACAACGGGGACTTCTCTAAATGTAGATGATCCCTTAATCTTCTTTAGCAACTCATAACCAGTCATTCCAGGCATACAGTAGTCGGTGATTATCATATCAATTTTCAAACCCTGAAATTAAATCAATTAACAATTTAAATACTGTTGTTCCATTTAACAAATAATAATTTAATAATTAGATCAACAAAATACTCTAGCTACTTACATCAAAACCAACAGAGTTCTTCTCAAGACCCAAATACTGCAAAGCTCTTATTCCACTTTCAACAGCTGTAACTGTAAAAATTGTAACACAAATATTTAGAAATCTTTACATAATCTGTACATAATAATATTGTCCGTTAGGGGACAACTAACAACGTAAATAAGTAGAGAGTTGTACCTTTGCATGAGGTGATTTTAAGTAACCGTTCAATGACTTTTCGATCAATGAGACTATCATCAACAGCCAAGACATGTACATCATGACCAAAATTATCAGTTTTGTCCGACCATCTTTGCCTCGAAAACACATCACTTCTAGCCATAATAGCTTCAATAAAAATAAGTGTATATCCTTGGTGTGTATATTTCAAGAAGGGTGGTTATGAAAATAGCAAGTTGTGAAAGAAGGAACAATAAGAGGAAGAGGAAGACAAGTGTGGATGATCGATCGTGTGACCAATAACTTTTGTTAATGCGGTATATATATATATAGTCCATTGCTTCATACATAACACTATCAATTATTCCAATAGATCCTTCGGTCCCGTCAGGGACACCCAATACAAAAAGTTCTTATTTTTTTATCTTCTATCCATCCTGCAAAAAAAAAATTTAAAAAAAAAAATTTGAAAAAAATTACTATTCATGATGACGTCACTGCTGATGTCATCATGAACAGTGATTTTTCCAAAAAAAATATTTTAATTTTTTTTGCTAAATGGATAGAAGATAAAAAATAAGAACTTTTTGTATTGGGTGTCATGACGGAACTCTTATATTGAATTAAATATGAGGTGTTCTTTATTGTTCTTTATATAAGGTATTCTTCATGGAGTGCAACTCTCTATATATATATAGGCTAGCGTTCAAATAGAAACCAACCTTAGAATAGAAACTAGAAACCTACATTAAATAAATTATATTTCATTTATTTTAATGGCCCCGCTAGGGGCACCTTCACAAAAAACGTTTAAAATTCTTGGCTCTATTCAACAAAAATTTAAAAAAAAAAAATTTAAAAAGTTACTCTTCACGTGCCACATCATCACGTGAACAGTAACTTTTTTTTAAATTTTTTTTATTTTTTTATATTTTTGTTGAATAGAGACAATAATTTTAAACGTTTTTTGTATTGGAGTACCCCTAATTTGGTCATTAGATTAGCTTGAAATATTTAATTTAGGTTTAGTTTCTAGTTTTTATTCTAAGTTAGTTTCTATTAGAACAAGACCCTATATATATATTGGCTAGCGTTCAAATAGAAACCAACCTTAGACTAGAAACTAGAAACCTACACTAAATAAATTATATTTCATTTATTTTAATGGCCCCGCTAGGGGCACCTTCACAAAAAACGTTTAAAATTCTAGGCTCTATTCAACAAAAATATAAAAAAAATAAAAAAAATTTTAAAAAAAGTTACTGTTCACGTGCCACGTCATCACATAAACAGTAACTTTTTTTAAAATTTTTTTATTTTTTATATTTTTGTTGAATAGAGACAATAATTTTAAACGTTTTTTGTATTGGAGTACCCCTAATTTGGTCATTAGATTAGCTTGAAATATTTAATTTAAGTTTAGTTTCTAGTTTTTATTCTAAATTAGTTTCTATTATAGCAAGATCCTATATATATATATATATTGGGATGAGTCTTGGTAAAAAATATGAAAGCGTAGCTGTCTCAATCGGGGTAGAGACATGCAAATCAAATCTTGGAAGGAGATCTACTTTAATATAATAAGGAAAATACGGTGGGGATTCTGAAATCCACTTTTATGATGATTTGATTTTTCATATCCCCACCCGATTTTTCACTCGCTTGAATCCCCCCCTCCCCCCAAATTTGTCTACTTTTCCTTCGCGAGTCGACTTGACTTCTTTCTTTCTAATTTTACCACTTCTCTACTCCCTGCTCCTACTTATGTTCATTTTATTATTTACATAGTATAATATTATAATTTAATTATATATTTTTATTCTCATCACAGATCTTAGTTGTTATTATTTATTAGCATTCTACCCATGTTAGGCATCGACCAGAAAAATATAATAATTAACTAATAAAAACATATTTTTTTCTTATTTAGAAAAAAATAAGAAAAAAATAATTTCATTAAAATGTAAATTAATTTAGGTCTAAATTACTTATCCGTCATTTCATACCAATTGCATTAATATCAATTTTATCAACCAATCACCAACACATTTACTACTCCTATGGAAAAGCTCAAAATTCCTTTTTAATTTATTGTTTTTTAACCCATATTTACTATATTTACCCATATTTACAACCAAATTTAAAAACTTTTTACCCATATTTTGGAATTTGTTTTTATGGGAATTTGGTATATTTAGATGTTCAGTACCATGGATCCCTAAAATATTTATTATATTAGTTCATTAACATATTTGTACGGATCGTAGTCAATTTTTCAAATCATATTAAAAATTCATGCACTTATTTCTCACGATTGCAATGAATCATTACATTGTCTACAAAGAAAAGTTAAATATTTCAGCGATATGAGAAAGGATCTCTAATGTACAAGATCCACGAAACGAACATATTTACAATAAAGGAAACTTTCACCTAATCTAAGTTATGTGATTGTTCAATATCATTTTATATAAATTATACGTCCTTTTATTAGTGAATTGATTTATTACAGAAAAATAAATATTATCTATCAATCAAACAAATTCAACATATTGCGCTGTTAGAGTAAGGTATATCTGCTAGAGTTTATATGACTGCCCTTAGTTTGTTTGTAATGACAGCTTAAAATGTGTATTTTCAGTTTAATAGTTTTTATTTAGATTTTTTATTCTTTTCTATTAAAACATGGTTAGTTTCTTTTACTTGTAAAATAAGATTTTTAAAAATTATTATCACCTATCTTTTTTTCTTTTTGACTATCTTGTTAAAACAAAATAATATCTATAAAACTGAAATCAAGTGTGTATTATACAAACACGTAATCACATTATTATATATATGTTCTTGTAATTTAATTATTGCATTAAATAACATGAAATTAATTTTTCTCTAACAATGAGTATATTATTCTGATATATATTAGAAAAAAGGGCTTACATAGCCTTGACATATCATTTGTATTGGGTACATTCGTGTCGTGTACTTTGTGATCTTGCAAGAAAATGACGTGAAATTAAATCGTCTACCTGTAATCCGAACACAAATAGACACTAAACTAATTTAATTTTTACGTGTACACGAAACGAAATAAAATACACGAATAGAAAAAATATGATAGTTAAATGAAATATTATTCTATAACCAATTTATGTAAGTATATAATTATATATCTGAACAAAATTGAGATTCTACCAAACAAAACTAAGAGTGGTATACATAGTGTAAAGTCTCTCAAACAAAATGAAACCCTCCTTTTTTGTTTTTTCTTAATCTTATTTCTTGTTAATAAATATCTCTTTTTGTGTAGAATCTTTCTACCAAGTTAGTAAATTTTTGGACCTATATTTTAGGCTTTGTTGATATCAAAAAATAAATATTATCAACTAAACAAACAAATTTAATATATCTGCTCTTAGATTAGGAAATGGGAATTGATACTATTACTTTAAATTAAAAAATAAAATTAAAAGGCACCCTTTTATTAAAAAATATATAATTTTATGTGTATCGAACTGTTTAGTATCAATATAAATAATTTTTAAAATAAAGTTCCCAACCGCTCCTCTCTCCCCTCCTCTCCCAAAAAATACTAAACAAAAGTATAGGAGCTGACATCAGTCTTTTGGTTGATGATAAGCCCCATTTTTATTGTTTTTCCTCGATTATTCAATAAATATCTTTTTTTATTGGAAGTATAGTACCCTCATTGGTGGGTTTTATCTAACTACATATATTAGATTTTGTACTATCTTCTCGTGAATGATAAGCTCCCTTTCACTTTATTTTTCAATAAATATCTATTTTATTGAGATTCTAGTACTCCGTGGGTGGATTTTGTCTACCCATATATTGAATTTTGTTATATTGGTTCATTAATTTGGATAATATAGAATCACAGTTATGGTAGGTTGTTCGAATACATTCGAACAAATTATATATACATATTTCTCACGACTACAACAAATTGTTAGTTTATCTCACCAAAATGACTTTATATTTCAGTGATATAAGCGAAAGATGTACCACAATTGAAGATCTGCTCCAACGATTGGATGAATGAAATCGTGATTTAATCTATTTTGCTATGTGTTTGTCCAACTTATTTTTGTAGTTGTTGTATGCTCTCCTATAAAAAATAGTGATTTATAAGAAAATCTGTAATTCCGATTATTTTCATAGATGTCCTATGCCCTTTACTTGATAAATTAATTATATATAAAAATAGTGATTTATAAGAAAATTTTTGTTGAGTTGACCAATTTGTTATTAAATATTCACTAACAATATTTTCATTGCATCCGTAATATTTTTTATTTTTTGATTGATAATTTATACACCAATAATGTCTATTGCTATTTAAGAGTATATTTAATATTTTGAATAATTCAAATATATTATCAGGTAAATTTTGTATGTCCCATTAATTGTTACATAATTAAAAAGTACTCAAAAGTAAAATTTAAGAAGATAATTAGTTTAAAATTCATTATAATATTGTAATTGGTTGAATTTAATTTTTTTATAAATAATTATTTTAAAACTTTACATAACTTCAATTTTGAACACTTTTTCAGAATAGTGTAATCAATTGTTCTTATTTTTAAAATTTTCAATTTAATACTAACATATTTATTAAAATTTGATTATACTTTATGATGTAGATGGATAATTTGAATTATTAAAATATTATATATTATAGATAAAATTTATTCATGTATTATTAAATATTTTTTAAATAAAATAATTATAGTATTTAAAATAAAATATTTATAGTATTAGTAAATAATTTGAATGTTTTAATTTTAGTGGTAAACTCTGATTGTCTCTAATATATATTTATGAAAATTAATATGTTATGTGAAATAGTGTAATTATGATTAATTGTAAATCAAAAAAGTGGTAAATTGGTTAATATTATGAAATCGGTTAATATTATATAGTTGTATAATCCTGATTGATTTTGGTTTAAAATTGTAATTTTTTATAAATATTTTTAACATTAAAAAATATGTAATATATGGATATATTTTAATAAAATAGTTATTGTATTTATAATAAATTTTTAACTAACTAAGATAAGTAAATTAGGATGAGAATGATATGACTCTTTTAATTTTAGTGGTGAATTCTGATTTGGTCTAATCTATATTTATAAAAATTAATCCATAATATATAATAGTATAATTATGATTTATTGTAAATCGAAAAAGTGATAAGTTAGTTAATACTATGAAAATTAGTTAATATTATATATTTGTATATCCAGATTAATTTTAGTTAACAATAGTAATTTATTATAATAATTTTGAAATTAAAAAATCTGTAATATATGGATGTCTTAAATCAAGTAATTATTAAATTCAAATTATAATTTTTAACTAACCATGGTTAGTATAGTAGGAAGGGAAAGTTAAATAAGAAAAACTTTTAAAATAATATGATTGGTCTTAAATTTTGGAGTGGCCTCTAATTGGTACTAAAATAATTCATAATTTTTTATTAACCAACTACATATTAGGTACATATGGGTAAACTCAGGTATTATAATAAAAGGTATTATAATAAAAGGATAACTCGGCACGTAGAAAATAGGTTTAAAAACTCATTCCAATTCTTCCATATTCGATTCAAAAATACAATATATGATTCATGTTTATTTTGTAAATGATTCAAACTTGGCAGCAAAATTAAAGTCGGACAAAATATGATTGTGAATGGGAGCACATATTCATCCGTTCAGATTAGTTATGATTTTAATTTTTTTATAAAATAAAAAATTCTACGCAAATATGATACATGATCTGTAATCGATTCAAACCTGAATATAAATTATATCTTTAACTTATTACATATCTAAATAAATGAATATTTTATATTTTCTTAATACCTTCTATTTGCACTTCAGGGTCAAAATTTGATAAAATATGCTCTCAAGTTTATGTTTTATTCATTCACCAAACCTATACTTAAATACATAAAGACCGAATTAGAGCACAATACATACCAAGTAACTTTAATCACTCATAAGAAAATTCCTTATTCTCAATAAAATAAATAAAAGCAACATTTCGGAATATATAATATATAAATATCTTTTAACAATAATAATAATAATATACGTTAACCTCCACCCTCAAATTCATAATACTCAGAATCGTGAGTTTGCCAAAATAAAAAAAAATTCGAATTTGCTCCAATCCATAGACCCACTTGAATCATCTTCCTCATCGTGATCATTCTCTTTATCCTCGTCATATCTTTGTTCCAACATGTCTCTTTCATCGCTTCACGATTTTCCTCAGAATTCCTCATTTTGTCGTTGTTGATTTGAAACAGTCTTTTACAAAAATGTATCATCATCGTCGTTGTGTTTTCTGTCATATTCTTTGATTTTTTTTCACCCATGAACTCTCGCAAGTTTTTACCCTCACACCACTAACTCTCGTAGTGCTATTTTTCTCACCCACAAACTCTTGCGGGATTCTTCACACACCATGAACTCTCGTAGTGTTAATTATTCTCACACCTACCAAGTCTAGCAGGTTCGATTTTACTTCAAACCCGCAAACTCTTACGGGGATAACCTAGGCTCTTGATACCATGATAAAATATTCTCTCAAGGTTATGTTTTATTCATTCACCAAACCAATAAATACATAAAGACCGACTTGGAGCACAAGACATACCAAGTAACTCCAACCACTCATAAGAAAATTCCTTATTCTCAATAAAATAAATAAAAGCAACATTCAAGAATATATAATATATAAATATTGTTAGAATATAATATAAGATCAAGTTGGGGCCTTCCTCTAACACCTAAAGGTTTTAGATGAGTTGGTTACTCAACATGGTATCAGAACTCCCAGGCACGCAGAGGTCTCAAGTTCGACTCTCTACGATCCCCAATATTCTCAATATTTAATATGGACACGAAGGCAAGTTATGCTTCAAAGATGAGCGCCCGTGATCCAGTCTTCGACCCAAAAATGGGCTTTCGAGTGAGGGGTAGTGTTAGAATATAATATAAGATCCAATTGGGACCTTTCTCTAACACCTAAAAGTTTTAGATGAGTTGGTTACTTAACAAATATCTTTTAACAATAATAATATAATACGTTAACAAAATTATCTTTTATAAGTTTAAATTTTCACAAAATATGATACAAGATAGATCCTTTATAAGTTTAAAATAGATCAATAATCCTTGTATATACTTGATAAATGATGTAATTAAAATTTTAATTCGTGATTATTATATTTTTTTAATATTGTATTCATTTTAACTTAATAATAATTCATATAGTTCAAATACAAAAAATCTTTAATATTAATGGATCATATTTGTTTCATAATCGAAGGATCACAAATTCCTGGTTAGAAAATAATACGATACTGAATCACATTAGATTTACATCCGATCATTAATGCATGAAATTGTTTTATATGATTTTGTCAAAAAAAATTGTCTTATATGATTATATCTAATTAAAACAATTTAAATTCTGTTGGGTGGTGTCAACCCAAGTACCACACGAAGGAGATAAAAGATAGTTCTTTTATATATAAATCAGCTAGTTAACTCCATTATTATGAGGCTTTTTGGGAATTATCCAAAACAAATTCATGCGAGTTCGGTCCAAAACGAACAATATCATACTAATTTGGAGTTAAAACCTGTTTTGTAAACCCACCAAGTGATATCAGAGCGCATGATTCGGTGATTGGATCTTAGGGTTAATAAAGCTGTAGTGTTACGATATGGGAGGTTCTTATCGGTGATACTGAAGATTTGTTGGGTGCATTGTGCCGAAAATTTTTCTGAAATGTGTTCAGGCGGTAAGTTTTACGAGTATAGTAGTGATACAAGATGTAAATAAATTTATCACGATCGCAGGTTATGTGATTCCTGATTTGAAAGGATTGTTCATGGTGTCAATCAAATACCGTATCGAGGATATAAGAGATAGTTCTGTTATATATATAGAACGGCCGCTAAATTAAGTAGTGGTGTTCATAAACATACAATGAGTTCTTTTTTGAAGCAAACATACAAAGAGTTTGTTCCATTTAAAAGGAAAAAATAAATCAAGAATATTTAAAGAAAAAATTTAGAGAATCTAGCACTTATCTCCGATTCACAAGGCCGAGCAATAGTTTGATGCAAAACTGAATTAATTTTATTGAAGATAACATATATGACAAGGCAAATGGATTATGCTGATATTGTCATGTACTCATGTTTAAGTAAATAATAAATTTCGAGGGAATTCCGGGATTTATAATTTTCAAACGTGACATGATTGAATGAGAGCACCCTTTCAAGTATTAGCTTGGATTTTTGTTATTATAATCGTACAAAATAATGATATCAATTAATATGATTACTGAGATATCATAATAATTATGTTGCTGTTTTAGTAAAAAGAAAAATAAATCGTGCAAATTGAAAATCAGATTAAAATCTGCAAAAAAATGACAGCTGAAGAAAAAGCATGTCCAGTGTTTTTGACTCGTTTTCAAGACCAGTTGGTTGTTTACCCAAAGACAGTAGTGTTCCCATTGCTCCTCATTATCCCCGCCCTACCTGATTTATGTTTTTATATATATTAATTAAAACAGAATGTAGATATATAAGTTTTACTACTACAAAATAATTAATTTTAATATCCCGAAAAAATGAGTTAGAAATTTTACAAAATCACCAATCACACATGAAGCACCAATTTATAAATTACTGGCAATAATGATTATGCTAATTATTAATTGCGGGTTAGTCTAACTTGAATTTTAAGTTTGAATTTGAACTAGACGGAATCGTAAATTATAAGTCCAAAAGCTTTGAGCTTGAAGGAAGCTCTATCGTGGACAATGACGAGTGATTTCAAGAAAATGTATTTTTGAAACGGATGGAAAGATGTTGGTGGATTCTTGTAAGGGAGGACAAGGACCACCTTATTTTTATACTATTGTTACCGATTGTGTTGAGTTTTTTAAGCAATTTGAGGATGTGCTAATTCACAAATTTATGATTGGTGTAGCTCACGTGATAGCACGAGCGACCCATTCTTTGTCAGATGTATGAGAGTGGAGTGATACTGCTCTTGAGTTTATGTCGGATGCTATTATGTTCGATTTTATTTAATGAAAGCAAGTATCGTTATCTCAAAAAAAAAAGTCCAAAACTCCATAAAACTTTTATATGCACAAACCTCCTAGTTAGAAAAGTAGCACCATACATTCTATATTCAATTATATTTTTTAAAATAGGTAAAATATGAAAATTTATAGCTAGAGGGGTAAATTAATGTATATATCTAATTATGATAAATTTTAATAATTATTAAATTCGATTTACTGATTTCAATTTAACTAAACACATTTAACAAGTTCTTTGTAATTAAAGACAATGAAGTAAATAAAATGTAAAAATATAAATAAAAACACACAAATTTTTTACCCCATTTTGATTCCTAAATTTCTAATTGTATCGTTTATCATATTCATAAGAAAATATATTATTGATCAAATTAGTTTACAACTACTTATAAGTTATACTACCTTTCTACTCAGTTGTTGATAAATGACTTGTTGAACGATTTATTTCTGAACTTGCACTTTACCAACCCGAATACACTTCACTAGCATTAGTTCACCAATTCCAGTGTTTCCTAGCCAATTATCCAAAACTAACAATTATAAATCGAATAATACAATTCAATATGATAATTAAAACTCTAACTAAAGACTCTCTTAGAATATAATGCTTATATAATATATTAAGAGTTCAAAATAATCCTAACAATGGATTTGTGGTCTTACGATGACGGATCAGATATCGAATAACTTTTTTAGATGAGAATTAGATGTTGAATCTATTTCGAAGAAACTAAGGGAAGGACGATTAACATCCCGAATTTTTGGGATATTATTTCTAAATACGAAACTCAAATAAAAAGGAATTCTTTATTCAAATAAACCAAATTAACGATAGTCAAAGCAGTGGTCTAACTTAAATAATCCAAAAACATAAAATCGGAGACGCGGCTCCATAAATGCAATATCCAATATCCAAATTTATTCTAATAATGTGATAAGTCTTTTCAATAAATGCATCCAAATCAGCTAACACGAAAATCCACAAAGTTCACATCTTTATTCATAATATGCTTCCAAATCGAAACCTGAAATATTAGAAAAGGGGTGAGCTACATAGCTCAGCAAGTACAATTGACTAACAGATATTCTTAAAATCAATTGACGTTTTAATAAAATAATTTTCAAAAACAATAATAAGTTTGTAAAACATTTGCGAAAACAATTTCACCCAAAGTTTATATTTTAAGAATCCAGAATCTAAAACAGAAACAGAAGCAGAAATAGAAACAAAACGAAAATCAAAAACACCACAGTCTTGCTCTACGGCCACACTTTGCCAGTGAACGGCATCTTATTCTTATTCTTATACGCTACACTTTGCCAGTGACCGGCATCTAAAGTTCAATAATCACGCGCCCTTAATAGGTTTCTAAAATTGCACACTTGTGCGCCTACTAAGGGTATATAAAGCTAGTTCCTGAACTATAGTGTAAATTACGAACGGGTTCAAAACATGGAGACTGAGGGATTCGAAGATTCTCATATCTTATATCTTATATAGTTCGAAAACAATATTCTTATATCTTATACGAAATCGAAAATCACAATATCAAAATCTTTTCGGAAAATAAAAGTAAGTCAAAAAGTACTTACCTCAAAAGCGACCGAACACTAAATAAAATCAACACGAACTGATCCTATAGTTAAATAGACCAAACCAAACAAAAGTTACAGACTGAATAATATAACAAGTCATGGCCATATTTATTTACTGGCACTCGGACAGTGCAACTAGAAACACATAATTTTATATTTAGCTGAAACAAATTAAACAAATAAAACAAGTGGTCAGAAAGTTAAACCAATTTATACAAATAGGAAATCCAGTGGCTTTAAGGTCTAGCATAACATGAACAGCATGCAAGTAATTTCAATAAGGCCACCAATCTTTTACTTATGCAATTATATTAACATACATTAAATGCACGTAAACAAACATATGGTTCATGCATTTACCAATTTAAGCATATATAAAAATAGTAATCTTCAACAGAACCACTAAAACTTTATCTTCCTTCGACATGCATGCTAAGAAAATTTAATAGCACATGTGTTCGCTAAAATCACTACGCAAGTATACGCAGTCCAAAAGCAATAAAGGGAAATAAGGATCGTTCCCACGAAGACTCGGTGATTTAAGTTAAAGTGTCTATTCAACAATGCTCGGTTAATTATAAAAGCTTGAACGAGTGATAAAGGTTGGTTTGTTTGAATTAAACAATTAACTAATGAAATATCAACTAATGTGTTTTAATTAATATGATAAAAGCATGGGGTTCTAAGTTCATGAATGCTTCATCTTGGTTCACTATCAAGATTCAATAAGTTGCAATTGTTAAAGAAGCTAGCGGGAACACTTAACTAATATGAGCCATCTTTCAATTAACTTATACCAATCCAAATAAACATCCACAAAAGAGATAGAAGTTATAAGGGCATCAATTATATCCAAAACACTATATGTCTATGTGAATGGGTAATATAATCAATTTATAAACAAGTTCCGCAATTAACTACATAGGGGAATAACGTTCTTTCGAAACTATATTCCAACACGCGGAGAAGCCGACGAAACCTATGCTAGCATGGTGAGTCCTAATCTCTAAATCCACTTTCGCATTCATTAGAGATTTGACAAAATAGATGTTAGCTACTCATCCATATGCAATTAACACAACCACACTAGGCATTCTTATAAGAAAACCACAAACTCACATTATCTATCAAGCCAACCAAGAAAATCCACAATTCACTACATTAGAACCCCATGAAAGTGTTTAGTTCATAATTAAACTTAACACCTTCATGGGTTCTATGGATAACATAATTAAACAAAGTGAAACTTAAGATTAATAATTGAAATTGAATTAGACAAAAGTACTAGAAAAGAAATCACTAATAAACAAGTTATGAGTTGAGAAAAACTGAAAATTGGAGTAGAGAAATCCTGGAAATTGCTTGAACTTGAGTGAGTTCCTCCTTGGATTCACCTAAGATTTGATGTGTTCTTCCTCTTGCCTCCTTCCAAGATGTTCCCCAGCTGCTAGTTCCGTTTTTGAAGTGAAGAAAATGTGTTTTTATGTAACCCTAGAAGAAGCCCAACACCCAAATTTCGGCCCAGCAACAAAACCATTTTGAGCAGAATTTTTGTGCTCCGGGCGGCCACCCGGACTCCAAGCTGCAGCCCGGAAGGAAATTCTGCTGGAATTTTTATGCCTTAGCTTATTTTCTGAGTTTTTGGCTTGCTCTTTCCTTTGCACCTTCTTGCACTTTGCATCAACTATTTTCCCTTGATCTCTAAACATTCTTTAGCTCTTCAAGATGTCGTAACAACATCACAACTCCTTCGAGATGATCCAACAACATGATCAAGCATTACCACGAACAACCAAGAATCCACAGTTTTCGCACCAAATCACTCGACTCTCGATCTTTTATGTTATTCCATGCAACCTACAAAAATAACCCGAAACGCATCAAACGATACTTGAAAACTTGAGAATATACAACAATTCTAGTCATTTGGAAGTATTAAAAGTGGATATAAAATCCACTTAACAAACCCCCAAACTTGAATCATTGCTTGTCTTCAAGCAAAGAAAAGAATGCAACTACTTAACACATGGAAAATGCATGAATGATATGAACTAAATAATCTAACTACTAAATGCATGAATGCATGAAATGCAAGATCCCCTCGCAAGACAATATTCTTGCTAGTAATTTTCTCCAAGAATGCAACAACTAATGACAAGAACCGATTACAATACAATATATGCATAGGCATAAACAAGAGCAAAGCGTGAGTGTGTGCTTGCTTCAAAATAATACTCACTAGTGGATATGAACAAGGCAAAACATGCTTTTGGGGGAAATTTACGAGTTTAAAAATAGAATAGAGTCTATACTCTCGACAACCTAGAACAGCTCCATATTCGATCAAGGTTACACTGAATTTATTATGATCTATATATCTAAATACGCTTACTTGACCGTGCAATGGCTGAGGTCCCTAAAGACTTATGCATTAGCACCCTTGTAACGAGCTTTAGGTTAGCGGATCCCAGATTATAAAAGCCTTAGGTCACTAGGCACAAAGTCCCCAAGAACTTACTTGCTCGAGTACCAATGAGCCCAACCGTGGTCAATTATGCCTTATACACATTCAACTTTTTTTTTTTTTTTTTTTGAGATTGGGAATGAGTGCGTTTCGCTCCATCTCATTCCACCCCTAGACTACTCATATAAATGAGCTGGCTACTAGCCAATTGACACCTAGCCATTACTTATCATTATTATACTTCTTCTTTTTTTTTTTTTTTAGCACGTATACCCAATGCTTCCCCCAAACTTATACTTTACTACCCTAGAGTCATAAAGAGAATAGGTAATATTCTATCGTTAAACAAGCGACTATTCCCCCATAAGCATGTAATCCTTGAACAAAATCCAAAAGCATTGAGTAACTATGAATGGTGTAAAAATATTTTAGCTACTGCACTAGTATAGCCTATTTCAACTAAGCATGAAATCGAATTCCTGTTTTTCATTATCACACTCTCTTCAAAGACTACTAATTCGAACTTGTTATTGCTAAGGGATCATGAAATGTTATGATATGCAATTATACGAACTAAACAATTAAATTAATCTACATGAATGCAACTACATGTCGTGCAATATTTTTTTTTTTTTTTTTTTACATGCGAATTAAAACTACATGACATGAATGTACTAACTAGATGCAAATATGACCTTAACCCCACACCCCCAAACTTGAACAATTCAATGTCCTCATTGAAAGTAAAGGGAAAAGGTAAGAAAACGCCCCTAATCGTCTGAGTCGTCACCCTCCTCGGGCTGTGAATCTGGTGGAGTATCTGGAGGAGGGTAGGGCTGATGAGCGCCATAAACCGGCCATTCGACTTGAATGCCATCTCGCTCAAAAACTCTATCAAGTGACACTGTCATATCTTGTGCAAAACGGCGATTTATATCATGCATGGCGTCCATACGCCGAAGCAACCGCCTATACTGGGTATCACTGAATCCTGCCTGTGGACCCTGGCGACCTGCGCCTCTCTCAGCCCGATCTGCTCTAACTCTCTGCGGTAGTGGCATAATTCTCGCCACCCCACCTACAATGAACCCATGACCTCGTGGGTGAGGGACGCCGCCCGGCCAATCCTCCAAACGAGCAATTATAGCACTATCAATGTCGGCACTCTGCTGCTGAAGCTGTTCCTCGGCACCCCAATTAACACCGGCATTCATACACAACCGGGTGATAAGAGAAGCATGGGGAATAGCTCCTGTAGTGCGGCTAGTCATAAAACGGCACATACCCTGATAAATCAGATATGCTGGATCAATGTAATGGCCTCCCAAAATTCCATATAACAAAATGGCTCTC
The DNA here is from genome assembly GCA_036435485.1 of Saposhnikovia divaricata. NCBI lineage: Eukaryota > Viridiplantae > Streptophyta > Magnoliopsida > Apiales > Apiaceae > Saposhnikovia > Saposhnikovia divaricata. The sequence continues at coordinate 159,894,242 of CM071596.1, read as the reverse complement.
TCCACTGTAACGTCATGAGCGTGCGAAGAAGGCATCAATCGTGCACATATGAACATGTTCCATGTGCGAGCATACCTATTCAGGGCAGAAGCAGGGAAGTTTAAATGCTCATTAGATCCCGGCTTATACCTCCACTCGGTGCCTGGTGCACACAAATCAACCACAAGTCTATCTAAATCCACTTCTACTCGTGACATGATCGTCCAATCCTCGGCCGCCCGAGGTCGAGGTGGAAGTCTTAACACGTTCGCAATGGTTGCAATCCGGTAATCCACCGTTACACCACGGACCCATGAATAACCATTAGCCGATTCCTTGGCATTTGCATAGAATTCCCGGACAACACCTAGGGGAACTTCCAACGGAGTGTCACAGAACACACTCCAACCCCTAACATTAACCATGCCAAGCAATTCGCCATCGGTGGCGGAAGGTTTGAATCCTCGTTCTTTAGCCACCGCCCTAGTCCGCAATCGATTATACTCATTGTGAGCAATTAATGAAACAAATCGCGATTCATCAAATGCCTCATCAACATTCGGTTGAGCACTACTACTACCGATAAATCTTGTTCTTTTTGGTGCCATAATTCTCACAGACAAATTAACAAACACCTTACGTGCAAGTCTCCTTATCAACCAATCACACAATATCCAACCAAATTAAACCAAGCAAATGCTTACAATCCACAACAAGATAAACCCTTGAAATCCTTTTCCAATCCTTGTTTTCTAATTTCTAAAAATTGTGAGATGGTGGTGAGGAGATGAAAGGATATATATATATATATGTGTATGGATGGGTATGTAATTGTATTAGACTAGGGGAAAAGATATGGGTTTAATGATAGGAATTAAGGAATTTATGGGATTGAGAATGGGAGAATAGATATGAGTTTGGTTGTTTGTTAATTAGGATTGAAATTTATGGAAGGGATATGGAGTTTTAATGAGAGAGGTTTGGAATGGGTGGGGAGAGTTTAGGACTTACCAAATGTTAAAACAACTCAAAACACATGCTTGGTTATATTCTCTGTTCGGCAGGCAATAGAACCCTGGCGCGCCCGCTTGGAGGCCGCGCGGCCGCCTGGGTGTGAATTTTACTGCCTAAACTGCAACTTGCTCGGCAGAAAGCAGAGGAGCGGGGCGCCCGCCTGTGCATGACGCGTCCGCTCGAGGCGGACAATTTCTGCTCAGCAAAACATTTCTACTTCCTGGCCTTGCTCTTGCGCGGCAGAAGTTCGAGACGCGGGGCGCCCGCCCGGGGTCTGGCGCGGCCGCCCGGGAACAAAACCTTCTGTCCAGCCAAAAATTTTCAACACCAATTTTTTTTTTTTTTTTTCAAAACAAATAATACTCCAAAATGCGTGGGTTGCCTCCCACGAAGCGCTTGTTTTAAATGTCACTAGCTTGACATTTCTTCGAACTTCAATCGGTAGTACCAAGAACCGCGGTTTCCGCTTCGCGATTCACAATTTCACCAAAGTATGGTTTCAACCTCTGTCCATTTACCTTGAACGACTCCTCAGGTGATTTATCAAAAATTTCCACTGCTCCATGTGGAAACACGGTTTTAACATAAAATGGCCCTGACCATCTCGACTTAAGCTTTCCTGGAAACAATCGTAGACGAGAGTTAAATAATAAAACGGATTGACCAGGAACAAATACCTTGTTTACCAGACGACGATCATGCCAGCGCTTCACTTTCTCCTTATAAAGCTTGTTATTCTCATATGCTTGCAATCGAAACTCGTCCATCTCATTGAGTTGCACCATTCTCTTTTCACCAGCAGCCTTAAGATCAAAATTTAACTTCTTTAAAGCCCAGTATGCCTTGTGTTCTAATTCTGCTGGTAAATGACAAGCTTTTCCGTACACAAGTTGATATGGTGACATCCCCAACGGTGTTTTATAGGCTGTTCGATAAGCCCATGCCGCTTCATCAAGTTTCATCGACCAATCCTTTCTTGAAGGACTCACTACCTTTTCTAGAATGCGTTTGATTTCTCGATTAGACACCTCGGCTTGGCCATTGGTTTGAGGGTGGTATGCCGTAGCCACACGATGGTTGATGTTGTACTTAGCCATGAGGTTAGTAAACTTGCGATTGCAAAAGTGAGTACCTTCATCACTAATGATAACTCGAGGAGTGCCGAATCTTGTAAAGATGTTCTTGTGAAGGAAATTTATCACTACATTTGCATCATTGGTTGGAAGTGCCTTGACCTCAACCCATTTGGAAACATAGTCTACGGCTAGCAAGATGTATTGGTTGTTGCATGAAGAAATGAACGGTCCCATGAAGTCAATTCCCCAAACGTCGAAGATTTCCACTTCCAGCATCACATTAAGGGGCATTTCATTTCTCCTTGAAATGTTTCCAACTCGTTGACAACGATCACACCTCAATACAAACTGATGAGCATCCTTAAAAAGGGAAGGCCAATAGAATCCCGCTTGAAGAATACGAGTTGCGGTCTTTTCACCTCCATAGTGGCCTCCATATGTTGTGGCATGATAGTCCCTCAGAATAGCCTCTGTTTCACTGTGAGGTACACACCTCCTAATAACCTGATCCGCTCCTTGTCTGAATAAGTATGGTTCGTCCCAACGATACCATTTAACTTCATGCAAGAACTTCTTCTTTTGTGCATACGAGAGTTCGGGAGGAATCACTCTACTAACAAGAAAGTTCACAATGTCTGCGAACCACGGTTCTTCTTCTTGTATTCCAAACAGCTGTTCATCAGGAAAGAATTCATTAATGATCGTGCTGTCTTGGGATGTCTTCCCAAAATCTTCCAAACGAGAAAGGTGATCAGCTACTTGATTTTCTATTCCTTTTCTGTCCTTTATCTCCAAATCGAATTCTTGCAATAGAAGTACCCAACGAATCAAACGAGGTTTGGAGTCCTTCTTTGTCATCAAATATCTTATAGCTGCATGATCTGTGTAAACAATTACCTTCGTGCCAAGCAAATAGGCTCGAAATTTCTCAAAAGCATAGACGACAACCAAGAGCTCTTTTTCCGTAGTGGTGTAGTTCAACTGTGCGTCATTAAGGGTTTTACTAGCATAGTAAACCACATGAAAAATTTTCTCTTTCCGTTGACCAAGAACAGCACCAACTGCATAGTCACTAGCGTCACACATCAGCTCAAAAGGCTCACTCCAATTAGGTGCAGTAATAACAGGTGCGGTAGTTAACTTCTTCTTCAAGAGCTCGAAGGCAACAAGACAAGCTTCGTCAAATTTGAAGGGAATGTCCTTCTCAAGTAGATTACACAATGGTTTAGAAATTTTCGAGAAATCCTTTATGAAATGTCGATAAAAACCCGCGTGCCCAAGAAAGCTACGAATCCCTTTGACTGAAATTGGAGGAGGAAGATTTGAGATTGTTTCCAATTTAGCTTTATCTACCTCAAGACCTTGATTAGAAACCTTGTGCCCGAGAATTATTCCTTCTTGTACCATGAAATGGCACTTTTCCCAATTGAGAACCAAATTGGTCTCAACGCACCTTTTAAGCACCAAGGTCAAATTCGCAAGAGTCTCATCATAAGAGGTACCAAATACTGAAAAATCATCCATAAAAACCTCCACATTAATACCAATCATGTCCGAGAATATGGCCATCATGCATCTCTGAAAAGTTGCTGGGGCACCACAAAGACCAAAAGAAACCCAACGAAAGGCAAAAGTGCCAAACGGGCAAGTAAATGTGGTCTTTTCCTGATCTTCAGGAGCAATGCAAATCTGATTATACCCCGAATATCCATCAAGAAGACAATAATATTCATGACCGGCCAATCTATCCAACATCTGATCAATGAAGGGAAGTGGGAAATGATCTTTCCTGGTGGCCTTATTGAGCTTCCGATAGTCCATGCACACTCGCCATCCTGTGACTGTTCGAGTAGGAATGAGTTCATTTTTTTCGTTTGCCACCACGGTCATGCCTCCTTTCTTAGGCACACACTGCACTGGACTGACCCATGAACTATCTGAAATGGGATAGATTATCCCTGCATCTAGCCACTTGAGGATTTCTTTCTTTACCACCTCTTTCATGATAGGATTTAGCCGTCTTTGGTGCTCTACTGTTGGCTTACTCCCTTCTTCCAATAAAATTTTATGTTGGCAATACGAGGGACTGATTCCTTTTAGATCCGCCACAGACCAACCTATGGCTGATTTGAATTCTCGAAGAACTCTCAAGAGTTTGTCCTCCTCAGCATCTGAAAGGTTAGCGGCAATAATCACTGGTAAAGTAGATGATTCTCCAAGAGAAGCATACCGTAAATGCTCCGGTAGTGGTTTGAGCTCTAAAGTTGGAGCTTCCTCGATAGATGGTTTCAATTGCTGATGCGACCCCTTTAATTCTGGTAGACCCAATGATTCTACTGGTCTCTCAAATTTTCTTTGCCAAGGCATAGCATCCAGATATTGCAGTTGTTCATCTATATCATCTTCATCCAATGAATACTCTCCACTGAGTGCCTTTTCCAAAGTGTCATTCATGAACATGTGATCCAACTTTTCTTGCACTGTAGACTCAATCAAGTCTATCTTCAGACACTGTTCTTCTTCTGTAGGAAATTTCATAGCTGTGAAAACATTGAAAGTGACATTTTGATCATGCACCCTCATCGTAAGTTCTCCCTTTTGGACATCAATCAATGTTTGCCCCGTCGCCAAGAATGGTCGACCAAGAATGATAGGAATCTTCTTGTCTTCTTCAAAATCTAGTATGACAAAATCAGCTGGAAAAATTAGTTTGTCAACTTTTACTAGGACATCTTCAACAACTCCTCGGGGATAGGTGATTGAGCGATCCGCTAACTGAAGTGACATGCTCGTCGGTTTTGGCTCAGGAAGGCCAAGTTGCAAGAAAACCGAATATGGCATGAGATTGATACTTGCTCCCAAATCACATAAACATTTGTCAAAAGACAAATTTCCAATGGTGCATGGAATGGTGAAACTACCAGGGTCCTTTAGTTTAGGCGGTAACTTTTGTTGCAAAACCGCACTACACTCTTCCGTCAAAGCAACGGTCTCTAACTCCTCCAGTTTCACTTTTCTCGAAAGAATGCCTTTCATGAACTTTGCATAGCTTGGCATTTGTTCTAGAGCTTCAGCAAAGGGAATGTTGATGTGTAATTTCTTAAATACTTCAAGAAATTTTCCAAATTGCTTGTCCAGTTTCTGTTTCTGCAATCGTCGAGGAAATGGTGGAGGTGGATATACATGCTCTCCTACTTCTTTAAGGACTGATTGTTTAGGAGGTGATGTATTTTTTTCTTCCTCTTGGGTTGAAATTGAAGCTTTACTCTTGTCTTCGGAGTCTCCCAAGTCCACTTTTTCTGTTTCCTCAATGGGCAGAATTCTTTCTGCTCTTGTCATTTCAGCACCTTCTGTGACTTTCCCGGACCTTAGAGTGATGGCCTTGATGTGCTCTTGATTATCCTTTCTCCCCGGATTAGCTTCGGTATCACTGGGAAGTGTTCCTTGTGGTCGGCTCATCATGAAACTAGCAAGTTGTCCCATTTGAGTTTCCAGATTTTTAATTGAAGCTGCTTGGCTTTTCCAAGCTAATCTGAGCTCATCTAACTCTGTCTTTTCACTCGAAGATGATTGCCCGGAATGTCCATAAGATTGTTGTGGTTGATGAAATCCCGGGGGCTGAAATTGTCTAGGGGCATATGGTTGTTGAAATTGATGCCCTTGTTGTTGGTGAAATCCAGATGGATTAGATTGCTTGTTTCCAAATTGCTGATTCTGAGAATTATGAAAGGGCTGATTATTCTGCTGAGCACCTCCTTGGTTGTTGCTCCAACTGAAATTTGGGTGATTTCGATTGCTTGGATGATAATTGTTAGGCGCTGGTTGTTGTTGCCTCTGAAAGTTGCTTACAAATTGCACCGATTCACTAGAAATGGCACATTGGTTGGTTTCATGTGCACCCGCACATAACTCACATATGCTAGCCACTTGCTGAAAACCTTGTGATGCCATAGAATCCACCTTCAAGCTTAGTGCTTCTAATTGAGCTGCCAGAGATGTAGCTTTGTCGACATCTAGAATTCCCGCCACCTTTTGCTGTGACATTCTATGAGTCGGATTCTGATATTCGTTCGCCGCCATCATCTCAATTAAATCATATGCTTCTTCATAACTTTTAGCCCATAAGGCTCCACCTGAAGCAGCATCAACCATTTGCCTAGATTGACCTCCAAGCCCATTATAGAAACAGTTTATCATCATCCAATCAGGCATGCCATGATGAGGGCATTTTCTCAACATTTCTTTATACCTTTCCCAAGCTTCGCATAAGGTTTCACCTGATTGCTGCGAAAACTGAGTGAGGGCATTCCGAAAAGCAGCGGTTTTAGCCATAGGAAAGAATTTGGTGAGAAATTTCTGCGCCAAATCTGCCCAAGTTGTGATGGAGCCTGATGGAAGTGAATGTAGCCAACCCTTGGCTTTGTCTCGTAGAGAAAATGGAAAGAGCCTCAACTTGACAGCATCCTCTGACACATTATTGAATCTGAATGTGTCGCATATCTCGATAAAATTCCGAATATGCAAGTTAGGATCTTCAGTAGCAGTTCCCCCATATTGTACCTGATTCTGCACCATCTGAATAGTGCTAGGTTTAATTTCGAAAGTAGGAGCAGCAATTGCTGGCCGAATGATACTTGACTGGATGTCATCAATTTTTGGTTGAGAGTAATCCATGAGAGCCCTTGCTGCTGCAGGAGCAACTACTTCTCCTTCTCCGTTCATCTTTTCAGAATTTGTTAGTTCAAGAGCTTGCTTAGCTTTAAATGCTTTAGAACGTGTTAGCATAAAAGTTCAAGTTCCTGAAAAACAAGCAGTCACCACACAAAAATTGTAAGATAGAATGTTCAAATCAAACAAAATTAACTTCTATTGTAGTAAAACACATAAACAAAAATTAACACCGTAGTCCCCGGCAGCGGCGCCAAAAACTTGTTCGCTAAAATCACTACGCAAGTATACGCAGTCCAAAAGCAATAAAGGGAAATAAGGATCGTTCCCATGAAGACTCGGTGATTTAAGTTAAAGTGTCTATTCAACAATGCTCGGTTAATTATAAAAGCTTGAACGAGTGATAAAGGTTGGTTTGTTTGAATTAAACAATTAACTAATGAAATATCAACTAATGTGTTTTAATTAATATGATAAAAGCATGGGGTTCTAAGTTCATGAATGCTTCATCTTGGTTCACTATCAAGATTCAATAAGTTGCAATTGTTAAAGAAGCTAGCGGGAACACTTAACTAATATGAGCCATCTTTCAATTAACTCATACCAATCCAAATAAACATCCACAAAAGAGATAGAAGTTATAAGGGCATCAATTATATCCAAAACACTATATGTCTATGTGAATGGGTAATATAATCAATTTATAAACAAGTTCCGCAATTAACTACATAGGGGAATAACGTTCTTTCGAAACTATATTCCAACACGCGGAGAAGCCGACGAAACCTATGCTAGCATGGTGAGTCCTAATCTCTAAATCCACTTTCGCATTCATTAGAGATTTGACAAAATAGATGTTAGCTACTCATCCATATGCAATTAACACAACCACACTAGGCATTCTTATAAGAAAACCACAAACTCACATTATCTATCAAGCCAACCAAGAAAATCCACAATTCACTACATTAGAACCCCATGAAAGTGTTTAGTTCATAATTAAACTTAACACCTTCATGGGTTCTATGGATAACATAATTAAACAAAGTGAAACTTAAGATTAATAATTGAAATTGAATTAGACAAAAGTACTAGAAAAGAAATCACTAATAAACAAGTTATGAGTTGAGAAAAACTGAAAATTGGAGTAGAGAAATCCTGGAAATTGCTTGAACTTGAGTGAGTTCCTCCTTGGATTCACCTAAGATTTGATGTGTTCTTCCTCTTGCCTCCTTCCAAGATGTTCCCCAGCTGCTAGTTCCGTTTTTGAAGTGAAGAAAATGTGTTTTTATGTAACCCTAGAAGAAGCCCAACACCCAAATTTCGGCCCAGCAACAAAACCATTTTGAGCAGAATTTTTGTGCTCCGGGCGGCCGCCCGAACTCCAAGCTGCAGCCCGGAAGGAAATTCTGCTGGAATTTTTATGCCTTAGCTTATTTTCTGAGTTTTTGGCTTGCTCTTTCCTTTGCACCTTCTTGCACTTTGCATCAACTATTTTCCCTTGATCTCTAAACATTCTTTAGCTCTTCAAGATGTCGTAACAACATCACAACTCCTTCGAGATGATCCAACAACATGATCAAGCATTACCACGAACAACCAAGAATCCACAGTTTTCGCACCAAATCACCCGACTCTCGATCTTTTATGTTATTCCATGCAACCTACAAAAATAACCCGAAACGCATCAAACGATACTTGAAAACTTGAGAATATACAACAATTCTAGTCATTTGGAAGTATTAAAAGTGGATATAAAATCCACTTAACAAACCCCCAAACTTGAATCATTGCTTGTCCTCAAGCAAAGAAAAGAATGCAACTACTTAACACATGGAAAATGCATGAATGATATGAACTAAATAATCTAACTACTAAATGCATGAATGCATGAAATGCAAGATCCCCTCGCAAGACAATATTCTTGCTAGTAATTTTCTCCAAGAATGCAACAACTAATGACAAGAACCGATTACAATACAATATATGCATAGGCATAAACAAGAGCAAAGCGTGAGTGTGTGCTTGCTTCAAAAGATTCTCATATCTTATATCTTATATAGTTCGAAAACAATATTCTTATATCTTATACGAAATCGAAAATCACAATATCAAAATCTTTTCAGAAAATAAAAGTAAGTCAAAAAGTACTTACCTCAAAAGCGACCGAACACTAAATAAAATCAACACGAACTGATCCTATAGTTAAATAGACCAAACCAAACAAAAGTTACAGACTGAATAATATAACAAGTCATGGCCATATTTATTTACTGGCACTCGGACAGTGCAACTAAAAACACATAATTTTATATTTAGCTGAAACAAATTAAACAAATAAAACAAGTGGTCAGAAAGTTAAACCAATTTATACAAATAGGAAATCCAGTGGCTTTAAGGTCAAGCATAACATGAACAGCATGCAAGTAATTTCAATAAGGCCACCAATCTTTTACTTATGCAATTATATTAACATACATTAAATGCACGTAAACAAACATATGGTTCATGCATTTACCAATTTAATCATATATAAAAATAGTAATCTTCAACAGAACCACTTAAACTTTATCTTCCTTCGACATGCATGCTAAGAAAATTTAATAGCACATGTTATTAGCCTGCAGCATTTACAACGGATTTGATCTTTAATTGACTCCAATAACATTAACGACAAATCAAATTAGGGTAAAACAAAATCACGTAAAGCTAATAACATTAATAAATATATCCATCTTTTTCTAAAATAAATACATAAATAAATAAAATTAATAAGGTCAGCAAATAAACAATATCGACACGAATTGGACAGTATAAGCTTAGCATCTTATAATTAACATATTAATATAGATCCGTATATCAACCAATAGGAACACATAATAAAATATAGTTTATTAAATAGTATGGGGTAAACGACATATTTGACAATGAAAAGGATGATGATAATAATAATTTATTAACAAAAGAAGCTCATAGATATAATCATGGGCATCATCTTTTTTTTTCCTGTTACTGCATGCCTACCACGTACAATACAACTAAAACATTCATAATCATTAAGTAATTTTAAACATGTACTGTATATCACTTAGTCGCAATGAAATTTAGTAATAGCTACTAACAAAATATACACAGAAAACAAAAAGCCTTAGCAATCAAGTCGGCAAAATACAATTAATGCCGACATTCAAAACACACACGACATTTAAATACATAATCGGAACATACCTTTCTTAAAGTCCAGGTCTTCTACAACCATTACCACTTCCAGAAGAAGTGTGGGTTGATATATCCATGGATTTTATTACCGATCTTCCCAAATCTGCAGGAAAAGAGGTAATATTTGTAGTAGTGGATAGGTTGAGTAAATACGCACATTTTATATCATTAGCTCATCCTTTCACAGCTGTACAAGTAGCCCAAGCATATTTAGACAATGTGTTTAAATTGCATGGCTGGCCTAAAAGTATTGTGAGTGATAGAGATCAAATATTTCTTAGTCAATTCTGGAGGGGCCTGTTTAGTGTTCACGGAACAGAATTCAAGTTATCTTCCGCTTATCATCCACAAACCGATGGCCAATTGGAAGTGGTAAATAAATGTCTTGAAACGTATCTTAGGTGTATGTGTGGGGAGCATCCTAAGGACTGGAATTTTTGGTTACCTACAATGGAATGGTGGTATAATACTCATTTTCATACTGCTGCAAGGATTACACCATATGAAGTTGTGTATAATCAGCCACCTCCGCTGCACCTTCCTTATCTTCCAGGAGAATCAAGTAATGAGGTAGTGGACAGAATATTGCAGAGGAAGGAAGCTATTATTGCTAGCTTAAAATTTCATCTCTTGAGAGCTCAGCATAGAATGAAACAGCAGATGGATCTCCATAGAACCGAGAGAAGTTTTAAGGTTGGAGACTTTGTATGGTTGAATCTTCAGCCTTATCGGCAATCTAGTGTGCAAAACAGGACTAATCATAAGCTATCTTTCAAATTCTATGGGCCTTTTAAAGTGTTGGCAGCTATTGGTTCAGTTGCATATCAATTAGAGCTACCATCTGCTTCTCAAATTCACAACGTTTTTCATGTCTCGCAACTCAAACCAGTGGTTGGAACGCTGCCATTAGTTGCTACCTTGCCTGATTGGTGTAATCAACAGAAGGGAGCTGTCAATTCTCTCCAGAAGCAACCTGAAGCTATACTTGATACTCGAATGGTGAAGTTTCAGAACAAAGCTCAAGTACAGTATTTAGTGAAATGGTCTAGTAGTCAGCTCCATGAAAATTCTTGGGAGGAGGCTGTTGCTTTTGTGGCAAAGTTTCCAGACTTTTGCAAAACTGCTGGTGTTGGTTCAGACTTGGGAAAAGTCTGTTAAAGGGGGAGGATATGCTATGGGCTGGACTATTAATATGTTGGGCTTGACCATTATTACTACTAGGCCTGAATCATTATATCAATTTTAATATTTCAGTTGTAATTGTTGGGAGGATGTTAAAAATATTTCAGGTGCTAGGTGTGATATATGTTTGGCTGAGTTACTGGAGAGACATTAGGATGATTTTGAATGAAATGTTTAGTTCTCACTCTCATCTCTTTCTTCTGAAATTTCTCATCTCCTTCTCTGTTACTATAATTTTCTTTGTTCTAACCTTCATCACACTTTAGTTTAATTCTATCAATTTTAATTAAGCATAAAATTACCTGAAGATTTATAAGTCCCGTACTGTACGAGTCTCCGGCTATTCTAATGGGTTTAGTATATAGGCACCTAAACCCTATTTTTTTATAAGGAAATCATAATCAACATATTCTAATAATTAACCACTCTTCCAAGTAATACTTAAAATATAATATTCTAATATGCACAATTAACTTAAATGAAGAAGATATCGATTCTCTAAATATTCTTACGATTATTTCCCAAAAAAAGAGTTTTATCTCCATTAAAAAAGAACAAATTGTACAAAAAGTTTCTTGAAATTTCTAACTAAAATAATTATCTAAAAATAAAATCACTAAAATATCAAATATCTAATAAAAAAAATAAAACTAAAAATTCGGGGTTTTACAATGATGGTATATACACATCTGGGGAAGACGTGCATCAACACCGGCTAGAGGGGTTGATAGCATTGGTGTAGTAGGGAAGAGAAAGTGAGGTCGACCACGTAGGACATAGGCTGATCAATTGAGTTTGGACATGGAGGCCTCAAATCTCACAGGTGAAATGGCATTAGATCGGGCTGCTTGGAGACGGCGCATTGGAATGGTTGAGACTAGTTCTACTGATGGTCTACAGTTGGTTAGGTTAGTCTTATGTGAATAAGACCATGCGCATTGTGATACTTTACACATACTTTTTACATTTATGTTTCTTTTTATGATATGTTAGTATTTATTGCTTTGCTATTTTTTATTTGTTTGTCTCGCACATATTTTATTCATCACTCAATATTTTATATTGCACTAAGTCAGAGGTTTTAACAGAATTAGCCTCTCTCCTTTGAAAAGAGTTAGGGCATGGTCTGCGTATATCTTACCTTCTTCAGACCCTGATTTAAATGGGATATACTGGGTATGTTTGGTTTGGTTTAGTTTAGTTCAAGATAATCCTAAAAAATTATAGCAAAGAAAGCAATAAGTTGTTTATGTTCTTATCGCACTTTTTTGAAAATAGATGCAATACAAAACATATATATAAAAACATACAACCAATGTTTAAAAAACTAAACCAACAATTCACAACGTTTGAATTCAATTCAACGTAAAATTAGCTAGGATTGTTGTTGAGTCCCAACAATGCAACCTAGATTTTAGAACTTGGAGGGGGAAATTAAATACAATTTAGTTAAATTTTCACTTTCCTTTAGAACTATGAAAATTTCACTAGACATAAAGATATAGAGTTAAGTGTGTATTCTAGGCAAGAACAAGATGCCAACAAGTAATTTTAAAGAAAGTAGGTGAACACACAATCTTTAAAATTTCAGGTGGACTTGAGTCGATCCATCTGAGGTATATATTAAAGAAAATCTATGTTACAAAAACATAGCTGCGAATTACAAGGTTTGATAAAAGAAACCTCAAGATTTATCTCAATCAGCTAAGTGTTTCTCTATGTCTCACTATGCTACTCATACAGTCTATTTATACTGCATGAAGACAAGCAAAGTAAGCAAAAATGGAAATACACTTTTGGTAATACTTGTCACATGCACATGCTTGAAGGGTCACCATTTCTGGAAATATCTTGAAAGTCTTCTCTTCTTGATTTGGACAATTCCAGCATGCTTCAAGTCCGTGCATGTTGTTTTCTTCATAAGTCACTAAATTCTTGTATTGACTTAGCTTCCAAACCCACGTGATGCTTTATGTAAAAGGTGTTGTTTGATTTATTCTTCATTTTTGAAAAGTTACTTTAGCTAAAGGTGTGAATATTCATCATGTCAATAAGCTTTTCTGCTTATTGAGCTATACTTGAACTTCTTAGACAAACAGAGTAATTGTTATGCACTTATCGAGTTATCCTTCGAATTCTTCCGTTAAAAGGTAATCATCTTTGGAGGTTGCTTCCACACTTATTCTTGCCTTCAAAACTAGATAAACAATGAATAATTTCATTTTTCATTTGTAAAAGTTTGAGCCTTCGATATATACACTTTGCCCCCCTACTCTTTACATCCTTTGTGTAATTGACCGTTATTTATAAGTCATGGTTTGCAAAGTGATTCTTGGTCTGTTCTTCATTCGAATATGTTCCATTAGAGAACTCCGGTACTACTCCTTCAATCAAGAGATCTCGAATGAGTGTATTTCTAGACTTCTTGAATCCAATGTCTGAATTCTCGAACTGATGTAACTTGACTTCTCAAATGAATAAGTTAGCACTTATCGAATTAGCCATTTCCTAGAGTTCTCGAATAGGCTACTTTGTAGACTTTTCGAACGAGTGGATTCTACACTTCTCGAATTTGCCATACTATAAACTCCTTGAATCCACACTTCTCGAATCACTTGCATGAGTTGTTTTTAGCAAATCTCTCCTTAGATTACTGATACTCGACTAAAGCATCTTATGGCTTACTGCAGAAATAATTCCTAACCATTGCAAAATTCCATTGACAAGATCTAGTTTCAATTGACCTACATTTCAGTTAGCTTTCTGATTTATTTATCAACTTGATTACTTGATTCATTTCTTACCTTGTGCTATTTGTTATCATCAACTCTAATCAGTTATATCTCAACAATTGTTTTTAATATTATTATATACAGAAGGTTATAGCAAGAAAAGAAGGTACAAAACAAAACCTTTAGTTTGTATGTATAAAATAGTATGTAGGAGATATTAAAAGAGAGATGGATTTTTACTAGGAATTAACTTCTATAAAATATAAAATCTATTTGTGTTTGAAAAATGTTTAAAATTGAGTTTTATAATATATTCACACATATGTTTAATAGAAGTTCTTGACATCTCTTTGATGTTTTTCTTTTGACTTGTCAAATGGTGAACAGGTGTGACGCCCCCAGATCCGGGGTCAGGGATCTAGGCGCTCACGATCCACTTTCCATTAATAACATACTTGTTCTTACTCTTGATGAATATAACATGCTATCGACCCCACAATAAAACTCACACACATTACGGGTTAGAGCCTCAGAAATGTCATACAACGAAATTAAACACGATTAGAAGTTATAGAGTTATTATAGACCAGATTAAATAGTGTTTACGCTACTAACAATAACTTCTACTTGAAGCTATGTCAGTGACTTGAATGTATGATACGTTACACTTCCTTACACAGGTCATACTTATAGATAAAACGTACTAACAAAATTGCAACCCAATCCGGCTAATGGGGCCTACCGGTAGGATCACAGCTGCTGCCTGGGCATTGGTCACTTGCTTGTGCACTGTTTGCCGGGTTCTTGCCATCTCTTTTAGCTGTTGTGTTTATAAGTTTGAAAAACAAGCAAGTGTGAGCAACTAGCTCAACAAAATATATAAATACTTAGCAGAATATATAAGAAATAGTTGATTCGGGTTTTAAAGAATTAATCATAATAGATGCAAAAGCATTGAATCAACTCCATCTTTTGAAATAACTTTAGAATGCACTAAGCACATGGTGTTATCTTCAAAATAATCTCGTAGTTCTACATACTGCACTAAATCATTATAAAAAAAGAATGACACTATCGGCAACTTGACACTTAGGTCTAAGATGCAGTGTCTAAGTATTTTTCCAAAGTGGAGGATGGGACTTGAAAGAAAACATGAAACCTGACAAGGATTGACGATGATTCGTCGTCACATCCAATTGCAATAATCCGCGGGTCTTTTCTACTAGTAGAAGGGTAAAAACTCCATCCGTAATTACCCTTGGTGAAAACCCCATCCGTAATCACCTTTGATGAAAACTCCATCCGTAATCGTCTTTCGGCAACACCTGGGCTGGAATAAAAGATGGACCGCCTGGCTAAAGGTTGCTTACACGAAAAATGAGATTGTTCGTCAACAATCCCTCACCGCCAGAGTCCCCTTTTTCTTTTCTTTTCTTTTCAAAACACATTTCGAGTAAAAACGAGTAGTTGAGGTTCGATTTCAGTCGATCGAAAAATCTCTTGAAATAACGTTCAAGCGACTAAAACCTGACCGGGGGTTTTCGAAATATTTCTAAGTTCGAAAGAATTCAAGTTTGAAAATGCGCGAGGTATCTTGGATTCATTTTATTTATTATTTTTTTTAATAACATATGAAAATTTTAATATTAAAGAATAACAAAATAATAAAATAATTAAATGATAAATAAAAATAAAATAACCTTTTCTACTAGTAGAAGGGTAAAAACTCCATCCGTAATTACCCTTGGTTAAAACTCCATCCGTAATCACCTTTGATGAAAACTCCATCCGTAATCATCCTTTGGCAACACCTGGGTCGGAATAAATGATGGACCGCCTGGCTAACGAGCACTTACACGAAAAATGAGATTGTTCGTCAACAATCCCTCACCGCTAGAGTCCCCTTTTTCTTTTCTTTTCAAAACACATTTTGAGTAAAAACGAGTAGTTGAGGTTCGACTTCAGTCGATCGAAAAATCTCTTGAAATAACGTTCAAGCGAGTAAAAC
This sequence comes from Saposhnikovia divaricata, assembly GCA_036435485.1. Taxonomy (NCBI): domain Eukaryota; kingdom Viridiplantae; phylum Streptophyta; class Magnoliopsida; order Apiales; family Apiaceae; genus Saposhnikovia; species Saposhnikovia divaricata. The sequence continues at coordinate 159,878,364 of CM071596.1, read as the reverse complement.
CTGACCGGGGGTTTTCGAAATATTTCTAAGTTCGAAAGAATTCAAGTTTTAAAATGCGCGAGGTATCTTGGATTCGTTTTATTTATTATTATTTTTTAATAACATATGAAAATTTTAATATTAAAAAATAACAAAATAATAAAATAATTAAATGATAAATAAAAATAAAATCCAAGAGAAAATATTTTTTAGGTATTTTAATAATATGCAAATAATGATTAATAATAAACATCCGATATTTCCTGAATAACTATTCGGGTTTTTCGCAATTTAATTACGATTGGAAATAATATGCCGCTCCCCGGTCATATTATACTTGGACCGATATGACCTCTATTGCTAGAGTCGTTGTCCAAAGAAAACAATTCTATACTTAGAGTTCAAGTATATACATGGATGAGTAACTGTCTCGATATAAGGTTTTGAACAACATGCATTTAATATTATACGCAAAATTTATAAACACAACAGTGAAAATCCTAAGGTATAAGTTTCGAAAAGTAGATGCCTTGGTAAGGTAGGGGTGATCGGGCTCTCGAAGTGGGTCGACGATCTATAAATACACAATATCCGCCCGTTAGTACCTTAGCAACATTACTTAATTATAACGCTTTAAATGAATACAAAGTTATCTTAGCGACTCTACACTTTAACCTACCAACCCTCCAATGTGCTCCTACTACCACATAATTATACTCGTTAATTATCCGGTTCGAAACAACTACTAAACTCGAACTATAATGGCGTACTTCCCAAAACTATGCTAACTAGCCCTTTTTAGTAATTTTTCACTTACGCGTGCTAAGTTCGCATATTTAGATAAAATTGAAAAATTAAGATTTTAACCCAATTCTTTTTCCCTCGTCTTCTTCATTGGCCAATCTATTTATCACAATTTTCTATAATTTTTAACACCATCTAAGTACCCTTTTGGTTATCTACAAGAGTGTTCATCTCTGCAGTTGGTTTTTCCTGCGCAGCTCTGACTTAAACATTTTTATAAAATCGAAATTTCAACCTTTTTACTCCAAATGTTTACAGCGTCTTAACCACTAACTAAGCCACCTTCTTTAAAAATTTCATAATTTTTAGTCACATATAAGGGGTTCATTTAGCCTCACAAGGTCAGCTCGATGTAACAGTTTCTGCTCAGAACCACTCCTTACTAATTTGACCATAATTCACAAACCATAAATCATCTCACAATGAACTTTATATGTCTAGAAACTACAAATCAAGGCCTTTCCATAAATGTATAGTAGGTTTCCAGGAGACATCAATTGATGGTCCGAAACTCAGTTACAACAGAACATGTTGTAAGAACTCCAACAATTCACTTTTACATGATACAACTTTTTAACATCCACTACCTACTTTACTACCACCATCAAATCTACTAAAATCCTCATATTCAACATATATAAGACTTCTTAATACAAGAACATAGCTTGCATCATAATAACAGACATCACTTCTCAAGAATTTATCATCAAAGGTTGAAACCAACACAATTCATGCTAACGCTTACAAAATCTCAAGATATCAAATCATAAACTTGTCATGGCTAGAAGGGGTGAGATGTTTATACCTTCCTTAGAGCTTTGGTAACCTTGTAGAAGCTTGATAACCTTAAGAACACTTTGGTTAGCCTAGATGAACCTTATTCTTCAAGATCCAAAAACATAACCAAGTATAAGTTACTATTCATCTAGAATTTTTGATAATTTTCTCACCATTCTAAACACTAAATAAAATTCTAAAATTAAACCATACCTTAGTAATATTATGTAGGATATAGGTATTTAATTTGGTGAATTAAGAAGTAGGAGAAGTGGAGAAAATTATTTTCTTTTTTTTCCTCCTCTTCTTGCTCGGCCGAAATGAAATATGGATGGGTGGAGTGTTTTTTGCTTGGTTGCCTTGTGCTTTTGTGTACTAACGTGATATGTACCACCTTGTATATAATGTGTTATGCCATATTTTGGCATGTCTAATAATCTCCCAAATTTCTAATAATATTAATTATTAATTCGAATTAATAATTATTACTTAACCGCTAAGAATATCCTCTCTCTGAAACGAGGTAAGAATAATCTCAATCAATCAATTACGGAAAATATCTCCAATCGATATTCTTCAAATCAGGAAGATATCACAACGATAAGATTAAATCAGATAAATCAGTAATCACCAAGATTAACGAAGTTTATCCCTAAAGTCTCTAAGGGATAGACACAAATAAATTTCACAGAACTGCGTGGGCTTGATCCTATATAAACATATAGGGACGCAGGCATCTTGGCAGAGGATATGACCGATACACGAGACAAATCGAGACATCTGCCAAGTTCAGCCCCCTCTTTTTTCAAAAACCCTAATCCCCTAAAACAGCCATAATCATAATTTCGCTATACTATTCCAGCACCCCTCCGATTTCGTGTTGTAACGAAATTCCTCCAACAACATTTGGCGCTAGAAGGAGGGGGAATTTTCGTTTGAGGAGGACAAAGGAATATCGTTTTCATAGGGATTTTTGGGTTTTATTATAATCGAGGGGCTTCAACAGTTCAAAAAACAAGGCAGACGGGAAACACAAAAAGCAGCAGCTGAAAAAAAAAACAAGACGACGTACAACAACAAAAGAAGAAGGAAGAAAAAAGAACGAGAGGATAAAAAACTAGGAAGGTTATTTCTGGTGGGTCCCATGGAAAATCAAAGAAATTGGACAAAAGACGCACATAAGAATTAAAAAAATAGAGGAGCATCACAATGGAAACACATGCCACCAGCAATTACAACAGCCAACGAAAAAAAAAACCCCGAAGTCAGTTGAGCGCTTAGCATCCACGCGCAGCGAGGCAACATCGCTAATACTACCATATACGCGACAACATAAAAGATAAGTTTTTATTTTTCTCTCTTTTTAATTTTCTGCAATTAATTAATATGCCATGCATGCATACAAGATTATGTTTTTTTTAATATTTTTCAGAAAAATATTTATTATTCAGAAAATTCGTGCGAGCAATAGATATTTTTATGCTTGTAAAATTATTGCGATTTAAAAAATATCGTACGAGATATTTATGCTGATGACTTGCCGATTTTATGCTGATTGATTGTGGATATTTTACAATCTCGTACGAGCTGCATATTTTGAACAAAATTATATACGCGAGACGCATAATTTTGTAAAAGAATTTCTACAAGAAAAAGGACATTATATTTATAGAAAATAAATATCGCGACATTCTTAAACGAGCATATTTATTATTGCATATGGATTTGCAAAAGATTTTTCATATATTGTCGTGATAGTATATATATGTCAAAAATATTTTCAAACTTGCGAACTAAATTGTCAAGTAGGGTATCCTAGACAAGCTATAAATCTCGCAACGTAATATGCTTAGTAAAGTGCAGCACCCTCTGGATTATTGAAGGCCAATGAGATATCACTATATCGAATGGGTGGAGGCATCCCTATGCAAACTATCTTTATTGAAGGCCTATGAGATATCACTATATCGAATGGGTGGAGGCATCCCTATGCAAACTAGTTCGCCAGAACTACATCTACATCTCACAAACGAAGACACATCCTTATGTGGTTGCATCAGACACTTGAAAAGCGTGTATGCCAGTTCGGGATATATACAAGCGCCAAGGTCCTAACTAGACAACAAGAATCGCAACGGATTTCAAACGAATTATTTATACTCGCACATTTGAAAACCTTGGCAAATATCTATCCTATAATGGTCATCGCATGTTATCAAACTTGCATCCGCATACGCCTAACGAGCACAGTGGTGCTCTAAGTGTTTTTCTAATAATCTATTTTCAGTTTTTTCAGCGACTCAAGAAATTTGGAAGCTTGAAAAATGTTTAGTTCTCCACTGCAGCAAGCTACACTGAAGAACTGGGGGCTAGTTGTTATGCCATATTTTGGCATGTCTAATAATCTCCCAAATTTCTAATAATATTAATTATTAATTCGAATTAATAATTATTACTTAACCGCTAAGAATATCCTCTCTTTGAAACGAGGTAAGAATAATCTCAATCAATCAATTACGGAAAATATCTCCAAACGATATTCTCCAAATCAGGAAGATATCACAACGATAAGATTAAATCAGATAAAATCAGTAATCACCAAGATTAACGAAGTTTATCCCTAAAGTCTCTAAGGGATAGACACAAATAAATTTCACAGAACTGCGTGGGCTTGATCCTATATAAACATATAGGTACGCAGGCATCTTGGCAGAGGATATGACCGATACACGAGACAAATCGAGACACCTGCCAAGTTCAGCCCCCTCTTTTTTCATAAACCCTAATCCCCTAAAACAGCCATTATCATAATTTCGCTCTACTATTCCAGCACCCCTCCGATTTCATGTTGTTACGAAATTCCTCCAACAACATAATGTAAGGCAGCTAGTAGTAAATTTTTCAAAGCCTAGGTAGCCTTTTTAGCATGTACCTAGCCTAGTTGCTTGACAAATTCTTTGGTGATCCATGTTTCATGGAACATGTCACTAACTATCTACTAACTCATTACTAACTAGTTGGTTAGCTCACTTGTTGAATTGGTTGGACGCCTTGACCACCACATTGCATGCTTGCATGCATTTTACTTGCTTTAATTTAATTGCCAATATTTATTCCTTATTTCCCTTACTAACCTCGATAAATTTCCGAGATGTTTCGTTATAAAATCTTCCCGGGTAATCCTTATTATCCTCAAATGTCCTTATCTCGATGGTTTTAATTTCCATGAATTTCTTAAATCCATAATTCTTTGATCTTAATGTAGCCTTCGTAATTCTCGATATTTCGTAAATTTGGATAATTAATAAAATGGGATTTTTCGAAATCCGACGACTTTTACATACACTCATTTTACACATATAACCACAATACGATTTCAAAACCTCAATTTTTCCATTACTCATAAGTGGGTGGGAATTGCTTCCTTACATACCGGAATTACTATTCATCCGGGTCTTTTTCAATGGTACAAAAATTAGGGTTATTAAAGTCTCCCCCCTTAAAAGGATTCCGTCCCGGAATCAGGTTGAGAATAGGTGGGGGTACTTCTCTCGCATCTCACTTTCCAGCTCCCAAGTTGATTCTCTACATTGTGATTTTGCCACAAAACTTTGACCAATTTAACAACCTTGTTTCTGAGTACCTGTTCTTTGCTATCCATGATTTCTACTGGTTTCTCTATGTAGGACAGATCTGGCTGCAGGTCTACTTGCTCATACTCCACGATATGCTTGGCATCGGCATTGTACTTCCTTAGCATGGACATATGGAATACATTGTGCACTTGCTATAGATTTGGGGGTAAGGCTAATTCATAAGCCACTGGTCCAATGTGCCGTAAGATCTCGAATGGTCCAATGAACCTCGGGCTCAAGTTTCCTTTCTTCCCGAATCTCATCAATCCTCTCCAGGGGGATACTTTTAATAACACCATGTCGCCTACTTCATACTCGTTGTCCCTTCGGGTTAGGTTTGCATACCTACGCTGTCTATCCTGAGCCGCTGCCAGTCTCCCTCTAATCAATACTATGACATCCCTCGTTCACTATACCAAATCAGGTCCTAGTATTTTCCGTTTGCCAACCTCTTCCCAACATAAGGGGGAACGACACTTCCGGCCATAGAGGGCTTCATACGGGGCCATTCCTATGCTCGAATGATAGCTGTTGTTATATGCAAATTCAATTAGGGGCAAGTGATCCTCCTAGCTTCCCTTAAAATCCAAAACACATACTCGCAGCATGTCCTCTAAGGTTTGAATTGTCCTTTCACTCTACCCGTCTGTCTACGGATGGTAAGCGGTACTCATGTTCAACTTGGTCCCTGCACACTCCTGGAAACTTCTCCAAAACCTAGAGTTAAATCCGGGGTCTCTATCAAACACAATGGTTACAGGGACTCCATGTTGCACAACAATTTCCTTGATGTAGAGGTCTACTAGTCTATCGACGGTGTACTTTTCATTGATAGGGAGGAAGTGTGCCGACTTAGTCAACCTATCTATGACTACCCATATTGCATCATGGTTCGTTTTAGTTTTTGGTAGTCCGACACAAAATCCATGGCTATATGCTCCCATTTCCAGAGGTTGCAGGAGTCCACTGGGCCTTTGGTGTTCTGCTTTTACTCGCTAACAGGTTAAACATCTATTCACCCATTCGGCTACGTCCTTTTTCATGTTGGGTCACCAATAATATTCTTTCAAGCCCCTATACATCTTCGTGCTTCCAGGATGTACAGAATATCTTGAGTTATGTCCTTCATACAATATCTCGTCCTTTAGTTCTTGTACATTTGGAACCCATATCCTTGCTGCATACCTCATAATTCCATCTTTGTCTCTTTCGCATTTGATTTCTTCCCCAGTTAGTATCTCTTCCTCAAAGTTTGCTTCTTCTTCTATCTTTCGTTCTTGACAAATTCTAATCTTTTCCAACAATGGGGGTTGGATATGAATTCCCAGTAACATTTCTTGGCCCTCACCTGGTCTCCTGATCTCTATTTTAAATTTTTCTAATTCCTCACCAACTCATCTGTCGAGGTTATCATCTTAAGTTTCTCTTTCCTACTAAGGGCATCGGCCGCCACATTGGCCTTCCCTGGGTGATATCGAATCTCACAGTCATAATCCTTGATTAGCTCTAACCATCTTCTCTGTCTCATATTTAATTCTTTTTGTGTAAAGATGTACTTGAGGCTCTTATGGTCCGTGAAAATTTCGCACTTCTCTCCATACAAATAATGCCTCCATATCTTTAGTGTAAAAACTATTGCGGCTAATTCCAAGTCATGGGTGGGATATCTTAATTTGTACTCCTTCAATTGTCTAGATGCATACGCGATTACCTTACCGTGCTGCATGAGCACGCACCCTAGACCCTTATGGGATGCATCACTATAAATCACGAATCCTCCCTTATCATCAGGCAGGGCTAGCACAGGTGCTGACACCAACCTTCTCTTCAACTCTTGGAAACTCTCTTCACATTTTTCTATCCATACAAACTTCTCGGTCTTGCGAGTCAGTCGAGTCAAAGGAGCTGCTATCTTACCAAAATCTTGAACAAATCTCCTATAGTAGCCAGCCAATCCTATAAAACTTCTCACCTCTGTCGGGGTGGTTGGTCTCTCCCAATTTGAACAGCTTTTATTTTAGTTGGGTCCACTATAATGCCTTGGTCGCTAATCACGTGCCCTAAAAACTGAACTTCTCGTAACCAAAATTCTCACTTTGAGAATTTAGCATACAACTTCTCTTCCCTCAATGTTCCCAACACGATCCTTAAGTGCTCTTCGTGCTCTTCCTCTATCTTGGAATAAATCAAAATGTCATCGATGAAAACTATGACACACTTTTCCAAGTACTTTTTAAAAACTCGGTTCATTAAGTCCATGAAAGCCGCGGCTGCATTGGTTAATCCAAACGACATTACAAAAAACTCATAGTGTCCGTACCTGGTGCGAAATGCAGTTTTCGGTATATCTTCTGGCTTAATCTTTAGTTGGTGATACCCGGTTCTCAGGTCAATCTTAGAAAAGTAGACTGCGTCCTTTAGTTGGTCGAACAAATCATCTATCCTAGGTAAAGGGTACCTGTTCTTTATAGTCACTTTGTTCAACTCTCTATAGTCTATGCACAACCTCATACTACCATCCTTCTTCTTCACAAATAATATCGGGGCTCCCCATGGTGACATACTAGGTCTTATCATTCCTTTGTCCAACAATTCTTGTAGTTGAGTAGCTAACTCCTTCATTTCTACTGGGGCTAGCCGGTATGGAGCTTTCGAAATTGGGGCCGTACCAGGCACTAAATCTATGGTGAACTCGATGTCTCTATCAGGGGTAGTCCTAGAAGGTCATCGGGAAACACATCCTCAAACTCATAAACAAAAGGGATTTCTTGTAGGCTCGGTGCTTCCTTATTGTTGTCCCTCACATAGGCTAAATAAGCCTCACATCCTTTACGCAACAACCTCTGAGTCTGAATTACGGTTAGGAACTTCTGGTTTTGTCATTGCCCGTTGAACACTACCTCATCGTCCCCGGGCAATCTCACTCTCACTTTCTTTTTCGTACAGTCGATCTGAGCTCCATAGGTTGTCAACCAATCCATTCCTACTATAACATCAAACTCTCCTAGTTTAAAAGGAATCAAATCTATCTGGAAGTGTCACCCTCCTTTCTCTAATTTGCAACCCGAATGCACTTGGCTAACAGGGATAATCTCACGATTAGCTATCTCTACTTGCAACCTATCTTTCAACGGTTCAACTTTAAGATTTAACCGACATGCAAAATCTTGAGACATAAAAGACTTGGTGGCCCCCGAATCAAATAAAACATTTGCATTAACTAAGTTAAGTAATAGGGTACCTGCGATCACATCCGTGTTTCTTACAGCATCTTGCACAGTCATGTTGAAGGTCCTAGAAGTAGGGGTCTTGTTGGAAGCAGTTCCATTAACTCTCGATACGAATGGCCCAGAAGACAAACATTCCCTTGCCGGTGTCCTGGTTTTCCACACTTAAAGTAGGTGACTCCAACATTGGTATTGCTACTAGGTCCTCGACAGGTATTAGCATAATGTCCTGATAATCCACACTTAAAGTACTTCACATCCTGCAGGTTACATATGCCCGTATGCTTCTTTCCACACTTGTTGCAGTCATGAGGTGGGGGTAGAGTGGGATGATCCTAGTTGGCGACCTCCCTGACCCACACTCCAAGTTTTTGCTCTCCTTGCTCCAACGTTCCCACTAGGCTGAGATATCGCCCCGCGATTAATCTTGCTCGGAAAACTTCCACCAGCAGAGTTCCCTCTTCGGTTATCAAATTTCCTCTTCTTTCCTTCTCTCTCCTACTGCATCTGCTCACTCCCAGCCTCCACAATTGATGCCTTCTGCACCAAGGTAGCATAACCCGTTAGTTCAAGGACTGCCACTCGATTCTAAATCCATTGTTTTAGCCCTAACTGAAATCTTCTGGCCCTCTTTGCATCTATGTTAACATACTCCGACACAAATCTTGACAACTCAGTAAACTTGGATTCATACTCAGCCACCGTCATGTTACCCTCCTTCAGTTCCAAGAAATTCAACTCCATTTGGGTCTCCATGAACCTAGGGAAATACTTTTCCAAGAATAGCTCACTAAATCTCTCCCAGGTCATAACACCGCCTCCTTCCAAATTCCTCTAGATTCCCACCTCGCTTCACCCTTTAGGAGGTAGGTGGCGAAAACAGTTTTCTGCTCATCAGCAACTCCTAGTTTCTCAAACAATTTCTCCATCTCCTTCAACCAAGCCCTTGCCTCAACCGGGTCTGCAGTTCCCTTGAATTCTGGAGGTTTCAGGGACTTAAAATTTCAGAAGGCATTTGCGTTTGCATTGTTGGGTCGTGGCGGAACCGGGGGATGGTCCAAGTTCTGCCTAAATGATAAGTGGATTTTATATCTACTTGGAACATTGTAAATCGGCTTAAATTGATTGCTTTGGCCTCAAGTTTGTGGTAGTTTTGATGTGTTTTGTTTAATTGTGCAGGGTTGAAGGAATATCGATTAAAGGTGTAGTTTCCGTCGTTAATTGGAGTTGATTTATGATATGGAATGAAGAATGGAGGTTAATATCAACTACCAAGAAGTATACAAGTCATTAAGGATTAAATACGGAAGCTCATGCAAAAGGAATGGGAAGAAAAAGATAAAAAATCGAAGAAAAATCAATTTTCACAGATTGAGGCCGAGCCGGGAGCCTAACTTGCGCTCCTGGCGCCGTTTTATGCAGTTGGAGCTCCTGGCGCCAATGGCGCTGCGGCGTGCTGGAGAAATTCCAGTTTTTCCTTTTTTCGAGCTGAAATTGTATTCTACGTGGTTTCTGACTCCTAAATCGAATTCTAGCTGTATTTTAAGGTATTTTCTTGCTGGGCAAGATGTCTAGAGCCTATATAAACACATACAACCCTTGTAAACATATCATTACATACAATAACATACATAGTTTAGAATTGCAAGGGAGAAAAGGAGAGAAAGATTCAACGCTCGTGACAAGCAACGGATCTAGATCTACTTCATCTTTTGTATCATAGATTTGTTTTCTCAAACTCTTGTTCTATTAATATAATTACTTTCATTCATTCTTTGTTTATTATCATGTTTTCATCAAATCCCATGACGATGAACGGTTCAATTATGAACTAATCGTTGTTATGGGATCCTAGTGGATTTATCTATGTAGCTTAGTAGTTTGCATGCCTTAAAGATCTATGTGTGATGAATTATTGATATCCTTGTATGGTTGTGCTTCATGAATTTAGGTGCGTCGCGAACGTCTAATATGTTAATCTCTTGCTAAACGAGAGTGGATCTTGAGATTTAGAACTTGCCATGCTAGCATAGGATAGGTTGATGTTTTAACATCATGATTTGTGGCATGAATAAAGATATTATGCTGCCCTATGTGATCTAAGTGGATAACTTGTGTTTAAACCTTCATGTTTTCAAATTCTATAGAGATATAAGGTCTAAACATGATAGGTGTCTATTCATCTTCTATCTCTTTTGTGGATGTATGCGTAGTTTGGTACTAGTATACCGAGAGGTAACTTTTACTTGTTTCGTGTTATTCGATCAGATATCACAACCATCGCATGTATTGATTAAAGGCCGCAACTCTAAGTGAAGTAAATATTGAAACTAGGATTCCATGTTTTTATTCTCATAAGTAATTCGATTTAATTCACATTAGATAATCAATTCTTAGTAGTTAATTTGCATCTTAGTATAATTTAGATAATCAAACCCAAAATTGTTACTTTTCTTAGTAGTGAATTAAAACCATACATTGTTGCATAGGCATATTTATTGATTAAAACTTAACGAGATCTCTGCGGAACGAACTTAAATTATATTACTTGTGACTACGTGCGCTTGTGTAATTTTGGCGCCGCTGCCAGGGATCATCGGTGTTTTGTTTAGTTTATGTGCTTGTCATTAGTGGTCGTTAGCGTTCACTGACTCGGATTTCTTTCTTAGTTGTTTGTTTCGTGGTGTTTTCAGGTACTTGAACGTGTATGCGAACACGTTTGCAAACTCGTAAACTGGCAGAAGAAGAACTTGCAGCAGGAAAAGAGATGGCAGACTTACCAGCAGCAGTCAAGGCTTTGAAGGACTATTCGCAGCCAAAGATCAATGACATCCAATCAAGTATTGTCAGGCCAGCTATTGCAGCGAACAACTTTGAGATCAAGCCGGGTACAATTCAGATGGTACAGAATTCGGTTCAGTTTGGGGGTGCTTCGACAGAGGATCCTAATATGCACATTCGGGACTTTATCGAGATCTGTGACACTTTCAAGTTCAATGGAGCGTCGGATGATGCAATCAAGTTGAGACTTTTCCCATTCTCTTTGAGGGATAAGGCTAAGGGCTGGTTACACTCTTTACCAGCTGGTTCTATTACTACATGGGAGGATCTTGCTCAGAAGTTTCTTACAAAATTCTTCCCTATGGCGAAAACTACAGCAATAAGGAACCAGCTGACTCAATTTCAACAGCAATCAGGGGAATCTTTGTGCGAAGCTTGGGAACGTTACAAGGAGATGCTTCGAAAGTGTCCACATCATGGATTGCCTGACTGGATGGTGATCAATGGGTTCTACAATGGGTTGGGAGTACAATCTAGACCTTTGTTGGATGCAGCATCGGGTGGAGCTCTATGGGCAAAGAGCTACGAGGAAGCATATGATCTGATTGAGACGATGGCTGCTAATGAATATCAGAATCCAACCCAGAGACTATCTCAAGGCAAGGTAGCAGGAGTCTTTGAAGTGGATACAGCGTCAGCTATTGCAGCTCAGTTGAAGGCTTTGACTATGAAGGTGGATTCTCTTGCTAATTATGGTGTTCAACAGGTTGCTAGTATTTG